>OX456523.1:75848001-77195501 GCA_949748255.1 Eustalomyia histrio | reverse complement strand
AACTTGGCAATTTTGAAACTTGTTACGAATTATATTTGTTCTTAATGTATGAAAAACAAAACTTTCGCCTGCGGCGCCAACTTCTACAAATATTAACATAAAAAAGACAAAATAAAAATTTTTTAACAAAAATCGCGCGATTTTTGGTAAAAATTTTCGCCTGACAAGTAGATTTTCCGGTCACGAAAATGTGGTAAAGAATTTACAATATATTGCACCAAGCCGAGTATTTGACGTTTCGTCAAAAGAATTTTGTAGCATAATAGATTTTTATCAAAATGATCTAAAAGCGGAGAAAAACTTTACAACACAAAAACAATCAAAATGTATCTAATACATAAGTTTTAAATACAATATTTTTTTATGAATTTAAAAGCTGAAAATTTTGTTTTAAATGCTTCAAAAAGGTCAAAAAATTTAAGTTTAGAAAATGCCAGCTTTTAAAAAAAAATTTTGGAAAATATATTTTGGATCCTTCCCCCGAAACAAAATCCTGGGCACGCCACTGCCTTGGGATGTCTTCCGGACCTGGGCTATTTTTATTATCGCTGTATATTGTTACTCTAATAGAACAAAAATTTTGTCCATCTCGGTTAGTTTTCGAGATACCGGTCATTTTGAAAAATTACCATTTTACAAAATGGCGAATATCTAGAAAATTCGCAAATCAAATTAATTTTTTTTGATTCACGAATTAAAAACAGAATTATGTTTGAAATGATTTGATTCAATTGAATCAAAAAAGATTCAAATGAAATTTATTAATCAACTATGGTTTTAAATCTGATTTAATAAATTGATTTTTAAAATATTGAATCAACTCGCTGATTTACAAAAAGAATTATTTTTTCGCGAATTAAAAGATTTATCTTTCAAGGTCTGCAAACGGGGTAGAAAAGCAAGCGTGCTAACAAAAATGCACGTTCTTCGGTTTTCACGCATGTTTTTAGTATTTCTCTTTCGCACTCATGTATTCTTCTTTTGCTGCTTCATTCACATTCGGTTTAAGAGCAAAAAGTCAAGATATAAGTTGACATAATTTGAAAAGGGAATTGAGAAAAGAGCATGCAATCAATTGCATCGTATAAATTGGCTCAAAGTTTCTTAGAAAACTTACTGTTTACAATATGTCTTGAGAAGAACATACGTTATTGAAACCGTGGATAAAAAAGCGAAAACAATTTGGTATTTATTAAAATTTGTGATTGCGAAATAAGATCCAAACAATAAGTAAATTAGAATTTCCTACCTTATGTGAAATTTTGCGAACAAAAGATTTATTATAATTGCACAAATGTAGTGTAAAGAAAACAAATGGAATTTATGTTTTTATATACATATATTGTGATACGATATAATAGAAAAAATGTTTTGTTTTTATGTTTTAATAAAAGTGTGTTGAAAAATATTTTAAAATATTTTTAAAATTAAAAGAAATTTAAAACCCCGAATTTAGTTTCAATTTTATTTTGCCAAAAACAGGGCCCGAATTCTATAAGACTATTATCGATTTGACGACTGAAATTCTTGTTATCGTTGCTTCCTATAACCACAAAATCATCGTCGAAACGATTGAAATTGCGCGAAAGCAGAATAGGTATTGTTTTGACAATAAATTTAAAAAATGTTCTTGTCTACATAAAAATGTGTCAATATTTCGACTGTTTTATCTATTTTTTAACTCTTATA
Organism: Eustalomyia histrio; assembly: GCA_949748255.1. Lineage (NCBI taxonomy): Eukaryota > Metazoa > Arthropoda > Insecta > Diptera > Anthomyiidae > Eustalomyia > Eustalomyia histrio. Next base: position 77,193,812 of record OX456523.1, on the reverse strand, counting down.
GAGGTTTTGTAAGAAAAATTTGAGAAAAGAAAAAGCAATATATGTTTTTCACTGTTTGGAATAATATTGGCGATGGCGGCTTTACTAGATAATTAAGTAAAAAACTAGTAAAGTATTGATTTTGAATTGACGAAAAATTTATGAATTTTCTTATGACAAAATAATGAGTGTGAAGAGTTCAAATATAAAGCATAAATCAGTATCTGTCAAATGGATGTCGAAAAGGCAAACAGTGTTGCTAAGGAAGTAATGTTATTTACAGACGTCTGCTCTCTTAGCGACTTCAAAGGCTGAAAGCAAGCCTTGTCAAACTTTTCAGTTTGTATTTTCTATCTCACTTTAGCAATGTTACTTTTTACGTTAACTTAGTTATTAGAGTAAGACACATACAGCTCTACTAATGTTATTATTCTTATAGTATGTAAGACAATCAATGTAATCGAAAAAGAAGAAGACTTAATAAATTTTTTACTTACTTACTGTTGCCAAGGACAAACATTTTTTGTGACCAAAAATTTTTAAAAAAACAGTTACCAAATGAGAAAAAAAATAACCAAAATTTAAAATTTTTTATTTAAATATGTTAAAATATTTATAATTAAATTTGTACTGGAAAAATTATTTTATAGCAAAAATTTATGAAAAATTTAATTACCTACTTTCATTGACGCTTGCAGGTGATAAATCTTCGGATTCACTATTTGTATTGACTGTAGTCTTTTTCAATAAAAACCTAAACAAACCAAAAAAAAAAAAACGTTACGATTACGTTCCGATTTCAGTACGTCATAAACGGAATTCAACTCCTGTTTCGTACCATTTCTGGATCCGTATACGGACCAGAAAATGAATTTTAAGGAACACTTTGAAACTAATTTTAATTCGTTAAAAGTCCGTCAAAGACGGAAGGTTTACATACCGTTGTATGATGTAAAAAACAAAAGTGAGTCCGTTGGAAGCCAGTTTTTGAGGGACCGTTGTGTCGTGTAACAAACAAAATGACTCCGTTTTCAGAATTCCGTATCCGGTCCGTATCTGTTTCGTTTTTTAAAATTAAAAACGGGCTTGAATATTTACCAAAATGCTACGGAATCAAGACTGATGAACGGTTACAGCAAACGGAGTAAACACGTAGTGTTTTCGAAAAACCGATTATACGGTCTATTAATGTTCCGTTTAGATACAAGCGTGTTTTACGGACGTAAACGTATCACCCTATCCGGATTCATGATTCCGCATGTGTCAAAGAGTCCGTAAAAATGTTTCTTGGGAAGCTAAAAAATAATATTGAATTCACATACATACATTAAAACATGTAAAATTCTAACCCTACAAGAATAGTGACGGTTATATGACCAGTCATTTGACTAGTAGTGTTGACAGAAATACCCGTCAATGCGTAGAACCAAGTTTCCATCAAGTTCTTACAGACAATATGAAAAACTTGACCGAAACTTTCTTTTTTTTAACAACAAAAAATGCAATTTACATTAGTTGTTTCACTCTTGCATACATATATGCAAGAGTGAAACGACAGATATTTTATTTTGTTTATGTGTTAGTTTCAGTCATCAATTTCTTGTAGAGAACTTATCCATTGTGCATTTATTTAATGATTTTTGCTTTTTTTACCACCAACACCTAACTTTACTTAGAAATTGTTCAAATCTGAGTACTTTTTCATATCGATAGAATACCGCAAATTAAAACAGTCATGTATATTTTGATAATCCAGAACTGATTAACATATTTTGTACAACGAACCACATACTTTTATAAGAAATTTAACAGTGTAATCAAATCAACGTAATAAAAACGCGTATATAAAAATCTTTACTATTAAATAAAATTTAAAAACACTGAGAATGCAATTTATATATTTGATTGCCGAAAAAGTTACCAAAATAAAAAAAAAGTTCACTTCTCTACATTGAAAAAAAAAAACAATTTTGGTTAAAAATAACCAAAACGGCAACGCTGAAGGCAAATATTCCGTTCGCGTATTTTTTTAGAAAATTTTCTTTCTGAAAGCAAATTTGTCATGCTCTGTAAGTTTTTACTGAGTAATTCTTACTGGACTTGACTGAGAAAAGTAAACCTTATATGTGAACCCATTCCATTGAAATATTTACTTGACATGAATGATTCATTGAAAAATTATTTTTTTTCTTTACTAACAACAAAAGTTGTTAGCAAAAACAACTAACATTGTCAAATGTGAGTTATTTTTTGAACAAAAATTTAGAAAACAAGTCAAGCCAGAGAGAGAATTTATTAAGCCCACATTGACATCATTTGTTTTGTTTAAAATTCATTAAAAATCATGGATGGTAAACGAAACGAATGCGGTTATCGGTAAGGGTAACGCTATTTTCTATTATTTCAGTAACGTTATTTTAAGGGCAACGATATTTAAGTTATTTTGGTAACGCTATTTTAAGGGTAACGCTATTTTCCAATATTTCGGTAACGTTATTTTAAGGGTAACGATATTTTAGTTATTTCGGTAACGATAACAATATTTCGGTTGATTCGGTATTTTAGCGATAACGCTATTTTATATTATTTCGGTAACGGAATTTTAAGGATAACGATTTTTTTAGTTATTTCGGTAACGATAGTCAGTTGAAAGGGTATTGAATCGATAACGGTATTTTAGCGGTATTGCCTGCCAACCCTGGTTTAAATACAACTCAACATACCAGACATAAACTTATTTCCCTACAACATTTTATTTGAGTCATCATTGCCAGTGTATATTAAATGTCCAAACCAAAAAAAATCCAATCAATTTATTGTGAATTTTGTTCACAGAACTACTATCCAAATACTTATAATTTTTAACAAAAAATAATATACTAATTACTAAGGTAATTGATATTAGCCATGCAAAATTTATATATTTATTTAGCCAGAAATTGTCGGCCATTTTATATGATATCCAATAACTACTAGTCGATAGCGTTTTAAACGTACATACATATATTTTATTATACAGGTGGAAATGTATAATTTTCTGCTCAATTAGATTTATAATTTTGCATTTTACGCTGTGTTGTAAGTATGTATGAGAAAAACGATCTTTGTCATATTAGGTAAATTTTCTTTTACATTGTTTGTATTAAGTTTCTCATGATAAAAAATGCATAATGTAGAACTTTTTAAAATATTAATATATAGATCTAAAGAAGATTATAACGCTGCCTCCACCATGCTTACCAGTAGCAACTAAGCTCTTCGGATCCATTGCTGTATTTGTTTTTCGCCATACTCTATCTCTAACATCACTTCCAAATATGTTATATTTCGACTCGTCAGTGATCCTTTTCAATATAATTTTTGGAGAATTCCAAACGAAGTTTCCGATTTTTTCGCTAATTAGAGGCTTTTTACGAGTGGTTCTACTATTTCAACCATCATTATTTAAAGTTTTTTGTATGGTTCGTGGATGTAAAATTATTTCTGATATTGTTGCGAGGTCTTGGGCCAATTTTGTGGTATTTACTTTTGGCTCTTTGTCCACATCTGTTAAAATGAAACTAACGTGTCTACGGTTTATTTTCGGCTGTACCATTTTTTCAAAGTTACTAAATATTGTTTGAACCATAGACTAACTTAAATTTAATAACTTTGATATTTCACCAAAAGATTTTCCTTCATTTCGGCACTTTTTGACATCAATTGAAATTTCTCTACGAGAAGCCATTACTACAATTAAATATTATTTAAATCTGCATAAACTTCAACTGAATACTGTTTTAAACAAACCATCAACACAACAAGTAACAAATAAACAACGGCACTTTTCCATTAGAAATAAATAACGGCTTTTTTGTTTAATATTCAATAACAAATGCTGGTCTTATGTAGACTTTTATCAATGCTTTTTTGATGCTTTTTATGACTAATCTTAAAAGTTTAAATTGCATTAATTTTTTTCGTATATCAATAAAAATAGATTTAAAACAAAACTGCAACAGTACTTTTTTTTTATTTTAAGCGCCCCGGTAGGCTAGTTGGTAGCGTGCTAGGTTATCAGTGCGGGGGTCGTGGGTTCAATTCCCACTAGAGGCTCTGGTCTGTTTTCGCTACAACGAGCCGAAGTCCTTTGTTGCTAGTGCTCGGTTAGGATATTAACATATAATTTGTAATTATATGAATAATAAATAAAATAAATAAATAATAATACTTTTTTATTTAACGCTTTTGATCTCATAAAATGACCAAAATTGTGGTCGTGCGTAGACTTTTGTAGGCCACTGTATGTTGATACTCCTGTGCCTCCATCCGTTATCTGTTCGTCACATCAAAAATAGCAAAAATGTCAGTCTGAAAACCCATTCTGTCCAGATACCAACTGGAATCCAGTACCGTTAGAGGTATTAGATCCTTTTGAGTATAGCACTCGTAATATCCAGAGCAGCAGCTATTTGTAATCTGATCAGCTTAGCTCGAATGATTTTACCGTTGTTCTAGGTCACCAGACTACAGATGTTTATGTCACGATGGGTCTGATAATTGCAATGTAGATCCAGTGAACACCTGTATGTTTTATATCCAAGTCTCTCCAAAAGCTTTCACACACTGCCTATCAATTGTATATATACGATACACTCAGAATATGTAGTTTACTGTTTATGGTTTAATAAAAAAAAGTTTTTAGTTAAGTTAAAAACAAAGCAACATTCATTTATTCTTCAAAGAAATATAGACATTTTAAAACATCGTCTCCTGATGATTTCCTTAGGCAAGAAGGAAATTCGGATAGGGACCAGCCTTCAACAAATTATTTTTCACAATTTGTTATAAGTTTTGTGGGATTTTAGCACATTAAATTACTTTAATGCTATAAGTATTTTTCCCGATAAATATAAATTCAAATTAATAAACATTAATTTTTACAGAATTAATAGGTAAATTTTAAACATTTATTTTTAACTAAATGATCATTTGTTTTTACTGATGTGTCAGTTATTTAAACAATATTTAAAAATAAATAACAAAAACCATTTGATTTTTATGAAAAGCTAGTAGATCCCTATATCACTATGCGGTTTATTTTCAGCTGTACCATTTTTTCAAAGTTACTAAATATTGCTTGAACCATAGACTAACTTAAATTTAATAACTTTGATATTTCACCAAAAGATTTTCATTTATTTAAATCGTATTTTCTGGTTTTTTGTTTAAACTTACATCGCCGAGCCGAAACTTTTGGGGCTAGAAGGATGAAATTTGGTACGTAGGTTTTGAATTTTTTACTGGGGGGAGTAAATATATATGAAAATTCTTACCTTTAGATGCCTGCCCAAACCGTTTTGACCTTTTTTTTTAATTTTTTGTTTGGAATGTTTTCCATAATAAGCTCAAAAATACCGGACATCCTATTTTTTACCCCCATATGCATAGACATTTAGTTGATTCTTATAACAGGAAAATTTGTTATTGTTTTATATGTTAATTTGATTTATAAGTGTCTTATAAAAATCAACAGAATGTCTATCAGAGAACTGCATTTGCTGATTGCAAAACGATCATACGCAATCAACACAAAAATAAATTGTGTTTGAGTTCAAACGCTGAATATACTCCAACACACATATTTGTTGATGATTTTAAATCAATCAAACGATGTGCAAATTGATTTGTCACTGGTTTATAATCATCGGTCGTTGTTAAACCATTCTTTTATTCTGTTCATTCGAGCCAACAATAATTATTTTGATGTAGAATAAATCAGAAAAAACAACAAACAACGTGTATGAGTGTAATCATAATTAAAACAAAATAGTTTCTTATCTATAAAAAGGGGGTGGTTTTGTGAAAAAACATATTTCATAGCGTTATATGTATATTAGGGTGGGTCTAAAATACGTTTTTTTAGAATTTTTATTAGGAATACCAAAAATATTGTTCTTTGTGAATATTTTTTTTTTCAATTTAGGTCGACATCTCACCCAATCCGGTTAAAGTTATATATTGTCTAAAAATATTTGTTCATGTATTTTGATTGTAAATTTAATTCTCTACAAAAAAAGTTAAATGGTAAAATCTCCTGAAAACGATAGTTACCAAGATATTAGCAATTTTGGTAATTTTTTTTTTTCACAATGAACAATATTTTTGGTATTACTAATCAAAATTAAAAAAGCGGATATTTCGGCCCACCCCAGTGTATATTCACTTTAACCAAGTTAAATGTAACTAATGCTTTGATTTATACACGAAATGCATATATATATATAAAACAATGTCATATTATTCAACGCCAACGCACGGTTTCAACGGTTGTTTTCATACCATTCATTCATTGTATCTTGTTCGTTCGTGTCAACAATAATTATTATAGAATAAATAAAAAAACAAAGTATGTGTGTATTTATAATTAAAACAAAATAGTTTCTTATCTATAAAAAGGGGATGATTTTGTGGAAACACTACATATATGTATATTAGGGTGGGTCTCAAATCCGTTTTTTTAGTAATACCAAAAATATTGTTCTTTGTGAAATTTATTTTTTTTTTAATTTAGGTCGATATCTCAGGCTCTCCCAATCCGGTTAAAGTTAAATATTGCCTAATTTTCCAATCAAAATAGATGAAAAAAAATTTAACAATATTTGAGTTTTCCGGATTAGGCAAGTCTGAGATATCGACCTAAATTTTTTTTCAAAAAAAATATTTTTATTTCACAAAGAAGAATATTTTTAGTATTGTATTACTAATAAAAATTCTAAAAAAGCGGGTTTAAGTCCGACCCTAATGTGTGTTTCTATTTTGTTGTAATTATGAATAAACTCACATGCGTTGTTTGTTGTTTTTTCTGATTTATAATTTTCTAGGATCCAAATGAGGTTTGCACTGTCAGAGTGAACAGCACTTCCAAAATGCAATGTAAATCAAAATTAGTCTTAATTTTAAAATAAAACTTAATTCTTGAAGTATGGGGACGATGAGTTTTGGTAGCTTTAAATCGCACGTGTTTCAAGTCTCATTAAGTTTTTTTATACAATAAGAATATGGTTTTAAATTATAAAGACTTTGAACAGCATTAAAAAAAGAAGACTAGATTTTCTTTCAGTCACAAACCATTAAATAATTTTAAATCACTTTCTATATACATACATACATAAGTATTTCTTTGCATAAGTATTTCAACTTAAAGATAAATCAATTTGAAACAGTTGTTGTTCTTGTCGGCAGTATGACCTTCCATGACTTTTACACACAGAAACAGCCATTTTAAATAAAATCATATACAAATATACATCATCATTCTCATTACATGTGCGTAATAGAGCAAAGAAGCAGAAAAAACTGGTGGCAATTTGTGTATTGTTAAATGTACTTAACGAATGAAAGAACGGAAAACGTAAATGCATTTTCCTGTTTTTCTGCTTTATTTGGTTTCATCTAAAATAATATTGAACCGTATTTATCTAGAATTCAAAGGGCCTTTGAACATATGAATTTGTTCCCCTTAAAAACGTTTATTTTTGTAGTCTTCTTTCCTTCATAATTCTTTTATAATGGAAAAGAGAGAATAAAAGAAGCCTGGCGGCAAAAATATTAGGTTCATTCGTTTACTTTTCTCAGTCAAGTCCAGTAAGAATTACTTAGTAACAAATTTACAGAGAGTAAGACAAATTTACTCTCAAAATAAAAAAGTACGCGAACAAAAAATTTGCAATAATTTACAAGTTTATTAAACAGCTGATTGTAAAACCAAATACAAAAATAAATATAACTGGTCAATATGAAATAAAAAGTGTTATTGTTGTAAAATCTTAAGCAGAAACATTTTAGAAGTATTTCTTATCTTTTCTATAATTCATTTAACAATATTTGTTGCTTTGCATTTGCATAAAACAATGTAGTTGTAAAACATTTTTTTTTTGTATTTACAAAAATTTAAACACATTTTTTTTCAATCATATGTTTTTTCTGCTTGTAAATTCTTGCCGGCAATTATTTGTCCAGTAAAAATTTGCAGAAAGAAGAAGAACTCTCAACATCAAACTTTCACTTTATTCTCTCTTTTTTCTTTATGTTTACTGAGTATTTGTGTAAACGAACGACATCCAGTAAAAATTTTTACAAATTTGTACAAATTATTGGGTAAACGAACATACTTATTGTAATCAACACATTTAATATTTTAATGAATGAATATAAAATGTATGTTAGTAAATGATGGGAGACATTTGTGTTGAAAAAGTCTCAATTGGAAAAGATTTTAATAAAAACAAGTTAGAGCGCTAAATTCGGCTATGCCGAATCTTATATTCTTAATCTTATATTCACCATGGCTGGGAAAAAACAAAAGTTTATATATGGACATATGTATGTGGAATGGACAAATTTATATACGGACGTCTTTAAAGGAAATTAACCATTTAGTTTGGTGATAAAACTTGAAGTTGGAAGATTTATGGTTCCCGAAAATAGGAATTTAATTCCTCTTTCCGTTCTCCAAATACACAGAAAAATTGACCGACATCGTTAAGTCAACTGTGCTGTACGTATTTGTTATGTTAAAAAAAACAACAAAAAAGTCTTAAGAAAATATAAAAAAAATTGTACAAAAAAGTTTAATAGAAAAAAGTTGTGAGCCAGCGCTTAGATCACTGAGCCATTGAGGGACATACGCAATCGTTGTTAATAGAAGTAAACAGTTTTAGTTTAAAACAAATTTGTTTGGTTTTTAAATGGTAAATCTTTGTATGTGATTGTTGTTTGTGTATAAAAGGTGAAAAGAAGTTTAACAAATAAAATAAAAAACAACAACAATCACGAACACAATACCAATCAGTGTTGTCATGTTTTTTTTTTCAAAAATCTTATGTTGTAAAAAAACTTTTTTCGACCAATAATATGTTTTTACAAATCGTTAAAAGAAATCACTTAAACTGCATGTGTTTTATTTCTACAAAAACGTTTGATTTAGCTGGCAAATTTGCATTTGGGATTTTATTTCGCTTTTTTATTAAAAAATGTTTGTAATTTTAATTTCTTTAGCTTAATTTTAAAAATTTGAAGGAAAATAGTTTATAAAAATTTGTTTTATAAATTATTATAAGTTATGATTATTGTATCAGAGGGTTTTTATAAAAATTTTAATGTTTTTAGCCCATTTATGGATTATTTAATTACGGTCTTAACGTTCTTAAGATATAAATTGATCTATTTTGTGCCACGCCCAATTCACGAATCCCGCAAACATTTGGTCAGATTTTGTGTATTGATAATCTTGTACCTTATTTGGAAACTTTTCCTCTTTCCTTTCTCCAAATATACAGAAAAACTGACCGACATCGTTAAGTCAACTGTGCTGTACGTATTTGTAATGTTAACCTTTAACTTATGACGTGGTAGTAAATTTTACACTGTTTGTTTTTGTTTCTTTAAAAACTTCTCTCTATTGAACGCTAATATTTTTAAATTCTCAGTTGATTTAACGATGTCCGTCTGTGTGTTGAAATGGGTTTTCCGAAGACCCCAGACATTATGAGGACTTGATTGTTATATATTTCTGCCAGCTAAATTGAAACGTTTTTGTAGAAATAAAACACATGCAGTTTTAGTGAAATCTTTTAACGATTTGTAAAAAAATACGTACAGCACAGTTGACCTAACGATGTCGGTCAGTTTTTCTGTATATTTGGAGAACGGAAATAGTCTTATGTAGATATGTTTGGAACTCAACATAAAAGCCTTATGTACTATTTATAAATAACAGGCAAGTGATTGTGGAAAGAGCTAATTAGTTTGATTTAAGGATTTCCAGTTAATATACTTCATTCTATATGAAATAAATTATTTCAATTTAATTCGTACCTACACAAAATAGTGAGTAACTAAAAATATATATATATAAACTTCAGTTTTTTCCCAACCATGGTGAAGGGTATATAAGATTCGGCATAGCCGAATATAGCGCTCTTACTTGTTTAATCTTCAAAGGTTTTTCTAATAACTGCTACTAATTTATGAACTTGCTCAATGGTGCCGTGTTTCCTTTAAGTTAAGTTGTCCTGATCTACCAGTAGTCTTTTTCAATTAGCAACTTTTTCAATTTCAATAATTTACGCAAGGGAGGCTTACATACGACAGGTCCTTTAATATTTTTTGTAGCACGCCCCAACGAGTAACCACTTCTTGATGTTGGATCGAAGTTTTCAAGAAATCTGTTAAGTAAAGCAGTTTTCTGGTGTTCAAGTAGCAGCTGTAAATTTGCTGTATATTCCTTTAAACGTTGCTTGAGTTGTGGAGATCTGTACATTTGCCACTCTCTTCTTTTTTCATTTAAGATTCGTTCGACATCTGCAGAAAATATTACATTTTTTAGCAGCATGTATGAGATTTGACTCTAAATTTCTTATCTTCTGGAGTTCTTTGCGGTATGTTTTCCGAGCAATGTGTACTGAGAAATTTTCTAGATTTCAGCCAATCCGTCCTCCTTCCTGTCAATGCTAAGTCACCAGTGGGTGATCAAATTTTTCGGTATTCCCAAAATTCAAAGATTCGATATTTTCGACGATCTGCTGGCCAATAAGTAGGTTCTCCTCATTTTAGAACTTGTATCAAACGGAAGGTATGCTAGGCGTTGTAGTCTCCAGCTGCCAGAAAGTATAGTCCTAATGATTTGTATAAATCGGTGTACTGAATGTCCGTGTTGGAAAATCTGGGGGGTAAATAAACTAACAAGATCACAAAATTTCTCAAAACATATTGACATATTGTCGTATCCTGAATATAATTATCACGAAGATCAAACATTTAAACATGCTTTAGACGAGATTTTATAAGCATGGCAGAACCTCCACATGCTCTGTCTCTCATGTCCGTTGTATCATACATAGTGTATCCACGAATTGACATTAAACTTCTTGGGGTTTCGGAGAGAAGCATTATGTCCATGTTTTTGCTTTTGAGAAAATAATCCAACTCGTCTTTGGTGAATACCGTTTGAGCTCCAAAACATATTTTCAAACTGTTTATGATTTAATTTTTATCTTTTATTTAACCTTTTTCTTTTCTTCTTAATAACTAATTTATTCTTTGAACTTAAGGTTCGTTTTTTTGTAGCGAAATATTGAAAAATAAATAATATTCTTTTAAAAAGCGAGCCTTAAGCTCAAAGAATAAATTAGTTGTTCATAATATATTTAATTCAACTTGCATCCCGCATCATATTACTCATAGAGTGGGTAAAATTGTTAATTGTACATTGGAAAAGGGGCTTGAATTTGTGAAGCCACTACATTAGCATATGTTCGTTTGTCGGTATTATGCTGTATATTCTGAGAGAAGTATGGTAATGGGAGTTGTTGTTGAGGTCCTGAAGCATTATTAATCTATGTGTTTTGAGGATTGCAAATTTGGACCGGAGTCAGACTTCTACTACTGAGAATCATACGTTTCTCTTAGGAATAAACTTCGCAGCCTTTGTAGATAACTGTATGTTTTAAACCGCAGTTGCTACATTTTCGAGCATCCTTATCGGATCTAGGCTGACTACAGTTGCTAGAGCAGTGAAGTTCAGCACAAAACACTCAAACGGCAGGAAGCTTACAATACGTTTTAGTATGTCCAAATTCTTGCCAGTTTAAGCATTGGACAGGACCATTTCTCCTGTGAGTTTCCTTAACTGTTATTCTACGATAAAGCAGATATTTAAGATTGCAAATAGGGTGGATTTCTCCCTTTTCTTATTAAATGTCACCATGCTCTAGTTCGAGACGAAACAAGGGTTAGGGTAATTTATCTCTGTTTATAATATTAACCACCGACTTTATTTTAAATTCCTATTTTTCTAGAGAATCCTTAATTTAGATAGGATCGACACATTATTCAATATCTTCGAACACTACTTGCAGCACTTTGCAGCTTTTCAACTGGTACGTGTAATAATTTTTGGAATTTTCGTTTAGAAAAGCTTACCTCGTTTTAGCGGGACAATGTAAAAATAATTTTCACCAATAGCAGGTTTGTAAGTTTTACCTTGTGGTTCTAAATTATTTTTTTCACCAATATCGCTCTGGTCTTTTTACTGCTTAGACGTCTTTGATGATTTGGGGCTACGTTTCCTCTTAAGTACCGGAAAGTATCCATCGAAACCAGTTTGGAAAGGGGTTTAGACATGGTGTCGCTTTCAGATGGAGTGTTCAATCCTTAAACATTTGGTTGGAGAGTAGTTTCAGTTCTTAAAAGCTTGGGAATAGCTCCTTTTAAAGTATTAAGGCTATCACCGGGGGTTTGTGCTGAGAATAAATGTTTGGTTGGTGTAATGTAATTTAACCGGGGCCGCCTTTGCAAGAAAGCTGTTTTCGCATATGGACTTCGCGGGAACGCGAAATAGAGCAATTATATTGTTTGCCCTGATCTACCTTTACTTATAAACACATAATTCGTGTGTTAACTTTTGTTGTTTTTACATAATATTTTATCAAATTTTAAATATGGAAATTTCATATATTTTTATGACAAATGTTTTTGATTACATTTAAAAGGGAAAAGAACATAATATCTAAGACTAGGCACCATTTTTATACATTCTTAATTTTTAAGTAGCAAGTCTATATCTACTTAAATTTGTATGGAATAATTATATAAAATTCGAAAAAACAAACCTATAGTATGTATTACGTCCATTAAAGGCCCATGGAGACGATCAAATAAACCCGTCAATCAGTGCATATGTGTTAGTGTCGTATGCTTCCCAGTGAACACGACAATACGAAGATGATTCCCAATCGTATTGGGAATCATCTTCCTAATGCCATTCAGGCATTATTTTACAAGCACACATAAGTAACTCTATAATCCATTATCAGTTAGTCATTATTTTGTATTTTAAAGTCATGCAAATGGTACTGACCAATCATTACATGGTAATCTATATGGTTATAACTCGCCATTATCACATTTTTGCTGCGGTATGATTTTAGAAAGATTGATTGATTTTAGGAAGATTGTAATTAATACTATTCATCATATCCAGGGTATTATTTCTGAAACACTCAACAAAACAAATAAATAAACAAAAAAGTTGTTGACACAAATATTAATGTGCGTTTACTCACTAAAATTAAATTCTTTTGTTTTAAAAATAAAATCCAATTGCAATCAATTTTATCGTTATTCATCCATAAACAATTATATACTATTAAAACGGAAATAGAACATTTTAAAAAATACACACAAAGCACATAATACAATGCAAACCTAACTATAAATGGTATTGAGATACATTGCATCAACTCAAAAATGTTCAATCTATTTTATTGGAAATGTTCAATTACAAAACACTTTGGTATAAGATTTGTTTTAATAACAAGTGGAGCGGAAATTAAATTAATCAAGGTCATTAAAAATTAACAAATTTTATTTTATAATTAAATTTATTACATGCTAATTAAAAAAAAACAGTGTAATTATATTGTTTTCTGTTTTCGATTTTTTTTTTTAATTTTTAGCAACAATCAGTGATGTGGGAAAACGGAAAAAACTTAAATCACGCAACACAACAGCAACAACAATACTACCAACAGCAGCAACAACAACAATAACAGCCGTTGCCAATAGTGGTGGTGGTTATTGCAAAGATCATTTGGATGCCTGGTTAGAGACATGTTTAAAAGATGCCTCTACAACTCAATTATCATCGTCATCAGAGTTTCTAGATTATAATCCTCCAAACAATATGATGACAGCAACATCAGCAGCAGTGGCAACTGTTGCAGCTGCATCAGCAGCAATGTCTGCTAATAATTTAAGCCATAACAATATGTTTTCAATACCACAACAGCAGCAACAACCAGTTTTGTTTAATATGGCCAATTTAAATCAACACCAACAGGCACAGCAGCAACTACAGCAGCAGCAACAACAACAGTTTGCCATGAAAACAAATCCAATGAACAATAGTAGTAACATGCCAAATAACAATAGTTTTAATAATGTTCCCCCCTTCAGTCAAGGTTTTCAAAGAGTAAGTTGTATTGTGCAAAAAAAAAAAAAAAAGAAACAAAAAATAAATGTAGTCATAGGCAACAATTTTAGTACAGTTGCGTGCATTAATTAATTAAACAGTGCTTAATTCCTAAAACTAAATTAAATATAGTGCAATTTTTTAAATTCCATTTTTTATAGAATTTTACTCAAAAAATTTGCGTTTCCCAAAGAAGGGATCACATTTCTGTAACAATATTAAATGAGCAAAAAGGACATCAATTGGGGCTTATGAGATGGTATAGTAATGGAGAATTTTTTTTGTTAATTAAACTGTTGTTGATTTGCATACAACTTATATTCATGGGTATGAAACACTGGATTGATTTAAATTATAAAATCGATTTTAAAAAATTATTTAAAATTTTTTCACGATTTCATAGTTTAGCATCTAAATTTCATAGTAAAAAAAAATAATGAAAATTGTATGCACCGGAGTTGCGTAATTTCTGATGGACTGTTGGTCGGCGATAATGAATGATTTATAATAGCTGTATCTTAAGAAATATTCGCACAAAAGTTTGTGTAGGAGAGTTAATTTTTTTTATAAACTTTTTGCAAAAAATAACCAAATTAATAATTACTACGTATTATTTTACAACATCCAAATTGAATAACTACTCTTTAATTTGGTATATTTCAAATTTCGGCAGGTGCGGTAATATTTCTTATACTTGTATTTAAATTTAAAGTTCCCCTTTTTTCGCGATTTCGTAAATAAATAATCTACAACGAAAATAAAATCGAAAATTTTAATTTGTACCATCAGTAAATACCACAGGTTACTTAATTTATGAAAAACAACCAATACTTTCTGTTTTATTTTCAAAAATAAAACCGAAAATAATTGCTTTTTTTATTTCTTAAAAATAAGGAGTCTGTGAACAAAATGTTCCATTAGCAAATGTCCGCACAAGTTTTAAAAAGAACTAGTTGTTGGACTAGTAATAAAAAAACTTGTTCTCAAAATAATCTTTTTGAATCAGTTGTGTACTAGTTAACTTTAAAAATAAAATCGGAATTATCAAATAAACTCTTAAATTTTTTATTGTCAATTGAATTGAGGTACAAAACCCTTGACAAAAAGTCTCTCCAGAACTAGTTTCGCAAATGTCTCATTAGCAGGGGCCTAACAGTTAAACCTTTTATTCATAATATTACCTTTTTGTATAATATTACTGATTTGAATATTTTTAAATTTCTGTTTATTGGTCCTGTGTGAGTTATATTATAAATTCGAATAAAATCAATTCAAAACATGACTTTGTTTTTTTATTAAAATTAAAGTTATTTTATGATTTGTTTCTATATCAAGAAATAATTAAATATATGGCGAAACTGATGAATTCCGCAATTATGTTTTTCTGATGTTATTATCAAATAAAAAAATCGTTATTTATTTTTTTAAAAAAGTCAGTCAGCAACTTTTATAAAAAGTTTTTAAATAAAAATCAAAAAAAAAAAAAAACTGAAATTAAAAGACAGAAACATAAAAATTCCAAAAAAAATTAATGTTTACGAAATTGTGTGATTTTTGTATGTATTATTACTTTATATAAAGGGTGTCCCAAGAAGAACGCAATTTTTAAATTTTAAATAAAACACAGATATTTAAAAAAAAATCGTGAAACTTTATTATATCGTAAAGTAGACAGAATGAGGTTATGTATGGAACAATATATCGTGCAGATGGCCGCCGCGGCTTTGCTGTCATGCACGCGATCTTTTAATGAAATTTTCAACGACCGTTTTGCATGAATGCTGCGGTATTTCATTAATGCAGCGTCCAATTTCCTCTTTTAAGGCTTGAGTCGTCGTCGGCTTATTCGCGTAAACCATCGACTTCAAAAAACCCTAAAGAAAAAAATCTAATGGTGTTAAATCGCACGATCTAGGCGGCCAATTCTGATCTCCAAAACGCGAAATAACACGACCGGGAAATGACTGATGCAGCAATTGAATTGTTTCTCTGGCTGTATGACATGTGGCGCCGTCTTGTTGGAACCACATGCCCTCCACATTCATTTCTTCAATTCTAGGCAAAAAAAAAACTGGTTATCATTTCACGATACCGAACACCATTGACTGTTTGCGCTTGACCTGCCTCATTTTCACAAAAAAAAGGTCCAATGATTCCTCCAGCCCAAAAACCACACCACACAGTGACACGTTGAGGATGCATTTGCTTCTCGTGAATCACTCGAGGATTTTCCTCACCCCAAATGCGACAATTCTGCCTATTGACGAAGCCATCAAGATGAAAATGGGCCTCGTCACTGAAGATGATTTTATCGGCAAAATCAGCATTTTCATGTTGTCTCTCCAATACCCAATTATCGAACTCCCTTCGCTGTCCATGGTCAGCTGGCTTCAGTTCCTGAGTCAATTGAACTTTGTATGCATGAAGATGCAAATCTTTCGTCAAAATTCGCTGCAAAGTGGATTTGGAGACACCAATTTGCTGAGCTCGGTGTCGAATTGAGGTGGATGGAGTTTGAGCGACATCATCACGTACAGCTGCGACACTTTCGGTCGATCGACCTGGTCGATGGCGCGTTGTTGTCTTTACATCACTAACAGACCCAGTTTCGGCAAATTTATCCATTAATCTCTTTACAGTTGACTCTTTTGGAGCATTATTGTGACCCCAAATTGATCGCAATTTGCGAACTGTAGCCGCAAAACTTTCACCATTTTGGTAAAACAATTTCACAATGAGAATGCGTTGTTCATTCGTGTAGCGCTCCATTTTTACTAACCTCGTACCTTCTACTAGCAAACAATAACAATTGTTCAAATGTCAAACAATGACACTTCGAATGTTGCCAGATTTAAAAATTGCGTTCTTCTTGGGACACCCTTTATAAGTGCATTATTGAAATGTTATATTTGATCGAATTTGTTTTATGACTTTGTTTTAAAAAATTTAGAGTTTCTTCCTGAAACAATAATTTTGAACCAGTTGTGTATTAATTTCATAGCAAACATATAGATTCTGCTTTAATCGGTTCAATTTAAATACAAATCATAATGGGAACTTTTTTATTGGAATGCCTCAAAAACTATTTACTAAGGGAAATAGCGAAAAATTGACAAAAATTTTGCAAACTCGATAAGGCTACTTTTTGATAATATAGATTAGGTCCGAGAGGGGTGCCGTCAAATTTTTATAAAACAGCTACAAAGTATTTATTTATTTTTATCAAATTATGTGTAAATTAACAAACTCCAATAATACAAATTTCGTTCCCCGTTTCATACCATTTCGTTCGCAGTGCTTAGTGTTCCAATTTCACTTGTTCCCCATTTCATTAAATTTCTTTGCTAATTTTTTTTAAATAATCAGATATTTATCTCCATTTTAACGATTTTTAGAATGCTTATCTATTAATTGCAATTATTTGTTTTTAATTGATTAATTGCAATGAAATTTAAAAAACATTAATCAATGAAAACAAACAAATAAAATCATTATCATTAGAGTCAAAACACATGAGCTCAATCACCATTCGGATCGACCATCTCCGATTTCATTGAAATTCACCATAACTGTTGTACGTACTGTACAAGTTCATGACAAAGCTTAAATTTCAGAGTCCAGACCCTTTCGGTTTCCGAATTATGGCAAAAAACGTTAAAATTTTACTAAAGTATCGTCAGAAAAAAATTATAACTTTTAAACTACACGAGATAAAAAATTCGTGTCGGCCTTATTTAAAATGATATGCATATCAATTTAAAATGATATGCATATCATTTTTTTTCACTGGAAAGGTCAAAGTGTAGGATAGATTGAAAGGGAAAGCACATACCATGCAATGCTTATTATGAACTATGTAAACAGTTTTTTTGCTGCTTGCAAAACTATGGTACATGAATTACTCTTTTTGGCTATAAATCAGAAAAGAATCAAGTGTCCACCTTATTTTTTCACACAAATGTAGAAAAAGGTTCAATATTAAACATATATTTTTTTAAGAAGAAACAAAAGATGAGCATTTTGAGAAATATGGATTTGAACTCTAGACCCCAAAAAATATAAGGCCAAGGCGAATTTTATATCTTTTACAGTTTAAAAGTTATAGTCGATTTGGTAACGATGCTTTAGTAAATTTTTGAAGGTTTTTTCAATTTTCATGACGTCATATTTCGGAAACCTAAGGGGCCCATTATCTGAAAATTATATTTCGTTAAGTTCCTGTCGAGTATAATAGTTATGGTGAATTTCAAATGCTAATGAAAATATTTTATTACAATTAATATCAATGAAATGCTAATAAAATCATCAATTAATTTGCCCAAGCAATTAATTAGTCTAAAGTATTTATAATACAAATATTAAAGTTTTAATTTAGTTACACTAAAATTTAATAATAATAATAATGCAAATAAACACTAAAGTTTATTATTTTTACTAGAAATCATAAACACAAAATATTTTTTATATTATTTGGCAAATCGACTTAATTAATTCAATAAGAGAAAATTATCGATCTTATGTAGGTTTCATCCAAGAAAATCCTTTGCTTTTTATCTATACAATTGAGGAGTTAACCAACTGGTACTTTTGCCAAGAGTAATTTCAGAACTTGTTACGCGAGTGTCATACGAGTATTACTGCTATTTTTAAACTAGTTGTACAAATAGTTCCAAAGTGAGAATTTGGGGACAATGGCCTCTATGCCTATGACATCTCCATATAATTTTCAATATTTTTTGTATGGACAGTGATCATACATATAGGCAAAAAAAAACTGCGCCATACACCTTCGAATATAAGGTACTCTTGCAAGGCAATTTCTAAAAAAGCACCGGCATTTACCGTCGGATCTTAATATATATGTTTTTGTCTCTAGGAAACCAATCTATGTTGTTAGTTAATGATTAGCCAGTATTTAATAAAGAATTGTTAAATGTTGTTGATGTTAGTATAATTGTGTGTTGTTCCGGGTTTTCTAATATGTTTTCAACACTCAATATATTATGAGTCCCAAAACTACCATAGGTTTCCATCGATATATTTCTCAAATTTTGTTTATATTTGCACTGCTGTTTATTTACTCGTTTGATATTAAGATTTGTTACAGAAAAGTGATCGCGTCTCTGGGAAATACAACATATGTATATAAAACTGTATATGAATGTAAAGCTTAGCCTTTAAGCAGTAAAATGAATTAAAAATAATCGGAATATGTTCGATAAAAAGATGAAGACCAAATTTATAAAAGTAAAACAATTTATTTTAAAATTAAAAAGTTGAATGACAATCTAGTTATGTAAACCAAATATTGAAAGAAAATAACAAATTACCAAAAGAAGACTTGACAAAAATGTTCAAAGTGGTGTGTGAATAAGTTACAACAGACTATATATTCAATTTATTAAAAAAAATAAGCAAAAGAGCGAATGATATTTTGCACGTATGTAAAATCCATAACTACCAACAACTGCAATCATAAGTTAATAATGCAAACTATTCAAAATAAATAAAAAGTATTCTGAGTATAAGATAAAAGAAATCCTTGTACTCTACTTTATTTTGACCATAACGTCGACTTTAGTTTCTCGAATTCTAAGAAATCTAAAATTCCTAAACAAGGTCTTGTTGTTATTTTTTTAGAATATGCCAAATTTTACGAAACATTCTTCGAATTCCTTTAACAATCGTTATTCCATGATGTTTCCAGCGGTTAGTGGTGGTTATTATCCACAAAATGACGGTTCACAAGATTTTGCCAGTCTACCGCCAATGGTCAATATAATGGGCGGCAGTGGAGGCACTTCCTCAGAACATGAAAATAACTCAACAGATGTTTTAGATGGCAGTGGATGTAATCCCAATATAAGTAGAGGGTAAATTTTATTTGCAATTTCTGATTATACTTAAAAATTTAAAGCAATTTTTCCCTTTCATTTCAGATTCAGATTTAGTGATCCCTGTTTGCTAAATCCTTCAGATAATGACTCGAAAATAAGTGGCCAAAACACACCAGATCGGCGTAATAATATACCCAATGAAATGGAACAAAATAACAAATTTTTTAATATTCTAATGGAACAAATTCAAATGTTACATGAAACTAATACGAAAATATGTCGAGATTTACATGAAGCTAAAGGTAAGAAGAAAAACAATATTTTCTATCACAAGTGTTTTATTAAAAAAAAAACTTGTATGTTACCCATACAATACAAAGTTTATCAAAACGTTTGAAACAAATAATATTTTACAGCATTATATGTTATTAGTCACTCCGTTTCAAATCTAGCTTTATATTGTTCGATGTAATGTTCAGAACACCCTGTATTTGGGACTTTATTACTCGAAAAAAAAATTTGCTTTAAAATTTAATACGGTATTTGAAAGGAACTTTTCAGATATGTATGTATATCAGTTGCCCTCGGAAAACCCGTATGTTGTTAATTATCGGTTTTAAAATTAATTAATCTGATGCAATAGAACAGTTATAAGGAATGGTTTAAACTCAGCGTTGCAAAATAAAATCAAGAAATTATTTTTTTTACACGGCTCTCGAAGACTTTTATTCCAACTGTTTTTCGGAATAAAAAAAAATAAAACAAACATCTTGTATTCGCGCTTTCATTGTATATTTTTTTAAAGTCTTTGGCGCGGTAAATCCTTATATGAATTGAATTATTCATATCAGCTTTCAGACATTAGGTTTGGGAAATTCTAGCTTTAGACTTGATCCTTTACTATACCGCGAATACGATATTTTCCACAAAATTTGTTCAGGCATCTAAAAGTACTATTCTTTCTCTTCATTAAGTATTTCCCCCTGATATATTACATCTTCTGGATCATATCGTCCATTTGATACTTGGGATTAAACCATTGATGCATTAATATTTCCATATAAATTCCAATGCTTTGGCATTAGCACTTATATGAAAAATCAATGTTTCAATTGGTTTTCCCCAAGTATGGGCCATTTAAACTTAAGTATTATGGATATTTATGTATCAGATTGGTGTAAAATATAAAATTAATTGTCTTGAAGAGCTTGGCTTATGCGATCTAGAACAAATCGTCGGCAGAATAAAGTGGGCAAATTTGTTCAATTGTTAGGAGTAGGGAATACGTGATGTCAGACAGCTTATAATTTGTTGTTTTTGTTGGAGTAAGTCGAAGTGGATGCTTTTTAAGTTCATGTTAATAATCGGGCATGTTCTGGAATAAGTGCGAATTCAAATCCGCTTGAAATTGAAACTTATGGCACTTCTTTCACTGTATTTCAAAGTTTTATTTGATTTGATTTCAACTTTAAGTAACCACTGTTTAATTATAGTTTCGCAAAATTTTTAACGAAACTAAAAGGAATTGAGAAAAAAACCCTATGATTAAGCATGGGCATTTGCTGCGTTTGTGAGGCTGGATTTAAAACCATATTTCTCATACAAAGAAATCCAGTTTCATAACTAGATTTTCGGAAAATCTAGTTTCATAATTATGGTTGCACAGCATTCAGCTATAGTATGTATGAAAATGTTGTAAAAATCTGGCATCACCTTGTACAAAAAAAAAATTAAACATATAATTAATTTTAATTATTTAAAAAAAAGCTTTACAATATAAGTTGTGGATCCAATAAAATCAAATTTTAGTTAAATCAAGCACCCAGTTTCTTATTTTTGCCTCCGGCAAAGAAAACCTTCGCAAACAACATTATAATAATGCCGGAAAGACCTTCCATGAACAAACTGAAAAATATGTCAGTCAAATTTGTTGGTCATCCCTTATTAGAAACACTTTGAAAAGCTATATTAACATTGTGTCTTTCATCATGACAATAAATTTTCTACTCCGCAATCAAATGAATGGTTTTTCGTTTATATTAAATTTAAGGTTATTTTTCATTTTGTTTTGCTTACAAAATATTATTGTTGTCAAATCGGAATCCAGCTGAGCTGTCAAATTTCATAATGTAAACGAGCGTAATTTGAATTTAACTCGATTTTAACGAGATTTCGGTACAATGTAAATTCAGTACAAGAAATATATTTTAGAATTTTTGTATGCAAAGTAGTAAAACAATATTGATTTTTTTTATTTTTGTATGCAAATTTTGCTGTATATGCCAAACAGAGGTGTAAGGAACAAACCAATTAAATTAAATGTTAAAATTACGAATGTAGAGATAAGTCGTTGATTGATATCTTAGATATGATAGAAGATATCGTGAAACGGATTTCAGAATGAGAAAGAGAATATTTCAAGGTTGGCAGGCAATACCGTCAAAAAACCGTTATCGATTCAAACCGCTTTCAGCTGACTATCGTTACTTCTTAAATACCGTTACCGAAATAACTAAAATACCGTTATCGCTTTTTAAGAAGAACAAGATTAAGAAATACAAGATTTATAATGCTGATAAGCCCTGGGTATCAATAATTTATCCTAATGGATCTGAGGTTTCGATGGGATTTGAATGTTACACATCAGGAGTTTCTTCCAATAATTAATGATTGATTGGCATTATTTATTTACACTAAATATCATCTTTTTTTATTTTGAAATTCTAGTTAACTTTTTTATTTTTTTTGATCAGCTGTTAAAAAGCTTATGATAATGAAATAAATTGCTTCAAAATTTATTTATTTTTTGTATTTATTTTATTTATTAGTCACTATTGGTTCCTCGCCATTTTTTCTTCTATAATTTTATAAATAATGGCTTATAATAATATTGATCCAATTGTTAGTAATAGTGTTATATTAAAAAATGGTCTCAGTGGTGTAAGGAGAAACCTAAACATTGGTCATGTAAACTGCCAGAGTATTTGTCAATCGATTGGCTCTAAATTATTTGAATTGCGCAAGCTAATGTAAGGCTGTTACTTAGATGTGTTTGGAGTAACAGAAACTTGGTTAAAACCTTATATTTCCACAAAGGTGGTGTCTATTCCTGGTTATACACTCTGTAGAAATAACCGTCCTGTAAATAATGGAAGAGGTGGTGGTGTTTGGCTGTATGTATCTAGTAGATTAGAGAAAAAAATTGGTTTTAGGTCGACTCATTATAACGTGTGTGAGTCTATTTTTGTAGAAATTAAAACTGGGAGTAGTAAAACCTTGGCTGGAGTAATGTATTTACCAAATGATGATTTTAATAATTTTATCAGTACGAAAACATTATAATTGTTGGAGATTTCAATTTGAACCTTTATGATTCGGCTAAAGCTAATTTTGTTAGAACTTTTTGTGGTCTTATCTATACATTATAATAATATTCCTACCCATTTTGATATGTCATCGATCATCATTAATTGATTTTTTTATGCTTGGACTGAAACTAATGTTGTATTATCCAGCCAATTTCAATGCTTTTTTTCAAACTCTCACCATACTTTTATTTTTATTTCGGTGCATTTAAATGTAGACAAAAATGATATGTACTTTGAATTTAAAGATTTCAATAATATTGATTGGGATGGCTTAAATTTTTTGTGTTATAACTATGATTTTTCTTCAATCTATCAGGTTAATCTTTTGAATACATTTCTTAATGATGCTGTTAGGGGTGTATCTTGGATGAACTCTAGGCAGATTGTATATGCTGTGTCAGTGAGAGATATTGCATATAAAGGTTTTATTGAAAATCGTAATCCTGAAAATAGGCGAAACTATTGTAAATATCGAAATAAAGCCAAATCAGTTAGAATACTGTATGGAATCAAAATCTTTGAAAAATCTGATAATGCTAATGTGTGGAGATTGTTAAAAAAGCGGGTTGTTTAAAAAGTAAAACTGTTTCTTCAGATTTTAATGTCAGTGAAGTTAATGATCATTTTTTTGGTGTTTCGGGATCTAATAAGGAAAATTTTTATTTTAATTATATTGATTTTAATCCGTATTTTTCTTTCAATAATGTTTCTGAGTTAGAACTTTTGGATGCTTTTAGTATGATTAAATCTAACGTTACTGGTGTTCCCTTAAGGTTTATGAGGCTTATTTTTCCTGGGATAAGTAGGCATTTGTTACATGTAGTAAACACTATTTTTACTACCTCTGTTTATCCGGTTTTTTGGAAAATTTCGATCCCCAAAACAGGTAATGGGTTATCAGTTGAAAATTTGAATAAAGGTAATGTTTGTTAGTTTCACTTGATCTTTCTAGAGCATTTGACAGATTTGATCATAGTAGACTCAGTTTTAAACTACGTGATAATTTTAAACTTTCGAAACCTGCTTGTAAGCTTATTTTTTCCTATTTAAAAGGTCGCTCACAATTTGTCGATTTGGGAGGTGGGGTAAGTGAGATACGTGAACTAACATGTGGTGTGCCGCAAGGCTGGTTATCGGTCCTCTCTTGTTTGTATTATGCGAGGGTTATCGTATTTGAATGATTTTGTTGATGTTCTTGCTAATACTCAAAGATGTAAACCTTTCATTTTTGCGGATGATGTTCAATTGCTTTTTAGTTACGAAAAAGATTTCTCGGATGTTCTTGAAGCTGTTACAAATTTCAGCCTTGGGAAGATTTAATCATGGATGTCAAATAATCATTTTAATATTAATTTAGCAAAATCGAAGTATATGGTTTTTGGTAAAACTCATAACTATGACTGATATTTTTATTAATTATACTAAACTACAGTTAGTTGACAACCTGAGATGTTTGGGAGTTATAATAGATAAAAGACTTAGTTTTGATAAACACATTGATGCATTAACACCTAAAATTATTTATTTTATACGTAGGTTATTTAATGTTGATGTCTTTTTGCCTCTACATATTAAGCGAAGGGTGGTTTTAGCTCTCCTAACGTCGAAGTTGTGTTATTGCATAGAAGTGACATCTGGTACTATTTTTGTGTGTTTTTCAAGATTGGAGAAACTACTTAATGTCATTGTTCGCTTTGTTTTTAACATTAGATTAAGGGAGCATATATCTTCGTATGTTGTACAATTTTTAGGTTGTACTTTCCGGAAATTTGTTAAATTTAGATTGTTATTATTCTTTCATAAACTTATAGTAAGTGCATCACCTTCTAGTTTGTCCACGCTTTTCATTTTTAAAGGTCTAGTAGAAATTTACAGCTAATAGTACCACGCATAACTAGCTCTATTTTTGAACGTTCATTTCTGGTCAGGGTGTCCCGTATATAGAACAAATTACCTAGCGTTTTAAGAAATTTTGCAGACTCGCATAATGTTTTAAAAGGTAAACTTTTTTCCTATACTTGTGAATCCAAGGAAAATTAAACATTAACATCATTCTTTTTGGATTTACATTTTATACTTTTTTTACAACTTAGTTTTTTTTTGCTAGTTAATTTAAAGTTTGTCGCTTATATGGACTTAATGTTATTGTATAAAATTTATTTTTTGTGGATATTTATTTTTGTAGTGGTGTACTGCTGTTTTGGCTGGGGCCAGAGATGATATTTGTAGCTTGATTGTAAATTTATTTTCTTTATGGTACATAAACTTGTTAAACTCTTTAATATTAAGTATTAATATTAACATTTTTCATATTAGTATTAATATAATTGTCCAAATGTGGCTTTTAATATTACAATAAATAAATAAAATGAAAATACCGTTACTGAAATAATTAAAAAATCGTTACCCCTAAAATACCGTAACCGAAATAACTGAAAAAAACATGGCTAAAATACCGTTAACGAAATAATTAAAAACCCCTTACCCGTAAAATACCGTTATCGAAATAACTAAGGTATCGTTATCGCTAAAGTACCGTAACCGAAATAATTAAAAAACCGTTACCCGTAAAATACCGTTACCGAAATGAATGAAATATTAAGATTTCGTGCGTAATGTAAACTCAGCTTGACGCAATTTTTCAAAAACTAATCTAATTATATACTAATGTAATGTTAACAATAACATTCATTATAAAATGATTGCACCTATGTATGGTTAGGAATAACGTCAATAATTTTACGCGTTTAGCTCTTAACGTAAATTAATGTCAAATTTATATGGAATTTTCGAAGATATGCTGTGTTTGTGCGGCAAGATGTTTGCAGCAACATTCACTAAAAACTGTTAGCACCGATGTTAAAGAGATGGAGAGGAACGTCAACAATTCTACATGTTAACACTTATGTGATTCTCGAACATAATTTACAGCCATAATTTACTTCCTCTTGTGAGAAATACATTATTGCTACGTAGTTTTTATTTCGAAATTTGAAAAGTTAGAACATGCATGTGTATTTAAAAACAGATGACCTATTTTCGTTCTATAAATAGGGTTACCATATATGAGTGCAGCCATCAAATTTATATATTTTGTTCCCCATGCAATCTAAGCGAGGGGTGTCTACCTTTTTCGATATTCGTAGTTTTTGGGTTTCAGGCAGATTTTCCCAAGCTGACTTTTTCACTTCTACATGTATAAAATATTTAAATATCTTTATAGAAATCCACATTTTTATAATAATTTTAAAATTTATATTCAAATCAAACAATATTGAACAAAATTTTAATTTATAATTAAAATCTCTTTAATCGAGACGTTTTTTAAAGATTTAAAAAATTTTAGTCGCTTATACCGATTTTGAAAACGTCAGTTTCGTTTATCGTCGAAGTAAGGATTGATTTTTATGACGTAAACCAGAACAATAAGAAAACTGACGTTTTTAAAATCAATGGAAGTTGGTATAAACGACTTAAGCTTTCTTAATATATGTGTTGAACCATTTGGCGTCATTAATGAAGAGATTTTACTCCTAAATTAAAATATCGAAATTAAAAACTTCGTACAATTTTTTAAATCGTCGTATCTCCACACTGCCACATTCTGAAAAGACCTTTAAAAGCTTTTTTTAATTATTTGTTTCAAAATTCGTATTTCAGTTATACAGAAATCGCTTAAATAAATTAAATAGCTTATATTTTGCGACACTATATTTCAAAATTATTTATATACTCGTAATGTCTACAAAAATCACATTTTTTCCCATCACAATTTATATAACTTATTTCGTCCTTGTAAATGATTTAATATTATTTTATATTTATCTATCTCTTCTGTAACCCCAATTCTATTTGTATCTACTTTTATCTCTTCTGTATGTATAAATGTACATATTAATTTAATTTCTATTGTCCTTGTTAATTAATTTTTTTTTAAATTTTTTTGTTTCCATTTTTTTCTGTAATGTCGTCCTTTTCTGTATCTTATATTTTTTGTTGGTGTTTCAACTTTATTTAGTTTGTATTGAAGTATTAAAGCACGCTCCCAATTTGGGTATGAGGCACCGTAGAGATAGCATAAGTGGATTAAGTACACATAGTCAGCCGATGGTGTTTGGCAGTGCATTTGGTACACAAAGTCCAGTGCCATCATATCATTCAGGTGCGTGTTTTTTATTGTTTACCCCATCCAAAATTGTGGACCAAAGGGATCATTATTAATTTAACTAATGTGTTGATATTTAAACGATTTATTTGTAGGAGCCTATACACCTGGTATGATGACCGATGTGGTACGTGAAGTAAAAGATGCCGCCCGGATAAGAGAAGATGCTCTATTGAATAGAGTTAAGGCTATGGTAGAGGAACGACAATGGTCCATGAATGAATCAAATTTACGTATGATGAGGGATATAGAAGAATTAAAGGTAGATTTTGTGATCTTTTTGAATTTTATGCAAATTGCAATGTATCTTTCTCAAATTTTTAATGTTTCTTTCACAGTCACAAGTTCATCATTTACGGGTGGATAGAAAAGAAACCAATAAACGCCTTAATCATTTAGAGGCTGAAAACAAATATTTGCGTCAAATGTTAGCGGCTCTTTATAACAATCGTAGTGCACCCGATATTATTTATGAAAATGAAACTTTACGAACACGTAAATCTTTTCCGCATTCACGACGAACTCCACAAACACCCATGAATCTACACTATGGTACGATACATCATCAACCTGCCACTTCATCATTAGACGAACAAGAAGAAGAACCTTTACATATAGTGGAAACTCCATCGAACATATCAACGGTAGATATTGCATCCGTTGCGGCTCAGAGACCTTCAGATATGCGTAATTCATTTTCAAGTTCAGATGGCGCTAGTATTGAAGGTGGTAATTCTTCCAGCAAAGTTGGTCCTATAATGTCACCTCCTAATTTTGCAATAGTCTCATCGCCATCGAATGAAGTTAAACGAATAAAGGATAAATCAGTTAAGAAACTATCGGTGGATGAAGCTGATAATGTTAATAATGCACCAGCAGCAATCACAAATATAACACCACAGGAACTGAGAAAAGAATTAAAAGAAGCGGTTGCAGCTCGTAAAGATGCCGATGAACGTATTATAGCGTGGGTTTAATTGTTGTTTTTTGTTTTTATTTTAATTTTTAGAATTCGAAGCTTAAATATCATTTTACCAAAAATTATCTCGGCATTCAAAACATTCTTTACATCAATTTTGTCCTAAACACAGGGAATATTTTATTTATTAGTTTGAGGCTTTTATTCATTATGCAAAATAACCCCAATTTGATGAAATGTAAAATAACCCCCAATGCAATGAAATGAAAAGTTACTTCAAAATATTTAAAGCAAAAAAAAAAAAAAAAAAAAAAAACAAAACATTGTTAATGCGCAGCATTGTATGTTAATTATTTATTGAATAATAATTTTCGAATTAAGTGAAAACTTGCGCCTTAGAGCTTGAAAATAATGAAACCTCTTAAAAATTATATTTATCTTTCATATATTAAGAAAAAAAATAAATAATTATAATTATAAATAGGTTTTATTATTGCCTAGCTCTAGGATGCAGTCACGAAAAACCATTCGCTCCTAAATTTTATAAGATTGTTGGAAGCTGCCAAAACAGCATATCGGAAAATTATGGTTTTTCCATTGTTACTAGCAAATCTAATAAAAACTTGGTGGGAGGGCTCATGAATTAAGAATTATAGTATACGGAAGACCGTTGAGAGGGAGACTTTTCCTCTTTATGCCCTCATCGTAGAAATTTCCGAAAATACCGTCCTTGTTTCAGCGGTTTTGGCGGGCCATCAAGGGGGAGAATTTTCTCTTTTTTGACCTCCCCCCCCCCTTTAGAATTTTCAAAAATCCCGTCTTAGCTGTTGTCTACACTGGTGGAGGAACCTTCATAATAAAGGGAAGATTTTTCGCCCTTTGAACCAGGATTATTACCACGTCCTTGACCAAAATTCTAAATTTTACCTAGCCAGGTCGTTGAGGGGGAGACCTTTCCCCTTTTTGCCCTTTCCATAGGAACTTCTATATACCGCAAGAAAAACCTATGTACCCAATTTCAACTTCCTAGCTCTAGCGGTTTTGGCAGACCATAAAGAGGCAAATTACCCCTTTTTGGGAATGGCCAATTTCGTCTTTTTTAAAATTCCGTCTTAGCTGAAGTCTACACTGGAGGAATAACCTTCATAATAAATTTAAACATCTTAGCTCCAGTAGTTAGGGCAGGCCGTTATGGAGGAGACTTCTTCTTTTTGCAGCCGTTTTTGCAGGTCGTCCGGGGGGATAATTTTCCCCTTTTTGCCCCTCCCCGTAGGAATTTCAGAAAATACTGTCTGGGCGGATGCCTACGTCGGAGTAGGAACCTTCATACCAATTTCACCTTCCTAGCTCCGGCAGTTTTGGCACTCCGTCAAGGGGGATAATTACCACTTTTTTCCCGTCCCCTTAGGCTCTTCCAAAAATCCCGTGTTAGTTGATGTCTACACCGGATGAAGAATTTTCATAATAAAATTCAACTTCTAGTTCCAGCAGTTAGGGCTCCACCTTATAGGATTTTTAGAAAATACCGTCTGTGCGGATGTCTACGCCGGAGGAGCAACCTACATACAAAATGGTTTAAGCTACTTTAAAGGAGACAAGATTCCACACTATTACCCTGAGCACGGTTCTAGGTCTACTATGAGGTGGTTTTAGTAGGCCGTCAAGAATTTTGCGCTTTTTTGCCCTTCACCGTTCGATTTTTAAAAAACCCTTTTTTAGCTGTTCACTACACTGGGGGAGGAACTTTTTACAATCTAACTTGTCAATGACTTAGTCCAAACTTCAGGTTTCTTAAAGGGGTTTGGTCAGACCAAATTACTAGTTTTTTTCTTAAATTCATTTTGAGGTGAAATTTGAAACTTTTTAATGCAGTTTTTTTCTAAGTATTCTATTTTTTACTGAAAATGTAAACAAACAGATCCATTAGATCATCTGAATGTAACAGTTGCACTCTAGTTTATTGTATTTTGAATTATGTGAAAAAGTTGAAGTTTTAATTAATCACTTAAATACTGCCAAAATCTCTAAGTTCGCATCGATAATCAAAAACTTTCTCATGACATAAAATTAGATGACTTATTTTTTTTTCTGCTTAACATTAATTTGTTGTTTCCTATATTCAATTTAAGTTCAACTGGAGGTTAAATTTAATCGGAACTAAAATATGATCATTTTACACAGACTACATATTTTATAATACTGAATGCTTAAAATCTAACCAAATAGTTGGGCCGAAAAATGATATTTGATCGGGTTTTTTTCTTGGAGACATTGTAGACAAATTATATGCTTTACCTCGGACCTTTTCCTAAATTTTACTCTCAATATCGAATCAAATCGCCTCAAGAAACCTTCTTGTTAGCAAAATTTGTCCATAATGCTTGAAAATACCGAATACAGACCAAGTACAATATTATTAAAAATCTCTACTAAAGTGTTGAAAAATCGCAGAATTTGACGAGAAAATAGTTTTATTTAAAATTTCAAAAATTATATTTTTAAATAAATAGTATTAGTAAGATTTTAGATCATACATACAATCATATTCTTTTTTTAAATTACTTTATATATTATTTTTTTATATCCTGCTGGCTCTGTGGTATTTCTCAATTTTTATTCCCTATAATTTACTTATAAAATTTTCATGTTTCTTTACAATAAAATTATTTATAAAAATAATATGATTATATGATCTAAAATCCTATTAATACTATTCATTTACAAAATAACCGATCAACATACAAAATGGTTTAAGCTACTTTAAAGGAGACAAGATTCCACACTATTACCCTGAGCACGGTTCTAGGTCTACTATGAGGTGGTTTTAGTAGGCCGTCAAGAATTTTGCGCTTTTTTGCCCTTCACCGTTCGATTTTTAAAAAACCCTTTTTTAGCTGTTCACTACACTGGGGGAGGAACTTTTTACAATCTAACTTGTCAATGACTTAGTCCAAACTTCAGGTTTCTTAAAGGGGTTTGGTCAGACCAAATTACTAGTTTTTTTCTTAAATTCATTTTGAGGTGAAATTTGAAACTTTTTAATGCAGTTTTTTTCTAAGTATTCTATTTTTTACTGAAAATGTAAACAAACAGATCCATTAGATCATCTGAATGTAACAGTTGCACTCTAGTTTATTGTATTTTGAATTATGTGAAAAAGTTGAAGTTTTAATTAATCACTTAAATACTGCCAAAATCTCTAAGTTCGCATCGATAATCAAAAACTTTCTCATGACATAAAATTAGATGACTTATTTTTTTTTCTGCTTAACATTAATTTGTTGTTTCCTATATTCAATTTAAGTTCAACTGGAGGTTAAATTTAATCGGAACTAAAATATGATCATTTTACACAGACTACATATTTTATAATACTGAATGCTTAAAATCTAACCAAATAGTTGGGCCGAAAAATGATATTTGATCGGGTTTTTTTCTTGGAGACATTGTAGACAAATTATATGCTTTACCTCGGACCTTTTCCTAAATTTTACTCTCAATATCGAATCAAATCGCCTCAAGAAACCTTCTTGTTAGCAAAATTTGTCCATAATGCTTGAAAATACCGAATACAGACCAAGTACAATATTATTAAAAATCTCTACTAAAGTGTTGAAAAATCGCAGAATTTGACGAGAAAATAGTTTTATTTAAAATTTCAAAAATTATATTTTTAAATAAATAGTATTAGTAAGATTTTAGATCATACATACAATCATATTCTTTTTTTAAATTACTTTATATATTATTTTTTTATATCCTGCTGGCTCTGTGGTATTTCTCAATTTTTATTCCCTATAATTTACTTATAAAATTTTCATGTTTCTTTACAATAAAATTATTTATAAAAATAATATGATTATATGATCTAAAATCCTATTAATACTATTCATTTACAAAATAACCGATCAACAATTCATAAAACTCGATTACTTTAAACACAAGAATACAGTGCAAAATATAATTCAAAATATTGTCTAATCATTAACTATCAACATAGATTATGTTGTAGATTTAATATGGATTAGGACAAACATTTGAAATTAACGGCTTCATATAAGCTTTGTTATCGGATACTTTAAGAATTAAAGTTCATAACAAAAACTGTAAATTATAGAGGATAAATATAAATTGTTAAATTTCGTTGATGTTAGTCTAATTGTGTGTTGTTTTCGAGTTTGTTAATTTGTTTTTAAACACTCATTAAAAAAAGACAATCACCAACAAGCAATGACTAAAGGAGAGAAAGAGAGCGTGAATATTGATAAGGCTGGGTAGCGTCAACCGAAAATACTAAGTATTCTATCCTGCTGGAATTGTGGAATTTCTCAATTTTTATTCTCTATAATTTACTAATAAAATTTTCATGTTTCTTTACAATTAAATAATTTAAAAAAAGAATATGATTACACTATGGAACATTTTTGGGATTATTGTCTGGGGGGTGAGAAATTCCAAGTCAGGGTGATGGTACTAGGTCAGTATAGTAAAACCCTCAAAGGGTTTGGCGTTCGTATGTGTCAGTTTTTTTTATGACCTTTTAAATTTTTTCCTTATCTTGATGTTTTTTCGCTTAGTTGTAACATTTTGGCAAAAACGTAGTTTAACATAACTCGAGAACCACTTGTCCGATTTTGCTAAACCAAACAAAAAAATTTAGAATTACAATTTCTTTAATCCGTTCATATAACGTTTTTCTTTATAATCAACAGTTTTGCCGGTAAAAATAAATTTGTGGAGAAAAAAAATATTTTTTTGCCTAAAAATTAAAATTTTTTTTTTTTAAATTCATAAAAAATCCAAAGCGGAAAAAAGGATCAAGTGTTATTAATTTCATGTAAAGTCACATAACCTATAAACAAAATGCGACATAGATCATAGAAATCGATTAACGCGTTCTGCTTTTATTTACAATTAAGTGAAGGTATCCCATTTTGACAAGAATATTGATATTTGTTTTTATTCAAAAAAGGGTCATTTATCGCCTTTTTTATAAATTTTCCCCAATAACTCCAGACTTCTGGCCATAAACTACTAAAAAAATTAGGTAAACATTTTTATAATTTTTTATTTTTATTTTATTTATTTATTTTAATAAATATTGCCTAGACTTTTTCGATGGTGGTTGTTCGGGACTAGTGGCATCGCATTCATCGCTATCATCAGTTTCTGAACCACACATAATGTCAATGTGTGACTCCACTGTTGTCCCTTCTGCATCTCCTGAAAATTCTTTATCATCAAGATCATCCTTGTCTTGCCACAGAAGCTTACTCCACCAGCAAATTTCCGCAATTATTGCACTCGGCGACTTTTTGCCTCTATATCTGTAAGTTTTTGTTTTATTAAAATGAGTTTGAAAAAATAAAAAATCAGTATTACCTCATTTCAAATGGCATAGCAACTTAATGATAGCGCTCACCTTGTTCATCAGATTCGGTAGCCAATTGTTTGCTGAAGTAGTCCAGATGATGATGTAAATAATGGATTTTCAAGGACATGTGGACACCAATTTCCGAGAATGCTCTTAACATCCTTGCGACAGAAACATCGTAGTTGTTAGAACGATGCTTTCCCAACAAGCCTTCTTTTACTTCTTTGATTGCCTGCCATGCATTCGATTCAGCGTCAATCAAAATATTGTTGAATGCGTCACTTTTAATCAGCTTTCGTATATCTGGACCATTTACTACGCCTGATTGGAAAAAATTAATTTGTTAAGATGGAAAATCATGGGAAATGAATGTGATATTATAACTTACCTTCTTTAATTTTACTTTCGCTGAGTCTCGGGTAAATTAGTTTCAAACACAAGAAAACTTCATCTCTTTTGGCGACAGTTTTGATAAAATTCTTAACAATTCCAAGTTTAATATGCAGTGGAGGTAGCAATATCTTCTCCTTCGGCACTAGAGGCTCACGAATAATATTGGCCGTTTGTAACCTGCTGTGCTCTCTGAGTTTCCATCCGTGGCATGCATATTGGTCACCGGAAAATCGTGTGTCCCAATCGCACAAAAAGCACATATATTTTATATAGCCGCTTTGAAGACCGCAAAGCATTGCTACAACTTTTAAATCTTAGCATATGCGCCACATATGTTTGGCGTAGTTAACCATTTTTAAAATATTTTCCAGTGCATCATATGTTTTTTTCGTTTCTGTACTATAGGCGATTGGAACTGAAGGTTTTTTATTGGTCTTATGCAGTAAAACCGCCTTCAAGCTGAGTTTTGAACTGTCAATAAATAATCTCCAGTCATCTGCTTCATATTTTATTTCCATTGCGTCCATCAATTTTCCTACATCCGGGCAATATGCAGAAGTTTTTTTATCATTCACAAGGAATAAACTTTGGAGTGTTGCCTGACGACTTCGATAAGCTGTGACTTTCACACCGGGTGCCAACAAATTGTTTGATTTCAAAATGGAAGCCAGCTCTTCCGATTTATGCTGTGTTAATTCCAACTTGGCAACAATTGAATCAAGCTTATTTTGATTTATTAAAATTGGCTCATTGGATACTGCTGGCTCATATGGGGGATCATCACGTGCATGATATGTCGGAGCAGTCGTAGAATATCTGGGCTAGAAGCTTTTGGCACAGGAATGTGGTCCGAATGAGGCAATGGTGTTGCGGCACTTGCAACACCAACGTAATTATACGATTTTCTTATCAATTTTGCGGCTCCTTTATTCGCACATGC
This sequence comes from Eustalomyia histrio, assembly GCA_949748255.1. Taxonomy (NCBI): domain Eukaryota; kingdom Metazoa; phylum Arthropoda; class Insecta; order Diptera; family Anthomyiidae; genus Eustalomyia; species Eustalomyia histrio. The sequence goes on along the minus strand of OX456523.1, from coordinate 77,158,823 downwards.
ATAGCAATTCAATGGATTGTGACCTTCGCCAGGATTAGTCCAAGTCATTGGGATACCGAATGGCATACTTTCACGTCTTCTATTTTTCCAATCCATTAGACGGTTGTAGCAGCTTTTACACACTATATTTGGTACCCAATTTTCGTTCACTATAACATTTTAGTTGAAGTACATCTCGTATGTTTGAACAAAATCAGTACTGAAATTTCCCCTTTTTTTATGTGTTGAGACATATTGACCACAGCAGTAGCAAAAGCTATTTATATCTGGCTTGCACAGTTCCATATTCTGTTCAGTTTTGTTCACTTTTAAAAAACTGGAGAAAAATCACTTTTACTGTTCGCGTTCGTCGGCACTTGTTGAATGACAAAAATCACAGAACCAGTGTGAGAAAGGGAAGAAGTACAGAACCAGTGTTGCCACATCAATATTTCTCTTTTAGTACAGTAGAAAAATATGAGAGAGTTCGGCTTGTGAGTGTCAATGTTTTCTCCAAATAATGTTGTGCATATCTGGAGCAAATTTTTAAAATTTTCATGATCTATGCCTTTTTTTGCTCATGAGTTATGTGACTTTACGCGAAAGTAATTAGTTTTGGCACTTTTTTCCATTTTGGATTTTTTATGAATTTAAAAAAAAAAATATTTAAATTTTTAGGCAAAAAATACTTTTTTCCCTTCATACATTCATTTTTAACTTCGAAAGTGTTGCACATATAGGAAAACGGTATAGAAACAGATTAGAGAAATTGTAATTCTTAATTTTTCTAAATTTGTTTCATCAAAATCGGACAAGTGGTTCTCGAGTTATGTTAAACTACGTTTTTGCCAAAATGTTACAACTAAGCGAAAAAACATCAAGATAAGGAAAAAATTTAAAAGGTCATAAAAAAAACTGACACATACGAACGCCAAACCCTTTGACTTCGAATTTCTCACCCCCCAGATTGGCTGTTGTACTGTGTTATATGATCTAAAATCCTACTAATACTATTCATTTACAAAATAAAAGATCAACAATTCATAAAACTCCAATTATATATTTATTAAAAATTTCTAGTTATGACAGGGAAATAACATAACTTGCTGCTCCCTACACACATAAATATTTTGTACCAACCGAATTGTGAAGCATATTTTGGATATATAAATTCTGTTAGTATGGTTGTGAATTCCTTATAATTTTGTGTGTTGCAACTAAAAGTCAGTTGTAATAAGCGATTTTTTTTTTTTTTGAAAATTAACATGTAGTTGAAGTAACCAAATGCAAGAAATTTTCAATAAGTTTATACAAAAATTAAAAAATGGAAGTCAGCTTTCATATATTTTGACTTTTCTAAATAAGATGCGGTCCTTTATGAGTTATGGAAAACCTCATTGTGGCCCTTGATGTTGAATACGCGCCCACCCTTATATATAGAAGGTTGTTTTTCGTTATTTTAAAGTTTTATTGTCTTCGAAAAATTCTTGCTAAACTGAATTTTGTAAAACATACGAAAGTTTTGGATATTCCACGAAAAAAATAACTACATTTTTTTTGTAAATCTCTTAGAATAAGGGTATTATGTCATTTGCCAGAATTCTTAATTAATATTTCTTTACTAAATAAGCAATACAAAAGTTATATGTATGTATCAATATTTAATATATAAAATATTACGAGCTTAAGCTACACCCGAAAAATTGTTGTTGAAATCGAGTGGGGATCCCAATTCGATTATGACAACTTTTTTCTAGGTGTAGGAATGGACTAAATGTAAAAAACTTAAGGAAATTAAAACTATAGAAAATATATAAAAAGTATTTAGAAATCATAAAATATCGCACAATTATTTATTAACATTTAAACATATTCCGAACAAACTCACTTCAGTTTATTCAAGCGCATTTTATTTAACCCTCAAACGCGCACTAAAAAGTTGTTTTCATAATATTAATGTATTCTTCATAAAATTAATAAATTATAAAAATGTTCTTAAATTAATATTTTGTTTTCGCATTGCCATTGTTTTTGTTAAGCTTATATACTAAAATAATTATGTCGGTAAAATTAAATGCAATTGCAGTTTAAGCAAGCTAAATTATTAAATTCGGCCTAACCGAGAAAACATTGTCGAGGTGATAATAATATTCGTAGTTAAAAACGTCATTTAAGATTGAGTGTTATTTTGCAGCTACTTTAAAATAAGTAACAGATGCCAAAGAAATTTTTAAAACCTTTTTTTTTATACATAGGTGAAAGAACATGTTAGAACGTTGGGTTACCCATTGTTCTAACTCCAAATAATAAAGAGCTGACAATGGTAGTATTTCTTGGCGAAATTAAACATAGATGCCGGACTCTAAAATCTCTTTAAAATTTTTAACTACACGAAAAATTACTGCAATTTTAGATTAGTTTTATTGTACACTTTTTTAACTGTAATTGCAATTAATTTTAACGACATAATTCTCTGAGAGTATGCATGTACAATAAGAAAATGTATTAAACTTTTTGGTACAAAAGCACAGTAAGCTCTTCGGGTTTCACGTGAACAAAACTTTTATACTCCATATAAAAAAAAATATTTTTTACGATAATGAATTTCTCGAAAAAATTTGGTACGCAAATCTAATATATTACAAACCTATTATTTTTCTAATGAAAAAGTGACATTTTTGGTTTATTGTAATTGTGTATTTCTTATAAATATTTTTTTTTTAATTTTAATATGTAATGACTTGTGGCCATTAAAGTTCGAGTGAAATTTTTTCACGGCAAAAATAATTTACTATGCTTAAGTAGGACAATTTTTATTGATGTTATGGAAAAAAAATTAATTTAATTGATGTTTCATTTGCTGACCTTAAATGAAAAATTCTTCAAATGCATTATTAACAATATATGTTAAAATTAACAATAACTGTATATGTGTTTTGGCCATTTTCAAAATTTTTGGATCATTTTCAAAACTATTGCCACAAAAACACAGCTAAAACTAAAATTATTTTTTATAAAAACGGACTCTAGATAGATTTAAAAACAATGTTATATGCATAGACTGGCTTATAATGTATGAACTTATGATAGCGACTAACAATCACACACAAAAATATCTCTTAAATTCCTCTATTTAAAAATATTGTCCAATAACAAATCCATGCCAATTAATTATGTAATTGATTCAATTAAAAATTATCTATATTTAAACTTTCACACTTTATTGAATCAATTACAGAGTTCATTAAATATAACTTTGCTATTCAACAAAGTTTGTAATTGTAGAAATTTAAGAAATATTTAATTATTTTTTTTTTTGTAGGGGAATGTGATGTACCATGAAATGAGTGTATATTGAAACGTTAATTTTTTTTGCACATATCCGGAATTTTTCCCCAAAAATATTCCTCTAGAGCAACGGTTTCGAAATGGGAAAAAATTGTTTTAATATAAGAAGTTAATAATAAATAATTTTCCAATGCCAGTTACCATAATTGTATTTAAAAAAATGCAAAAATAATGAATATAGCGCGATTTAAAAAACATTAGAAGGAAATAAGAACTATGTGTAGCTTAAAAGAAACTCTGATACAAAAGTTGGGATATTCCAATTCTTTGGACTTTTTAGACTCCGCTAATTTGTTTGTTTAATTGAATACAAATTATTTATTTTAGAAAACGTTCTCAGATTCGAAAAAATCATTAGAGTTTGTTTAAGAAATAATTTTTCCTATTAAAAAATTACAGATACTTAGAAACTTTTTTATAGAAAACCCCTCAAAATCATAGAGTTTTTAGGGTTTTCAAGGGTAATTTAAATAAAAGATTTTTCCAAAAATGTTATCTGGTAAATCTCTTGAATTCTGTAAATTTGACAATAATAAAAACGTTTTTCTATCTTTCGTATTTTTTACTCCTACTTTTTTTGTCTGAAAATCTTTTATTTAAATATAAAAAATTTAAAAATATGGGTTTCCGTCAGCCAGTAAAAATGTCTTAAGGGGTTCGTGAAGTAAAAGTGAAGAAAGTGTTTTATGCATTGCGCTTGTGATTGCATTAACTTTGGCAAAAACATGGTATCAACTATATACCAGCCTATTTACTTGCTTAATTTTTTCTTTTGTTAGCGATGTCAAAAAAGTAATGGGTACTCATTATTTTTTGGCTGTTCGTAAGCGGGAGGGTATTGACCACCCATTACTTTGTGTTTTTTATTAGTGAGGAGATAATGATCACTAATTACTTTTGGGATATCGCTTACAAAAGTAATTAAGCGAGTAAATATGATGATAGGTAGTTAAAACCCTGTTTTTGCTGGGATAAAGCACATACCATAAAGCATATACATACATATATTAAATTTCAAAGAGTGTGGTGCACCTTAAAAAGCAAAAAGTAAATTGTTTCAAAAAATTTAAATTGATTTTTCAAAATATTACAATATTATTAATATTAATAAGTATTAGGATGAACTTCATTAGTATTACTTCTCTTTACAAAAACAAAAAAAAAAAAAAAACAGAAGTACAAACACTGCTCATCATCTCATAAATAATTGCTGAAATTAGATAATTCTTATTTATTTAATTTAAAATACATATTTTAAAAGTGAAGTTTATATTTTATAGTTGATCTTTTTAATACTTATATGTATGAAATTGTATTTTTAGTTTGGTTCGAGATCATAGAACAATTTTTTCTAAATGAGAAATTTTTATTTAATAATCATCGAAAATACACAGAAAAAGCAATAAGACTTTCATTCTTCGTGCCCTGAAAGTGCCAATTATAAATATCTCACAAATTAACGGAAGAAGCTATTTATGCTAACATACAGTTGATTTACTTACTATTTCAGGGTTTTTTACATTCTTCTTTTATTCCGTATGTCCAAATTAGCTATTAGCTAATATTAAAGACATGTGTTTTTAAATTATTTTTTACAGATGTTTAAACAATTCTTTTTCAAACCGTTCCAAGTTATATGAAAGTCGGAGCGGACCAGAAAATGCATTCCATTCAGCTTGTGTCTTATTACTTTTTCTGTGTATTCTCCATGATTACTAAATAAAAATAAGAAAAAATTTTCATTTGGAAAAAATTTTTCTATGATCTCGAACCAGCCTAAAAATACAATTTCATACATATAAAATACATATTTTTATTCTGTTATACTTTTCATTTCATTTTTAATTTTTATATACATAATGTAATTTTCTTCGTTAGTGTTGTATAATAGTTAATAAAACCCGAGTTTTTAAATGACTTTTTATCAACATTCTAGTTGTGAACTTGTATCTAAATGTGTAAATTAAACTTATGAATAAAAATGTGAGTAAATTTCTCAATACAGCATTTTTTCTTCTATAGTAACAAATATCTTTGCTTTTACGGAAATCTTGCCTGAATTTTTGGCGGAAATAAAATACAAATTTTTTTTATGGTGCACCACATTTTCCTAAATATCATTAACAATTATTTTTGCAAGCACAATAAATAATTTAATCACTTACTAATTTATTAAACATGTATTGTATTTTGTGTTGTTTTGATCTCAATTTTAGACTTGAGAATTTGGTTAAAACTCTACAAATAAATGCAACTCAACCCCCATATTCCATGGCTACGGAAAATCTACAAAAACCACAACAACAACAATTATCAAATGGTGATGGTGGAAATAAAAATAGTAATAAAAAAGTTGCAAATAGTGGTGGTAGCGGTGGATCAAAAGGTGATGGAATTAAAAATACTAAACGTTCCACCGCTACAACTACTCCTACAACTAGCAATAAATGGCATCATCATCATAGTGGCATAAATACAACAACTACCACTACAAATTCATCCCATACTTTAGCACGTACAAATTCAACGATCAAATTGAGTGTTGCAGGACCCATTACGGATTTATAGTTTAAAAAGCCAGAGAACAAAACTGCAAAGAAACGCAGGAAATTTATTAGATCTGTAGGAGGCATACGAATATCACATTTTTAAAACTTTTGACAAAGTGAATTCGTAATACAACGAATAAAAATTAGAAGAAAAAAATCAAACACACAATTTTTAAATTTATTTACATACATATGTATATAAATTCCATTTATATATGCATTAGTAGTATTTTTAAATTCCAAAAACACTTATTTTATTTTAGGTTCATTCACAATGCTGAAGTAATTTACGCAACAAATTGAATTTTGTTCACTTCTTCAAACTTACATATTTTTTCTAAATCTAATGTGTCGCTTGGATTACTTCAGCGTTGTGAATGAACCTTTATTTTTAAAATCGACAAAGTTATTTATGTCGAAATTTGTAACAAAATTTAAAAAAAAATGTAAAATGAATTTAAGCACTATAGAAATTATTTTAAGTGTACGTTTTAACAATTCGGGAATGATTGATATTTGAATTAATCCATAAAATTTTGTATTTAATTTGTTTTATGTATGTTTTTCCGTTTATATGTAACTAAATGAATGTTGGAAAATAATTAATAACTATGTATTTTCATGTTTTTAAAACTTTAGACTAAACTAAATGTAACGTAATCAAAATTTAGTCTATATAATTACTAAAAAATAATAATGAATTTTAATATGAATCTTAGTAGTTCTTAAATAATAACGCCAATTGTATACTATACTACTTTTAATGTAATCAATATTAACAAAGGGGTTTAGTTTACATTTTAGGTTACAATTATTAGATAACGATTCTCAATACGTTAATATATACATTATATACATTCAATTCAGCGTCAATCAAAATATTGTTGAATGCGTCACTTTTAATCAGCTTTCGTATATCTGGACCATTTACTACGCCTGATTGGAAAAAATTAATTTGTTAAGATGGAAAATCATGGGAAATGAATGTGATATTATAACTTACCTTCTTTAATTTTACTTTCGCTGAGTCTCGGGTAAATTAGTTTCAAACACAAGAAAACTTCATCTCTTTTGGCGACAGTTTTGATAAAATTCTTAACAATTCCAAGTTTAATATGCAGTGGAGGTAGCAATATCTTCTCCTTCGGCACTAGAGGCTCACGAATAATATTGGCCGTTTGTAACCTGCTGTGCTCTCTGAGTTTCCATCCGTGGCATGCATATTGGTCACCGGAAAATCGTGTGTCCCAATCGCACAAAAAGCACATATATTTTATATAGCCGCTTTGAAGACCGCAAAGCATTGCTACAACTTTTAAATCTTAGCATATGCGCCACATATGTTTGGCGTAGTTAACCATTTTTAAAATATTTTCCAGTGCATCATATGTTTTTTTCGTTTCTGTACTATAGGCGATTGGAACTGAAGGTTTTTTATTGGTCTTATGCAGTAAAACCGCCTTCAAGCTGAGTTTTGAACTGTCAATAAATAATCTCCAGTCATCTGCTTCATATTTTATTTCCATTGCGTCCATCAATTTTCCTACATCCGGGCAATATGCAGAAGTTTTTTTATCATTCACAAGGAATAAACTTTGGAGTGTTGCCTGACGACTTCGATAAGCTGTGACTTTCACACCGGGTGCCAACAAATTGTTTGATTTCAAAATGGAAGCCAGCTCTTCCGATTTATGCTGTGTTAATTCCAACTTGGCAACAATTGAATCAAGCTTATTTTGATTTATTAAAATTGGCTCATTGGATACTGCTGGCTCATATGGGGGATCATCACGTGCATGATATGTCGGAGCAGTCGTAGAATATCTGGGCTAGAAGCTTTTGGCACAGGAATGTGGTCCGAATGAGGCAATGGTGTTGCGGCACTTGCAACACCAACGTAATTATACGATTTTCTTATCAATTTTGCGGCTCCTTTATTCGCACATGCATAGCAATTCAATGGATTGTGACCTTCGCCAGGATTAGTCCAAGTCATTGGGATACCGAATGGCATACTTTCACGTCTTCTATTTTTCCAATCCATTAGACGGTTGTAGCAGCTTTTACACACTATATTTGGTACCCAATTTTCGTTCACTATAACATTTTAGTTGAAGTACATCTCGTATGTTTGAACAAAATCAGTACTGAAATTTCCCCTTTTTTTATGTGTTGAGACATATTGACCACAGCAGTAGCAAAAGCTATTTATATCTGGCTTGCACAGTTCCATATTCTGTTCAGTTTTGTTCACTTTTAAAAAACTGGAGAAAAATCACTTTTACTGTTCGCGTTCGTCGGCACTTGTTGAATGACAAAAATCACAGAACCAGTGTGAGAAAGGGAAGAAGTATAATGACAATGCATGTTTTATGTGAACATTACAGAACCAGTGTTGCCACATCAATATTTCTCTTTTAGTACAGTAGAAAAATATGAGAGAGTTCGGCTTGTGAGTGTCAATGTTTTCTCCAAATAATGTTGTGCATATCTGGAGCAAATTTTTGAAATTTTCATGATCTATGCCTTTTTTTGCTCATGAGTTATGTGACTTTACGCGAAAGTAATTAGTTTTGGCACTTTTTTCCATTTTGGATTTTTTATGAATTTAAAAAAAAAAATATTTAAATTTTTAGGCAAAAAATACTTTTTTCCCTTCATACATTCATTTTTAACTTCGAAAGTGTTGCACATATAGGAAAACGGTATAGAAACAGATTAGAGAAATTGTAATTCTTAATTTTTCTAAATTTGTTTCATCAAAATCGGACAAGTGGTTCTCGAGTTATGTTAAACTACGTTTTTGCCAAAATGTTACAACTAAGCGAAAAAACATCAAGATAAGGAAAAAATTTAAAAGGTCATAAAAAAAACTGACACATACGAACGCCAAACCCTTTGACTTGGAATTTCTCACCCCCCAGATTGGCTGTTGTACTGTGTTATATGATCTAAAATCCTACTAATACTATTCATTTACAAAATAAAAGATCAACAATTCATAAAACTCCAATTATATATTTATTAAAAATTTCTAGTTATGACAGGGAAATAACATAACTTGCTGCTCCCTACACACATAAATATTTTGTACCAACCGAATTGTGAAGCATATTTTGGATATATAAATTCTGTTAGTATGGTTGTGAATTCCTTATAATTTTGTGTGTTGCAACTAAAAGTCAGTTGTAATAAGCGATTTTTTTTTTTTTTTTTGAAAATTAACATGTAGTTGAAGTAACCAAATGCAAGAAATTTTCAATAAGTTTATACAAAAATTAAAAAATGGAAGTCAGCTTTCATATATTTTGACTTTTCTAAATAAGATGCGGTCCTTTATGAGTTATGGAAAACCTCATTGTGGCCCTTGATGTTGAATACGCGCCCACCCTTATATATAGAAGGTTGTTTTTCGTTATTTTAAAGTTTTATTGTCTTCGAAAAATTCTTGCTAAACTGAATTTTGTAAAACATACGAAAGTTTTGGATATTCCACGAAAAAAATAACTACATTTTTTTTGTAAATCTCTTAGAATAAGGGTATTATGTCATTTGCCAGAATTCTTAATTAATATTTCTTTACTAAATAAGCAATACAAAAGTTATATGTATGTATCAATATTTAATATATAAAATATTACGAGCTTAAGCTACACCCGAAAAATTGTTGTTGAAATCGAGTGGGGATCCCAATTCGATTATGACAACTTTTTTCTAGGTGTAGGAATGGACTAAATGTAAAAAACTTAAGGAAATTAAAACTATAGAAAATATATAAAAAGTATTTAGAAATCATAAAATATCGCACAATTATTTATTAACATTTAAACATATTCCAAACAAACTCACTTCAGTTTATTCAAGCGCACTTTATTTAACCCTCAAACGCGCACTAAAAAGTTGTTTTCATAATATTAATGTATTCTTCATAAAATTAATAAATTATAAAAATGTTCTTAAATTAATATTTTGTTTTCGCATTGCCATTGTTTTTGTTAAGCTTATATACTAAAATAATTATGTCGGTAAAATTAAATGCAATTGCAGTTTAAGCAAGCTAAATTATTAAATTCGGCCTAACCGAGAAAACATTGTCGAGGTGATAATAATATTCGTAGTTAAAAACGTCATTTAAGATTGAGTGTTATTTTGCAGCTACTTTAAAATAAGTAACAGATGCCAAAGAAATTTTAGATTAGTTTTATTGTACACTTTTTTAACTGTAATTGCAATTAATTTTAACGACATAATTCTCTGAGAGTATGCATGTACAATAAGAAAATGTATTAAACTTTTTGGTACAAAAGCACAGTAAGCTCTTCGGGTTTCACGTGAACAAAACTTTTATACTCCATATAAAAAAAAAATATTTTTTACGATAATGAATTTCTCGAAAAAATTTGGTACGCAAATCTAATATATTACAAACCTATTATTTTTCTAATGAAAAAGTGACATTTTTGGTTTATTGTAATTGTGTATTTCTTATAAATATTTTTTTTTTAATTTTAATATGTAATGACTTGTGGCCATTAAAGTTCGAGTGAAATTTTTTCACGGCAAAAATAATTTACTATGCTTAAGTAGGACAATTTTTATTGATGTTATGGAAAAAAAATTAATTTAATTGATGTTTCATTTGCTGACCTTAAATGAAAAATTCTTCAAATGCATTATTAACAATATATGTTAAAATTAACAATAACTGTATATGTGTTTTGGCCATTTTCAAAATTTTTGGATCATTTTCAAAACTATTGCCACAAAAACACAGCTAAAACTAAAATTATTTTTTATAAAAACGGACTCTAGATAGATTTAAAAACAATGTTATATGCATAGACTGGCTTATAATGTATGAACTTATGATAGCGACTAACAATCACACACAAAAATATCTCTTAAATTCCTCTATTTAAAAATATTGTCCAATAACAAATCCATGCCAATTAATTATGTAATTGATTCAATTAAAAATTATCTATATTTAAACTTTCACACTTTATTGAATCAATTACAGAGTTCATTAAATATAACTTTGCTATTCAACAAAGTTTGTAATTGTAGAAATTTAAGAAATATTTAATTATTTTTTTTTTTGTAGGGGAATGTGATGTACCATGAAATGAGTGTATATTGAAACGTTAATTTTTTTTGCACATATCCGGAATTTTTCCCCAAAAATATTCCTCTAGAGCAACGGTTTCGAAATGGGAAAAAATTGTTTTAATATAAGAAGTTAATAATAAATAATTTTCCAATGCCAGTTACCATAATTGTATTTAAAAAAATGCAAAAATAATGAATATAGCGCGATTTAAAAAACATTAGAAGGAAATAAGAACTATGTGTAGCTTAAAAGAAACTCTGATACAAAAGTTGGGATATTCCAATTCTTTGGACTTTTTAGACTCCGCTAATTTGTTTGTTTAATTGAATACAAATTATTTATTTTAGAAAACGTTCTCAGATTCGAAAAAATCATTAGAGTTTGTTTAAGAAATAATTTTTCCTATTAAAAAATTACAGATACTTAGAAACTTTTTTATAGAAAACCCCTCAAAATCATAGAGTTTTTAGGGTTTTCAAGGGTAATTTAAATAAAAGATTTTTCCAAAAATGTTATCTGGTAAATCTCTTGAATTCTGTAAATTTGACAATAATAAAAACGTTTTTCTATCTTTCGTATTTTTTACTCCTACTTTTTTTGTCTGAAAATCTTTTATTTAAATATAAAAAATTTAAAAATATGGGTTTCCGTCAGCCAGTAAAAATGTCTTAAGGGGTTCGTGAAGTAAAAGTGAAGAAAGTGTTTTATGCATTGCGCTTGTGATTGCATTAACTTTGGCAAAAACATGGTATCAACTATATACCAGCCTATTTACTTGCTTAATTTTTTCTTTTGTTAGCGATGTCAAAAAAGTAATGGGTACTCATTATTTTTTGGCTGTTCGTAAGCGGGAGGGTATTGACCACCCATTACTTTGTGTTTTTTATTAGTGAGGAGATAATGATCACTAATTACTTTTGGGATATCGCTTACAAAAGTAATTAAGCGAGTAAATATGATGATAGGTAGTTAAAACCCTGTTTTTGCTGGGATAAAGCACATACCATAAAGCATATACATACATATATTAAATTTCAAAGAGTGTGGTGCACCTTAAAAAGCAAAAAGTAAATTGTTTCAAAAAATTTAAATTGATTTTTCAAAATATTACAATATTATTAATATTAATAAGTATTAGGATGAACTTCATTAGTATTACTTCTCTTTACAAAAACAAAAAAAAAAAAAACAGAAGTACAAACACTGCTCATCATCTCATAAATAATTGCTGAAATTAGATAATTCTTATTTATTTAATTTAAAATACATATTTTAAAAGTGAAGTTTATATTTTATAGTTGATCTTTTTAATACTTATATGTATGAAATTGTATTTTTAGTTTGGTTCGAGATCATAGAAAAATTTTTTCTAAATGAGAAATTTTTATTTAATAATCATCGAAAATACACAGAAAAAGCAATAAGACTTTCATTCTTCGTGCCCTGAAAGTGCCAATTATAAATATCTCACAAATTAACGGAAGAAGCTATTTATGCTAACATACAGTTGATTTACTTACTATTTCAGGGTTTTTTACATTCTTCTTTTATTCCGTATGTCCAAATTAGCTATTAGCTAATATTAAAGACATGTGTTTTTAAATTATTTTTTACAGATGTTTAAACAATTCTTTTTCAAACCGTTCCAAGTTATATGAAAGTCGGAGCGGACCAGAAAATGCATTCCATTCAGCTTGTGTCTTATTACTTTTTCTGTGTATTCTCCATGATTACTAAATAAAAATAAGAAAAAATTTTCATTTGGAAAAAATTTTTCTATGATCTCGAACCAGCCTAAAAATACAATTTCATACATATAAAATACATATTTTTATTCTGTTATACTTTTCATTTCATTTTTAATTTTTATATACATAATGTAATTTTCTTCGTTAGTGTTGTATAATAGTTAATAAAACCCGAGTTTTTAAATGACTTTTTATCAACATTCTAGTTGTGAACTTGTATCTAAATGTGTAAATTAAACTTATGAATAAAAATGTGAGTAAATTTCTCAATACAGCATTTTTTCTTCTATAGTAACAAATATCTTTGCTTTTACGGAAATCTTGCCTGAATTTTTGGCGGAAATAAAATACAAATTTTTTTTATGGTGCACCACATTTTCCTAAATATCATTAACAATTATTTTTGCAAGCACAATAAATAATTTAATCACTTACTAATTTATTAAACATGTATTGTATTTTGTGTTGTTTTGATCTCAATTTTAGACTTGAGAATTTGGTTAAAACTCTACAAATAAATGCAACTCAACCCCCATATTCCATGGCTACGGAAAATCTACAAAAACCACAACAACAACAATTATCAAATGGTGATGGTGGAAATAAAAATAGTAATAAAAAAGTTGCAAATAGTGGTGGTAGCGGTGGATCAAAAGGTGATGGAATTAAAAATACTAAACGTTCCACCGCTACAACTACTCCTACAACTAGCAATAAATGGCATCATCATCATAGTGGCATAAATACAACAACTACCACTACAAATTCATCCCATACTTTAGCACGTACAAATTCAACGATCAAATTGAGTGTTGCAGGACCCATTACGGATTTATAGTTTAAAAAGCCAGAGAACAAAACTGCAAAGAAACGCAGGAAATTTATTAGATCTGTAGGAGGCATACGAATATCACATTTTTAAAACTTTTGACAAAGTGAATTCGTAATACAACGAATAAAAATTAGAAGAAAAACATCAAACACACAATTTTTAAATTTATTTACATACATATGTATATAAATTCCATTTATATATGCATTAGTAGTATTTTTAAATTCCAAAAACACTTATTTTATTTTAGGTTCATTCACAATGCTGAAGTAATCTACGCAACAAATTGAATTTTGTTCACTTCTTCAAACTTACATATTTTTTCTAAATCTAATGTGTCGCTTGGATAACTTCAGCGTTGTGAATGAACCTTTATTTTTAAAATCGACAAAGTTATTTATGTCGAAATTTGTAACAAAATTTAAAAAAAAAAAAAATGTAAAATGAATTTAAGCACTATAGAAATTATTTTAAGTGTACGTTTTAACAATTCGGGAATGATTGATATTTGAATTAATCCATAAAATTTTGTATTTAATTTGTTTTTTGTATGTTTTTCCGTTTATATGTAACTAAATGAATGTTGGAAAATAATTAATAACTATGTATTTTCATGTTTTTAAAACTTTAGACTAAACTAAATGTAACGTAATCAAAATTTAGTCTATAATTAATTTATGTAAGTTTAATTGTAGCCAGAGCCAGTAGTAGTTACCGTTGTCAAATCGAATATAATTACTAAAAAAATAATAATGAATTTTAATATGAATCTTAGTAGTTCTTAAATAATAACGCCAATTGTATACTATACTACTTTTAATGTAATCAATATTAACAAAAGGGGTTTAGTTTACATTTTAGGTTACAATTTTTAGATAACGATTCTCAATACGTTAATATATACATATTTTATAAACAAAAAAATAGTATTTAATTATATATATACAACATACATAAAGTGAACATTTAATAATTATATTTTTAAGTGCCATTTTATTAAAAAATATTTAAATAAAAATTATTTCAAATAACAAAAATATTTCTAATGTCTTTTAAATGTAGGTTAATAACGGCCAAAAGTTATACTACAAAAACTGCAAAACAACTGATAAAATTGAAAAATGTAAAAAATAGTTTTTATACCTGAATAAATTAATCTTGTTTATCCCAACTTTCACAATATCCTATTAGCTGCACTTTTACTGACACATTCGTTGTTGTTTTCCATATCAAATTTTAATTTGACTGTTTGTTAAATTAGAATTTTACATTCAGTAAACAGGCCTAAATAAAGTGAATTGATATTAAATAAAGTGCGATAATGATTAAGTCTAATTTTTGTTGCATTAATTTTGAGAAAAGTTTTGCGAATCGATTGGTTGAAAATTGCATCAGATTTAAAGAAATAAATTGAGGAATAATGTTTTCAAGTCTCTAGTTATTTTGGTTTAAAGTTCGGTCACGAAATCGCGTAACCAGTGCCCAGATTCTATAACATGATTATCGTACACTTTCCAAGATGAATATCTACCGAATTCAGTGGCGGTCCCAGGGGCCAATTGATTTTCTTTGCAAGACCAATTGAGAATTTTTAAATCAGGGAAATTTGCTTAATTTTATCTCAGTTACCGAAATGTATACAAAACTTTATTTGGCAGCTGTTTACGATCTATATACTTAGCCTTCCTCTATTATTAATTATTAGCGGGCAAACCCGCTACGTTGTTAGCGTAGAAAAATGTAGCCCGGGCTAAAGCCCGGGAATGCTCGGGCTAACGTCCGGGATTACCCTTAGTCCAAATATGAAATGGTTCATATATAGGGTGGACATTAAGGTTCTTCTAAATAAAAGTCCCCACAGATTCGAGTGCTAATTAAATAAATATAGAATAAAATAAATAATTGAGAATTTTTGCCCCTCCGCTCTGGATTTTCCAAAAGTCACAGCATAGCTGTTATCTACACTGGAGAAGGACCCTGCATACCAAATTGCCACTTTCTAGCTTCAGCGGCTTGGGCAGGCCGTTAAAGAGGGAGGCTTTTCGCCCTTTAAACCGCCATTTTTACAACGTCATTGGCCAAAATTCTTAAATGAACCTTATTAAGGAGTTAGCACTAACTCAAGGGAGGCATATTTCAAATTTCATGTTTCCAGCTAAAGGGGCTTGGGCAGACCGTCAAGAGAGAGGATTTTACCCTTTTATGCCCCTCCCCATTGGATTTTCCAAAAATTACTTCTTAACCGTTATCTACACTTGAGATGGAGCCTGCAAATTAAATTTCAACTTCCTAGGTCCAACGGATTGTGCAGGCTGTTAAGGCGGAGACTTCATGGATGATGTGCATATGAGCACATTTTCACATTTGCAGATATGTACATTTGCAAATCAGAATTTTTGAAAATTTTAACATTTGCACTTTTAAGATTTTGCACATTTGCTCTTTAGCAAATTTGTACATTTTCACATTTGCACTTTTACGAATTTGCAGATATGCACATTTTCAAATTTGCACGTTTGGAAATTTTCACATTTTCACATATGCACATTTACATTGGAGGAGAAATCTATGTACCAAATTTTAACTTCCCACCTCAAGCGGTTTTGGAAAGCCGTCAAGGGGGAGAATTTAAGCTTTTTTGCCCCTCCGCGTTTAATTTTCCATATCAAATTTTAACTGTCTAGTTTCAGCGGTTTGGGCAGGCCATTCGGGGGGAGTATTTTCTCCTTATTGCACCTCCCAGTAGTAATTTACAAAAATCCAACTTGGGTGGATGCCTACGCTGGAGTGGGAACCTATGTACCAAATTTTAACTTCCCAACTCTAGCGGTTTTGGCAAGTCATTAAAGGGGAGAATTTTCTCCTTTTTTGCCCTCCCCGTTGGATTTTCCTAAATTGACATCTTAGCTGTTATCTACACTGGAGAAGGAGCCTGTATACCAAATTTCAACTTCCTAGGTGGAGCGGTTTCGCCAAGCTGTTAAAGGGGAGACATTTCATCCTCTTAAACCTCATTTTTACCACGTCCCTGGCTAACATTCTAAAATGTAGCTTATCAGTGAGTTAGTCCATACTCCAGGTAACACATGTTTAAAATTTTAGGTATCTTGCTATGGGCAGGCCGTTAAGGAGGAGATTTTTGCACCTCCCCGCAGGAATTTACAAAAATCCTACCTAAGTGGATGTCTACACCTCAGGTGGAACCAATATACACAATTTCAACCTTCCAGCTCTAACGGTTTTGGCAGGCCGTCAAGGGAGAGAATTTCAGCCTTTTCTGCTCCTCCCCGTTGGATTTTTCAAAAATCACATCTTGGTTGTTATTTACACCAGAGAAGGAGTCTGGCCCAACGGTTTGGGAAGGCCGTAATGGGGGAGAATTTTCATCCTTTAAACACCTATTTTTACCACGTCCCTGGTCAAAATTTTACAATGTACCTTATCAAGGAGTTAGCACATATTCCTAGGAAGGCGTATTTCAAATTTAAGGTTTCTAGCTAAAGGAAAGGGGGGGGGGGGCAGGCCGTGAAAGGGGAGTTTTGAAAAATTTTTCAGAGAAAATTAAAAACATTTTGTAAATTTGAAAATTTATTTAGCTACTTCGCACAGGTCCTTAATGGAATAATTGAAATTATATATTTTTGTATATTCGTGATTCTAATTGTATTAATTCTTTTTTATATGTAAATTTTTTATATTATCCGATCTATTTGTTTTAATTATATATTTTTAATTTTATCAGGCTCGAGATTAAATGTTACTAACGAATAGTAAGCACTGATTTTTTATTAAATGGAAAAAAATTCTAAAGATCAGCCCTAGAGGGAGTGCACACTTTCGACCCGAGCGACCAGGTCATCTTCAGCCTTAAATAAAAGTTTGAATTTTTTTTAAAGCATTCTAAGATTTTCTTTTTGCATTCTAATATTATGTTTACCATGTACATACATAACACATCGGCTGAAAAATCTGTAGGATGACACATAGGTTACGCCACTAATGCAAAATTTATATAATTTTTTGGAACTACCAACCTTCAGATGATACCTGTCAAAATTTTTAGTCTTGCGATTTCGAAACCAATGGATGCAAAGCAATTTCGTGTGTTGATTTCTAATTGCTTTTTAATGGGAAAAACATCGTGGAAGCCAAATTTTGGCTTAATAAGGGTTATTCAGACTCTGCTCCATCGAGACAAATGGTATAAAAGTGGTTTTCAGACTTTAAACGTAGTCGTACAAACACTGATGTCACCGAACGCTCTGGTCGTTCAAAAGAGGTGGTGATACCGGAAAACATCAAAAAAGTTCACAAAATCGCTTTGGTAGACCGTAAAGTGTCGGCACTTTACGGCCAAAAAAATTGTTTTTTTATTGGTTATCCTACGGACTTTTCAGCCGATGGTTAATTTGGTCATAAGTTTCTTGTTGTGGTGTTGTGAACTTGTGAACATTAAAAAAGACTCTTTTAACACTAAAAGAAAAAGTAAAAATTTTAAATGCATACACAAATGGAGAGACTGGTACTGGATTATCAATTAAATATGGTTAAACCAAATCTATAATAAGATATGATATAAATTGTCCTTTTAATTTGTTATTACATGAATAAATATTTTTTTGATAAGTACTGGATTTAAGGAATTTTTCGATTTAACGAACAGGGCTGACAATCAATTGTTCGTTAAATCGGTAATCCACTGTAGATGATAAAATATTATTTTCTCAAGTAAATAATGATATAAGTGTGTTCCCGTACGTTACCGCGGGTTCCCAAACTTGCCCAAATTTACCCAAAAGCGTTCCCGTACTCGAAAATTGGGTAAATGAGAGCGTTTATGAGAGTGTATTAGTGTTTCTCTTTTTACCGAAAGTTACCCAGACTTTTTCTTTGGGTAAATTGGGTAAATTGTCAAAAGAACAGTTGATAAACAAAAACAGCTGTTTTTAAATTGTAACAATAAGCGGTTTTTTACTATCTAAAAACTGCAAATATTTTATTTTATAAAAAAGGACAGATCGGCACCTTTTAATTTTTCTTACCATTTTTTTTTTTTTATTTTGATAATTGTAGCCCCCTTCTTTTACATGACACTAAATATCGAGATTTTTTTCTCATTTCTTCATTAGCGCGTTTTCACTTGTCGTGATACACTTATTGCACCTAAAAATTTGGCATCTCTGATGCATTTTGACATTTTTTTTTGGTCTAGAAAAGTGTTTTTTTGCGTTCCCGTACTTTTGGGTAATTTTGTAATTTTATGAGAGTATTTTGTGCTTACTCTCATTTTACCGAACTTTACCCAGAAAGTAAGGGATCAGAGCTAATATAACGATTCATAAATACTTATATTCATAAATAAAACAATATTGAATGTAAATACATATGATGAACTGCAAGATCTTACAAACAGTAAATACTGTTATCACAAATAGGACAAAGTAACATAAACGATAACATAAGTACTTGTATCCTAAACATATATAAAATTAACAATATCTAAATAAAATATCTATAAGAACAAAGATATTATTTCATATAAATAGCCGGTAAGAACATCTTGTAATCAGTCTAAAGAATATATTTAAAATAAAGTGCACATTTCGGTGCAGGAAATAAATATATTTTTTTTTTGATGCAATCCTTATCAAAGGATTTATCTTGTGCTTGTCAAAAAGCTGTTCTAAGCAAGTTTTTTGAGTTTTTGTTTATTGTTCACTTGGTTTTTTCCGCAAATTTACTTTACAGCGGTTTTGTTTGTGTTTTTCTTTATTTCTTAGAAAATGCAACACTGATACCATTAATTCTTATAATTTTATGAAATATTTTAAAAACAAGGAAATTAATCTGGCTGTCAAAATAATCGGATTTTCCGTACTTATCAGACAAAATGAGTTAACACCATATGATTCAGACTCGTTGTTTTGACAGATCCTATAACTTGTGGTATAATGTAAACCCCGCTTAAGTGAAGGTAGATCAGGGCATACAATATAGTTTTTTATAAAAAGAAAATATTTAAGACATTTGAAATTACCCATATATGAAGATAAAATTGCCTAAAAATTACAATTTAAATTAAAAAACAAAATCCAGAATAAAAGAACACAATTTAAATTAAAAAAATTACAAATAAAATTCAAAAATTCGCAATTGATACTTTAAATAGATATTTTTAAATTAAAAAATATCAAACGCAATTTAAAAAATGATTGTAATTCAAAAAATATTCATTTGATTTAATTGGTGTTTTTGAATTTCAATTGATGTTTTATAAATTACATTTGTAGTCATTCCAAAAGTTTTTGAAACATCAAATCGCTTGTAAAAATATTAAAAATTTGCATGTGACTATTTCACGTTCCCATGATATCTGTGCTGTTTTTTGTTCAAAATTCGATAGTTCACTTTAGTTAAGTTACTTTTTTTTAAATCCAAAAGGTGTTTTTTTAAATATTTGCTAATAAACGTTTTGCAATATTTCTATAAAGAAACCGCTTATTTTCGAAATAATTATCAAGATCAAAACTTTAATATGAGATACGATTTGTAAAAATAATTGCTTAAGAAGTTAGATTAGTTTAAACATGAGGTATTTATCCAACAGTGCAGAAATGACAGGAACGTGGAATATCCATGCCCAAATTTTCAATGATATCCATAGAATAGCTCTTTGTTTTTTAATAGCATTTCATATTTTTTAATTTAATTGATATTTTTTAAATTTCAAATGATGTTTTTAAATTTGAAATAATATTCTTTAAATTTAAAATGTGACTTTTTGATTTACAATTGCTATTTTTTTAAATGAAAATGCTGTTATTTAAATAAATGCTCCAATTAAAATTACATTCTTATTAATTACCAACTTATTATTATTTAGTCAGTAATTCTTAATAAAATAAAGGCTTATGAACATATCACTTTAATAATTTATATGTTGAATTCGATGCGGAAAAATGCTGAGAAGGATTTTATTATTATTTATATGGAGACTACTGAAATCGTAAAGCTGTATGGTATAGAGCCAGAGTTACCAAGACGGGTAGGAACACAAAAATACCGTTCAAATTTACCAACAGATGATCCAACGGAATATTACAGATAAATCTTATTCGTTCCATATTTAGATAAAATAATCTAAGTATGACAGATAAATTTTATAATATCAAAAAATTGTCGTATTAATTTATAAATTCAATATTAGATATAACATTACATCGCACTCAATGTGATAAATA
This sequence comes from Eustalomyia histrio, assembly GCA_949748255.1. NCBI lineage: Eukaryota > Metazoa > Arthropoda > Insecta > Diptera > Anthomyiidae > Eustalomyia > Eustalomyia histrio. The sequence continues at coordinate 77,138,016 of OX456523.1, read as the reverse complement.
AGTTTAAATAATTTTTTTTTTTTTTTTTAAATTTAAAAGCTGTAAATGTTGTTTTAAATGCTTCAAATAGGTCGAAAAATTTAAGTTTTGAAATTACCAACTTTTTAAAAAATTTAAGGAAAAAATATTTTATTGGCAGAAAAATATTTGCCTGTGTCCAGTTCGAAGTTAAAATTCTATGGTTTTAAATATATAACTTACTAAACAGTTGAGCTGTAAGATTGAAAAGTAATGCCTTTTCCAAATTTGTAACAACAGTTTAACATTTTTATGTAATATAGTAGATATTTAACTTCGAAAGTGGACGATAATTGTCTTATAGAACCTGTGCCCTGCCTATTGCCGGGAGCATTTTGGACTTCATAGGGCCTTCACACACCAGAACAGTTGTGTTGGACAATATGACAGCTTGTTGGCAAGCGGGTGAATAGAATGGTTTTTTGTTGGCGTTAAGTTTCAACCAGCTTCTACCCCGCATTAAATCTGCCCATAGCCGAATGATATGTGCGTGTGATTTGTTCGTGTACCATTTCTCCACACACGACGAACAAATCACAACAACCTTAAACTTCAAAAATAAAATATGAAATGAGAAACAGATGATGCATTGCTCTTTTGATAATTTATTTGTGTAGGAAACAAAAAAGGAAAATTAAAAAGACCAAGTGGACGAATTTTAAAAAGAAATAGGCATTATCATGTTATGTTATTAAAAAACATAAAAATTACAACTCTAGAACACTTTTTTTTAGCTTGCTCTCCATCTCCGCAATAAATACAATTTGACTTCTAATTGTAAACTAAAATGAAACAATTGTCTAATGTTTGTACACAAGCCAACTAAAATATCGAACAAATCACAAGAAATTGAAAATTTTAAAATTCTTGTGATTTGTTCGCGCACAGCCCCATTAACATGTAACATGACGTCCGGTACGAACAAATCAGACGCACAAATTAAGCCCGTATGACACTTGCTAGTTTTCGTATTGATTTTGTATCGACGAAGAATTGATGAATTTTCTTATGGGAAAATAAGGAGTGTGAGGAGTTCAACTATAGAAAATAAATGAGTATCTGTAAAATGGATGCCTGCAACGCAGCGCCCCATTTGATTTTAATTGCTGTCAATATCAATCCAATACAAAATATGGGCTTTAGCAGCACAAAACCAATCCAGGCCTTTAGAAACATAATTCCTTAAATCAATTTTCAAATCTGATTTAAATTTTGACGAATTGATTCGCGAATTAATATTTCTGAATGAATTATTTAATAAAGTTGATTTAAATAATTCAATTTTAAATCAAAGAATTAAATCAATTTTGTTTTGATTCGTGATTCTCGAATTTAATTTGATTCGCGAATTAAAATAGTTTTTTTTTTTAATCACGATTAATTTAATTTTAAACCCAAAGGGTTTCATGGAATTTTTTTATGTAAACACAAAATCATCGTCAAAACGATATTGCACGATAGAAAAATAGGAATCGTTTTGACAATAAATTTTAAAAAAAATCTACTTAAAAATGTGTCAATATTTCGACTGTTTTAATTATTTTTTAACTTTTTTAGGAATTTGAAAGAAAAATTTGATAAAAAAAACAAGTAAAAAAGAGCTAAATTGTGCCGAATCTTTGAATACCCTCCACCAATATCCTAAAAAGATGTTCTCTACTGTTTTTGATACAAATAATATAAAAAACATTTGAAGTAAAATTATGTAGGTGGAAAAATTTTTTGAGGTGAAAAACTTTTTCAGATGTGAAAAGAACTTTTTGGTGGAAAAAAAATTTAGAGGTGAAAAAAATTTTTAAGGTGAAAAAATTTTTTGTGGTTAAAAATAATTTTAGTTGTGAGAAATGTTTGAGGTGAATACAAAATATTTATATTAAAAAATGAAATTGTACTAAATTTGTATGGGCAATTTAGGGGCACCTATACATTTTCACTAGTTTTTTTAAACATGGACTACACAAAAAACACATTTTAAAGCATAGTTTTTGTCAAATACTCAATTTTGTTCCGGTTATGGGAACTAGCTCTGCAGCTGAATATGCCTAATGTAGAGAATGCCGTTTCTGATGCGCCACGTATTGATAAATAGTTGCAACGAATGTTCTTTCTTTAAAAAATTTAAGTGTGTTTGTCCAATGGAGAGAATATGTACAGCAAAGAAATTAATTTGTTAAAGAAAGAAGGTGCATTCTCCCCATTAGGCATATTTTTGCTGCAGAGCTAGTCTCCATTAGCCATATTGTGCTACAATATGCAGTAGAGTATTATTGATTCTCTATCTTCTTCGTAAAATAAATGAATATTTGCCAAAAACTATAAAAAATATAATATGTTTTATGTGCATATTATACCTTAATTTTTTAAATCAATATTCATTTTAATGTTTAAGAGCACAATATTGCACTTTATTCATATGTATTTTTTTATGAAAGAAAAAATTAACATAAATATACATTTGCCAATCCCTCAATTCTTAAAAATACAAATACAAATGGAATAAAAAATATGAAAATTTCTTTTTTGACATAAAAATGTGAAACAAATGCTTTTATTACGTCAAACATTTGAAAGATTGACTTTTAAATTATGTAATAAGTCTACTAGTAACATCTGAATGCATTAGAATTTAAAGTATGTAGCTAATTTAATATTTTTGGTAAATAAATTAACTGAAAGCCTAATCCAAGTCTATATCGTTATGGGGCAGGATAAAGTTTTAATGTGGTTCTGCGCCACCTATTCAAAAGTAGCGGCACTAAAGCAATTATGCATTTTGCCAAAGAAATGTATATATAAAGATAGAGCAAAATGCATAATTGCTTTAGTGTCTATACTTAGAAGTAGATGGCGCTCAAGTAAATAAAAAACAATACCCTGCGCCATGCTTAGGTCGGCATGGCCTTGGATTTGGCTTTTAATTATCTTAGGAACCACAAATATGACATTTAATACATATTTCAAATTCTAGTACATTAAACTTTAAACTGTCACTAGCAGACTTATTTAAAAAAAACAAATTTTTAAAGATCATAATGCTATTTTTCGGTAAATTCGTATAATTTTCAAGTCTTGAGCCATTGCAAACTGCATATTTATGTTAATTCTTTCTTTCAAAAAAATAAATACACATACGAAAAATTGTAATACTGTGTTCTTAAACATCTAAATGACTATTGATTTAGAAAATTAAAGTATAATATACACATAAAACATATATTTTTGTATAGTTTTTGGCAAGTATTATTTTATGTTACGAACGAAATAGAAAATCAATAATACCCTGTTGCATATTGTAGCAAAATATGCCAAATAGGGAGAATTTATTTTCTGATGCGCCATCTATTGGGAAATAGTTTCAACTAATGTTCTTTCTTTAATAAATTATTGTCTTTGCATTTTGCTCTTTCTTTATATATCAATTTCTTTGGACCTAGCCATGGGGCAGGGTATTGTTTTAGTTAATTCAGCGCCAACTATTCAAAAGTAGCGGCACTAAAGCAATTATGTATTTTGCTCTTTCTTTAGATATAAATGTCTTTGGTTACAAAAACAAAAAATATATTTTATGAAATGAAACGAAAAACAAACAAAGCTTAACAGAAAAACCCAATCTGGTTTACTATATCTCCTATAGTAGCCAAAGAATTGGAGATATTTGAACGGAAAATTCTAAGAAAATGCATCGGAAAAAATTATGAAAATTTCATAAAAAGATTTTCAAATAGTTACGTCTATGAAAATGCCGATGTTCTACCCTTCTGTAGGTACTCCATGTCGTTGCAAGCCAGATTTGTTGAGAAACTTGCGCTACATGATAATATGCTTGTCAACCAAATATACGAAAGCGAGAAAACCACCATCTGGGCTGGATCTACATACTATATTTCGCCTGTCGGTATAATTAATGAACGTATTAACGACGATTTAGCTCCTCTGGACCTTACCTCATTCTATATGAGCACAGCCTCCGGCAATCATAGGGTCTAAAGATGATATACGTATATACTAAATTTTGCATGAACCGTACTATGAATATGTTTTTGTCAATTTATGTAACAGAACTTTTGTTATTTAGTTTAAGTTATGTTATTTATTTAGTTTAGTAATGTTATTTACAGAGGTCTGCTCTGTTAGCGACTTTAACAATGTTGCTTTTTACGTTAACAAAGTTATTAGAGTAACACACATATAGCTCTAAGAATGTTATTATTCTCATAGTACGTAAGACAATAAATGTAATCGAACAAGAAGAAGACTTCATAACATTTTTACTTACTTAACAGAAAATAAAAATAGATACAGAAAAATTTTACAATTTTTATGGAAAATTTAGAGGTACCTTCACATTTACTCATAACTTTTGAACCGCTAAACCGATTTTGCTCATTTTAAATACCAAACTGCTCGGGAGGATGTTCAATAATCTGGGTAAAAATAGGAACCCCCGCTTGCGTCTTCGCATCGTGATCGCCATTTCAACAGACAGAAAGACGGACATCGCTAAATCGTCTTCAAATTGTATAAGGATCACGAATATATATACTTTATGGGGTCTTAAACCTATATTTCGACATGTTACAAACGGAATGACAAACTGATATATACCCTCACCATATATGGTGGAGGGTATAATAAAAAGCAATAAATAACAAACGTAAAGCCCGTACGACACTTGCTAGGTTTCGTATTCAACTATGGAGAATAAGTGTATGTCGATAAGGAAGCGCTCCAATTTTATTTAGATTGCTGTTAATATTAATTCAATACAAAATACATCTAGTGGCATGAGGGTTTAACAGTATTAGTATAGTATAGAACTAATAAGGCTCATATTAACTATACAAGAAAAATTTTCCTAGATTCTATGTATAAGACAATTGGGCCATTACATGTCAAACCGCACAGAAAATTGTAATTTTTGAATTTGTCATCTCCGATTTTAATGAAATTCGCCACAAATATTGTGTTTGGGTAGTGTATTTGGGTAGTGTATTGGGTAGTGTTTATTAAATCATTAACCTTTTGACCCCAAACTCTTTCGGCTTTCGATATATCCCGTCATGAAAATTGGCAAAAACGACAAAATATCGAAAAAGTGTCCGTACAAAGTCGCTCATAGCATCTAAACTATACAACCTCAAATTTTTCTGTTAGTACCATTTTAAATGTATTAAAAGATTAAAGGTAATTTTTTTAAGTTAAATCTTGAAAGACCCATATCATAAAATTCATTTTTTTTTTAAATTCTAAAAAAAATATATGTTAAAAATTTTAAGGTGCAGACTCATTTGGTTCCTGAGTAATAAAGGAAAACGTTTTCGTAAAGAAATTTATCTCCAATACACAAATTTTAAATCAATCAAGCCACGTACAACTTGTTCTGTCTCTGATTTAATCATCAGTCGTTTTCATACCACTCATTGTATTCTTGTTCGTTCGGGTCAACAATAACACGCTGCTACAAAAAAAAAAACATTTCAAGAACTTGTGAAATGACCTAGTGTAGGTTGTAGGCCTAGCTGAATGTATTATATAACCGTTTTAAAAGTTGCAATATACCCTTAAAACTTCGAGATATGGGAAAAAGAGTATTTTTTTGGACTGGCGCACTTAAACTTTTCTCAGTAATTTTTTAACCGATTTAGAAACGGTCAACGGCATTAATTAGAAATGAACGTGCTCTTTCCAAGTATATATACTTCCCGTATACTATTAATATAAATATGTAGAGATTTTTTCAATAATATACAAATTTTAATTTTTTTTAAACTTTTTCATTTTCTGCGAAGGTTTTTCGAATCTTCTTTTAAAACAATAATAATCTCAAAGTCAGTGTCCTTCTGAGTAAAACAAGCTTTTGTTCGTGTAAATCGGTTTAAAAATGACAATGTAAAAGTACTTTTTCTAAACAACGAAAACCCGATTTCGATTATATGATTCAAGATAAGAAATAATTTAAAGTACGAACTATTTTTTTTTTAATTACGTTTATTTTTTAAAAATCTTTACTTAATCTACTACGTTTGTAAGGTAACCAGCAGTAATTCGCTAGCATTCTGATCTGACTTTTTCCTTCAAACCGCTTTTCCAATGTTGATAGCTCTTGGTGGGAGCGTTCGCCTTGCTTGTCTCTAAATTGACCCAGATTTTCTGGGAAGAATTCCAAGTGAGAATGCAAAAATGTATTTTGATTGACATTCTGCATCCCATTTCTCCATACGCCTCTAGAAATTCACTAACACATTCAAATCAAATGATTTTTATTATCACTTAGCTTATAACACTATTAAATATTTTAGTTAGATTTTTTAAGAAAAATGTCGCAGCTGCACGTGATGATGTCGCTCAAACTCCATCCACCTCAATTCGACACCGAGCTCAGCAAATTGGTGTCTCCAAATCCACTTTGCAGCGAATTTTCACGAAAGATTTGCATCTTCATGCATACAAAGTTCAATTGACTCAGGAACTGAAGCCAGCTGACCATGGACAGCGAAGGGAGTTCGTTAATTGGGTATTGGAGAAACAACATGAAAATGCTGATTTTGCCGATAAAATCATCTTCAGTGACGAGGCCCATTTTCATCTTGATGGCTTCGTCAATAGGCAGAATTGTCGCATTTGGGGTGAGGAAAATCCTCGAGCGATTCACGAGAAGCAAATGCATCCTCAACGTGTCACTGTGTGGTGTGGTTTTTGGGCTGCAGGAATCATTGGACCTTTTTTTTATGAAAATGAGGCAGGTCAAGCGCAAACAGTCAATGGTGTTCGGTATCGTGAAATGATAACCAGTTTTTTCTTGCCTAGAATTGAAGAAATGAATGTGGAGGGCATGTGGTTCCAACAAGACGGCGCCACATGTCATACAGCCAGAGAAACAATTCAATTGCTGCATCAGTCATTTCCCGGTCGTGTTATTTCGCGTTTTGGAGATCAGAATTGGCCGCCTAGATCGTGCGATTTAACACCATTAGATTTTTTTCTTTGGGGTTTTTTGAAGTCGATGGTTTACGCGAATAAGCCGACGACGACTCAAGCCTTAAAAGAGGAAATTGGACGCTGCATTAATGAAATACCGCAGCATTCATGCAAAACGGTCATTGAAAATTTCATTAAAAGATCGCGTGCATGCCAGCAAAGCCGCGGCGGCCATCTACACGATATATTGTTCCATACATAACCTCATTCTGTCTACTTTACGATATAATAAAGTTTCACGATTTTTTTAAATATCTGTGTTTTTTTTAAAATTTAAAAATTGCGTTCTTCTTGGGACACCCTTTACTAACTTAGTAAACAACTTTTTTGCAAGTATGAAAAATAGTAACGGTATTATTACAAAAATAATTTAAATAATGCCTTATTAACAATGATAGAGTACTAACCTATAAAGAGTGGATTTTCTTTATTTCTCCTTCGCACTTATGTCTTGTTTGTATCATACTCGTATAATAAGTCCTAAAGCTAGAACTGTAATTGACCTATGTTCCTTAAGTTGGCTTTGGCATATGCCGAACTTGAGTAACAATCTAAAGTAAAAAACAAAAAATTTTTAATTTCTTTGTTAATTGAAACGCAAATAATAAAACAAAAGCCAATTTTAATTGGGCTTTAGCGGCGATTCGTTAACAAAAATAAAAAAAAATAGTATACGGGAAGTATATATATTTCGAAAGAGTGCGTTCATTTCGAAATAATGCCGTTGACCGTTTCGAAATCGGTTAAAAAATTACTGACTTAGAAAAGTTTAAGTGCGCCAGTCCAAAAAAATACTCTTCCCAATATCTCGAAATTTTGAGGGTATATTGCAACCTATAAAACCGGTTATATAATACACTCAGCTAGACCTACAACCTACACTAGGTCATTTCACAAGTTCTTTTTCAGTGTAATTATTTTGATGTAGAATAAATCAGAAAAAAACAACAAACAACGTGTGTGTATTCATAATTAAAACAAAATAGTTTCATATCAATAAAAAGGGAGTTTTGTAGAATCATATTTCATAAATGGTATAGAGTTACATTAAGGTGGGTCTAAAATCCGCTTTTTGAGAATTTTTATTGGTAATACCAAAAATATTGTTCTATGTGAAAAAAAGTTTTTTTTTTTTTTTAATTTAGGTCAATATCTTAGGCTCTCCCAATCCGGTTTAAGTTAATTACTGTCTATTGATTGGAAATTTAATTCTCTACAAAAAAAGTTAAATGGTTTAATCTCCTAAAATTAAGAGTCACTAAGATAATAGCAATTTTTGTAAAAAAAAATATTTTTTGATTATATTACCGCTTTTTGTGAATGAAAAATGATTTTGAACATATTAATTTTATAGTAAATTCATTTCTCTTTCATGGTTTTTTGGTAAAAACGTGAAATTCATACTAGTTATTGAATAAAAGGTTTTCTTTTAAAAATTATTATTCATAATTTATTAGTATTCATAATACTTTTAATATTCACATGACATCAACAAAATTCGAATTTTTATGCCCTCCACCATATATGGTAACATGTCGAAATATAGGTTTAAGACCCCGTAAAGTATATATATTCGTGATCCTTATACAATTTGAAGACGATTTAGCGATGTCCGTCTTTCTGTCTGTTGAAATGGCGATCACGATGCGGGGTTCCTATTTTTACCCAGATTATTGAACATCCTCCCGAGCAGTTTGGTATTTAAAATGAGCAAAATCGGTTTAGCGGTTCAAAAGTTATGAGTAAATGTGAAGGTACCTCTAAATTTTCCATACAAATTTGTAAAATTTTTCTGTATCTATTTTTATTTTCTGTTAAGTAAGTAAAAATGTTATTAAGTCTTCTTATTGTTCGATTACATTTATTGTCTTACATACTATGAGAATAATAACATTCTTAGAGCTATATGTGTGTTACTCTAATAACTATGTTAACGTAAAAAGCAACATTGTTAAAGTCGCTAACAGAGCAGACCTCTGTAAATAATATTACTAAACTAAATAAATAACATAACTTAAACTAAATAACAAAAGTTCTGTTACATAAATTGACAAAGCATATTCATAGTACGGTTCATGCAAAATTTAGTATATAGAATGAGGTAAGGTCCAGAGGAGCTAAATCGTCGTTAATACGTCCATTAATTATACCGACAGGAGAAAGATAGTATGTAGATCCATGTAGATATTTGGCTGACAAGCATTTTATCACGTAGCGCAAGTTTCTCAACAAATCTGGCTTGCAACGACTTGGAGTACCTACAGAAGGGTAGAACATCGGCATTTTCATAGACGTATCTATTTGAAAATCTTTTTATGAAATTTTCATAATTTTTTCCGATGCATTTTCTTAGGATTTTCCGTTCAAATATCTCCAATTCTTTGGCTACTATAGGAGATATAGTAAACCAGATTGGGTTTTTTCTGTTAAGCTTTGTTTGTTTTTCGTTTCATTCCATAAAATGTATTTTTTGTTTTTGTAACCAAAGACATTTATATCTAAAGAAAGAGCAAAATACATAATTGCTTCAGTGCCGCTACTTTTGAATAGTTGGCGCTGAATTAACTAAAACAATACCCTGCCCCATGGCTAGGTCCAAAGAAATTTATATATAAAGAAAGATCAAAATGCAAAGACAATAATTTATTAAAGAAAGAACATTAGTTGAAACTATTTCCCAATAGATGGCGCATCAGAAAATAAATTCTCCCTTTTAGGCATATTTTGCTACAATATGCAACAGGGTATTATTGATTTTCTATTATACTTTAATTTTCTAAATCAATAGTCATTTAGATGTTTAAAAACACAGTATTACAATTTTTCGTATGTGTATTTATTTTTTTTTTTTTTGAAGGAAAGAATTAACATAAATATGCAGTTTGCAATGGCTCAATACTTTAAAATTATACGAATTTACCGAAAAAATAGCATTTTGATTTATAAAAATTTGTTTTTATCATAAAAATGTGAAACAAATGCTTTTATCACGTCGAACATTTCAAAAATTGATTGTAGTATTATTAAATAAGTCTGCTAGTGACAGTTTAATGTACAAGAATTTGAAATATGTATTAAATGTCATATTTGTGGTTCCTAAGAAAATTAAAATCCAAATCCAAGGCCATGCCGACCTAATCATGGCGCAGGGTATTGTTTTTTATTTACTTGAGCGCCATCTACTTCTAAGTATAGACACTAAAGCAATTATGCATTTTGCTCTATCTTTATATATACATTTCTTTGGCAAAATGCATAATTGCTTTAGTGCCGCTACTTTTGAATAGGTGGCGCAGAACCACATTAAAACTTTATCCTGCCCCATAACGATATAGACTTGGATTAGGCTTTCAGTTAATTTATTTACCAAAAATATTAAATTAGCTACATACTTTAAATTCTAATGCATTCAGATGTTACTAGTAGACTTATTACATAATTTAAAAGTCAATCTTTCAAATGTTTGACGTAATAAAAGCATTTGTTTCACATTTTTATGTCAAAAAAGAAATTTTTCATATTTTTTATTCCATTTGTATTTGTATTTTTAAGAATTGAGGGATTGGCAAATGTATATTTATGTTAATTTTTGCTTTCATAAAAAAATACACATGAATAAAGTGCAATATTGTGCTCTTAAACATTAAAATTAATATTGATTTAAAAAATTAAGGTATAATATGCACATAAAACATATTATATTTTTTATAGTTTTTGGCAAATATTTATTTATTTTACGAAGAAGATAGAGAATCAATAATACTCTACTGCATATTGTAGCACAATATGGCTAATGGAGACTAGCTCTGCAGCAAAATATGCCTAATGGGGAGAATGCACCTTCTTTCTTTAACAAATTAATTTCTTTGCTATACATATTCTCTCCATTGGACAAACACACTTTAATTTTTTAAAGAAAGAACATTCGTTGCAACTATTTATCAACACGTGGCGCATCAAAAACGGCATGAGTATATGACAAAAACTATGCTTTAAAATGTGTTTTTTGTGTAGTCCATGTTTAAAAAAACTAGTGAAAATGTATAGGTGCCTATAAATTGCCCATACAAATTTATTACAATTTCATTTTTTAATATAAATATTTTGTATTCACCTCAAACATTTTTTCACCACTAAAATTATTTTTAACCACAAAAAATTTTTTCACCTTAAAAATTTTTTTAACCTCTAAATTTTTTTCCACCAAAAAAGTTCTTTTCACATTTGAAAAAGTTTTTCACCTCAAAAAATTTTTTCACCTACATAATTTTACTTCAAATGTTATTCATATTATTTGTATCAAAAACAGTAGAGAACATTTTTTTAGGATATTGGTGGAGGGTATTCAAAGATTCGGCACAGCCGAATTTAGCCCTTTTTTACTTGTTTATTATATTTTCGCTTTTTAAAGATGAAAAATTGTATAATGTTGTTGACAATACTTACGACAATAGTATATTATTCAAAATCATTTTTCATCCTCAAAAATATATAATATAATCAAAAAATTATTTTTTTTACCAAAATTGGCCTTAGCTAAGTAACTATCCACTTAAGGAGATTTTACCATTTAACTTTTTTAGAGAATTAAATTTCTAATCAAAATAGATGAAAAAAAATTTAGTCAATATTTAAATTTATCCGGATTGGGCAAGCCTGAGATATCAACCAAATTTTTTTCTAAAAAAATATTTTTATTTCACAAAGAAGAATATTTTTGGCATTGTATTACCAATAAAAATTCTAAAAAAGTGGATTTAAGTCCCACCCTAATGTATACTATACTATTTATGAAATGTGTTTCTATTTTGTTTTAAATATGAATACACACATACGTGTTGTTTGTTGTTTTTTCTGATTTATTCAACGCTGACTTTTTGTTGAGTGATTAAATTTGCATAAAACATGTTCGACAGATGATTTGAACTGATCCGAATTACGCGTTCAGTAACGTGATACTGATTTTATTCTACACTGAATTTTATTGGGTGATTAAATGTGAACAAGAATTTTAGTGTATGATTAAATCAAGAAAAAAGTTGATTTTGCAGTTCTCTGATGTGTGTACAATATTTAATATAAATATTGTTTCTGTTTGTAAGCTTTTGCTTTGAAGAAAATTTGCTTACGACCATGTTTTCCTTCATAACTCAGGAACCAAATGAGTATCCACCTTAAAATTTTGCCACAAATGAAGATTTAACTTAAATAAAGATTTAACTTAAAAAATTTATCTTTAATCTTTTAATACAAAAAAATGTCAAGACGCCATTTTGAAGGTAATGTTAAAAGTGGTACCAATAGAAAAATTTTAGGTTGTATAGTTTAGAAGTTATTGGCGACTTTGTACGAACACTGTCGATATTTTGACGTTTTTGCCAATTTTCATGACGTCATATTTCGAAAACCGAAAGAGTTTGGGGTCGAAAGGTTAATGATTTAATAAACACTACCCATTTACAATATTTGTGGCGAATTTCATTAAAATCGGAGATGACAAATCCGAATGCTGTGCGGTTTGAGCTGGAATTGCCCAATTATCGTTTATCGTCAATTTTCGAATTTAAATAATTTTATACTTTTAAGAGAAAATATTTTTACTATATTTCTAATGAAAAATTTACAGAATGTAGTAGTATGATTACTCAAGAATTCTGAATAAAGCTTTATGAATGTATTTTGTATTATACCTAGATGAAACCTTGCATTATTTTCCTAAAAATAACGCGAAGACTCACTAGGTAAAATACAAAATTAAGGCTTTAATTTTTAAAATTGGAATATTTTTTAAAATAAAAAATATATAATTTAAAAAATATATAGCAATATGACAAAAAAATTTACTTTTTCATTTTTAAGCTATGAATGCGGAATGATTTTTAATGCTTCGGTAATTGCTAATTAGAGTGTCCATCACTTGTCCTAAAACGGAAATTTAGGGTGACCTTTAAAACTTTGATTTTTTAACTTTTTATGAATTTAACGCATTGCTTATGTTAACAGCTACAAAATCAATGTTTTTATTTGTTGGATAGTTGGTAGTAATCTTCCATTTTCGAATATTGTTGCAATAATACATTGAGAAAAAAAAAATAGCAACAACAAAACTTGGAAGTAAGAAAATACTACTGCTAATATTTAACGCGGCACAAATTGGGCTGAATATTATGTCTTGCCATTAAACACAGTTGTTAATTACATCAAAATCTAAAATTCTGCGGTGGTGTGTGACGATCGCTTTTTCTTTTACAAGAAAATTTGGAAAATGTTAAAAAATGCGAAAAATTTAAAAAATGCGTCCTTTTCACCTACATTCAAATATAACTTTTGAAGTGGGAATGTAATCTTCAAGCACCACCGCAGAATTTTAAATATTATAGTCAGCCCAATTTATGGCGTATAAAAACATTAAAGCCTTTTAAAATTAATTTTGGAATTTTTTCTTATTTTTGGCCGGATCAGGGCGGGAGTGGGGGTAAATGAAAGGGCTAATTACGACGATTTTTTCGTCCATAGGACCCAAGGACGTACCTCCCGGAGCCGAAACTTTCCCTAGAACATTCCAAGGAGATACCACCAAGTGGTACCCACAAAAAACGTAGTGGAAGATATTGGGTACCTAAATGTACCCTATTTATTACCCACCAAGGTGGGAGTGGGTCTAATTACGACGATTATTCCTTCCATAGGACCCAAGGACGTACCTCCCATAGGAGGCCCGGAAATCGATTTCCGAGATTAGGCGCAGTTAAAGGGTTTTCTTAGGAAAAGTGTTGTCATTTGCACTCAAAAAAAAATGAACTAGAAATTACGAAAATTAACTAAAAATGAGAAAAACTGATAATGATTTAGTGCTAAAGCCATTTTTACTCTGAACAAGTACATGAATTAACTCACTAGAAGGAACCTTTTTAAACTTGAAACTGACATAAGTTTCGTTAAGCTAAGTAAACAATTTATTATAAAGAAATAATATTGAACTAAAAAAATTCGAAAAATTTAGTTTAGTGCGTTGACAAAAGAGTTTTAAATTTAAAGAAATTTTGCATTATATTTAGTATACGTATATACTTAAATCACACGTAATTTTACTAAAAAGAGGTTTATTTATTTCAAAGATTTAGTTTAGTGCGCTGACAAAAAAATTTAAATTTTAAAGAAATATGGCATTATATATAGTATATATATATATATACTTTAATTAAACGTAATTTTACTAAAAAGAGGTTTCTTTATACCTATTTTTAGTTAACCATTTGCTCCCTTTTTATTACTTTCAAGTTTAAAGTACAAAAATTTAGTTTAAGAATTACTGGAAAATAACACACATTACTAACATTCAGTTCAAATATTACTTCGAGGTAAGACAAAATTACTATAAGTAAGTGTGTTTTATTAAACTCTAGTATACATATCCTTTTTTTAGTTTATTATGGCATACATTTGAACTAAATTCAAGAAAATTAAACTTCCCATTAATTCATCTTTCCAAAATTTTAAAAAATGGTACTAAGGCTAAGTGTATTTCACTAAACTTTAGGATATATTACCTCTTTAAAGTAAACAATTAAACCAGAAAATACTATAATTGTGTTAAAATATTCCTGTAATTTAGAAAATAGATACTACATAGTCTGATGAAAACATATATTACCAATAAGTTAAAGTAATACTCCAAAGTAAGATATATGTACTATTATTGAGTCTATTTATGCACCTAGTTAATAAAAAATACTAAAACTAAGTAAATTTTTTTTCATATTTCAATAAAAAATAGTTTTTGTAGATATATAAATTCATTAAATATAATAAAAGAACTGCAATTAAGTTCATATTTATTTACAATGTTGTATTATAAATACTGAAATCGTCTTCATTGTAGTTCCTTTTATTTAAATGCTGGTTTTTTTTACCCACAAGTATATAATTTTATATTTAAAAAGAAAATGCTTTTTGTTGGTAATTAAAATCACTGAATTTAAAAAAGGGGCTGCAATTAAATTCATATTCATTAACAATACTGTGTTTTAAATGCTAAATTGCATTGTAGTTTTTATTTAATTTCTGGATCTTAAGTACTCACAATAAATATTTTTGCTATTGATATATAATTATTTACTTATCAGTAGTATTATGTATGAATTATAAACATAAATTACGAAAATTCCGGGTTTTAGGTTTCTTTTTTCGACTTCTTAAATAAAAATAATTATTGAAACAAATAAATGATCATGTATATTTCTTTTTTATTTAAATTATAAACTCTGAATATATTTTAGATTTACATATATTACACAAGTTATAAATAATTTCTTTTAAAAATATTATCGGTATACACCATCCTTCTTGTAAATACATCATTTTCACATTTTGTTTAGGTATCAGAGTTGCTTTTTCTTTCATATTTTCAAGATTAAAATACACCAAAAAGTCACTGTCTAGTGATAGCATATCATCTTATAATTTATTTCGCATAAATTATGCAAGTTTTTCTGCTTAATATTTGCATATTCAAAAAATGAAAAAAGGACTTAAAGGAGTTTTCGACCTAGTATTAGGAACACCACATTCATAAATATAATTTGATTGCAATTGATGGAAATATTTCAAATGGCAAGAAGCTTTTTAAAATCTGTAAAATTTTCTTTACATATAAAACAATTTAAATCCATTTTGTGTTTTAATTTAAAAAAATATATATTTATTTATTTTTTTTGATTTCTTTAATTAAGTTATATAGTTTTATATAATAAAAATAAGTTTAAGGACATAAATAAAAATAATAATTAATTAAAAATAATAATTATGTGTCTTCTAGACTAGAAAAATATATATAAATTTATTTCCTTGTTCACTCCAATTCATTTAAAACAGCTAATATTAACGCGCTCTTTTTAGAATTTTTTAACGGTATTTCATAAAAATAAGCTTGTATAAAAAGCCAAATCGATTTGCAATCCTCCGGGTACTTTAAGTTTAAAACATGAAACAACTTAAATGCTATATTTACGCTAGATATAATGTTATCAGTTTTAACAAAAGTGTTAGCATAATAAACAAAAAACCCGTTAAATCAAGTATTGATGAACCATAGCACAAATTATTGGTTGAAGTGTTTTTTTCCCACGACAAGCTTATCAATTAAAACTTTTATCTTTGTGGTTAGTTCAACACTAGTTGGGGCCCATAATAACAAAGTATTTCTGGAATCTGTAATTGATGATTTAATATATTTACGCTTTTTGGTTCCATCAACAAAAGTACATCTTCTATTTGTTGGTTTTATTAATGCATGAAGAAGGTATAAAATAACGCAATTTCGTATATCTAAAAAATAAAAAAAATGTTTTTTATTAATAAAAAATTTTTTAAGGCCGAGTTTTTGGAATGTGTATTAACTTTCACGCAGTTTTAGAACTGTGAGCTTTTGAAATGGGGTTTATTTTGTTTTATTAATATTCAAAACAAAAATAAGCTGCTTGCAATATTTTGATTATAAATTCAGGTTAAATTTTTTTAATTTACCTAAACCAGGTTTAACTCGCATCCTCAAAACTCGGCCTAAAACTACAAAACAAACTTGACATTGAATTATCGAAAATATTATAAAATATAAATATAAATATATAAATAATATATATAAATATATATAATATATATAAATATACATAATATATATAAAATATAAATATATATCTACTTTTAACAACTTCAAACTCTACTCATCCTTTACATCGCGCTAAAATCAGAATAATTGACGCATTTTGCTTAAGCGTACAAGCAGAAATAACTTTTAAAAATGCATATTTTTTCTTACTTTTTGTATTATTTAAAATTTTAAATGAATAGGGGTATTCAAAAACTATATATAATTTCACTCGCAATAAGGTAAATGATTTAGAAAATTTACTTTACGAATCCTGAGGCATAATAAGCTGTGACAAAGTCATAACCTTCTCACAATCAACTAACGGTTCTCCTGGAAAGAACTACGATAAAGGGGCCCCTTGGTGACTCACTGCGACTGTGGCTATGGAACACTAGAGGTTCTTAGGCTTCTTAAATTGACCACTTAAAGGAAATTGTTACAAAAATGTAAAATATAAATGCAATGTTTAATTATCAAAAGAGTGCAAAAATATAAAATTTCAATTTTAGTAAGCTTTTTAGTCTTTTATTTTAAAAAACTTGTTTGTTGTGTATTATACGTATTTGCATTAAGTGTCTAAAATGCAGTTTAATTTTTTACATTCTTATGAACAAACAACATTATTAGGTTAAAGCGCAAACTTATAAATTATTTACCCTTGCTAATAAAATTTAGAATTATTAGTATTTTAATTTTTGTTTAACAAAATTTATAGTAAAATATAAACAAATCAAATTTCTTATATATATATGTATATATAAATATATATGTGCACAGCTCATGTTGCGGGGACGGTTTTTCTATCCACAAGTTACTATAAAGACATTTTGTTACTTTGAGGACCGTCCTTAAACTTTTAATTAATCTACTGTATACACTAAAGACAGTTTACTGGATACAGCGCATATTATAGGGACTTTTTTGGCTGTATATACATATGTCTTCAAAGTATGTGCAATGCATATATATATATATATTTAAAAATTGTTCCTGGTTTTAATTTATAATTTTTTTGGAAAGAACTGTATTCTTTCGTTGAAATTGTTTTAAGTTATTTACTTTTTTATTATTTAAAATTTTATTTGAATACGAGTACTCAAAAACTATATATAATTTCACTCGCAATAAGGTAAACGATTTAGAAAATGTACTTCAGAAATCCTGAGGCATAATAGGCTGTGACAAAGTCAGAAACTTCACATGGTCAACTAACGGTTCTCATGGAGAGAACTACAGTGAAGGGACCCCTTGGTGACTTACTGCTACTGTGGCTATGGAACACTAGGGGTCCTTAGGCTTCTCAAATTGACCACTTAAAGGAAATTGTTACAAAAATGTAAAATATAAATGCAATATTTCATTATTAAAAGAGTATATAAATATAAAATTTTAATTTTTGTAAGCTTTTTAGGTTTTTTATTTGAAAAGAATGTTTTATGTTGTAAATATATTTATTAAATGTTTTAAGCTTGATTTAAAAAGTCTTACGTTACACTGAGTTTTTTGCATATTATAAGTATTTGCATTAAATATCTAAAATGCAATTTATTTTACAAACAACAATATTATGTTAAAGCGCAAACTTAAAAATTGTTTACCTTTGCTAATAAAATTTCGAAATATTATTATTTTTAATAGTTTTTAATTCGAACAGAAATCGGATCTTCAACAAGTTTAAAGTACAGTATAAACCAATAAAATTTCTTTCATAAATATGTATACATATTCTCAATAGCAGAATTTTCGTCTTTTCATTCAAAATTTGTAGTATTATTGAACGGTTTGCCGATTAAAGGACGTATCAGATTTGAATTTAACAATACATTAATTACGAAAACTACAGGTTATTATATCCAAATTATCTAAATCTACCGATATTTAAAATAACCTAGTACTACAAGTGTTTTCTACTTTGAAATTACCAGAACTAAATTGACTCTCATTTAACGCTTTCAAGATCTCCAAACTTTGTAAATCTTTTACTTGACGTTCAATTAGCATTAAAATTGGTTTGCAAAAGTTTTCCCATTTTTGAAAAAGTAAATGTTCTTTTGTGGGATAACCGTAACCAAAATCTGCTGAAACCTATAACAAAAAACATTAATAAATACTGCAAAATAAGTTTGAATAAGTGACTGACTAATTTATTGTCGAATGATTGTTTATACAATGGCCATTCATCAAAAAATTTTTTTTAAACTATTGTCTGCTTTAAGGTAACTATTTCGGATACGTTGGGTGTTTGCCATTTTCTTAAAACTTCTTCAATAAGCTCAATATTATACTTAAGCCATTCTCTATCGGAGGTCTCATTTTCGTCTGCTCATATTATATACATATGTACATATAAGTAGAAAGATTGTTTTAACTCTATTTAAATAGTATTTTGTTTGTAATATGCCGAATAAATTAAAAACATGTATTTAACGTTTATTCGTTTAAGTACACCCAAATAGTTACTTTAGTAACTCCAAAGTTTTTACCTGCACACACAATATCAACATTTAAAATGGCATCTGGAATACAATTTTTTTTTTTCAATGGGTATTCAAGTACGCCTTCCTTTCTTAATTTAGATATTGCATTGTGGTATTTACTGTAAAGATTACCTCCTGGTTTTCTGTTTTTTATATGAAAGTAATATAGTTCCTGCAAAAATATTTTTTATACATATAAAAAAATACAACGTAAATATTGTTAGCAATCAGATATCTTACTTTATTCTCTGTTGGAAAAAGTTTTACAATTTTTTCAGCTAAATTTTCGAAATAATTAGGCGAAGTTGATACATCCCGTTCAATAATGCTTTCTACCAAGCAACTCGCGATTATTTTGCGGTAACGCGTTTTAAGGCTTTTGTTATTTTCATAATATTTTAATACCGTTTTCCCATTTTGCGTTTTTTGAGTATGTTCTCAATCGACATCTATGTTCAAAATAACATAAAGTATAATTTAACTTATAAAATATAATATAATTAATATAAATAATAACTAACCACCTCTACACCATTATTATCTGCTACAAATAGTTTTGAGGTTGGTCCAGCAGTAGAAACTTGCGCCATATTATAATAAGTGTCTATTCCCTATTAAAAATAAAAATACATTTTTCTAGAATGCTACATTTTGTAATAATTTTTACAATCACATACAACAACTTTCTTTTTAAAATAATAATAGATAATTTGCAAAGTATGTTTGTCGTTAAACTAATATAAAATTTAAAAATTCCTATTTATAATTAAATTACCTTTTCAACTTGCCACTTTTTTAAATTATGTTCAAATATGATCAGGTTTCCAAACAGTTCTTTTGGGATCACCGTGTCCAAATGAGTGTAATTCATATATTTTAAGGCATCTTTATTAATATTATGGTCTAAAAAATGATTTTAAAATTAATTTATTTTAACTATTTACGATATAGTTAAATAAATATCACCTTTAAATATATCGAAAAACTGCTCCCCATTAAGGCTTTTTAGAAGATCCAATAAATTTTCCGAATCCATAAGATGACTACAAAATGTTTCAAAAATATTAATTTATAACTTAATCCTGGATGTAACTATTTTATGCCTCTTACTGTATAACTTATATAACAAAAATAATAATGAAATAACGAAAATTATTTTTTTATATTTTATATTTAAAATGATTTAATTAGAATGAAAACTAGAAAATATACAATATTAAATTTTAAATATAAAATATAAGATATTAAATATAAATATTATATATTAAATATAAAATATTAAATATTAAATAAAAAATATAAAATATTAAATATAAATTATAAATTATAAAATATAAAATATAAAATATAAAATATAATATATAAAATATAAAAAATAAAATATAAAATATAAAATATAAAATATAAAATATAAAATATAAAATATAAAATATAAAATATAAAATATAAAATATAAAATATAAAATATAAAATATAAAATATAAAATATAAAATATAAAATATAAAATATAAAATATAAAATATAAAATATAAAATATAAAATATAAAATATAAAATATAAAATATAAAATATAAAATATAAAATATAAAATATAAAATATAAAATATAAAATATAAAATATAAAATATAAAATATAAAATATAAAATATAAAATATAAAATATAAAATATAAAATATAAAATATAAAATATAAAATATAAAATATAAAATATAAAATATAAAATATAAAATATAAAATATAAAATATAAAATATAAAATATAAAATATAAAATATAAAATATAAAATATAAAATATAAAATATAAAATATAAAATATAAAATATAAAATATAAAATATAAAATATAAAATATAAAATATAAAATATAAAATATAAAATATAAAATATAAAATATAAAATATAAAATATAAAATATAAAATATAAAATATAAAATATAAAATATAAAATATAAAATATAAAATATAAAATATAAAATATAAAATATAAAATATAAAATATAAAATATAAAATATAAAATATAAAATATAAAATATAAAATATAAAAAATAAAATATAAAATATAAAATATAAAGTATAAAATATAAAATATAAAATATTAAATATAAAATATAAAATATAAAAAAGGTATTCAAATTACCTTTCTATTGCTGAATATAGTTAGTACAAATGATTGGCGCTGGATGGCGGAAAAATGCTTCAATACACCCTGCATTTGCAAATATTATGAGTTCATATGTTCAGCAAAAATACTCGCCAAAATATTTTGTACAAAGTTGCCAAACATCATTTGGTCGAATTCTGGAAATTTAAAGGTCAAAATTTACATTTTCTTTAATAACCTAAAAATAACGGTAATTTTGTAAATAACGGAATTATGAAAAAGTCGCAGAACAAAAGTTGCTGCTGAAGCCCTAAAGAACCATTTGCAACAATACAAATTTATTTTTCGCAAAAAGTCGGCTTTGGCATATTGCTATATATAACTTAATACCTTCATGAAGAGATTTATAGGTGTGTTTATGCGGCAAACTGTCGACGTTGGCTTCTATCATTTCCATATAAAATTGACATAAGTAACATTAAGTGTTAACACTAAACATTGGCTTATGTCAAAAATATATGGCAATGACATAGCCAACTTTGAAAGCTTGCTGCATAAAAACAGCTATTATGAAAGTGATATAATTTACATTTTTCTCTAACGCTGAATTATCTGAAAAGCTCAAAGTTGAGAATCGATGGTAAAGCAAAAGTGCGATATAAATAAGTTAAAAGTACTAAATAAAAGAAAAATCGCCAGCTTATTTAATGGTTTACTTGGGGTTTACACGATCAAGTTTTGTCTTTCAAGTTTTAATCCACTTACACTTTTTTACTAATACTTTTTAAAATTGATGAGAAATTACTTTCAATTTCTATTTCAAGTTGAGTGTTTCAAGTTCTTTCTATATTGCAAATAATAAACACTGTTTGAAATTATTTATAGCTCTATTTATTTATAACAGTCACTAAAAATTACAGAAAAACACTTTAATAGGTCACTTTATTTACACAATGTAGATAGACTAAACGTTAGCCACACTTTAGTTCTTCACACTCAGCGTTTTACTTTATCAACTGAAATTCTGCGTCACCGAGTACCAGTATTTATATGAGTAGTCAGGTATTCTAGTTATTTCCAGTTTATTACGACACTAGATTTTTCCAGCTGTCAAAATTCGTGGGAAGAAATTTCTAATTGTAGAAATTTCTTGTAACACTGCCGCCCACTTAAGCCTGCTCAAACAGACATAGCTATTCCTTTTCCATAGTTGGCTAGTCGTTCTAGATGAACAACCTTCAACCTTGGGCTCTGATCTTTCTGTATTCTGTATACCACATCATTCAACTTTTTAATTACTCTATAGGGTCCGTCGCAATGCGTTTGTAGTTTGGAATATAATCCTTTCTTTCGTTGCGGGTTAAATAGCAGAACCATCTGACCCTCATTAAATCCTTCAGAACTTGCTGCCCTATCGTACCTCGCCTTCACCTTATCGCTGACTATTTTAATTCGATTGCGAACAAACTTATGAAGCACGTTAAGGTCTTCTTGTTCCCGGGAAGCGTTGTCGTTGTCTTTATCTATAGCGGCGGGCTTAACACCAAATTTTAAATCGCCAGGCAATTTAAGTTCCGTTCCGAAAATAACTTTTGCAGGCGTCCAGGAGGTGGAATCGTGAACAGCCGATCTGTATGCCAACAAAAATTTAGGGATGTGTTCGTCCCAGTCCTTCTGATGTGCACTGACCACTTTTCTTAAGTATTCCTCTAAAGTGCGATTAAATCTTTCAACCATACCATCAGATTGCGGATGCAGCGGGGTAGTTCTTGTTTTTCTTATTCCATACAACTCACACATTTGCTTGAAGATAGCAGATTCGAAATTCCTTCCCTGGTCAGAGTGTAGTTCTAATGGAACACCGTTGCGGCACACCCAGTTGTTTACAAATGCGCTTATTACCGTTCTGGCTTCCTGGTTCGGTATAGCGTATACCTCAGACCATTTACTGAAATAGTCGATCACCACAAGAACGTAACGGTTTCCGGAATCACTGACAGGGAAAGGACCTGCTACATTCATTGCTATCCGCTCAAATGGGCACACGAGTTGTATTGTTGAAGCGGCCTCGACTTCTCCTTACTGGTCCTTTAGCTGCGATGCATTGCGCGCAATTTGCTATCCAATCGTTTACAGCTTGCTGGCAGCAGACCCAGTAAAACCGTTGTTTCAATTTCTCTATGGTTTTTGTGACACCAAGATGACCACCACTGGGACCGTCATGGAACTCCTTCAATACCTCGTTTATTCTAGATGCCGGCACCACAATTAAATTGGCCACATTTTTGCCGTCGGCACTTTCCCATGTACGGTATAAGCAACTATTTATCACCTGTAGGCTATTCCACTGGGCTGATATTTGTTCACGGGTAGGCCTCCTGTCCTCTGCTTTGGTTGACATAATTTTTTATAGTACGGGGTCATTCTGTTGCGCTGCCGACCAGGCTTCACTTGACTCAATATGCGTTAGTCTTATATCAACAATGCACTCTTTTCCTTCAGCCCTCGAACAATGTTTGCTCTCTAAATTACAGGGGCGTCTTGAAAGGGCGTCCGCATTGCAATGCTTCATGCCTTTCCTGTGCTCGATGCTGAAATCATAGCTTTGAAGTCGTCCAACCCAACAACCTTCTGGTTGTTTAAATTGCAGCAGCCACCTGAGTGCAGAATGGTCGGTTCTTAGTTGAAAGTGATGACCGTACTTGTGGTAGTGCTTTACACATTCTACCTCCGCCAAGAGTTCCCGTCGCGTTACGCAGTAGTTTCTTTCAGGGTTAGAAAGTACTCGACTGTTATAGCCTATGACTTTTTCGGTTCCATTGATCACCTGCGAAAGCACACCTCCTATTCCGTATCCGCTTGCATCGCTATCCAGCACAAATTTTTCTCCGGCCACAGGATATCCATAAATCGGTGCCGTACATAATAACTCCTTGAGCCTTAGGAATACTTGTTCTTGGGCTTCTCCCCAATGAAATGGTCGCGCCTTCTTAGTCAGCTCATGTAGACTCGCAGCCACACTGGCAAAGTTTGGTACAAATCGTCGGTAGTATGTGCAGAGGCCTAGAAAGCTGCGCATTTCGTGCAGATTTTTCGGGCGAGGCCAATCTTTTACAGCCCGAATCTTATCTTCATCGGTTGATATACCCTCTGCAGTTGCGCGGTGCCCTAAATACTTGACTTACCTCCGGAACAGTGTACATTTCTTTGCGCTAAGCTTGAGTCCAGCCGCAGATATTCGCCTTAAAACTTCTGCTAAGTTCTTCAAGTGTTCATCGAAAGTTTTTCCCATGACAATTATGTCATTAAGGTACACTAGGCAAGTTTCCAGTGGAGTCCTTTCAGCACATTTTCCATTAACCGCTCGAATGTTGCTGGAGCATTGCAGAGTCCAAAGGGCATCACATTAAGCTGCTATAATCCGTCACCTGTGCTAAAGGCAGTTTTCTCCTTGTCTTGGTCACAAATTTCTACTTGCCAATAACCACTTTGCAAGTCCAATGTGGAGAACCATTTGGTTCCTGCTAACGTGTCTAGAGTGTCGTCCTTTGTCCGTAGTGGATAGCTGTCCTTCTTGGTGATATCGTTCAGTTTTCTGTAATCAACACAGAATCGGGTGCTGCGATCTTTTTTCTTAACTAAAACTATAAGCCAGCTCCATGGGCTAGAAGATGGTTCGATTACTCCACTACGCTCCATTTCGTTGACTAACTCCTTTACTTCTGGGCGCCTGCTTTATTGGCCTCGCTTCACCAGTATTTATTCGGTGTTTTACAATCGCCGTTTTCCTTGACTTTGGTTTCTCATGGCGAAGACAGAGCCGTATTTCCTGATTAATTGTTTGGCTTTATTTCTATCAGGCGGGGCCAGTTCTTTTACCCATTTTTCCACATATTCTGCCAGCATCGTTCGATCTTCAACGGAAGCATTGGAAGGATTATTGCTTCTGGCGCAGTACATTTGGCTATTTCAGAGTTTGCTCGGACAATTTTTTCACAATTTGATAGGTTTAGTACTCTTACAGGAACTCTTTTGTCTTTGCTGGTTTTCATGAGGGCTTTCGCTGTTACCAGGTTACTTTTTATTTCTGTTGGTTCTACCACCCAAAAGCTGTTGACCTCACAATCTCCCTCCATGCGCACCCATACTAATGTTTCTGACCGTGCCGGTATTTTCTGATGACTTATGGTTACTAGCTTTCTTACTCGATCCGCTTGCTCATATCCAACATCAAGGGGTATTTCAACATTGCGCCAAATCATAACATTTTGCCCCATATGCAGATTAATGCCGTGACCAATCATAAAATCTGCACTAATGATTACTTCGTCCACAATATCGGCAACAATAAATACGTGATTGACGCTTATGGCAATTGTTAGTTTTACATTTATTTTACCATAGACAGAGGCAGGCTCCCCAGTAGCTGTGCGCAGACTTACCCCGTATAGTGGTTCAAATGCCTTTTTCACTAAGTCGGGCCTGATGATTGACTGTGATGCTCCTGTGTTTATTGTAAAAATGTGCTTTCGCCCGTTGATGTTCCCATAAGCAGTGAGATTGCTTTTCTCCTGCTGTATTACTGATATGGAGATTGTGGGGCCATCGGTTGTGGGAGCTAGCTCGTGCCCCGTAGTGCTAGCTCTTTTTAGTTTAACGGTGACTCTTCAGGTGATTGCTGATCGGCTCGGAGGCTTTTTCTGGGTGCTTTGCAGTTTCGCTGAAAGTGTCCCACTCTACCGCAGTTGTAGCTTTTATCCTTGGCCTTGACTTGCTTCTCCCCTAATGCCTGCTTGAATGCATCCTTTAACTCCGTGAGCACTTCTCTGAACCCTTCTGTTAACTTTGTGCTTATATCTTGCTCTCTTTCAGCAGTCACTTCGAGGTAACGCACCTTAAATGTTTGTGGCTTCGAAATCACCTTCGCAGTCTCTTGGGCCAGCGCGAATGAGACAGTTTCAGCTAAAGTCGATTTCTGCGTAGCACATACCGCATGTCTCACATCATAATCCCGAATTCCATTCACAAATGCTTCAATTTTGAACTGATCTAAGAATGGATGATTTTCGCCCGGATAAGTCAACTGCACCAACCGTTCAATTTCTGTTGCAAAATCTTGCAACGACTCATTTGCTTTCTGAAGTCTACCTCTAAGTTCCATTCGGCAAATTTCCTTTTTGTGTTCGCCACCATACTTTCGCTGCAGTGCCACCATTATGTCGTCATAATTATTTCTGCAGGTGCTTGGCACACTTTCTAGAATTTCTGCAGCGTTTTCTTTTAAGGCCAGAATCAACTCTATAGCTTTTTCTTCGATGTTCCACATATTTCTGGCGGCAACTGTCTCGAACTGGAACTTAAAAACATTTAACGGTATGCTTCCATCAAAAGTAGGGGCCTTTGCTCTACCAGAACTTTCCTGAAAAATTCGTACTGGACCCTCTTGACATTAGAGATTATTTACTTTATTTTCTAGATCTTCTAGTTTTTTCTCAACGTCATGCTCTAAGTCAGACACTCGTTTTTCAACCACAGAAATTTTTTCATTAGTAGCTTTAGAAGTTTCCTGATGTTTTTCTTCCATCCTAGCAAACATTTTCTCGTTATCTACCCTCGAAGTTTCTATCTTAGTTAACAGTTTCGTTTCCATCTTAGTTAAAAGTTTTTCGTTGTCTGCTCTAGAAGTTGCTTGAAGTTTAACTAACAATTTCTCGTTGTCCACTCTAGACGTTTCCATCTTTTCCATCAAAGCAGCCAACATTGCGCTTAACTCCAAATTACCTTCTGTTTTACGCGTACTAACCTCCATTGCTTCTTTTTCCTCAAATTCGTAAGTCGCAATGGCAATGTTGCGCCGCTCGAATTCTTCTATCAGCCGCTTTTGCGATTCCGTCTTATTACCTGCTGTCGGTAGCTCCAACTTACTCAACTCCTTCTTGAGTTGTTCCACTTTAAGCTCCTCCAATTTCATGACTGCTTATTATTTTGCAATCCCACTTCTGACACCAATTGTTACGATTTTACCCTTTATAAAATCGTTGATTTATTTACCTTTTAAATAAATCGAGTTCTCTCTATATTGCAAATAATAAATACTGTTTGAAATTATTTATAGCTCTATTTATTTATAACAGTCACTAAAAATTACAGAAAAACACTTTAATAGCACACTTTATTTACACGATGTAGATTGACTAAACGTTAGCCACACTTTAGTTCTTCACACTCAGCGTTTTACTTTATCAACTTAACTGCTGCGTCACCGAGTACCAGTATTTATATGAGTAGTCAGGTATTCTAGTTATTTCCAGTTTATTACGACGCTAGATTTTTTCAGCTGTCAAAATTCGTGTGAAGAAATTTCTAATTGTATAAATTTCTTGCAACAATATTTCAATATAAATTTGAAATTATTTCATTATCTTAGAGCTCTTTTCTTTCCATATGGTTATTTTTGAACGAATTTCAACATTTTTTTTTGTTGGAAAGGTATTCAAATTACCTTTCTATTGCTGAATATAGTTAGTACAAATTATTGCCGCTGGATGGCGCAAAATTCTTTTTTATTGAAAAATGCTTCAATACACCCTGCATTTGCAAATATTATGAGTTCATATGTTTAGCAAAAATACTCGCCAAAATATTTTGTACAAAGTTGCCAAACATCATTTGGTCGAATTCTGGAAATTTAAAGATCAAAATTTAGATTTTCTTCAATAACCTCAAAATAACGGTAATTTTGTAAATAACGGAATTATGAAAAAGTCGCAGAACAAAAGTTGCTGCTGAAGCCCTAAAGAACCATTTGCAACAATACAAATTTATTTTTCGGAAAAAGTCGGCTTTGGCATATTGCTATATATAACTTAATACCTTCATGAAGAGATTTATAGGTGTGTTTATGCGGCAAACTGTCGACGTTGGCTTCTATCATTCCCATATAAAATTGACATAAGTAACGTTAAGTGTTAACACTAAACATTGGCTTATGTCAAAAATATATGGCAATGACGTAGCCAACTTTGAAAGCTTGCTGCCTAACAGCTATTATGAAAGTGATATAATTTACATTTTTCTCTAACGCTGAATTACCTGAAAAGCTCAAAGTTGAGAATCGATGGTAAAGCAAAAGTGCGATATAAATAAGTTAAAAGTACTAAATAAAAGAAAAATCGCCAGCTTATTTAATGGTTTACTTGGGGCTTACACGATCAAGTTTTGTCTTTCAAGTTTTAATCCACTTACACTTTTTTACTAATACTTTTTAAGATTGATGCGAAATTACTTTCAATTTCTATTTCAAGTTGAGTGTTTCAATTTACGTTTAAGAGAACAGCTGATTACAATTCTTTTGAACTATTTTTCTTTTCTTGACGATAGCATCTTGCAAAGTAAAATAGCTTTCAAGTTGCGTGCAGCCTACACCACAGCTATCAGTTCAAATGAATTTTGTCAAGCAGTATGTGAGAAAATCTTGATCGCGTGGCTGCAGGGTTAAAGCCAATAATTTATCGGTCATGCTGGCAACTAAAAATTGACAGCTGCTTGGCTCAGTCGGCTTTAAGCCGTTCGCTGCAGATTTCTTTCCGGTAAGTTAGTAAAATTTTTATTAAGTCTTCTTCTTTTTCGATTACATCGATTGTCTTCTATGAGAATAATAACATTCTTAGAGCTATATGTGTCTTATAGCATGTTCCCCGATTTCGAACAGAAAACTAGTCGAAAGTAAGCAACCCTACAAGAATAGTAACGGTTATATGACCGGTCATTTGACTGGTAGTGTTGACGGAAATACCCGTCAATGCGTAGAACAAAGTTTCTATCAAGTTTTAAAGACAATATGAAAAACTTGACCGAAACTTTCTTTTTTTTAACAACAAAAAATGCAATTTACATTAGTTGTTTCACTCTTGCATATATGCAAGAGTGAAATGACAGATATTTTATTTTGTTTATGTGTTAGTTTCAGTCATCAATTTCTTGTAGGGAAGTCACTAGAATTCGAATCAATTTGGGTTTCTCTATTTCAAACACCTTCGATCGTCTTTACTTACGTGTGTCAATTTTTGTTTCTTACGCATTTACAAATCACAGCGATACCAGATCATATATTTTCAGCATTTGTTACAATTTTCTTTAAATGTACCAAAAATACCACTAAACTGCATAAAGATAAAAACAACCCTGTTTTACAGTGATCAGCTGTATATGACAAATGAAATAAAAATAACAATAAACAAATCAATTTTTATATGAGAAAGTGTTTATTTGTGAAAATTTTGTTATTGATTGGTTGTGGGTGGGATTGTTGTTCGGAGGGCTTTTCTGTTGCCTGTTCGGTGTGGTCACTGCTACAGTCCTGTTAGCTCTTGTAAAATAAAAAATGTAAAAGTTTTCAGGTCAAATTTTCCTCCTCTGCAGAAAATTTTTTGCTCCGAACACCAGAGTCTTTCTGACAAAATTAGGCCTTTCCTCCATATAAAATACAAGCGTCTTCGGCTGGTCCATTGTTCATTTTTTTAAACTGAAATTTAAAGTTCCTTATTATAAATATTTGTATTATTTTGTACTTACCTTTTGTTATCCATTGCTTTTTTTACATTATTTTGTTTTTAAAAATATCAAATATATATTCACTCGACAAAAAAAATAGCAAGTGACTAATTTTGACATTTGCGTTCGCAGTGTTCGAAATATAGAAACCAAATTTTGTAGGAAAACAGTTCCGTTTTCATTCGACTTGTCGTTTGAGTCATCGTTTGCAAGAAAGTAGAGTTAGTTAAACCCAAATCAGTTTTCTTTCGCTTAAGAAGCGAACGAACGTGTTCTTTCGAAATAGAGGAACAGGCTATTACTCTAATAACTAAGTTTAAGTAAAAAAGTGAGATGGAATATGTAAAAAGTACAAACTGAAATGTTTGACAAGGCTTGCTTTTGGCCTTTAAAGTCGCTAACAAAGCAGGCGTCTGTAAATAACATTATAAAGCTTAATAACAAAAGTTCAGTTATATAAATTGACAAAACATATTCATATTACAGTTCATGTAAATGTACATATAAGAATTTAATATCAGAGCAAATAGAGTTAAATTTGCGTAGGTAGTTAAATGTAAAATTTCAGCAAAATTAAATTTAGTACATACACTTTCACTGATTGCCGGAGGCTGAGTTTATATAGAATGAGGGAAGGTCCAGAGGAGCTGGATCGTCGTCATTACGTCCATTGATTACACCAGCAAGAGAAAGATATGTGGATCCATCCCAGTTGGTGCTTTTCTCACTTTCGTATATTTGGCTGACAAGCATGTTGTCGTGTAGCGCAAGTTTTTCAACAAATCTGGTTTGTAACAACATGGCGTAGAAGGGTAGAAGATCGGCATTTTCATACACGTAACTATTTGAAAATCGTTTTGTCAAATGTCTATAATTTTTTCCGATGCATTTTCTGAGGTTTTTTGTTCAAATATCTCTAATTCTTTGGCTACTATAGGAGATATAGTAAACCAGATTGGAAATTCATAAGACAGAACCTATCTGATGGCGACCTTGTAGAGTAAAAGCTTGGTGTTCTTAGGTAAGTATGTGTTGTTCATTAGTGATTCAAACATTCCAGAAATCTTTTTCATTTTCTCCAAATGACTTCTAGCGTGGGCGTTAGATTTCAATAATTTATCAAAATGCACTCCGAGGTATTTCATGGAGCACATACCTAGGACATTGACGCGAAGAGTTCCTAATGCAGATAGCCTCAGATTTCGCTGCGTTGATTTTAATGCCCCATTTCTTGTAATAGGCTCTTATTTCTCCAAGATGAATTGCAGCAGAATTCAGAGCTAGTATTGGTGAATTATTGTGTGCATAAATTAGGCAATCATTAGCGTATAAAATAGCTTTTAAATTTCTAGATTGGTGAGGAAAATAGTGCAGGAAAATGTTTAATAGGATGGGAGCCAAGACACTTCCCTGAGGTACCCCACTTTTCATATGTCCAGCACTCTAAAAAATGCTTGTAAATTTACTACTATAAAATGGGTAAAGTTTTATGTAATATTAAGAAAATTCGGTAAATATTAACACCAAATGCGTAAAACTTTTTTGCGCACACTTTTATATACAATAATACACACACGAAGTATTTTTAGACACTATGTGTTTACAATCAAACACATAATGCCTAAAATTAGTATTATTTTGTTGAATACAAATTTTACGCACAAAGTTAGTAAATATACTAACTTATATTGAGAAAAAAAATTATGACATATTGAAATTAAAAAAAAAATTAAAACATTTTCAAAATTTAAAAAGAAAACTGTATTAGTTTTTAAATTTATCAATTATTTGGAATTACTAAACAAAAAAATATTGTTTTTATTCTTGTTATGAGTTTCTAAACAATAAATTTATTTTTGAGCTGTTTAATTTTCAACATCGTAGAAAAAATATGCGCACTTTTTAGGATTTTTACGAATTATATGTGTACATTTACAGGAAAATCGTATTTCTTTACGCACAAATTTGGTAAATTTACTCTTCAATTTTATTTAAATTTTAGGAACTTTGAATAAAATTTTACCTATTTTGTGTTCATCAATTTACGCACACAGAATAAATTTGCCCAACTTATAGTAGGAGTACAGTTTCCTACTATAAGTTGGGTAAATTTCAACATAAATTAATTTGAGTGTAGTTCTGAGGTTATGTTGTTGATTTGGACGCCAAATCTTCTCTTAGTAAAGTAGCTGCATAATATTTTTATCAGAAACGGGTCAACGCCAAGATTTATCATTTTGTAGAGGATTCCATTATGATAAACTTAATCAAACGCCTTTTTTATATCCAATGATATTTACACCGTGCATATTTTATCCATTAAGTTGCGGGTTACTTCATTGTGAAATTTCAACAATGCATGCTGTGTTGAGTGAGATCCTCCAAACCCAAATTGAAATTCCGATAATGGTTCCACAATGAACTCATTTTCTAGTTTTTTTATAATAATGTTTTCAAATAATTTACCAATGTTGGATAAAAGGGATATTGGGCGAAAATCCTCAGGCTTTTTACTGTCCTGCTTTTTTTTATTGAAAGTATTTTCGAACTTTTCCAAGCCGATGGGAAATAACCGTAATTAATGCAATTGTTAAAAATAGCAGCTAATAATTTTAGTGTTGTATCAGGAAATTTTTCAATTATAAAATTGTAAACGCCATGAAAGCCAAAAGACATTTTTCTATTAATGTTATTTATGTGCATTCTGATATTATTCATGTTTGTAAAATGGTATGTAATTATCTATATTCCCATCGACCAGAAACGTGTCATCTATTGCATGATGAGATTTGATTATCCATATTGTTGACCGGTCTTTCAGGATTTGCCTCTTGAAAAACAGCAGTATAATGAGTTCTAAATATCTCTGCAATTTGACAACTATTGGAGGTGATAGTATCATTGTGTATGAGCTGCTGGCAAAATGGAGACTTCTTAAACTTAAATACGTCTTTAAAGGCAGTAAGACATGGTGTTATTTTTGAGAGTCTATGTCTCAAATCTTTAGCATCTTCAAGATTTATAAGCGCATTAATAATTGTTTTTAATAGTTGTATTTGTTTAGTGAGAATTCTATACTCGCTGCTAACTCTATTTCTAGTTCTGTGATATATTGTCTTTAGGTTCTTCTACCATGCATACTTTAAAAAAAATTCTTGTTGTTATCAGGACACTGACGTTTTTGTTCATTTATTTCCAGTTTATTGGAGTGGCTGTCTTGTATTGAGGTAAATGTATTATAAAATGTATTTATAAGCTATGTAGAACTAATCCATTACCGTTATCTGCAGTATCTCCCCAATTTAAACTTTTCGCATTTAGGTCACCACCGAATATAAACCCATCATAATTGTGGCTCAGATGGAGAATCTGGTTTAAGCTGTTGTTGAACTCATATGAGTTATACATATACACAAGGTATATAGAAAGAGGCTATTAAATATTTTTTACTAATGTTGTTTGAAACAATTTCTATTTCAATAAAAACTTTATTAAATTGTGTTTTATTGCAAATAATTATATTTAATGTACAGTGTTTTTTTCTATATCCATTAACATTTACTTTTCTATTTCCGCGAAAATAACATTCTTGAATGAATACTACATAAAATTGGTTATGATGAAGGATATTTGACAGTTTAATTTGGCGACTGATGTTAACAAAAGAGCGGACGTTTAATGACGTTTAATAAATTTAAGAGATCTATGGGCCGTATTTGTTATTCACATTCTTTAGAAGCCGCAGGAACTCTGCATTAGCTTCATTTTTTGGCATGTTTTTGAAATCTTTAAGGAACTTTGTAATTTGTTGTTCCAGCGACAATTCCTCAGGCAAAAAAAAACATATTGGCAAGCATTAAGAATTCTTCAATTATAGATGGTTTATGTGTTTGAGTAGCATTTACTTGAAAAAGACTGGCAAATGATCTGCCTGGTGAACGAATAAATTGGTTCATTATATTGTTTACCATATCTTTGGCAACAAGCTTTTCTTCACTAGCAGTTTTTATGCGTTCCCTTTATACGGCAAGGTATTTTATATAGGAGGGGTTGCCCCTCCAGTTCGCAGGATGACCACTTACTCCACATTTCACATATTGGAATTCAGAATTGCAATTTTTAGCAATGTGACCCCAATGCTGGCATCTGTGGCATTGTACCTCTTTTTCTTTTAGGTTTCTCCCAAAGAATAGTTTAGCTTGAAAAATAGTAAATGTGCGCAATACCTAAGAGTGTACTCCCTGGGTTTAGCGTAACCAGAAACAGGCCTGTGTCGTATGAGTTTTTACGGAAGACAGAGTTGTAAAACGTGTAATTTTGTACACAACTTTTGTAACCGATTTGTCAAGGCCAGACTTATCTTCTCAACATTATTAACATGATAAAGACCTCTTAATACAAACGAAGTCCGTCTTAGCTCTTAAGGTCTATATGAATAAGAGTGAATATTCTTCTCCCTCAGAATGGCAATCGTTTCAGAATGCACTGTAGCATCTGAAAGGTACAACTTACTTTTATGTATATTGAGGGGTCTTATTTTACACGTTATTTTGGGTGTTTTTGCTTCCAATTGGTCAACTAAACGTTTAATGTTGACATCAAACAAAAATATTGGAGGGCAAAAGGATTTGCCGGCATTTCCCTTTTTTGCGCTATTAGTTTTTTCTCCCTTTTTCTGTATGGGGCTGACCTCTGTATTTTCAATTTCCAGTCCATCAAGTAAAGCAAATCTATTTTCATCCAAATGAGTTACGTCAATGCCTGCCGGTGACAATAATACCTCTGCTCTTCTTCGCTTTGAATGTGTGCTGTAGGTTTGTTTGCTCCATTCCATGCTTGCACCACGTTGCAACTAAATACGTGGTACCAAAATTCAGTATCTTTTCAGCTATATATATATTTTATAAATATAGCTATATTTATATCATCTTGTTTTTATAAAAACTTTTTTCAGTCTCAATAGACTACATTACTTTTTCCTTTAAATATAGTGTGAAACATTCCGTTATTTTCTGTGCGTCTGTATCGTCCAAGATCAGAATCAAGACCTCTTCTTTCCGGTATAATTGTTGTAAACGAACGCCATTCAGTGAGTCATCACACACCATACTAATATTTAAGCGCACAATTTTTAATCTTTTTGTAACACGATATGATATTCATCTGGTATAAAATGTATACATATACTAAGCTCTGTGTGTTAGTGTTTTTGGTATTTATTGAATGTTTGCCGTTTTTGAAAAATGTGCATGTATATGTTTTGTGCTGATTATGCGGGGTAGAAGCTAGTTGAAACTTTACGCCAACAAGCTGTCATGTTATGCCAGCACAATTGTTCTCCTGTGTGATGGCTCAGTAATAATTTATAAAAGCTTATTAGAACTACGCGTAATGAGAAAAATGAGAAACAAATTTTGGCCAAAAAGTTAAGTGGCAAAAAGGAACCAATACAGCTAGAGATACATGATATGGCGGTAAGTTAAAAAATAAATTTTTTATATAAAAAAATATTTTTGATAGCATAATTTTTAGGATGTTAAATCCCAACTTTTCAATGAGGACGGTTACCCAGGGGTTACACGTTAAATTACTTGAATTCAATTTCTCTCAATTTGCAATACAATCACATTTTTTTACTATCCCAACACACTTTTTGAAATTGAAAACTGGATGGCATTCAATTTCTTATTTAAGCCGTGAAGCAATCTCACAAATAATATTTGGAGCTTCGTTTTACAAATATTTTGCCGCAATACAAAGGGGGTCATTTTTTTATTAATTTGTTTGCCAAAAATTTAATAGCAACTTACAAACCTTGTTACTAATAATGGTTTCATCCAATATTTTCTATGAACTTTTCTTATTTTTACTTTTTCTTTTTCAAGCGTATTTTTTATTTCCTGCATCACTTTCAGTGAGGCGAGCATTTTCAGTTGTTTCCTTGATGACGGCATTTTATAAATAAGATTGTATACGTCACAGCTTTCAATTCGAGAGATTTTGACATACAGTATATGAGAAAAATTGAAAGCTATAATCTTGTACGTGTAACAGCAGAGTAAGGTAAAATTTATTGAGCCTTTTTTCTAGAAACAATATATGATTTTAATACAATGTATAAAAAGAAAACTTAAGACTATAAAGTATTATCTTAATTTAAAATAATTTCAAAATAGTGTCATGCTTTTCGTTGATTTAATGAGTGAAATAATAATTTTATGCCCTTGCTCCCGGAGCTTTCATAATAGAGATTATCTCCTAAAATAATCTTATAACTAACTTAAAATTAGATTTATACTACGTACTAAATTAAATAATAATAAAAGGAAACAAACTAAAAACTGGTGATAGTATAAATTTAACCTCTGTGTGAACCAAAAAGTATATAATTATCTATAGAGTATTTTTCCCGCTCTACCAGAAATTCAACATGGTACAGAGTTCAGCGGCAACATTTTTAAATGAGAGGGCAACATTTTCAAAGTTGCTAAAGTGTTGAAAAACATTAAATTTGGTATATGTAGTGCTGCCACATAAACAGTGCAATTTTTTATCCCAGTTTTTGGGATTCTTAACTGTTTACCAGTTTTTTCATGAAAACAATTTTTTTCAAATTATTGCATTTTTTATAGGTTTTTAGTTATATGTTGCAACAATTAATAGCATGTTTATTCTCTTTATTATAAATTTTTACCATAGAAATGGGAAATAGTGGATATGAATAGACATAGTTGGTCAATGTGTGTGTACACATTTTAATACTTTTCATGTCACAATGTTATGTTTGAATTCGTAACTATTTTTTAACACAATTGCAAATTTTTGTTGTATTTTTTTACTTTATTAGACATGTCTATTTTTAGTAAAAATAAATTGTATATTGAACAAATATTGTATTTTTATATGAAAAATCCGAAAAAATACATGAATAAAATAAAAAAACTTATTTTTTTATGAAATAATCTGAAAAATCTCTAGCATCCCAAAAAGGCAAAAAAATAGTTAAAATTGGTTATATGGCAGCACCGCTAAACACTACTAAAAGTTGCCGACCAAAACTCACCTTTGTTGCCGCCAAACTATGTTCGTGTTCTAAGAGAGTACTAAAAAGTTCGTGAGAGGGAAACATACTCTATAGAAAATTATATTCTCTTTGTGTGAACCGGGAGTATTTTTTTTATAAAAGTCAGGACATAAAAAATATCCAAATTGAAGTTTGGAGGTGGTTTATTCATATAGCCAATAGGCGATAAGTAACTTATGTTCGAACAACTAAAATGTTTTTGATCATTAACAGATTTCACAAAGGGATCCTCATGCACCTTTTAAAAATGTCACATATATAAAGTCCAATTGGCGTTATTCTTGATTGTCTATAAATTAATCGGTTTAAATAACGTTTAAAGAAAGATTTGTAGCTCTTTCCAATACAGCATCTCAAAACTTTTCGTTCAAAGATCTCCATTTTCCCAATAATTATAGGTGATATATTAAACCATATTGGAAAACCATACAAAAAATAGGCCTTATATTGGTTTTATGTAATAAAAGTTTAGTTTTCAATGGTAGATCTTTATTATACAGAATTTTAGAAAAGTCAAACATTATTTTATATGCCCTTTGCAATACGATTCTAAAATGTTTGTTAAACTTCAAAAGATTATTAAAAAATATTCCAAAGTACTTAATATTTTCCTTAAATGGAATTTCAACACCGCCTTTATGCCAACAAGCTGTCAGCACAATTGTCCTCGTGAGTAATGGCTCAGTCACAGCGTAGTAGCAACCTAGTAGACCAAATCTTGTTGGTGTGTAACATGTTTAAAATCTTGGCAAGGGTAGTAAAAATCCTATGCAAAAAATTTTGGAGCTCTTCATCCTTTTGGCCAATTTTTGACAAATTCAAAAAAAATGGATGACAATTATTTTATTTAACACAGATTAATGCAGTGCTGTTCAGTTGATGGGACAATTGTCCCCTGCTCAACTGACATGTATTCTTACGCTCTTGCTTTTAGTCGTCACTGAAACCAAAAAGTATATAATTTTCTATAGAGTATGTTGCTCTCTCACGAACTTTTTAGTACTCTCTTAGAACACGAACATAGTTTGGCGGCAACAAAGGTAAGTTTTGGTCGGCAACTTTTAGTAGTGCTTAGCGGTGCTGCCATATAACAAATTTTAACTATTTTTTTTTGCCTTTTTTTGGGATGCTAGATATTTTTCAGATTATTTCATAAAAAAATGTTTTTTTATTTTATTCATGTATTTTCTCAGATTTTTCATATAAAAATATAATATTTGTTCAATATACTATTTATTTTTAATAAAATTAGACATGACTAATAAAGTAAAAAAATACAACAAAAATTTGCAATTGTGTTAAAAAATAGTTACGAATTCAAACATAACATTGTGACATGAAAAGTATTAAAGTGTGTACACACACATTGACCAACTATGTCTATTCATATCCATTATTTCCCATTTCTATGGTAAAAATATATAATAAAGAGAATAAAAATGTTATTAATTGTTGCAACATATAACTAAAAACCTATAAAAAATGCAATAATTTGAAAAAAAAATTGTTTTCATGAAAAAACTGGTAAACAGTTAAGAATCCCAAAAACTGGGATAAAAAATTACACTGTTTATGTGGCAGCACTGCATACACAAATTTAATGTTTTTCAACACTTTAGCAACTTTGAAAATGTTGCCCTCTCATTTAAAAATGTTGCCGCTGAACTCTGTACCATGTTGAATTTCTGGTAGAGCGGGAAAAATACTCTATAGAAAATTATATACTTTTTGCTGAAACAGCGACGAGTGAACATGTGTAGCGGATGTATGCTGATTTTTTTTTCAATGCACTAAAAAAAATTAATAGCAATGTACGAAAAATATTTTGTGATACTACAAGATCTATAAAAATCTTTAATTGACTTAATAAAAAAACCCCATTTTTTTAAAATAAAAGTTGAAATGTTTTGAAAAATTCGAGTCCGAGCGTTCACTCATTTATTCCGATCAAATGTATTTGTTTTTCCTTCCGAAAATTGCATGTTTTTAACAGAATAACATAAGAAATCCAACATATTAAAGATATTTAATTAATATAATGAAATATTTAATATTGATTAAAAAATCTTCAACTTTTTGTTTTTATACAATAAAAAAAGACACCCTGTATTTCTTTTTTTCCTTTCAAAAATTAAATTTTTGTTTCATTTTTATTTCTTTAAAACAGTTTTACACAAAACATTAACAGTTTCATATTTTCAACAAAAAAATAAATTCATTCAGATACTAACACTGCTATTAACCCATTGAACATTTCTTACAGTGCAATTCTCATTTTCTCACAAACACAACTACATTTTTATTTTTGAATAGCACTGGATTAATGTAGTGTCGATTGATATATTTTTTTTACAAATAAAAAAATGTGTTTTTGTGACATTGCATTTATATACTATTTTAAGTTATTTGTTTACATTTTCAAACAGCACGTGCTTCTGCTTACATATACTCCGTTAACATAGGATAGCCTCATATACATATTGAATATAGTTGTAGAAATTTTCAGCATTCCACGAGTTATTTTCAAAATATAAAAACGATGCCATGAAGATTGTATTGCATTTATTAATTGACGAAAAGACCAATTGCATCAGTTTAACTTAATAGCGGCTTTACAAGTTTTTGTACAGACGGTATCAAAAAGACGGGTTTTTTAATGTTAACTTAGATTAGCCTCACACCATTTAAAACAAATAAAACTCAAATTTGATGTTTTGTTTTAACTAATTTTTTTTTTTTAAATTTTGGTATTGTTTTACAGTATTTAATATTTTGTATGCCCTCCTTTGTTTGAAATAACGTCGAAAATTCGGGTTTGCATAGAATCGTAGAGAAATTTTATGTAATTTAAAGAAATTTCAGACCAGGCCGATTTTACTGCATCCACTAGCTCCTCCTTTGTAGAGAACTGCCTTCCCCCTTCATAAACTTTTGCGTGTTAGCCATTCCCAAACGTTTTCAATAATGTTCAGGTCCGGCGAATATGGTGGCCACGATAATATTTCAACGCCTTGATCCTGAAGATAGATCTTTACAACACGAGCAGTATGGATGAGGGCGTTGTCGTGTTGAAAAATGTCCGCAAACTCCACAAACGCAGTTTGGAGTAACTTCTTGCAATTCGTTCCCGTCATTCGCTCATGGTAGCACCATGATACGTTATAGCGCCCCATTCCATTACGCCACCCTCTCTGCTATGGTGACGACTTAAAAATTGTTCCTCCTTCCTGATATCGTGGAAATAATAATTGTATCCATCTGGGCCAAAGATATTAAAACTTTTTTCGTCGGAAAAATTAGTCGTTTCCAATCGTTCGTTTGATGACCTTGTTGCACTATCCACGTCATATGGTCTTTTCCAAATTGCAATCTCTGCTGCTTTCAGTGGCGGTTTTTTTGAAGTTTTCGACGCTTTAGCTACTCCGAGTTTTTTATTATATTATGAATCGTTGTTTTACTGACCGTGACTGCGGCAGCAGCTCCAATTTTACTTAAACTCATAGATGAATTCGAAGCTATTTGGAGAATTTTGCGTCTATTTCTAGGTGAAACCTTTTTGAATGTCTTGCCTTTGTACCGTGTTCCATATTCTGATGGATTTTTGAAATAATTGTTTATAACTTTTGGGCTTCGACCAATTTTTCCAGCAATAGCGCGGTTAGAAAGCCCTTCATCGTAATACGCGTCAATTTTTGCGATTTCCGTGGAACTAAGCGACGGTTTTTTCCCCATAGTTTTTTTTTACCAAGAACACGTTTGTCTACTGCAATTAAACGTAATTTAATTCAAGGTCGCGCAACAATCAAAGAATAATTTAAAATTCTGCCCTGAGGCTAATCTAAGTTAACATTGAAATAGGCTATCCTATGTTTGAGGAGTGTATATAAGCACCACGTGCTTTTGTTTACATTTCTGAATGCCACGTGCTTTTGTTTATATATCTAAGCACCACGTTCGTTTGTTTACATATAATAGCTGTTTTTGGTGCATCTTGTTATTACCATCTTGTTAAATACAATAACGCATTTTGGTAAATTCACTATCGTGTTAGCGTACTGTTCTTAAGAATGAATGTGAATGTTTTGTTTATTTCGCATTAAAAAAATTATCATTAAAATTTTCTAATTGTTTGCTTTATTTTAATTCAATGCTAATTAACTTATTTTAAATTGCACTCAACATCATGAATAATGAGAAACAAACTTTAGCCAAAAAGTTAAGTGGCAAAAAGGTACCAATAAAGCTACAGATACATGATGTGGCGGTAAGTTAAAAAATTGTTCATAAAAAAAATATTTTTCATAACATAATTTTTAGGAAGTTAAATCCCAACTTTTCAATGAGCAAAAAAATAGAAAGCCAAATGCTAAAAATCAAAATGCCTTGAAAATTGGAAGCTCAAACAAGTCGAAAGTTGTAAAATCAGAGGGGTTTAAAAATGAAATCATTCAAAGCACAGCAAGTGAAACTAAGGTAAAAAGTACTTTTAGAAACAACAAGGTGGAGATGGAAAATGACATATCTCCATTGGAGATAACAAATATTAAACCAGAAAAAATAAAAACTGAAAAAAAGAAATTTACTGTTGATGAAGAACCTTGTAGTAGCAAGAAAATCAAGGAAGAGTTAATGGTAACAGATAAATGGGAACCTCTTAATTGGAAATTGGTTTTAGAAAATATACGCACTATGCGTTCCAGTGATAAAGCTCCAGTTGATACAATGGGCTGTCATAAATGTGCTGATGAAAATGCAGATGAAAAAGTATTTGAAAGAGGAACAAATCCAGTTTACGGGCATAGCTCAAAAATAAAATTAGGGTTTAAATGGTTGTGTTTAGAAAAAATAATTGTGTCGGCGGGCGGGCCATAATTTTCCGAGCCTCTTAAGTTTGGGTATTTTATTTAATGCATGTATTTTTAGCTTTGGCATGCGTTATCGGAACAGAACAAACTGTCATTAGAAAGCTTATTTATATACCTTTATTTAACACAAAAATATTAACCCATTGGAATTTTTCTTAAGTTCCAATAGTTCATAAAATACCAGAGATATTAAAGTTTAAAAGTTGTTGTGTATGCTAAAAATTACGAAAAATTTTCAATGTTATAGCTGTTGTTGAAAAGACTAAAAATCGCGATTTATTGCTTTCAGATATGGCTGATATCAGCGCGCTCTCAATTGTAGATTAAAATGAGTCAATTAGTCTACTTATATTATTATTTTTACTTTTGAAAAATTAAAAACAAATGTGTATTAAATAACCAGCCAGATATGGCAAATTTTCGAGCGCTCTAAGGTGTGTTAATAAATATATATATTAACTATTATATTAACTCATTGCAAACAACAACTGAATATATATTAAATGCATGTTCGCAAATGTGAATATGTATTCAATAACCGCGGGAACGTACCGATGTGGATTTTAGATTAGAAGTGGCTTGCAATGTGTTAATTATAATTAATCTTCTTAGTTTAATAATTTGACAAAATTATTTATATGTAAGAACAAAATTACCAAAATGAAATAATGAAATATTAAATTTAAAAACTTAGTATGAGCGGTCTCAAAAATGATAAATGATTAAAATTATTTTGTAGATTAAAGCTTAAGGCCTTAACTACAATTATATAAAAGTTATTTTATACTTTTACATCAGAAAGAAAATTGGCATGTTTTCTAAAAACTTCGGCTTTTGCAATTTGATGCTTAAAAAATACATTTGAAAATGTAAATAGATATTTGCGATTTCAAATATATTTATTAATTAAGCTGTTTTTTAATTTGAAGATTATCTTTGGGTATGAAATGTGGTTTTGTGCGTTCGCAGTATTTTGGGCATTTTTATGGTTTTGTGAGAGAATTTTTTGCTTACTCTCATTTTACCAGACTTTACCCAAAATTACCTCGTAGAGACCTTATTTTGAAGAAAAAGTTCTTAATTTCTTAATAGTAAATTTTTTATTTAACTATTTTTTTTTACACATGCAAAACAGCTGATTTATTAGCAGCAAGTGATGATTTGACAGTTTTACTATATTACCCAAACAAAAAGTACGGGTATGTTCTGGTAAAAAGAGAAACACAATTACTCTCTCATGAGCACTCTCATTTACCCAATTTTTGTTACAAGAAACGCTTTTTGGTAAGATTAGGTTCCCGCGGGCAGCCGCGGTAACATACGTTGAACACACCTATTGTAAATTAAAGCTTAAGGCCTTAGCTGAAATTATATAAAAGTTATATTGTACTTTTACATCAGTCAAAAACTTTGGAGGTCCATAACTCGGGAACCGGGGTTCGTGGACAATAAAAAACTTAGCATTAATAGTTCTTTCAAAGGTGAAAATTTGAAACAAATGCGAGCTATGCCCCTAAACTAGAGTTTTTTTATATTATTAGAAAATATGTTAACTTTTGCTTATTTTAGACTCAGCGTTTTCACAAGCTAGTTGCATTGATGTTGTCAAGTCAAACTAAAGATGAGACCTCTTA
Source organism: Eustalomyia histrio (assembly GCA_949748255.1). NCBI lineage: Eukaryota > Metazoa > Arthropoda > Insecta > Diptera > Anthomyiidae > Eustalomyia > Eustalomyia histrio. The sequence continues at coordinate 77,094,655 of OX456523.1, read as the reverse complement.
TCATGCCATGTTAAGGTTGAGAGAACATAATTTAACACCGCAGGTAATTTGTGACATGAAAGATAATGTATTGGAAAATATTTTGCATCCAGTGTCGTTTTACAAGGTAAAAAAAACATTTTCAAAAACAATAAAACTTATTCTCCACTTCTAAATTTATTTTCAATACTGTGCGAGGTGGCTAAATGAGTTCTTAATGAACTTGGAAACTACATAATGTTGTAAACTGCAGATATTAAATTGCCCACGGACGATATATTTGTGCGTGTGATTTGTTCGTGCTCGACGTCTTGTTACATGTCAATGGGGCTGTGCGCGCACAAATCAAAAGAAATTGAAAATTTTTAATTTCTTGTGATTTGTTCGATGTGTCAAACGAAAGGTCAAAGTGTATGTATTGCGGAAATGGGGTAGCAAACAAAAAAAAATATAGTGTTCTGGAGTTATTAATTTTAATATTTTTTAATAATACCACATGTGGTCGCTTATTTGTTCTTAAAAGCCAATCATTCGTCCATTTGCTTCTTTTATATTTTTTTTTGTGTATATATATAATAAAAATAGCAATTGCATCATCCGCATCTCAGTTCATGTTTTCTAGGTCTTGATTCTGATCGTGAACGATACAGGCGCGCAGAAAATAACGGAGTGTGAAAATTTATTAAAATATAAATATATTTAACGGAGATAGTGAAGTAGACTATTGAAACTGCAAAAAATTTTTATAAAAACTGGAATATAAATATTGCTTTATTATAAAAAATATATATACCTGAAAAGATACTGAATTTGGCTACCACGTGTGCATTTAGTTGCAACGTGGTGCAAGCATGGAATTGAGCAACGATGATCAACACTGATTTATAGAGAGCAAACATTCAAAGCGAAGAAGAGCAGATGTATTACTGTCAACTGCAAACATTGACGTAACTCATTTGGATGAAAATAGATTTGCTTAACTTGATGGATTGAAGATTGAAAATACAGAGGACACCACCATACAGAGAAAGGCTGAGAAAACTGCTGAAGCCAAAAAGGAAAATGCCGGCAAATCCTTTTGCCCTCCAATACTTTTATTTGATGTCAACATTAAACGTTTAGTTGATTAATTGGAGGAAAAAAAAAACACACAAAATAACGTTAAAAATAAGAAACGTTAATAAACGTAAAAGTAAGTTATATCTTTCAGATGCTACAGTGCATTCTGAAGTGATGGCCATCCTGAGGGAGAAGAATATTCACTCTTACTCATACACACCTAAAGAGCTTAGACAGACTTTGTATTAAGAGGTATTTATCACGGTACTAAGGTTGATGAAGTTAAGTCTGCCCTTGACAAATCGGTTCCAAACGTTGTGTCTAAAATTACACGTTTTACAACTCCGTATTTGTAGCATATAACGATTTATTTCAGTTAGGCAGATGTAATAAGGTAGCACGCTTATGTCATACTTTGATGCTCGCCGATAGGGGAGGTTCCATGCAACCTAGCCATATTGCTATTATAAAATTTTATTTGTTTTTACGTGCAAATTGTTCAAAAATGTGGGATAGACCAACAAATTTTGATAAGTGTATGAAGCTGGAAAAAAGCTTTTATTACCGATCAAATGGAGAGCCACAAGGATTGCACTCAGATGTAATGGTACAATAGTCAGCCCACCCAACCGTGATTACAAAAAAATATGACATACTCCGGTCTTTAAATATAGTAAATTTATAATCCCAAACATTACAAAACAAATCTAGAGGCTTTGCTTGAAACCAAAGAGAAGAATAAAGTTTTACTCAGAAATCGTAATGATTTATTAGACAAAAAAACTTATTTTAGTAACATGGAAAAAACTTTAAAAAAATTATAATATATTTAGCTTTGAAAGCAATTGAAGAACAGTGGAATATTATAGAAACCCACACAAAAATTCCTAAAGAATTATTTATGGAAATCCTCAGTTTCTGTATCAATAATACACGCTATTTCAAATATGAGAACCATTTTTATGAAAAAAGGAAAGGAATGCCAATGGGCTCACCGGCCTCCCAATCATTGCTGACATTATTATGGAGTAACCATTGGATTATTCAATGGAAATGTTGGACAAAAAATCGAGGATCCTTACTAAATACGTCGATGATTTGTTCTGTATTTTAAAAACAAATAAAGTAGAGGATACTCTAAAAATCCTAAACTTATTCAATAGACAAATACAATTTACCAAAGAAACTGAGAATCATGACCAACTACCATTTTTAGATTCCGTGAACATAAGAAAAGGTAACTAACAAAAATTGAACTGGTATCAGAAACCCACTGCTTCAGGCAGACTTATAAATTTCTATTCAAAACATCCTAGGCGGATTATTGTGAATACTGCTACTAACTTCATACGAAGGGTACTAGAAATTAGTGATGATGTGTTTCATAAAGAAAATACGAACAAAATTATTTACATTTAAAAAAATAATGATTTCCCATATTACATATATATATATATATATATATATATATATATATATATATATATATATATATATATATATATATATATATTAGGGCGGGTCGATTTGTAGGGAGTGAAAAAATTCACCAATTTCCCTATGATTTCCGTATTCTATGGGTTATTCCATGAAAATTTGCCGAAGGAACCATGCCTCTATCGTTAAAATCGAGTCCCCTACTTTTTGTTGGTAGATTTTTTTCCAAATTGACGTTCGTATGAAATATTACCTACACGTTAACATCCATAACTCAAAAACTATCGATCGGGTTTAATCGCCAGTAGGCGCGTTGGAAAGGTGAGCTCATTTTGATAAATTTACAAAAAAAAAATCTCCAACATTGGTCCAACGGTTCAAAAGTTACGGGCATTTTTGTCCAAATTTTGGAGCCTTTTTCCATTTTTTAATTCAATTTACAATTCAAAACGAAGAGTTTAAGCCCAAATTTATCGAATTCCGTTGATTAATTCATGCGATATTGCTAAAACAAAATAACACATAAAACCAACTTTTTGATTTTTTTTCCCTTTTTATTTTTTTTTCTACAAAAATTCAAATTAAGAGATAATAAAGTATCTATCAACCTATTATCATAAAAAAATATTCAATTTGAGTGTAGTAAAAGACAAAATGTGAAAAAAAACATTATTTTTTCTGAAAGTCTTGTTTGCTTTCAAGTCTGGGTGTTTTCGTACGGCTCTCTAATGTCGTCGCCATAGCGCCTTCTACATTCTTTCCTGCAACTCGTTTAGCAGTGGCAGCCAGCAATTGGACATGTCTTTCCGTTCCTTGAATGTGTAAAGGAATTTGTGGATCATCGAACGGTGGCACTTCGTAATTTAAATATCCCTCCAAATGTTCATACGAATAACTTTGCGTAAACGGTGGTTCGAATAAAAAGGTATCGTCATTTAAATCAATCATATTTGTATATTCCGTACAATTAAAGTTTATAAGAGATTTTTTATAAACTCTAAGTTCCGTTGGGTCGACAATATCTCTTCGGTAATGTAAAATCTTCTTTATAGCAATGTTTCGTTTTTCCATTCTATCATCAAACAACATAGATAGCAAGATATTTTCTGAGTGTGCAAAATATGGATTATCTTGAATTACTGTATTTACAACTCCAAGTAAATTCCGTGGTAAAAATCGTGTCCAAGTAATAAATTTAAAAAGTAATGTACTACCGTATGCGGCAGAGCTATAATACTTAACATTAAAATACATTGGCGTGTATACTTTTATTATATAGTTAGCCAGAATTTTTAAATTTTCAGTTGGATTATTAGTTGTCACATACAACCGTAATAATCTATTGGCTTTGGTAAGCCAACGAGAATGTGCAATTGGCCCTGGTTTTATGTGAGATAAATCCGCAGGAACCACACCATTAGAAATTGCATTGGCCATTAACATCAAGTACCTCGAATCAGTAGATAATTCTTCTGGATTTAAATCACCAGGAGGCATATTTTCCAAAGCGATTTCCTCAAAATCGGTTACCACCTGAAAAGAAAACATAAAAGCTAAAAAATAGAATAAAAAATGGTAAAGAATTAGCTATAAAAATTACATACCGGAAGATTTTCACAATCAGCAATTTTTGAGCTCAACTTTCCGGTAGTTGATCGTGGTCCAGTGGTGGTTGATTTGTCTAAAGTGTCAAACAAATGTCTAAACGGAAGCTCGTTAAAGTGCAGAAGACACACAAACCAGTGCAGTGGTCTCTTTAACTGTTTTTCGAATAGTCGCAAAATTCCACCGTGTACGCCAGTATTTGTTGGTTCACCATCAGCGCATATGGCAATTAATGAATCGAGAGACAATTGTTTTTCTTGGAAGAATTCGATCAATTTGTTGACTTTGCTTGCCGCAGTTTCACTTTCTAGTTTTGTGTAGCCTATCAATTTGAGAATTTGGTTCCCTCAAAACAACTAGATGAGGTTCTTTAACCATCCTTGGATGCAACTTCTCATCAATTTTTTCTACAGTTAGAGCATCATTTTTCCTGCCGTCGAATGAAAATGATATCAAATTCGAGCCATCATACCGCTTACGAAGTGCGTCTTGTCTCCATTTTTCTCTTTCTCTACGAAGTTTACTTTTATCCATGATGACAAGATTGCCATGAGCATCTTTTACGCCCAGGTCTTCCATCAGAGCTGTTGCCAATGCTGATCCCATTCTATCATGCACACCAAATCTGTCACACATCATTGCATAGTTTTTAGTATTGTATCTGGGAGTGTATGTTTGTGGTGGTAGAACTAATTCTGAACCTCCTCTCACATCAACTTCCATTTCGTCATAATGTGGTTCGTATGTAGGATCGTTGCTCACTGGGATTGTTGGTATAGTCGTTGGTATCGTCTTCCACTATCGTGTTCCGGTATCGTTTGTATTCTGTCATTATATTGATCGCGCATGAAATCTTTTAAGTTTTTTGGGATAGATCCACATGAGCAGTCGTTTTCTTTCAAGTTGCATTTACATTTTCCAATGTTGAATAATTGGTTTGTTGATTCTACGAATTTTTTGAATTCTGTTGCGCGTTTTACTCGTTGTTTATCTGCATTACTATATGCGTCAAGCAAATTATTCAATTTTCTAATGATGCTACCTTTGAGTATAAGTTCAATATTAAGTTGATTCCAAATTTCTAACAATCTGTCTGCTACTTGGGGAGTAAATCTTTTATACGAAAACATTTTGCTTTGGGCTTTTGAACGTTCGGCCAAGAAAAAATAGTACTTCAATATATCTCGTTTAGTTGACAGATTATTATCAGGTAATTCACAGCCCACGCCAAAAGAAAAAACATCATGAGAGACCAAATGTTGCAAACTACTGCGTTGGGTATCTGTTGGATTTTGCGATGAACCAGGCTCTGAATCGATTTTTTAAACCGTCACTAAAAGAATTATATATGTTTTTCATAGAATAATAATATAACTATTAACTATAATAGTTAGCAATGTTTTTACACTTACCTTTAAATCTTTTCTAAATTTCAAAATAGTTTGATTATTTGTTAGTTATTTCAAGTAACACTTCACTGAAATGACGCTCAAACAAAACTAGCATACACTGGAATCCCCACCCCGCCAACTACAGCTGATTGTTTCGTCCAATTAGAATTGCTGTGTATTTGTTGTTGTCAAAATGACGTCAGCGAAGAATTATTCTTTATAAATCGTATGCAAACCCAAAAAAGAGAGCAAAAATAAAAAGGGAAAAAAAATCAAAAAGTTGGTTTTATGTGTTATTTTGTTTTAGCAATATCGCATGAATTAATCAACCGAATTCGATAAATTTGGGCTTAAACTCTTCGTTTTGAATTGTAAATTGAATTAAATAATGGATTGAGCCAAAAAAATGACCATGAAAGTAATATTCTTGGACAAAATCATGAAAAAAATGGAAAAAGGCTCCAAAATTTGGACAAAAATGCCCGTAACTTTTGAACCGTTGGACCAATGTTGTAGATTTTTTTTTGTAAATTTATCAAAATGAGCTCACCTTTCCAACGCGCCTACTGGCGATTAAACCCGATGGATAGTTTTTGAGTTATGGATGTGAACGTGCAGGTAATATTTCATACGAACGTCAATTTGGGAAAAAATCTACCAACAAAAAGTAGGGGACTCGATTTTAACGATAGAGGTATGGTTCCTTCGGCAAATTTTCATGGAATAACCCATAGAATACGGAAATCATAGGGAAATTGTCGAAAAATAAATCGACCCGCCCTAATATACAGTGTGTGACAAAACATTGGAAACTTTAAAAGATTTTATTGCTTCGCACATCTCTTTTAGACAATTTTCTTCTTAATACAACATTTTCTTAATTTTTTTTTGCTAAATAAATATTTAGAGTGTAATCTAAAGAAATATAATAAATTTAAAGCATAAAAAAAATTGCAAAAGAAAAAAATATAATCTCAAATGGCATGTTATTTTTTTGTTGTTGGCAAAACATTGGAAACTTTGAAACTGCTGTGCGAAAGTTGAATAAAGAAAGAAAAATAAAGAGAATGTAAACAAAATTTATCAAAAATTTACCGTTATTTTAATTTTAAATGTTTTTGGAAGTTTCTGTGTTAAATGTTTTTTTTTTAATTACTTTTATTTTGCAAATTATAACGAATTACAAAGAAAAAATTAAAAATGGCTAAAACTAAATTTTGTGAAGAACTAAAGTTAAAAATAATAAACGATTTTTATGCTGGAATTAAGCAAAAGAGTATTTGTGAAAAATACTCGATGAATAAATCTATTATTTCAAAAATAATAAAGAAATATCGTGGAACTGGTACAGTAAAGACACAACATTTAGGCGGCAGGCCGCGCAAAACCACTCAAAGACAGGATCTTTTAATAGCAAGAGAGTTTAAAAAGTATCCAAAAATGCTTCCTCGAGAGGTTGTTAATAACCTTAAATTAAAAGTAAGCCAACGAACTGTTTCCCGTCGAGCAAATGAGGCTGGTCTTGGCTGCTACCGTCCTGCAAAGAAACCTCTTATATCTGAAAAAAATCGATGTGCTCGTATTAATTTCGCTAGAGAGCACTTAAACTGGTCTAGACAGAAGTGGAATACGGTTCTTTTTTCAGATGAGTCGAAATATAATTTAAGAGGCCATGATGGCAGAACTTTTGTAAGACGACCCAAGGGAAAAAGACTAAACCCCAAGTATACAAACAAAACTGTTAAGTTTGGAGGTGGCAATATTATGGTATGGGGGTGCTTTTCGGGTCAAGGAATGGGACCAATTCATGTCGTTACGGACACTTTAACTGCAATCGGGTACAAAAGTATTTTGAACGATATCATGTTTCCATATGCAGAGGAAAACATGCCACTAGTCTGGAGGTTCCAACATGACAATGACCCAAAACACACCTCCAAGCTTGTAACTGAGTGGTTACAATCTAATGTAGTTAGTGTTTTGAAATGGCCAGCCCAATCACCAGATCTCAATCCCATAGAAAACCTATGGGAAATTGTAGATCGAAAAATAAGAACAAAAAACTACACGAACAAGGCTGGTCTCATAGCTGCAGTTACTTCGGAGTGGCAATTAATTCCTATAGAAACTATCAGCAGTTTAATTGACTCAATGCCGAGACGTTGTGAAGCTGTTTTGAAAAATAATGGTTACCCAACAAAATATTGAAACCAGCAAGTGTTCGCAGCTTTTAATTTTAATATTGTAAAAGTTTCCAATGTTATGCCAAATACATAAAAACTAATAGCTCTAAGTTTCTTTATTTTATTCTGAAATTGAATTGATATTTGTTAATTTTTTTTTTATTTTAATAAAAACACAAATAATTTTAAGATACACAGAAGAAAAAATTTGGTTTTTGTAATGAATTATAATTTTTAGATCACTTGAGTTGGGAAAAACGATTTTTTGCTAAAAGTTTCCAATGTATTGTCACACACTATATATATATATATATATATATATATAAAATAATAGAATATATATATAAAATTATTATATATATATATATAAAATAATAGAATATATATATAAAATAATTAGAAAAAAAAAAAAACAAAACAAATTTTATATTAACAAAAATAGAAAAAAAAATAAATTAAGAAAAATACCAATAATTCAAGGAATTAGAAATAATTAAATTTAAAAATTAATTGACTAATTAAATGACACTATTCTATACCCGACGCGTAATGGGTTAAGCTCACCAAAATCAAATCAAGAAAAAAAAAGTATCTCCTAGCAAAAAAAACCCGAGAACCAAAACAAATAAATTAAATAAACATCTAACAAATACGCATGTATATTAAATTGGTATTCATGTATATTTTATTGTTAGAGAAAACAATAACATAAATAAAAATATAAGAGAGAACAAGAAATTAAGAGTGACTTACATTAATCCGCTCCTTCTATGAAAGATCTTTCTCCGATGGTGGCTGTTGATGTCAAGTTGCTGTAAACAAAAGCTCACGTTCGATCGTTATTCAATGTTGCTAAGGGTTATTTAGCAACATGTATAAACCAAATGAACTTAAAAATGGATTATACCTTCGTACCAACGGTAAATAGTTTGCATATTATGATCACAATTAGTAGAAGTCAAAAGAAAATAATTTAACACTGCCCGACCAAATTTTGTTTCAAAAAAAACTAAATTATTTCTAAATCTTGGTTTCCACGAAAAATTTCAGATTTTCCCTAATAAATGTTATTTGGTTAAATTTTAATCTATTTTTTTACTAGGTTTATCGGATCGGTGTTTCTTCTTAGTGTTATTTTTTTTCTTTTAATATAGCTAATTCTAAGGAGTTTTAACACATATGTTTCAATTCCTATAAAATAAATTTTTCTTTCAAACACAATTTTATTTACTTTACAAAAAAAACCTCTTTTTCCCCGATAAGATTTTTTTCAGATTTCTTTTTTCCCATACACTTCTGCTGATATAGTTCCAAGTTATTCCTCGTCTATCCTTATTTTTTCGTTATCTAAATTTTCTTTTTTTCCTTTATTTGAGGATTTCAAATCGTTTGAAATATTTTAAATAATTATTCCTCTTTTAAAGCACACCACTTTCACTTTTTCCTCGCTGTAAGAAATTCCGTCACGACGAATCACAAAAGACAAACTCCCTGCATATGAAGATCGTTGTTCCAATCAACCACAGAGATGATGAGAGGTGGTACCATTGGAAAAAAAATTTAAAACCAGTACCAAAACGTCTTGTATTCCCAAACTATAAACAATGGATGGCCTTTTTGTGTCAGAAATTGAACCCTTATGGTATTTATTAAGTAGTTTATATCTACTAATTATGGTAAAAGTTAGAATTTGTTCGAAAAAAACTAGACAAAATCTAGCTTAGCAAAATTGCGTTTTTTTTATTTATATTTTCCTATGGGTTGATTTTTTACAGCAAATACTACGAGAAATAAAATAGAAAAATTTTACTTTAATTCAGAGGCCAAATATAAGTTAATTTTTCCCCCCAAAAAAATAACTCGTTTAAAATAAAAATATTACTCACATTTTTTCCTATAAAATAAAACACGATGAAAATTTTGTTTTGTAAAAAAAAGATAAAATTAAAACCAAAGTTATCTTAAAATTAAACTTCAAAAACAAAATGAATTTAAAATTAAGGTGTAAACTTCTTTTTATACCAGACACTTTTTTTAAACAACTTTGCACTTGGACTGACTGTACTATCAATGGCGTTTTTAGGTGACGATCAAGAAAAAGAAAACTCGGTTCCTAAAATAACGTTTTTCCTTCCAAATGTAAAATTATATGTATCTTATTAAACAAACAAATATCACATTGCTAAAAATTGCAATTCCAAATTCTAATGTGTGAAATGCGAAAAAAGCACCCCCCGGGTGAATGCCAGCGCATAAAGTCTGAGACGTCAGCACCCTACTGCGTGAACTATGGAGTAAGTGGTCATCCTGCAAAATGGAGAGGTTGCCACGCCTATAGAAAATACCTTGCAGTACGAAGGGAGCGCATAAAAAAGGCTAATGAAGAAAAGCTTGTTACCAAAGATAAAATAAACAATATAATTAACCATTCAGATCATTTGCCAATCTTTTTCAGGTAAATGCTACTAAAGCTCAAACACATAAACCATCAGTAATTGAAGAATTCTTGCCAATATGTTTATTTTACCTGAGGAATTGTCGCTGGAACAGCAAATTACAAACTTCTTTAAAGATTTCAAAAACATGCCAAAAAATGAAGCTAAAGCAGAGTTCCTGCGGCTTTTAAAGAATGTGAATAACAAACATGTCCCATAGATCTCTTAAATTTATGACATTTAACGTCTGCTCTCTTGTTAACATCAGTCGCCAAATTAAACTGTCAAATATCCTTCATTATAACCAAATTGATGTAGGATTCATAAAAGAATGTCATCTACGCGGGAATATAATTTCGTTTACGATAATTCATGCTTTAGGAGTAGCAATTGCTATTAAAACACTGTACATTATAATAGAACTATTGGCAGTAAAACACAATTCAATAACGTTTTTATTGAAATAGAAATAGTTTCAAACAGCATTAGTAGAAAATATTTATTAGGGTCTTTGTATATTCCTTGTGTATATGACTCACATGAGTTAAACAACAGTTTAAACCAGATTCTCCAACTGAGCAACAATTACGATGGGTTTATATTCGGTGGTGACCAGAGAACTGCAAAATCAACTTTTTTCTTGATTTAATCATACACAAAAATTCTTGTTCACATTTAATAATTCAACAAAATTCACTGCAGAATAAAATCAGCATCATGTTACTGAACGCGTAATTGTGATCAGTGTAAATCATCTGTCGATTATGTTTTATGCAAATGTTATCACTCAACAAAACGTCAGCGTTGAATAAATCAGAAAAAACAACAAACAACGCGTTTGAGTGTAATCATAATCAACACAAAATAGAAACACATTTCATAAATGATATTGTGTACATTTCGAATTTTTATTTAAGTCGATATCTCAGGCTTGCCTAATCCGGAAAAATTTAAATATTGTCTAAATTTTTTTTCTTCTACTTTGATTGGAAAATTAGGCAATATTTAACTTTAACCGGATTGGGAGAGCCTGAGATATCGACCTTAATTAAAAAAAAAATTCACAAAGAACAATATTTTTTGTATTACTAATAAAAATTCTAAAAAAATGGATTTTAGACCCACCCTAATTTATGAAATGTGTTTCTACAAAACCAGCCTCTTTTTATAGATAAGAAACTATTTTGTTTTAATTATGAATACACACATACGCTTTATTTATTGCTTTTTATGATTTATTCTACATCAAAATAATTATAGTTGACTCAAACGAACAGAATAAAAACAATTGTATAAAAACGACCGATGATTATAAATCAGTGACAACAATTTGCACGTCGTTTGATTGATTTAAAATCATCAACAAATATGTGTGTTGGAGTATATTTAACGTTTGAACGCAAACACATATTTACTCGTGTGTTGATTGTGTATGAACGTTTTGCAATCAGCATTTGCAGTTCTCTGGTGGTGACCTAAATCCGAAAAATTTAAGTTGGAGAGACAAAGATAATGCTTATGGAAAAATTCTACATAGCTGGCTACAAAACAACTGATTAGATGTAATACGCGTTTGCGATATATCTCCATTGTTTCCTAATAAGTCTTCTTTTCTAGACCACTTTCTATTAAGTCCCAGCATAATCAACAGTATCCAACCTAATTATCAGATCAAAAGCTTATCAACTTTCTCGGATCATTTCCCGTTAGTACTGAAACTGGAAAGTGATGCAGCCTGTTTAACATTAAGAAGTCTCCTGGTAATAACTTCATACAAGAAAACTAATTGGAAACCTAAGATGCCATTTTACCTCCCAACAACTGCAATTTAAGTAATGATGAATTAGATGTGCTTATAAATACATTTAATAATACACTTACCTCAATACATGAAAGCCACTCTAACAAACTGAAAATAAACGAACAAAAACGTCAGTATCCTGATAACATCAAGAAATTTTTTAAAGTTAAGTATACATGGCAGAAGAGCATAAAGAAAATATATCACAGAACTAGAAATAGAATTAGCAGAGAGTATAAAATTCTCACTAAACAAATACAACTATTAAAAACATAAGTGAGCTTATTAATCTTGAAAATGCTAAAAATTTGAGACATAGACTCTCAAAAATAACACCAGGTCCTACTGCCTTTAAAGACGTATTTCGGTTCGTTGGTAAAAAGAAGTCTCCTTTTTGCCAGCAGCTCATACGCAATGATACTATCACCTCCAATAGTTCTCAAATTTCAGAGATATTTAGAACTTATTTTACTGCTGTTTTTCAAGAGGTAAATCCTGAAAGACCGGTTAACAATATAGAGAATCAAATCTCATCATGTGTTGATATACTACCGCAACATATCTATACATTTTATGACACGTTTCTGGCCATAGGAATCTTGATAATTACCATTTTACAAAGGTGAACAATATCAGAATGCACATTGGTGTTTCCAATTTTATAATTTAAAAATTTCCTGATACAACACTAATATTATTAGCTGCTATTTTTAACAATTGCATTAATTACGGCTATTTCCCAACGGCTTGGAAAAGCGCAAAAATACTTTCAATTAAAAAAAGCTGAACAGTAAAAAGCCTGAGGATTTTTGCCCAATATTCCTTTTATCCAACATTGGTAAATTATTTGAACACGTAGTTAAGGAAAAACTAGAAAATGAGTTCATTGTGGAACCAATATTGGAATTTCAATTTGGATTTAGAATATCCTACTCAACACAACATGCATTGCTTAAATTTCACAATGATGTAACTTGCAACTTAAGGGATAAAATATGCACGGCGGCAATATCATTGGATATAGAAAAGGCGTTTGATTCGGTTTATCATAATGGAATCCTCTACAAACTGATAAATCTTGGCGTTGACCCATTTATGGTAAAAATATTTTGCAGCTACTTTACTAATAGAAAGTTTTGCGTCCAAATCAACAACATTACCTCAGAACTAAAACATGTGAAAAGTGGGGTACCTCAGGGAAGTGTCTTGGCTCCCTTCCTATTTAACATTTTTCTGCATGATTTTCCTCACCAATCTAGAAATTCAGAGGCTATTTTATACGCTGATGATTGCCTTATTTATGCACACAATATATCACCAATACTAGCTCTGAACTCTGCTGCAATTCATCTTGGAGAAATAAGCGCTTATTACAAGAAATGGGGCATTAAAATCAACGCAATCGGGAAAATGTCTTAGATATGTGGTGTCGGAAAGGAAATCCCTTCAACTTATACTAAACGGCGAAAATATTCCATTTAAAAATTAAATAAAATATCTCGGAATACATTTTGATAAGGTATTGAAATTTAACGCCCACGCTAGAAGTCTCTTGGGAAAGGGGAAAAAGATTTCTGGAATGTTTGCATCGCTAATGAACAACACATACTTACCTAAGAACACCAACCTTTTACTTTACAAGGTTGCATTTAGACCGGTTCTGTCTATATCCAGCTCTTCTGGACATTCCCTCATTCTATATGAGCCCAGCCTCTGGCAATCATAGGGGCTGAAGATGATATACGTATATACTAAATTTTACATGAACTGTAATATGAATATGTTTTGTCAATTTATGTAACACAACTTTTGTTATTTAGTTTTAGTAATGTTATTTATTTAGTTTTAGTAATATTATTTACAGACGTCTGCTCTGTTAGCGACTTTAAATGCCGAAAGCAAGCCTTGTCAAACTTTTAATTTTGTACTTTTTTACATATTTTATCTCACTTTAGCAGTGTTGCTTTTTTTTACGTTAACTTGGTTATTACAGTAAGACACATATAGCTCTAAGAATGTTATTATTCTCATAGTATGTAAGACAATCAATGTAATCGAAAAAAAGACTAATACAATTTTTACTTTATGTTTTCTATTTGGCGATTAGTGATATTGCAATTTGTTTGTCGTATGTGGAGAAATGACACGCGAACAAATCACACACACAAATCAATCGTCTATGGCCAGCTTTAATGAAGCTTGGATATGCTGTAGAGAACAAAAAATTAATAGTTCCTTTCGTTTACTGGATAATTTGTAAAAATTTTTACTGTATGCCGTTCGTTTACATAAATATGTACTCAGTAAACAGAAAGAAAACAAGTAAAAAAGGCCTAAATTCGGCTTTGCCGAATACTTGAATACCCTCCACCAATATCCCAAAAATGTCAACTATTTTTGAAGTAATATTATTGGAGGTAAAAAAAAAAAATTTTTATGGTGAAAAACTTTTTTGCATATGAAAACAAATTTTGTGGTGAAAACAATTTTTGGGGTGAATATTAAATATTATTTGATTGTAAGCGTCTGGTGAAAAAAAAAAATTAAAGTATTTTACTTGCCAGTCGGTTTTATGAAATTTTACTAAAATATACTAATAGGTCCGTTTGTGTACGTTTCCAGAAAAGTTTAGTAAAAATTACTTAGTAAAAAAATTACAGATACTAAGACGAAATTTACTTCCAAAAAGAAAAATATCCAAAATAGAACGAAAACGTAAATTTTTGTAAGAATTAGATAGTCAAAACAACTAATTGTAAATACAAAACAAAAAAATTCAACCGGACAGACAATATGGAAAATATGAATAAAAAACAGAAATTATACGTGAAGTGTTCTCCAGGAACATTCCGGACTTCCATCGTAAATAATCTGATATTTACACATTTTTTTTACTTATATAAAAAAATATTTAATATTGTTGGACAAATTATTTGTTTTTCAATTATATATTTTTTTTTTACAAAGTCTTACTGTAAAAAATGTATCCATTAAAACCCAGTAAGTGCTCTTGCACACTCAGAAAAAAAAGTTAGTAGAAAAATTTGTAAACGGTTTTCAATCGCACTGTACTATTTTTGTACTGATTTTTAGTAAAAAATTATTATTTAGCAAATCTTTTTGCTATTTACATTTTACAAATTACAGAATTTTTACAGAATATTTACAAATTTTTGTTGCTAATTTCAAAAATCATTTTACAAATTTTTGAAAACCGATTTGCTAAAATTAGCAAAAAATAATACTAATTTTAAAAAAGTGGATATTGAAGGAAATATTATTTCTAATTAAAACTTACACCTACAAACTTAAATTTCTTTAAAGTGTTACATATATTAAAAAAGGAATCGGAAGTGAATACCGACTCATGTCAAAAAGGAGGACATCCACTTAAAAAAAGCACTTAAAAGGTTTTTAAGTTCTAAAAATCCGCCCCAAAAACAATTAAAATTTAACCTTAAAAGTAAAAAAAAAAAATTGACCAAAATATTTTTCAAAACAGAAATTACCAAATTAAATCAAAATGATTAATTCGTTTTTTAAAAAATATAATCAAAATTTTTGATGCTTGATAAGAAAAATAAATTCAAAGCTTTTTACTTTTATTAATAATATTTAGTAATTTTTTTTGCTGATTTTAGCAAACAGATTTTAAATTCCACTTTACAAAAAGTCTACTAAAATTTGGTAGCGGCTACTAATTTTTCTACTAATTTCATTGTTCTATACGTCAGCAGACATGTGTTGCTAAGATTAGCAAAAAATACCGCTGGGCTCAAATTAGCAGAATTTCCCGTAGTAACAGCAAAATTTTCAGTTGCCATTACAGACTTTTTTTGGTGAGTGCATCGAACCCTCACTGAGTTACTAAAAGGTGTTTGTTTACACAAACAAACACCTTTTAGTAAAAGCTATTTTTGAGTTCCCAAACACACTTAATTAGAGGTACCTTTACATTTTCACTCATGACTTTAACCGCTGCACTGATTTTGCTCATTTTCAATACCAAACTTCGGGCATCGCTAAAACGAGTTAAAATTGCTTAAGTCATGGTACCCTTGTCAAAATAAAAAATCTTCCCAAATTTCTCAAAAATTACGTAACTGAAAATGTGACACTTATTTTTATTTTGTATATTCACCGTAAATCCAAAAAATATTTTACTTGTTTAACTAAATAATATTTAAGATGGACGAAAAATTTAAGCCATTATTAAAAAAGACCATTCAGAAGTGCACCTAAAATATCTTCGGAGTTGAAGAAATCATTGGGGAAGCTGTTACTACAGACACAGTACGTGGGTGCATTTTGTAGGCCGGTTTCAATGCTCGTACTGCTCAAAAGGAGCTGCACTTTACCGTAACAAATAGAAAAAAGCTTATGGATTCGCAACGGAATATAAAATTAAAGCAAACTACTTTTGGGAAAAAGTAATTTTTTCGGACATATCAAAATTTAAAATTTTTGTATCGAACGGACGTGAATTGGTGTGGAGCAAAAAGTGCGACGAGCTAAATACAAAGAATATTATAAAAACTTTGAAGTATGGAGAGGCTGAAGTAAAGGGATTGGGTTTGCAGACAGCAGCCGGTGTTGGCAGCTTAGTGATTATTGAGGAGACAATGGACAAAACAGTTTACATGAACATTCTGATAGAAAATCTTAATCAGAGTGTTGAAAAGTGAATGTTCGAGATAGTAATTATTTTGAACATGACAATGATCCTAATCATACACCAGCTGACGTTAATATATGGATCGCAAATAACACTCCACATATGCTAAAAATCCCTCCACAAAGTCCCGATTTGAATCCTATTGATCACTTGTGTGATAATTTAGAAAAACGCATACGAAATCACACAATTTCTAATAAAATCCAGCTGAAGCAAATACTTTTGACTCAAATATACAGAACTACACAAAAAGGCTTGGTCCCTTAATGACGACATGGTTGATTGAAGTTCTACGACTTAAGGCATATCCTACTAAGTATAAGGTAAAGTAATCCAGTTCAAAAATCACAAAATTTTAATAAAGTGTTGTTATTTTTTTCAGGGGAACCATGACTTTTCCTGTGCAAAAATATGAAGTTACCATGATCTTTAATTTTTTTATTTATTATATAGATAAATATATTAAATATAATTTTGATTTGTTATAGTATATAAGTTAACACATTAAATAAAACTAAGTGTCATATCTTTTGTTACGTATTTTATAGAAATTAAGAAAGATTTTTTATTACAGCTAGATTAGCATGACTTTTGCTGTAGCTTAGCCCATGTCATAACAATTTATTCCACGTTATATGCATAACTTGACGTCTGTACAAAACATAAAATAAAAACAAGTAAAAAAGGGCTAAATTCGGCTGTGCCGAATATTTGAATACCCTCCACCAATATCCTAAAAAGATGTTCTCTTCTGTGCTTGATACAAAAAGTATAAAAAACTTATAAAGTAAAATTATGTAGGTAAAAAAATTTTTTGAGGTAAAAAACTTTTTTAGATGTGAAAAGAACTTTTTTGGTGTAAAAAAATATTTAGAGGTGAAAAAAAATTTTAGAGTGAAAAAATTTTTTTTGGTGAAAAAAAATTTTAGTAGTGAAAAAATGTTTGAGGTAAATACAAAATATTTACTGCTAAGCGACTGGTGAAAAAATATGTTATATACCAGTCGCTACTATGAAATTGTACTAAATTTGTATGGGCAATTTAGAGGCACCTTTACATTTTCACTAGTTTTTTTAAACATGGACTGCACAAAAACACATTTTAAAGCATAGTTTTTGTCAAATACTAGCTCTGCAGCTGATTATACCTAATGGAGAGAATGCACTTTCTGATGCCCCACGTGTTGATAAATAGTTGCAACGAATGTTCTTTCTTTAAAAAATTGAAGTGTGTTAAAGAAGAATTTGTTAAAAAAAACATGAGATGTAACTATTGTCAATAGATGGCCCATCAGAAGGTGCATTCCTCCATTAGGCATATTTTGCTGCAGAGCTAGTCTCCATTAGCCATATTGTGCTACAATATGCAGTAGAGTATTATTGATTTTCTATTTTTTTCGTAACATAAATGAATATTTGCCAAAAACTATGAAAAATATATGTTTTATGTGCATATTATACCTTAATTTTTTAAATCAATATTCATTTAGATGTTTAAGAGCACAATTTTGCACTTTGTTCATGTGTATTCTTTTATGAAAGAAAAAATTAACAAATATACATTTGCCAATCCCTCAATTCTCAAAAATTATACAAATGCAATAAAAAAATACAATTTTCCCAATCTGGTTTACTATATCTCCTATAGTAGCCAAAGAATTGGAGACATTTGAACGGAAAATCCTAGGAAAATGCATCGGAAAAAATTATTAAAATTTTATAAAACGATTTTTAAATAGTTACGTCTATGAAAATGCCGATGTTCTACCCTTCTGTAGGTACTCCATTTCGTTGCAAGCCAGATTTGTTGAGAAACTTGCGCTACACGATAATATGTTTGTCAGCCAAATATACGAAAGCGAGAAAAACACCATCTGGGCTGGATCTACATATCTTTCTCCTTTTGGTATAATTAATGGACGTATTTACGACGATCCAGCTCCTCTGGAGCTTACCTCATTCTATATGAGCACAGCCTCCGGCAATCATAGGGGCTGAAGATGATATACGTATTTACTAAATTTTGCATGAACTGTAATATGAATATGTTTTGTCAATTTATGTAAAAGACTTTTGTTATTTAGTAATGTTATTTATTTAGTTTTAGTAATTTTATTTACAGACGTCTGTTCTGTTAGCGACTTTAACAATGTTGCTTTCTACGTAAACTTAGTTATTAGAGCAGTGCTGTTCAAAAATAAAAATATAGTTGTGTTGGTGAGAAAATGATAATTGTACTGTAAGAAATGTACAATGGGTTAATAGCAGTGTTAGTACCTTTATGAATTTATTTATTTTTTTTTTTTTGAAAATATGAAACTGTTACTGTCATATGCATAGACATTCTGTTGATTTTTATAACACACTTTTAAATCAAATTAACATGTAAAACAACAACAAATTTTCCTTATAAGACTGGGGGTTAATGTTTTGTATAAAACAGTTTTAAAAAAATATAAATTAAACAAAAAGTAAATTTTTGAAAGGAAAATAATAAATATATATGTTACATTAGGGTGGCTTTTTTTTCATTTTATAAAAAACAAAAAGTAAATTTTTTCCATAATATTATTGATTTCATTTTATTTACATATTAATATCTGTAATATGTATGGATTTATTATGATATCCTATTAAAAAATAGTATTTTTGTTAGGAAAAAAAATACAATACATTCGATCGGAATAAATGGATGAACGATCGGACTTAATTTTTAAAAACATTTCAACTTTTATATTAAAAAAAATGCGTTTTTTATTAAGTTTATTAAAGATTTTTATAAATCTTGTATTATCATAAAATATTTTTTCTACATTGCTATTAATTTTTTTCAGTGCATTGAAGGAAAATTAGCATACATCCGCCACACGTGTTCATACGTCGCTGTTTCAGTACAAAAAGTATATAATTTTCTATAGAGTATTTTTCCCGCTCTACCAGAAATTCAACATGGTACGGAGTTCAGCGGCAACATTTTGAAATGAGAGGGCAACATTTTCAAAATTGCTAATGTGTTGAAAAACATTAAATTTGGTGTATGCAGTGCTGCCACATAAACAGTTTAATTTTTTATCCCAGTTTTTGGGATTCTTAACTGTTTACCAGTTTCTTCATGAAAACAATTTTTTTCAAATTATTGTATTTTTATAGGTTTTTTAATTAATACCATAGAAATGGGAAATAATGGATATGAATAGACGGAGTTGGTCAATGTGTGTACACACTTTAATATTTTTCATGTCACAATGTTATGTTTGAATTCGTAACTATTTTTTAACACAATTGCAAAGTTTGGTTGTATTTTTTTACTTTATTAGACATGTCTAATTTTATTAAAAATAAATAGTATGTTGAACAAATATTATATTTATATGAAAGATCTGAAAAAATACATGAATAAAATAAAAAAACATATTTTTTATGAAATAATCTGAAAACTCTCTAGCATCCCAAAAAACGGCGAAAAAAATAGTTAAAATTTGTTATATGGCAGCACCGCTAAACACTACTAAAAGTTGCCGACCAAAACTCACCTTTGTTGCCGCCAAGCTATGTTCGTGTTCTAAGAGAGTACTAAAAAATTCGTGAGAGAGAAACATACTCTATAGAAAATTATATACTTTTTGCGTTAACTTAGTTATTAGAGTAACACACATATAGCTCCAAAAAGTATATAATTTTCTATAGAGTATGTTTTCTCTGACGAACTTTTTAGTACTCTCTTAGAACACGAACATAGTTTGGCGGCAACAAAGGTCAGTTTTGGTCGGCAACTTTTAGTAGTGTTTAGCGGTGCTGCCATATAACCAATTTTTACTATTTTTTTGCCGTTTTTTTGGGATGCTAGAGATTTTTCAGATTATTTCATAAAAAAAATGTTTTTTTATTTTATTCATGTATTTTTCAAAATTTTTCATATAAAAATATAATATTTGTTCAATAAACTATTTATTTTTACTAAAATTATACATGTCTAATAAAGTAAAAAAACAACAAAAATTTGCAATTGTGTTAAAAAATAGTTACGAATTCAAACATAACATTGTGACATTAAAAGTATTAAAGTGTGTACACACACATTGACCAACTATGTCTATTCATATACATTATTTCGCATTTCTATGGTAAAAATAAATAATAAAGAGAATAAATATGCTATTAATTGTTGCAAGATATAACTAAAAACCTATAAAAAATGCAATAATTTGAAAAAAAAAATGTTTTCATGAAAAAACTGGTAAACAGTTAAGAATCCCAAAAACTGGGATAAAAAATTACACTGTTTATGTGGCAGCACTGCATACACCAAATTTAATGTTTTTCAACACTTTAGCAACTTTGAAAATGTTGCCCTCTCATTTAAAAATGTTGCCGCTGAACTCTGTACCATGTTGAATTTCTGGTAGAGCGGGAAAAATACTCTATAGAAAATTATATACTCTTTGATAGCTCTACGAATGGTATTATTCTCATAGTATGTAAGACAACAAATGTAATCGAACAAGAAGAAGACTTAATAACATTTTTACTTAACAGAAAAAAAAATAGATAGAGAAAAATTGTACAAATTTGTATGGAAAATTTAGAAGTATCTTCAGATTTTCACTCATAACTTTTGAACCCCTGAACCGATTTTGCTCATTTTGAATAATCTGGGTAAAAATAGGCACCCCCGCTTGAAAGTTAATAGTATTTAAAATTTTTAGAGAAAAACGTTTATTCTTTTTAACCTCAAAAAGTTAATGCATATTTACTAAAAAAGTTAATGCATATTTATGACATTAACGTATAAACAAAACAGTCAACTTAAAAAGTCAAGAAATAATGTTATACCATGGTTAAACTCAATTATACCCAGTTCGCACCCACCCTAATTATTAAAAATATTTAATTTTACACATTTATTTTAATCTCAATTACCTCTGTTTCTTCCTATTAGAATAAAGCTAAATACCTCAAACAAACATCCAAAATACTCATTGAAAAATACAATTCGGATATACCAAATAATATTAAAGAACTGTTGGCCCTACCAGGTGTTGGCCCTAAAATGGCTCATATATGTATGTCGACGGCATGGCAAGAAATAACTGGTATTGGGGTCGATGTTCATGTTCATCGCATTTCTAATCGTTTGGAATGGTTGCCTAAACCTACCAAAGAACCCGAGCAAACCCGATTAGCATTGGAGAACTGGTTGCCTCAAGATTTGTGGAGTGATGTCAATTACTTGTTGGTGGGTTTTGGTCAGACTGTTTGCACGCCGGTTAAACCTAAATGTAGTGAATGTTTAAATTGTCTTATATGCCCGTCAGCAACAAAAATAAATAAAAAGCAGGAAAAAGAACAAAATTCTAAAATTTTGGATTTGTGCGATAAATCGAAATTAAAAAAATCAAAAATACATTTATAAATTAAAGAAAAAGAATATTTTTGCTTCCTTAATTGAAAATTTAAAATGTTCGATCCGCTGAATTATCAAAAAATAACCAGGAGATCAATACGCAATGCATTCTAATAAAATGTTACCTAAATCGTCGTTTCAACAATGTGGGTGTTAAATTTTTGCTGTTTTTGGTGTCTTATAACTTATGCATAAATAAAATGAGTTCCATCATTGAAACGGTAATTATTGAGGTGTCTGGGCAGAATGCTTGGTAGTAAAAAATGTCAAAGTTATTTGGAATTAACAATAGAACGGTTTCCAACTCTGGGTACTTTTTTAGTTTCCCAAACATGAATCAATGAATACAACAAATAAAACTATCCAATTTAATTCCATGCAAAAATATACGTATTAGATTATTCATTTAAAATGCAATAATTTTTTAAACTGCGGTCATATCGACTTACTAGCTAATGTGCATTAATTATTATAGAAAATAAGAGTAATAATCCACTCAGCGATAGTTTTTTACAAGAGTTTATATCCAAGAATACATTATGAATAATGAAGAATAAATTAAATTTTTGGAAACATCTCTGTTAAATATTTGATATTTTTGATTTTTTAAAGTTCCGCAATACTATCAAAATTTGGTAATGATCGGCCAATATACTCACCCTATTTATTACCAGGTTATGGCGGGAGTGGGAGCCAATGAATGAGCTAATTACGACAATTATTCCGTCCTTATAACCCAAAGACGTACCTCCCATAGGGGACATACAAATCGATTTCCGAGATTTGTCAAGGTCAAGGCTCTACTTATGAAAAGTGGGGTCATTTGTGGACCCAGTCGGGGGTTATAGGGGTCAATCAACAGGTCTTCCGCAGCCGATACTTTCCCTAGAACATTCCAAGGAGATACCTCCAGAAGTACCCCAAAAAACGTAGTGGAAGATATTGAGTACCTAAATGTACCCGATCAGGGCGGGAGTGGGGGCAAATGAAAGGGCTAATTACGACGATTATTCCATAGGACCCAAGGACGTACCTCCCATTAGGCGCAGTCAAAGGGTTTTCTTAGGAAAAGTGGGGTCATTTTTGGACCTAGCCGAGAGTTATAGGGGTCAATCGACAGGTCTACCGGAGCCGAAACTTCCCCTATTAAAGTAACTAAAATTTTATTCGCAAAGCTAAAAATGTAAGTACGTACAAAACTTGAATGATGAATTTATGTTACATACATATTTTAATATAAATTTGAAACTATTTCATTATCTTATAGCTCTTTTCTTTCCCATTCGGTTATTTTTCAACCAATTTTCAACATATTTTTTTGTTGAAAAGGTATTTAAATTACCTTTCTAATTGCTGAATATAGTTAGTACAAATTATTGCCGCTGAATCTTCTTCTTCGTTTTGGAAAATTTCTAAAGTGTTAAGAACCCTGTAGGAAATGTCAATAGTGGAACTGTACTGATTCACTATTGACTTGGTCACCAGTACTACTGACTAATTATGCCCCAGCCAACGCTTTCTGCTGTAGACATTTAACATGTGCGTGTCATTGCGAATCTACACAACTATTGACTAGGTGTAGACATTGGAATTAGAGATTCACTAAAACATTTTAGTAATTCTAGTCTACACTTTTGGAACTTTTTACTAGATTTCAACTCTAGGAAGGAAATAAGTTTAAACAGGTGCATTTATTTTGTTAAATTAGATATTTTATTAATAATTTTTTTATTTTAAAATTTCATTAAATTAAAAAAAAATCGTGCAAATTTAATTTTGGATTAGACAAATCTTAAAAAGACTACACAAAATTATCCACAGGTTCCGTAAAATCTTCATCAGGCTCCACAAAATTTCTAGAGTTGCAACTTTCACTAAAAACTGTTGCCTCTTTCTCGTTATTTTTATACAAAATTGAGTGTTTTTTCACAAGTCTTTTGTAATTTCTTTTGCTCATTATATATTTTGTTGAAATATGTATATTTACCTTTTAAATTCATGTTTATTGAAAACTTTAATTTTGCATGCAGCTAGCACATGTATTTTCAAAATTCAAGAACAAGCACAGCTTTGCAGCTGCAAAAATGGAATGTAAAAAGTATAGAAGCTTTGTTGACATGTCCCCAAAAAGTGACACAAAAGACACTTGACCCCAGACTTCCTACAGGGAAAGAAGTCTAAAAATATACCAATACTAAAACAAAATAATGAAAATTGTTACACCCAGCAAGATTAGTGTGAACCTTTAGCTCACAATTTTAAAATAAACCATTGTCTCATCTTACCTGAGTAAGAAAGTTAGAATACAATCATATGTGGCCTTATCTAATAATACATTATCATATATATTTGCATATTTGTATCGGTTGTGTTTACGCGTAAAGTGCTGAACACACCTATTGTTAGCATAACGAAACTTATTTTTTTCATGCTCTTGGCATTTTACTTGTAGCCTTAGAGAATGGTTTCGTTAAGCTAACATTTCATTACTCTTGTATCCACCCGCAAATAAGGTACGTTGTTACTTATTTAAAACCCGAATAAATTTATTTTTTATAAATAAATTCAAGTTATTTTTATAACGTTATTAGAAAATATTTTAACCTGCATTTTTTTATTTTCCTAAACTTTTGGGGAACATTATTTGAGCAAAACATTTGTTGGTCCTTCAAGCCGGATAAATTGACTCGATTTTTAATTTTTGCGAAAATAATTTCCTCAAAAATAATTTATTTTCAGCCCGATTGGTTTTGAATTTTTATTGGAATTCCTGAAGAGCATTAGGTATATTTTAAAATTCCCCTTATCCCTGTAAATTATTTGATAAAAAGGTACGTAATTTGAATTATAAAGTGTTTTAATAAATAAAAGAGTAACAATATAAAAAAGTGAAAATATATACAGTGATCCCGTATTAAAACGAAGTAAAATCTACCAACAAAACAAGTGTATAAAAAATTTTGTTTATTTTGTTTGTGTGCTTTTTTTACTTACAAAAAAATATATATAAGAAAAAAACTCTTAAATAATTTCGGTTTTTTTACTTTAATATCCAAACCGTTTTTTGCGTTTGTTTAATTCTCTTATTTTTTCTAATTGCAAATAATGTTTACCCCCCGCATCGCCATATATTAAGAGAATATAGATTAACATTAACTCGTTGTTTTTCTAATAAGCAAACGAACGGACAAACTGAAATATAGTTATAAATTTATTTTTATTTTTCTCGCGAAAATAAATTTAATAAATCAAATAACTCGTGTTTTTTTTATTAATAAATAAAGAAGAAAACATTGTAAAAAATATACTGTGAAAATAAACAAGTTGGTGTTCATATTGTTGTTGTTGGTAGTGTCTATTGTTTATATTGTTACACTCATTACATTAGTGTTGCAACATTTTGAATTGAACGAATAATCGAATAAAGTTTTTTTTTTTTTTTTGTGAAAAGTGTTTAAAACTTGAATTTTTTCCCGTGATTCGTGGTGAAATAAAAACACAATCGACTTTTTGAAAGATTATTCGATTATTTTTCATAATTTTATAATTTTCCGATTTTTAAAGAAAATTAATTTACCCGTTACGAGTACTCGAAGTGATATATTGCAACACTTTTGTAAAATTAAGCTTTTTAAACCTTTTTTGCAAATAAATAAATTTACACAGAGAAAAATAATTGTATCGAATAAATTTAAAGTAAAATTTACCCGAGTTTTTCGAATTTTTTAACGAATAATCGCTATCAAGTGTGGCATTATTTAAATATAATTGAATATTTTGATATATTTTAATATACCTTTGCATTTTTGATAAATTTTACCGTTTTTTATCAAATTGAATTGAAGGTTTTAAAAAAATTTTTTCCACAAAATTTCTAGAGTTGCAACTTTCACTAAAAACTGTTGCCTCTTTCTCGTTATTTTTATACAAAATTGAGTGTTTTTTCACAAGTCTTTTGTAATTTCTTTTGCTCATTATATATTTTGTTGAAATATGTATATTTACCTTTTAAATTCATGTTTATTGAAAACTTTAATTTTGCATGCAGCTAGCACGTGTATTTTCAAAATTCAAGAACAAGCACAGCTTTGCAGCTGCAAAAATGGAATGTAAAAAGTACAGAAGCTTTGTTGACATGTCCCCAAAAAGTGACACAAAAGACACTTGACCCCAGACTTCCTACAGGGAAAGAAGTCTAAAAATATACCAATACTAAAACAAAATAATGAAAATTGTTACACCCAGCAAGATTAGTGTGAACCTTTAGCTCACAATTTTAAAATAAACCATTGTCTCATCTTACCTGAGTAAGAAAGTTAGAATACAATCATATGTGGCCTTATCTAATAATACATTATCATATATATTTGCATATTTGTATCGGTTGTGTTTACGCGTAAAGTGCTGAACACACCTATTGTTAGCATAACGAAACTTATTTTTTTCATGCTCTTGGCATTTTACTTGTAGCCTTAGAGAATGGTTTCGTTAAGCTAACATTTCATTACTCTTGTATCCACCCGCAAATAAGGTACGTTGTTACTTATTTAAAACCCGAATAAATTTATTTTTTTATAAATAAATTCAAGTTATTTTTATAACGTTATTAGAAAATATTTTAACCTGCATTTTTTTATTTTCCTAAACTTTTGGGGAACATTATTTGAGCAAAACATTTGTTGGTCCTTCAAGCCGGATAAATTGACTCGATTTTTAATTTTTGCGAAAATAATTTCCTCAAAAATAATTTATTTTCAGCCCGATTGGTTTTGAATTTTTATTGGAATTCCTGAAGAGCATTAGGTATATTTTAAAATTCCCCTTATCCCTGTAAATTATTTGATAAAAAGGTACGTAATTTGAATTATAAAGTGTTTTAATAAATAAAAGAGTAACAATATAAAAAAGTGAAAATATATACAGTGATCCCGTATTAAAACGAAGTAAAATCTACCAACAAAACAAGTGTATAAAAAATTTTGTTTATTTTGTTTGTGTGCTTTTTTTACATACAAAAAAATATATATAAGAAAAAAACTCTTAAATAATTTCGGTTTTTTTACTTTAATATCCAAACCGTTTTTTGCGTTTGTTTAATTCTCTTATTTTTTCTAATTGCAAATAATGTTTACCCCCCGCATCGCCATATATTAAGAGAATATAGATTAACATTAACTCGTTGTTTTTCTAATAAGCAAACGAACGGACAAACTGAAATATAGTTATAAATTTATTTTTATTTTTCTCGCGAAAATAAATTTAATAAATCAAATAACTCGTGTTTTTTTTTATTAATAAATAAAGAAGAAAACATTGTAAAAAATATACTGTGAAAATAAACAAGTTGGTGTTCATATTGTTGTTGTTGGTAGTGTCTATTGTTTATATTGTTACACTCATTACATTAGTGTTGCAACATTTTGAATTGAACGAATAATCGAATAAAGTTTTTTTTTTTTGTGAAAAGTGTTTAAAACTTGAATTTTTTCCCGTGATTCGTGGTGAAATAAAAACACAATCGACTTTTTGAAAGATTATTCGATTATTTTTCATAATTTTATAATTTTCCGATTTTTAAAGAAAATTAATTTACCCGTTACGAGTACTCGAAGTGATATATTGCAACACTTTTGTAAAATTAAGCTTTTTAAACCTTTTTTGCAAATAAATAAATTTACATAGAGAAAAATAATTGTATCGAATAATATTAAAGTAAAATTTACCCGAGTTTTTCGAATTTTTTAAAGAATAATCGCTATCAAGTGTGGCATTATTTAAATATAATTGAATATTTTGATATATTTTAATATACCTTTGCATTTTTGATAAATTTTACCGTTTTTTATCAAATTGAATTGAAGGTTTTAAAAAAATTTTAAAAATTTGATTGAAATTTATATTTTTTGACGTTTACCCGTACGTAAAATAAATATATTTAATTTCTGTTTCTTACTTATTTTGAACATTTATACATAATTTTAACATCTCGTGTTGAATTTTTTAAATCTCGGTTTATAAAAATGTCTGATATTAACGAGTTAGTTAAAACTTCCGATCGCTTGAGTGAATTTGAATCATTTATAACCGCACTCCCTCCAGCGGATCATAAAATTGGTTCACTAAGCGCACATGAAAAAGGATTAAATCGTTTATGGGAATCAGTTCGGGCATCTTATGATTCATTACAACTTGATTCTGAACAGAATAAAAGGATGCTCAAGGAAATAAAACATAGGTATATGTCTTCATATACTACCTATACTCGCGGCGTTTCCTTTGTAACCGAAATTTTAGAGCATTTAAAAACAGAAAAGGCCAGAGAGTTTAACCCACTCCCCTCTTCTACCATTAATCTTCCGCCGTGTAAAATCGATTCTTTTGATGGCACTTATACGAGTTGGCCTACCTTTCGCGATTTATTCACGGCTATGTACATAAATACCCGAATAAGCCCAGTTGAAAAGTTACTTCATCTTCGAAGTCTAGTAAAAGATGAGGCTTATAGTGTCATACTTACTAACGAGGGTTTCGATCTTGCTTGGAAGAATTTAATGGATAGATATGAAAATAAAAAGAGTCTCATAAATGCTCAAATGGGAATTCTTTTTAGTATTCCTTCAATAGATCGTGAAACTGGCCCTAATATTAAAAAATTACAACGCACTATAAACGATATAATCTCAAATCTTTCTCTGTTAAAAGTTACCCCCGAAATGTTATTCAACGTTATTTTCGTGTATGTTTGTTCAATTAAATTGCCTGAACACACATTAGGTCTTTGGGAGGAATCTGTGAAACGCAACCCCGATTTACCCGAATGGGATGAAATAGATAAATTTTTATCCGCCCGGTATCAAACCCTTGAATCCGTTACTGATATAAGACGTTCACAACTAAATCCTACTCAAAATCAATCTCGATATACGACTCCCGTTAACCCGAAGAAATCTTTTAGTGATTCAAAAAAAATAAATAGTTTTGCGACAAAGACGAATACAACTCAACCCGTAAATAGATGTGTTCTTTGTCAAGAACACCATCCCCTTAGATTATGTTCTACATTTTTGGGACAAAATGTTGATCAGCGATTATCAACAGTGAAAAGACTAAAGTGTTGTACCAATTGCCTTGCTATCTCTCATGAATTTAAGGCTTGTAAAAGCATTCATGTTTGCTTTTTGTGTATACAGAAGCATCACTCGCTTCTTCACAGAAGTAATCAACCCGTAAGATCAACTTCTGGTAGTGTTTCTCACCAAAATATCTCGCATGACACTACTGGTATTACTAGAAACACGAATGTTTCTCCCCAGAATTCAAGTCAGATCGCTTTAAACCCTGTTGATAGACCGTCTACTTCCACAGACATTAGGTCTTACCAAACTTACACCGCTCAGGTAGATTGTACTCCGAATTCTGCCGTGCTTTTAGGAAATATAATTTGTGACGTCGGCACAAAAGATTTTCTAAGCTCAACCCGAGCATTAATTGACCCCTGTTCTCAATCAACTTTTATCACGAAACGGTTGCAAAAGAAACTTTGTATCCCTACGTTTTCGACTCCAATGGCTGAAGTTTCCGGTATTCGCGAGACCGTTTCTGCCACTTCATCAAAAAGATGTTTGCTTTCGATTGGTTCGCCAATTAACCCGAATTTCAGGATTCAAACTGAAGCCTATGTTGTTGATAAATTGACTGGTAGTTTACCCTCATATTCAGTCACGAGCGCAATAAATGATAGTTTTCCCGATATTACTATGGCTGATATCAGTTGTTCTCGAATGGATCTGCTTCTCGGAGCAGAAGTTTTTCCCCACATAATATTACCTGATGTCAGAAAACACCCAAAAGACAATCTTGTGGCCCAGAAAACAGTCTTCGGTTGGATTGTAACTGGTAAAGTAGGCCAGCCTGAACCCCTACAATCGGTTACTTCATTTTTTAATCATGTTGAACTAAACCATCAACTTGCTCGTTTTTGGGAACTCGAAGAGGTTCCTCCAGTTTCCCGAATAACTGAAACCGAAGATTTTTGTGAGAAACTTTATCGATCAACCACGTATAGAAATTCAGATGGTCGATATGTAGTTTCTTTACCATTTAAACCCGATTTCCCACAAATTTGTGTTTAGGCAACTCTCGGAATATAGCTCTTTCTCAATTTATGAGAAATGTAGCAAGGCTTCAAAAAAACCCTGAATTAAAATCACAATATGATGAAGTAATTAGCGAATATATGGTTTTGGGCCATAGCCGCGAAGTAAATTCCCCTATTAATGAATCGTCAAGTTTTTATATGCCTCACCATGCGGTTCTAAAACCCGATAGCGTTACTACGAAACTTCGAGTAGTTTTTAACGCATCAAACTCGTCGTCAAATGGCGTTAGTTTGAATAATATTCTTTACCCCGGTCCTATTCTACAGGCTGACCTTACAGTCTTAATTCTCCTTTGGCGATTTTATCGCTTCGTTTTTAATGCGGACATTGAAAAGATGTACCGTCAAATACTTGTACACCCCAATCAGACCGCATTTCAAAGGATTCTTTTCCGTCGTAATCCTGATGAAAATATTAAGGACTTTGAGCTAAAAACTGTAACTTTTGGAGTAAATTGTGCCCCTTATCTCGCCATACGGACACTACTTCAACTGGCCCGTGATTGTGAAGCTCAATGTCCTGCTGCATCTGAAATTTTGAAAAACCATATGTATGTTGACGACGTACTAGCTGGCTCGCATGAGTTAGAAGATGGTTGTAATAGACGTAATGAACTAATTAAAGTCCTTGAATCGGCTGGTTTTATTCTCCGAAAATGGACCGCGAATCATATACGTCTTCTAGAAGATTTACCCGACAAGAATCTGCTTGGAACAGATTTCTTGAAAATCTCAGATGCGAGTACTACTAAAACCCTAGGCTTGCGGTGGAATGCTGCTAAAGACAGCTTCTATTTTAAACTCGTTTCGCAGCCAGATAGAAATGTGGTCACCAAACGTGCAGTCTTGTCTGAAATTGCTAAATTATTTGATCCCGCCGGTTGGCTATCCCCGAAAATCATAGTTGCTAAAATGATAATGCAACAAATATGGAAAGACAAGACAGATTGGGATGAGTGCTTGAATTTTTCCACGTTGATTCAATGGCACTCTTTTCTCGATGATTACCCGTACATTGAGAAGATTGAAATACCCAGATGGGTTAATTTTCACCCTGATAACGATTTTGAGATCCATGGATTTTGTGATGCTTCCGAAAAAGCATACGCTGCAACACTCTATGTTCGCACCACCTCTTCCCCGTTTGAGGTACAATCGCATTTGCTTGCATCCAAAACAAAAGTAGCTCCAGTAAAATATGAGACGTTACCCCGTTTAGAGCTCTGTGGAGCGGCATTAATGGCAAAGATGGTTGAGTCATTGTGCGGTCAGTTGAATATTTCTAAAGAAAAGATTTACCTTTGGACAGATTCAACCATTGTTTTGACTTGGCTTCAGAAACCCCCGTGCCATTTGCCAACTTTTGTAGCGAATAGAGTTGCACTAATTGAGAGAAAGGTTGGAATTGAAAACTGGTCTCACGTTGTTTCTAAAGATAACCCCGCCGATTTGGCAAGTCGTGGATCTCTTGCTCGTGATTTAATTGAAAATCCTTTATGGTGGCATGGGCCAAAATGGTTATCTCAACCAAGAGATAAGTGGCCACAAAAATCGATAAATATTTATTCTCATTTGGAATGTGTTGTTTCTCATAACTCCCCAAAGAAAATAATTGATATTCTCGACCATTTTTCTGATTTACCCCGAGCAATGAAAATTATTGCATATTGGTTTCGCTGTCTTCACTTTTTGCGAACACGTAAGCGTTTATACGACACCCCTGAAATTACTCATGCGGAAATGAAATTCGTAAAAGATCGTCTGGTTCTAGTATGTCAGCAAATTTACCTTCCCGAATATTCGATCCTATCAAAAGGACTTCCTCTCCCTTCTAAAAGTCACATACTGTCTTTGAATCCCTTTATTGACCCGAATGGATTCGTTAGAATGAACGGTCGGCTTGTTCATGCACCCGGGCTGACATATGTTCGTAAAACTATTCGTAATTGCACTATTTGTGTATTACATCAAAAGCAATCAGGACAACAAATTATGGCCGCTTTACCTCCAGAGAGAACTTCTCTAACAAGACCCTTTACTCACACAGGTCTAGACTTCGCTGGACCTTTCGATATAAAATCCTATAGAGGAAGAGGTTGCCGTACAACAAAAGGCTATGTAGTGGTTTTCGTGTGCTTTGCAACAAAAGCAATCCATTTAGAAGCAACCGGCGACATGTCTTCAGAAACATTCTTAGCAGCGTTCACCCGTTTTTTCTCGCGCCGAGGTTGCCCTTCCCATTTATATTCCGATAATGGGACAGCGTTTGTAGGTGCTTCTAATTTACTAGAGGTAGATCGAAAACATTTTCTTTCTCACCTTAAACAGCAGCTTTTTTCCCAGAGTAATTTTCAAATTGTCAAATGGAAATTTATACCCCCCGGCGCCCCTCACATGGGTGGACTCTGGGAAGCTGGCGTTAAAAATTTTAAAACTCACTTAAAAAAGATCTCAAACGCTCAAAAATTCACGTTTGAAGAGTTTTCCACTATGCTTACTAGGATAGAAGCTTGCCTAAATTCACGCCCCTTATCTCCAATGAATGAAAATCCACACGAAATTGTTTCTCTAACACCCGGCCATTTTCTAATTGGTGCACCGTTATTATCTCCTCCTGAACCCAATTTATCCGATCTGTCACTTAGTCACGCTAATAGGTGGCGGAAGCTAAAAACTCTTCACCATCAATTTGCTCTTCGATGGAAAGAAGAGTATCTGAAGGAGCTCCACAGACGTGTGAAGTGGAAATATCCTAAAAGAGAATTTCAGGTAGGGGATATTGTTGTTATACGTCAGGATAATTTACCCCCTAACGAGTGGAGGTTAGGGCGTATAGATAAAGTTTTTAAAGGTCCCGATGAGAAAGTACGCGTCTGTGATGTGAGAACGGCCTCAGTCATTTTTACTCGGCCAATTGTTAAGCTCGTTCTTCTACCCGTATACGAACAAAATTAACTATTTCCCTCTCTTTTTTTTCTTCCCATAGGTTAGAAATGTCGTCAGTCAGTCGCCGCCCTGAAGTCCACCGACCAGAGGATGGCCAAAATCCTGAAAATGCTACCGCTGGGTCTGCAGAACGGGGTCTTGCTTGCAAGCTTTGCAAAAAGGACCATCCCCTGCGCAAATGTTTTCGTTTCAAGCGCATGTCGGTGGACCAAAGGATTCAAGCGGTAAAGCGGTTGAAATATTGTTTTAACTGTCTGGCGACATCTCATTTATTGAGAAAATGCGAAAGTCGGGATCGGTGCATCGAGTGCCTTGAAAAGCACCATACTCTTCTGCACAGACAACCCCCAAAAAAACAGGCCACTGGGAATGAAAAAAGAAAACGTCACCAAAATCAACGTCACCAAAATCAACGTCACCAAAATCAACGTCACCAAAATCAACGTAACCAAAAGCAACGTAACCAAAATCAACGTAACCAACAACAACATCAGCATCAACCACCCCAATGTCAGTGTGGCACCCGAAGGGGCAATAACATAAATTATGGTGGGAGTGGTAGCCAACCGGCTACCATAGTCATAAACGTCCACTCCGGACAAAATTTTTAGTTTCTGTTTAAAAAAAAAAAACAAATAAAATAATACCCGTTTTTTAATTTATTACTTTTTATATAGAATCAGATTAATTTTTTATTATATTTTCTTTTTTTATGGTTTTAATTCATTTTTCCTTGAATTTTTTTTTAAAATGAATTGAATTAAAAAAAAAACGAATTGTTATTTAGTTCTAAGTTTTTTTTGTGAATTGTATTTCAAATGCTCGTGTGAATAACGTACCACGCACTTACTCCTTGGCTCCTCTTGTTGCACCCGTGCAAGGGGGGCGGGATGTTTACGCGTAAAGTGCTGAACACACCTATTGTTAGCATAACGAAACTTATTTTTTTCATGCTATTGGCATTTTACTTGTAGAGAATGGTTTCGTTAAGCTAACATTTCATTACTCTTGTGTCCACCCGCAAATAAGGTACGTTGTTACTTATTTAAAACCCGAATAAATTTTTTTTTTTATTAATAAATTCAAGTTATTTTTATAACGTTATTAGAAAATATTCTAACCCGCATTTTTTTATTTTCCTAAATTTTTGGGGAACATTATTTGAGCAAAACAGGTTGCATTACCATATATAATTAAAGGTCTATTCGTTTACTTTTCTGTGTCAAGTCTAGTAAGATTTACTCAGTAACAAACTTACAGGGAGTAAGACAAATTTACTCTCAAAATTAAAATTTTCTAAAAAAGTACGCGAACGGAAAATTTGCAATAATTTACAAGTTCGTTAAACAGCTGATTGTAAAACCAAATGCAGAAAAAAAATATACCAAGGACTTAGAACATACCCCCAGGAAAGCATATTTCATATTTCGCGTTTCTAGCTTAAAGGGTTTGGACAGGCTGTGAAAGGGGAGTTTTCCCCCTACCGAAGGAATTTCCAAAAACCCCATCTTAGCGGACGTCTGCGCCAGAGGGGGAACGACCATACCAAATTTCTCCTTACCCCCAGCGAAATATGAAATATGCTTTCTTGGGGTATGTTCTAAGTCCTTGATAAAGCACATTTTAGATTTTTGGCCAGTGACGTAAAAATGGTGATTTAAAGGGCGAAAAGTCTCCCACTTTACAGCCTGCCCAAACCATAGGACAGAGGAACTTCAAATTTGGTATGCAGGCTCCTTCTCCAGATAAAAGCTAGGTTTTTTGGAAAATCTAACGGGGAGGGGCATAAAAGTGTAAAATTTTCCCCGGCCTGATAATAAAGGGGCTTGAAAGGGTGAAATCTCCCGTTTAACGGCCTGTCCAAACCGCTGGACCTAGGAAGGTAAAATTTGGTATGTAGGCTCCTTCTCTAGTGTAGCCAACAGCTAAGACGGGATTCCCTCTTGACTTTCCAAAAACACTGTTGGTACATATGTTCCCTCTCAGGCGTAGACATCCTCCCCCTACGGGGAGGGGGAAAAGGTCCCCCTGAACCGGTTGCCCAAACCGCTGAAACTAGAAAGTTGAAATGTATGCAGGTTCCTTCTCCAGTGTAGATAACAGCTAAGGCGTGACTTTTGGAAAATCCAGAGCGGAGAGGCAAAAAAACGGGCAATTCTCCAAAACTGCTGAATCTGGAAAGTTGAAATTTGGTGCATAGGTTCCTCCTCCGGTGTAGACATTCACCTAGGTCGAATTCCGGGCTTTAGCCCGCTAGTATCATATAAAATTATATATAACACTATTTATAATTTCATATGGCTTACACGGGACCATATTTACTTATATATGATTTATACAGAACCGTATATACTTATATAACCATATATAATTATATTTGCTATCTAATATGTGCGATATAATAATATATGGCCCATTATCAAAACTATTTTATGAGATATAATTATAAATGATTCAATATATAGTCAAATATAAGAAACATTTTTTGCTATGATATAAGATATAATTATATATGGTACAATATTTGCAAACAAATTTTAGATATTGTTATATATAGTTCCATATTTAGAGTATTTTTGATGTGATATAAGACATAATTAAATATAATTATTGCCATAGAACCACATATTTGAAATATTATAAGTATTTCTCCACATTTTTCTTAGAATTTCTTCACATTTTATTTAATCCATAAGGTATATAATTATATATATAGTTATATTTAATTATATAAAATCAGATAACTACAGAACCAATTTAGTATCATTAAGTCAGCCATGATGTGTAGAATTTTTCCCAAATTTCCAAAAACAATTAGTATATATAAGTACCGAAGATATAATTATACTAAAAATGTCTAATAAAGTCAGCCACACACTGTTAAGTGCCTAATTCATTATAACTCTGGCCGACCGAATTTAACCCTTAAATGCGCAACAACGCCAATTTCAACGAAAAAAATATATAATATGTAAAATTGTAAAAAAATAACAATTGCGTACCACATTTTTTAAAAAAAAAATTTTTGAGAGTTTTCTTTTTAAAAAAAGCGGTTGTATCTTAAAAGATACAATGCGCACTATCCTACATTTTAGTTTTCAAAGTAAAATACAGGTATTTTAATTATTAGAAGTATTAAAAAGCTCTTTTTATTTATAAAAATAATTTTTAATTTTAAAAATAACAGTAAATTAAATTTACAATAAAATAAAATTATAATATTCATATAATAAAAACAAAAACAATCAACGACATAAGGTAATAAACTACATCAAAGTAATTAAAAGTTATGGTAATCATAAAAGCAATTTTTTCAACTGTCACACATAAATTCACCTTACATTTTAAACAAAACATTTTGGTTTGACCTGAGCATTTGGGCAGCTTACATCTTCCTTTTTTTCCATTGTTACCCAGTGACTTGTTCCATCTAGTCGGGTGTCCTTCGGCGGCGCTGGGTATGTATTCGGCTTTCGTCTTTTTTCCTCTATCTGTTTTTCCAAATTTGGACGTCCTCTTTCTGGAACAGTTTTTGTTTTATAAGAAAACAATGCGTCAGCCACTTCCAACTTGAAATCCACCAATCGCATTTTAGATCCTGGTTTGTCTTTGTTAATTCTTCTATAAAGAATCCAGGCATTAACACATGTCATGTCAAGAAGGTGGTAAAATATTCTAGTTGTCCACTTACGGCTTTTCATTGATATTTTATGCCGGCCTATTGAGCTATCCATCAAGTCTACTCCGCCCATGTGACAATTATAATCTTTAATGATTTGTGGACATGGAATGCTTTTGATAGATTTTTCCTTTTTGTCAAAGCGTTTAATTGTTAAAGGTTCACTCACTGTATTATAAATATCTAATGGAGGCTTAGTACCGACATAGTTTGAAATAAGATTGACAATTCTATTGTCCTTCCATGATAATGTTGTCACTTCGATACCGTGTATGTTGGTAACAAATTTCTGACTTGCTCCTCTTTCGAATTTCATCATTATTTTTTCTTCATGTATCTTACAATTTTTTATTCTATTGCGTCTGATAGTACCAACCGCCAGAATTCCCTGTGTGCGCAAATATACTATTAATGGCACTGTCGTATAAAAATTATCAAAGTATACAACAAAGTTTTGATATCGGGGTACTTCCCGAAGAAGTCTTACGACAATGTTTGCTGAGGATTGAAGATCTGGCTCACCTTGAGCCAACTTTTCAGGTGCTCCGCTATAGAGTTCAAATTTGTAGGCGTATCCCATTGTATCGCATAGTACAAACAATTTGAATCCCCATTTTTTAGGTTTGTTTGGTAAATATTGTTTCATATAACTTCCAATTTTTGTAGAGCACATTTGCTCGTCTACACTCAATCTGTCAAGTTTCGGTACGGTAGAAAAAGTTTTATTTAGGGTATCGATAACCGGCCGAATTAGATAAATCCTGTCGCGATTGGGATCATTTCGATCAGGCATTTTGCTTTTGTCGTTAAAATGCAGGAGTTCCCGAATTTTTTCAAAGCGTTTCATAGGCATTTGGCTTTGTATTATATGAACACTTCGGTGGTTGTTTGCAGACCAGTAGTCTCTGGAGTTTGGAAGTTTGTTATACGTCATGTAAAAGAGAATTCCTATAAATTTGCGTAGATCTGACACTGTAAAATTAAAAGATTGATTTACACCAGCATATTTTAGCGTTTCCATTACTATTTCTTCCTCCAATGATTGTGGAAATAAATGACACCAAACTTTAAAAGGCGTCTCTAAAGCTTTTATATCATCTGTAAGGTCACTATCGCCTCCAAATTGAACTTTCTTAGCATCAATTTGAAGATTTCCCTTTTTCCATAAAATTCTTTCAAATTCCGACGACTTGGGATTTATAAAAACCCCATTAAATTCTGAAGAAAAAGAACTCCAAATATTTGACGGACCATAAGTTGTATTAGTCTTTGAATTAGAAGTAGAAGGTGTTAAATCTAACTGTTCATATCGGCCCAAATCTGCCGCTGTCTGTACTTCTTGATTATTATCTTCATTTATCATTTGTATGAAAGAATCATGTATAGAACCTTCAATATCAATTTCATCCTCAGTATCACTTTCTGTATTATTTTCATCCGGTATCAATAGAATTCTAGTAGCTTTTTGGAGCTCTGGTTTCTTTTTACAAGAATTTGTAACTTGCATGTCATCCTCATCTGAATTACTTCTGTCCGTACTATCGTAAGTAATACCCTCGCTATTGCGTAGTAATGCACAAACTTCCTCATCAGTCATATTGACTCCATCAACCTTTCTAAATCCTGACATGACTTAAAAATTCTAAGTTCTGAATTATGAAATCAATTAACAATCGACTGTAGTTTATTATAACACTCAAAATAATTAATCCTGTAAACAAAGCAAGACGCCGAACATAGAACCTGCTTGTTCAAAGCATACAATATAAATGAACTTGCACCACAACGTAGTACATAATTCAAATAAAAACGGCTATGTAATTTGTAGGTGAATGCGCAGTGTATCTTTAAAGATACAACCATTAAATAACGCTCTGTAGCCAAATTTTGAAACAAAAAGTTTTTGTAAACACTTTTTACGCTTAATTAAATGTTTTTACACTAAAATTATTTTTTTCAAATCCTTAATATATTGCTGCTTAATATTATGTAACATCCAATTACCAAATTTTTATATTTTTACACAAAATTTAATTTTTAACATTGACTGTAAATAAATCGAAAGTACTCAAGACTTTCTTGAAAGGGCTATTTTTTAAAAAATGAGTTATAATGTTTCAAATACGTTAGATTTATTTTTATTCAATTTGGACCAAAATTGATACCGTAGGAAATTTTTTTTTGGTTGTATCTTAAAAGATACCGTAAGCATTTGAGGGTTAAATTATGGTAAAGAATTTGCTTTTTAAATTTTAATATTTTTTATTACAAAATTTTAATATTTTTTTTAAATTCAATATTTTTGTATACGTTTTTTAATTAACTGATACAATTCGATCTGACATTTTTCGGATAAATTTAAACTGTTATTTTTCTGAAATTTCTAAGTATTGCGCCATATCAATTTTTTTTACTATGTTCGATCGAGTAGGCCAATCACGGGAGATTTGTGAGTGTAATTTGTTCGCGTAACATTTCTTCACACACGACAAACAAATCATAACAACTTTAAACTTAAAGAGAAAACATGAATCTTGAAGCGGATCATACAACAGCTCTCTTAATAATTTATTTGTGTACGAAACAAAAAAATATTAAAATATAAACAAGTGAACGAATGATTGGCTTTTAAGAACAAATATAGTATGGCACGTCTAATTGAACCTTAAAAAACTGTTACTTCCCAAATTCTTGGATAATATCCAAAACCAAATAAACCTTTAGACTCATACAGACTAATAAGTTTGCTTTCTTCTGTAAGCAAAATATTAGAAAAAATTACAAAAGAAAAATAAACTCTTATTGAAGCAAATAAAATACTTCCAAGACAAAAATATGGATTTAGGAGTGAGCACACAAATATTCAAAAATAATTTTCAAAATGGAAAATCAGCTGTTTTTGACTCAGTTTGGCATGACGGCCTCATCTTCAAATAAAAGTATGAACTTATAGAAATAATAAAAATAATTCAGTTTCTTGCATAACAGATCATTTCAGGTTTACTTGGGTAGATTTTGCTCTCAACAAATCAATATAACATTAAGTTGACCTCAAGGCTCCTGTCTTTCACCCATATTATACAATATTTTCACCTCAGACATTCCAATTTTCCCAAATTATACCACATCAATATTTGCAGACGATCTATGAATACTAAGCTCCGATCTTTACGCAGCTAGCATAATTTGAAATATACAAAATGCGTTAATTGAGTTAAGCAACTACTGTAAAATAAATGGAACATCCTAGTAAACTCCAAAGAAACGCAAGCCATTTATTTTTTAACTAAAGTTAAATGTCTTGGAGTTATTCTAGATACCAATTTTAACCCCAATGAATATATACCCTATCTTCAGATCTTAATGTTGATAACAAAAAACTAATAAAAGATATTTTTCATCCCATTATGTTATACTGTTGTTAGAGTATTCAAAAAACCGGCCTTGTGGAAAAACCGGTTTCGGTTTTCTTCGAAAATTCGAATTTAAAAAAAACCGGTTTCGGTTTTTGCAGAAAAAACCGGTCAACCGGTTTTTTTCGGTTTTTTTTTAATTTGAATAAAAAGCTTATATAATTTGTTAATTGTTTTAAATTCAAAAAAAGAAAAAGAAATTTAATATATAAAGTAATAAAAATAAAAAAATACATTCTTTGAAAAAAAAAATATTTTATAATATTTTTTTATTGTATTTCATTTCAAAATTTTATTTATTGGTTTTAATATTTTTTAATATAATATCTTAAAAATTAATATTATAAAATTATATTCATAACAAATGAATAGAGATCATTAGGTTTGTAAATTGGGTAAAATAAGTACGTTAGTAATAGGTCTGTTCGACGTACGTTACCGCGGGTGCCCGCGGGAACCCAATCTTACCAGAAAGCGTTTCTTGTAACAAAAATTGGGTTAATGAGAGCGTTCATGAGAGAGTAATTGTGTTTCTCTTTTTACCAGAACTTACCCGTACTTTTTGTTTGGATAAAATGGTAAAATTGTCAAATCATCAGCTGCTGCTAATAAATTAACCGTTTTGCACTTTTGAAAAAAAAATAAATAAAAGTTAATAAAAGTTTACTATAAACAACTTTTACTTCTTAATAATGAAAAATACATTTGAAAATGTAAAAAGTTATATAAATATTTCGAATATATTAATTAATTAAGCTGTTTTTTAATATGAATAAATTTAACGTTTATTTTTGGGTATGAAATGTGGTTTTGTGCGTTCGCAATATTTTGGGCATTTTTATGGTTTTGTGAGAGAATTTTTTGTTTACTCTCATTTTACCAGACTTTACCCAAAATTACCTCGTACAGACCTAATTTGAACGTTTAAAACGTTTGGCATTAAATAAGTTTTTTTAATATTATATTTTAAATATGTAAAAAGAAAATCTATTTTTCACTTTTAAAATAATATTTTAGAAATAATATGCAATTTAAATGTTTCGTTTTAAGTCGATTTTTTTGTTTGCTTTTGATAAAGCAAGAAGTGGAAAATACTGGGTACGTTCGTAAATGCAGTAGTTGCGCATCACTGCAGAATAATAAAAGTAAGACGTTCAAAAAAGCATCACTTGGCAGCACGTTTTTTATGCAAACAACTGACAGTGCTGGCGCAAATTTTTGCAACTATGGCATCATTAAAGTGTCTGATGCAATAGTGCAAAATTAGTCTTCCTTTTCGTTTTAGTTGATTTTTAATAGTCAAAAGTCGTTTCATCTTTCTATTAATTCTATTTTTATTATAAGTTAACAAAAAGTTGTCAATGTTATTGCGGTGAACATAATTATATCTTTTGCAAAACGTTCTAAAAAGCAAACTGTGCAGTTGTTGAGCAGTAGCAAAGCATCTGCAACAGATGATCACCCATCAGCAACAAAAATTGGCATAACTGCCGCAGTGATGCACAAATTCTCTGCATTTACGAACGTACCCACTCTTTCACTAATAGTAGATGTTGGACAAATAGTCAAAAGACAATTATATAAATTTTCCAACTTTTCAGTTCTTTTCTCGCATTTATCAAGATATATGAAATCATCATATAATAATGAATAATTTTGTACAGTCTCTTTTGAATTTGGAATATCCAAAGTTAAGTCTTCATCGGAATCTATCAGACTTACATCTAAATCTTCATAACCAAACAAACTATTATGAGTGTTCGGAAAAAGGAAAAGAGACCAAGTAACCCAGTTGGTGATGTAATTAAAAAAACCGGTTAACCGAACAAAAAAGACTGGTTTTCGGTTTTCTTCGAATTTACAAAATATTCGAAACCGATCGGTTTTTAAAAAAAAAAGAAACCGGTTGACCGGTTTTCGGTTTCGGTTTTTGAATACTCTAACTGTTGTTCAGCTTGGTATACTACTGCAAAATGTCATATCAGTAAACTACAAATAGCTTGAACAAAATGCCACCAAACGTTTGCATAAAATTGAATCGAATATGTTAAAGGAAAAGTAATTAGATTTACTGACGATTTTTTAAGAACTCTCTCAACATTCTCATAATATATTTTCATCATAATTTTATCTCCTTACCCTGGCCTAAATTTTTACCTAATACCCCTGCTTTATAAATTTTTTTGAAATGTAAATATTAAAACTTGAAATTAATCACTAAAGAGTGTGTGTGAAACTAATGAAATTTTATTCACCTCAAAACTGTCAAGAAGCATACTTTGCTACCATTTCACACACACCCTAAGTAGAAAAGTAACATAGTCCCTAAAACTCTTAACATTATTAAACAAATGCAAATGCGATAAATGTAAATAATTTCTGAAAATAAAATATTTAAATGGAATTTTTTTCTATCTGGGATGTTGTATTTCGGTACTAGTTGGAAATAAAATTTTGAGTTTTTTTTCATTATTAGTACTTTTGTATATATTAAAATAACAGTTTTTGAATGATTTCAGTCGGTGACGAATGCCGTAATACGGCCATAGAATTAAAGCGGTAAGGTGAATATTAAAAAAATTTTAGAACTACAATTACTTTACGTGCATAAATTTTAAACAATCTGGTATCTCTAAAAATCAATATTTTTATTGACATATACTGAACGTACAATAAAGTATGTGTAAATGTACGCAATAAAAGTCACAGTAAAAGAAAATAAGAAAAACTGATCACATCCAGCCAATTGCAGGAATAACCTTATAATTGTAGAAAAAACTTTTCTTTTCATACAAAATATTAAAGTTAAAAGTGGTATATACTAAAATTAGTCATATTACAATAAAAAAAATAAAAATCTACAAGAAATTTAAAAATGGCCACCACTGCAGATTTACCAAGCTCCAATGAGCGACACTATTATGCCAAATTGGAAGCTATAAAAGATATACGCGACAAAACCGTATCTTTGGAAAAGCTTAAAGTACGTATTATTAAAGAAGTTAAATTGAGCGATGACGAGGATAAATGTTTAGATGAATATCGCAAAGAGCTAGAACATTTACTTGAAGAAAAAATGTCTCACGTAGAAGAATTGCGTCAAATACATGCAGACATCAATGATATGGAAAATATCATAAAACAAACTAAAGATAATCAAACGCGTTCCGTTGACATGGCTAATCGTCATTATGAAGAATATTTAGCTTTAAAGTATCAAATCGATCACATGCGTCGTGATTATTTGGGTTTAAGTCCTTTAAGGGATTTACACGAGGAAGAAGGTAGTCCCATATCTAAAGATCGCTTTCCAACAAATTTTTTAAAAGTAGCTGCACAAAGTGCTGCTGCGGCTGCAGCAGCATCTTCGGCCGCACAATCATCCGCCTTGGCTAGACCACATCCCAGGCATCCTCTGATGCCTGAAGCTACAGTTACGGCTTTACCACCCTCAGCTCCAAATAATGTTGTATCAAATACAGGAGCACCACCTACAGGAGGACATGCTTTTATGCCTCCGGCTCCACCAGGCTCAGTTACAAATCCGAATTCAGCTGTACGTATGGGTAAAGGCGACTTTTCAGCACCTCCTCCACCGCCACCTCCTTCCAGTCGTTTACAGCAAACTCCCTCCATTGGCTTGGGACACCATCCCACTTTTCGTTCAGATTTCAATGTTAATTTAAGGCAACAACCTCCTCCTATGAAATCTTGTCTGTCGTGTCATCAACAAATTCATCGTAATGCTCCCATTTGTCCATTATGTAAGGCTAAATCGCGTTCTCGTAATCCCAAGAAACCAAAAAAGAAGAATAATTAAGGTTTGTTCTATTAAATACAGTTTTGTGTGTAATAATAGCAGTATCATATAAAATTTTTAAGACTTTATTTGATAAGTATTGTTGAAATGTCATTCTACATGGTCATTAAAATTGGTCGGGCTTGAGATCATAATCAAATGTTACTATGAAATATAAAACACTTACAATAAATGTAATGACAATATAGGAAAACAAGTGTGGTTCGGCGCTAGAGGGAGAGCCACACTTTTGACCTGAGTGACCAGGTCATCGTCAGCCTCATTCTGAATCAACACCCACAACAATTCATAATAAGCTATCATAAGCATAATATCAACCAATCAGAAGAAAAGCGGTATTGAAATTTCATTTGCAATGAGAACTTTCCGTCTATTA
This sequence comes from Eustalomyia histrio, assembly GCA_949748255.1. NCBI lineage: Eukaryota > Metazoa > Arthropoda > Insecta > Diptera > Anthomyiidae > Eustalomyia > Eustalomyia histrio. The sequence goes on along the minus strand of OX456523.1, from coordinate 77,050,294 downwards.
TTAGATATCACCACTAATTAATCCAACATTTTTAGGTTTTACCAAAAAATTTTTATTTTCAAAATATTAAGAAGTATATTTTGAAATTAGTCAAAATTGTTTCAACTAAAATCATTTAATTTTACATTCGTTACTAATTAAATGGGATATAAGCTTACTTCAAAAGAAACTCTGTTGGGGCTTCCTCTATATTTCTTTGAAATTTGTATATAATATATAGGTTTTGTTTTAGTAGTTTTTATTTTTAGAACCCCATTAAAAAGGTCATCAAAATAGCTTTCATTTGATACCAAATTTGAATATCGTCTTTTTAAAACGAACGTGAAAAACCCGCAAAAAAAATGTATCCCACATTTCAACACTCAAGACTAAAATGGGAAACTAGCTTGCTTTTTTTTTGTTTTGGATTGATATTAACAGTACACAGAATAAAAATTCAAAATTCTGTTTTTAATATTGAACCTCTTCCATAGAACATATTTATAAATCCAAAAAAAAAATTGTTTTAAAAAGGCACCAACAATGGAATTTGTAATACAAAAAACTTTTTGTAATTTTTTTTTTGTAACTTCAATTTTTATTCTCATACAATTTTTATATGAAAACTAACAAACATTTCAAACAAAAAATTGTTAGAAATCGAATATGAATTTTAACAAATATTTTTAATTACTTAAAATTTTGTGATACTTTTTTCTGTATAATGTTTTCCATAAAAAATTAACTGTTTGTTAAATTTTAAGTAGTAATTTAGTAATCAGGCCTTAAAAGCAATAAATTATTTTTCTCCTGGAAAAATTAAATTTGCAAAACTATTTTTTTATTTATAAAAAAGACAATCACAAAATGTAAATTTTGTTGCGGGAAAAATAATAGTCTTGTATATTACATTTCCATGAAATCAAGTTGTACACAATTGTCAATAAGATTTTTATGAAAAATATTTTTTTATATAGTATTTTCATGTGAAATTAAAATAACTTACTATGCTTTTGAAAAAAATATTTTTTTTTGTTTTTTTCGAATTTTATATCTATAACTACTTGTAAAGTAAACGACTATTCCTACTTACCTGACTTTTCTTTATTTTTTGTAAACAAAAATAATTTGAACATTTGGGACCGCCTTTGTACGAAAGCTGTTTTCGTATATGGACTTCGCCGGAACGCGAAATATATATATAGCAATTATGTTGTTTGCCCTGCTCTATTTTTACTAACAAACACATAATTTATTTGTTAGCTTTTGTTGTTTTTAATTTTTTATCGAATTAAAAATACAAAAATTTCAAATATTTCTATGACAAATATTTTTGTTTACATTTTTAAAGAGAAAAGCTAATAATATCTTAGGCTTGGCATCATTTATATATATATATTCTTTTTTTTAAGTAGCTTTATCTTTAACTATTTAGCAAGTCTATATCTACTTAAATTTGTATGGAATATTTATATAAAATTCGAAAAAAACAAACCTATTATAATAAAAGAGAATATCGATTTAAAAACTTTTTGAGTTAAACGAGTTAAAAAGTTAATTTACGTAGACAAAAATAAGAATTTTTGTTTAAGATTTTAATAAAAATATTTTTATATATTTATATATTCTTTTTTTATTTTATATTAAGATTAAAATTTCAATATCTTAATAGAATTTATAAAGATCGTTTTACGATCTAGACACTTTGAATCTTATGATTAAGACTGACTTTGATACTTAAACTACTCTAGTATTTATAGTAGAAAAATGTAAATTTTCTGGATGGTCAACAATTCTTGAGAATTGTTTACCACTTTTTGTCTCGCCAGAATTTCCGTTTTGTTAAAATAAATAAAAAAAAGAGAATCAAACTTCTAGTTGAAAACAACATTCAATTGCAATTGCCAAAATTATTCGGAATTTTGTCAGTGTTAATTGTAGAAACTCTGTTAAGGGTTTTTTGTTATATAAAATTATTAATAAAAAAAGAGTGTTGAACTCTTACTTTCAATTGCAATTATGTGAAAAGAAATGCAATTGCCAAAATTATCCGGAATTTTGTCTGTAGAAACTTTGTTAAAGTTCTGTTGCAATTGTATTTTGTTATGTGACCGGACATTATGTTCCCGTTATTATTTAAAAACAATTCGTTGGAATTGTTATTTTCTTAAAAGTGTTAATGCCAGCAAAGATTATGTATCAAGGGAATGTGGGGAGACGTTATATTATATTGGTGTGTGCCAATAGAATATGGGGAGACATAACACCCCCACCGTTAGATTGAGGCTCCGACGAAATTGGTAAGATTGACATTCTTCGTTTGGTTACAAAATATATAGATAATATAATAATTGAAAAAATTGTTATTACGTCTATGCTTATGCCTAGGATATTAGAACTATTATTTTGATACAAAATTCCTTTTATGGTTTTATCATGTTCAATTTGTTTGACATAAAGGTTTTCTAATTTTATATATGTTAGTGAATCATTTTTTTTCTCTTATTTTCGTGATTACATTTGGTAGAATAAACTTATCATATGTTTTTAGTTTCATATTAAAAAAGGTTTTGTTCAAGGTTTTAATTTCGCAATTTTCAAATTTTAATAAGAAGTGTACCTTAATTCTCATATTTATTTTGTTGCAGTTTTGTGATATCTCAGAGAAGAAGTTTTTGAAAATGAGAATACCGGGAAGAATTTTCGTTACAATTGTTTGATTCAAATTTTCCATATTACAATTTGCTTCTTTAAAGTTAAATATGTTTATAAGGCACTTATCGTTTACTTTAATTAAATTTTTCTTTAGGTTCTCTTTTACGTTAGTATTATATACATTATTATTTGAGTCTATTAGAATCTCATAGTCCTGGAGAACGACTGATTTATTTTCGGAATTCGGAATTGGTTCGAGTATTACTTTCGATAAAGCATCGATAGAATAATTCGGAATTAGTAGGATTATTACAATATCATTATTGTGAAGTCTGACGGCTACTTTAATGTTAGCGTAACTATCGAAGTCATTAATCAAATTCAGTTCATTCCTTGTCAATATATATCTGTTGGGATGATTCCGAGTTTGCTAGAAAATATAATTTGTCCAATGTCGTCTATATGGTCCCTTAAAAGTGATATGTCATTATTTATCTGATAAATGTGTCCAAAAAATGTCATTTCGTCTTCCAGAGTTGTTATTTTGTTCTGCAGGAAATCTTTAAATTTGTTCAGATAGTTTCCTATCAATATTTGTTTCTGGTTTATATGATCAGTAATGTTCCGTATCTGGGTGGACAATATATTGTTAACATATGTTAACTCATTCACCTTGTCCGTTAAATTCCCAATACCTCCGTGTAAAGTTCTGAGTGAATTGTCGATTTTTATCTCATCGTCGCTGTCCATTTTTCCCGCTATAAATTTAAGTCCCTTGCCCAGTACGTCCATCAGTCCGCGTCTTGATCTGAAGTGTGGGTTAAGGTTCTCTATCTTACCCTTTAATAAGATGAAATTCTTGTTCACTGTATCCAGTAAAGTTCTTGTCTCGACGGTGGTAGTGTTTAAGGAGATCATGTTGTTGTGTATTAAGTCCAGAGTTTTCATATAGGAAGTTATATTGACTATGTGAAGAATTTTGTCATATCGTTTGATTACCTTTAGTTCTCCGGTCTTAATTGGTACGTATCCGTTATTGTTTATAAGGTCCTGTATGACGATAGTCTGGGCGTTAGCCGTCGTAACGAGAACTATTATCAAAATCCAGTTTGTCATCTAAAAAAATAGATAAAAAGTGTCATTCATCAGTTTTAATGGTCGGGTTATCTCTGTCCTGATATTTCTTCCGTGGTCTAACATGTGTTTTGTAATATTTATGTCCGGTTTTCTTACTCGCAATGTGTTCCTCGTCTAATTTCAACGCGTCTATTCTCCTGTATTTGCGGTGGTTCTTTCCACCTCTGATTTCCCGAATGTAGTCAGTTCCTTCCTCCAACTTTATATCCATTCTATTTTTATTTAATCGATTTATATAGTCCTCCTTCTTCCTGACCATATTATCATGAATTTCACGATATTTGCTTTCGTGGATTTTACCACTAACAAAATCTATGGGTTTGATACGGGTAGTGGTATGAATTGTGTTGTTATAGAATCCTATGATTCTAAGGATTTTATCCTCTATGCTCTCTGTTTTATTTTGTTTATCGTGTCTAAGAAGCCTTATATGTTCGTTTATGGTATTGTGTAATCTTTCCACATCGGCGTTGGATGTGTGATTACTATTCGATGTAAAGTGAATATCAATGTTTTCTCCTTTTAGGAATTGTTGCATGGGAATTGCCTTGAATCCCAATTCGTTATCGACTACAATTTTCTCAACTTTTCCGTGCGTATTCATATATTGGAGAAGTTTTGTCTTGAACTTTGTCCAAGAGCGTCCATTTATCTTATAAGCCACAGCAAATTTCGAGAATTTGTCTATTATTGTCATAAACAAGGTTTTTCCCAGTGAGTAAAAAACGTCTATATGTACTGTTTCCCGAGGTTTATTGGGTGTTTGCGTGATTTTAAAGGGAACTTTAGGTGGTTGTCTGTCGTACTTCTCAAGCATGCATGTTTCGCAGTTGTTAATAAATTGGGTGATCCTCAATTTTAATTTAGGATTATAAATCCGTGTTTTCAATTCTTCGAATACCGCTAGTATTCCTCTGTGATTTTTGTCCAAGTGTTCCTTTTCTATTGTTTCCGTTAGTTTAAGTTCGTCTTCTATATCTTTCACTATATTGTGGCATCGTATTACTCTATAGTTTCCATTTACTGAAAAGATTTCCTCGTAGACGCGCTTAAATGTTTTGAAGAATTCTTCGTCTATCAATATGGCGTTCATATGGTTTGGATTAAAATGGTTTTTTAATAGGGTGATAATACATTCTTTGTTGAGGTGTTTGATCCTTATCGTTTTTCTGGTGTTATTGAATACCTTTTCACTTTTCATTGTCATTGAACCCGAAGTTATTTTTTTGATGATAATTTGTGTTTTGAATATGTTGATGGGCAAAACACTTTCTTTTATACTAGCCTGATCCGGGTGTTCGATTCTTGACAATGCGTCGGCATTACCATTTTTCGTACCTTTTTTATATTTGATCTCATAGTCAAATTCTGAAAGTTTCAGTCTCCACCTAATGAGTTTCGAGTTGGGTTCCTTGATTGAAAATAGCCACGTTAATGGTCTGTGGTCTGTTTCAGTAAGAAATTTACGACCGAAAAGATAAGCCATACGATGGCCAATAATTCCTTCTCAATAGTGCTGTAGTTTATTTCGTGCTGATTGAGTGTTCTACTCGCAAAGCAAATTGGATGTTCATCTTGGGAAAGTACTGCGCCCAAGGCGTAATTACTAGCATCTGTTGTGAGAGTGAATTTCTTTGAAAAATCGGGGTATCTAAGGATTGGATCGTTGGTCAATATTGTTTTGAGGGTATTAAAGCTGTCTAGATATTTTTGATCAGATATGTTAATTTTGGCATCCTTTTTCAAAAACATTGTCATGGGTTTCGCTATAAGTGAATAATCCTTGATGAATTTTCTGTAATATCCTGTGAGTCCAAGAAACTGTTTAATTTGTTTAGGGGTTTTTGGGATTGGATAATTGAGTACGCATTCGATTTTCGATGGGTTTGGTTTTATTCCGTTTTGAGTTATGATGTGTCCTAGAAATTCTGTTTCTCTTTTGAAGAACTCCGATTTATCCAACTGAACTTTTAAGTTTGCTTCTTTCAAACATTTTAAAATTGTTCCAATTGATTGAACATGTTCCTGGAGAGATGTTGAAAATATTATAATGTCGTCTAAGTAAACTAGACATATTTTATTGATGTAGTCCTTTAATATATTATTCATAAGTCGTTGGAAGGTTGCGGGGGCTGTTTTTAAACCGAATGGCATCCTCACAAATTCATAGTGGCCTCCTTCTACTGTAAAGGCCGTTTTATGTATGTCTGCCTCTTCGACTTTAATTTGATAAAATCCCTTTGCCAAATCTAATGTAGTGAAATACATACACTTTCCAAGCTTGTCGAGGATCTCGTCGATATTTGGTATTGGATATCGATCATCTATCGTAGCTTCGTTCAATTTCCTGTAGTCCACAACCAATCGCCATTTCTTTTTACCGCTAGCGTCTTCCTTTTTTGGTACGATCCAAATAGGTGCTGAATAAGGGAGTTGCTTTGTCGTATTATCCCATTATCTAACATCTCCTGAATTTGTCTTTGGACCTCTTCTTTATGGATGTATGGATATCGATATGATTTCGAGAAAATAGGGATATTGTTGGTAGTATTTATCCGATGTTTTATGGCGCTTGTGAACGTCAGTTTTGTATTTTCCTGGTAAAATATGTTGTGAAACCTTTTCACAATTTTTTTTGACTTCATTTTTCTCTTCAGGATTCATATGGGCCATGCGAATTTGGTTAAGAGGTGGTTCTGTTTGTTGGAACTCGTCATCCACAATGCAGACATTCTTGGCATCTACCTTTGCCATGTCTGAATTATCAATATGTACTATAGCCAAACTGTCCGAAGATCTCTGTATTTCCAGTTTGTAATTTTGAATGTTATATAGCCCTTCATCAAGAATTACTTCACCTTTATTATTTTTTTGTTCCTTAATGTGAACCAGTCCATTATCCTCTGTCGTTATGAACTGGATAGTGTGCATTTTATTGTATATTAAGGGGATTCGTTTTCCATTCATAATCAGTATGTCGTTTTCATAATTTATTATAGCTTTGAATCTTTTAAGAACGTCATTACCAATGATTCCATCGTAGAAATTGTGGAACTGGCATTTTATTAAATTAAATTTTTCGTTGGTATTTCCAAGTTCGGAAAATAAGGGTACTTGGTAAATAGTATTAGTTCTAATTTGGTTCTGGAGAGTTGTAAGTGTCAAAGGGTTAGATTTGATTTTCCATTTTGGATTACATAAACCAGGATTTACAATTAAGTGGGTAGCCCCTGTGTCTATGATGAATTTTAGTTCGTTTTTTATTACTATATAGGGTAGTTGTCCCGTGAGGCTCGTATAGGAAAATTTTCAGAAGTATTAGCGTCGTTATGTTGATTTGTAATTCCCATATTACCTGGATATGTTATGTTTGGTATGGGTTGCTTGGGTTGGTGGTTCCAACAGTTACAATTATTTTCGACCATGTTAATGTCCATAGGTTCTGGCTGATTGTTTGCCCGGTGGTAGTTTGGTTGTTGGACATGGTTTCGTGATTGGTAATTCCAATTTTGTTGATAATTATTTTGGTTAGATCTGTTTACTTGTGGGGTGTGTACTTGGTTATGATTTCCAGATCGTGGTTGGTAGTTATTACCATATGACGAACCACGTAGATAGTTATTTTGATTGGATCTGTTTTGCTGATTTTTATTGTTGTCTTTGGATCTGTTCCCATTCTGTTGTCGATTGTTACTATTACCTCTGTTATCATTGTAATGTTTGTTCTGTTTATTATAGTTGTCTGTAGTGTATGCATATCCCGATTTGAATAGAATTTCCATAGCTGATTCCAAGCTATCTGGGTTCCTGCACGTCAATATTGTTCGCATTGTTTCCAGGATTTTTTCTTTAAATACGTTCAAAGCTGTGCGCATATTATTCCTTGCGCATTCGTTGGCTGCGTCTCCTTGTCCCAGTACCGTGCTGGTTTTATTATTAAGTTTTCTTAATCTTTGTTTAATTTCGCAGTAAAACTCGACGCTGTTGGTTCGGAAGTTTGTCCCTCTTAATTCATCAAATAATTCCTCTAAACTTAATCTTTCGCCGAAGTTATTCGTTAATATTTCCTTAATGTCTGGCCAGGATTCTGCTTGACAGTTTATTTCGATTGTTTCTCTAGCCTTTCCCTTAAGTTTGCTCTTTATTATGTCCGAGAATAAATATTGAGAGGGTCCGTCGTATGTCCTCAATATTGGGTGAACCCTGTCTATTAGGTTCACAAAGTTCTGGAGATCTCTGTAATCTCCATTTGTTCAAGCATTTTAAAGGGTCAATATGAACCGAAGGTGGTTCCGCCATCTTCTTTCCAAAATTCTTAGTCTAAATTCCCAAGTAGTTTACCCCAAAAAAGATGGTCGTCTTCGTCCAGTGACGAGCAACTGTCTTCCGAAATGTACGTACTAAAGTCGGAATTGCTATCGGTTGTGTATCCCAATAGGTCCCCAAAGTCAGAGTCACTGTCCGGTGTGTCAAATTCGTCTTCCGAATCCGGAAAGTATTCAGGTATAGTCATAGAGGTTTGATCTCTTCTTCAGAGGTGGAGAAAAAAAAAGTTTTCAACTGGCCGTATTAAGAAAAAGGAAGTTTTCCCTTTTTTCTCCGAATTTATTCGTTTATATTTTATCCGATTCCGAAAATAAAACTATATCTAAATTATAATTGATAATCCAAAATTTATAATCAAAATATAATCCGTAAAAATCACAAGTTCTAGATAAAATATTCCCGTTCCGCGGGTCTTTGGAAATGTCGCTGTACGTTTTCGTTTAGGTCCGTCGAATACCCGTCGTTGGAATCAAACCCCGAGTCGTATGGGTAAGGGTTCGCACGATCTTCGAATCCGTAGAAGTCCTCGCTCTCGGTGTCTGATTCGAACGGATTATAATCTGGTTCGATATCACTCATTTAAATTAATGTCTAAATTATAAACTAACTTTATTAAATTTGGATATTCTACTTGTTAGATTGTTGTTGTGGTTGATAGCACTGTTGCTGTTATTTCTTGAAGTGTTGGTTAGTTGGTCCCCAATGGTATGGTGTCTGTTGTTTTTTTTTTTGGGGTTGTTTTGGTTGATAGCACTGTTGCTGTTATTTTTTTGAAGTGTTGGTTAGTTGGTCACCAATGATATGGTGCGTGTTGAATTTTGGTCACCAATGGTATGGTGCCTGTTGTAAAGGAGTATTTCCCCTTTTTGTTTATACCCGTAAGGACATAAAAATGTCCAGTATCCGTTTTTATTATTTTTTTTTTTTTAAATTTTCTTTAAAAAAATTTTCAAGGATACCCGGAGTATCCTACCGACTGCGCCAGTTAATTTACGTAGACAAAAATAAGAGTTTTTGTTTAAGATTTTAATAAAAATATTTTTATTTATTTATATATTCTTTTTTTATTTTATATTAAGATTAAAATTTCAATATCTTAATGGAATTTATAAAGATCGTTTTACGATCTAGACACTTTGAATCTCATGATTAAGACTGACTTTGATACTTAAACTACTCTAGTATTTATAGAAAAAAATGTCAATTCTCTGGATGGTCAACAATTCTTGAGAATTGTTTACCACTTTTTGTCTCGCCAGAATTTCGTCTAGAACGGAAGTGCAATTTCCGTTTTGTTAAAATAAATAAAAAAAGAGAATCGAACTTCTAGTTGAAAACAACATTCAATTGCAATTGCCAAAATTATTCGGAATTTTGTCAGTGTTAATTGTAGAAACTCTGTTAAGGGTTTTTTGTTATATAAAATTATTAATAAAAAAAGAGTGTTGAACTCTTACTTTCAATTGCAATTATGTGAAAAGAAATGCAATTGCCAAAATTATCCGGAATTTTGTCTGTAGAAACTTTGTTAAAGTTCTGTTGCAATTGTATTTTGTTATGTGACCGGACATTATGTTCCCGTTATTATTTAAAAACAATTCGTTGGAATTGTTATTTTCTTAAAAGTGTTAATGCCAGCAAAGATTTTGTATCAAGGGAATGTGGGGAGACGTTATATTATATTGGTGTGTGCCAATAGAATATGGGGAGACATAACATTAAAACCCTAATACCACCCTCATAACATTATTTACTAGCGTATGATTAATATATATTTTCTTTTAAATTTCATATTGCACACCCTTTAACACATGTTTCAACATAATAAAAAAATATGATGTTTTGGAAAAGTAACCGTAACCGTTTGAACATTTTCGAAAGGCTACGCTCGTCGGTTTAGGGAGGATTCTTGAGTAACAAGCTACAAATCGGCTGTAGGCTATTAAAATATTCACACGACAGTGATAGTTGGTATCATCCCATTAAACACTATAAAACAAAAACTCACACACACATTCCTTCACTTTTGATACATTAGTGTCTATCAGCCTATCATGCTATATTATCTTCCCTAATTCAAACAAACAATATTTCAGGATATTCTATTCATCACTTAACCGTCACCATTCCCAAAATAGTCTCATTTATTTAAAAACATTTATTTTATTTTAAAGGCTATTCTATTTTACAATTCCTTTCTAATCATATGTAAATATAAAAGAATACTTTTAAGTTATACTTATTTATTTATTTATTTATTTATTTATTTATTTATTTATTTATTTATTTATTTATTTATTTATTTATTTATTTATTTATCCATATTGTAATACAAAAAGCCTTCAAGGCCAAAAAATATATATTACATAGCAATACACTCCTGAACAATTCTTACAAACTAATTGAAACTATACATACAAAATATATAATATGTATAAAACAAAAATTAGTACACTCAAACATGATTTACTTTATTTGGCTACCCAGTCGAAAGAAAAAGTATAATTACATAGAAATCCGGTAATCATAAGTATACTTCATAAGTATAACTTAAATACTATTTATAAAGTTTTTTATGCGCGATCTGCATTAATTTTATATGGGATGTATTTTAGTCTGGATCAAGATCATGATTTTTTTTAAATAAAAAATTTTGTTATTATATTTTGTAATCTTGGAGAATACACAGACAAAATTTATTGGGCTCTGGTTTTAGGGCCACTTTTGTTCGTAATATTTCTTAATGACTTATTTAGTATTTATGATAATAGTATGTGTACTGCGTTTGCTTTTGCTGATGACTTGCAGCTGGTAATATCTGGCGATAGGAGCTTCTTAGACGTTTTTCAGGCAAACATTTACTACTATGTGGATGTGACAATTAATTGGATGAATCGCAATAATTTGATTATTAATGCTGACGAGACTAAAGCTTTATTGTTTGGAATATCCCTTCTTAGGGAGAATATATAAATTTTTGTTGGACCTAAGCAAATTTAATTTGTGAATAAATTGACATGCCTTGGTGTGATTCTTGATAGTGAGTGAGCTTAAATTTCAAATGTCAAATTAACTCGATATCATCTAGAGTTCATTTCATGCTAAGGAAGTTATATTGCTCTAATTTATACATTCCATTTCATGTTAAAACAAAAATTGTACATGCTTTAATTATGCCAATTTTTACTTATGGTATTGAGATATATACTGGTACCCTTGCATATAATTTAAAAAGAATTTCGTTACTTTTTAACCGTGTTGTCAGATATGTTTTTTCACTCGGAAATCGTGATCATGTAAATTCATATGTACTGAAATTTTTGGGATGTAGCTTTAATAGTTTTATTAAAATTCGTAATCTTATTCTATTTTACAAAACATTTAAGCTGGGTTATCCTTCTATATTCTTAGACCGATTTAGATATAGTAGATCTACTAGAAATAAACAGATTTTAGTTCCGAAGCTAACTACATATTAGACAGAGCATATTTTGTTAAAGTGGCAAGGTTATATAATGCTCTTCTGAGAGCACTTAAACCTTTTACAAACTCATTTGATTTACAGAAAAAATGTCTTGTTGCATTTGAACAACCATTTATCGCAGTTTCATAGTTTTCTCTCACATAGCTTTAACCGATCTTAACTATAATTGTTTAAATATTTCAATTATTTTAACAGAGCTTGTTATATACAATACAATTACATATTTAAATTCAATTAAAAATACTATCGCTGAGTGGTAATTATAATTATAATTATAATTATAATTATTATATTATTTATTTTTTTTGTATACATACATATAAACTTTTTAGTTTTTTGCACATTAGTATATAAGTGGATTCTGTAATTTTGCTTTATTGGCCCCATGGGCTTTAAAATTACAATAAATGAAATAAATAAATAAAAAAATTAATAAATAAATAAAATAAATTATAGGAAAGAACTGTTAACGCTAACCTTACGTTAATTTATTGAGTTAAGATGAAATTTACTAATATTGAAAGACATGTGCTAATATTGAGACATGTGCTTGTTTTTTCTGTTTGCCTTTTTATCGTTGCCTCAGGAAACCAATTTAATCTAAAACCTGAAGAGCATAGTTCCAAATTTTATTGAATTTGTTAACTTTTTATGAATTTTTACGTAAAATTTAAAATAGTTTATTTCGAAACACGCTTGTAAATTTGTCACTTTTTAAGTTATGGATTACAGCGAAAATTTTGTAATTTACTCTTTAATTTTTTTTAGAAGTTTCTATCTAGTCACATTGGATCCTTAAGTAAAAAAATAGACCGGCAAATTTCATGTACCAATTAGGATCGTACGTTTCAGGCTTGTTATTACCTTCACAACCATTCGATAACAGTATGAGTAATCGATACTGAAATTGTATGTAAGTCATCTACACAAGCAGAACATTTATGACATACCATTAAATTATATACAATACTATGAGATTTTGGAATTATGCTTTGCTATTTTTTTAGTTGAAAGTGCAACATAACTGATGCTAATGTAAATACCAAAACTTTTGATGTATAACAGAACTGTATACGTATTCAAAATGATATTTACCTTAAAAAACTGACATAAAATATGTTAAAACAAATCAAAATGTTAATTGTACTGTATATATATTTGTGTTGTAATTCGTTTTAATAATCGAATATCGTAATTGAAATGAAAAATCTGTAACACAATGGTAAGGTGTAGTTTCAAAAACGAATTTGTAATATTTTTTTATAAACTAGTTCGGATCGCTGCTAATATTTCGCACATAACTGTAAAATATAACCATCAATTTATTAGTTTTAAAAAGTATTATTACAAATAAGTTACATTTATTTGGATATTATTTTAGCCATATAAACATACTTAATATTATTATTATCTTTAATGTAGAATAAGCTTTCAGTATTTGTATTGTTTGAATTATTACACATTACAACATTTTAAGATAAATTTGATGCATCGGGGTTGCGACCCACCATTCCTAATAGACTTTGGTCACAGATCACGAATGTGGTTTTTGAATTTCAAAGTTAGCTGTAGTTAAAGAATTATTTGCAAAACAGTTTTTGTAGGAATTTTAAATTTTTTTATTATTAATTAATTTTAAATTTAAAACCTTTTGCAAAAAAATGCGAAATTAAAAAAAAAATAATAAAGGTATATTTTGTAATTAATTTGATATACATAGTACAAGTTTCGACAGGTGCTGTAATATTTTCTATACTTGTATTGAAAGTTGAAATTTCACATTATTTTTAGATTATTGTACAACAACAACTCTTCATTTGTTGTAATTTAGAAAAACAAGGTTAAAAATAATGTAAATTCCTGTATTCAAATGTTCAAATTATAAGAAATATTAAATGTTTCAACTTTTTTCGTTAAAAATATTATAATGGTTATTGTGTCTGATAAATATATATTTTTCTGTATTACAATTGTACCGAGTTTGGAATAATGAGTCCAAAATGCCTGGGATATGGAAAATGGCATAAAACAAGGTTTTTTTAGGATTTTTTTTTGTGTCTAACTACCTTTATTATAATTAAGTATCAGTTCTAAAATAAACAAATACTTAACCACTTTTGAATTCTTAGAGAGCTGACTTTATTTTGAGAACCGAAAGAGCGTCCAAAATTTAATATCGCTTACTGGGGTTTTATGGTCAATACCGTGATTTTTAGTTCATTGTACTTGAAAGTGGACATATTTTAGTTTTTAATTATCAGACGTCAAAAAAAATTTTGATAAACTTAATTGTACTAAATCTAGAGATGAGCACGTGAGCGAATTTTGACTCACGCTTACGCACGATCACGAACCAAATATTACAATTACGCACGAAGATTTTTTTCTGCTCACGCTCACTCACGATCACGTGAGTAATTTAAATTTTTGCTCACGCTCACGAAATACGCTTCAAAAATTCAAAATATTTTGAGAACTTAAACATAAAAGAATTTATTTTATCGTTAGAGGTACCTTCACATTTTCACTCATAACTTTTTAACCGCTGGGCCGATTTCGCTCATTATCAATACCTAACTGCTCGGGAGGATGTACATTAATCTAGGTAAAAATGAGCAGCCTCTTTGTATCTACGCAATTTCAACAGACAGACGGACATCGCTAAATCGACTTAAACCTATAATTCGACATGTTACAAACGGAATAACAAACTGATATAACCCTCACCATATAAAAAAGTTAAAATTTTGAAATATACTAATTTTTTACACCATTTTTAATTGAATTCTTTACAAAACCTTGGTTTTAAAGAATTTAATTTTAACCGTAACCGCACGATTATTTTATGACACAGTATTGCGCAGTTAATCGTGGTTATGGTTAAAACGGAAAAGCAAACTCTACTTAATACATAAAGAAAAAAACAGTCTTGCTACATTACATGTAAAAAATCGAAAAAATAAAAAACGAATCAAAGGGATGATCACGTAAGAAATTTTTTTTACCGCTCACTCATGATCACCGAGTAATTTAAATTTAGGCTCACGCTCAAGCATGATTCACGTGAAGCACGAAATTTCGTGTCACGTGCCCACCTCTGACTACATTCTTACAATAGTCTGAAAACCAACAAAAAATCGCAATAATGTATAAATAAAATTTAAATGTATTAAACACTTTTGGGCCGAGTTCTTGGGATGTAAGTAAAACTTGGTTTAGTTGAAACGAAAACGAATTTTGTTAGCCATTTCCATGTTGATTAAAGTAAATTTGTCGGAACAACTTTTCTTTGCATAGAATTTTGGTCTTCATCGAAATAAAACAAAATAAAACAAGGCGGTGTTTTGCTTTAGACGAACGAAAATACATGCGATGGTTCGCCTTGTGGACACTGTATGGGGTGTATTGCAGTTACAAACTACAATAAACTGAGTTTAAAGATAATCTGCATCCTAAAACCCCGGCCTAAGTGTCTCACTTATGTGCTAATAATAAAAACACGTTTTCACTTTAATTGGAACCTTTTAATCACCGGATTTATATTTGGATTTTTTGTATTTTATTAAAAAATCCATATTTTATTTTTTAGTTTAAAATTAATTATATTTTTTATAATCTAACACTTATCTAGCCGGTAAAAGAATAAATTTAAATTTGAAAAAAATTCAAATAATGCAATTAAATTTATCTAAATCCAAAACGAATTTATATATCTTTTAAATCCATTTCGGATTTAGCACTTTAGCAAAATTTTAATTTTTTCTTTCACATTATTTAACGAAGCAAATGTTAGATTTAGATAAAAAAAAATATTTTTTTAAATTAAAAACCAAAATATTGTAAAAACGTACTTCTAATATACCTCAGGTCTTGTTATTAAATTTTTAAAACATAATAAAATTATTATTGTCATTATTTCGCGGCATGTGCGAAGGTTATATCTAAAAATGTAATCCCTCTTTCAAATCTTTCAAACCCCTTTTCTCAAAGTGATAGCCTAGTAGGCTATCTTGTGTGCTTTTTCTTCATATCGACCAAAAGTAATGAATTTTAATTTCATTGTCTAAAGTCTACATAAAGTCTAAAGTCTATAAGTACATATTTGACTACAGTAGAAAAATATGACTGAATTTATTTGTTTATTTCCAAAAACTGTGAGAGAATATATGATTTAGGCACTAAATAGTAAGGTTTTCGTCACAAATTTATATAACTTTGTATTATATAAGGTTTTACTAAATACCTCTGTCAAATAATTATATGTGCAATGTATTATATTGAATTATAGATAAGAAAAATAAATATTTTTTTCATATTTGTTTTATATTTTATTATGTTTTATGTGATCTCTAAAATAACAAAAAAATATATTTTTAATTTTAATTTTTAAAACAGAAAAAAAGAAAAACAAATTTACTTCATAGAAAAAAATTATATGTGCATAAAAAAAAATAATATTTATTCTAATTGTTTAATTAATTTAAGTAAATTAATTAGGTATTGTGTTGCCCTTGTGTATTAAAACTTGCTGTAGCCTACGAGGTATAGAAACCACCAAGTTTCTTAAAGTGCCAATATCAACTTGTTCTCATTCTTTCAATATTGCAACTTTTAGTTCTTTATGCGTTGTGTACTGCTTTGACTTTGAAAAGACCTTGGCAGAAAGGATCCCCCAGAGGTCTTTAATTGGGTTAAGGTCGGGACTTATGGCTGGCCATTCCAATACTGGTATGTTGTGCGCATTGTTGAGCGACATGGATTGGAGCGTTGTCTTGTTGGAACGTCCAACTATCTCCATATAGGTCGCCAGCAAAATCTTTTAAATTGTTCTCCAACAAGTCAACATATATTTCCGCATTCATTTTAGTTTGGACGAAGCATATTTAAGACTTTCCTCGAGCTCCAAATGCAGCCCATACCATGAGAGATACACCACCGCGATTTCGCTTATAGCAAGTTTGCCGAGGATGTCTTTGATCTCTCCAATATTTATGGTGACCGCCAGGACCGTCCAAATTATATTTTTTCTCATCACTAAATATGACGGTTTCGAATTCTTCCTCCCAAAATTTGTATTTTTCCGCAAATGCAATACGCGAATTTTTATGGCGCTGGGTTAAGCGTGGCTTGGCAATTTTGCTTTCATAAATAAGACCCATATCGTCCTTTAGCAGTTTCTGGATACGCTGTCTCGTAACATTTAGGTCAAGTTCCATCTTTATTTGTCTGCAACTCATATTTTCATTTGCTGCTAAATGTCGAATATGCCGTTTGGTCCTCTCATCTATAGTTGGGATGCGTCCAGTGCCGTATTAGTGCCGTAGTTTTGGGGATCCTTGATATAGTTTGACACAGTATTGCGGTGCCGATTTATCGCAGCTGCGATTTCACCAATTCCCTTGCCAGCAAGTCGCATTCCATCAATTTTCCCACGCTCCAGTTCCGAAAGCTCAGCTCCACGCGGCATTTTCAACTAAAAACAAAAGTGTGAATACAGTTTTTCTTAAAATATATATAAAAAAACCTTAATTACTCATATCC
Source organism: Eustalomyia histrio (assembly GCA_949748255.1). Lineage (NCBI taxonomy): Eukaryota > Metazoa > Arthropoda > Insecta > Diptera > Anthomyiidae > Eustalomyia > Eustalomyia histrio. The sequence continues at coordinate 77,033,172 of OX456523.1, read as the reverse complement.
GGGTCGATTTTTTATATTGAACACAAAAAAAATATTGATGTGCACTTTTCAGCATCAGAAACGCGAGTGTTAATCAATGCACATATAATTATTTTCTATTGAACTTATTATTGATAACGGGACCACAAATGAAGTCAAAAGAAAAAATAAATTACACGATTAAGAGAGACTAAATATAAGCAAACAAATTTTGTAAAGTTAAAGTCAAATTACCGTTAGTTTTTTGATATAGAAACAAAAAATATCTATGCACATATAATTATTTGCAAAAAGTATATAATTTTCTATAGAGTATGTTTCTCTCTCACGAACTTTTTAGTACTCTCTTAGAACACGAACATAGTTTGGCGGCAACAAAGGTGAGTTTTGGTCGGCAACTTTTAGTAGTGTTTAGCGGTGCTGCCATATAACCAATTTTAACTATTTTTTTTTGCCGTTTTTGGAATGCTAGAGATTTTTCAGATTATTTCATAAAAAAATATGTTTTTTATTTTATTCATGTATTTTTTCGGATTTTTCATATAAAAATACAATATTTGTTCAATATACTATTTATTTTTACTAAAAATAGACATGTCTAATAAAGTCAAAAAATACAACAAAAATTTGCAATTGTGTTAAAAAATAGTTACGAATTCATAAGATTATTTCATAAAAAAAATATGTTTTTTATTTTATTCATGTATTTTTTCGGATTTTTCATATAAAAATACAATATTTGTTCAATATACTATTTATTTTTACTAAAAATAGACATGTCTAATAAAGTAAAAAAATACAACAAAAATTTGCAATTGTGTTAAAAAATAGTTACGAATTCAAACATAACATTGTGACATGAAAGGTATTAGTGTACACACACATTGACCAACTATGTCTATTCATATCCACTATTTCCCATTTCTATGGTAAAAATTTATAATAAAGAGAATGAACATGCTATTAATTGTTGCAACATATAACTAAAAACCTATAAAAAATGCAATAATTTGAAAAAAAATTGTTTTCATGAAAAAACTGGTAAACAGTTAAGAATCCCAAAAACTGGGATAAAAAATTACACTGTTTATGTGGCAGCACTGCATACACCAAATTTAATGTTTTTCAACAGTTTAGCAACTTTGAAAATGTTGCCCTCTCATTTAAAAATGTTGCCGCTGAACTCTGTACCATGTTGAATTTCTGGTAGAGCGGGAAAAACACTCTATAGAAAATTATATACTTTTTGATTTGTCTAAGATATGTTTATACGGAAGGACGTTTATTTATATTATGGAATTGCAATTAAATGGAGTATGTTTATGACATTTGCATTAAGAACTGGGAAAGCAAATTAATTTTTTTTAGATCAAGTTCAAATGGACAATAATAACATTTTTCATAACAGTTTCAACATTTATTTTTTTTTTTTGAATTCAGTGTTTAATAGCTAAGATTTTGGAGATGTTAAAATCTCGATATAATGGTGTTAAGGATATGATGTTGCCTTTTTTTAAATACCATTGCAATAGTTAATATACATGTACCACTACATGTTTCTGAAAATACACAAATTTTTAAACATAAAACCCTTGAAAAATCGAACATCATTGTTGGTTAAGTAAACATTATTTGTACTTATGTGTAGTTTAAAAGTTATTACTTAAACTTTAAGTTCCCTATCCTAATAATGTACTCTACTTTTAATTTTAGTTTTTAGTTATCATAAATGTATGTTTATACAAATTTGTCTTACTTTCTCCTTACAATATGTCAAATTATTTAAATACTTTTGTACTAATTAAACATAATACACAAAAACCTAATAAATCACTAATAAATAAAATTGCCTACAAAATATTTATTTTTCTTAGTTTTAAATTCTATTCATAAAACTTTAGTGTGTATACATATATAAAAAATTATGTGCCTTGTCGAATTCGGAGTTAACTGTTTTTTAAGATAACCAATACTCAGGAAATTCTTCATACTAATTAGTGTGTTGTTATGAAAAGGGGATAGAGGAGGGATAAAATATGAGAGCTCCAAATATGGCAACACTGTAATTACGCAAGATTATAAGTCTTAGAACAATTGATGCCCGCCAACTGATGGTGAGTTGGCTAAATGATTAAAGCTTTTTTAGTTCATATCACTTTCCTTCTTTTTACTTTGGTTGGGTTAAGTGCTATGGGAACACCGTTCGTTGCTATATGTATGATGTATAGAAAAACTTGTACATATTATTATCGAACCCGCAACCTTCTGTGTAACAGTCCAACGCAATAACCATCACACCACAACGCCCACTTAACTGTTATGAGTGGTAAGCTTCCCAGGTAGAAAAATACGAAGGGCACAGTACTGGCACGGTGTTCGATACGGTAGTACATGTATTGGCAATGTGTCGGATTTTGAACTTTTACAGTACTGGCACAGTGTTGAAAGGGTAACACCAATATATATATGGTCGTAGGTATTTGCCCACATTGGTACGGTGTTGTATTTTAGTATTTCCCTGTACTTAAACTAAAATAATTCAGTATATAGCTAATACTATAAAAACAATTAAAAATGTGGTGGCAGAAAAATACGAAAGGCAAAAAGTTGGCCCAGTGCTTTTACCGGTGGTGCCAGCGTTGACAGAGCGAAACATTTTAAAAATAATAGTGCTTTGCCAACGCCAAAATGATAACACCGGGCTGGGCTTGGCCGTTTCTTTTTCAAAGCGTTGGCAAATAATTGGCGAAACAGTTAATAATATATATATAATAATTTGCTTGTACCTTCTATCCATTATCGTTAAAAATTTAATTACAAATATTAAAATAAATATAAATATGGTAGAATCTAAGTGTATTCTTATAACTATAAATGATGAAAGTTGTTATTAACCTTTTACATAAATAATTGCAAATCAAATTATTTATTTTTTTATTCTATAATTTCTAATAAAATTAAAATATATAAAAAAATAAGAAATAAATGTTTTTTAGTGCTGCTAAATAATATTTTGTATTTATAGCACGAGAAAATAACTCTTATTTCCTTTTTAAAATTCTCGAAATACACTCAATTCATGTATTACTTTTTTTTAGATTATTCCAATGTTTTGACCCCAATGAATGCCAAATTTATATTGAAATATATGTTAAAAACAAGTACTGTGAAATCCTCGTTTCAAAACGTTTCAAAATCATACATCTTTATATATATTTCATTTCATAAATGGTGGTAAATTTTGTTAATCGGCTAATTTTTGTTTGCAAGTGTTCTAACCCTGTAGGAAGCCTGGGTTCAAGTGTCGCCAAGTCACCACTTTTGTCGACTATTTGTGTGATTTTTTTGGTGCCATAGTCAACAAAGCATCTACACCTTTTACATTCCCTTTTTTGGTGACATTGTCAACAAAGCGTCAACTGTACTTTTTACATTCCTTTCTTTGCAGCTGCAAAGCTGTGCTTCTTTTTGATTTTTTTATTGTTTCATTTTGTTGAAAATACATGTATATACATGAAGATTTTGTACAGTCTTTTGAAGATTTGTCTACTCCAAAATTAAATTTTGCGCGAAAAAATTATTTACTCTAATGAAATTTATAAAAAAAAAATTATTAATAAAATATCTAATTTCCCGAAATAAATTCACATGTTTAAACATATTTGCGTTCCTAGTTTGGAAATCTAGTAAAATGTTACAAAAGTTTAGACTAGAATTTTAAAAATGTACTTTTGAATCTCTGGTTCCAATGTTTACACCTAGTCAATAGTTGTGTAGAATCGCAATGACAAGCACATGTTAAATGTCTGCAGCAGAGAGCGTTGGTGGTGGTATAATTAGTCAGTAGTACTACTGGTGACAAAGTCAATAGTGAATCAGTACAATTTCACTATCGACATTTCATTCAGGGAAATTAGGCCTTTGCTAATGATTTTTTATATTTAAGGTTGTACATTTTGTAACTCAAGTACTGGCAAAGAACTTTTTGTCAACGTTGGAGAAGCATTCAAAAACAACGCTATGCCAGCCCTTTTATTATTTTAACGATTGTAAATTTTGTAAATCAAGTACTGGTAAAGCACTTTTTACTAACGTTGGCAGAGCGTTCTAAATAAGTGCTCTGCCAGCACCGTATTTGTTGTACCATTGGCAATCAGTGCTCTGCCAGGACATTATTTTTTTACCATCGGCAATTTCTGGCTGGGACCCCAAAATTTTAATAAAGTATTTTTGTTTAAATTTTATTTTCTTATTTTGAATTCTTAACAAAATATTAATTTAATTGTAAATGATATACTTCAAAATTATTCAAAATTTAACGTAGACAAAAAGCCAATTTTTATTTAATCTTGGGAGCACTTTTTCCCACAATATTTTAAAACAAAACCGTTTGAAAATGTTGGTTATCTGCTAGAGTATTCAAAAAACCAGCCTTTTGAAAAAACCGGTTTCGGTTTTCTTCGAAAAATCGAATTTAAAAAAAACCGGTTTCGGTTTCGGTTTTTGCAGAAAAAACCGGTCAACCGGTTTTTTCGGTTTTTTTTAATTTGATTAAAAAGCTTATATAATTTTTTAATTATTTTTATTGTCATATTCATTTAAATTTAATTTTTTTTATTGCATTTCATTTCAACAAAAAATTAACTTAAAACCAAATATTTTTTAAATATGTAAAAAGAAAATCTATTTTTCACTTCTACAATAATATTTTAGAAATAATATGCAATTTAAATGTTTCGTTTTAAGACGCTTTTAATAAAGCTAAAAGTGGAAAATACTCTTTCACTAATAGTAGATGTAGGACAAATAGTCAAAAGACAATTATATAAATTGTCCAACTTTTCAGTTCTTTTGTCGCATTTATCAAGATATATGAAATCATAATATGTTACCTCCTCCGAGAAAAGGGATCTAGTGTGTCAAAAAACGTGTTTGGACTTAAGAGTGGATTCTGGTACCTAAAAGGGAGTAGAATAAGATGAAATGAGTTAGATTTCTGATAAAAATCCGAACTTGGGAAAATCGATAAAAATGAGAAAAACATTAAAATTTTACTTTTTTGGTTTTAAATTGTCACTATAAAAGCTAAAAAAAATACGTCACCACATAGGCATGACGTCACCAAAGTCATAACTAAGCATACCAAATCGCATCCCCCAACTGAAGGTGTGTTCACAGTGATAAACTTTAAATGAGTTTTTCTCAAAACTTTATTTTCACACACTAGGTCCCTTTTCTCGGAGAAGGTCACATATAATGATGAATGATTTTGTACAGTATCTTTTTTAGGATTTTGAATACTGTTTATTGTGTTATTTAGATCAGAAATTAAACTATTTGAATTTGGAATATCCAAAGTTAAGTCTTCATCGGAATCTATCAGACTTACATCTAAATCTTCATAATCAACAAACGATTATAAAAGTGTTCGGAAAAAATAAAAGAGACCAAGTAACCCAGTTGGTGATGTAATGAAAAAAACCGGTTAACCGAACAAAAATTACCGGTTTTCGGTTTTCTTCGAATTTACAAAATATTCGAAACCGATCGGTTTTTAAAAAAAAAAGAAACCGGTTGACCGGTTTTCGGTTTCGGTTTTTGAATACTCTATTATCTGCACACATATTTGAATAACAAAGGGTGTTGAAAATGTTTATTAACTACACAAAGCGTATCTAAAAAAAATAATAATTTAAAATTCATCCAAAACAATAAATTACAAAGCTTTCTAAAAAGAAAACGTAAACATATTAAGTCTGTTCCCGTACGTTACCGCGGGTTTCCAAACTTACCCAAAAGCGTTCCCGTACTCGAAAATTGGGTAAATGAGAGCGTTTATGAGAGTCTATTAGTGTTTCTCTTTTTACCGAAAGTTACCCAAACTTTTTCTTTGGGTAAATTGGGTAAATTGTCAAAAGAAAAGTTGATAAACAAAAACAGCTGTTTTATAATTGTTAAAAATAAAACTAAGGAACTTCTGCGATGCTAATTTAGCCCTTTTCGTGTTACAATAAGCGGTTTTTTACTTTCTAAAAACTGCAAATATTTTCTGTTTATAAAAAAGGGACATATCGGCACCTTTTAATTTTTCTTACTGCTTTTTTTTTTTTTTGAAAATTATAACCCCCTCTTTTACATTGGCACGAAATCGAGATTTTTATATACACCACTTTGAAAAAAAGCTCATAGACATTAAATTATGAGAAAAATATATTTATTAGAAATAACTATGTGTGTTTTTTCCAAGAGGAAAATATCAAAATCTCAAAATTTCGTGCCACTGTAAACGGCAGGCAATATTAATACATTTTTTTGAGTCTTTTACTTCAATTTTCGCATTTCTCCATTAGCGCGTTTTCACTTGTCGTGTTACACTTATTGCATCTAAAAATTTGGCATCACTGATGCATTTCGACATTTTTTTTTTTTTTTTTGGGCTAGAAAAGTGGTTTTTTGCGTTTGCGTTTTTGGGTAATTTTGTCATTTTATGAGAGTATTTTGTGCTTACTCTCTTTTACCGAACTTTACCCAGAAAGTAAGGGAACACAGCTATTATGTGGTCGTTGGGAATTAGTGGATCTGAAAGAGGTCAATTAACCGCTAAAGACCAAAACTATAAAAATACTTTTAGCGGCTAAAATTTTCAAAAATATATGCAAACTTTTAGAGTTAGTAATTTGATTGTAGAATAAAATTTAATAAAAAAACAAATAAAAATTGTATAAAAGCTTGTAATTTGTATTTTTAATGGTAACAATTTATATAAACCACAGCATGTATGAATACAAATCGTATAGCTTCATACACAGAAGAAACTAAAATTGAGTTTCAATTAAAATATTTGTAAATACAATTAAAAATGGAATTGAACTTAGACCAGCAAAAGAATTTGTTACATCAATTAATTGTTTTCTTAAAATTAATTGCAATTATCAATTATTTTTTTAATAATATCAATTAAGTTTTTAATCAAATTTCTTCAACATTTTCAATTAAAGTTTAAATCAATTATAACTTAAATTAAAATTCTAACCAAAAATTAATTAATTTTATTTTAATCAAATTTTTAATTGAGACTCCAGATTCAAATCAATTAAAATTTTTTAATATATTAATACATAATCATGAACATTTTCAAATACTTTGTTCCAAATAGTTCATAGGGGTACCAAAGTATGTACTTTTGAGGTTCTAATAGCACCACAAAAAATACTATGGTACCAACTTTATCATAACAAGTGCATACGTATCTGCAGTCTTACCAAAAAAGTTTCTTTTCATTATCCCATTTTCAAAATTGAAATACCCAAAATCCTTAACAAATTGTTGAATAATCAATTTTCCTTTTTTCTTAAATAATTTTTCGCAGATTTTGTTTGCTAAAAATTAAAAATAAATATTCTAGAAAAAAGGGTATGAGGCCACCCTCAATTTTTCATATACATAATTATAATTTATTCATAGATTCATAAAATTAATAATATGAAAAAAATGAATTATTAGGCTCTGCATTGAAACCAATTCGTCATTAATTTAACAAATATGGCTTTCGGTAATCGATCTGTAAAATCTATCCAAATTTCATTTATTTTTATCAATAAATTGTCAAATCTGAAGCCATATCCATGCACTATGTTGTTTTTATAAATTTATTGGGTTATTTTGTAACTACGTGAGAATTTGTCACGTTGAAATATGTAACTCCAATAAATTTAGCACAGGTTGAGTCACTGATATCAAAATTACATTTAGGTAAATTTTTGTATATACCTTAAGGAAATTTTAACATTATGTGACTCTCCCTATCCTAAATATGAATATTTCAATGTGACAACTTTTCAAATAGTTGCGGAATATCCCATTAAACAATGCGTGCGGTTCTCTTTCTTAAAAGAATTAAGTTATGACGCTTTTATTAATACGCGTAATATTTTAAAATTTTTAATAAACATTTTTCTTGCTTAGGGATTTGAGATGCAATTTGGATAACTGTAATAAAAGTTAAGAAATGTTGTAAATAAATCAAAATAATATGACTTTTTATATGTTGTCAATGTTGTGTGTGTTCATTGTGAACTAGAATATTTTGTCAATCACAAATTTAATTGATATAACTAAACTTTACATTGAAAGTAAACAAAAAATCAAAAAAATATTTAATTGAAATTTTTTTTGGCAATAATTTTTTTTGCGTAAGTGAACATAAATATACATATTACCTCAATTTTCGTAAACATATTTTCCATAAATATTAAGTAAGTAATAGTTGGGTTTAGTTTTGTAGATTTTAAAAAAGTATAGGATTTCAGTTTGTATTTAAAACAAGTAAGAGCGGCTAAATTCGGCTATGCCGAATCTTATATACCCTTCACCATGGTTGGAAAAAAATTGAAGTTTATATATGGACATATATGGAATGGACAGATTTATATACGGACGCCTTTAAGAGGAAATTAATCATTTAGTTTGGTGATTAAACTTGGACTCGGGAAGATTTATGGTTCCATAAAATAGGTATTTAAAAAAAATTTATGTTTTGGGCATAACTTTTTTGTATCTGAACCGATATTTCCGAGTTTTTCAGCAAATATGATATACTAAAGATTTTCTATCTTTTGCTGTATAAGACGTATCCCTAGGTCATATTACAGCTCTAGAATAGTGTTTGTTGATTGTGTATAAAAGGTGAAGAGGTGAATGAAAAGAATTTCAACAAATCGTTAAAAGAAATCACTAGAACTGCATGTGTTTTATTTCTACAAAAACGTTTGATTTAGCTGGCAAATTTGCATTTGGGATTTTATTTCGCTTTTCTTTTAAATATTTTTAATTTCTTTAGCTTAATTTTAAAAATTTTAAGGAAAATAGTTTATAATTTTTTTTTTATAAATTATTATAAGTTATGACCTAAAATAGTTGCACTCAAAGGGAAATTATGTATAAAATTTTCTTAATATATGAGAAATAAAATGGTTTAAAAATCTTTTTATAAATTCTTTTAAATGGGAGCAAAAAATGGAAATAAAACCGTTTGTATTTTGTTTGTATCAGAGGGTTTTTATAAAAATTTTGATGTTTTTAGCCTATTTATGGATTATTTTATTTAAATTAATTATTAAATGTTAAAAAAACAAAAAATAAAAAAAAAAAAAAATCTTAAGAAAATAAAAAAAAAATGTACAAAAAAAAGTGAATTGACCGGGATTCGAACCCGCGACCCTTCCACCTGTGGTGAAGGGTATAAAAACGTTTGTATATTGTTTGTATCAGAGGGTTTTTATAAAAATTTTGTTATTAATATAAAATTTTATATAAATTATTTATTAAATGTTAAAAAAAACCAAAAATAAAAAAAGTCTTAAGAAAATAATAAAAAAAATGTACAAAAAAAAGTGAATTCGAAACCGCGGCCTTAGAGAAAAAAAAGTATTTGTGACATAGTGTCTAGACAACTCAGCTATTGAAGCTCACACAAAATCATCGTCAATAGAGTTACATATATAAAAGTCTTCGTTCATTAGAGATTTGTTTAGTTTTCATTTAAATGACAAATGGGTTTTCCGAAGAACCCAGACGTGATGAGGACTTGATTCTTTTTTATTTCTGTTACATGTGATCCATTTCTGTTTGCTATTAAAAATCAGACAGATCGGTTAATAAATGGCTGAGATATTAGCAAAAAACCAGGACTACCTCTAATTTTTCCAGTAAAATCCCTTTGTTTAATATGTATGTAGAATTTTGAGCATAACAAAACATCCATGTGTTAAAATTCTTTTCTTTCATCTACACCATTTATACACAAACAACACACATACAAAGATTTGTCATTTAAATAAAAACTAAACAAATCCCTAATGACGAAGACTTTTATATATGTACATCTATTGACGATGATTTTGTGTGAGCTTCAATAGCTCAGTTGTCTAGACGCTATGTCACAAATACTCTTTTTCTCTAAGCCCGCGGAGTTCGAGGTTCAAATCTCGCTCAGGTCAATTCACTTTTTTTTTTGTACATTTTTTTTTATTATTTTCTTAATATTTTTTTTTTTTTGCTTATTTTTGGTTTTTTTTTTAACATTTAATAATTAATTTATATAAAATTTTATATTAATAATTAAAATTCTTTTCTTTCATCTCCACCTTTTATACACAAACAACACACATACAAAGATTTGTCATTTAAATAAAAACTAAACAAATCCCTAATGAACGAAGACTTTTATATATGTACATCTATTGACGATGATTTTGTGTGAGCTTCAATAGCTCAGTTGTCTAGACGCCATGTCACAAATACTTTTTTTCTCTAAGCCCGTGGAGTTCGAGGTTCAAATCTCGCTCTCAGGTCAATTCACTTTTTTTTTGTACATTTTTTTTATTATTTTCTTAATATTTTTTTTTTTGCTTATTTTTGGTTTTTTTTTAACATTTAATAACTAATTTATATAAAATTTTATATTAATAATTAAAATTCTTTTCTTTCATCTCCACCTTTTATACACAAACAACACACATACAAAGATTTGTCATTTAAATAAAAACTAAACAAATCCCTAATGAACGAAGACTTTTATATATGTACACCTATTGACGATGATTTTGTGTGAGCTTCAATAGCTCAGTTGTCTAGACGCCATGTCACAAATACTTTTTTTCTCTAAGCCCGTGGAGTTCGAGGTTCAAATCTCGCTCAGGTCAATTCACTTTTTTTTTTGTACATTTTTTTTTTTATTATTTTCTTAATATTTTTTTTTTTTGCTTATTTTTGGTTTTTTTTTAACATTTAATAACTAATTTATATAAAATTTTATATTAATAATTAAAATTCTTTTCTTTCATCTCCACCTTTTATACACAAACAACACACATACAAAGATTTGTCATTTAAATAAAAACTAAACAAATCTCTAATGAACGAAGACAAACCACCATCAGTAACACAATCAAAATATTGCAGCAGGGTTGCGAAATAAGAATTTCAATTTCGTACAAAAGTCATTATCAAATTGTACTTTTTGAACTCAATTGTACCATTTCTTCTGTATAAAAAAACACCAATTATAGAATTTTTTTAACAAAAAAAAAACTGTACAGAAAATTCAGTTGTACATTAAAAGTATATAATAAAATAAAAATATATAAAATAAGGTACAAAAATACATGAGATAAATATCATACTTAAGTAGGTAGCAAGCTATTTCTTAGACTGGAAATAGAGTATTCAAAAAACCGGCCTTTTGGAAAAACCGGTTTCGGTTTTCTTCGAAAAATCTAATTAAAAAAAAACCGGTTTCGGTTTCGGTTTTTGCAGAAAAAACCGGTCAACCGGTTTTTTTCGTTTTTTTTTTAATTTGAATAAAAAGCTTATAAAATTCGTTGTTTTAATTACAAACAAAAAAAAGAAATTTAATAAATAAAGTAATAAAAAAAATGAATATGAAAAAAAAAATATTTTATAATATTTATACCCTTCACCACAGGTGGAAGGGTATATATAAGTTTGTCATTCCGTTTGTAATTTCTACAATATTGATCTTAGACCCTATAAAGTATATATATTCTGGGTCCTTATGAAGAGCGAAGTTGATTTAACGATGTCCGTCTGTCCGTCTGTGTGTTGAAATGGGTTTTCCGAAGAACCCAGACGTGATGAGGACTTGATTCTTTTTTATTTCTGTTACATGTGATCCATTTCTGTTTGCTATTAAAAATCAGACAGATCGGTTAATAAATGGCTGAGATATTAGCAAAAAACCAGGACTACCTCTAATTTTTCCAGTAAAATCCCTTTGTTTAATATGTATGTAGAATTTTGAGCATAACAAAACATCCATGTGTTAAAATTCTTTTCTTTCATCTACACCATTTATACACAAACAACACACATACAAAGATTTGTCATTTAAATAAAAACTAAACAAATCCCTAATGACGAAGACTTTTATATATGTACATCTATTGACGATGATTTTGTGTGAGCTTCAATAGCTCAGTTGTCTAGACGCTATGTCACAAATGCTTTTTTTCTCTAAGCCCGCGGAGTTCGAGGTTCAAATCTCGCTCAGGTCAATTCACTTTTTTTTTTGTACATTTTTTTTTATTATTTTCTTAATATTTTTTTTTTTGCTTATTTTTGGTTTTTTTTTAACATTTAATAATTAATTTATATAAAATTTTATATTAATAATTAAAATTCTTTTCTTTCATCTCCACCTTTTATACACAAACAACACACATACAAAGATTTGTCATTTAAATAAAAACTAAACAAATCCCTAATGAACGAAGACTTTTATATATGTACATCTATTGACGATGATTTTGTGTGAGCTTCAATAGCTCAGTTGTCTAGACGCCATGTCACAAATACTTTTTTTCTCTAAGCCCGTGGAGTTCGAGGTTCAAATCTCGCTCAGGTCAATTCACTTTTTTTTTTGTACATTTTTTTTTATTATTTTCTTAATATTTTTTTTTTTTGCTTATTTTTGGTTTTTTTTTTAACATTTAATAACTAATTTATATAAAATTTTATATTAATAATTAAAATTCTTTTCTTTCATCTCCACCTTTTATACACAAACAACACACATACAAAGATTTGTCATTTAAATAAAAACTAAACAAATCCCTAATGAACGAAGACTTTTATATATGTACACCTATTGACGATGATTTTGTGTGAGCTTCAATAGCTCAGTTGTCTAGACGCCATGTCACAAATACTTTTTTTCTCTAAGGCCGCGGGTTCGAATCTCGGTCAGGTCAATTCACTTTTTTTTTGTACATTTTTTTTTATTTTCTTAAGATTTTTTTTTGTTTATTTTTTGTTTTTTTTTTACATTTAATAATTAATTTAAATAAAATTTTATATTAATAATTAAATAATCCATAAATAGGCTAAAAACATCAAAATTTTTATAAAAACCCTCTGATACAAACAAAATACAAACGGTTTTATTTCTTTTTTTTTGCTCCGATTTAAAAGAATTTATAAAAAGATTTTTAAACCATTTTATTTCTCACATATTAAGAACATTTTATACATAATTTACCTTTGAGTGCAACTATTTTAGGTCATAACTTATAATAATTTATAAAAAAAATTATAAACTATTTTCCTTCAAATTTTTAAAATTAAGCTAAAGAAATTACAAATATTTCTAATAAAAAAGCGAAATAAAATCCCAAATGTAAATTTGCCAGCTAAATCAAACTATTTTGTAGAAATAAAACACATGCAGTCGTAGTGATTTCTTTTAATGATTTGTTGAAATTCTTTTCTTTCACCTCTTCACCTTTTATACACAAACAACAAACACTATTCTAGAGCTGTATTATGACCTATGGATACGTCTTATATAGCAAAAGATCGAAAATCTTTAGTATAACATATTTGCTGAAAAACTCGGAAATATCGGTTCAGATACAAAAAAGTTATGCCCAAAACATAAATTTTTTTAAAGTACCTATATTCCCGAGTCCAAGTTTTATCTCCAAACTAAATGGTTAATTTCCTCTTAAAGGCGTCCGTATATAAATCTGTCCATTCCATATATGTCCATATATAAACTTCAGTTTTTTCCCAACCATGGTGAAGGGTATATAAGATTCGGCATAGCCGAATTTAGCCGCTCTTACTTGTTTAGTTTTAGTAATGTTATTTATTTAGTTTTAGCAATGTTATTTACAGAGGTCTGCTCTGTTAGCGACTTTAACATTGTTGATTTTTACGTTAACTTAGTTATCAGAGTAATACACATATAGCTCTAAGAATGTTATTATTCTCTATGTAAGACAATAAATGTATTCAAACAATAAGAAGACTTAATAACATTTTTACTTACTTAACAGAAAAAAAGTAGATACAGAAAAATTGTACAAATTTGTATGGAAAATTTAGAGGTACCTTCACATTTTCACTCATAACTTTTGAACCGCTTAACCGATTTTGCTCATTTTAAATACCAAACTGCTCGGGAGGATGTTCAATAATCTGGGTAAAAATAGGCACCCCGCTTGCGTCTTCGCGTCGTGATCGCCATTTCAACAGACAGACAGACGGACATCGCTAAATCGACTTAAAATTGCATAAGGATCACGAATATATATACTTTATGGGGTCCTTAACCTATATTTCGACATATTACAAACGGAATGACAAACTGATATATACCCTCACCATATATGGTGGAGGGTATAATTACGTATTCAAAAAGAGTTTCTAGAAAGAACTGGTTGTATTGTTGATCAGCCAAAACCCGACTAGTAATTTTATTGACGGAAATAAGTTTTATTTTAATAGTACATGGTCTATTATTCCCAAAAAATAAAACCTCATCAACTTGACACTTCCTTGAATTAATCTGTTCTGATCCTGTAATAATTTTCTTCCGTCACTTTTTGATATAAATTCTTACATTTACTGAATTTAGTGAAAACAAAAAAAAATACATATTATTTAAGTATTCTTTAAATATATTTTGATTTCAAAGTTACAACGAAAATTGTGAATCATGTTTTTTTTTCGAAAAAAAAAATGCCTATTAGGTTAAAACTTTTTTCCAATTTTTGTTTCTAAAATGCTGTGTTTTGTTATGTATTTATAATTATTCTTTAAAAAAATATAATATTCTTTTTCGTGACTTTTTTGAGATAAATTTGTGCATTTAATCTTATAAATGCACAAATTTATGAAAATGAAAAACAAAAACTGGATTTTTTTCCAATTTTTTTTTTCAGAAGAGCTGTGTTTTTATGTGTTAATGATAACTCATCAATAAAAAATTATAATTTAAAACTACGGCTTCTCTGAATGGTTTGAATATGATTTAAAAATCAATAAACTAAGTTTATCAGAAAATTTCTTGTAAAACATTTTTATCTGCTGTTGTCATTTAGGTCATTTACATTTTACATGCCTGTATTTTCAAGCTATTTGTTAGGTACCTACCAACCGTGTAGGCGAACAAAATCCAGTAGACACCTAAGCAGTTATAGGTTTCTATTGCTTGAAATTACGGGCATTCTCCCTTAAAGCAGGCTGCAAATTCCTCTAGGGGTTTCCAAAGACAAAAAATTTATTCGGTAGATGTAAAATCTCTTGTGGTTGAATCGGTTAACTAAGACGGGAAATAAGTCAGGTTTTTTACATTTGGAAATTTTAATCCATTTCTATTCCTTGTGGTAAGACCGTTGAAACAGTTAAGTTATAGAATATGTCAATACATTCGTTTACATCTTACTTGTTCCTTTTCTTATATAACCGATTCAGTTCTGTAAAATAAAAATGCAAAAATACTTCTAAGAAAAATTTTATTTTTTAACGTCTAAAGAAAATTTTACGTGAAATGTACCTCCCATTTTTAGGGTTACTTTTATCTTACCATGTTTTAAAAGAAGGGCTAAAATTGAGCACAAAGTGGGTGATACATAGTCAAAATTTTACTTTTCGCGGTAAAAGAAAAAGTTTTTCTTACTTTAATGTTATTAGTAAAATTTTACCAGACATTTTTTCGTTCAATATTTTAATCTTTTATCCCCACTTTTAAAGGTAATTTGAGCTCTTTTTTAATAAATTGCTTTAGTGAACCACTATGATCAAAAAACTTCAATCGCGTTTTCTTAAAACGTTTTTTTTAAGTCAGAGAAATCATGACTTTTTTCAAAAAGTCATGAACCGATCTTGTTAAAATTTAGCAAACTTCTTCAAAATGACATTAGATTTTTTTATCACAACTTTGTGACGCAATTCCTGGCCGAGAGAACTTTCTGTTAAGGGGTTAAATGAAATGAGGTACCAAGTGCTGAATTTTTATACAAAAATTTCACAGTGTTTTTTTGACACGCTAAATTGTTTAAATAAAATATTTCATTTAATATACTTAAAAAAATCAATAACAATACGCTTTATTGAGCCTTCGAAACCCATTTATTTAACCCCCTAAAGTACGGAAATCCACATGAAAAATATAGGGAAAATGATGTTCAGTCAATCTTTACTTTTTCTTTATTTTTAATAATCATCATTACCAGTTTGTTTATTTATTTCATAAAGTCTATAGAACAATATTCCTTACAGACTATAAATACATGAAATTTTAAATAAAAATTAATTTATATGTATGAAAATGTATTTCAGTTTGGTTCGAGATCATAGAAAAATTTTTTTTTTCCAAATGAAAAATTTTTCTTATTTTTTATTTAAGTAATCATGGAGAATACACAGAAAAACTTTTTAGACACAAGCTGAATGGAATGCATTTTCTGGTCAGCTACGACTTTCATCAACATTCTTCGTGCTATTTATGCTAACATACAATTGATTTTTATTACATTTACATTTATGACGATAATTTGATAAAATATCTTCTGTCGGGTGAATATTTTCTAAAACAGCCTTGGTTTATACTCCTAACCGTAGGAATTTGTATTGGTTAATTTAAGCATTGGTTAGAAGAAATACTAGGTTAAAATTTAGATAAGCTATTAAAAAAATATGTTTGCCATTGGCTAGTATATGCCTTAATCGGAGTATAAAGTGAGATAAATAAAAGGGCCTAGAGTGTTATTTATAGCAAAAATCGAAGTTATTATAATATTGGATTTGAATGGTATTAATTGAGTTTTAGATTATATAATCATATTCTGTTTTATGAATTGTTTTTTATTGCAAAGAAACATGAACATTTTTATTAGTAAATTAGAGAGAATAAAAATTGAAAAAATTCCACAGAGCCAGCAGGATAGAATATTTTCGGTTGCCGCAAACAACCGTCTTCAGATCCACGCTCTTGTTGGGTTATCGCTTCGATAATTGTCTATTTTATATTGAGTGTTTGGAAACAAATTAACAAACCCGAAAACAACACACAATTAGACAAACATCAACGAAATTTAACAATTTATATATATCCTCTATTTTTTACATTTTTTGTTAAAGTATCCAATAACAAAGCTTATATGAAGCTGTTAATTTCAAGTGTTTATCTTAATCAATATTAAATCTACAACATAATCTATGTTGATAGCATACTTGGGAATTTTTCATTACCATTGAAATTTCATTACCATTAGTTGACATTATTGCAAATGAAAAAATTTCATTACTAATGGTAATGAAATTACACAAATACACAATTATAATTAATTGATTGAAAAATCATTTGTTTACAAAAACGTTTATACGATTTGACACTTATCAGGGTAGCTTTATACAGAAAATAATAAAATATACAAATGTTAACCCGAATAAATATATATTAACAAATATAATGACGGTTAATAATGCTAATGGGTTCTTTTAATTGGTGCATTAGTAATGGTAATGAAATTCAAAATCATTTTCATTGATCAATGAAATCAGATTCTTAAATTATTACCATTTATTCAAACAATGGTAATGAAATTTATTTCATTACTATTGCCATCAATGTAATGCATTAGTCCCATATACGGTAGATATTTAATGATTATACAATATTTTTTTTATTATATTTTTCACTGTATCCTTCCCGGCAAAATTGTAGTCAATCTGTGACTATAACTTCTTTCATTGCTTCCTAAACTTTAGTTGACATTCTTTTATGATATTTTGGTGTTATTTTAAGGCACTTCCAAAAGAATTCATGTGTTCATATTGCAAATGCGGTGATCTGGATATAAACCCGATGCATATCTTAAAAAATCAGTCTTCATTACTTCTAAAGCATAAGTTATAGTATATCGTATATTTTTGAATCTAAAGCATTTATTCAAATTAAAAAAAAAGGTTCTGATGAAATTTTTTATTAAATAATTTTTTATATTTTAGTTTAAAATTTCATGAGGGTTAGAATTTATGCAGTTTTGCAATTTTCATAAAAGTTTTGAAATATCAAGAAAAACAGATTTTTTTTAACCTTTAATTGTTTCAGACTAAAATATTTATGACGACGCAATCTGTGCATTTTTGTATTATGTTTATTATTTAACACTACACCATTTCCAGTTTTAATGCAGAACTTCTCAGAAATGTTTCAAAATTGTGCAAAAATTATTTAAAATTGTTCAAAAATATTTTAAAATTTGTCGAAAAATTCATTAAAATTGTTGAAAAATGTTTCAAAAATGCTTTTTCACTAATGCAGAATTATTTATTTGTTTTAATAAAGAGAATTTGTATATCAGTGCATAAATTTCGCTTCTTTAAACTTATTTTTTCTGCGTTCTTATGAATTAAAATTTCATCAAAGCTTAAATACTACAAAGTATATGAACATTTTCCACTCATGCATCAGAATACCTAATCATTGTATTATCATTGCTTTCTTAGAGTGAAGTATGAGTAATGCTAGGAGCTACATACTTCCATCCTATGACACGCTTATGTTAAATTCATCGATGAAATTATTAGAAAAGAAGTGATGCCTTTGCCATAGTAGTGATGCTTTTATTGCTTTTTTGGCAGCTTCATTTTTGCTGGGTTGTGTTCAAGGTAAAGAAGTTTTTGTGCATTGTTGATCGGTTATTTTGGTAAATGAATGGTATTAATAGGATTTCAGATCATATAATCATATTCTTTTGTATAAATTGTTTTTTATTGCAAAGAAACATGAAAATTTGTATTGGTAAATTATAGAGAATAAAAATTGAAAAAAATTCAACAGAGCCAGCAGGATAGAATATTTTCAGTTGTTGCAACACAATCCTCTTCAGTATCCACGCCCATGTTGGGTTATTGCTTTGATGATTGTCTTGGATTTATTGATTAGTCTTCAGCCTTTATAAGCCCTGTATCACCTAAGTAAAACGATAAATCAAAATTTTAATATTTTTTTTTCATTACGGATGTCCACATCGGAGGAGATATCAACTTCGAGAGTTTCCCGTTTTTTGCCCCTCCTCATAGGCTTTTCTAAATATAATGTCTTAGCTGATGTCTACACCGGAAGAAGAACTTTCATACCAAACTTCAACTTACTGGTTGCAGCGGTTAGGGCAGACCGTTTGGGGGGGTGAATTTTCCCCTTTTTGCCCTTCCCCGTAGGGATTGCTGAATATACAGTGTAGACGAATGTCTACGTGGGAGGAGGAACCTACATACCATATTTCCACTTCATAGTTCCAGAGGTTTTGGCAGGCTATTAAGGGGGACTATTTTCCAATTTTTTGCCCCTCTCCGTTAGATTTTCCAAAAATCCCATCTTAGCTTATGTCTACACCGGAGGAGAACCCTTCTTACCAAATTTCATCTTCCTAGCTCCGGCGGCTTCGGCAGGACGTCAAAGGGGAGAATTCCACCTTTTTTCCCCTCGCCGTAAAAATTTCCATAAATGCCATTTGGGGGATGTGTACATCGGAGGAGGAACCTACATAGCAAATTTCAACTTCCTAGTTCCAGCGGTTTTGGCAGACCGTGAAGGGAGAAAATTTCTACTTGTTTGCCCCTCCTCTGGACTTTTCCAAAAATCTTATCTTAGCTTGTGATGCCCAGACTAGAGCAATAATCTTCATACCATATTTCAACTTACTAGCTCCAGCGGTTAAGGCAAGCGGTAAAGACTTTTCCTTTTTAGCTCCCTTCTGGGCTATTCCTATAATGACGTCTTAGATAATGTCAACGCCTTAGGCGGAACCTTCATACCAAATTTCAACTTCCTAGCTGCAGCGGTTTTGGCAGGCCGTCAAAGGAGATAATTACCCCTTTTACCCCTTAGAATTTTCTTAAAAGCTGATGTCCACACCGGAGGAAGAACCTTCAAACAAATTTTTAACTTTAAATTTCAACTTCCTAGTTCCAGCGGTTTTGACAGGCTATCAAGGGGAACAATTGTCCCCTTTTGCCCCTTCCAGTTGGATTTTAGAAAAATCCCGTCTAAACTGTTGTCTACGCTGAAGGAGGAAGCCTCGTACCAAATTTCAGCTTCCTTGCTCCAGCGGTTAAGGCTGGGCGAGCCTAAAGGACTTTATAGAAAGTGATTTTTTTCCTATTTGGTTTTTAGTGTAAATTTTTTTCAGTGTGAAAAAAAGATTCGCGACATGCGGCAATGCCTAAAATACAAGGTAAGGTTTGCCATTTCACCATGAATAGACTAGAATATTGAATTTTAAAATCGAAATTCGAGCTTTTAGAAATGTGGAAAATTGTCTTCAGCGACGAAGCTCATTATTGGTTCAATAGGTACGTCAACAAACAGAATTGCCGAATTTGATGTGAAGGGCAGCCAGAGGCAGTTAAAGAGCTGTCAATGCACCCTGAAAGATGCACTGTGTGGTACGGTTTGTGGGCCGGCATCATTGTACCGCACTTCTTCAAGAACCATAAAAATCATAACGTTACTGTCAATGCGACAGTAGTTGACATGTGGTTTATACATGACGGTACCACATGCCACATGGCACGAGATACCATGAACCTATTGAGAGGCCGCCAAAATGGTAATGATTCGATTTGACCCCACTAGACAGGGACATTACAGTTGCCATTGGTGGGATACCGGCCGAAATTCTGGAAAAAGTATGTCAAAATTGGAGCTCACGGATGGAACACCTACAACGTAGCCGCGGGCAATATTTACATGGAATAATCTTTTAAAAGTAAATGGCGGGCATTCATTTATCGGCTCAAAAAAATATTTCATTCACTTTTGCAAATTTTCTGTTTTTTTTTTAAACCCACAGTTAAAAATCACTCTTTATAAATATATAGATAAATATTCCATACAAATTGAGGTAGGTATAGACTTGCTAAGTAGTTATAAGATATAGCTACTTAAAAATTAAGAATGTATAAAATGTTAACAAAAATATTTTTTCATAAAAATATTTAAAATTTTTGTATTTTTTATTTGATAAAATATTAAAAACAACAAAAGCTAACAAATAAATTATGTGTTTGTAAGTAAAGGTAGAGCAGGACGAACAATATAATTGCTCTATTTCGCGTACCGGTAAAGTCCATGTGCGAAAACAGCTTTCGTACAAAGCCGGCCCAAAATGTTCAATTAGTCGTTTAGATGGGATTTTTGGAAGAACCTACGGGCAGGTGCAAAAAATTCTGAAATTC
This sequence comes from Eustalomyia histrio, assembly GCA_949748255.1. Lineage (NCBI taxonomy): Eukaryota > Metazoa > Arthropoda > Insecta > Diptera > Anthomyiidae > Eustalomyia > Eustalomyia histrio. Next base: position 77,012,145 of record OX456523.1, on the reverse strand, counting down.
TGAATAAGGCAACATCTCATAGAAGAGGAATTACATGGGGTCTTCAATGCAGACTGGAGGACCTTGACTACGCTGATGACATTTGCCTACTAACACCTTTTCAGACATGCAATCTAAATTATCAGTAGTCCAGCACCCCGTTTCTGTATCTGATGTGAGAAGTTTGTATTTTTACTGGATTTTTTTTTAGAGCTTTTAACTTTTAAAGCAGTGGACACATTTAATTTTGTAAAATTTCTTATTAGACAGATAAATAACATGGATAATATATATTAATATTTAATTGCCTGTGACTCACCCTATAAAAAGCAGAACAAGGTTGCATTTTACATGTATTTTGTGAAAACTTTATCGATGCGAGAAATACAGAAACAAGGCCCAGGAAACTGCATCATATGTTGGCCTGATGATAAATATCGGCAAAACAAAGATGATGAGAATGAATGTAAATAATGAGCAAACATTAACCGTTCAGAATGAATCACTTAATGAAGTTGAATCGTTCTGTTACCTAGGAAGCATATCGCAAAGGAATGGTGGTTCCAAAGCCGACATCTCTAGCCGCATAAATAAAGCCCGACGAGCTCTCTGCCAATTCCGGTCAGTGTGGAAGTCATCATATATGTATATGTATCAAGAAGAACAAAAATACAAATATTTAAGTCGAATGTAAAATCCACACTGTTGTACGGATGTGAAATGCAGCACCACGTGACATACATTCCATACAAGTCTTCATAAATAAATACTTAAGGAAGATTTTACATATATTATTTATTTTTTTTTTATTTATTTGCCAAGATGTTTATCACAGAAGTAAGGCTAGTCCTAGCTTCAGTTTTAACAACTCGTAACAATCGATTTTTCGATCGATTCTGGCCTAGAACAAATTCGAACATCGGGAAGAGGAGCCGCACAGGCCCTAAAGTTTGAAAAAGGGATTATAAGGGGAAAATATGACTTTTTGTTATTTTTCTCAAAAAATTTTGTATTTTAAAATAAATTTGAAATAAAATACTTTAAGAATTGTAATTTGCAGTTAATTATCTTTCTAAAAAGGAAATAAAAACCAAAATCGGTTGAAAAACAGCCAAGATATTTAAACTTCCCCCGGAAATTAATGCGTCACAGACCACTTGATCAACAATTTCGATCACAAGTTTTAATATTTATTGAAATTATCTACTACAACAATATTTTCATATTCTTTTATCTTCAATGTACTTAGGTGAGAAGTATTTTTTATCTAACTTAGTATAAGTATTTTTTATGCTTACTTGTTTTAAAAAACACAATTCTTTAATCATTTAATTTTAATTTATTTTAAGAAATTCAATTAAAAGTCATATTATCCTCCTGTAATCCCTTTTTCAAACTTAAGGGCCGATGCGGCACCTCTTCCCGATGTCCGATTATCCTAATTTTTTGCAAGACGTGGTTTTACAACCATATGCACATTTCTAAGGGCGGGAATGGTCAATTGCTCACATTTTCCATACAAGCTTGGAGCTCCCTAATCTTCATATATGGAACCACATATACTCATACATGAAATTATGTATGTTCATATACTATTATTTTTAAATGGGGGTAATATATTTTAGAATTTCTCTCTTGTTTATAATTTAAAGTATTTCAATTATAAACGGCGAATGTTTGTAAGACACTGATTCTTTATTTAAAAAACTCATACTTATATACTAACAAAATTCTTAAAAGCTATATCTGCAACTATCGTTGCAGGGGAACATAAATCTTTAATGTGCATGATAAGCATGCAACCATAAAACCTTTATTCTAAGAGATAGGATATGTTATCAGTATTTCACACATGTGCGAGCCAGATGTGAAATCCTAAACACACACATAAAAATAACATTATCTAATTGTGGGAATTTCTAAGATCCCTTTTTCAAAGAACGATATAAAATATGTTAAAAATAAAATAAAATAAACATGTTCTCTCAATCTTGAACATTCTGCCGGGGCGCATATGCAACAGGCGGCGAAAAGTCCAACTTTATAACCGATTTACGTGAACTGCAGCATTTGTGTTTGATATAAATACAAACTACGATTAAGAAAATAATAATTACTAGAGTTAATGATATGTGTCCACTCAGATGATGAAATTGCAATGTTTTCAGCTTTGTATCGGTGGCCTCCAACTTATTCACTTTTTTCATCAAATTTTCAATATCTTTAGTGTTGTTTACAATGGTCACATCAAATGGCTTTACTAGCATAGACTCCATTTTGTCAATATCCAAGCCCCAGGAAGATGCCTGAATTGAGGAGCTTCTTTTTGTTGTTAATATTAATGATGCTGTAATAGTTACTCCTTCATACGTGGCAGAACATCCTGGTGGCAAGCTTAAAATACCTTTTGGCATCAACGTTACCCAGCTACGATTCCCAAGGCCACAATAAACACCAAGGATAAATTGATCAAATATCGCAAAAATCCATTTGTTTTCGGTGGAAAGTGCTTTCCAAACACTTTTCCTAGTTACTTCCTCAAAGTTACACTCGGCATGTCTGGATTGTTTCAATGCAGAAACTTCGCAAGACCTCTCAATAGCTGGTTTTCATGCAATATTCCCACCACAGTCGAATTCTCCTTGTAGATTCTTGGAACATGTATTGATTTGTGCCTGTGTCATTAAAAAGTAGAGGTTGGTTGCAAAATTGTATATTATGTAGTCACCATCAACTCTCGGCATCATTGTGCTGTTGTTTCCTTGTACGGGGAGCGGAATAATTCTAAAAACTTCAGAATTGTGAACGTTGACTAATGGAATATCTGCTTGTATAACTAAACGATTATCCACCATTATTCCTTTAGCAGTCATGCAGTTGTATACTGCTTTTAGTTTGGTATCTGTATTCCTGCCAGGCAACATCAGATTGTCTGGCAACAATTTTTTAATATTCAATATTTCGTTTTGCAACTGCTTAACCGTCAACAGATTTGGGTTTATATGCCCATGGTTGATGTCAATTAAAATGCTTATAATAGAGTTTTGAACTTTTTCACATTCCTCCAGCATTAAATTCAGCTGTATGGTCATCACGTTGAAGTACGATATTAAGCGCTCAGTATTTGTGTTTCCTTCAATTTGTGCATAAAATAACTTTAGCTGTGTAAACATTTTGTTAAAGTTGTTGTTAACTTCTTCCGTCGTCTTTCTTAGAATGTTAATAGTTGAATCCACTATCGATGTTTGTTCTTTAGCGAGCTTCTTTAAGTCTTCTTGATTTTGAAACAAGTTTCGCATATTGTCTTCCATCAGCTTGCGTTCATCAGCGTCCATCATACCGAAAAGGATGTGATATATCGAGCCCACAAATTCAAAAGGAGCTCTTTTCTTTCTTCCTTTTTCTGTTAAAAGCTCATTATTTTGTTCTCTGTTGTTGTAGCGTTGATTCATTGTTGATATAATCATGTCGCATGACTCCTTATAATTTTGAAGCATCGGACACTCATGTTCTAGTTTTCTTATCAGTACTTGTATTTGCTCCCTCTCTTGTTGAAATTTGTTTAGGTCATAGTAAATAATTAAATTCCACTTGGAATTTATGACGTTCATTTGTCCTACATTATCTAGATATAGTGCAGTATTCGTAGCTATGTTTGCAATTGTAGGCGAAATTTGAAATTTGGATGTTGCTGCTTTAGCTTGGCTTGCCTTCATCATCAATAACAGGATCCAGCAACTCCAAGTGTTCTTGTTTGGTTGCTTAATTGTAGTACAACCGCTAGTAACAGATGAGTCTCCTTTATCTTCATTTTCGGGTTCATCAGGCATTGGCAAGGCACATACTTTGTGTATAGGTCGTTTAAGAATACTGTTCTGAAGCTTAAGTGTCACCACTCTTACTTTATCATCTTTACCTTTATGCGTTTCAATAATTCTTCCTAAAGGCCACTTTGCTGGCATTGTTGCTTCGTCTTTCACCAAAACTATTGTTCCATTTTTTAATCCGGAGCTATTTGATTCCATTTAGTTCTCCGTTGTAATGTAATACTCGGTACTCGTTTTTCCAACGATTCCAAAAATCTTTCCTCAGTTTTTGAATTAGCTTCCATCTGTTCAAAGAACTAATTTTTGAGTCATCGATGTGTTCAGGGCAATCAATGACAGGTCTGCCAATTAAAAAATGACCGGGAGTCAACACGTCTGGGGCATCAATGTTTTCGTTGCTGATATCGACCAATGGTCTTGAGTTCAAAACGGATTCTATTTGAGCCAATAAGGTACTCATTTCTTCATAAGTCAACTTAGTTTCACCAATTATGCGTTTTAGGTGATATTTCATTGACTTTACACCAGCTTCCCAAATTCCTCCAAAGTGAGGGGCTGCCGGGGGAATAAAATGCCACTGTATTTTTTGTTCAGCTAAAATTGGAATTACCGTCTGATTGTTTTTAACAGCGGCCTTGTAATCGGCAACTAACTTTCTATTAGCGCCGACGAAATTCGTACCATTGTCTGAATATATGTGAGAACTGGTACCTCTTCGGGCAAAAAATCTTTTTAATGCTGCCATAAACGCCTCTGTTGTCAGATCACTTACTGCTTCCAAGTGAACAGCTTTTGTTGCCATGCATACGAATACAGCAACATACCCCTTATAGGTTTTTACGCCTCTACCTTTGGAACATCTTATGTGAATAGGCCAAGCGTAGTCTACAACCGTGTGTAAAAACGGGTAAGACTCCGTTACTCTGGAAATCGGAAGATTCCCCATTAGTTGCTTTGATGCCTCTTGACGATACCTGATGCATTTAAAGCAGCTTCGAATGCATTTTTTAACTGAGTTCTTCATATTTAAAATCCAATATCTTCGTCTTAATGTTGATTCGACTAATTTATTGCCACCGTGTAGTGTAAAAATGTGCGTATCATGAATAATTATTGACGCCAGGTGCGATTTCATTAAAATCATTGGATGCTTTTGGTTGTATGGTAGATTGGAATATTCTAATCGACCACCAACCCGAAGAATGCCATCTTTATCTATAAATGGACATAAATTTGCAATTTTGCTGATTTTGTTAACCTGTCCATTCCGCCTTAGTTCCGTAAGCTCGTGATGAAATTCTTTTTCTTGATGACGAATTATGATACATCTTTCAGCGGCTTCTAGTTCCGAGACTGAAATATATTGACTAACTTTTGGTTGACCTCTACTTTTATTTATAAATCCTAGGACATAAGCCAACACTCTTTGTAGTTTTTTATAATTTGAATGTTGACTGATCAACTCGTCCAAAAAATTAGGTTGTTGAGCTGAAGTTATCACAGTTGTGGCATTTGCTGTAGTAAAGTTTTCTTCTTTTTTAGGCCATAGGTGAGCGGGTTTTGAAAGCTATTCTGGACCATTCCACCATAACGTATGATTTTTAAACTTTTGAGCACAAATTCCTCGTGATGCAACGTCTGCTGGATTATCTTTACTGCTGACATGATTCCATATAGCTTCGGGAACAAGATTTCTGATGTCGTTAACTTTATTTCTAACAAATTTATCTTTGTTAGTTTTGTTGTTAATCCAACTTAACGTAATAGTTGAATCACTCCAGGCATATATGGATTGTTGATTTTTAACGATGCTGGCTACTTTTTGAAGCAGTTTAGCTAATAAGTGTGCAGCGCACAACTCGAGTTTTGGGAGAGTTTTTCTATTTTTTATGGGATTTACCTTCGTTTTAGATGTAATCAAAATAGCGGAATGTTCTGTCCTTGCATAAATTACAGCTGCAAACGCTTTCTCCTATGCATCAGCAAACCCAAGTAATTCAAATTTTGAATTACTTGTTGTTCCAATCCATCTCGGCACTTTCATTTGTTGAAGTTCCGGCAAATGCTTCGTAAACTCGGACCACTCTTTATTGAGTTCTTTAGATAATACTTCGTCCCATGCTGATTGTAGTAGCCAAAGCTTTTGTATGAATACTATAAGCTCATTTTCATCTGATTCATCCACGTTACTGGTTACTTCTTTTTCATTTGACAGCCATTTTGGTAAATGAAAACGAAACTTTATTAGTTGCTCCGCCAGATCATGCTGTATCTTCTTGCAGTGCGAAATGGTGTCTGCTCCCGTCATCAGGTCGTCCATATAAAAATCGCTTTTGATGACATCTTTGATGTATGTATTTTCTTCAGAGCAGCTATATGAAATAGCGATTTTATTGCGAGAAAGGGTGCTGATGCCGTACCATATGTTACAGTTGTTAACTTGTATTCCTTTATGAGGTTATTTTTATTTTCCCTCCATAGAATATATTGGTATAGTTGATCATCCTCCATTACTTTTACCTGTCGGTACATTTTTTCTACATCAGCTGTAAGTGCATATCTCCAAACTCTCCAGTTTAGAATTATATCAAACAAATCTCTTTGAAGTTTGGGACCAATTAGCATTATATCGTTCAGACTTCTTCCGTTAGTTGTTTTTGCGGATGCATCAAAAACAACACGTAATTTTGTTGTTAAACTGCTTTCTCTTATTATTGGTTGATGAGGTAGATAGTATTTTCCAGTATGATTTTTCTTGACTTCTACCATGTGACCAAGTTCTAAATATTCACGCATAAATTTCACATAGTCATCCTTCAATTTTTTATTGGATTAAAATTTTCTTTCCAGAGACAAAAATCTGGCCATGGCTTGTTTTCTGGAGTCACCTAATTCGCAATCTTCTAGTAAAGGCAGGTTGACCACAATTTTTCCTTCAGCATCAACATAGGTTATCTTCTCATAGTTATCAATGCACTTTTGGTCTTCTGTAGCTTCCTCAGCAGTTGAAGGGAGTTCTTCTAGCTCCCAAAATCCGAATTGGTAATTGTTGATACCAATCTAGACGACTTTTGGTTGCCGCCTGTAAGTCCGCACACAATCCAACCTAACTTAGTAGATTGGGCCAAATAATCACCTTTTATATGAGGTGCATCTTTTTCCATAATGTTGAGGAACACTTTCCCACCCAGTAATAAGTCTATTCTTTCAGACTTGTTGAACGTCGGATCTGCCAGAACATAGTTTTTCCATTGGCTGGCATCAATTTTAAATGAAACTCCTGGCTGAGGATCTACTACTGATGGTAAGACCCACGCTTCGGCTTCAATCCATAGGTCACTGGTTCAAATCCGGTTCGAAGGACCATATGTTTATAATTTAAAGTATTTCAATTATAAACGGCGAATGTTTGTAAGACACTGATTCTTTATTTAAAAAACTCATACTTATATACTAACAAAATTCTTAAAAGCTATATCTTCAACTATCGTTGCAGGGGAACATAAATCTTTAATGTGCATGATAAGCATGCAACCATAAAACCTTTATTCTAAGAGATAGGATATGTTATCAGTATTTCACACATGTGCGAGCCAGATGTGAAATCCTAAACACACACATAAAAATAACATTATCTAATTGTGGGAATTTCTAAGATCCCTTTTTCAAAGAACGATATAAAATATGTTAAAAATAAAATAAAATAAACATGTTCTGTCAATCTTGAACATCTCTAAAGGTCCAACTACAGTTGGGTTGAGTGACTTAAGCTAGGAATCGGCATGAAACTAAAATTAAAAATTTGTACTTCTATAATTTCGTTTCATACACCCAGAAAACAGTATCAGTTGTGGCCACCGAATTTGTTGCTAATCGAAATCTGGCGGTTACGACAACTGTTTTCATATTAAATTATTTTTAGTTGTGAAAGCCAATATTCAGTTGTACAATTTAATATTTATATTCCACAATTTTTTTTTTTTTTTAATTAATTTTTAGATTTTTCCAATATCGAACCTGGGCAATTAGATTCATAGTTCACACTCTTGCTTACTGCACCACAACTTATTTTAATTTTCATTGATATATTTGCCATTTAATTTTTTGAATATTATATTTGTATTAAAAAAATAATTTTTTAAATGTTTGCCTTTTCCGGAATTTGAACTCGGATATTCGGAGTACTGAGTTACCTCTCTACCCAGCACACCACAAACAATTATAAAATTTGATAACTAATTTTGAATTTAAACTATTTGTAAGGAAAACAAATATTAGTAAAAAATTGTCTATCAATAACAATCATTAGTAACTTCTATAATCAATACAATCCACAATTCGGTTGGTTCTACTAAAACCCTAATTAAATGATATATTTGATCAGAATAACCGTACTTGTAGTCGACAATTTTTTAATAAATTTGATAGATTTTACCAAATTTTTAATATATTCACTAAATATATGGCTGCTTCCACCACTAAACGAATTTTATTTTTAAAGATAAATCATCTTTAAAAATAAAATTAGATGATTGGAAATACTAATAATTGAATAATTGGATTCATTTTTAGTTTCTTTTCCCTTTTTTAATTCCCAATACAACATTTTTGCTTTATTAATGAATTTTAGGTTATTCCAAACAAAATTAAATCCTCACAAATAAATGTTAATGGTTTTGATCGAATTGCAATCGAATTGAAACCCAATTTTTTCTCTGGTGGTACTAAACGAATTTTATTTTTAAAGATGATTGGAAATACCAATAATTGAATAATAGGATTGATTTTTAGTTCCGTTTACCTTTTTTTAATTCCCAATACAACATTTTTGCTTTATTTATTAATTTTAGGTTATTCCAAATAAAATTAAATCCTTACAAATAAATGTTTATGGTTTTCATCGAATTGCAACCAATCTTTTCTCTGGGTGTACCGAAACAATGCTTTAGTAGCTTAAGCCAATAGTAGTTGACCCTTAAGCAGCGGCAATTTTTTTACTGTGTTTAGTATACATATGTACAAAATAGCCTGTATTTTTTATACCCTTCACCACAGGTGGTAGGGTATATATAAGTTTGTCATTCCGTTTGTAATTTCTACAATATTGATCTTAGACCCTATAAAGTATATATATTCTGGGTCCTTATGAAGAGCAAAGTTGATTTAACGATGTCCGTCTGTCCGTCTGTGTGTTGAAATGGGATTTCCGACGAACCCAGACATGATGAGGACTTGATTGTTATTTATTTCTGTTACATGTGATCCATTTCTGTTTGCTATTGAAAATCAGACAGATCGGTTAATAAATGGCTGGGATATTAGCAAAAAACCAGGACTACCTCTAATTTTTCCAGTAAAATCCCTTTGTTTAATATGTATGTAGAATTTTACGCATAACAAACACATCCATTTGTTGAAATTCTTTTCTTTCATCTCCACCTACACAAACAACAAACACATACAAAGATTTGTCATTTATATAAAAACCAAACGAATCTCTAATGAACGAAGACTTTTTATATATGTACCAGAGAACTGTAAAATCAACTTTTTTCTTGATTTAATCATACACAAAAAATCTTGTTCACTTTTAATAATTCAACAAAATTCACTGTAGAATAAAATCAGCATCATGTTACTGAACGCGTAATTGGAATCAGTCTGAATCATCTATCGTTTATGTTTTATGCAAATGTAATCACTTAACAGTGTTCAGTAACATGATGCTGATTTTATTCTACAGTGAATTTTGTTGAATTATTAAAAGTGAACAAGAATTTTTGTGTATGATTAAATCAAGAAAAAAGTTGATTTTGCAGTTCTCTGATATGTACCTCTATAATTTTGTGTGAGCTTCAATAGCTCAGTTGTCTAGACGCTATGTCACAAATACTTTTTTTTTGTCTAAGGCCGCAGGTTCGAATCCCAGTCAATACACTTTTTTTTACATTTTTTTTTATTTTCTTAAGAATTTTTTGTTTATTTTTTGTTTTTTTTTTTTTAACATTTAATAATTAATTTAAATAAAATTTTATATTAATAATTTAATAATCCATATATAGGCTAAAAACATCAAAATTTTTATAAAAACGCTCTGATACAAACAAAATACAAACGGTTTTTTTTCTATTTTTTGTTCCGATTAAAAAGAATTTATAAAACATTTTTAAACCATTTTATTTCTCATATATTAAGAAAATTTTATACATAATTTTCCTTTGAGTGCAACTATTTTAGGTCATAACTTATAATAATTTATAAAAAAAATTTATAAACTATTTTCCTTCAAATTTTTAAAATTAAGCTAAAGAAATTAAAAATATTTTTTTATAAAAAAGCGAAATAAAATCCCAAATACAAATTTGCCAGCTAAATCAAACGTTTTTGTAGAAATAAAACACATGCAGTACTAGTGATTTCTTTTAACGATTTGTTGAAATTCTTTTCTTTTACCTCTTCACCTTTTATACACAAACAACAAACACTATTCTAGAGCTGTAATATGACCTAGGGATACGTCTTATATAGCAAAATATCGAAAATCTGTAGTATAACATATTTGCTGAAAAAACTAGGAAATATCGGTTCAGATACATGAAAGTTATGCCCAAAACATAAATTTTTTTTAAATACCTATTTTCTGGAACCATAAATCTTCCCGAGTCCAAGTTTAATCACCAAACTAAATGATTAATTTCCTCTTAAAGGCGTCTGTATATAAATCTGTCCATTCCATATATGTCCATATATAAACTTCAGTTTTTTCCCAACCATGGTGAAGGGTATATAAGATTCGGCATAGCCGAATTTAGCCGCTTTTATTTGTTTTTGTTTCCAATTGATTTTCTTTGCAAGTCCAATTAATTTTTTTGCAAGTCCAATTGGGTTTTACCCGATTTTGCTGAATTTTTTCAGGAATGAGAAAAATTTGCTTTGAAATTAGGAAAATTTGCTGAATTTCCTCCCAGCTTTTAAACCTCGATGAAATTTCTATACTTATCCTTCCTCTATTATTAATTATTTCCTCACTCGTAATATTATTTGGGTAAAAACAACCAAAAATACACTTAAGTTTTTAAAAACCGATAAATTGCCTTGCTTATTTAAATTAACGCCTTTTATTTTTTTTCGAACGTTTTCTAAAAAAGGAGTAATTAAAGGTTGATTTACACGTCGAATATCCTTCTCTGCTATTACTTAGTATAGGTTTAAAAAATCAGCACAAAACAATAAAAACGTTAGGAAAAATATATGTAGTTTATTGCTTTTAAATTAAGTATTTTGTATGGGTGTGAGCTGGCTAAATAAAATTTAAACAAAATTCAGGTATCTAAATTTCTATGAAATTTTAAAAACTGTTCAAAGATTTTGTCAAAGAAATATTAAATCTTTTTTCAATATGTATCTAGTTTAGAATTTATTTATCTACCTCGCACAGGTCCTAAGTGGAATTATTTAATTTGTATATTTTGTTTTAAACAAAAACATTCGTGTTTCCAATTGTATTACGTTTTTTAATTAAAAATTTGAGATTCAAATACCACATAATTGGAATCCCCAAAATTTCAGAACAATGAGTTTATTTTTATATCACAACATATGTATTTAAAATAGAAAATATTTAATTAACTACTTAACTTTCAAAGTAGTTATAGTAGTTAAAAAGTGAGAATTTAAAAAAATGCTGCCAAGTCTTGGCATTTCTTGGCTTTTCTCATATTTAAAATTTTTCTATTTGTAATTTGATAAAATATTAAAAACAACAAAAACTAAAAAATAAATTAGTAAATGTCGAGCAGGGCATACAATATAATTGATATATTTCTTGTTCCGTTGAAGTCTATATATGAAAACAGGTAGTTATAAAGGGTGGTAAAATTTTAAGGGCCGATGTTAAATGTGAACCACACCTAAACGTCAAGTTTTTTTCTGCATTTCATTTGACATTTCTCAATTTCAGACTATCTCAATTTGAACCACAGAAAGATACACAATCGATCAGCGCGTTAAAGTTATTCAGGCTTATTATGAAAATGGGCGTTCAAATCAAAATCCATTTCGTGCACTTCGTGATTTTTTTGGTCAGCATAATCGACCAATATCTTTTGCGCGACAAATTCAAAGGCCGTGTTATCTCATGTGGTGGCGAAGTCAATTGGCCGCCAAGATCATGTGATTTGAAACTGTTGGACTTCTTTCTTTAGAGTTATTTGAAAGAAAAGGTGTACGTCGATAAGCCAGCAACAATTCAAGAGCTAAAGAATGAGATAATTCTTAGCGCCTTAGCGTCATCGAAAATTTGGGCCATCGGATGGAGGTGTGCCGCCGAGGTCGCGGCGGCCATTCGGCCGATATTTTGTTTCATACTATATTATCATAATTAAAAAATTACAATAATTTTCTAAATATTTTGTGTTTTATTTAAAATCAACATCTGCCCATAAAATTTAACCACCCTTTATATGTATATATAGGGATATAAAAATAAAGCAAAAAAAAAAAAATGGACAAAATTGCTGAAAAATGGTAATTGAAATTAAAAAAATCCGAAATAAAAGAATATAATTTAAATTAAAATTACAAATAAAATTCAAAAATTCGCAATCGATACTTAAAAATACCGACTGCCCAGACAGGAAACAGCTGAATGAATCCAAATGGCGACTAGATAATGAACAAAAGGAAATGTCAAAATTGCAGATACACAGAAAGGTATAAATATCCAAAAAAAATATGTACAATACAAATTACTGTAATGTCAAAATAACCACACGGTTCGAGAATTCTTGTTTGACATATGTCATTTGTAATTGCATGGAATCAATAACATCCGAATGTACTTCTTGTAAACATTAAAATTACTTGGGCCAACCTAAATTAAAAAATTTCAAAGAATTAGAATAAAAACCATTTTATATAAATCAAATATTTTAGACATGCGCAACCACTGCCTTTCAAAATAGTTCAAAAATTAAGTAAATGTCTGCTCCCCGTTCATGAGTGTTTCCTCCTAGCCCGTTCTTATTAAATTTGCTTGTAACAATGGAAGAGTCATCAATTTCCGATATGCAGTTTTTGCAGCATCCGACGATCTTGTAAAATTTTAGAGCGAATGGTTTTCTATATGAAAAACTAAATTTTCGCCTGCGGCGCCAACTTCTACAACTATTTATATACATAAAAAAAATTAAGATTTTTTAACACAATAATCACGATAATGTGGTAAAGAATTTATAATATATTGCGCCAAGCCGAGTCTTTGACGTTTCGTCAAAAGAATTTCGTAGCATAATAGATTTTTATTAAAATAATCTAAAAGCGGTAAGAAGCTTTACAACACAAAAACAATCAAAATGTATGTACTTAATATCAAACGTATACATTATATCTCAGTCAATGTAATAAATAAGTTTAAAATAAAAATTCTTTATGAATTTAAAAGCTGTAAATTTTGTTTTAAATACTTCAAAAAGGTCAAAAAATTTAGGTATAGAAATGGCCAGCTTTTAAAAAAAAAAAAAAATTATAAAATATATTTTGACCCCCCCAAAGTAAAGTACCCTTGTAGACCTTGTAAAGGTTGTAGATGTAGTAAAAGTACTACCATTTACTACTCCACAACAACAAAATGTATAGAACTAAAATTTACTAAGCTGTGGTTAAAATACAAGACAAAATGGTATAGTAAATACATGTTGCACGATTACAAGATTAAAACAGCTGATTTTTTTATTTTTTATCTTGTGGTCACTATTAAAATAAAGTTGAATAATGGAGCAAAATAATGAAAAACTTAACTTTAAACAAAAGCCTGAAAAAATAAGTAATAAAAGATGGACCGATAGTGAAATTCAGCATCTATTGCTTTTTATTATTACAAGTAATACCGTATCTTCAAACCCACAATCTCTAAAATTCTATTTGGTTAGTTGCATTTTGCTCTAAAAAATTTATAATTTTATATTTATGGGCATATTTGTTAACTTTAAATTCTTTTTGATATTTTAAGTTTTCAAATTGATGAAAAACAAAACAAAAATCAGCTAATTCATTAATTTACAATAGCTGTGTTTATGCGGGAAGTAAACACACGAAAAAGGGCTGTAAGAGTGAAAACCGCTAATGTTTTTGCCATGTTTTATAAGTCATAAATGTTTTTTGGTTTTCTCATGACAAAGAAAATAATTCTTTCGTAAAAATTGAACGCAATAAATATATTTTTTGTTTTTCCGTAAAAAAATAAAAATATATACATAGTATATAAAAATTTAAAAAAGTAATTTTAAGCAAAGGAAACATTAAATAAATCCCGTATTACGTTACGATATTTTACTAAAAAGTATCAAAAATCGGAGAAGTACTTAAAAATTTTAAATATAAATTAATCCGAAGTCCGTTTCGTTTATTTTCTAGTTGAATTCGGCGTGCAAAGTACAAAAGAGGCACCCAATATTAATAACTTTTATTCAAAAAATTGCTATTTTCTAGAATATTTTTGAATTTCTGTTCATTGGCCCTGTTTGAATTATATTTTAAATTCAAACAAAAAGAATGGAAAACATGGCTTTTACTTTTTTAATAAAAATAAAAGTCATTTTGTGATTTTTTTATATCAATAAAGCCAATGTTGGGGCAATGACACACACCACTTTATCACAATTCTGATTTTTTTCTGAAAATTATCAATGAAAATTTTGTGAAACACATTTTTATATGTATGAAGAAGTTTCATCGAATTTATTTTAATTAAGTATAATGGAGTTACTTTTTAAATTTAATTTCACTACCAGTGGACTCATCTAAAATCAAATCAGCATCTCTTTCTGAGTCGATAGCAGTCTTCCGTACATTCTTAAGTCAATGTAAAACTTGCGATCAAACCACAGATGGCAAATATAAAAATATTTATGTAAAATTTAGCAAAGGGGCTTTTCTTGAGTTTATTTTAATTAAATCCGCTTTTCGACAATTTCATTCAGAGTTTTCTCTTTATTTTCTGAACCTCGGCACATCCTTGCTGACAAAATTATAAACTGTTATTTTCGTATTATAACATATAGAAGTGCATTATTGAAATGTTATATATGATCAAATTATTTTTTTTTATTTTGGGTCTCTGGTACAAATATTAGTTCTTTTGATACCACTCAAAAGATTATAATAATAGACGCGTATTTTCGTTTATTTTTTTTTTTTTCTTTATGGTTTGGAATTGCTTTTCTTTATTTACATAGTAAAAGCCTTTAACCCATATTATCCGCATACTGATAAGATTGAAAATATACAAAATGAAAATTAAAAAAAATGCTTAACCCTTTTACTACCGACTTTTTGTTTGTGGATATATTACTATTTTGACTTCAGATTCTTGTTAAAGGGTCATCAAATTAAAAAAACAAATTAACAAATTTTATTATTTAATAGATGCCTACCAGTGCTTAGGTACCTACTTTGTACACGAACAAAGACCACTAGCTATCTAAGCACCGATAGGTATCTATTCATTATTTTGCGTTCAATTTTTTTGTTGGTGAACGGGGTAGAGAAGCAAGCAGGGTAACAAAAAAAAACGCGGTTTTCATGTTTCGTGCATGTTTTTGTTATTTCTCTTTTGCACTCATATGTACACTCACAATATATTTTCCGTAACCGAATGTAGTTTATTTAAAAAGTAATACGTAAAGTTTGTTTTTTAACGAAGAATCAATTGAAATTCATAGAAATATATTTTTTAACTATTTGAATCAGTCATTCAAAAAACAAACTATAAAAATTTACAGACATTCAGTAGGAGTTGATATTTTCAGTTAAATGTAAAACTTTTTGTTTTCTGTTTCAAAAAATAGAAATTCATATAATTCCTTTTTGTTTTTTTACCAAAATAGTTTGTTTATATACAAAATTATTTCAATAAAAATTACAAGAAATTATTCAAATATAGATACACACAAGAAAATAAAAAAATATATATGAACGTCTGTGTGTGTTGTGTTTTGTAAAATTACATACAAATAAAAAATTTCCATTTGAAAAACAAACCACAAAAATCGTTTTTTTCTACTTTTTGTCAGTTAAAAATTAATGTTTATTTTAAACTACTTTCGATTGCTTTTACTACTTATGTCGATTATCAAACAATGATTGAAAATAAACCACAAAATTGGCTGAATATAATGAAAAATAAGTAGTCCTCTTTTTGATTGTATTTTCGATTAATTTAATATGTATTTTAGATTATTTTTAACGAAATAATATTGTGAGTGTATTCTTCTTTTGTTGCTTTATTCACATTCGGGTTTAGTGCAACAAAAGGGAAATAAGAAAATTGCGTGCAATTAATTGCATCGTATATATTGGCTCTAACATAGGTATATGAACGTTTTTTTACAAATTTAGGCACCAAAATGTTGACGAAATTTTAAAAGAAAATACGATAATATTGCTCGGTACCTAATGGGTGCAATGTACTTATGTATAGCCTTGTAATCAGGGCTCGTTACCTTTTGCATTACTCGCTCTGATGAACAGCTTGTGCATATTACGGCTAAGATCAAAATAAACATATTTAGGAAAAAAGTTTTTTGCATTATTGTATTAATTTTAAAAGATGTAAACACTATAGTGTACAAAATAATTGTAAGGTTTAAAATTAGGTACCCAACAATACCTCACATTACCCAATAATGGGTAAAGTAATGTATAGCTGTAGGGACCGACACATTACCATGTGTCCATTGATGAATTTTATTGGCTATGAGCCTCAATGTATTAAATACATGCTTACCAATATACTTACAAAAAATAAAAGTAATGGGTTACCTTATTGCTGATAGGGGATGAAAAAAGACAGTAGTGAGCAATATACATAAATACATATACACAATTTTTAGAGACATTATTTTATGTTAAATTGTAATGTATTATGTAACCAACTATCGATAACAAATAACTTTATGTTTTAATATAATGCTGAAGGCAAGGAATATGCATTACAAAGTAAGGCATTATTTAACCAACTATCAATTACTCATTACTTTATGCTGAAAAATAATGATACATGTACTGGGTATACATTACAAGGTAGTGCATGAGTTCATTAAACCCATTACAAAAGTTTTCTGAGTATTATTTTATTTTTAATCATGATTATCTACTTAGATTAGACCCTGCGGGAAAAGGACCTATTCCAGGACACGTTACATGACCGGTTCATTGTGCTCTCTGTGACATGTCACAGAATTGGTCTAAAAGGACATGCCGTGACTTTTAAACCGGTCACGTAATAGGTACTTTAGGAACTGGTGCACAGTGCTTTGTTCCATAGACAAAAATCAAAATTAAAATGTTGGTCATGAATATTGATAAATAATATATTTTTGGAAAGATTATAAAGCAACTAAAAGATATGAAAAAAAATTTTGGAATAAACTTGGACAATTTTAAGCAATAATGGTATAACAATGAATATGGCTTTTAGTTGTTTCACGAAAAATATATCGTCGGCTAAACATGCAAAACTGACAAGTCCACTTTTTCAAATTTTTCAGGAGACAAAAAAAACTGTTTATCTACTATTTAGGTCAATATATTCGAAAACTATAAATACACTTACCTGTATTATACTTCAAGTTTTCAAATTAAACAGCTTTTTATAGCAAAAAAGTCTGTAAATAAGCGTTTTTACAGTTTTTATGGACTTAGCTTATTTGCTGAAATTTTTTCATTTTTTTTAGATGGACTTAGTACCCTTTTATTTGCACAATTTCCCTCCTACGATATAATTTAAAAAAAAATAACACATTAATGTTATGTGATATGTATTATATGCCAGTAGGAACTTTATTCTTAAATTTAAACCTTAAAATTTCTTTTTTTTTAATATAAAAAAAATATTAAGGGACAAAACAAAAAAAAATTCTTCAAAAATAAAAATTAAATAAAAAATTCACTATAAAAATAAATTAAAAATTAAGTAAAAAATTCACTATAAAAATAAATCAAAAATTAAGTGAAAAATTATCTATAAAACTTAATCATGAGGTAAGTCTTCGTAATATTTGTGGTAGTCCTTTGGTAATGTAGTTTTCAAAATTTGTAAGTCTTCATATTTACGCTTAGTTATTGGTCTTTGATCATTATGAAGTGGAGGTAAGTTACACCACTTTGTTGGAAGTATATTCTTGTTCATCCGTTGTGGTAGAGTCTTCCATTCATCTGAAAACCGTAATTTATAATAAATTGAGTTGTCTGCAGTATATTTTAATGCTCTAATATCTGTGACTTTTGAGTCGCCTGAAACGCGGCCAGGACGAATTGTTTTTACAAAACACACGTTTTTAAACGATTTAAAAAATGTATGGTCCAAATAGGTGACATCGTACGGCTTCGGAGTTTTCCGTGCATTTTTACATACTGAAACATAGTCTGCAGGAACATCAATGTTTCTATTCTTCAAAGCGCGTTCAATTACAGAGTGCACACTGTCGGCCTCCATTTGGGTATGGCCTGTTTCGAGTATTTTTTGATCTATCGAGATTTTGTTCGTTATTGCTGTGTTAAGCAGCGCATTTGATAACGAACTATTGCGATTTTGGTAACCGCATCCGTCGCTGTAGAATATTAGGTTCACGGAATTCATACTCTCCTGTATATTTGGTAGAATCTTTTCTTCAATGAAATAAATCCACACGCTTGCAAAATCGTTAGAAGTTAAACCGCCTTCCACTTCGTTCCACAAGAAGCAATATGCTTCCTTATTTATTAAATTGAAGAATACCAAATTATGCACCTGCAATTTGGTGCGATAATAAAAGGAGCTCACATTTGATTTCGGTGCCAACAAAACTGATTGCATGTCAACTGTGAACACAAATGGCTGTTCAATTTTATCTCTAATTTTCTCCTCTCTGGCTTCATTTTTCCTTTCTTGGTGCAAAGTGTACTTTTCTGGTGAACAGTTTTCCACATTATGGCGTGCACAAATATCGCACTGATCTTTTTTGGGTGCGAATAGGGCGAGATTTTTTAATAGAAAAACTTTATTAAAAACTGTTGTGGAAAGCGGTGGTGTTTCTCGTTCATTACACCAGTTTTTGACATAAAATTCATAAAGCTTTGCTTTCGAACGCCATTCTGACAATAAATATTTTTTTGTAGTTTGAGATCGGCAATAATGGGATTCTGTTGCAGGAAGAGAATCAAAAAACTGTTCTAGCTCTTGCCGATGTTCAGATTGTACAGGCACATTTGTCATTGCTCTCTTGTGCAGAGGCTTCTCCAGCCATTTCATGACAGTACTTCTGCCAATACTCAAAGTATTCAAGAACATCGTTCGGCACACACGTACATTTTTATTATTTAGCTTTAGGTGGAACTGAAGTGATTGGGTTCTTTTAGAAATATTTTCTTGTACACGGTGTCTCGGTCTTTTTGGTGTATTGGAATGAACCAAGCTTCTTACATATAATCGCTTTTCGCCCCAATTCAATTTCCAAAATTCTTCAAATAATTCTCTTCTCTTTGACTCTTCGATTTCTTCACACTTCATGACGCACTTCTTACCTTTGTTCACACAATTGCATCTCTGTTTCAGCGATCTTGCATTTTTAATTTTGTCGTAATTCCAAACTGTACCTTCTTTTTTTTCCCGAAGTATTGTTTTCCATTTTGGCGCAAGTTGATATTTTTCGAGGCAAACCAGTTCTTATTTTTTGTTTGCGCTTTTCTTTTGCGGGTTTTACTTCTTATAGGAAGCTCAAACGAATCTTCAGAGCTGCTGTTGATTTCGTATGGTACTAATCCAATCACTCCATCATCTCTGTCATTGCCAAAATAAATGGCAATATTTCCTCTTCCATCCATGGAGTCCTAATACATTTTTAAAGTGTGTTTTAAAATTAAAAAAGCTTTGAAATAATTTAATATATTTACTTCGATCTTTATTTTGTTTGTTTATTTTTATTTGTCAAACAATTTTTATTATTAAAATAATATTTTCCTGAAGAAGTCACCCAATGTGGTGACGAAATATTGAAAATAAATTAAATATTTTTTAAATAAAAACGATCTTAAGCTCGAACATTAATAAAAGAAAATTAATCTATTTACCTTATAGTTGCAAAAGTTCCCAAAAGTGCGCCAATATGAATAAAACAACTGATGCAAATGACTTATTAGGTACGTTCAGTGGACTTAGCCTGCCTTTTTTGACAACAAGGGACTTAGCGTATTTGCACATCATTGCCAAACTAGAATAAAAATTAATTTTTTTAATTTTTTTTTTATTATTATAATGTAATTTTTGTTTTTCTATACATTTGCATTAAAAACTGACTTTTGTAAAAAAGTGGACTTATCAGTTTTGCATGTTTAGCCGACGATATATAAAATTCATTTTTTACAAAATTTATTTAACGTTTGGTTTTTAATTTGTCTTAATATATTTGTAATCGACTAAAAATATACTGTACAGTATAAATCTTTAGTACAATTATTTTTATGGATCTGAAAATTACTTTTTTTGTGTTAAAAAATCGAAATTTACAAAATTTTGATGGAGTAAAAAAATAAAATACAAAAAAGGGTTATTTTTTTGTTGTTTTTCAAAGTTTATACTATTATCTCACAGATAATGAAAAGAAGTGAACCAATATTTTGCCACAAATTAAAAAAAAAACATGTTTTTATATATGTCTATTTTCTTAATTTATACTAAAATTTGTTCCACTTTTAAAGTGCCAAAATTTAAAATGTTGTAAAAAATAATAAATATTTACCATAAATATAGATGAAAAATATATTTTTGGAAAGATTATAAAGTAGCTTGAAATCGTGTAAGAGAATATTTTGGTTTTACCTTTTTTTAGAGCCACGAGAGGGTGCTAAACTTAGAGAATTTGAAGCAAAAATAGTTAAACACAAAAAAAAATTTTTAGTTGTTCCACAAAAAAAAATTTTAAAAATTAAGTTTATCAAAAAGTGGCTTAAAGTTTTTTATTTAATTGTTCTAGTATATTTGTAATAAACTAAAAATATAAGTTTTTTTGTAAGTTTTAATGTAAATCTTTTAAAATTTTATTTTTTGTGGCTTTAATTTATAGATTTTGTTTTGTTAAAAACCCAAAATTTAAAAAATTTTGATGGAGTAAAAAAAAATACGAAAAAAGGGTTATTTTTTTGTAGTTTTTCAAAGTTTATACTATTATCTCAAAAATAATGAAAAGAATAGAACAAATATAAAAAAAATCATGTTTTTAAAAATGTCTATTTTCATGATTTTTTCATAAATTTGATGCAATTTTGTAGTATTAAAAATTAAAATGAAGTCAAATAAATTAAAGTTCCCCGATAATATATTTAAAAAAAAAACATATTTTTAGAAAGATTATAAAGCGTTGTGTGAAAACAATTTAGATTTGACTCTTATTTGTACCGAATATTCGGTATTCGGTTCGAAACGAATATCGAATATTCGGCCCAATAAAAAAAGAACCAAATTTCGAATAAAAAGTGCAATTTTCTTAATATAACGATTACACACACTTAGGCCGAGATTTTGGGATGTGAGTTAAACTTGGTTTAGTTAAACCGAAAACGAATTTTGCCTGACATTTCCATGTTTATTAACATAGATTTGTCGGAACAACATTTCGTTACATCAAATTTTGGTCTTTATTGAAATAAAATAAATTAAAACAAATTTCAAAATCAGTATTCAAGTTACAAGCTGCGATAAACTGAGTTTAAAGATAATTTACATTCTAAAAACTCGGAATTAGGCAACAAATAAACGTTTTCGACGGTAACTATTCATTTTCGCTTATTTAATTTAATTTTTCGTATTATTTAAAAGGTTCCATCGCTGATAATATTTGTCGCATTCTTTGTTTTGTTTTATCATATTGAAATGGTTGTTCACATTCCCTTTAAATTGTGAAATTTAAACAAATTCCTAAAAGTCTTAACAAAATTTCAAAACAAAATTCCCTTTAACAAATTAAAAATGAAACAATTTTAAACTAAAAAAATATTCAAATAATTCATATTATTTCCGTTATTAAAATTTATTAAGTTAGGGATGAGAACGTGACATAGTTTTTATTTAATAAAAATTTTTAAAAATTTAATCACGTATTTCTAACGTGCGTGGTAAACGAAATCATGAGTAGTTCGACATATTCGTAACGGATATATCGATAATTTCGGTATTTTAAAGGTACACTCACAATATATTTTCCGTTACCGACTGTAGTTTATTTAAGAAGTAATACGTAAAGTTTATTTTTAAATGAAGAATCAATTGAAATTCATAGAAATATATTTTTTAACTATTTGAATCAGTCATTCAAAAAACAAACTATAAAAATTTACAGACATTCAGTAGGAGTTGATATTTTCAGTTAAATGTAAAATTTAATGTTTTCTGTTTCAAAAAATATAAATTCATATAATTCCTTTTTGTTTTTTTACAAAAATAGTTTGTATATATACAAAATTATTTCAATAAAAATTACAAGAAATTATTCAAATATACATACACACAATGCCAATAAAAATATATACACCTGCATGTGTTGTGTTCTGTTTTGTAATTACATATAAATTAAAAAAAAACTTTCAATTTGAAAAACAAACCACAAAAGTAGTTTTTTCTAACTTTTTGTTAGTAAAAATTTGATGGTTATTTTAAACGACTTTCTATTGTTTTTACTTTTGTCGGTTATTAAACAATGATTGAAAATAAACAACAAAATGGGTTGAATATAATGAAAAATCAGTAGTCCTCTTTTTGATTATATTTTCGATTAATTTAATATGTATTTTAAGTTGTTTTCAACGATATAATATTGTGAGTGTAATTAAAAATAAATTTATTCAACTTTTTTGTATTTTAAGGGTAATACCATTTAAAATAATTACAATAAACCTATTGTTTGTCAAACCTATTTTTAAATAATTTGTTTTATAATTTTGGGTGAACTTAAAATTTCCTAATTATATTGAACGTAAATGTTAAAACTTCTCATGGGTCTATCTCTACCCAGCAAAATAAAATGGATGTTATTCTTTACGAATCTCTTTTTCAGAACATCCAAAGAAGTTAATAGTGCAAATATTTCGATTTGTAAGAAGTCATTTTAAACAACTTCCAAAATGTTGATATTAACCCCTACTAGTAAAAAAAAAATTATTTAGTTGGTCCATAAATGGTTAGTTGCTGCAGTCATTAAATGCCTTATTGAAAACATATTTTGCATACCAGTGATATTCACTTTGTCCTGGTCGGAATAATAATTATTTGCGTTTTTAAAATCACATTTTTAACTTTAAAAAAAGCCACTCCCTATATTTATTTTGTAGTCCCGATATATTTAACAACTTCCGTAAACTAATGAAAAAGTCCATCTGCTCATCGATTTTTCATAGCACCGAAACAAACTACTTCCTCCCAATGACACGCCAATGTTAAAATCATTAATGATTCACCGAAATTTTCACAACTTCGTGCTCAGTAGATGTAGCGTTTAACTACTTCTTCCTCAGCTCTTATTTTGCTGGGTATTGTTAAATAAACAAAATATCAAATAAAAACACTGTATTTAAAATTTTTTAATTTTTTGTGACGGCTTCTATTTTAAAAAATTCAGATTTAATTGACTTTTGGCTTTCTGCACCATCAAATAATAAAGTAGCAAACATTTACAAATTTGTAACACAAAAGATAGGAGATTCATATTCCGACAAGAACACCTTAATACAAAGTGTTTATTTTTTTAATGTTAAAATGAAAAATTACTGGAACATAAGCAAATATAATAGAAGTTTTTTTGAAAATAAATATTCTACATGGCTTCGTTGAGCGAAGGCTCAACTACCGATGATAGTTGGTTGGAAGTGTAGTTTTTTATCGTTTTTAGTTTTTTATTTTAAAAACTTCCCAAGTTGTGAATATACAAAAGAAATTTTAAAATTCAAGTTCGATTTTTATAAAAGTCAGATTTCAATAAAAACTTATTTTCCTAAATATAGTATTTAGTTATTTGTTATTACGTTAAAAATATTTTTTTTTTTGTAAGTAATTTTTTTATATTTTTTAAAAATATTTTTAGGGATTATAGACTTAAAAAAATGATATACAAAATGACTTTTTAGTTACTAAACCGAATTCAACGAAATTTAGTATACATGTTTTTTATGTTTATTTAAATTAATTTGATAAGTTTGAATGTAATCGGTTATTCTTTTACAGATTTTATGTAATTTTTTTAAAAAAGGATATATAACAGGTAAGCGAGTCCTTCCTTCGATTGAAAAGAAAATTGGCAGACATGTTAATAACTTTGTTCTAATAACAATTATCAATTTTCGTTAGGTTCTGACCAAATTTGAAGATTTTATTACATTTTTAAACTTCAGGATATATGGGAGGTAGGCGTGTTTATCTTCTAATTAACTCAAACTAAAATCGCGTACCAAATTTCAGTAAGCTACGATAACTTCTTCTATTTTTGTCCACTCGTTATATGGGAACAAAGCACTGTGCGGTGCTCTATTCACCTATCTTGTGATATGTTTTTTCGGAACCTTTTCAGTTTTCACCTATCCCGGGACAGGTTCCAATTCCCAACTAACCCATTTTTTCCCGCAGGGGAATTAAGAGAACAAATTAAAATTTTATTTTGAATAAGTCTGGCTAATCACATACTCAGAAATCATGTAGTTTACTGTTTGTATTTTAATAAAAACGTTTCCGTTTCATTTTAAAATAAAGGATCATACATTTATTTTTCTAAGAAATATCTATATTAACTTTTTTATACATTTATTCGAAATGATTTACTATCATTAACCGATTTTTTTCAGTTTCATTTATTTTTTTCATTTGATTGAAATTCAATAAAAATTTACCCAAAAAACAGAAATTTGTGGTTTATTTATGTCCGTAACAGTTATTACAAATTTAAATTTTGTTTGCTGTCTGTTTCAAAAAAAAAAAATATTCAAAAAATTTCAATTTGTTTTTTATTTAAATTGGTTGTATATGTATATACAAAATTTTTCAATTCAAATTACAAGAACTTCATAAACACACACACAAAAAGTGTCTATAGCTATGCATACATACATTTTGTATTTTACGAGTATATTATCAAAAAACAAAAACTACAAAAAGGGAAGCAATTTCAAATAAATGATAAAAACATTTATTTTTTAAGGAATTGGTAGGTAAAATTTTGACATTTATTTTAACTGATTATATCATTTGTTTCTTATGTGTCAGTTGATTAAAAAAAAAATTAAGTATATCGGTTTTTAAATGAAATATCATTTCTTGTAAATGACATTTTCTGCTATTTTTTAGGGAAATAAATTTAGCAGAAAATTCGTTTACAAATATCAATCTTTAGTGACTTCTATAATAAATAAAATCGGTTGGTTAAATTAACCCACTTTGGAATATTACAATTTTTTTAATAAATTTAATAGATTGCACTAATTTTCTAGTACGTTCACTAATTAAATGGTTGCTTCTACTGTACTCAATTTCTAAACGAATTTTATTTATAAAGTTGATTGGAAATACCAATAATTGGATAATTGTATTCTTTTTTAGTTTTTTTTAGTAAAAAGAGGGAAATTTTTAATTCACAATGTCATATTTTTGGTATAAAATTCTTACAAATAAATGTTATTTGTTTTGATCGGATTGCAACCAATCTTTTCTCTGGGTGTGGTTGTCGTAACCGCCAAAATTTGATTGGCAAAAAATTCGGAGGCCAAACTGATACTGTTTTCTGGGTGCAAAAAAGCTAATTTGTGATTTAATCTATCCTCATACCAATATTCATTAAAAAATTCGCACGAGGAGAATAAAGGTTAAAGTATTTGAACTGATTAAAATATATTTATATATACACACATGATATGTGTATATCATATATAATCGCCAATCTTAAAAACAATAACAAAAGTCTTGAAAAAGAATAAGTTTAATTTCATTTAAGTATTATCAGGCAAAGTATTAACATTTAAAAAGGATATACTGTTTAATAAAATTCTAATAAAAATAATAAATAATAATAAAATGTTAACTGCAATATTATTGGGATTTTGTGTATTAATTTATATATATGCATTTTATAAATATGCTACATATAAACCGAATGGATTCCCACCTGGTTAGTGTTGAAAAAAACTGCTATGAATTTATGTTAAAATAATATATATATTAACAAATAGCGTCAATTCATATTTTAAATTTATTTACCGCAGGACCTCCACGTATACCCTTATTTGGTAGTTATCTATTTATGATATTTTCCGATTTCCATTACCTACATAAAGGTGTTTTAAAATTCACAAAATGGTATAAATCTGATGTTGTCGGTTTTTATATGGGTCCGTTTCCCGTTGTGGCAGTACACAATGCTGAATCTGTACGAGAAGTTTTAAATAATTCTGATTTTGATGGACGTCCTGGAGTATATTTGGCACAGATGCGTGAACCAAATCTACAAATAGCAGGTATTAGTTTTACACACCCACGAAGGCTACATATAAATTATCCGTGTAGTAAACAGCAGAGGGGATTTAAAAAAATACTTTTTGCGGTACTAAAAAATATAACTGACTAACAATACTGAATTTTGGTATTACTAGTCTGAAGAAGTTATCTTCTCTTGTAATAAAAAACTTTCTGTGCTCCTTGGATTAAAAAATGGATTAGCTAATATGTGCTTAATTTGCTTTTTCAAATACACTTAAACAAAAAGTTTTATCACACACCCAGAAAACAGTATCAGTTGTTGCCACCGAATTTGTTATCAATCGAATCGGTTACGACAACTGTCTTAATATTAAAAAATACTTTTAGTTGTAAATGTCAATATTCAGTTGTCTAATTTAATAGTAATATTCCAAATAAATTTTATTACGTTCCACAAAATTTTTTTTTAAGAAAAATTTTATTTTTATATTTTTTCGGTATGAAAACTGGGCATTCAGATTCATTGGACACTCTCTTGCTTACTGCACCACAACTAATTTTAATTTTCTTTTAAGTATTTGCTACTTAACCATTGGAATATTTTCTTTAAAAAAAAAAATATTATTTTTTAAATTTTTGCCTTTACGGGATTTAAAATCGGAAATTCGGAGTATTGGCTACCTCTCTACCCGCTACCCCACAAACACTTATAAGTATCTATAATCAATGCAATCCACAACTCGGTTGCTTATTCTGAAACCTTAATTTAATGGTATATTTTAACGGTGGGCAAGTGCGGCCCTCGAAGAAATTTTATTCTTCTTTGTTTGTTTACAAACTAGTTTTTAATATTTTTACTAGTTTTTTTCCTTAAATTCATTTTGGCCTGAAATTTTAAACTTTTAATGCAGTTGCTTTTAATTTTTGACACATATAGCTAGGATATATATCAGTTTGTCATTCCAATTGTAACATGTCGGAATATAGGTTTAAGACTCCATAAAGCATATATATTCGTAATCCTTATGAAATTTTAAACGAATCTAGTGATGCATGTCTGTCTGTCTGTCTTTCTGTCTGTCTGTTAAAATAGCGATCACGGTCTAGATTAATAAACATCCTCCCGAGCAGATTGCTATTGAAAATGAGCAAAATCGGTCTAGCGGTTAAAAAGTTATGAGTGAAAACGTGAAGGTACCTATAATTTTTCCACACAATTGGTGTATTTTAGTACAATTTCATAGAATCGACTCCCAGCAAAATAAGAGCTGAGGAAGAAGTAGTTAAACGCTACATCTACTGAGCACGAAGTTGTGAAAATTTCGGTGAATCATTAATGATTTTAACATTGGCGTGTCATTGGGAGGAAGTAGTTTGTTTCGGTGCTATGAAAAATCGATGAGCAGATGGACTTTTTCATTAGTTTACGGAAGTTGTTAAATATATCGGGACTACAAAATAAATATAGGGAGTGGCTTTTTTTAAAGTTAAAAATGTGATTTTAAAAACGCAAATAATTATTATTCTGACCAGGACAAAGTGAATATCACTGGTATGCAAAATATGTTTTCAATAAGGCATTTAATGACTGCAGCAACTAACCATTTATGGACCAACTAAATAATTTTTTTTTTACTAGTAGGGGTTAATATCAACATTTTGGAAGTTGTTTAAAATGACTTCTTACAAATCGAAAAATTTGCACTATTAACTTCTTTGGATGTTCTGAAAAAGAGATTCGTAAAGAATAACATCCATTTTATTTTGCTGGGCTGGTATATAATATATTTTTCTCATATTTTTTCACCATCCGCTTAGAAGCGAATAATATTTTGTACTCACCTCAAATATTTTTCACCTCTAAATTTTTTTTCACCACAAAAAATGTTCACCTCAAAAAATTTTTTTCACCTCAAAATTTTTTTCCACCACAAAATTTGTTTTCACCTCCATAATTTAACTTCTTAAGTTGTTAAAATTATTTTTATCAAAAACAGTATAGAACATTTTTTTAGCATATTGGTGGAGGGTATTCAAAGATTCGGCACAGTCGAATTTAAGCCGTTTTTTACTTGTTTTTATTTTAAACTTGTGAAGGGATGTTGGATGCAGTATTTTATAATTCAAACCTCATTTCAAAATTTTCAGCGTAACTAAAAAACGTGGTAAAAAATATTAGCCTCTGCTTTTGGTCATAGCATGCTAAAATTTTTTGAAAACATGCACATATTATGATAATAATGTATATTAATGCTGTTTTTCATTATTATTATTTTTTTTTATTCCATTAATTAAAACTTTTATATAATTAAAAAAATCATAAAATTTGTGAAGCTTTTCTAATGTTTGGAAATTTCAGTTTTATTTTATTGAAAAATTTTTTTTAGTTTTATTTTATGAAAATTAACTGTGAGCGGAAGCGGAAATAACTTTTTTTTTAAATACATTTTTTTTAGCGGTTAGATGGAGCAACCGTTTTTTCGGATGTAACTATGAGTTGTTATTATAACAACTAAAATTCTGTTGTCAAGTTACCCTTGACTCGATTGATTTTCTGTTGCCAGAACCAAAAAAACGGTGACGTTTCTGAACCATTTGATTGATTCGGTTGTCAGCAGAAATCTATTTTCTCTGTGTATAAGTGATATTTTATCATTAAGCAAAATGGAATGTTTGGAAAAAAAATTAGAAAAATTATAAGAAAATCTTAGAAAAAGAGGAGACGCACTTAAATGGACAATGGTATATAGAATGATTACTAACCTGCGGGAAAATAGGGGTCAGTTGGGAATTGGGAGCTGTCCCGTGACAGGTTAAAACTCGACTGGTTACTAAAATACATATCACGAGATGGGAGAAAAGAGGACCGGTTCCTAAAGTACCTACCTTGTGACCGTTTTAAAAGTCATGACATGTTCTTTAAGGCCAGTCCTGTGACATGTCACCAAGAGCAATTGACACCTTCCTAGGAAAATCCCATGTTAAAGTGACTGGTCCTGTGACCGGCCCCTTTCACAATGAACCAGTCACGTGACGTGTCCTGGGACAGGTCCTTTTCCGCAGGGTATGTACAAACGTTTTAACTCGGATAAGGAAGTAGAGCAAATCTTATTAACGCCCTACGGGAAATGAAACAGGCACAGAGTTGGTCACGTGAATGAAACATTGTGGCAGAAACCGGTCCTCGAGGTGGTTCTCTCATATGAAAGTAACCGGTAA
This sequence comes from Eustalomyia histrio, assembly GCA_949748255.1. NCBI lineage: Eukaryota > Metazoa > Arthropoda > Insecta > Diptera > Anthomyiidae > Eustalomyia > Eustalomyia histrio. The sequence continues at coordinate 76,982,634 of OX456523.1, read as the reverse complement.
CTTTAACATGGTCTTGGTATAGGAGGTGGCAATTTCTAGCTTTTAAGCTACTTGCGACATATCGCTGACCTTGTTTAAGATACCATATCACTGCATTGGTGTAAGTGAATTCGCAACAGAACAGGTTAGAATGATCTTACACATTACTAGTTTCATGTTAGACACTTCGTGATGGGAATCAGAACTTGTGCAAAATGGAACGATACCTGACTGGTTCAAATGTACATACCACAGGGCTGAGGACTAGTAATTAATAATCAACTGGTTACATATAAATCGCAATGTGTTATTTCGGAGAACTTGTCGGCAATAAATAGTTTCTTGACATATGACTTAACTGTTACAAGTGAACATTTTACTGAGCAATAAGAAAAAAATAATTAGCATGTAACAATATTTCTTCTGCGAGTATCATATTAAGAACGTGTTTCTGAAAGATTACATAAGGTCCAGTTACTGAATTCACCTGCAATGTTGATTACCAGTTTTTAAAAATTTTATTATATTGCAATTTTTAAACTATTTAAAAAAAAAAAAAAAAAAATGCAATCACAGAATGTGAATATGTTCAAAATGAATGGTAATAAATCTGCACACATCACCGTAAAACTGGTTTTAAATTTCATATATATTTACCTCATAGGTAACACTTAAATTTATGTTCGATGTGTGATGTAAGAGAAAGTCTGTATTTATTTGAAGGTGCAGAAACGGATTTTGAATTTATAGAAACAACAACCCCTCTAAAGGGCTAACTATATTATACTTTTGCTAACTTAAGCTACTGTCAAAAATGAACGAAAAGTCTGTCAAATGCTTAATCAACTTATTGAAGAGTTTTTTGTGGCTACAATGTACTTTTTAAACTTAAATACTTACTACACTTAGTTGCAAATATTTGTACTTTTGCAAAAACTGTTTTCTTCATATATTTCTAAAATATATGTATCTTTTCGAAAAATATTATTTAATGTGTTCAATTTATAAATATTTTACAATTAACAAGTAAATCTATATTAATTTTTAATAATTTAAAGAAACAAATGAAAACATAAATAAAAGAGTACTAAAAAATGCAACAGTGCTTGCATCTCAATCGAAAAACAAATACAAAACCCACCCCTTTTGTTATACATGCACGTTTGTTTTTTAACATTTTCAATTAAATTTTCTATAAAAATATTTTCCGCGTACATTGCAATTTGTTTTTTTTTTTTCATAAACAGTTTTTCTAAAAACATATGATTCCTTAAGTTAAGTGCGGTCAGTTTCGCTGTTTGCTTAAGCAAATGACACTTGACGAAACTTAACAAAAAGTTTGTTAAGTACAATATAGTCATACACATTTGATTACATGTATTCGCACATTTGCTTATAGCCTGTTTCTCGATATCGAACGAAAAACTAGTCGAACGAAAGCGAGTCACTCGAATTCGAATCAATTTGGGTTTCTCTATTTCGAAAGCCTTCGATCGACTTGACTTACGTGTGTCAATTTTTGTTTCTTACGCATTCACAAATCACAGAGATGCCAGATCATATATTTTAAGCATTTGTTGCAATTTTCTTTAAAAGTAGCAAAAATACTACTAAACTGCTTAAAGACAAAAACAACCCTGTTTAACAGTAATCAGCTGTATATGACAAATGAAATAAAAAAATAACAATAAACAAATCAATTTTTATTTGGAAAGTGTGTTTATTTGTGAAAATTTTTGTTATCGATTGGTTGTGGGTGAAATTGTTGTTTGGAGAGCTTTTCTGTTGCCTGTTGTCTGTTCGGTGCGGTCACTGCTAAAGTCCTTGCAAAATAAAAGATGTAAAATAAAAAATGTAAATATGAGCTTCTTGGGCAAACGTAAGCCACAAACAACACACAGATACATTTTACCACTCAGCAACAGCGTAATAGGGGGTGAAACGGAGTTTAGTTTTCTGGTGAAATTTTCCTCCTCTTGGGAAAGTTTGTTTGCTCCGAACACCGGAGTCCTTCTGGCAAAATCAGGCCTTTCTTCCATATAAAATACAAGCGTCTTCGGATGGTCCATTGTTGATTTTTTTTAACTAAAATTTAAAATTCTTAACAAACTACAAATATTTGTATTACTTTGTACTTACTTTTTGTTATCCATTGCTTTTTTTACTTCATTTTGCTTTTAAAAATATCAATTATATATTTACTCGACAAAAAATAGCAAGTGACTGATTTTGACATTTGCGTTCGAGCTGTTCGAAATAGAGAAACCAAATTTTGTATGAAAACAGTTACGTTTTCATTCGACTTGTCGTTCGAGTCATCATTCGCATAGAAATAGAGTTAGTGAAACCCAAATCAGTTTTCTTTCGACTAGAAAGCGAACGAACGTGTTCTTTCGAAATAGAGGAACAGGCTATTAAGCTAGAAAAAGTATAATATAGTTAGCTCTTAAGTGTTGCTTAATAAACCCTTAAGTGTTGTGACACCTATAAGTCAGTCGCGGGAAACTTGATTTGCCTGTCATTGACACTTCATTATGCACATTGGCTTTATTTTAAATTAATGCAGTTATATCACTTCTTTTGAACTAGTTTAGCGTTATGTCATCATTTCTGCAGTCACAAAGTCGGTTCTGTCGAAATCAGTTCAGCTTTGTAACATTCGTGGGATTGGGGTTTTCACCAGTGATTGACATTCTTTTATACACATCAAAATTTTTTGACAACCCTTCACCATAACTAATGTTACATTAAGCTGAAAGTCCATACCACGTGTTTTCGCGTCAACGCTTGTACGCATATAAGCTTTACTGAAATTCAAGTTACATGCGACGCTTTTTACGCTTTTGTTTTGATCAGTTGTAGTGTAAATTTTTTGAATAAAATAAATTTAAAATAAAGAACTTTGTGTTTTTTTTACAGCTTCAATAAGTTTTTCTTCCATTTTGTAGTTTTTAAAAAACAATTACACTGATTCTACTTTTTTGCCAACAGCGTAGGACGAAAAGAAGCGCAGCATGCGTGGTATGGACTTTCAGTTTTAGTGTTTCTTCTGTCAAACTTGAAAGAACATTTTCATAGTTGCCAGTATGCAGCTTCCGGACGGTGCTGCTTCACTTTAGTTATTTTACCGCGCACACATAAATACGCCATCAATATGGCATGTCAGCATAGCTGCCGGATAACTTTCATAAAAAATGGTCAAATTTCCGATTTTTTTTTAATCGTCAAATTGATTTGAAAAAAATCGTCATAATAAAAAACTATTGTTTTTAAATATTTATGCATTTTTTATAAAAATCCATAAATCAACAATTTAACATAAAAAACATAAAACAATTCATCCTATAAATATATATAACATTCCCTTATTACTACCGAATTTTAATAATATTTTACATTACTTAAGTAATTCAGTTTACGTATAAATACTAGTATTTAGTATTTTTAATAAGTAAGGTTTAATTAAAGTATCATATCATTTTAGGTGTGTTCTACGTACGTTGCCGCGTGTGTCCGTGGGTACCAAATCTTACCAGAAAGCGTTTCTTGTAACAAAAATTGGGTAAATGAGAGCGTTCATGAGAGAGTAATTATGTTTCTCTTTTTACTAGAACTTACCCGTACTTTTTGTTTGGGTAAAATGGTAAAACTGTCAAATCATTACTTACTGCTAATAAATCAGCTGTTTTGCATTTGTAAAAAAAAAATAAAGTTAAATAAAAAATTTACTATTAAGAACTTTTTCTTCTAAATAATGAAAAATACATTTGAATATGTAAATAGTTATTTGCCATTTCAAATATATTTTTTAATTAAGCTTTTTTTATATGAATAAATTTGACGGTTGTTTTTGGGTATGAAATGTGGTTTTGTGCGTTCGCAGTATTTTGGCATTTATATGCTTTTGTGAGAGAATTTTTTGCTTACTCTCATTTTACCAGACTTTACCCAAAATTACGATGCTAAACAGAACCTTAGGGCGACGACGACGATGATGCGTTCGACGACATTAATTATCAAAATTATATACATATACATTTTTGCTTAATTCGTGTGTTTATTTCTATTTTATTGTATTTCAAGCTTTTGCTATTTTTTGTAAATATATTTACAAATGTCGGTAAATCAACAAATAGAATCCCTTAAAAGAATTTTGGATACCACTTTCAAATTATACAAAGCATTGGAACATGATTGTGAGTCTCGTAATAACAGGAGATGGTGGATACGCCCAGTAAATCTGGAGATTGTAAACCATAAATACAATCATATTCTTAACTTCTTCTATAATTTTTTCTCCATTTTGAATTAATTTTTTTTTGCTCCAAATTTGCTTCTTTTTCTTAAAGTATTTACAATGATTAATAGACCATGTTTCTTTGTTTACAAAATTATGCAAACATATGGCAACGTTGGTGTGAGAAGAAATTTGAAAAATGAGAGCATAAGAGAAAACGCAATGAAAATAAGTTTTATTTTATTGCGTTTTTCTTCAGCGTTTTTATATGTCAAATCTTCATATAAAAACTAAAATCGCACACCGCGTCGTAAGTTTCTGTTTAGTGTCTACCTCGTACCTCTACCTTTTGAATTATTTTGTCTAGAGCATTTCGAAGCTTAGAACCAATTTATACGATGCAATTGATTGCAAGCTTTTTTTTCAATTACCTTTTTAAAGTTGTTTCCAAAGTTATTTCTATTCATTCGTTTTTTGTTAGTTTATAATGAAACGCGAAAGAAGAAGCATTGGCGATTAATTGAATTGTGTATTCTGTGGAAGTTTAAACTAATAAAGAGTAGCTATAAAACAATTTCAACGACGTTTATTATTTGCAAAATAAAAAGAACTTGATTTATTTATATTATATTTCACAGGGATTTTTTTTCAAGAAGGTGTGATATGGAAAGAACAAAGGCGTTTTATTTTACGTTATTTAAGAGATTTTGGTTTTGGTCGACGTTTTCAAGAATTGGAAATGGTTATACAAGAAGAAATAACAGATATGCTGGATTTAATACGAAACGGACCAAAATATGAACATGAAACAGCTTATGTCAAAAATGGTGGTTTGCGTATTTTGTTGCCCTACTTCTTCAGTCCATTTGCGGTCAACAATGTTTTTCACGTAATCTACAATGAAAGACGCCCACGATTAGAACAAGCTCAACTATGGCAGTTAGTACGCATGGGTATGGTATTTCAACGTAATGCGGATGATTATGGTAAACTATTGAGTATTATGCCTTGGGTACGTCATATATTTCCCAATTGGAGTGCTTATAAGCCACTCATGGAGGCGAATGTCTTTATATTCAAATATTTTGAAGAACTTGTTGATCGTTACATACGAACGTATGATGAAACAAGTGAACGCAATTTTTTGGATCTGTATATACGGGAAATGAAAAATGCCGAGTTGGAGGGAAATTTTGAAAATACAACATTTAAACGAAATCAATTCATTTTAAGTTTGATTGATTTTTCGCTTCCAGCTTTTACTGCTGTGGGTACACAAATGTCATTTTTAGTGCAATATTTCCTTCTCTATCCCATAATACAAAAGAAGGTCCAACATGAAATTGATAATGTGGTTGGTAGTGGCCGTTTACCCACTTTAGAAGATCGTAATTTTTTACATTATACAGAGGCTTGTATAAGAGAAATTTTAAGAATCGAAACTTTAGTACCCTCCAATGTACCACATAAAGCTATGTGTGATACGGAATTACTGGGCTTTAAAGTACCTAAGGTAAGTCTTAAAGTTAAATTTAGTATTTACATTTAAAAATAGAATTTAGTTTCATAAATTTGCGAGATCAAATTAGATTTTAAAGTTGTACGCTCACAGAATAATGTAGGTAAATCAATTGGAAATTACATTTTGAATACACAAAAATTAATTAAAACTTAACTAATATTGCAGTTATGTTTAAATGTGAAAATTCAACTAACAAATACAGTCAAACCAACAAACCAAACACAAAATTTGAATTTATTTTATTCTATTTTGTTTTTCAAAACTTTTCATAGAAAAACACTGATAAAGTTCCTTAAAAATTGCAGATTATCGGATTCCTACATTAGTTAACATACATTAATATAGTAATACAAATAGGACGTGTTGTTCAATTTCAAAAATAACTGGAATAAAAAAATTTTATTTTACAATTTTCTTTCATACAAAATTATACTCAAAACTGTTTTGATTGGATTTCCGCCTAAACCATTCTGTCTCGTTTAAAATATTGTAATACCCCAATTGTTATGTTTGTTTTGTCAAATTTTTCTTATTTTTTCTTTCATGTTTATTAAAAATATCAATATAAAAATGGAAACATAACATATGTATATGTTGTGGGGATTTAAAAAACTTCTCACTGCACTAACAAAGTTAAGTAACTGGAAGTATATCCCATTGTATCTTCATTTCGGCCTTAAAGGAAATATTGCCTAAACCCAACTTCTGAAATTTTAGTTATTTATATAGGAAACTTATACAATTTACTTGAAATCAGTTAATAAATTGTTTCCAGCAACAAATAATAATTTCTTTGCGAACCAATAACATGATTTTTGTAATAGTAACTGTTGGAAATATACTTTGTCAAAAGACACTTGCTTAAATCAACATGATTATTATAGTTTGTTTTGGAAATATTTAATATTTTATAAAAAGAACATTTTGTGGTCAACTATATTATTAAGGACTATCAAGATTATTGGAAATCTTGGGCCCAGGGCGATTGGGTAAAGAATTAAATCAAGAGTCCTTAATAAAAAGTTTAAGATAATTTCAAGAAACGACTCATCAGAATGGCATTGTCATCTTTATATCAAATCGAAAGACTAGATGAAAATAATTTTGAGACATGGAGTGTACAAATGAAGCGTGTATGTACTCATTCACAGCGGTTATTGGAGACACGTTAATGGTGAAGAAAGCAAAGATCTAACATGGGATGCAGGTATAAAAAAAGAATGGGATTCTACTAATGAAAAAACACTATCAACAATAATGTTGAGCGTAAAGACGTCTCAATTAAATTATATAAAAAATTGTGCAACTTCAAATGATGCTTGGAAGAAACTAATCGAGGTGTATAAGCCGAATGGTCCGCTACAGAAAGTGGGTTTGTATAATAAGCTATTAAATTTATATATGAAAGAAAGTAAGAACATGGTGGAGTATTTAAATTCTTTTTCTGACGTCGAAAAATTGGCTGACGTAGGTATTGTAATTCAAGATGAATTGCTGGTAATAATTCTCCTTTCTAGTCACCCAAAAGATTATGAAAAATTTGTGATGGTTATAGAAACACGTGACGTATTGCCTGCATTTTCAGTAATTAAACTTAAACTCTTAGAAGAGGCAGATCGTAGAAATCAATAAGGCGAAGGATCGAACAATCAACAAGCTTTTGGTGCTGTTAAAAAGGAAAAATTTATAAAGAATAACAACAATAGAAATATTTCAATTATCTTTTATAATTTTTGAAATTGAAATATTTCTAAATGTAAAGAAAAAAAAAGAGGTTCATCATAATTCTAATTCATTTATTGCATTGGCGAAGAATAATAATCAAAATTCATTAACATGGTACGTTGATAGTGGTGCTACAAGACACATGTGTTCCAATCGTAAGTTTTTCAATAAATATAAAGAAATTAATGACGTTATTATGCTGGCAGACCAAAAGTTCTTAGAAGCGACCACGGTGGAGAATATGTGAACAATGTTTTCAATTAATATTTAAAAGAATGTGGTATTCAACGCCAACTTTCAGTTTCTTACACACCGCAACAAAATGGAGTCGCCGAAAGATATAATCGTACATTGGACTTGATCAAAAATTATGGGCCGAAGCTATAACAACAGCGGTTTACTTAAGAAACAGATGTCCATAAAATGGCTTAAGAGCTAACTATATTATACTTTTTCTAGCTTAAGCGAATACATGTAATCAAATGTGTATAACTATGTTGTACTTAACAAACTTTTCGTCAAGTGTCATTTGCTTAAGCAAACAGCGAAACTGACCGCACCTTACTTAAGAAAAACTCTTCAGTAAAAAAACAAGTTTCAATGCACGCGGAAAATAATTGTATAGAAAATTTTATTGAAAATTATAAAAAACAAACGCATGTATGACAAAAGGGATGGTTTTGTTATTGTTTTTCGATTGAGATGCAGGCACTGTTGCATTTTTTAGTACTTTTTATTTATGTTTGACATCGTTTCCTTAAATTATTTAAAATAAATATAGATTTATTCATTAATTGTAAAATATTTATAAATTGTACATATTAAATAATATTTTTCGAAAAAATACATATATTTAGGATATATAAGAAGAAGGATTTCATTGTATCCATAGACTGAATAAAGAAATAATAATAATAATAAACAGTTTTCGCAAAAGTAAAAATATTTGCAACTAAATGTAGTAAGTATTTAAGTTTAAAAAGTACATTATAGCCAACCAAAAGTTATCAATAAGTTGATTAAGCATTTGACAGACTTTTCGTTAATTTTTGACAGTAGCTTAAGTTAGCAAAAGTATATTATAGTTAGCCCTTTACTCAACAAAACTCCTTTTGAAATTTGGACCGTTCGAAAACCAAATGTTAAACATTTAAAGGTATTTGGTTCATATGCAGTGGCATTAAACAAAAAACGAAAAGGCAAGTTTGATGAAAAAGGTTTAACACTCATAATGGTGGGATACTCCCTTGATTCTAAAGCACATAGATTAATTGACAAGAAAAATAGAATGGTGATTGAACTTCGTGATATTTTGTTCGATGAACGTGATCCTGCTGTTGGATATGGTAATGTTAGTTACTCAAGTAACTAATTTGATGAATTTTTAAACAAAGAAGAAATAAAAGAATCTGAAGAACAAGTGGAAGAAATCGCTGAAATAGATGAAATAGAAAACCAAATTGAAGAAAATGATAACGTTGAAAATAATGATACTGAAAATGATGAAATAAGTTCTGATGATAATAATATTCAAATGTAAGATTTATATGGATTTTTTCCTTCTGAGGAGGTGGAGATTCCGAAAGAAAATGGTTTGGTAGAACGTGGTACTGGTAGACCGAAAATTATTCGAAATGGTAAACCTGGGCGTTCAAGAAAGATTCCAAATTTTCTAAATACTGCGGTGGAGGAGCAAGTTCCTAAAACTTTTAAAGAAGCATTATATAGCAAAAACTATTCAAATTGGCAAGAAGCTATGGAAAAAGAAATATCGTTACAACAAAAAGAAACTTGGTCGTTAGCGGAACTTTCAGCTGGTCACAAGGCAATAAAATGTAAGTGGAAGAAGTTGAAGAAGAACCAAAAAGGAGAAGTAGTACGTCACAAGGCAGGGCTCGTCGTAAAAGATTGCAGTCAGAGGTATGGCATAGATTATAAAGAAACTTGTTCACCTGTAGTTAGATATGCAACAATTAGAATGATATTAGCCGTAGAGCACAAAATGCATTTGCATCAATTGGACGTGGTTGCAGCATATTTAAATGGTGAACTACATGATGAAATTTATATGCAGCAGCCCGAAGATTTTATGAATAAATCGAACCCTAGAATGGTCTTACGTCTTCATAAAGCTCTGTATGGTTTAAAGCAAGCTGGAAGAGAATGGAATACAAAGTTAAATGAAGCTCTATGTAAGATGGGATTCGAAAGATGCAAGAATGAACCATGTTTATACAAAATGATTCGTGGTGGTAATTTAATAGTGGTCCCTGTTTATGTTGATGACATAATAATTGGCTGTAAAGATAAGTCTGAAATTTTGAAGATTAAATCACAAATAAGTAAAGAATTTGAAGTAACAGATTAAGGGTTATTAGAACATTTTTTTAATATGGAATTCCAACGTCATGGTGAAACAGGCGACATTGAAATAAGTCAAGAAATTTTTATTAAAGAATTATTGCAAGAATATTGTATGGAAAATTGTAAACCGTCTTCCGTACCATTAATAATAAGTTGTAAAGAAGAGTGCGAAAAGGTTGTATTAATTTCTTACAACAAGACAGGTATACCTCATTCCATTCTCATTTGGAACATATGACAGCAGCTAAAAATATACTTAGGTACTTGAAAGGTACAAGTAATTTAAAATTTATATTTTACAGTGGTAGCAGAAATCTTAAAGGCTACGCTGATGCTGACTGGGGTGGTTGTACTTCAGATAGAAAATCGTATTCTGGATTTGTATTTTATCTTGGTAAATGTGCAATTTCATGGGAAGCAAAGAAACAGCACTGAGCTGTATCGAGGCTGAATACATGTCGATTTCGAATGCCTCAAAGGAAGCCGTATATTTGAGAAGATTATTGGTTTTTCGAAAAAAGAAAGCGTGGTATTAATCGTTGATAATCAAGGTGCTTTGAAGTTAGCAACAAATCCAGTATTTCACAACAGATATCAAATATCATCACATTAGACAGGTTGTCAAATCGAAAGAGGTTGAATTGAAATATTGCGAAGTCGAAACATATTCATTTTGTTAATTTGATGAATTTAAAATATTTAAGTTTATAAAGAATATCCATGTTGAGGAGGAAACTTGCTTAAACCAACATGAATATTATAGTTTGCTTTGGAAATATTTAATATTTTATAAAAAGAACATTTTGTGGTCAACAATATTATTAAGGACTATCAAGATTTCCAATAGTAGCAAGTCCGCTTGTCAAAACTAAGGTATTAATTCTGCATCTTTTTTTGTGATACACGACAATGAAATGACATCCAAATTATTATGCTTTCAACAAAGTAAATTATAAAATTTTTGTTATTTCGGTTTTATATAACATACATACGTTAAATGAGTTTCATCCTCGAAGCGATAATTATTAAGGAGTATTTCATTATCGTGTATCATCGAAGATTTTTGTAACAGATAAACTTACTATTATTTTGATCCAAACAAGGCAGAGCATAGAAAAGCTATACCATTTAGCGCATACAAAAAGTTGTGAGGGGAAAATGTGTTAAAATAAAATTGGAAATTAGTCACAAAAGTTCGTAGTTTAATAATTATTTTAGTTTTAATTATTTATAAAACATTGAAAAGATAAATTTTTTCAACTATTTCTTAAAGTTACCAATTGCTTTAACACAAATCCCAGAAAAAACAGACTTTGCCAAACAATGGGTTTTAGAAAGACCAGTAACTGGTTGAAGTTTGCCTACAAATATTTTTTTAACATAGGGATGTCATTGGAGGTAGCTAGTTTCTTAGAAGCTTATTTAAAATAGCTAGTTATAGGTAAGTCAAAAATAAGTGTTTACAGTTCATATAATAAAAACTGATTTTTGTTAACAATTAAAAACAAAATTAAATTTAATCAAAAATAGATATTAACTGCCAAATAAATAGTTAAAACACATTATTGGTAACTCATTATTTAAACTTTGAAAGTAATGCAGTATGCAAGAAACTGTATAACACATTAATAGTAACTCATTATTTTCACTTTAGAAGTAATGCAGTGGGCAGGGGTAGGTCATTATTGGTAATGCAAACATCAATGAGCTGTTATTACTAAATTTTTCACAAATTAATAATTATAAAGAAAAAGAGCTGTTTAAATTTATTTTTGTTTCTAGATAACAAGCAGTCTGAATACTCAAAATATCTACTCTTACTTTTTCAAATTTGACTGATAACACTTTTGTTTATCAACAAAAATTATGTTTATAAATAAGTATATTTTGTAATTCAATGTTAATTATTTTAAATTAAATTTCAGGATACTGTTGTTATCACCAGTCTATATGCTTATCACAATGATAAACGGGTTTGGGGTGATCCAGAAAATTTCAGACCGGAACGCTTTCTAGACGATGCGGGTAAATTGTGTTTAAAAAAAGATATTTCTTTTCCTTTTGGTGCAGGTTAGTATCAAAAAAACTGTTGAAACAATAATTCTCAAGTCCGTATGACACTTGCCTGATTTCGTATTAATTTTGTATTAACGAAAAAATTTATGAATTTCCTTATGGGGAAATAGAGTGTATGAAGAGTCCAACTCTATAAAATTAATCAGTATCTTTCAAATGGATGCCAGTATGGCAACGCTGCAATTTGATTTACATTGCTGTAAATATCAATCCAAAACAAAATAAAGCTAGTGTCATACGGTCTTAACTTGACGTCTACAAGAGATATAAAATCAATGTTAAAACACGAAAAATATATGGAAAACAATAAACATCACTTATTGTTCCTGTGCATGTTTTTTGTTTTAACATTAATTTTGTCTCGTGTAGAGGTCGAATTACCGAGATAAAATATAAAAATTTGTTCGAGTACAAAAAAATGGCAAAAACTTGTAAACAATTTAAGGGAAAATTTACTTGAAAAATTTCTTCCATGAAATATACAAAATTCCTTACTAACTAGATACAAAAATATTTTAAAATATACGTATTTATAAAAAGTTACAAATTATATGACGTCTACACGAGACATAAAAATAGTGTTAAAAACACATTAATAAAAATAAATTGTTGCTTTGCCTGTACCTTGAACACATTTTTTATACAAATCATTATTAAATTAAATAACTTCTGTGATTAGCTTTAAAATTTTCACTCCGCGTATTTTTATCGTTTTTAATTTTTTTTTATGGTTCTTTACTATGTATTTTAACAATATTTTGTTCAAGTACTTTTGTATATTTTGACAATCTTTTTAAATTTGTTTAACTAGTTTTACTAGAAATGTATGCATACACCACTAATATTTTAGAATATATTCCTACTTTATAATTTATAAAATGTTTTACTTTATGAAAACTTGTACTAAACTTTATATTTAAAACTTTTTTTCAATTTTCAGGAAAACGTTTATGTGCTGGTGAAACATTTGCCAGAAATATGTTATTCTTGATGACAACTGCCTTGTGTCAAAATTTCAATTTTGTATTGGGTCCTAATGATAAATTACCCGATATAAGCACTAATTTGAGTGGTTTAATTATTTCGCCTAAAGATTATTGGGCACAATTGGAAGAGAGAAAGTGACAATGATATTAAAACGTTTTTTTTTAATATGTATATAGTTTTAAGTTAAATAAACACGACTGTTCCGAACAAAGGATCTAAATATGACTGCAAAATATATAAACTTTACAAAATCATGTGTACGGTGGATTTTAAAAACTTGAAGAAATAATAAAGAAAAAGCCAAAACTAAAAAAATACTCTGGTGAACATTTGAAGTCCGAAAAAGACTCAGAGGCTGAAATACTTTACTATAAGAGGGTTATTATTTATAAAAGAATCATAATTATGAGCCTTGGAAGGGAAATTTCCCTCTTGAGCAACAACAACCGTGTTGTTTGCAAATATTTTATTTTGGATGCATGTATTTTGTTATATAACAGTTAAATACAACACAAAATATTAAACTATTATAGTACATAAAATGACAAAATTTATAATTTTACTAAAACCCCACACAGATTTCACTGATCCACTTTATTAGACCATGTTGAAAAAATTCGTCCTTACCAAAAACGCAAAAGGGCGTAATTAACATTTTTATTTTTTAGGAGAAGACAGTTTTGGTCATAGAATAATAAAATTTTGTAAAGAGATGCAGTTCAATGCAGTACTCCATAATCACTCAACCTTAACCAAATTAAAAACATTCAAATTCGATTTTTGTTCATAAGACCGCTATGTTTATCGTAGAATTTCGAAATTTTGTAAAGATATTAAGTTCAGCTAAACGAATCATAATCATCATTAAAACCGGTTTTAAAAAATTTGTTATTTACGCCCTTTTGCATTTTGGCTGACCATATATTGTTAAATATTTTCTAGTGCTGACGTACATCTCTTTAAAAAAAAGACTTCTATTTAACGCGAGTGTAAAAAAAATCGAATTTTATAAATAACTACGTCATTGCGTTGGACTTGTACGTTATCACTTAATTGTCAAATTAAAATAATTTCAGTGTTACCTGCATTTATGCATATATGGAATTTATGTTTGACTCATATCGTTCCAAAGACTTTTTTTATAAATATATACAACTTGGTAGTTTAGGTAATTTGGGGGTTAAACAACATGAATCTGAAGTCAAATTTTTTTCAGAGTGTAAATGTGAAGGTACCTCTAAATTTTCCATACAAATTGGTGTATTTTAGTACAATTTCAAAATATATTTTCTCATATTTTTACATTATTTGTATCAACAACAGTAAAAAACAATTTTTAAGATATTGGTGGAGATTATTCAAATATTCGGCACAGCCGACTTTAGAGTATTCAAAAACCGAAACCGGTCAACCGGTTTCTTTTTTTTTAAACCGATCGGTTTCGAATATTTTGTAAATTCGAAGAAAACCGAAAACCGGTCTTTTTTGTTCGGTTAACCAGTTTTTTTAATTACATCACCAACTGGGTTACTTGGTCCCTTTTATTATTTCCGAACACTTTTATAATCGTTTGTTTGGTTATGAAGATTTAGATGTAAGTCCGATAGATTCCGATGAAGACTTAACTTTGGATATTCCAAATTCAAATAGTTTAATTTCTGATCTAAATGACACAATAAACAGTATTTAAAATCCTAAAAAAGAGACTGTACAAAATTATTCATCATTATATGTGACCTTCTCCGAGAAAAGGGACCTAGTGTGTGAAAATAAATTTTTGAGAAAAACGCATTTAAAGTTTCATAACGCATTATAACTATGAAAACACCTTCATTTGGGAGATGCGATTTGATATGGTTAGTTATGATTGGGTGCCGACTTTGGTGACGTCATGCCTATGTGGTGACGTATTTTTTTTTTCGCTTTTAGAGTGACAATTTAAAACCAAAAAATCAAAAGAAGTAAAATTTTAATGTTTTTCTCATTTTAATCGATTTTCCCAAGTTAGTTTTGTACGTTTTTATGGGGTAAATAAATTTTTATCAGAAATCTAACTCATTTTATCTTATTCTACACCCTTTTAGGTGCCAGAATCCACTCTTAAGTCCAAACCCGTTTTTTGACACACTAGGTCCCTTTTCTTGTAGAAGGTCACATAAGATGATTTCATATATCTTGATAAATGCGACAAAAGAACTGAAAAGTTAGACAATTTATATAATTGTCTTTTGACTATTTGTCCAACATCTACTATTAGTGAAAGAGTATTTTCCACTTCTAGCTTTATCAAAAGCAAACAAAAAAATCGTCTTAAAACGAAACATTTAAATTGCATCTTATAAACAATTAACAAATTATATAAGATTTTTATTCAAATTAAAAAAAAAAACCGGTTGACCGGTTTTTTCTGCAAAAACCGAAACCGGTTTTTTTAAAATTCGATTTTTCAAAGAAAACCGAAACCGGTTTTTTTAAAAGGCCGGATTTTTGAATACTCTAGCCGACTTTAAGCTTTTTTTTACTTGTTTCTATTGCTGAAAGTTTAATCGTTTGTTAATGGAACTACATTTTTGCTTTTTTATACATAGTTTTCAGTTTTTAAAATTATGCTAAAACACATTAATGTTTTCTTCTTCTTTGTTATAAAAGGGGGCGTGAAGTGGGTAAGAACTTTTATATTTAAAGCTAACTCCTAATACTTAATAGTTCAGAATCTTAATTAAAAAAGAAAAAAAAAATATAAAAACAAGTGTGAATAATCGAACACTGGGACGATATGAGTTAATTTGTTACGTTTATCCCTACTTTTTTGTTATTGGCAACATCAATGTTTACAGCTGATTGAAACTCATTTTTTCCTTATAGCTGTGTTCCAGGGATGGAAAATATGTTTTCTGTTATTGTACCAACCAGACAAACAAATTGTACTTTTTCGATCCTCACGGTAACAATATTTTTCCCCCTTTTTTTTTAACAATTTTATCGTATTGAATCAGATTTGCTTAGACACTAAAAAGACTTAAAAAATTTAAATTAACGGGGTGGTACAAAATTTATCGTTAATTTTATGTAGTCGTATAATTACCACAAAACTTTGTAAAATTTTACTCTAATATTTAGAAATGTCACACCTTTTTTTCTGTGTATCCGCTAGAGTATTCAAAAAACCGGCCTTTTGAAAAAACCGGTTTCGGTTTTCTTCGAAAAATCGAATTTTGAAAAAACCGGTTTCGGTTTCGGTTTTTGCAGAAAAAACCGGTCAACCGGTTTTTTCGGTTTTTTTAATTTTAATAAAAAGCTTATATAATTTGTTAATTGTTTTTATAACAAACAAAAAAAAGAAATTTAATATGTAAAGTAATATGAATAAAAAAATACATTCTTTGAAATATATATACATATATATATATATATATATATTCATTTAAATTTAATTTTTTTTATTGTATTTCATTTCAAGATTTTATTTATTGGTTTTAATATTTTTTAATATAATATCTTAAAAATTCATAAAGTTTGTAAATTGAACGTTTAAAACGTTTGGCATTAAATAAGTTTTTTTAATATTACATTTCAAATATGTAAAAAGAAAATCTATTTTTCAGTTCTAAAATAATATTTTAGAAATAATATGCAATTTAAATGTTTTGTTTTAAGATTTCTTTGTTTGCTTTTGATAAAGCTAGAAGTAGAAAATACTCTTTCACTAATACTAGATGTTGGACAAATAGTCAAAAGACAATTATATAAATTTTCCAACTTTTCAGTTATTTTGTCGCATTTACCAAGATATATGAAATCATCATATAATGATGAATGATTTTGTACAGTCTCTTTTTTAGGATTTTGAATACTGTTTATTGTGTTATTTAGATCAGAAATTAAACTATTTGAATTTGGAATATCCAAAGTTAAGTTTACATCTGAATCTATCAGACTTACATCTAAATCTTCATAACCAAACAAACGATTATAAAAGTGTTCGGAAAAAATAAAAGAGACCAGTTGGTGATGTAATTAAAAAAACCGGTTAACCGAACAAAAAAGACCGGTTTTCGGTTTTCTTCGAATTTACAAAATATTCGAAACCGATCGGTTTTTAAAAATAAAGAAACCGGTTGACCGGTTTTCGGTTTCGGTTTTTGAATACACTAGTATCCGCCTCCTTGGAGGGCAATTTAACCTTTTCAGGATTTGCTATTAAAAAATTTAAAGGCATTAAATAGCTTTTTAACAATAATACACTCTTTTGTTTTGAGAGGTAATTTAAAATCAGCTGTTCAATGTTGCCACTTCCGAATATTTTATTACAATGTATAGAGCAATTCCATATGAAAACGATCAAAATTGGCAAATTTTTGGACGACCCCTCTCCGATTTTAAAATAAATAGTCTCAATCGATTGCCCAGCAAAAAATAATGTACCTACATATTTTTTTTTTTTTTTTATAGTGACTGGTTTAGTGGTGGTGTACACCACTGTCATGTGACAAAATTGAAGAATTCTTCATAAGGGACCTCATTGAAAGTTGTTTAAAAAAAACTACTAAAGCGATCGCAACGAGTGATAGCTCGTTGGAAAGGTATTGAATCAGGCTTTAATTCAAAAATAAATATTTCCTAATTTTTCTCAGAAATTTACCTTTTTTCCCATGAAAATTAAATTTTCCCATGAAAATTAAATTTTCCGATTTTCCACAGAAGCTCCTAAATTTTCCGGCTAATTTTATTTTTTTTGGATTCCTCATAATTTTTGCTTTAAGAATCAGCAATAAAAAAATGGGCCCCGACTCCTTGTTTGGACAGGAGAAGAGCATTTAAGAGACCACCTTGTTCTCATTGTTTTTATATTTTTTATAATTGAATTATTTTTAATTATTTAACATTATTTTATTTTATTATTAAAAATACATTTTAAAAATTATTTTACAGTTAAAAATACATTTATGAAGAAAAAATCTTTCTTATTTTGCTGCTTATACTTAATTACAATATTTATTAAAAATTTCAATTGTCTTGGCATCATTATAAAATTAAAGTAACTTTAAATTTAGCACGTCGGCAGACGAAGAGTACCGCTTTACATTAATTGACATATCAGAAATATTTGGTATGAAGCAATGAAACTTTTGCGTTCCAGTTATAGTTTTGACATTATTATATCTGTTTTGAAGTCGTCGCTCCATGGCATCGTGTTTTTTTTGAGTGCATAAAACTGTGTTAATGGCAATTTCCTTGCTTTGAATCCACGAAAACAAATGTTGTACATTTAAGATCTGGTCAGTTTATGGCCTTTGCAAACTTGCCTTAGTCGCCATGCGTTTTAGGGTTCCCCCTAACGCATCGCATGGGCCCTTACCGTGGGACGTCGCAAAAAAGTGCCACTCGACCTTGCAGTTTTGTTCTTCTTCAATTATGCAAAGATTGTAAAAATTTTTTTATCTTTCCTGTATTTTTCACTTCGCAACTTTCTTTTTCTAATAGGCGTTTTACCTAAAGTGGTAATAGCCTCATTCAAAGGACTCAAAGACATATTGACCATCGGAATGTCTGCCTCACTATCAGATGAAACATTTTGTTCAATTGTCATTTCACTCTAGGATTGTGGTTGCATTTGTTTCAATGCATTTGCTTGTTGAGACAAATCGATTTTACACTTGGGGCAAATGAATTGTGCTTATTCACCGTATTGTATATTTAATTCATTCATGTATCGCTTCGAAATACCAGTTAATTTTAATACTTTTATCTTTTTCGAACGATGTCCACTCTTGTTAAACGGATTGCAGCAAAATTTATTCATTTTACTTTAAATTGTCTTTACAGCTTCACTCTTTACTTTACAAAAAAAAACACTTTAACACTTTCACGTTTAGTATTCAACTGAAATTTGACTCACGAGTGTGTGAAGTATTTATATTTATTTTTTGGTAAAAAATAGGTAAAAAAAAATAAGCGATATTTGCTTTTCTTTAATAGGAAAATTTGCGTGAACTACTGGTCATAAAATGTTTTTTAAAGAGGGACTTAATTGGTTACTGCCAATAAGCCGACCACAGGTCATAAAATGTTTTGTAAATTTTTTAAATTACCAGGTAATAAATATTTCGCCATATTTATGGAAAATCCGTGTTTTATGACTTGTTTCTGCACGTGTCATTTTAGGCGAAATATTTATTACCTGGTAATTTAAAAAATTTACAAAACATTTTATGACCTGTAGCCTCAGTCGGGTTTGGTGTGCCATTACATGCCACTGCTGCTATTATCCATAGATTTATGGCCGATCTTGTGAAGGCAGGCAGACCATATTCACTACACACTCAACTTGGGGCTCTTAAAAAAAATAGATTTTTTCTTCATAAATGTATTTTTAACTGTAAAATAATTTTTAAAATGTATTTTTAATAATAAAATAATGTTAAATAATTAAAAATAATTCAATTATAAAAAATATAAAAACAATGAGAACAAGGTGGTCTCTTAAATGCTCTTCTCCTGTCCAAACAAGGAGTCGGGGCCCATTTTTTTATTGCTGATTCTTAAAGCAAAAATTATGAGGAATCCAAAAAAAATAAAATTAGCCGGAAAATTTAGGAGCTTCTGTGGAAAATCGGAAAATTTAATTTTCATGGGAAAATTTAATTTTCATGGAAAAAAAGGTAAATTTCTGAGAAAAATTAGGAAAATTTTATTTTTCGATTAAAGCCTGATTCAATACCTTTCCAACGAGCTATCACTCGTTGCGATAGCTTTAGTAGTTTTTTTTTAAACAACTTTCAATGAGGTCCCTTATGAAGAATTCTTCAATTTTGTCACATGACAGTGGTGTACACCACCACTAAACCAGTCACTATAAAAAAAATATGTAGGTACATTATTTTTTGCTGGGCAATCGATTGAGACTATTTATTTTAAAATCGGAGAGGGGTCGTCCAAAAGGTGATCGCTTTCATATGGAATTGCTCTATATGCAAACATTTAATACATTTGATGTGACACCAATTTAGAGCCGGTTCAACTTAAAACTGACTTTATTTTTTACTTTAGTAGCTGAATAAATAAACAGGTTTTTAATTTAAAGTTGCTTTTAAAAAAAGTTGAAAATTTTAAAAAATTTCAAATTGTACTAAATGAGCCGCGGTAGTACCACGGTACCAACCAAGGTAAAAATGTATCAAAAAAAAAATACAATTGTACCATGTTTTCCATCCCTGCTGTGTTCCCTTATTTTCTGGGTAAAGTTCGGTAAAATGAGAGTAAGCACAAAATACTCTCATAAAATAATAAAATTACCCAAAAGTACGGGAACGCAAAAGACCACTTTTCTAGCCCAAAAAAAATTTCAAAATGCATCAGTGATGCCAAATTTTTAGGTGCAATAAGTGTAACACGACAAGTGAAAACGCGCTAATGGAGTAATGCGAAAATTGAAATAAAAGACTCAAAAAAATATATTAAAATTTCCCGCCGTTTACAGTGGCACATAGTTATTTTTAATAAATATATTTTTCTCATAATTTAATGTCTATGAGCTCTTTTTCATTTTTTTTCAAAGTGGTGTATATAAAAATCTCGAGATTTCGTGCCAATGTAAAAGAGGGGGTTACAATTTTCAAAAAAAGCGGTAAGAAAAATTAAAAGGTGCCGATCTGTCCTTTTTCTATAAACAGAGAATATTTGCAGTTTTTAGAAAGTAAAACCCGCTTATTGTAACACGAAATGGGGTAAATTAGCATCGCTGAAGTTCCTTAGTTTTATTTTTTACAATTATAAAACAGCTGTTTTTGTTTATCAACTGTTCTTTTGACAATTTACACAAAGAAAAAGTCTGTGTAACTTTCGGTAAAAAGAGAAACACTAATACACTCTAATAAACGCTCTCATTTACCCAATTTTGGAGTACGGGAACGCTTTTGGGTAAATTTGAGTAAGTTTGGGAACCCGCGGTAACGTACGGGAACAGACTATGTAAATATTTTGGTCTCCTGAAACCTAAACCCGCAAAAAAAGTTTATGCAGCAATTTTTTGTTTATTTTTAAGAAAAAGATTCAAATAATAGTATTTTGGAAGATGACAAGGCAATTTGTAATATTTCGATGCTTTTGTTTTTTGATATTTGAGGATTTAAGTTTTTAATTTATTCTAACAAATATCTCTAGAAATTCTAAAAACTTCGTCCCCTGATGATTTCCTTAGGCAAGAATAAAATCCGTATAGGGACCAGTGTACAATTAATTATTTTCACAATTTGTTATAAGTTTTGTGGGATTTTAGCGTATTTTATTACTTTAATGCAAATAGTGAGTGTTTTTCCTGATAAATATACATAAATTAAACAAAAAAAATATATGTAATATTTTTAAATTGTATGCACTAAAAACACACATTTGTGTCACACATATTTTAGACACTGTACCTATTTTCAGTATTTCTCTCATTGAAAAAGTTTTCGCGATTTTCTTGACAGATCTAGCGATTTTAATTTGAATTTAGCAGAAAAAATTGAGGGTTAGCTAATAGCCGAAAAGAGTGGCGCGCCCAGGATTTTCTAATTTTTTTTTTTAAAGCTGGCAATTTCTATACCTAAATTTTTGACCATTTTAAAGCATTTAAAACAATATTTACTGCTTTTAAATTCATAAACAATTTTATTCAAAACTTATTTATTACATTGGTTGAGATTTAATGTATACGTTTAATATTAAGTACATTTTAATTGTTTTTGTGTTGTAAAGCTTCTTTCCGGAAAATCTATTTGTCAGACGAAAATTTTTACTAAAAATCGCGCGATTTTTGTTAAAATATTTTCATTTTGTTTTTCGTATATAAATAGTTGTAGAAGTTGGCGCCGCAGGCGAAAATTTTGTTTTTCATAAATACATTAAGAACAAATATAATTCTTAACAAGTTTCAAAATTGTCGCAATGTCATAGAAAACTATTCGCTCTAAAATTTTATAAGATCGTCGGAGGGCACACTCATGGACAGAAATTTATTTAATTTTTTAACTATTTTGAAAGGTAGTGGGTGCGCATCACTAAAATATTTGATTTATATAAATTGATTTTAATCTAATTCTTTAAAATATTTCAATTTATGTTGGCCCAAGTAACTTTCAAGTTTACAAGGAGTACATTCGGATATTATTTAATCCATGCAATTTAAATGCGTATAATGGTGTGCATAGGCAACATTTCTTTGCTTTGCATAATTTGGGGTCATTTTTCATTTCATCATATTTGAGGTCATATTTTATATCTTCAAATTGGAGTTATTTTACATAATGAATAATAGGCTCAATCTAATAAATTAAAATATGCCCAAAACTTTATTTTGGCTCTAATTTTCATTTGGTTGGGGTAATTTTTCATTATATTTTTAGGCTTTATTTTTTTAATTTTAAGATTGGGGTCATATTTCAGCACAGATATCATGGGGACGTGGAATAGCCACGTGCAAATTTTTACTCAAATTCAAAGGCCATTTCGAAAACTTTTAAATTGTTTTACAAACTTTTGAAATGTCTCCAAATGTAATTTGTAAAGCATTAATTGAAATTCAAAAACACCAAATTTAATAAAATAAATATTTGTTGAAATTCAATTAATTTTTTAATTGCGTTTGGTATTTTTAAATTTTAATTGATCTTTTTATACTCTTGACCACAGGTGGAAGGGTATATATAAGTTTGTCATTCCGTCGTTTCTACAATATTGATCTTAGACCCTATTAAGTATATATATTCTGGGTCCTTATGAAGAGAGAAGTTGATTTAACGATGTCCGTCTGTGTGTTTAAATGGGTTTTCCGAAGACCCCAGGCATGATGAGGACTTGATTGTTATATATTTCTGTTACATGTGATCCATTTCTGTTTGTCAAAAAACCACGACTACCTCTAATTTTTTCCGTAAAATCCCTTTGTTTTTATATGTATAACAAACACATCCATCTGTTGAAATTCTTTTCTTTCACCTCTTCACCTTTTATACACAAACAACAAACCAATACAAAGATTTGTCATTTAAATAAAAACCAAACAAATCTGTAATGAACGAAAACTTTTTATATACCTCTATTAACGATGATTTTATGTGAGCTTCAATGGTTCAGTTGTCTAAACGCTGTCACAAATACTTTTTTTCTATAAGGCGCGGGTTCGAAACCTACTCCCATCAATTCAACTTTTTTTTGTACAATTTTTTTTTATATTTTCTAACGACTTTTTTTTGTTTTTTTAACATTAAATAATTAATTTAAATAAAATTTTTAATTAATAATTAAATAATCCATAAATATCTAAAAACATCAAAATTTGTATAAAAACCCTCTAATACACACGGTTTTATTTCTATTTTTTGCTCCGATTTAAAAGAATTTATAAAAAGATTTTTAAACCATTTTATTTCTCATATATTAAGTAAATTTTATACATAATTTCCCTTTGAGTGCAACTATTTTAATTTTATAAACTATTTTCCCTCAAATTTTTAAAATTAAGCTAAAGAAATTAAAAATATTTTTTAATAAAAAAGCGAAATAAAATCCCAAATGGAAATTTGCCAGCTAAATCAAACGTTTTTGTGGAAATAAAACACATGCAGTTCTAGTGATTTCTTTTAACGATTTGTTGAAATTCTTTTCTTTCACCTCTTCACCTTTTATACACAAACAACAAACACATACAAAGATTTGTCATTTAAATAAAAACCAAACAAATTTCTAATGAACGAAAACTTTTTATATACCTCTATAAACGATGATTTTACATGAGCTTCAATAGCTCAGTTGTCTAAACGCTTTGTCACAAATACTTTTTTTCTCTTAGGCGTGGGTTCGATTCCACCACCCGTTTATTAAACTTTTTTTTTTACAAAAAAGAATTTATAAAAAGATTTTTAAACCATTTTATTTCTCATATATTAAAAAAATTTCATACATAATTTCTTTTTGAGTGCAACTATTTTAGGTCATAACTTATAATAATTTATAAACTATTTTCCTTCAAATTTTTAAAATTAAGCTAAAGAAATTAAAAATATTTTTTAATAAAAAAGCGAAATAAAATTCCAAATGCAAATTTGCCAGCTAAATTTAACGTTTATGTAGAAATAAAACACATGCAGTTCTAGTGAAATCTTTTAACGATTTTTCACCTCTTCATCTTTTATACACAAAAAACAAATCCATGCAAAGGTTTGTCATTTAAATAAAACCCAAACAAATCTGTTTTAAACGAAAACTCTTTATTTACTTCTATTAACGACGTTTGCTTATGTCCTTCAATGGCTCAGTGGTCTAAGCGCTTTGTCACAAATACTTTTTTCTTTTAGTCGCGCTATCGAGCCGCGTCTATTCAACTTTTTTTGTACAATTTTTTATTTTTATATTTTTTAACACTTTTTTTTATTTTCTTAAGACTTTTTTTTTGGAACGGAAAGAGGAAAAGTTTCCAAATAAGGTGCAAGCATCTTGGTTATCAATACACAACATCTGACCAAATGTGGGCGGGATCCTTGAATTGGGCGTGGCACAAAATAGATTAATTTATATCTTAGGAACGATAAGACCGTAATTAAATACTCCATAAATGGGCTAAAAACATCAAAATTTTTATAAAAACTAAAATTTTGAGCTATAATATGATCTACGTCTTATATATCTAAAGATCGAAAATCTTTAGTAGAACATATTTGCTGAAAATAGTTATGACCAAAACATACATTTTTTTAAATACCTATTTTCGGGAACCATAAATCTTCCCGAGTCCAAGTGTTATCACCAAGCTAAATAGTAAATTTCCTCTAAAAGATGTCCGTATATAAATCTGTCCATTCCATATATGTCCATATATAAACTTCATTTTTTTCCCAACCATGGTGAAGGGTATATAAGATTCGGCATAGCCGAATTTAGCCGCTCTTACTTGTTAAGTATCGATTGCGAATTTTTTAATTTTCTTTGTAGTTTTTTGAATTTAAATTGTATTCTTTTATTTCGGTTTTTTTTAATTTCAATTATCTTTCTTGGGCAATTTCGTCTATTTTTTTTAAAAGCTTTATTTTTATATCTTTATATCTATAGCTACTTGTTTTGATACGAGTATATGGACTTCAACGAAACACGAAATATTATTGTATGCCCTGCTCTACATTTACTAACAAACACATAATTTATTTGATAGCTTTTGTTGTTTTTAATATTTTATCAAATTTCAAATATTTTTATGACAAATATTTTTGTTTACATTTAAAAGAGAAGAGCCTATAAGTAAAAGCCTATATAAGTTTAGTTGTTAATTAAATATTTTCAGTTTTTAATATCATGGATGGTTACCGAAACAAATGCGGTTATCGGTAAGGGTAACGCTATTTTCTACTATTTCGGTAACGCTATTTTCTATTATTTCGGTAACGTTATTTTAAGTTATTTCAGTGACGGTATTTTAGGGAAAAAATTTTTTCAATTATTTCGGTAACGGTATTTTAAGGATAACGATTTTTTAACTTATCTCGGTAAAGGTATTTTAGGGATAAAGATTTTTTTAAGTTATTTCGGTATCGGTATTTTAGCGATAACGGTATTTTCTATTATTTCGGTAACGGCATTTTAGGGATAACGATTTTTTCAGTCATTTCGGTAACGGTATTTTAGGGGCAACGATAGTGATTTGAAAGGGTATTAAATCGATTACGGTATTTTAGCGGTATTGCCTGCCAACCCTGTTAAATACATATGTTTTGATATAAAAATAAATCTGAAATTTCGGGGATTCCAGTTTAGACTTAATGTGTATTTTAATCTCAGATTTTTATTTAAAAAATAGAAATACAAATATAAAAATTTAATAATTTTATTTAGGACCTGTGCGGGATAGCTAAATAAATTCTAAGCTAAATACAAATTGACAAAAGATTTTAATATTTCTTTGATAAAATCTTTGAACAATTTTAAAAATTTCATAGAAATTGAATTCCAGAATTTTAGATTTTATTTAGCCAGCTCATACACAAACAAAAAGTTTGTTTTTTTCGAATTTTATACCTATATCTATAAATACTTGTAAAGAAAACGACTATCTCTATTTAACTGACTTTTCTTAATTTTTTGTAAACAAATACAATTTCAATATTAGGGGCCGCCTTTGTACGAAAGCTGTTTTCGTATATGGACTTCGCGGGAACGCGAAATGGAGCAATTGTATTGTTTGCTCTGCTCTACCTTTACTTACAAACACATAATTCATTTGTAAGCTTTTGTTGTTTTTAATATTTTATCAAATTAAAAATACAAAAATTTCAAATATTATATTGACAAATATTTTCGTTTACATTTAAAAGAGAAAAGCCAATAATTTCTTAGGCTTGGCAACATTTTTATACATTCTTAATTTTTAAGTAGTTATGTCTATATCCAAGAAACATTTTTACGGACTCTCGCATTCATGAATCCGGCTTCTACTGTACGTTTACGGTCCGAAAATACGTATCCGTCAAAGCTTGTACGTAAACGGAACATTAACGGACCGTATAATTGAATTTTCGAAAACAATACGTTTTTACTCCGTTTTGGTGTATCCGTTTCTGTACCGTCAAATACGGACCACTGTTTTAAATCAGTTTTTCTTCCGTTGCTTTTGGATTTGTTTAGTTATAAATACGAATACAAAGTATCCCTCAGGTAAATATTTATGAAATTGAAAACAAGTTTTACGATGATGTGTGCAATGTTATGTAGATTTCCAAATAAAAATATTGCTCGACAGTTTAAAATAGATTTTGTGGAAAAATTTGCAAAGTTGCATTGTCTGCTTCATCATATCGTAAGTATCACCATTTAAACCAAAATTAAATTTTTGTTTTATTTTTTTTATGATTTTTAATGGACCACAAACTCAGTGATTGATGGATGCTAATTATGCTGGAGATAAATATGGTATTAGTTTATAATTTGTTTGGTATTTGTTGTATTTAGTTTTTTAAGTTTTGTTATTTTTTTCAATATCTTTGAAAATAAATTTAAAGAAAAATAAAATAAAAATTGGCTATTAAAAATTAAAATAATATGCCTTTACACAAATCCGTGTTTTGTTGAAAAAACGGTACGAATGGGGACCGAATACGGATCCGTAAACGATCCGTCACTGACGGACTATTAACGGACAACTCCGTTTTTCATCCGATATATCCGGTCCGTAAACGGTCCGTTATTGACGGACAATTAACGGACAACTCCGTTTTTCATCCGATATATCCGGTCCGTAAACGGTCCGTTATTGACGGACTTTTAACGGACAACTCCGTTTTTCATCCGATATATCTGGTCCGTCATTGACGGGTTTTAAACGGATTCGAATCAGTTTCGATGTTCCTTAAAATCCGTTTTCTGGTACGTTAAGGATAAAGAAAACGGTACGTAAACGGAGTTGGATTCCGTTTATGACGGACCGAAACCGGTACGTAAACTGTACGTATTGTTTGTTGGGTAACTACTTAGTAAGTCTATATCTACTTAAATTTGTATGGAATGTTTATATAAAATTCGAAAAAAACAAACCTAAAATATAACATTTAAAAACAATAAACTACATATATTTTTCCTAACGTTTTTATTATTTTGTTGTTTTGCTGATTTTTAAACCCAATACTGAGTAATAGCAGATAAGGATAGTCGACGTCGACCTTTAACTATTATTTTTAGAAAACGTTCGAAAAAAGATAAAAGGCGTTAAATTAAATAAACAAGGCAATTGATCTGTTTTTAAAAACTTGGGTGTATTTTTCATCTTTTGAAGAGGAAGGACGTGTTTTTAAATTATCTACGCAAAAGATTTGTAATAGGTAAAAGATTTGTAATAGGTAAAAAAAGAAGGAAAAAAAAAATTTGTTATAGGTAAAAAGCAAAACACAATAAATAAAAAAGAAAAATATTTTTTATAGGTACGAGAAGAAAAAATATTTTTAATAGGTACAAAAAGAAAAGAAAGTGCATGAGTGGCTCTCACTCAGAAAACCATAGGATTTCTTCAAATGGTAGAAATGCTTACATTTCAATAAACCAGTCGAGTGAAAATAAAAACCTCTATGACAAAGAGTACAATAAAAACTATCTTTCAACAAAGCCAATTGAGAGAGCACGATCTCTTTCCCCCTCATTAAACTTAGTTGAGGTCACATTTGCGCAAAAACAAGCAAATGTAAACACTTGTGCAGAGAACTTAACAAAGGAAAATATCAATAATCAAACTGTTAACTCAGCAAGTGAAGGCAAATTAGACGCACGCATGCGGTCTGAAAATTCAATGGTTGTTAAAAATAAAAATTGCAATGAAAATAATAATAATGATAATATTAATACTGATAATTCGATTAATAATTCATTAGTTATCAATAATAAAGTGCAAACAGATATTGACCGTTATTTTTCCATTGCAAAGCGTAAGTCGAGCCCTACGACTTTACGCCAAGAGCCTTTCCGCAAGCAGCCAAAAAACAATAGTAGTTCGCAAATAGAAACAATGTCGGTAAGTCAAAACCGATTTCAATTACTCGCTACCACTGAAAGCGATGATCAGGCTAGTGGCCCAGTTAAGGAATATAAACCGCCACCAATATTTCTACGAGAACAGACAAACAACGCCTTAGTTAACAGTCTGACTCAGTTAATTGGCAAGGACAGTTTCCATGTTGTATCTATTCGTAGGGGAAATGTATCCGAAACAAAAATCCAAATATACTTGGAGAAAAATTACAGAAATGTGATTCAAAAGTTTGACTCGTGTAAAAAGAATTATTACACATATAAATTAAAAAGTGCTAAAGGCTTAATTGTAGTTATTAAAGGTATTGACAGCTCCGTACCTATTAATGAAATAAAAAGCGCTCTTGAACTTGAAGGCTTTGAAGTGAAGTCTATTCGCAATATTCTTAATAAGAATAAAGTTCCGGGTAGAAATATCCTTCAATTCTTCCCAGTTGAAAAAAGGTCAGTCTCACCCGATCTATAATCTAAGATATTTGCTCCATCGCAAAATAACAGTAGAAGAGCCTATTAAGCGCAAGAATCCTCCACAATGCTTAAATTGTCAGGAATTTGGGCATACCAAATCCTACTGTAAGTTACCGACGGTATGCGTTATATGCGGTGACGTTCACAATAGCAAAGAGTGTCCCAACTCTAAAACAGATTCAATTGTTAAAAAGTGCAGTAACTGTGGTCAGAATCACACTGCCAACTATCGTGGCTGTCCAGTGTTTTTACGACTTAAACAAGTAGCTTCATCACGCAGATCTTCTCCTGCTCAATACCAACATTCTTACTTTCCAGCCCTTCCAACAACTAATTCTGATCGCACGGGAGCCAGAACAGAACAAAATATTCCTCCTCCTCAGAATTTTTCATATGCTTAAAGAAAGCCCGCCAGCCCAATCGAATGATTCTCAAGGCTCAATTGAGAACCTCATTAAAACAATGAATAACTTTATGTCTAACATGCAAAATATGTTCCAGGAGATGATGAGGAACCAAAGCATGCTCATGCAAATTTTGTTGGATAGAAAATGAATCTGTTGAAAATATGTTTCTGGAACGCAAACGGCCTTAGCCAACATAGAAAGGAAGTGGAACATTTCCTGCAAGAGCAGGAAATTGATGTACTTTTAGTCTCTGAGACCCACTTTACACAGAAAAATTGTTTTAGAGTAAATGGGTATTCAATATATGATACTAAACACCCAAGTGGTAGAGCATGTGGTGGTACAGCAGTAATTGTGCACAATAAAATTAGGCATTTCCCAATGCCAGAATTCGGAAAAGATTATATTCAGGCAACATCTATTAATCTTACCGATTTTGGGGTCACATTGTCTTCTATATATTGTCCTCCGAGACATAACATTAACCGAGATCAGTTTATCGATTTCTTTGCTACACTCGGTTCAAAATTTATAGCAGCAGGTGACTATAATGCATACTTTTTGGGGATCACGCCTTATCACACCCAGGGGCAGACAATTATTAAGTGCTATTTCTTCACACAGTCTAGATGCTTTATCCAGCGGTCACCCAACATACTGGCCATCCGACTTGAATAAGATTCCTGATCTTATAGACTTTGCCGTCACAAAAAATATAAAAAGAGAGCAAATATCCGTGAGCTCATCACTGGATTTATCTTCTGATCATTCACCATCAATCATATGGTTGAACGACATTCCCACTGGAGTTCAGGAAAGGCGTCATTTCTATCCAACTAGAAACACAAACTGGTTAAAATATAAAATGTATGTGAGTTCTCATCTTCCATACAATATCCCACTTAGAAATTCATCAGATATTCAATCTGCAGTGAACATATTTACTGACGTTCTAACTACTGCAGCCTCAGTCGCAACTCCTATCTTTACACCCAGAAGTAGGGTAGCTCAATACACTCCAGGAAATATTCAGTTCCTTGTGAATGAAAAGAGAAAATTAAGAAGACAGTGGCAAGAAAGTCGATCTCCAGCTATAAAAAGCCGACTTAATCGATGCCAAAGAGACCTCCAAGCCGCCTTAAAGAAAAACGAACAAAACCATCTTGCCAATTACCTAAGTAACCTTAACCCTTTTAAGGAAACAAATTATAGTCTGTGGAAAGCTGTCAAACATATGCAATGCCCTATATCATATGAATCCCCAATACGACTCGAAAATGGCACTTGGGCTAAAAATGGATGCGAAAAAGTTAACGCTTTTGCTAATCACTTAGAAAAGGTGTTCACTCCAAACGATACGAGCTCTAATATAAGCCCTTATATTATATATGATGTTGTTCCTTCGCCCTTAAAATTCCGTTTCCCATTAATAATGTCAAGTATTCAAAAACTTGATCCAAAAAAATCTCCAGGTATAGACAGAATTTCATCGTCTATGATTACTAACTTGCCTATCTCAGCTCTTAAATTATTGATGTACATTTACAACGCCATTCTTCGCTTGGGATATTTCCCATCGTCTTGGAAAGAATCGGAAATTGTTATGATTCCTAAACCAGGTAAAGATGTTAGCCAAGTTACATCTTATAGACCTATAAGTTTACTATCAATCCTCTCGAAATTGTTTGAGAAACTACTTATTAGTAGCCTTAGTACATATTTAAACTCAGGGCATATTTTTCCCGATCATCAGTTCGGATTCCGTGAAGGCCATGGCACAGTTGAGCAAGTTCACAGAATAACAACGCTTATTAGGAAGGCATTCGAGAATAAGCAATATTTCTCTGCTTTATTTATCGATATCTCACAGGCATTTGACAAAGTCTGGCACTAAGGTCTTATATTCAAGATTACAAACCTGCTCCCTGCAAGTACACATAAACTTTTCAAAAGTTATTTATCTGATAGAAGCTTTCGAGTACGGTCGAAAGACGAACTTTCTTCTTCCAGAAAAATTTCTGCTGGAGTCCCACAAGGTAGTATACTAGGTCCCTTGCTATATATTATCTTCACAGCAGATATGCCAACCAATGCTCTTACTTACACATCTACTTTCGCAGATGACACAGCTTTTATGAGCATTAACTCTGATTGTAAGGTTGCTTCCGCGCTGCTGCAGACTCATGTTCATGAGCTTGAAAAATGGCTAGACAAATGGAAAATTAAAGTTAATCCGACTAAGTGTGTTCACGTAACTTTTGCCCTAAGAAAAAATAATTGTCCTACAATTAAAATAAACAACATAAACATCCCTGAAAGTAGTCACGTCAAATATCTTGGTGTTCATTTGGATCGACGCCTTACATGGTCCCATCATATTGACTGTAAGGTAACCCAGATGAAATTGAAATCTGCTGAACTTAACTGGCTCATTGGGCCCAATTCTGCTTTAGAATTAGATTACAAAGTCCTTTTGTACAAATCGGTAATCAAGCCCATATGGACTTATGGTATTCAAATATGGGGAACGGCTTCGGCTTCGAATGTTGCTAAATTACAGAGAAGACAATCGAAACTTTTACGATTGATAACTGGCGCTCCTTGGTTTGTCAGAAATGACAATATTCATAGGGATTTAAATATTTCCTCAGTACAAGAAGAAATCAAGCGGTTCTGTACAAAATACATCACCGAGCTTCAAGTTCACCCAAATCATCTTGCAAGACAACTCCTGCTCTTTGAAGGACATCAGCGATTAAGAAGGATGGATACTCTGGATCTGGGCAGCTAGGACCTTTTCTATCTTACTGTGCTATGCTTCTCACATTGTTCAATTATCTAAGTATTAAGATTTGAATAATTAAGAATGGAATTGCAATGGAAACTTCCATTAAATGTATTTAGTTTAAGATTTGAGTACTTATTGTTATTTTCTTATGAGAAAGATTCAATAATAAAAAATCCATAAAAAAAAAAAATTTTGGTTGTTTTAACTCAAATAATATTACGAGTGTGGTAAATACGAGTAAATAATAAAAGTTTCAAATATTTAACAGCAAATTTTATCAAATATAGCATCCATACAAAATTATGATTTTTGAAGATGACGGCAAGTTGATATCTTAATTAGAGTATTTTAAGTTTTTTCAATTTCAAAAGTTTTTAAATAAAATAATTTCGTTTGAGAGTTGAAAAAAAAGTGTTATTTTTAAAAACTTTAACCAAGTTAACTAACAACTATTTAATAATAACTATTACTACTGACTACAATGTTATTTTTTTACTTTAACTAAGCGAATATGTTGTCAACGCTTGTTAAAATAGTTGAAAATATGTGTACAAATTGGAAAAATATATATTTAATTAAAAACACCGGTTAACCGACACCAAAAACACTGTTTCGATTTCTTTGAATTTTGTAAAAAAAAACCGAAACCGGTTTTTGGTTTTAAATGATGCACTTTTTATTAAAAAACACAACCATTTAATTTATTCTTGAAATTACTTTCAAAATCTTAACCAGTCATCATCATTATTATCATCTTGTGATTGTGGTTGATGTTGCTGTGGTTGTTGTTGCTGCTGCTGCAGCTGTTGGTGCTCCTGAAGTTGAATTTGTTGATGTTGTTGTTGTTGATACTCCTCTTTGGTTACAACATCAGCATAAGGTTGCATAGACATTTGTTCTTGTGATTGTTGTTGCATATGCATATCCATTATATTTTGTTGTTCATGTTGACCACCGTCGTCCATTTGATCAGCAAATATTTCATTTTTTACTCTAACATTACTCTCATCTTCTTCATCACTTTCCGAAATTGCTAAATCATCATCAATACCCATATTATCATTACCACCCATCATTAATGGGATTTGGTGCATACTATTTTCATGTGATTGAATATTTTCACTTTGGATTTCATCATGTTGTAAATACTGTGACATATTAGATTGTTGCTGTTGATTCTGTTCATTGGGAATACCACCCAAACGATTGTGCATAGTTAAGAAATCAGATGGATCATAGTTTGGATCTAAGTCCATAGAATCATCTACAAAAATAAGGAGTGTATTTAAAGTAGACTTTTATTATAAATTTAACAACTTGGGTGGTAGGTAATATGCTTTGACTTGACTTATTTTACAAGCATTCTAATTGGTTTGTTTAAAAAAAAATGTTTTTGTATAAAACATGTTTGGCATTCAATGCCTTTTCATAACAACGGTAGTTGGCTAGCACAGCTATTTTAAGACCGGTATGAAAAATGAAATAAACCGCGTGGTAGATAACTACCGTAATAATGAAAAGGTAATCCTTGCCAAACATGGGATAAACCGTATGTTTAAAAATAATGTCGACTTTAATAATCGCCCTTATTCCATTTGGCGTCGGCAACATCGTCATCAATTTTGAGTCAACATCACTTAAACTCAACGTCAACACCAATTTGGCATTCCCTAACAGTCTTAAGACGATGTTGACTGTTTATCGATAACTTTTAAAATATACAATATAATATAGAATTTATTTACAATTTTCGTTGAAAAAACGTATGAATGTATTAAAATAAAATGTTTTTTCTTCACGATTATAAAAAAAATTTAATAGAGCAAAGAAGATATCTCATCAGATATCTAACATCTCTAAATTACCGGATGAAAAGTGTTAAAATCGAAGTCCTCTATTTGCAAGAAATGCATTTTTTATTACTTTTAAAGGTTTGAAAATTATGAGCTGGAGACAGGTCAACGTTTATTCCAAACACCACTAAATCGTCGAAGATTCTGTCTGAGACTCTGCAAGTCGTGGAAATGACAGTTTCTTCACATAAATAAAGTTTGAAATGACAGAGGCAGAAAAAACTGAAGCCAAACTACATTTTTTCGAAAAAACCGATTTTCCTGGTGTTATTGGATGTATGGATAGAAAACACATACAAATTTCGGCCCCAAATAAGGAAGATCAGCATTAGTAGTTTAATTGTAAAAGATATTTTAGCTTAAATTTTGTGATTGTAAGTTTGTAATATATTTTCGTAGTATTTTACACAGAAAAAAGTATCATAAAATTTTAAGTAATTAAAAATTTTTTTAAAAATTTAAATTCGATTTCTAACAAATTATTGTTTAAAATGTTTGTAAATTGTTATTTTCATATAAAAGTTCTTTAAAAATAAAATGGGAAGTTACAAAAAATAACAAAAAGTTTTTTCTATTTACAAATTCCATTGTTGGTGCCTTTAAAAAGAACAAAATATTTAAATTTACAAAAGTGTTCTACGAAAGATATTTAATATAATACAAACAGAATTTTGTAACTTTTTTCTGTGTTTATTCATAAATATTTCACATCGACGTAAATTTGTGATCACAAAATGTGAACACGTTTTTTGGATAATAATAATTCATTAATCTGGAACGTTAGTCATACAAAAAGAGTATGTATTACAAGAACAATATAATGCTGCTGCCCATAATACCTGGCTGGCACTTTGAAAACACTTCAACTGTTCCTTAAAATTATTTAGAACAGTACCCCTGCGAAATCCTTTTGCAAGTGGGGTTTTTTTTGCAATTCTTCCACCAATTTTTTGAATTGGCTTAAGTTTGTTACTTTTATTTTCTTATTTTCTATTTTTATTTTGCAAAAACTAAAAAAGTTCAACTCGACGGCAAAAACACATTAATGACAAAGAGTCCATTCTAAGTCGTCACATTTTCTTACATAGTACAAAAAATTTGTAGACAGTTATGGATAGTAGTCAATATAGACAATGGGAATACCGATTAACAACAGAAGATAAAAACAAACGACGTCGTCTTGTGTTGACGACGCCAAATGGAATAAAATGTTCTTTAATAATAAGCTCCAATATTTTTTATTAAACACATTTTAGTTTTAGCATAAATTTGACATATTTGTTAGGAATATTTATCTTACCTCCACCTATATGTTGTGGTTCTATTTTCATTTCTGTCTTTATATGAGCTGCATCTATTAAATCCGATCCTCCTCCTTCGCTGCCACCAGCTGCAGACATAGAATGCATACGTTCACCTTGATCCAAAACACTAGCTGGATTATTTTCGTCTTCAGAAACTTCTTGAAATTCATCTTCATCATCATCGGTTGAACATTGAAGATCTGAACGAGTTGGAAAATTAAAAAAAAAAAACAATTTAATTATAAAATTAGTGGAGATATTTTTAAAGATAATAACATTTTTAGAGAACATTTACATAAATTAATAATATAAAATATTTAATTATTATGATGTGAATGATCATATAATTTTGAACTTTTATTTTTACACACAAAATAGGAAATGGTGTAGTAATAAATAATAAAATGTATACAACAATCAACACGCCAAATTTACGTACAAAAATAAATAATATATAAAAGAAAATCAACAGTAGGTTTACCATGAGTTTTTATTTTTTCATAGGACTTTATTCTGTAAGTTTTGTTAATTATATTCTAAAGAAATATGGTCAGGGTATTATAAGATTGCCCACAAATTGCTGAGCCCCTAAACAAATGACATTCCAAAATACATACATATATCTGGTTCCAAAGTTATTGAATGCCTCTCTTTTAATTTAACACACGCAAATGCAAACAGCATAAAACCTGTTAGGCATAGTAAATTGTTTTTTTTTTTTTGTTCTCGTGAAAACATTTTATTCTAACTTTAATGGCCTTAAATCGTAATTTAACTTGTAAAAATTAATAATTTTTATTTTATAAGAAAGACACATACAAAATAAACCCAAAATGTCACTTTTTTCAGTTATCAACAGATTGTTTAAATGTCAAGACATGTTAATAATGAATACTCCGCCAAGTAACCTTTGTGCTATATGTTTTAATTCGATAATGAAAGACTTGATCGGTTGTCATATATGCAGAGCAAAATATCATTGGACTTGTGCTAATATTGATGTCTAATTGTGTGATATGTTAAATAATAACAAGAATATAAAAACAATATTAAATATTTCATCTAATTTGCTTTTAAACTTCTCTTCGTTGTTTATTGTAGTGAAACACCTAAGCAATTAATAAATACATGTTTAAATCAACAATTTGCTGACTTTACTAAAAATAAAAGCAGTAAAAATACCGAAAAATTAACAAAACAAAAACTATTACTGTTAATTGTGGCTGAGCCTAGTACAAGCAAAGAGTATATATTTTAGAGAGATTATATACTTCTCTTAAATCTCTCGAAAAAAATAATTTTTTCTTATAAACGGGCGAAGTTGTAACATTTTGTTACAACCAGTTTCAATGCGAGAATGCCATATTGTTAAAGAAACAGGGAATAAAAATGTGCCGGCTTTTGGAGAAATTATGGCGAGTTTTTTGAATACAATTAAGGTGCAAATGGTGCATTCATAATTTTTCACTCCAATTCTCCAATTTTAATTGTCAAAAAAATTTAAAATAATTAGTGAACTTAAGTAGAAAAAAGTTTTGTGAAAAAATATTTAAGAATTCGCTTACTCGTATTATTTATTGCACATGCACAAAATTTACTAGGTATGGTGAAGGCCAGATAGGAATGTGCAATGCACATTGTGCATACGAGGGCGGATCAATAAGTCCGTGACTTTTCAAACTTACCTCGAAGTTATATGTAATGCAACACTGCTCCCATGAAGTACCACCTGTTAATAGTCTACTGTCAAATTTTGAACAAGTTCCGTCAATTACTTTGCGTTTAACAGCAGGATTTTTCGAGGTCCATAAAATAGGCATTTGTTTGATCAATAATTTCATCGTTGGAGCTAAATCAATTTCTTTATGTTTGGAAATATGAAATAGTTACTGGGGGCTAAATCCGGAGAATAAGCCGAATGAGGGGGCAATTCATAGTCTACTTCATGGATTTTTGAAACTAAGCTGTCACACGATTCCGTTGGTGGTCGATTGTGAGCAAACGCGGCAGCCATCTTGCGGAAAACTTTCTCATACCTAAGTGAACGTTCAAAAATGAAACCACTGAGCCATGTGAGATGTCTATGTCTTCCACAATCTATCACACATTCAATCTCCGATCGGCCAACACCATATAGTGAATTTTTTCAATTGTTTTGGGTGTAGAGACCTCAACTGGACGTCCAGAACGTTCGGCATCTTCCGTGTTTGTAAGGCCACAACGAAAGTCAGTAAACCACTTTTTTACCATTGAAATCGATGGCGCAGAGTCCCCATAGTATTTATCAAGCTTTTCCTTGGTTTGATTGACGGTTTTTTTCCCAAAAAAAAAAAAAAAAATTTGAATGAGTACTCGAAATTCACTTTTTCCATTTTTAAAAAAATAAACGAGGTTGTATGTTTTGAACAGCTGTTAAACGCAAAGTAAATGACGGAACTTTTTCAATTTGATAGTAGTCTATTAACAGGTGGTACTTGATGAGAGCAGTGTTGTATTTCATATAACTACGAAGGAAGACCGAAAAGTCACGGACTTATTGATCTGCCCTCGTATTAAAAAGTTTTATTGACTACAAAATTCTACATAAATAGGATAAACTAATATTTTATTATAATTATAATTTTTGTTCATTTTCACATTAACAAATGTGTGAAGTGTGAAATGTGGCATCACACATTTCACACTTCAAACCTAATTTCTGCAACTTGCAACCCAATTTCTGTTTTTTCCAACTAAATTTAAATTTCTAAGAGAATTTTAAATAAAAGAGGGTTTGATTTTGAAAGAGTAGTTAGAATGGAGTCTGAGTCTGGTCAAACTATCCAGATGTCTCAAAAAACATAGTCACGAAATAACCCAAGAAACAATTTTATGGACTCTCTGGCAGATATGAAATCATGAATCCGTCTTTTACGGCACGGTAGCGGCCCGTAAAATACGTATCTGGCAGTTTGTACATTTTCGAAAACAATACGTTTTGAATCCGTTTTAGTGTATCCGTGTCCTCACCGTTAATTACAAACTTCACCGATTTTAGTTCATTCGAACTCCGGAAATAACGTTGTTGACTTTATTCAGTTTCTTTGTGATTTTTTTAGTAAATAGTAACGTAAATATGGCCACAGGTCTTGTGCTTTCATTTTAATAAAAAGAATTCATATTATTTACATTTTAAAAATTTGGTATGTTAAAAACTAAATAGAAAACCGCCAAACTTTTAAGGCATTTCACAAAAAATCTGTACCTTAGATCGAGAAATAAAGTACACCATTGTAATCGGCATGACCGAAATATATAGAATTGATAATCAGAATTAAATTGATTTTTTCTGTGTCATGCCGTGTAATAATTACATATTATTGTTTTTATAAAATTGAGTGTAAATGAATTTAAAAGGTAAATATACAAATATGAACAAAATACATATATAATGAGCAAAAGAAATTACAAAAAACTTGTGAAAAAAACAATCAATTTTGTATAAAAATAAAAACAACAGGAAAGAGGCAACAATTTTTAGTGAAAATTGCAACTCTAAAGATTTTGGGGAGCCTGATGAAGATTTTACGGAGCCTGTGGACGATTTTGTGCAGTCTTTTGAAGATTTGTCTACTCCAAAATTAAATTTGCACGAACATTTTTTTACTTTAATGAAATTTATAAAAAAAATCTTTATTAATAAAATATTTAATTTAAAAAAATAAATGCACCTGTTTAATTATATTTTCTTCCTAGTGTGGAAATCAAGTAAGAAGTTCCAAAAGTGTAGACTAGAATGACTAAAATGTACTAGTCAATCTCTGGTTCCAATGTCAACACCTAGTCTATAGTTGTGTAGATTCGCAATGACACGCACATGTTAAATGTCTACAGCAGAAAGCTTTGGCTGGGGCATAATTAGTCAGTAGTACTTGTGACAAAGTCAATAATGAATCAGTACAGTTTCACTATCGACATTTCCTACAGGGTTATTACATGCATCCACGATAATGTGTGTTAGTGAAAGAAAAGTAGTTCTAGTAAAAAAAACTGTGAATTTACATCGTGAATACAATAAAATACACCTCAACTAATAAATTGTATGCAGATTTTGGATTTTGTTATGGGTCACTATTGCACATTTTGACACGATATCGTTAACTGTACCGGATATAAATATAGTGTTTAAAAAAAATTATAAATTATTTAAAAAATATATTAACAACATGCAAAATATTACGTTAAGTTAATAAAAGTAGGGTCAATTTAAAAAATGATACAGACTTTCAACGCAATCAACAACAACAATGGTACATAATAATAATGGGACATAAACGGTCCGTCATTGACGAACTTTTAAAGGATTCGAATCAGTTTCGATGTTCCTTCTATTCCACTTTTAGTCTGTATACGGATCCTGAAAACGCTACGTACCGGAAACGATACATATCCCAGCAAAAAAAGTAGCAAAAGAAGAGAAAAAAAGCAGTGATTTTGATTCCGGTGTTGTGAAAACTTGGATCGGAACCAATGATTTTTACATAGGGGTGTCATAGGGTGGAAGTTTTCTTTTATGATCCTTTTTCATTGCATCTAAAGCCCTTCTTATGGTTAAGTGAAAAATTAAATCTTTTATTCTTCCCAAATAAATTTTGAATTTGTACTTTAGATTTCTACAGGACATCAGTAATCGAGCCTTAGCCTCAGTTTCACAATCTCACGTTAGCTTCTACCTGGGAATTTAACTGACACATTCGTTGTTGTTTCCTATACAAAGTTTGAGTTTTACTGTTCGTTAAATTTTAGCGGGAAATTCAGCAATCGGGCCTTATTTATCTCTATTCGAAATGCTTGCAACTTTTACTACAATAAATTTTTTACTTTTTGTAGCGTCATAGATTTGAAAAGTGTTAAATTTAATTAAAAACCACATTTTTATAAGTAATGAAAAAGAACTTCCTTAGAAGAGAAAAATCAGAACTAAAAGATACTTTAGAATCAATGAAAAATTAATTCCTTAAGAATCACTTCCATTTATTTTTGCTGGGATACGGAACGTATTGTTTTTTTTGGAACATGTCAAAATTCATAAAGTTGTGATGCTATAAATTTCGGATATGCGGATTTCAATGGTTTACTTTTCAATGTATGGTCACTTAAATATCTGTAAAAACATTTTCTGTTGAGTTCAACATTTTGGTACAACTAGTTTCAATTTTAGAATGTCATACTGTTTTTAAAATAGGGAATGAAAATTTGCGGACTTTTTAATTAAGATGCAAATGGTGCATGGATAAAATCAAATATAAACACAAGCTCAAGTTGTGTTATTACTATATTCAAACCAAAAAAAAATTTTTGACATTTTTTTTTTTTGCCATTTTCAAATTTAAACATCACAAATTTCCCACTTCAAACCGAATTTCTGCAACTTGCAATCTAGTTTATCTAACTTTCAAACAAAATTTCGATTTTTAGTATGGATGGGGTCTGGTATGGTAGTTATTTTTTGCAAAATGTCTTTTAAATTTGGTGTTATAATACTAAAATCTTTAAATTAAATTAGGCTTATTTTTGTGGTGAAATGTACCGACAACAACTACATAATTATTTCTGTTAATTCCTATTTAAATTATGTTATTTAACTTTTTTAAATGTAAAATAGAATAAGAAATAAAAACACAATAAAAAATGGTTTATACATATGTATTTAGATTGGAGAATAACTCATTAAATAACATTGTTCACAACTCGCTATAAACAATATTTCTGTACTATATAACTATTAATTTTAAAAACATAAAATTCAGGTTAGAGGAAGATTTGAATAATAATTGAATTTTGTATTTATTAATTATTTTTGAATTATTATTATTGACTCTGCAATAGTTTGAGAAATTCCATTGATATCTAACAGCCGTTTCCATGGAGAATATTATGATTTTTAAATTGATAGTAAAAATTCTTACAGGTTGGGTCATGAAGATGTATACTGTATACATTTTCATTTAAATACCCAGAAATCTATATATTTTTACAACTAAAAAATCACATGCAAAAATGTGCCAAGAATATAACATTTAGATATAGAGTCGCAATCCCGTTTAGAGAAAGCATCGTGTTAGCTTTCCTGAAAATTTAAAATCATAAATTTTAAATGATGAAAAAAAAAATAATTAAAAAAAATCGTTTGAATTTTTCGTCCTAAATTTACGAAACTGGCGTGTCGTTATACGCAGATCAAAAGGGGACGCAAATTGGTGTTCGACTGCTACAAAATATTATAGCTACAGGACAATCCAGCAGGAGCTCAATGAGGTGAATAAATGATGATATATCTTTAGAAAGTCGTCACTGACAATTCCAGCAGGAGTCAGAAAGTTGTCGCCACTTAAATATTTTTAAACTGCAAAAAAAATTTTTGCGTTTCCTTATCCTCCCCTATTTTGAATACTAAATTAATATTATTTTCTTTGTAAAGGGTGATTTTTTTGCAATTTTTTTTTTTGCATGTGGCAATGCCAAAAATGCTCACTTAGGTTTGTCATTTCACTACGAATAAACTAACAAACAAACAAGGCTTGCAAATTGAAATTGAATTTTATTTTATTTTAAACATTCGTGCTGTATGAGAAATGTTTTTCTATCTAAAAATTTCCTTCAGCTACGAAGTCCAATGGGTACTTCAACAAACAAAATTGCCGAAGTTAGTGTGCAGAGCAGCCAGAAGCAGTTCTTAAAGCTGCCAATGCACACTGAAAGATGCACTGTTTGGTGCGGTTTGTGGTATCATTGGACTGTAATTCTTCAAGAACGATGAAAATGGCAACGTTACAGTAAATCGAGCAAGATAACGTTTTTTTTGTGCCCAAAATGAAATAATTGGACTTGGTTGGCATATCGTTTCAACAAGACGGTGGCGCATGCCAAACGACACGCGATACTATAAATCTATTGAAAGGCGAGTTTGGTGAGCAATTAGTCTCACGTTTCAAAGCAGTCC
Organism: Eustalomyia histrio; assembly: GCA_949748255.1. Taxonomy (NCBI): domain Eukaryota; kingdom Metazoa; phylum Arthropoda; class Insecta; order Diptera; family Anthomyiidae; genus Eustalomyia; species Eustalomyia histrio. The sequence goes on along the minus strand of OX456523.1, from coordinate 76,940,399 downwards.
AAGATCATACGATTTGACCTCACTAGACTATGTTTTGTGGGGATACGTGAAGTCTCTGTGTACAGGGACAAGCCAGCCTAGAAGGCAACATTACAGCTGCCATTGGTGAGATACCTTCCGAAATGTTGCAAAAAGTATGCAAAATTAGAGCTCGCGGATGTTAAAAAGTCAATAACAGGCATTCATTCACTTTTGCAAATTTTTCTTTTTTTTTTTCAATTTTCAAATCCCAAACGGGAAAAGATAATTTAGATGTACTTCAGTCTGTGTTAAATTATTCTACAAACTGTATTTCAAATTGGATGATTAATAATTACTTATCAATTAATACAATGAAGACATATGTAATGTTATTTTCGACCTCACATAATTTTGCTCAGGATGTATATTTATCTATTAATAGAACTAATATTGAATTTGTACACCATTTATCTGTCTTATGTGTAGTTATTGACTGCAATTTGACATTTGAATATCATATTATTTTTCTCGTTTCAATTTGGGATAGCAAATAAATAGTTATCAGGGTTTTAATTTCTAAACTTTAAGGTATTCTTAAGTGAGTGGAATATTGTAATTTATTAATTGGCCTCTATGCTTTCAAATAACAAATGTTGAATAAAAATAAAAAAAAAAAATTACCTTTTAGTAAATTTTCTTTTATAAAAATTCATTGGTAGTTCATCGTTTTACCCCTTCACCTAAATCATAATAATTCAAATAGTTTTATAAAGTTATTATATTCCATTTTTTAAATTCGAATATTTAAATTTTATTTTATTTTAATGTTCCTATATTCAAATGCAAATTTACGGCCTGCTTATCTATTATGAACGAAAATAAATTTTCGTTAAAATAGCCATCACCTTTTTTTATTGAACGATAACGTTACTAATTTTTTTTTCTATTTTGGTTCACGAATAACGAAATATATTGGCAAAAAACAAAAGTGTTAGCGTGTGCGTTTGTTTTTCCGCGAATGGGATTTATGGTTTATAATTTTATGAAGGACGTCTGAACTCCGCCAGTTATGTTTTAGACGCATTAGCCACCTATTAATTGGAGCCTAAAATTTATCTTAATTTTAGGCTCCAATTAAGCTAGAAATACAATGGAATGGTTCAGAAATAATAATATTCCGCTCCTTTATTGGGCAACAACTTGTCCTGATGCAAACCCCATACAAATTTTGTGGGCAATCATTGACAGATCATTGATCAATTTTTACAGCAACTGCTCTCAAGAATGCAACCCACGATATATGTTCTAAATAAGAATTGATCAATATGTAAGATTGGTTAACTCAATGCCGAAAAGTGTTTGAATTTATGTTATATTTTTTTTTGTTTTTAGTTTTAATGACAAATAACGTAACGCACATAAGTTTAAACGAAAATTTTAAATCGTGATACATAAGTTTCGTTCGTTTAATGGATAATCTGTAAAATTTTTTTTTGGTTGGCGTTTAATTACGCAAGAAAAAAAAGAGATAATAAAAAAAGTTTTTCAACTAAATTGTTGTATGCAAATAAAAAGCATTAAATATTGTAAAATGAATTATGGAAAATGTTTTTACTTAATATTTTAGATCAAGAATTCTCTTTTTTCATAGCGACCAGTTTATTTATTTTTGCATTTTGGCTGTGTAACAAACTTGTAAATTATTGGAAATTTTCCGTTCGCGTACTTTTTTAAAAAATTTTATTTTTGAGAGTAAGTTTGTCTTACTCTGTAGAAGTTTGTTACTGCGTAATTCTTACTGGAATTGACTGAGAAAAGTAAACGAATAGACCTATAAACCGAATTTCTTATGTGATCGTTCGTTTGTTTTTTAGTTTTTTTGTAGATAAACAGACCGTTAATTTGAATGTTGCTTTTATTTTAAAGTTTTAATCTCAAGTTTAAGATCGATGTCGTTATGTTTTTAGTTTTGAGGTTCGCGGTTCGATCGCCGTAGTGGTAAAAATATTATTTTTGTTTTATTATTTTTTATAGTTTTATAAAGTAAATTCGTGTTATGTTATATGCACTAACAAAAAGACGAAAACAATCTTGTGATGCTGACAAATATACAGTTTGTCATTATATAAAATGAAAAAACCTGCAGACTTGTCAGCTAAAAGACGCTGCATTGTAGTCTAAGTTAAAAATTAAATAATCGTATCAATCAAATGGTATTCTGAGTATGTGTATCAAACATATTTAAGATTTCATAAAAATTCCATTAGAACCTTTTCTTTTATTTATTACCACAACTCTTTGAACTTAATTATTAATTTTTTTTCCTGAAGATGCTACACAATGGAGTAGCGAAATATTGAAAAATAAATAATATTTTTACATAAAAAACCAAACTTAAGCTCAAAGAATTGTGAACTTATAAATAGGTAGGTATTTTAGATAAATTTTATCAAAAAATTCGAATTTTTTCCTAAGATATAATTTTAATTATATCCTCGATAACACATTTAAAATTTACTGTAAATCAAAACTTAGTTCATAATTCTGTTGTGAGATTACAAAAGTGTGGTAAACTTAAGGTAAACCTTATGTTAAATTCTTAAAAAAAAAATATCTAAAATATTTATAAACAAAAATTAAAAAAATAAAATTGTTTTTAAAATGATACTAGTTTACATCAAAATCCCTACTGTAATAAATAGTTGATCTCGAAAATGTTTCGCGACAAATTCGATAAATTACAACAAAATTGTTAAAAGCTATTCTTTAACTTTTTCCTACAGATATTTATCGTTAAAAAATCGTTAATTTATTTTTAAAGTTCAAATTAACGAATTTTGTTGTTACTTTATAAAAATTCAAAGCAAATAAAATTCAAATTAAAAACTTCTGCCAGTATCTCTTGTCAAATATTTAAAAACACAGAATAGATTTTTCGGTAACTCAACCGGCAATAATCATTTGTTACCAAAATCGATAAATATCGTTAAGAAAGTTAGTGAATTGCACTACTGATTCAAATATGCTTTCCATTTTATTCTCTCACGTACCTTATCTAAACAAATCACGATTGAAAAATAAAAAACAGCTATACTTTTTGGAAGTCGACTGCAAGTTACCCTGACTTTTGCGAAACAAAATAAGATTAAATTTTAGACAATTCGGACTAGCAGATTTCAGAAATGGTATTGAATTTCTGAACCCTTTCTTTTTTAAAGTATGTAATCCTATTTGTAACTAAAATAATATAAATGACCTTTAAAACTTAAAAATAGAGAAGATTCAGAAAAACCAGTATCATTTGTGGAATTTGTAAGTAAAATTTACCTAAAACTGATCCTAATTTTGTTTCGCTAAATTAAAAAAAAGGTTGTAAAGCTCTGAAAAGTTCCAAACCGTTTTGGGTTTTGAATTTCCAATTAAAAATTTGCTCAAAAATGTAAGGTGCCAAAAAATTTTTCACTGTTCAACTAGTTTGATTTGATAGGGAGAGCAAAGTTTTGTATTAAAAAAGATAAAAATTAAGCTTAAATATAAAATAAATACTGTACAAAAAAGTATGATTGGGTAAAAAAGTGAAAGTGGGTGAAAGGGTGATTTATAAAAAGTACTATTTTTAAAGTTGAAGTGGTATTAGTAATAATGTTCGTGTAACATGTGTGTGTAATTTATTAAATTGCATTTTTTAAAATTAAGCATAGATTAGATTTTTTGAAAGTAGAGTATAGAGTTATTAGTCTTACCTTCTTCCAGAAAGGAGGAATTATGTGGGTTACTTATATTTGAGGCTAGGCTGTCCTTACGGGGACGACCACGACCACGTTTAACAGCATTCGGATTAAATTTGACTAAAAGTATAGAATTTGTAACGCATTTTTGGTTTGGCTTGTTGTTGTTTTGTTTACTCATTTATATATGAGATTTTTAATTCCAATATGTGTTTTTAAGGAATAAATTAAAAGAAAATTTGTTTTTTTTAATATATTTAAACTTAACTCATAAAAAAATGTATACACAAAAATTAAAAAGAAAAAAAAATAATTTACAACATGACGAGGACACAACATAATTATTGAATAAAAAAATGTAAAAAGATCATAATTTACAAAAAAAAAAAAATAATTTACTTTTTTCTTTAATGTCGTTTAAAATATTTTAAAATGTTTAATTTCTAAAACAGTATTTTTTATTTATATATGCGATGGTTTTGAAAAATATTGTTTTCTTAGAAAAAGGCGGATTGAAGATGACACAAAAAATTTTGGTTTTCGTTTTCGTTAATCATACTATATATCTTGCAAAAGTATACTCATTTTTAAATATCAAATTTCTTTGCTCAATTTTTAACAAATGGTTTTTTTAACGTTTAAATGTTCTTAACCTCTCAGCCGCGTAAGGCGTTTTTCAAAGCTCTATCCCATTGCGAAGGACGTAAAAAAGATATTATTCGTCACCACCCGGACCACCCTTACCTCCAAAACTTGTGCATGCAAAATGTGGATTTCAATTTTATAAATTATTTAAAAAGTTTTACTCTCAATAACGAGTGTCATTTTTTAAAATTCAATGACAAATTTTTTAAAGGCGATCAGAATCTCTTGAAAATATTTTAAATTATTTTTAACACTATAGCCGATGATTTAAACATAAATTAATTTTAGAGAGAAGGGTTTTCTTCTTCATTGAATTCTTAGTCAACCGTACCACCCTTCTTTCTAAATTTATTGAACGTTTAAATCACAGCCTGCCCAGAAAGGAAACAGCTGATTGAATCAAAATGGCGACTAGAAAATGAGTAAAAGGAAATGTCAAAATTGCAATGATACACAGAAACAAATATGTTATATACAATATATATGGAGTTTATACGGTTCGATAATTCTTGTTTGACATATGTCATTGGTAACCTGTCTGTGTAGTTTGTGGTTTAAATTATCGGTTATAATTTTAAAAATATTTAAAATAAAATCAGACGGCCAACAAATTATTTGAAAATAATTAATTTAATTGGAAACTCTTCGCAATGAACTTTTTTTTGTTGGTTAATAATAGGTCTGTACGAGGTAATTTTGGGTAAAGTCTGGTAAAATGAGAGTAAGAAAAAAATTCTCTCACAATGACATAAAAATGCCGAAAATACAAAACGCACAAAACCACATTTTATACACAAAAATAAACGTCAAATTTATTCATATTAAAAAACAGCTTATTAAATAAATATATTTAAATTGGCAAATAACTACTTACATTTTCAAATGTATTTTCCATTATTTAGAAAAAAAATTTATATGGTAAATTTTTTATTTAATCTTAATTTTTTCACAAATACAAACCGCTGATTTATTATCACAATGTGTTGATTTCACAGTTTTACCATTTTACCTGAACAAAAAGTACGGGTAAGTTCTGGCAAAGAAACGATTTTTGGTAAGATTGGGTTCCTGCGGTAACGTTCTTCAAACACACCTAATAATAGTCTGAAGTTAGAATCTATTAAATTAAAAATTGAAAAAAACACTATTTTAGATCCTTCATTTTCAATTTTGATTTTAAATAACGCCACTTGGCATTGAAAAATAAATATTTTTAAATTATTTCTAAACTTAAAGTCGATAATTGAAACTTACATCAATCTTGGAGAGAAGGTTATCCTGGCTGACAAAGAATACCTCATGTATTTATGTATTGTATATTACCGACTCACCTTACATAGACCACAAACATTTTAAAAAAAGTGCCCCTACAAAACATACATTGGTTTGTTGAATAATTTGCAAATAATTCGAGTCTAGCAATGACATCTCTCACAAGCTGGACCCTTTTTAAAAAAGCTCCTTTTTAGTTTTTAGAAGAATTTTGTATTTTATTTACAATAACTTAAGACAACATTTTAAATATGGATATCAGATTAACGGTATTTTTCAGGCACATCCAACGGCAAATACGATATAACATGTCCTGTAGGGTGGGTCGAAAAAAAAACTTGCACCAGTCACCCCCTAGAATTAAAGATAATGTGAAGACAACATAAAAAAAATTTTTTTTGCCACGCCCCTTGACCCTGCGCTTTTAGTTTTTTGTTTCCTGTTCTTAGAATGACAACAGCTACATTTTCTACTTAGATCACTTTTGACTCCGACGTCAAGTCCTAGAAGTGACTTCTGGAATCTCGGTTTCGACTCCCCCTAATTTCCATTTTTTTTTTCAAAACGATAAAAAAGTTTTTTAAGTTCCATGAAATTTTGTCTTTTACACTATATATTTTTATTCATAAATAAAAAAGTTACAAAGCTTTTAAAAAAATACGATTATGTATAAATTTGACTTTTTATGCCAACATTCATAAACAATGATTTATAAAGCTTTGTTTAACCTTTGCTTAACCTTTGCTCTTGATTTCGTTGACATTTGTCAATTTTGATCAATTTTATTTTCTCCTTGCATTATCAATAAGTATTTTCCTGTTATTGTTATACAAAGATTATATTTCCATGTCATTCGCAAAATACCGAACGCTTTGTGCGAGTTGTTAGTGAATCCGTAAATAAGGTATCGGACGAAAACCGCATGTGGTATATATTTGATAAAATAAAAAGTCGAGAGCAGTATAGCGAGCTGGAGTCTCGCCAGGATTTAAATTAATTTATTAAATTGGTTTAATTTAAATTATATCAATTAAAAAAAATAATATCAATATATAAAATAGTTTCCTCTATTTAATTTTTGTTTATAAATAAAAATAAATTACAATATTATAAAAAAGTATGTCAAGTAAACAAAACTGTAACTTTGCAGAAAAATTATCTTATGAAAATCGATTTGCTAATATCAACTAATTTTTATTAAATTTTAATAAATTGTTATTTCAATTTATTTTTGTTATCCCTTGAAATTTTCTTTATATTATTAAAAAATTTCAACTTTTTCAAAAACTTTGCCCTCAATTTAGAAAAAAGAAAATAAGTCAAAATTTTTGCTACGATAACACTATGGAACATTTTTGGGATTATTGTCTGGGGGGTGAGAAATTCCAAAGGGTTTGGCGTTCGTATGTGTCAGTTTTTTTTATGACCTTTTGAATTTTTTCCTTATCTTGATGTTTTTTCGCTTAGTTGTAACATTTAGGCAAAAAACGTAGTTTAACATAACTCGAGAACCACTTGTCCGATTTTACTAAAACAAACTCAAAAAAATTTAGAATTACAATTTCTTTAATCTGTTCATATAACGTTTTTCTTTATAATCAACAGTTTTGCCGGTAAAAATAAATTTGTGGAGAAAAAAAAATATTTTTTTGCCTAAAAATTACAATTTTTTTTTTTTAATTCATAAAAAATCCAAAACGGAAAAAAGGATCAAGTGTTATTAATTTCATGTAAAGTCACATAACCTATAAACAAAATGCTACATAGATCATAGAAATCGATTAACGCGTTCTGCTTTTATTTACAATTAAGTGAAGGTATCCCATTTTGACAAGAATATTGATATTTGTTTTTATTCAAAAAAGTGTCATTTATCGCATTTTTTATAAATTTTCCCCAATAACTCCAGACTTCTGGCCATAAACTACTAAAAAAATTAAGTAAACATTTTTATAATTTTTTATTTTTATTTTATTTATTTATTTTTATTTATTTTAATAAATATTGCCTAGACTTTTTCGATGGTGGTTGTTCGGGACTAGTGGCATCGCATTCATCGCTATCATCAGTTTCTGAACCACACATAATGTCAATGTGTGACTCCACTGTTGGCCCTTCTGCATCTCCTGAAAATTCTTTATCATCAAGATCATCCTTGTCTTGCCACACAAGCTTACTCCACCAGCAAATTTCCGCAATTATTGCACTCGGCGACTTTTTGCCTCTATATCTGTAAGTTTTTGTTTTATTAAAATGAGTTTGAAAAAATGAAAAATCAGTATTACCTCATTTCAAATGGCATAGCAACTTGATGATAGCGTTCACCTTGTTCATCAGATTCGGTAGCCAATTGTTTGCTGAAGTAGTCCAGATGATGATGTAAATAATGGATTTTCAAGGACATGTGGACACCAATTTCCGAGAATGCTCTTAACATCCTTGCGACTGAAACATCGTAGTTGTTAGAACGATGCTTTCCCAACAAGCCTTCTATTACTTCTTTGATTGCCTGCCATGCATTCAATTCAGCGTCAATCAAAATATTGTTGAATGCGTCACTTTTAATCAGCTTTCGTATATCTGGACCATTTACTACGCCTGACTGGAAAAAATTAATTTGTTAAGATGGAAAGTCATGGGAAATGAATGTGATATTATAACTTACCTTCTTTAATTTTACTTTCGCTGAGTCTAGGGTAAATTAGTTTCAAACACAAGAAAACTTCATCTCTTTTGGCGGCAGTTTTGATAAAATTCTTAACAATTCCAAGTTTAATATGCAGTGGAGGCAGCAATATCTTCTGCTTTGGCACTAGAGGCTCACGAATAATATTGGCCGTTTGTAACCTGCTGTGCTCTCTGAGTTTACATCCGTGGCATGCATATTGGTCACCGGAAAATCGTGTGTCCCAATCGCACAAAAAGCACATATATTTTATATAGCCGCTTTGAAGACCGCAAAGCATTGCTACAACTTTTAAATCGCAGCATATGCGCCACATATGTTTGGCGTAGTTAACCATTTTTAAAATATTTTCCAGTGTATCATATGTTTCTTTCGTTCTGTACTATGAGTTTTGAACTGTCAATAAATAATCTCCAGTCATCTGCTTCCTATTTTATTTCCATTGCGTCCATCAATTTTCCTACATCCGGGCAATATGCAGAAGTTTTTTCATCATTCACAAGGAATAAACTTTGGAGTGTTGCCTGACGACTTCGATGAGCTGTGACTTTCACACCGGGTGCCAACAAATTGTTTGATTTCAAAATGGAAGCCAGCTCTTCCGATTTATGCTGTGTTAATTCCAACTTGGCAACAATTGAATCAAGCTTATTTTGATTTATTAAAATTGGCTCATTGGATACTGATGGCTCATATGGGGGATCATCACGTGCATGATATGTCGGAGCAGTCGTAGAAGAGAAAATATCTTTGCTAGAAGCTTTTGGCACAGGAATGTGGTCCGAATGAGGCAATGGTGTTGCGGCACTTGCAACACCAACGTAATTATACGATTTTCTTATCCTTTTTGCGGCTCCTTTATTCGCACAAGCATAGCAATTCAATGGATTGTGACCTTCGCCAGGATTAGTCCAAGTCATACTTTCACGTCTTCTATTTTTCCAATCCATGAGACGGTTGTAGCAGCTTTTACACACTATATTTGGTACCCAATTTTCGTTCACTATAACATTTTGGTTGAAGTACATCTCGTATGTTTGAACAAAATCAGTACTGAAATTTCCCCTTTTTTTATGTGTTGAGACATATTGACCACAGCAGTAGCAAAAGCTATTTATATCTGGCTTGCACAGTTCCATATTCTGTTCAGTTTTGTTCACTTTTAAAAAACTGGAGAAAAATCACTTTTACTGTTCGCGTTCGTCGGCACTTGTTGAATGACAAAAATCACAGCACCAGTGTGAGAAAGAGAAGAAGTATAATGACAATGCATGTTTTATGTGAACATTACAGAACCAGTGTTGCCACATCAATATTTCTCTTTTAGTACAGTAGAAAAATATGAGAGAGTTCAGCTTGTGAGTGTCAATGTTTTCTCCAAATAATGTTGTGCATATCTGGAGCAAATTTTTGAAATTCATACATTTACCTAATTGTGAATAAATGAGAAACGCGTGCATCGATTTTCATGATCTATGCCTTTTTTTGCTCATGAGTTATGTGACTTTACGCGAAAGTAATTAGTTTTGGCACTTTTTTCCATTTTGGATTTTTTATGAAATTTAAAAAAAAAAATATTTAAATTTTTAGGCAAAAAATACTTTTTTCCCTTCATACATTCATTTTTAACTTCGAAAGTGTTGCACATATAGGAAAACGGTATAGAAACAGATTAGAGAAATTGTAATTCTTAATTTTTCTAAATTTGTTTCATCAAAATCGGACAAGTGGTTCTCGAGTTATGTTAAACTACGTTTTTTGCCAAAATGTTACAACTAAGCGAAAAAACATCAAGATAAGGAAAAAATTTAAAAGGTCATAAAAAAAACTGACACATACGAACGCCAAACCCATTGAGGGTTTTACTATACTGACCTAGTACCATCACCCTGACTTGGAATTTCTCACCCCCCATATTGGCTGTTGTACTGTGTAATTATAGTAATTTAGGTATGCAAATCTGTAAACTCAGCAACAAAAATTGGTAATTTGTATAAAGAGAATAGGAAAAATGTTAACTAATATATGATTTTGTACTAAAAATTATTACAAAAACTATTTACACATTTTTCTACTAACTTTTTTATTTGAATGTAGTTTAGAAATTCCAAAAGTAATTTTAACTAAAGATTTTTTATATTTTTAAGAATAGAGAATATAGGATATTTGATAGAAAAACGAGTAAAAAGAGAGAACTTAAAAAATGGACAGTGAAGCACACAAGTGTCACTAAAGACCAAAGCTTATTGTTAACGAATGTTGACATAAAGAGTCAAATTGATTTTTTTAAAACTTCTGTAACTTTTTTGTTTATGAATTAAAATATATAACGTAAAAGACAAAATTTCATGGAATTTAAAAAAAAACCTTTTTATCGTTTAGAAAAAAATGAAAATTAGGGGGGATAGAAACCGAGATTACACGTTACGATCGGACTATAAATAGAGGCACAGGAAACAAAAAACTAAAAGCGTGGGGTCAAAGGGCGTGGCAAAAATATTTTTTTTTTGAGATCGTCTTCACATAATCTTTAATTCTAGGGGGTGACTGGCACAACTTTTTTTGTATGGAGTGCCACCCACTCTTATGTCCTGTCATATCACACTTTTAAAGATATGCAATAAAATTAATAGTTTTTAAGTTTTTTGTATGGAGATTTTTGGGATTTAAATATAGAATTTACATATTAAAATCTCTAATCGATTTAGGTCAATATGTGTTTCAGTTTTTCTTAATCGTGCTAGTTCGAGTTTTAACCGAAATGCATAGAGTTTCTATCCACTTAAACTTCGGGTAAAACACGAACCAGCACATATTCACTTACATCGACTCGAAATTAAAAAATGTGTTAATTTGACATTCAAATTATAAACATATTCGTGCAAAATATCACTCAATATATGTTTATACAAATCCTAAAAAAGGAGATTTTTATATCCTCCACCATTTTTGGTGAGGGTACATATCAGTTTGTCATTCCGTCTGTAACGTGTCGTCAAAATATAGGTCTAAGACGATTTTAAGCCGATCTAGCGATGTTCGTCTGTCTATTGAAATGACGATTTCGGCACGAAGACACAAGCGGGGTCGTACATTTTTAATAGATTAATGGACATCCTCCCGAAAAGTTTGGTATTGAAAATGAGCAGAAAAGGTCCGGCGATTCAAAAGTTATGAGTGAAAATGTGAAGGTACATCTAAATTTTCCATACAAATTGGTGTATTGTAGAACAATTTCATAGTAGCGATTGGCAAACAAAATATTTTCTATTATTTTTTCCCCAGTCGGTAGAAATAAATAATATTTTATATGTACCTCACATATTTTTTACCTCAAAATTTTTTTTTTCATCACTAAAATTTTTTTCACCTCAATTTTATTCCGCCTCAAATAATTTTTTACAACTAAAAAATTGTTTTCACATCCAAAAAAACTTTTTCTTCTTAAGCAAATTTTTTACCTCGGTAATTTCACTTCTTAAGTTTTTTACATTATGTATTTATAACAAAAGCACTGCTGAGGACAGGGATGAATCTTAAGTACTTTTTGTGGTACTATTAGAATCTTAAAAGTACTGTGGTAGTCCTTTGACTCATTTGGAACTATTAACAAATGTTCCCTTTGTAAATTTTATGTTCATATGACATTTTTGTGACATAATGATAATGATAGTTTATAGAAAATAACTTTTTAGGGGATGATATAAATGGTACAGAGTTTGCATTTTATCCCAATTTTATTTAACCGCTGTTACGGTTAAAATGGATGCGGTTAAACATACTCACTATAAAATATTTTTAACCTAATTTTTCTTTTACAAATTGAATAACAAATTTTCAATTTTAACATTAAAAGGGCAAAATATACTTATATGATATAGTTATAAATAATAACTGTTTAAATTTAAGACAAATTGCAGTCTGATCGAATTAATAAATTTTAGGCAAATAGTGCACAGTGTCCGTTTGAACGGACGGTAATTTGTTTGCTCTTTATGTCGCCATTTTTAGCAAAAATCCCACACCAATAAAACAGTATCAGTTGTTCCCACCGAACTTGTTGCCAATCGAATTCTGGCGGTTACGACAACTATCTTCATATTAAAATGTATTTTTAGTTGTGAAAGCCAATATTCATTTGTCCAATTTAATATTTATATTCCACATGAATATTATTACGTTCCGCAAAATTTTACTTTAGGAAATTTTATTTTTAGATTTTTCCGGTATCGATTCATAATTCACTCTCTTACGTACCACAATTAATTTAATTTAATTTTTTTTGATATATTTGACATTTAAACATTTGAATATTTTGTTTTAATTAAAAAAATATATTTTTTAAATGTTTGCCCTTACCGGGACTTGAACTCGGAAATTAGGAGTACTAGACTAGCTCTCTACCCACTATCCTACAAACACTTGAAAATTTGTATGGCTAATTTTGAGGAGCAAACACCAATAGATTTAAAGAATAACTAATTTTTATTCAATATTTTTTATTGTAAAAACCAATACATACAAAGAAAAAAGAAAAAAAAATATTTCATATCATACGTTTAACAAAAACAAAATCTACATTGATGATCGCTGTCGTCAATGTTTACCAGCAAAGCATACGAAAGTGTTGTTGCTTTGCACTTGCGTTGATACAGTGAAAAACGACAAAAAAAAAACTTATAAGACAAAGTTGTTTGTGTATTTCGTATTGCTAGTGCTGAGTGCTCTATGTGTTTATTAAAACACACAGCCTATAGCTAAGTGTTTTTACAAAAACAAATGAGCACCAAGCGCATAGGGCTTGGATACTAATTTTCTAGTATATATATATTCTAATTAAATATAGTTGCTTTTACTGTACTCAATTTATAAACGAATTTTATTCGTAAAGTTGATTGGAAATATCAATAATTGGATAATAGTATTCTTTTTTGGTTCCTTTCTCCTTTTTTTAATTCCCAGTGCCATATTTTTGCTATGATAATGGATTATAGGTTATTCCAAATAAAATAAAATTCTTACATATAATTATTAATGGTTTTGATCAAATTTCAACCAATCTTTTCTCTGGGTGCATAGTCAACTTTATAAATATTTTTTAAAACCACGTAATTTTCAATTAAAACTATGTATATGTTTGAACACAGCGCTTGCTACGAGTGCAGGTCAATAAGTTCTTACAAAATCATATAAGGAGCACTAAGAATTTAAAACAAAGTATGTTTTTGAAGTTACAAAAGACGATTGGGTAATTTTTAGGAAATACTTGATTTATTTTTTTAGCAATCGATTGTTTTATCCAACTTTTGATGTTTTGAAAAATGGAAAAAATGAATTCCGTGCTGTCACCAAACGATTCTACTTGTAAGGAAAAATAAAGACCATGACATATCTGCACAAGTATTTAAGACTACAATTGGGTAAATAAATTTAAACGTGACCATATAGCATCAAATTGTTGTTCGAATTGTTGACGCATCCCGCTTATACTCCAGATTTAGCTCCCAGCAAATTATTCCTCTTCCCAAATTTTAAGAAATGGCTTTTGTGAAGACTTATTGATTGGAAAAAAATAAAACATTACGATTTAAAATTTATATAAAATCCACAATTTATAACCCAAATAATTCTCAATTTCATACTGAAATGTTGAAATTCAAAAGTTGCATACAAAATTACAGTTCAAAAGTTGCATACAAAATTACAGTTTTTGTTTTGGTTGGCTAATAGTTAACTCACTCTGAAACTCAGCGTAATTTTTATTTTTCATAAAAATCGCAAAAAAATTTATATTGAATTATTTACAAAATCTGGGTTTTAAGAATTTAATTTTAACCGTAACTGCATGATTTTTTTATGTGGTTACGATTAAATGGTGCGGTTCTAGATAATACTATAGTTTATTTTGCTCTACAATGTAAAACATCAAATGTACTTCTTTGCCTAAAGAAGTTAAATACATATATAAATGTATGTCATTTCTAATAGCATATATAATTTCTATAACATGATAGAAATCGGAGATATTTAGGGATATGTAGGTTTTTAAGTAGTTTCACACACTATAAGCTAAGCAATGGGAATATGTGCCTAGTTTTTTTTATATAGAAAATGGTATCACGACCAACAGTTTGCATATATTTCGACACGTACTTAGCTGACAACTTTAGACGAAGAAAAGTATTTTTTATGGTTTTGGTTTTTCGCATTTAACTGCTTACGTATATGTTTACGTTTGGGTTTCAGAAATCATTGTAATTTACATATTGTTTTAGATCAGTGCTGTTCATTTCATGGGACAATTGTCCCCTGCTCAACTCACATGTATTCTTACGCTCTTGCTTTATTTCTTTAAAACAGTTTTACACAAAACATTACAAGATTTATATTTTCAATAAAAAAAATAAATTCATACAGATACTAATACTGCTATTAAGACATTGAACATTTCTTACAGTGCAATCCTCATTTTCTCACTAACCCAACTACATTTTTATTTTTGAACAGCACTGTTACATTTTTAATTTATTTTTTAGAATTGCTCTCTCTGTATGTATGATATTTATGTAGAGAGTGAGCAAACATGTTTAACACCTTTTGTTTTAAACCAATGTATCTGATTAAATAAAAAAGGACACTAATCAAATATGTTACAATATAATTTTACCTAAAATATCGATTGAATTTCAAAACATGTGGGTAATGTGTCAATTTGTGTTTGTCTTAATTCAAAGTATACCCTTGTTTTTTAGAATCGCTCGCATAGTATTTAAGGTAAATATGTGTGGAGAAAACCAACATGTTCAAACCCTATTGTTTTAAAACATTGTGGATAAAAGTGCTTCCAATAAAAATGGACAAAAAGCAAATATTTTATGTAAAATTTTATCCAAAATATCGATTCAATTTTCAAATATTTTGCTGGCATGTTTAATGTATTAGTTATTACTGATTTTGTAAATCATTGTTTTTAGGACATTGGTGGAAGGTATTCAAAGTTTTGGCACAGCCGAATTAAAGCCTTGTGTACTTGTTTAAAATGGGTTCAGTTCGTGGGGTGTAATTACTAGACCCGAATTATTTTGGGAACCATCATAAAACAAACCAACGTATATTTTGAGAGGGGCACGTTTTTACCTTTTTATAAAACTTAACTACGCAGTTGAGTGTTTAAAAAATATATCTGTGGACTTTTGACAAAATCACTTATTTAAATAAAACTAAATTTCTCAGAAGAGTTTAAAAAACAGATTTACCATTGTATAAAACTTTTTGTACAAAAACGTAACAATTTATTTTTTCTGTTTGAAATTTTGTTGTTTGGATGGATAAAAATGATGAAGTAAAAACGCCTAATGTTACAAATGAAAAAAGTTATTTTGTCGAACACAAATAAATACAATTTTGAAATAAGTTGATTTGAAAAAAATACCCTTTTCTTTTAGAGTATAACGTGAGGATCGGGCAAAAACATGGAAATTTAAAAGTTTTATTGACTACAAAAATCTTGGAAATTTTTCTCAAGTCGAATTAATTGTATTGTCAAAAGTCTACAGATATGTTTGATGTTTGATATTATTGCAAAAATTCAAATTTCACTTTAAAACAAAACAAACTATTTAAATAGGTGTATTTTACTCTATAGATAAGAATGCTAAAAGAAAACAGTTTTTAATTTCAAAACCTTATATAATTTTTTTTTAATATTTCATGAAACCAAAACTGTAAAGGAAATGGTTATTAAAAGGAAATGGTTATTAAAAGGAAATTTATTTCTAATGTTTGCAAGTGTTTGTGTTTTTTAATGGTTGTTAAAAGGAAACTAGGAAAAACTATTTTATTAGTTTTTAGCACGAAAAATATAGGATTAGATTATGATTCTTTCAACAAAATAAATTCTAAAATAATGGTATGAAAAAAACAATAAGAAATTGAAAATAATATACCGCAACCCATAAGAGTCAAATATTTGTTAAAATTGTTATATCGAGCTAATAGCAGCATAAAATCAAAAAAAAAAAAAAAAAACAAAATAAAATAAAACTAAAACAGAGAAAAGCTAAATTGTTAAAAATTAAAATACATAATTGGCTTTCACGTAAGTGCAAAAGATAAAACAGTCTAACAAACTTACCTTCTTCAACAGTATCGCGTTGTTTGCGTGGTCTACCACGACCACGTTTTATATCTACGGGTGGGGCCATATCCGGAGTTTGGGTTGGTCCTATCGTAAGTGATATATGACCACCAATACCACGCTGAAACGAAGCAGCCGATGAGGTTGATGGCCTTTCATTACCTTCAACATCAATGAAATCATTTTCTGGTGTACTCGAACGACTTGTACGCATGAAATCATAATCTTGATAATCACCACCCCATGTATCATCAAGTTCGGCATCAGCTCGTGCACGTTCTTGTACTTTGGCGATATTTTGTTCTAATTGTGTGCAATGTTCAGCAAACTAAAAATTATATAATTTGGTTTAAGTTTAAATAAATAGACTACTTTTTAAAAACTTTTAATTTTAAACGATAGTTAATTTAACTGCAATTTATATTAAAAAGGTATACACTGCAATTTCTTTCAAATAAATTGAACATTGCAGTTATTTTTAACTGCTAAAAAAACAATTGACAAATGCAGAAAAACAAAGGGAACATTTCTAATACAAAAACTGTTAAACAGTTAACTAAATTAGCAGTTGATTTTATACTTTTGTTATTATATTTATGATTTATATCCTATGTACATATGTATGTTAAAAAAACTTTTATTCTTTGCAAATTATAAAAAAAATATATTTTTTTGTTTTAATCTCGATTTAAATAATATAGTAACGTGCAGGTTTTGATAGTATTAGAGAAGTAAGAACTATGGAAAACATTTTTTTATATACACAATCTCTTATTTAGGGGTTTAAAATTGGGGTCGAATGAAGTAGAAATACTTGTAAACGGTTTTTAATCTTACTTTACTATTTTTGTACTGACCTTTAGTGAAAAACTTATTATTTAGTAATATTTTTTGATATTTACATTTTACAAATTACAGAAATTTTACAGAATATTTACAAATTTTTGTTGCTAACTTTAGAAATCATTTTTCAAATTTTTAAAACACGATTTGCTAAAATTAGGAAAAATAAAATACTAATTTTGAAAAAGTAGACATTGAAGGAAATGTTATTTTTAATAATTAAAACTTATACATACAAACTTAAATTGCCTTAAAATTTTACATAACTTGAAAAGAGGATGTCCTATTTTTGGACTCATGTCCATCCTAGCAAATTAAAACAAAATGATAAATTCGTTTATGTTTTAACTATTTTTTTTAATTTTGCCTAAAATATTTTTTGAAAAAAATAAATAAATAAAAAATGTGCCATAAAAAATATAAATTTGTATATTCGAATTCGTAAGGCAATTTCAAAACAAATAAGAAGCTTTAAAGTGTAACAAGTGTATCTAAAAATAATTGAGTTAATTTGTGCATTTTAATTTCTTTTATAAATTAAAACTTTGCTATATTTTACAATTCATTGAGTTTACAGCAGTTAACGCTTACTAATTTTTTATACTAATTTAATTGTACTAATATAAATAATACTGAGTAATTTTTTTGCGGATTTTACCAAACAGATTTTAAATTCCACTTTACAAAAGGTTTACTAAAATTTAGTAGTGGCTACTTATTTTTTCTACTAATTTCATTCTACTACACATCAGCAGACATATTTTGCCAATATTAGCAAAAAATACCGCAGGGCTCAAATTAGCAAAATTTCCCGTAATAACAGCAAAATTTTCAGTTGTCATTACAGACTTTTTTTAGTGAGTGCAGGTATTTCCAAAAATCATGTCCGAGTTTTGGCAGTCCGTAAAGGATCAAATTTGCACTTTTTCGCCTCCCCTCCATAAGATTTTCAAAGATTTCACCTTAGCTGCGGTTTATGACGGAGAATGAACCTTTATACCTTCCTAGCTCCAGCGGTTTAAGCAGGCCATCAAGATAAATTTAAACTCTCTAACGCCAGCGATTAGGGGTAGGCCGCCTTATATAAAGTCTACGCCTGAGGAGGAAACTTCATACCAAATTTCAACTTCCTTTTCTCCTTTATGCCCCTCCCCGTAGGAATCACCAAAAAATACCGTCTGGACTACGTCTACGTGGGGGAGAAAGCTAAATATCAATTTTCAACTTCCTAGTTCCAGCGGCTTCGGCAGGGCGTCAAAGAAGAAAATTACTACTTTTCGCCCCTCCCCGTAGGATTTTCTCAAAATCCAGTCTTAGCTTAATTTCACATTCCTAGTTCCAGCGGTTTTGGCAGACCTTCATAATAAATTTAAACTTCCTAGCTCCAGCGGTTAAGGCAGGATGTTAAGGGGAGACGTTTTCCTCTTTTGCCCCTCCGTCTGGGCGGATGTCTACGTCCGAGGAGGAACCCAAATACCAAGTTTCAACTTCGAATTTGGCAGACCGTCAAGGGATAATTTTTCACTTTTTGCCACCCCCGTTGGATCTTCCCAAAATTCCGTCTTAGCTGAGGGGAACCTGCATACCAAATTTCAACTTCCTAGGTCAGCGGATTGGGCAGGCCGTTAAGGGGTAGATTTACTGCCTTTGAACCGCCATTTAAACCATGTCCCTGGCCAAAATTTTAAAATTCAAATTTCAGGTTTCTCGCTAAATCGGTTTGTGAAGGCCATTAAGGGGCAATTTTAACCTTTTTGTTTAATTAATTATTATTTAATTAATTATTAAATGTTAAAAAAAAACCAAAAATAAGCAAAAAAAAATATATTAAGAAAATAATAAAAAAAAAATGTACAAAAAAAAAGTGAATTGACCTTACCGAGATTTGAACCTAGAACTCCGCGGGCTTAGAGAAAAAAAGTATTTGTGACATGGCGTCTAGACAACTGAGCTATTGAAGCTTACACAAAATCATCGTCAATAGATGTACATATATAAAAGTCTTCGTCATTAGGGATTTGTTTATTTTTATTTAAATGACAAATCTTTGTATGTGTGTTGTTTGTGTATAAATGGTGGAGATGAAAGAAAAAAAACAACAAAGTTAGTAAAAAATGCTCAAAATTCTACATACATATTAAACAAAGGGATTTTACTGGAAAAATTAGAGGTGGTCCTGGTTTTTTGCTAATATCTCAGCCATTTATTAACCGATCTGTCTGATTTTTAATAGCAAACAGAAATGGATCACATGTAACAGAAATAAAAAAGAATCAAGTCCTCATCACGTCTGGGTTCTTCGGAAAACCCATTTCAACACACAGACGGACAGACGGACATCGTTAAATCAACTTCGCTCTTCATAAGGACCCAGAATATATATACTTTATAGGGTCTAAGATCAATATTGTAGAAATTACAAACGGAATGACAAACTTATATATACCCTTCCACCTGTGGTGAAGGGTATAATAAGGTACAAAAATACATGAGATAAATATCATACTTAAGTAGGTAGCAAGCTATTTCTTAGACTGGAAATAGAGTATTCAAAAAACCGGCCTTTTGGAAAAACCGGTTTCGGTTTTCTTCGAAAAATCTAATTTTAAAAAAACCGGTCAACCGGTTTTTTTCGTTTTTTTTTTAATTTGAATAAAAAGCTTATAAAATTCGTTGTTTTAATTACAAACAAAAAAAAGAAATTTAATAAATAAAGTAATAAAAAAAATGAATATGAAAAAAAAAATATTTTATAATATTTTTTTATTGTATTTCATTTCAACATTTAATTTATTGGTTTTAATATTTTTTAATATAATATTGTTATACCCTTCACCACAGGTGGAAGGGTATATATAAGTTCGTCATTCCGTTTGTAATTTCTACAATATTGATCTTAGACCCTATAAAGTATATATATTCTGGGTCCTTATGAAGAGCGAAGTTGATTTAACGATGTCCGTCTGTGTGTTGAAATGGGTTTTCCGAAGAACCCAGACGTGATGAGGACTTGATTCTTTTTTATTTCTGTTACATGTGATCCATTTCTGTTTGCTATTAAAAATCAGACAGATCGGTTAATAAATGGCTGAGATATTAGCAAAAAACCAGGACTACCTCTAATTTTTCCAGTAAAATCCCTTTGTTTAATATGTATGTAGAATTTTGAGCATAACAACACATCCATGTGTTAAAATTCTTTTCTTTCATCTCCACCTTTTATACACAAACAACACACATACAAAGATTTGTCATTTAAATAAAAACTAAACAAATCTCTAATGAACGAAGACTTTTATATATGTACCTCTATTGACGATGATTTTGTGTGAGCTTCAATAGCTCAGTTGTCTTGACGCTATGTCACAAATACTTTTTTTCTCTAAGGCCGTGGAGTTCGAATCTCGGTCAGGTCAATTCACTTTTTTTTTTGTACATTTTTTTTTATTATTTTCTTAAGACTTTTTTTTGCTTATTTTTGGGTTTTTTTAACATTTAATAATTAATTTATATAAAATTTTATATTAATAATTAAAATTCTTTTCTTTCATCTCCACCATTTATACACACACAACACACATACAAAGATTTGTCATTTAAATAAAAACTAAACAAATCCCTAATGAACGAAGACTTTTATATATGTACATCTATTGACGATGATTTTGTGTGAGCTTCAATAGCTCAGTTGTCTAGACGCCATGTCACAAATACTTTTTTTCTCTAAGCCCGCGGAGTTCGAGGTTCAAATCTCGGTCAGGTCAATTCACTTTTTTTTTGTACATTTTTTTTTATTATTTTCTTAATATTTTTTTTTGCTTATTTTTGGTTTTTTTTTTAACATTTAATAATTAATTTATATACAATTTTATATTAATAATTAAAATTCTTTTCTTTCATCTCCACCTTTTATACACAAACAACACACATACAAAGATTTGTCATTTAAATAAAAACTAAACAAATCTCTAATGAACGAAGACAAACCACCATCAGTAACACAATCAAAATATTGCAGCAGGGTTGCGAAATAAGAATTTCAATTTCGTACAAAAGTCATTATCAAATTGTACTTTTTGAACTCAATTGTACCATTTCTTCTGTATAAAAAAACACCAATTATAGAATTTTTTTAACAAAAAAAAAACTGTACAGAAAATTCAGTTGTACATTAAAAGTATATAATAAAATAAAAATATATAAAATAAGGTACAAAAATACATGAGATAAATATCATACTTAAGTAGGTAGCAAGCTATTTCTTAGACTGGAAATAGAGTATTCAAAAAACCGGCCTTTTGGAAAAACCGGTTTCGGTTTTCTTCGAAAAATCTAATTTTAAAAAAACCGGTCAA
Source organism: Eustalomyia histrio (assembly GCA_949748255.1). Classification (NCBI taxonomy): domain Eukaryota; kingdom Metazoa; phylum Arthropoda; class Insecta; order Diptera; family Anthomyiidae; genus Eustalomyia; species Eustalomyia histrio. The sequence goes on along the minus strand of OX456523.1, from coordinate 76,918,772 downwards.
CCGGGTTTTTTCGTTTTTTTTTTATTTGAATAAAAAGCTTTTTATCCATGTCTTAAAATTCTTTTCTTTCATCTCCACCTTTTATACACAAACAACACACATACAAAGATTTGTCATTTAAATAAAAACTAAACAAATCTCTAATGAACGAAGACTTTTATATATGTACCTCTATTGACGATGATTTTGTGTGAGCTTCAATAGCTCAGTTGTCTTGACGCTATGTCACAAATACTTTTTTTCTCTAAGGCCGCGGGTTCGAATCTCGGTCAGGTCAATTCACTTTTTTTTTGTACATTTTTTTTTATTATTTTCTTAAGACTTTTTTTTGCTTATTTTTGGGTTTTTTTTTAACATTTAATAATTAATTTATATAAAATTTTATATTAATAATTAAATAATCCATAAATAGGCTAAAAACATCAAAATTTTTATAAAAACCCTCTGATACAAACAAAATACAAACGGTTTTATTTCTTTTTTTTTGCTCCGATTTAAAAGAATTTATAAAAAGATTTTTAAACCATTTTATTTCTCACATATTAAGAAAATTTTATACATAATTTACCTTTGAGTGCAACATTTTTAGGTCATAACTTATAATAATTTATAAAAAAAAATTATAAACTATTTTCCTTCAAATTTTTAAAATTAAGCTAAAGAAATTACAAATATTTCTAATAAAAAAGCGAAATAAAATCCCAAATGTAAATTTGCCAGCTAAATCAAACTATTTTGTAGAAATAAAACACATGCAGTTGTAGTGATTTCTTTTAACGATTTGTTGAAATTCTTTTCTTTCACCTCTTCACCTTTTATACACAAACAACAAACACTATTCTAGAGCTGTATTATGACCTATGGATACGTCTTACATAGCAAAAGATCGAAAATCTTTAGTATAACATATTTGCTGAAAAACTCGGAAATATCGGTTCAGATACAAAAAGTTATGCCCAAAACATAAATTTTTTTAAAGTACCTATATTCCCGAGTCCAAGTTTTATCTCCAAACTAAATAGTTAATTTCCTCTTAAAGGCGTCCGTATATAAATCTGTCCATTCCATATATGTCCATATATAAACTTCAGTTTTTTCCCAACCATGGTGAAGGGTATATAAGATTCGGCATAGCCGAATTTAGCCGCTCTTACTTGTTAATATCTATCCAATGCGAGAAAAAAAAAGATTGAATCAAAAAAAAATTAAACCAACTGTAACAAAAAAACCAATTGAAAAGTATATTTTGCACCCAAGCAATAAAATACGTGGCTATATATTTTCCTTACAAGCAATGTGACGTTACTTATATTATAAAATAACAATAGAGAGTTATAAAATAACAATAGAGAGTTATATTCAACTCGAAAATTTTATTTTCTTAAAAACAGTTTCGTTAAAAATTATATAAAAATTTGATAAAAAAAATAAAAACTTAAGGAGAAACAAGATATCGTCAAAAATATTTAAGAATTCGCACATTGGAATCATTAATTACACAAAAACGGAAAAATCGTTACAATTTACTAGGTGATAACCTGAATTTTCTTTTGTAGACTAAAGCGCTTTCACCAGAAGTCTCCAGATATTTATTATTTGATTTTTGTTGTCAGAAAAAACTTGCATACTTTGAAAATATAAGAACGGGCAGTTTCTTATAGCTTTTCTAATAGAAAATCTCTTTAACTCTAAATATCATAGCAGTGAAAGTGACAATGACACTTCTGTCAAACTTGTGAAATTCGCAAAAACTATACATTTTAAGGAATTTCTTGTTGAATTCTGCTCTTGTTTAGACAGTGGCAAGTAAAGTGTTTTATCACATTTCGGTCACACTGTGTTTATCTGTTTTAGGCTTAAAGGTTACTTTCCCTGAATATTTCTGACAACATTTTCTTTCCCAAACCCCCAATGATTCTTTTGAATTAACCTGAAACTAACATTTGACAAACCAATGTAGTAGACTTGAAATTTTACAAAAAAAAAAAACAGCTCTTTGTGTGCTTATTTATGAAAAACTACAATTATTTTGCATTATACTATTAATCGGTACTTCTTCCGGTTAATCGTCCCGAATAACCGGTTAATCAATTTTTGAGATTTTCCGACTAATGCCCTAATCGGTTAACCGCCAGGGTCGAATAATTGGAAACACTACTTCAAACCCATTTTTATCCCCTAAAAATGAGATTGTGCAGGTATGTTTCCAATCCCTTTATAACATTCAAAGTAAAAAGGATATACATTATAAAAGAAACATATTTTTTCCTTTTTCAAACTAATTTTATATAAAGACATATCATAATATATCTTTATACTTATGTTGTCAAATTTATATACATCTCCCACATTGAATTTAAATTTTAATATCAAATTTAATCTCGTTCCATATACTATTTAAAATTATACTTTTATTCGATATCAATTGCATTTCATTTTCAATTGAAAATTTTGTTTGAAATCGCTTAAAATGTTACTTTATAAAATAACACTAGGTCACAAATAACAAACTTTTGTCTGTTATTTGTTTCTAGCATACTTTTTCTCATGGATTTGGACCTACTGAACACGAAAATGAATTTTAAAAATTTTTCTGTCGATTGGTTTGCGAGATACAAATTTTTTAATTTTTTTTTTTTAATTTTTGGAGGTACACTTACTATTTTGAGCATATCTTTAGTCTTCTTTGACCTATTTTATCCTACTACTACTCAAATTAAAGACAATTGAGCCGTCTACAACTTATTCTCAGAAAATTTTCAAATCGGGTTAGTAGTTTTGATGTTGGCGGCTTAAAAAGGTTAAAAAACTGCGTTTTTTTAGTAAAAATGTGGCTGAAAAATTCATATAAAAATTCATATAAAATGTAAAACGCGATGTTAACAGCGATTTTAATTTTTTTACGTATAGCTGACACTTTTCCAAAGAAAATAAGCCCTTACTTAACAAAATCTGATGACAAATGGCCGACTTATTATTTTTTTGGTAAACGACCGAAATTCCGCTATTTCACGATTTTTTGATTTTCATTATTTTCACAGCTTACCTACCCAACGCAAACGAATAAATACATTTGAACTTAATTTAAAATAAACAAAGTAGTCTTCGTATATTTTTTTTTAATTTATTTACAGCACTACATGCTCATACATATTTAAACATAAGGAGACACGGTTATCAATTGCATTTCAAAACTGTCTGTGAAAGTGTAAAGAAGTTAATATTTAGAAAACGCAAGGAAGACAATGAGTAAAAGACTACGTGTGTTCGAGTGTTTGAACGATCCAGACAATTTCTGCAATGTTTGTGGCCAGTTTATAAAAAAAAATCACGCACACAAGTTTACTCCAGCAGTACAATTGCACTATTTGAATTATTTTGGTATTTCACCAAATATCACAGAACCATGGACACCTAAGTCGCTGTGTGATCTTTGCTATATAATCTTAACCAACTGGGCAGCTGGCGGAAGGTAAGAATTTTTATTTAAACACATTATACATAGCGAATATAGTAATTTATTTTAATTTTAGCCGCCATATGAAATTCGATACACCAATGATGTGGAAAAAGCCGCTATGCCATTCCACAGACTGTTATTTTTGCCTCACCACAAACAGTGGGGTAGGAAGATTTTTTAAATGGAACTACGCTCAAGTGGGATCGTTTGCGCTTCCAGTACCACATTCGCATGATGTGCCATATCCAGTGTGCCCTGGTGCATCTCTTCAAAAAGCAGAATCGTCAGAAGAAGAGTCTGAGTCAAATGCAAGCGAATTTGAGCCGGGTGCAAAGCGAAAATTACTGTCACAGGCCGAACTAAACGATTGGGTGCGCGATTTTGGTCTCACTAAGGAGAAATCCGAACTTTTTGCGTCTCGGATGATACAGTGTGGATTTGCGGCTTCAGAAGTGAAAGTATCAGCGTACAGAAACCGTCACAAGGAGTATGCAAAATTTTATACAAAGAAAGACCAAATATGTTTTTGCAGCGACATTTCAGGCTTGTTCCAAGAGCTTCACCAAATTCACAACCCCAACGAATGGAGGTTGTTTATTGACAGCAACAAAGAGAGCTTGAAGGCAGTTCTCTTACATAATGGGAATGAAAAGCCATCTGTTCCTATTGCTCATGCGGTTCATTCAAAGGAGAACTATGAAACTATGGACATTTTGCTGAAATGCATAGAGTATAGGAAATACAATTGGAAAATATGCGCCGACCTTAAAGTTGTGGCCATTCTGTGTGGACTCCAAGGAGGCTATACGCGACATTGCTGTTTTCTGTGCCTTTGGAATAGCCGCGCTGATGATCAGCATTATATAAAAAAAAAATGGCCGGTACGAACGAAACCTGTAGTTGGAGAAGCGAATGTTCAGCGCAAACCACTAATAGAGAACCGTGAAAATATAATACTTCCGCCGCTGCACATAAAATTGGGTTTGATTAAAAATTTTGCCAAAAAATTAGACAAAGAAGGTGAAGCTTTTGCCTATTTACGGTCAATTTTCCCTTACCTTTCGCTGGCAAAAATTAAAGAAGGAGTCTTCGCAGGACCCGAGATAAAAAAAATGTTGAAAGATGAAAAATTCCCAAAGCTGTTATCACCCATCGAAGCCGCAGCATGGAATTCCTTCAGGCTTGTTGCGGAAAACTTTTTAGGAAACAACAAAAGCCCGAATTATAAGGACATAGTTGAGGATCTGGTAAAGAACTATGAAGCCATGGGAGTGCACATGTCACTTAAAATACACTTTCTGGATTCTCATTTGGATTTTTTCCCTGAGAATTTAGGAGACGTGAGCGACGAACACGGCGAGCGCTTTCATCAGGAATTGAAGGCTATGGAACGACGCTATCAGGGCAACTATGACACGGCTATGATGGGTGACTATATTTGGACCCTAATACGTGAGACCGATTGCAGCGAATACAAAAAACAAAGAAGAAGTCAGCAGTTTTTCCACATGGCATAAAATGTACACTTATATCTTTGTTTTTACTCATTTTTTTGTGCGTTGATTTGCTTAATTTAATTAGTTAGTTTAATTTCGTTAGTTTAGCTAATTGTGCGATACATTGAGCATGTAGTGCTGTAAATAAATTAAAAAATAATATACGAAGACTACTTTGTTTATTTTAAATTAAGTTCAAATGTATTTATTCGTTTGCGTTGGGTAGGTAAGCTGTGCAAATAATGAAAATCAAAAAATCGTGAAATAGCGGAATTTCGGTCGTTTACCAAAAAAATAATAAGTCGGCCATTTGTCATCAGATTTTGTTAAGTAAGGGCTTATTTTCTTTGGAAAAGTGTCAGCTATACGTAAAAAAATTAAAATCGCTATTAACATCGCGTTTTACATTTTATATGAATTTTTATATGAATTTTTCAGCCACATTTTTACTAAAAAAACGCAGTTTTTTAACCTTTTTAAGCCGCCAACATCAAAACTACTAACCCGATTTGAAAATTTTCTGAGAATAAGTTGTAGACGGCTCAATTGTCTTTAATTTGAGTAGTAGTAGGATAAAATAGGTCAAAGAAGACTAAAGATATGCTCAAAATAGTAAGTGTACCTCCAAAAATTAAAAAAAAAAAATTAAAAAATTTGTATCTCGCAAACCAATCGACAGAAAAATTTTTAAAATTCATTTTCGTGTTCAGTAGGTCCAAATCCATGAGAAAAAGTATGCTAGAACCAAATAACAAAATGGCTGTTGCCTAGTGTAATTGGGTAAAGTGGTGCCTTACTTCTTTATGAACTATTTTTTTTAACAAAAACAATATTCATATAAAGTTCAATCCACTTAACGGCAATATTTTAACAAGTAATATTTTTTTCAAAATAAAAAACAATAGGGTTTTCACTCTTGGTAGTAAAGTACCCTTGTAAACCTTGTTAAGGTTGTATATATAGTAAAAGTACTACCACTAAAACACCACAACAACAAAATGTATAGAACTAAAATTTACTTGGCTATGGGTAAAATACAAGACAAAAAGGTATAGTAAAAACATGTTATACATTTACAAGACTAAAACCATAATTTTTTTTATTTCTCATTTTGTGGTCTATTAAAATACAGTTAAATAATAGATCAAAATAATGAAAAATCCAACCATGATTTTTTTTATTTCTCATTTTGTGGTCTATTAAAATACAGTTAAATAATAGATCAAAATAATGAAAAATCCAACTTAAAACGAAAGCGGAAAAATAAGTAATAAAAGATGGACCCATAGTGAAATTCAGCAGCTATTGATTTTTATTATTACAAGTAATACCGTATCTTCAAACCCACAATCTCTGAAATTCTATTTGGTTAATTGCATTTTGCTCTAAAAAATTTCTGATTTTATCTTTTCACTTAATTATGGGCATTTTTGTTAACTTCTAATTCTTTTTGATATTTTAAGTATTCAAATTGATGAAAAACAGAACAAAAATCAGCTGAATTGTTAATTTACAATATCTGTGATTATGCGGGAAGTTAAATACACGGAAAATGCGTTCACGCTTTGTGGTATAAAATCATTGTAAGTAAAAGAGTTGTAAATATACCACCAAGAGTGAAAACCTCTAATATAATCATTCATAAATTCTTTTTTTAAATGAACCCATCTTAATAAATTCAAATCAGAAATTAGCTTTCTTTTAATATGTTATATACATATGTTGATCAAAAAAGCATAATCGTTTTATTATTTTTAAATTGAAAATACCAATGTGACTGGAAATTTTAATGAAAAATCCGTAATACGAAAATATTTGAAACCGTGAAAAATATTATGGGTTTTTGGTACTTGTTCTTACCTCATCTAATTGTGAACGAGCATAGTCCAAAATTTGCTTAGCGTTATTAGTAAAACGAGATTCACTACCATTATATTGTTCACAATTTGCAGCAATCAATTCAATATCTCCCAAAAATTCAGCACGTGCATGATAACGATGAGCTAAAATCACACAGATGCAATATTATACATAATTAAAACATAGATCGCTGAAGAAAAAACAAACAAAACATTTCTCATTACCTTCAACATTTTTTCCAATCGTTTCCAAATCCATTGGTTTTTTAATAATCGTATAATAATCTTTGACTTGTTTTTTATTGACCGGTTTAAGGAATGGCCAACTTTCTTGCATTAACTTAATTTTACCATGTAATTTTTCGAAAATAAATGATAAAGCTACCTGATCATCATCATCCAATAAGGGATTAATAGCCTTTTCCAAACGCATAAGTTTATCTTCTTTTTCGGCCAACAAATCAAAACAACTTTTAAACATACGTTGGGCCGCATTAGTAAATGAACTATTAGGGCCATTGTAGAGAGTCGAATTTTCAACAATTTGATTAAGGTCTGCTAAAAATTCTTCTCGACTGTGATAACGTTTTTGACGTATATTATCACGCATACTTTGTAAATCCATAGGTTTGCTAACAATACGGTAATAATCTGGAACCAACTAGGAATAGGAAAAGCTTCATTATTACCCTATTACCTTAATTTTGTACAAACACTTTACCTTTGCATTAACAGCAAACATAAATGGTGTTACATCTGGCATTGCTCGCAAATCATTTAGAATTTCTTCTAGTATAGAAGATAACACCACTACCGGATCTGTTCTCCTGCGATTGGCTGTTTTATTGTGTCGTTGTAGATAGTCACAGTGTAAATCACTGGCCATTCTTCTTTTCTTTTTACCCATAACATCTTTGGGTACTTTTAACAATAAAGTTTTCTTACGACTCATTTCATCGTGCCGTTTTAAAATTTTGCTACTTAATGTGACTTTGGTACCATCAACATTTACTAAGTCGTCATCTTCATAATTCTTTTCGCGTTCTCGTTCCCTTTCTTGCCTTTCTGGCTGTAGTTGTTGCGGCTGTTGCTGCTGTTGTTGTTGTTGAAGTTGTTGTTGCTGTTGTTGTTGCTGTTGCTGTGACTGTTGCAGTTGGTCTTCTTCCTCTTGTTCTTCCGCCACAGAAGAATTTACAGATGATGATGGAGGACCTTGTGTACCCGTATACAGGGGACAGGCCTTATTTGTACGCATATGACCAACCTGCCCACAGGCGCCACACTTCAATTTCAAATCGGGTTTCAATTTGAACTTCTTTCTCGAAGGACTAACTTCTTTATGACTTGTATCCCTTTCCTTGTGAGATGTGCTTTGAGATGATTTTGGATCACCTAAAGACGTAGGCATACCACCAGGTTGTAGTTTTTGATTTTGAGCCAATTGTGCCAAACGTTCCCTTTCCTGATTACGTTTGATACGCCGTAATTGTTCTTGAATTCTTCTTTTTTCACGCTTCATTTCTTCCTTTTGTTGCTCATCCAATGTCGCAAACTGTTTAATAAATTGTTCATCTTTTGTTGTTCTTATCTTAACATATGCATCGATAATTGGTTGCCTCCTCACCGTTTCCACTCGGGTAAATTCTTTTCCCTCACTATCTTTAAAAGTTCTAGTTATTTTAAGGATTCTTCCTTGATTAGCATTTTGTAGGGATTGTTGTTGAGCATCGTTGGCGCCATCTTTATTTTTATCTCCCTTGTTTTTATTACCCTCTTCATCTTCCATAATTTTCTTTAACAACTCTTGTCTCTCTTGTTCTTCTCTTTCCATCGTCAGCTGGGTGGATGTTTTCTTGTTTGACAACATATTTTCTAAATTTTTACCCAATTCTTCTAAATCTGATTCTTCTGAAGCCGAGGATTCATCTTCATCTGTAGATAATACTTCAGAACTTGCCAAAACACGATTTTGTAAATCAAAAATTCGTTGACATTCTTCTTTATAACGTTCTTGATGTTCAGCTATGGAAAATCTATTACCTCTAGAGAATTTATCCATACCTTGTTCACCGGCTTTAGCTTTTTCAGTGGAGAGCGTACGAACAACATCAATAACTTCCCATCTAGAGAGTTTTTTAATTTCTTCTTCGGGTACTTTAAATTTACGCAATAACTCCTTGGCTCTTTGTAGAGGTAGACGACGTAAATCAGCATCAGTACCAGTGACTGTACGTTTAGGTTGTGATTCTTGTTCTTCTTTTGTTTGCTAAAATGAAAAATTGATTCAATTACAAATTTTTAAAATCTAAAAATAACAGTACAACATTTAAAAAAAAATTGTTGTATCAGGGTTGCGACCCATCATCTCTTATAGACCTTGGGACACAGATCACATGCAACAACCTACAAAACGTGACAACATTAAATCTGCAAACTCAACAAATTACCAAATTGCTCAATAATAAATTCCCTGACGAAATTCGAATACACACATGGTCTGATTATGGGAAACACAACATCAGACGAAACTCGAATCCACACATTTTGTTAGTTAAGTTAGATGTCTTCAGTTTTTTAAGTTATTGAATAAAGTAAGATTTGTTAACTCTGAGTTAACAAATCATACAAAAAATATATTTTTTTAAATATTAAACTTTATATTATTTAATTTATATTATGTAACATTCAAATGGTACACTTGAAATAGTTTGTAAGTTAAAATATAAGAAAATACAATTTAAAAGAAATTATATTTTATTTACAAACCAGTCTAATTACTTTTCATTAAAATCAAATGGTTCTTGTTATTTATTTTTAAATGTTGTTTAAACAAATGGGACATCAATAAAAAGATGATTAATTAAGTCCATGTGTGAGGTGGCTAAGTAAATTCTAAATTATGGGTGGGTGAGAACTGGCTAAATAAAATCTAAACTAAATACAGATTTCTAAATTTCTTTGAAATTTAAAAATATTTTCAAATATTATTCAAAACAATTTTAAACCCATTTGTCAATTTGTATTTAGTTTAGAATTTATTTAGCCACCTCGCATAAATACAAATTGACACAAGGGTTAAAAGTTTTTTTATTATCCAGTTCGCACCCACCCGAAGTTAAAAATAAAGGTTAAAGTTTTACCTACCAATTCTGTAAAAAATAACTGATTTATTTATTTGAATTTGTTTCCGTTTTTTGTATTCTTGTTTGTTTTGAAATCTACCAAATGTATCTGTCTATAGACACTACTGATATTGAATACATAACGATTTGATAACTTATGTGCGTTTCATAAATATAGCACAGTGCTTTTCGTTTAAACTAGCGGACAAAGCCCGCTACGTTGTTAGCGTAGAAAAAGTTTGCCGGGCTAAAGCCGATGTTTGCTCGGGCTAACGCCCGGGCATACACGGGGTCCCCAAATAATTACCCAGAGTCCACAATTTATACCATGATTGTGGCTAAAATTCTAAGATGTACTCCAGGTAAAATTATTTCAAATTTCATATTTTTTTCCTTTGAACTCCCATTTTTACCATGTACCTGGCTAAAAAGTAGCTAATCAATAAGTTAGCCCAGTTAACACATTTCTAAAATTTCAGGTTTCTAGCTAAATCGGTGTGGGTAGCCAGTTAGGGGGACACCTTTCACCTTTTTTCCCCTCCCGTAGACATTTCCAAAAATCCGACCTGAGTGAATGTCTACACGAGAGGAAGAACCTATGTACCAAATTTCAACTTCCCAGCTCCAGCGGGTTTGGCAGAATGACAAGGGTGAGAATTTCTCATTTTCTGCCCCTTTAACTTCACAGCTCCAGGGGTTTTGTCAGGCCATCAAGGGGGAGAATTTTTCCGTTGAATTTTCCAAAAATCCCGTCTTAGCTGTTGGCTTCACTGGAGAAGAAACCTTCCCAGTTCCAGCGTCTTGTGTAGGGAGACTTGTCGCCCTTTTTTTACCACGTCCCTGACCAAAATTCTAAAATGAAGCTTATCTATGAGTTAGCCCATACTCCAGGTCACTTTTATTTCAAATTTCAAAGTTACTAGCTATTTCGGTGTGTGCTGCGTTAAGGTTGAGATTTTTATCCTTTTTGTCCCTCCCCGCATGAATATCATAAAATCCCACCTGGGTGGATGTCTACACCGGAGGAGTAACCTATGTACCAAATTTCCACTTCCCAGCCCTTACGGCCTTTGGAGGCCGTCAAGGGGAAGAATTTCACCCTTTTTTCCCCTCCCCGTTGGGTTATCCAAAAATCACATCTTAACTTTTATATATACAGGAGAAGGAGCCTGCATACCAAGTTTCAACTTCCTAGGTCCAACAGTTTGGGAAGGCCGTTGTTTGCGTGTTACAATTTCGAATTGTTGAGAAAAAGATCTCAGAATTTATTAAAATTTTTATATATTACCGTCGGTGACGATGAGCACAATAGGTATCCAAAAAAACGAATGAATATCTCAAAAAAGGAGACAACTTATCTAAAGTGATGGGCAACAATGTTTAATACCCGTTAACGGTTTTACTCGCTAGAATCTGTGTAAAAACTCCCAACAAAGTTGTACAAAAAGGGAGGTAAGATTTAGATTCTAACAGAGCATTAACCCACCAAAGGCAAAGGTGCCGAAAAATACTCGGACACAAAATTAATGATTTGTAATTAAACATTGCCGGCCACCTTGCAACATCCAGGTGTGTTGCAAACCAAATCTTAAAGTTATTTTTAAACTAACAAGAGGTATAGTTCAGTTTATAAATAAAAGAATGTGAGCTTGATTTCAAATATTTTTTTTTTTTTTTTCAAATAACACTTACAACTAATTTGGCCAGTAGGGACCACGCAGAAAATTTATATATAAATGTTTATTTAAAAGCTATGTTAAGTGGGCCAGTAGGGACCCCGTAGACTTTAAAATTACGAAAATTTTAATAAGTATTTTGTGCATGATGGCCAGTAGGGACCCCGTAGGAACAAAAAAGTATAGTGGGTCAGGAAGGACACCGAAGCGGCCTGTAAGGACCGATTACATAAATAGCGTGATAATTAAAGTTAATTAGTCAGAATGACCAGTTTTGTGATCGGTCGCTTTACAACCCCGTTTGAAGTACGTATATCCGCAACCCTTACATGTCCATCGCTTCCAGGATAAACTTTAATGACCCTGCCTAACCGCCACGATGTCGGAGGTAATTGCTCGTGTCTAACTACGACCAAGTCGTTTACCTGAAGGTCGCGTTGCGGATTTTGCCATTTATATCGCTTATGTAAGCTCGTTAAATACTCTTCTTTCCATCGACGGCAGAAGAGTTGAGCAAGTGCCTTCATTTTCCGAAATCGATTAACTAAACTCAAAGGGGGGTCGTGTATCGCAGGCTCAGAAGGGGCCAGAATTGGAGAACCAATCAAAAAATGACCAGGAGTCAGGGCTACCGGTTCCTGAGGATTGTCTGTCATAGGACAAAGAGGGCGCGAATTTAAGCAAGCTTCAATTCGGGAAAGAACCTTAGAGAATTCCTCAAATGTATGTTTAAAAGCTTGTGCCTCTTTCCTAAAATGTAGTTTGAAACTCTTTACACCAGCTTCCCAAAGACCGCCCATATGAGGAGCCCCAGCTGGGATAAAACGCCACGACAGACCCTGTACGTTGTACGCCGAACACAACGTCGATTGACTTTTTTTTATAAAAGTCTTAAAATCTCTCTCTATTTCGCGCGAAGCGCCGACAAAATTTGTTCCGTTGTCAGAAAATATGGTATTTGGACAACCTCTTCTCGAAATAAATCTGTGAAAAGCTGCCAAAAAAGAAGCAGTAGACAAGTCAGAAGTTGCCTCTAAATGAATCGCTTTCGTAGAAAAGCAAACAAAAACACAAACGTAGCCTTTAGTTATCTTACAAGCCCTACCAGTGAAACTCTTGATTTCAAAGGGGCCTGCGAAGTCAACACCAGTAGTAGTGAAAGCCCATGATAGTGCTTCGTTCAGGAGGAAGAGCTGCCATAATCTGAACACAAGATCTTTTCCGGTCAATAATGCACCGTTTGCAACGACTGATGACTCCACGAATTTTAGACTTTAATCGTGGGATCCAATATTCAATGCGAAGTATTCGCAACATTAACTGATTTCCACCGTGAATGGAAATCAAATGAGTATATTCCGTTAAAAGTAGCGTAAATCTATTGGAATATGGCAAAATTATAGGATGCCTCTCTGTGTATGACAGACACGGCGATTTAGCTAAACGACCATTAATTCTAATGACGCCATCCTTATCAAGAAAAGGATTTAAAGGTATAAGCGAACTTTTCGAACATAAAGGTTTTTTCTCCAAGAGACATTTATATTCATCAGCGAAATAGTATTTTTGAGCCACAATGGCCAAACGCAATTTGGTTCTTTTCACCTCAAGACTAAAAAGCGCTTGATCAACATACTGATTTCGACCTGATTTATGAGCTGGGTGAATATTATAAATGAATCACAAAACACACGAGAGAACATGAAGTGCTCGATCAAGACTCGAAAAATTCGTAAGAATATCCTCATATACGTCGCCTCCTCCGGAGTCCGTAAAAAACGAAGCATGAGTTCGAACAACCCGACACTCAATGTCTGTAGTAATGCAAGAAAGATCAGATATATTCCACTTAGCCCTGTCCTGTCGAAGCCATTGTGGACCATGCCACCAAAGTTCACTAATCGCCAGCTCAGAGGGAGAAGTTCCCCGACTACCTAAATCTGCAGGATTGTCCCCAGATCGGACATGGTACCAATTATGGTTTCCAACGTTTTCCTGAATACGACAAACTCTATTCGCAACAAAAGTGGTCCAAGAACAAGGTGCCTTTTTTAACCAGGAAAGGACTATAGTAGAATCAGTCCAACAATAAATCTGATTAACTTTAATATCAATTTCACTTACCACTGTTTTCAAAAGTTTAGAGGCCAATACTGCACCGCAAAGTTCAAGTCGCGGTAATGAAATTGATTTTATAGGAGCCACTTTAGTCCTCGCCGAAAGCAAATGTGTCTGAACTTCTCCGGTAGAGGTCTCAATACGAATATAAATCACCCCCGCGTATGCCTTTTCCGAGGCATCAGAAAAGACATGAAGTTCAACCGAAGTTTCTGGAGTAAAATGAACCTATCGTGGAATCTGTATAGTATTCACTTCATGATAGGAAGCAACAAATTTCTGCCACTCTTTTTCAGTAGCGAGCGGAAGCAAATCATCCCAATTGATATTATCCAGCCAAATTTTTTGCATAATAATTTTCGCGACAACAATAACAGGACCCAACCAACCAACAGGATCGAACAATTTCGCTATCGTAGATAAAACTTCCCTCTTTGTATAACCTGACCTATGTCCCATAGGAGTCACATTAAAATAAAAAGAGTCCAATCGAGCGTTCCATTGGATTCCCAAAGTCTTTGAGCCACTATACTCCACAAACGTCAATTTAGCGTCAACTAAATGTTCCGAAGGGAGACCGTTTAAGTTGAAACTTTGCAGAAGACAAGGCCGCTATCAGCTGGTCATGAGCGATCAAAGCAGTAGAAACATCGTGAGTTCCCGTCAAAACGTCGTCAACGTACATACACTTTCGAAGAATGTGTGATGCCAGAGGAAACTCAGCTTCAGAATCGTCCGCTAACTGTAATAAAGTCCGAATCGCAAGATATGGAGCGCAATTGACACCAAAGGTCACAGTCTGTAACTCATATTCCCTAACGTCCTCCGATGGAGAATTTCGAAAAAAATACGCTGAAATGGGGTATGAGAGGAATCGACCTAAATTTGCCTATACATCTGGGTAATATCACAATTAAAAACAAATCTAAAAAGGCGCCACTGAAGAATCAAGAGGACCAAGTCTGCCTGTAAAGTAGGCCCAACATATAAGCAATCGTTAAGACAATTCCCATTCAAAGTCTTACTTGAAGCGTTGAAGACAACTCGCAACTTTAATTCTAGGATACAGTTCAGAACCGAGCAAAAGATCGACAGGTCGACTGTCATAGAAATTAGAATCAGCCAAACGAAGATTTGGCAAATTTTCCCTTATATTTGAAGGTACTTTAAAAGACGGAATATTCCCAGAAATATTGCTCAACACAAGAAGTAAGGCCTCTAATGAAAAGGGGAGTCAATAGGAGAGCCAACTTTTACTGAACAAAGTTTTTTCGACGAAGTCGAGATTAATTCCACACCTGAAACGCCGACCTTCGTAGAAAGCGTCGAAAGTTTCAAACGATTCGCTAAACGTTCCGAAATGAACGAAGTTTCGGAGGCGGGATCAATAAGTGCGCGGGCAGGGTACGTAATACCCTGGTGAACAATGTTAACCATAGCCGTCCCTAAAAGCACATTTCTATTTACAGACTGATGCCAGATTGGGAAGACGAGGAGCTGTACCCGAACCAGCAGCCGAATTAGAAGAAGTATTCTTCAGAGTTGATGCCTCACCAGTAGCGGAATCGCGATGCAACAAAGTGTGATGCCGTTTATTACACTTTGAACAACTATGAATGCTGTTGCAATCTTTAGCTTAATGTGTCCTTGAGAGACAATTGACACAACAATAAAATTTCTTTACATTCGAATACCTATCAGCAACCGATAAACTTTTGAATCGAGGGCAAGAGCGCAAAAAATGCACCTGATTTTTCAAAACGCATGAAGTGTTTGTAGAAGAGGAAGCCGCAGTATGATGAGATTTCATCTTTAATTCAGCGGACCTTTTCGAAAGATGTGAACCCCTAAGATCACGAGAGCACTCTAAAGTGTCGATCCTTTCTGTCAGAAAGCGGTCTAAATCACTCCAGAGGGACAACGCCTTTTTATCCTTAACGGACTGCTCCCAAAGATTAACGGTGATCGCAGGTAACCGTTGAATACACATAAAAACGATCATATGCGAACTTAAATCCCCGGTCGCGGAAATGTCCAAAGCAGACAAGGCAGAAAGACAACCGTTTATACCGCGTTGTAAAGTTTTTAAGCCCTTGTCCGTTTCCTTGTCAAGGAACGGAAGATCGAAAAGCATAATGAGCTGGTGGTTCACCAGTCGACGTAAATTCTCGTATTTGTCCGTTAAACTTTTCCAGGCAATATCGAAACTTTTATTCGTAAGCGGCGCTTTTGAAACAAGTTCCCGCGCATCGCCACTTGTTTTCTCCAAAAGAGCAAACAATCGCACAATTGGACTAAGACGCGAGTTATTTATGTAAACCGCTGTAAAAAGATCGCGAAAAGTGGGCCAAGAAATAACTTTACTGTCAAAAACAGGTATATTGCACGGCGGAATGTTGAAATTGTGGCAAAAATCATCAGAGTTGACCGGTAAAACCGGAGACTGATTGCCGGTTTTCATGGTATCAGCGTTTCGCGGTTCAATATTATACAATTTTTCGTTAATAACAGCTAAGCTGTTGACGTACGCATTAAAAGTCGCGTCGTATTTCGCCTCAGCTGCGTCTACATCAGCTGGTTCAGCGCTATCCACATTTTCCAAAAAACTTAAACACGATTTATATGACAATTTAACGCTTTCCCACAGAACACTTAGTTCCTTTCCGCGTATTTCGAGCGTAAATACCGTGTGTACATTCTCGCGAAGTTCATTAAATTTGGATTCGAATTTTATAAGAGCATCGGACTCTCTAATAAAAATATCCAAAGCGTTATCAGACATTTTATTTTAAGTTTATAAAAAATAATTTAAAAAAAAAAATCCGAAAAAATGCAAAAAAATTCGAAAAAGTTCGAAAAACCCGAAGAAATCCAAAAAGATACGAAAATTTACGAAGAAAATCAAAAGATTTTTCAAATTTTCAAAGAGTAATATAAAGAATTCGAAAATATATAAAAATCAAAAAATTTCGAAAACCCACGAAAAAAATTAAAAAAAAAAAAAATTCGAAAATTTACGAAGAAAATTAAAGTACTTTTAAAATTTCGCAATGAATTTGACCGAAAATCCGAAACAAATAATCCCAAAATTATTTGAAATTAAGAAACACAAACTCTATAAGTCGCGACTAAAACGGACAGTAGGGTGCTTATACGCAGTTTATTAAAGCAATAACAACAACGAAGCTCTAATGTTTAAATTGTTTGTAAACAACACAGTTTGTATGTTTGTATATTTAAATTAAAGGAATAGCACAAAGAGAATAGAAAAAAAAATAAAAACCACTTGTATATATGTAAGTATGTATATTACAAATTATTAGGAAAAAAATCACTTTTAACAACCCGACGGCTTTTTGCAAAAATAAAAAATTAAACTTTATTTTATTTTTATATCTTTTTTTTGGTAATAAAACACAATTATTTTTTTAGGGAAAAAATAATAATGTCCGTCCGTGTAAATAAACTCACGACACCAAAGAGAATTTAATAAAAACAATTGTTGTAAAGCAATAAAAAAAGGGTTGTAAAGCGATCTCAAAACAACATTTACCAAGGTATCAAAAGAAAAAGTTCTTAATTTTATTAAATGAATAAATTTAATATCCTTATGTATGCACTTAATCCTCTTTTTTTTCTTTTTTTTAACACTAAAAAGCTCACATAAAACTGAACTATACTCACCTTGTATTAAATAAAATAATTTGATGAATATAAAATTTTGTTATAGTTGTTTCCAAAGCACCAAGATGGAGGCTGTGGGAAAATTAAGATGTAGTAAAAATTAATTTGTTGTTCCAGACTTTTAAAAACAATATCCGGTTCGAAGGACCAAAATGTTTGCGTGAGGGCAAAATATGTAAATAAAAGAAAATAAATACAATTTCGAATTGTTGAGAAAAAGATCTCAGAATTTATTAAAATTTTTATATATTACCGTCGGTGACGATGAGCACAATAGGTATCCAAAAAAACGAATGAATATCTCAAAAAAGGAGACAACTTATCTAAAGTGATGGGCAACAATGTTTAATACCCGTTAACGGTTTTACTCGCTAGAATCTGTGTAAAAATTCCCAACAAAGTTGTACAAAAAGGGAGGTAAGATTTAGATTCTAATAGCCGTTAAGGGGGCAACTTTTCGGCCTTTAAACCCCCATTTTTACTACGCCACTGGCCAAAAGTCTAAAATGTAGCTTATCAATGAGTTAGCACATACCCCACGGAATGCATATTTCAAATTTCAGATTTCTAGCTAAAGGATTTTGGGCACGCCGTGAAAGGGAAGAATTTTCCTTTTCATGGGGTTGGGGCAGGCCGTGAAAGGGATTTTCCCCTTTTGCCCCTCTCCAAAGGAATTTTCAAAACCCCTATCTTAGCGGATGTCTACGCCGGAAGAGGTACCTACATACCAAATTTCAGCTTCCTGCCTCCAGCGGTTTGGGCGATGTTGAATGAATCAGTCAGTTAGTAACGTTATTCCTTTATATATAGAGATAATTGAGTTAGAATTATTGTATTTGCTGAAGCTTTTCACAGGTTTTTCGCGACTAATGACACACGGTCGTATTTCCCCAATCCAATAACATATTTTACGACAGCATTGTAGGCAACATTTAGCTTACTATAGCTTGTAGTATCGGTTTTAGCAAAAATTTCACATCCGTATAAGAGAGTTGGCATTAAATAAGTTTTTGCTAAAAGTAGGCGAATTTTAAGTGGCGTGAAATATTGTGTTTTCCATAAGGTTCGCAACATAGAGTAGATTTTTCCAGCAGTAGCATTTATATGGTCTGACCAGGTAAGAGTATTATTAAATATTATACCAAGATTTTTTGCTGTATTTACGATTTCAATTCTTTGATTGTTGAGAATAATTTCTGGTTTTACAATTATTTTCATAGATTTCTTGGTTATAATCAAGCATTTTGATTTAGATGGATTTAGGCAGAGACCATTTGCATTTGCCCATATGTGAATTCGTTTAAGATCCTCATTAATTTTATAAACACAATCTTCAAATTCCATTTTATCACAACTTATGTAGACTTGAACGTCATCAGCATAGATATGAATATTACAGTATGATAATTGGGTAGTTAAATCATTTACATAGATGGTAAATAGAAGAGGGCCAAGAATAGAGCCTTGTCGTACTCCTTTTGTAACAGATAACGGACGCGATTTCTTATTATTAGCAAATACTGATTGTATACGATCTGATAAGTATGATGAAATTAAGCGTATTGATGACGATGAAAAATTAAACATTTTTCTCAATTTCATGGTAAGAACATTGTGGTTAACCGTATCAAATGCCTTAGAGTGATCCAAGAGTACTAGAAACGAAATGTTGCCTTTATCCAAATTTTCATGTAATTCTTCAGACACATCAATAAGAGCAGTTATGCAGCTATGTTTTGGACGAAAGCCTGATTGCCTGCTAGTTAGAAGACCAAGATTTTGTTCCAAAAAATTAAGTTGGCTATCCACTGAAGGCATATAATAAATCGAATCCCAGTCAATATTGGAAAGCTCAAGTGATACAGTGTTAAGATCCATGTGTTTAAAGTCATGATATGTGATGGCATTAGTTGATAGTTTTAGTTTAAAATCGAACGTGAGAAATATTAGATCATGTTTCGAAAAACAAGATGCTGTAAGTTGGTCATAGAGAAGGACTTTATCTTTATTACTAACAAAAATAACATCGAGTAATGTATTTCTAGTGGAGGGATAATGAGTGGGTACTGTTGTATTGGTAGGATATAGGCCAAAAGATTGCATATCGTTTACTAGGTGACTTTCAACTAAAATATTTGAATTAAAATCCCCACATATGACAACTTCATCATGTTTCAGTGTAAGATTTTCAAGAGTCTTCATAAAGTTTCCAGTATCAGTTCTCTTATTAGGTCGATACACACATCCAATTAAAATTTTTTCTTCCTTCAGTGAGTTGCAGCACAATTTACTAACAATTCCATTTCTTACATATATGGCTACTCCACCTGCATAACTTTCTCTATCACAACGAAATATAAAGGGTGTCCCAAGAAGAACGCAATTTTTAAATTTTAAATAAAACACAGATATTTAAAAAAAATCGTAAATCTTTATTATATCGTAAAGTAGACAGAATGAGGTTATGTATGGAACAATATATCGTGCAGATGCTGCGGTATTTCATTAATGCAGCGTCCAATTTCCTCTTTTTAGGCTTGAGTCGTCGTCGGCTTATTCGCGTAAACAATCGACTTCAAAAAACCCCAAAGAAAAAAATCTAATGGTGTTAAATCGCACGATCTAGGCGGCCAATTCTGATCACCAAAACGCGAAATAACACGACCGGGAAATGACTGATGCAGCAATTGAATTTTTTCTCTGGCTGTATGACATGTGGCGCCGTCTTGTTGGAACCACATGCCCTCCACATTCATTTCTTCAATTCTAGGCAAGAAAAAACTGGTTATCATTTCACGATACCGAACACCATTGACTGTTTGCGCTTGACCTGCCTCATTTTCATAAAAAAAAGGTCCAATGATTCCTCCAGCCCAAAAACCACACCACACGTTGAGGATGCATTTGCTTCTCGTGAATCACTCGAGGATTTTCCTCACCCCAAATGCGACAATTCTGCCTATTGACGAAGCCATCAAGATGAAAATGGGCCTCGTCACTGAAGATGATTTTATCGGCAAAATCAGCATTTTCATGTTGTCTCTCCAATACCCAATTAACGAACTCCCTTCGCTGTCCATGGTCAGCTGGCTTCAGTTCCTGAGTCAATTGAACTTTGTATGCATGAAGATGCAAATCTTTCGTCAAAATTCGCTGCAAAGTGGATTTGGAGACACCAATTTGCTGAGCTCGGTGTCGAATTGAGGTGGATGGAGTTTGAGCGACATCATCACGTACAGCTGCGACATTTTCGGTCAATCGACCTGGTCGATGGCGCGTTGTTGTCTTTACATCACTAACATACCCAGTTTCGGCAAATTTATCCATTAATCTCTTTACAGTTGACTCTTTTGGAGCATTATTGTGACCCCAAATTGATCGCAATTTGCGAACTGTAGCCGCAAAACTTTCACCATTTTGGTAAAACAATTTCACAATGAGAATGCGTTGTTCAATTGTTCAAATGTCAAACAATGACACTTCGAATGTTGCCAGATTTAAAAATTGCGTTCTTCTTGGGACACCCTTTATTAAAAGAATCCAATTTAAAGACAGTATCGGGTACAAGATTGTCATACCACGTTTCCGATACACAAACAACATCAACACCGGAATTCATCCATCTTGTTATTCAAACTCTGCGCGTTGATGTGGCAAATATTTAAACCAGATCTCTGCTTGCACAAAATACGAATCATATCAAAAGTATTGTCTTTGGAACCTAAATTTCTACTATCCGAATGATGTGTCATATAAAAAGTGTTTTAAATAAGCAATGCATGCATAATAAAAGGAACCAGAAAAAAACGTTAAAAATATATAATTGGTTAAATAAAATATAAAAAAATAGTACTAAAAATTTAATATAAAATAAAATGTCATATGTATTTATGCTCTTTTAAAAACAACAACAATTGCCTATATATCAAGCTTCTATTTTAAGTCCCGTTTTAAAATTGAATTATCAAATTATGCACTTATTATAGTGTTTCATAACAATAGCACAAAAGCAAAATATAACAGTGCATTGAAAAAAAAAACAATTTAATACTTTTTTTATTTTATTAAACCTCCTTTATTTTGCATGAATTTAAATAGTCTTTCATTCATTGACTTAATTAAATTCATAAAAATGGAGGGCACCAAAGACTCCCATTTTCTAAATATTACACTTTTGAGCTCTTCCACGCTGCTGTAGGCGTGGCATAAACACGCCTCGCCAAAATGCCCCAAATATTTTCTAGAGGGTTTATGTCTGGCGAGCATGCTAGTCACTTATTCTCACTTAGTCGTTGAACGAAATATTGTAAACAACAAAGTTTGTTTTCATCTTTGAAAATGTCGAAATTTGTCAACAAAGCATAGCTTATGGGAAGTTTTGTTTTTATTCTCCACTTTGAAAAAAAGTGCAGCTGAAGCATATTGCTCACCGAAGTTTATTCTGAATATGTTCCATCGATTTCAACGTGAAGTGGTGATTTTGACACGGAAGACAGAGACCGTTTAGGTCAGCCTAAAAAGTTCGAAGATGATGAATTGGTGGGATTACTCGTTGAAGATTGTTGTAAAACTCAAGAAGAACTTGCAAAATCATTGCAAGTCACTCAAGCAGCAACCCGAGGCGTAAGAAATCGTATGTAAAGCCCGACCACCCAGCCAAATCGGAGCTGATTCGTTTGAAGCGAGCTTTGGCGGAAAATTATTATTGTTTAAAATATTTTTAATCTTTTTTATATTGTTTTTGTGAAATTCTAAATCGCTACAATTCAATAGTCTTACAATTAGATTCTTTGCAGTATTAATTATGATTCTTTTTGGGTGTTTTGAATAATAGTTGATAATTCTTCCAGAAGCTGTGGGTTTTTGATACCAATATATTAATAATCTATCACCTCTTCTCTTTACTAATGTGTCTAAATAAGGAATTTTAGAATCATATTCCTTTTCAGTTGTAAATTTTATATTATCATGAAACGAATTAAATGTTGATAAAATATTATCAACCGAACTATTTGAAATAATGCAATATAAGTCATCACCATATTTTGTTATGATTTTTGGTTTTATATCTAATTTTTCAATACAAGAACCTAATAATTTCTGCATTACAATATCAGCTATAATTAAAGAAGCTGGAGATCCCATTTGAAGTCATTTTTGTTGTATATATATTCTATTATTGTATATGAAATATCTATTTTCTATTATACAGAATTTCAAAATACGTTGAAAAAGATTCTTCTCAATTTTAGTATGTTCCTCTATAACATTCCATTTTTCTTCAATAATATCTAAAACTATATCAATTGGTATACTTGGAAACAAAGATATAACATTAAGTGAAATAAATCTTTCATCACTTTGTATCTTTAAATCTTTTATCCTTTCTCTAAAATGTAAAGAATCTCTTACATTATATTTAGAGTTTTTAGTTACTTTCCTAAGAATAGTAGTAACATATTTACAGAGTTCATAAGATGGGGAGTTAACAAATGAGCATATTGGTCTTAAAGGAAATTGTTCTTTATGCATTTAAGGTACTCCATATAACCTAGGAGCTGTAGATACATTTGTTTTAAGTTTGTTCTTTTCTAAAGATGTAATAATCTTTAATTTGAAAAGATCTTCAATTAAATTATTATTTGTTCTTTGTAATCCGGAAGTTGGATCTCTATTTGTTAATTTATATGTGGTAATATCACCCACAATATTATCCATTCTTAAAATATAATCCCATTTATTCATAGCATTTAAAATAAGTAGATCCTTATTTTCAGTTCAAAGTTTTACTGAAAATTTATTCAACACATTCATTTAACACCAAGAAAAATTAGCTATTAAATTAAGTTTACAGGTAAAAGAGTTACATAAGAAGAAATTTAATTGCCTTATTAATTTGAAACAGAAACAATTAAATATTAAACAAGATAAGAAATGGTTTGTTTACAAATCAGATTTTAAAATCCCCTCTGAAGTAGAATGGGTCTTTCGTTAGAACATAAACACGCACTTCCGGTCAAAAGTGAAAATTTTCCCGTTTTGAAAATTATAGCGGATGGTGAAGACTTTATACAGACTTTAACAGAAAACAAAGAACAAGAAATAGCTAGGTGTTAGAGATTTATATAGATTTGAATATTTTTGAAAAAATGTCATATTTTTATCGCACTGTAACCACTGTACTTTCTAGCATATGCAGTTATATTCTTTATATAGGTCATATTTTTACTAACTATTTTAGATGAAAAGAGCGAAGAAAATACAAAGGTTTTTTGAGAAACATTATTTTTCTGTTTAATATATGATATACATATTTTTTTCTAAAACTGCATAAGCTGAAAAGTACATTTTTTCGGTTTAGTTTTTTTTAACATCAACTAGAAAAGTCATATATTTACTATACTACTGCCGTGCTGCAAACTCTAAATATAAAACTCTGAATATAAAATTCTAAATAAAAAAATTAATATTGAAGTTTATATTTTATAGTTGATCTTTTTAATACTTATATGTATGAAAATGTATTTTTAGTTTGACTCGAGATCATAGGAAAAGTTTTTTTCAAATGAAAAATTTTTTCCTTATTTTTTAATTTTAGTAAATATGGAGAATACACAGAAAAAGTTATTAGACACCAGCCGAATGGAATGCACTTTCTGGTCAGCTACGACTTTCATCAACATTCTTTGTGCCGAAATACCAATTGTAAATATCTCTATTTAACTCACAAATCAAGGGAAAAAGCTATTTTATGCTAACATACAGTTGATTTTTATTATTGAGTACAGATGAAATTTACTAACTATTTTTGTGTTATTTATATTCTCCTTTGTTTACCGTATGTCCAAATTAGCTATTAGCTAATACTAAAGACATGTGTTTTTTAAAATTGTTTTTACATATGTTTAAACAATTCTTTTAACCGTGCCAAGTTATATTTTAATATTGAAGTTTATATTTTATAGTTGATCTTTTTAATACTTATATGTATGAAAATGTATTTTTAGTTTGACTCGAGATCATAGGAAAAGTTTTTTTCAAATGAAAAATGTTTTCCTTATTTTTTAATTTTAGTAAACATGGAGAATACAAAATTAAAAAATAAGGAGAAAATTTTTTATTTGAAAAAAACTTTTCCTATGATCTCGAGTCAAACTAAAAATACATTTTCATACATATAAGTATTAAAAAGATCAACTATAAAATATAAACTTCAATATTAAAATATAACTTGGCACGGTTAAAAGAATTATTTAAACATATGTAAAAACAATTTTAAAAAACACATGTCTTTAGTATTAGCTAATAGCTAATTTGGACATACGGTAAACAAAGGAGAATATAAATAACACAAAAACAGTTAGTAAATTTCATCTGTACTCAATAATAAAAATCAACTGTATGTTAGCATAAAATAGCTTTTTCCCTTGATTTGTGAGTTAAATAGAGATATTTACAATTGGTATTTCGGCACAAAGAATGTTGATGAAAGTCGTAGCTGACCAGAAAATGCATTCCATTCGGCTGGTGTCTAATAACTTTTTCTGTGTATTCTCCATATTTACTAAAATTAAAAAATAAGGAAAAAATTTTTCATTTGAAAAAAACTTTTCCTATGATCTCGAGTCAAACTAAAAATACATTTTCATAAAAAAATTAAAGTTATATGTATATCAAATGAGAAAAAGAGTTGTGTTTTTTTCTAAGTAAAGAAAGTAGATTCTCATACATTATTTGGTGCCGAAACCCGGGAACCTTGAAATAAGGAGAACGATTTAAACTTGCAAAACGAATCTGAAAACTTTTTTGAACTATCGCTGTTGGTAAATTTAAATTGTGCGGATTAAAGGCTTGAAATTCTGCGTTGCTGTTACCAGAATTTGTGGTTTGATAAAGGAAAAATCAAACTGTATGTATGAAATTTTATTTTTTATATTATATAGTAAAAAGTAAAAGATATTTTAAACAAAATGGTAGACATTATTTGCGCATTTTAAACGCACTGCAAGTATGTATACTTCGAAACCTATAAAAAATCATGGGTTTGCAGTCTATTCTGGATGAAATAGAATCTACTTTTCTCGAATTTAAAAATGGAAATAGCCAGTTATGTACTGTAGTGCGTGAGAGTACTATCAATACCGAACACATTCAGTACTTTGAGGAGGATATTTATTATAAATTTCAAGATGATTTTTTTTTCGCTTAAAGGCCAACTGCTTGATTTTATGGAAGTTTTAAGTTCACACTCGCCTGGAATTCAGTCCAGTACGTTTGCTGGCTCATCTCATACTAGAAATGAAACCTTTGCTACCCAAGCGTTTGCCGAAAATAAAATTTACCTTTATTTTCTGGCAATTATCTTTTATGGATGTCTTATCAAGACATGTTTGTTTCGTTAGTACATAATAACCTAGGCCTAAGTGATGTTCAAAAATATTATTTTTTGAAGGGATCCTGCAAGGGAACGCCATGGCAACGGATTCAAGCTATGCATTGGTATGGACAGACCTTTAAAATAGGTATCATAATAAGAGGAAGATTTCTAAAGGAGGAGATTTTCTAAATTCAAAACGTGTGTGTCGAAATTGTTAAACCATAGGCCACTTTAGTAACAATTGTCGTGTATCATCCCGATGTCAAATCTGTCAACAAAATTACCATACTATTGTTCATTATGAATATTCTACAACTAATTCTGCTGCGAATTCTGCCGCTGAATCTGTAGGTAATCCTAACACAACTTCAATCTCTCAGGAAAATAAAAACGTCGCTGATCATGTAGTGGGGAATTCAACACATAGTAAAATTAGACAACAGGTCCTTCTTGCTACAATTCGTGTGGTTGTAAAAACCTCTCAGGGTAATTTCGTTCTACGAGCTCTTCTCGATCAATGAGCACAAGCCTCATTTATTACAAAGGATGCAGCAGATGCTTTAAAACTATCTTTTAAAAAAACCTACCTTCAAGTAAATGGAGCCGGTGATCAGCAATCTATTTCAAGAAAATATTTCAAATTTACTCCTTTGTCTAAAAATTAATCAGATTTTAAGCTGGATTGTCAGGCATTTGTTCTACTGAAAAAAACCTCATACCAACCCATGGATATCGACCCTATCACTATATTCAATTTAAAACCTTTTTCTTTGGCGGACCCTTACTTTTCAAAACCTGGAAAAATCGACCTGTTATTAGGAGGAGATGTTTACGGAAAAATAGTTTTACCTCAGAAAAAGAACTTTAGCGATGGTTTATTCTTGAAACTCACTCATTTTGAATGGGCAGTCTCGGGTCCGACTTCTGCTATTTCATGTCAACACATTATCAACGTTAATATTTGTTCTTTAGATCAGCAGTTGCAATCCTTTTGGGAACAGGAAGAACTTGTAGAAGAAGAGCTGTGTGAAAAACATTTTAAGACGACTACTACTTGTTATTCTACTGGTCATTATACCGTATCTTTGCCATTTAAATCCCTTTTAAAGGTAAGCCACTTCCAGAATTTACTCACACAGACTACAGTGCGCTTTCTCGTTTAAAAAAATGTCGAATCAAAATGTAAATTGAATTTATCTTTTGGTAAACTGTATACTGAGTTCATGGGCATATGAGAAAGGTTGGTGCTTATCCTCAAGATTTAAGTGGAAACGGATTTTGTTTACCTCATCATGGAGTTTTAAGGGAAAGTAGTTCCACTACTAACTAAGGATTGTTTTTGATGGTAGTTGTAAATGATCTCTTCAATCGTCATTAAATGAAGAACTGGCAGCTGGCCCTGCATTAAAAAACGATCTTTCGACAATCATCACGCGCTGGAGACGTTTTAGAATTGGTTGGAGAAAATGTTTCGTCAAATAGTAGTGAAAGAAGAACAGCAAAATTTTCAACAAATTTTGTGGAAAAGTTCGACATCTAAGGAGATTTCAATTTACAAGCTTTCTACGGTTACTTATGGTGCAACCCCTGCGCCCTTTCTTTCAATTAGGGTAAAACCCAGCTGGCGTTGGATAAAGCAGAAAAGTACCCATTGGCCTGTAGGGTGCTTAACTCTGATATCTACGTTGACGACGTCATTTCTGGTGCTGATAGTATTTTAGAAGCCTATGAATTACAAGTTGGTTGAAAAGTTCCTGCGCTCACCAAGAGATGGCACTGCTAGCTCCAAACTTTTTTTTTCACAAGTTGGGTTTAAAAGCAAAGGAAATTTATGAACAATTGTTAGAAGTGTATAAGGAGTCCTCACCTTCAAAACGCACCGTTGAATTTTGGGCTGGTGAATTTAAACGTGGTCGTACCAGCCTTAAAGACGATCCACGCGAAGGACGACCAAAAACTGCAACCACAGCAGAAATCATTGAACAGGTACATAATATGGTTAGTGAAGATCCAAGTTTGACTAAGCGTGAAATTGCTAATGCCATGGGCATCTCAGACGAACGAGTACTCCATATTTTACATGAAGAATTACGTATGAAAAAACTGTTTGGAAAGTTAGTGCCGCACACATTAACAATTCAACAAAAACTGGATCGAAAACAAATTTCTCAGCTTAATTTGGAGCGTTTTAAGCCGAATAAAACCGACTTCTTGCATCGTTTTATAACTATGAATGAGACTTGGATCTACCACCATGATCCTAAATTGAAACAAGAACGTTTACTGTAGACTGAAGCTGGTTGTTCAGCTCCAAAGCAGGTGAAGTCACAACGATTAGCAAAGAAGGTTATGGCATCAGTTTTTTGGGATGCAAAAGGAATTTTGTTGATTGATTATCTTCAGAAAGGTAAAACAAACAACTCTGAATAATTGCAGCCTTTTGGATCAGCTGGACGAAAAAACTCGTGAGAAAAGACCTGGTTTAAAGAAGAAAAAATCATTTTTTATCAAGACAATGCACCTGCTCACAAAAGTGTTTTGACGATGGCTAAATTCAAAGAATTAAAGTACAAATTGCTTTAACATCCACCGTATTCACCAGATTTGGCTCCCAGTGACTACTATCTTTTCGGAAACCTCAAACAATTCCTTCGTGGAAAGCATTTTTCGTCGAATGAAGAGGCCATAGCAGCCGTAGACGGTTATTTTGCAGAGCTTCCGGAAAACCATTATAAGGATGGGATAAAATTATTGGAAGATCATGAGCTTCTAGGAGATTATATTGAATAAAAAAAAATATTTTGTAACAAAAACAGTATTCTCTCATTTCGAGCGCAGGAACTTTTCAACCAACCTGTACATTTAAAATTATGTAATCTGCTTAGCGAAGGAACGTTTAATCTACGCAAATGGACAGCTAATTCAAAAGAATTGCTTGAGCGAATTCCTGTAGATTTCAGGGAGAAATCGAACATATTTGAACTTGATCAACCCAATACAGTAAAAGCTCTTGGTCTTGAGTGGAACACTGCTGACGATGTTTTTCATTTAAAATAAATTTCGATAATTCTAAGTTAGTGGTCACAAAAAATATATTGCTTTCGGATGCTGCCAAGCTTTACGATCCCCTAGGCTGGCTAGCTCCTACAACAATACTAGCTTAAATCGAGTTTCAAAACGTGTGGCTACTTGGTATTGACTGGAATGACCGTCTTCCTAAAAATCTTCAAGAAAGCTGGCTACAGTCCCGCAACAATCTAAAAACCCTTGAAAATGCTAAAATTCCCCGTTAGAATGGGGCTGATAAGAATGTTATTATGGAAATACATGGGTTTTCAGAGTCGTCCAAGTTGGCTAACGCAGCAGTAGTCTATGCGAAAACTACTTCCTTTTATGCCAGTACAAAAGTTTATTTATTGCAATCAAAAACTAAAGTTGGTCCAAAAAACGATTAACAATACCGCGAATGGAATTATGTGGAGCTGCTTTATTAGTTTAACTAGTGGATAGAATAACATCTTCACTTGATAAGAAAGTTTCAAATATTTCTTTATTGGACTGATAGTACCACTGTTCTGTCATCTAGGTGGACAGTCTATGTTGGCAATAGAGTTGCAGAAATTCAACGCAGATCTCGCGCTACACAGTGGCGATATATTTCTACGCGTGATAGTCCGGCAGACTGTGCTTCACGCGGTATTTCATCAGAAGAATTAGTACAACATGAGCTATGGTTTTACTGAACCGTCTATAAATATGCACCCTACTGTAGTAAATGCGAAAGAGTATCCTGATTTAATAACTCTCTACAAAAATCACAAATTAATGGTAACTGTAAGATGACAGGGTTCCTTTCCACAGGTGAGCTCAAATTAGCTCGTTTAAAACTCATAGAACGATCTCAGGAAGTAGATTTTTCCAACAAACTTGTTGAACTTCGGAAAAAGGATAAAATTTTGACCAACAGCGCACTCGCATATTTGTGTCCGTTTCTCGATGTCTCACAAATGCTTAGAGTTGGTGGTAAAATACAACACTCTGAGTTATTGTTCCAAATACCCAATTTTACTTAAAAAACAAAATCCATTGTCTAATCTATTATTTCACATTAAAACTTTGCATGGTGGTTTAATTCAAATGCATGCTTATGTTGCACGAGAGTTTTGGATTTTGTCTAGAAGAAACCTTGCTAAACAGGTTTTGCGGAAATGCACCAATTATTTCAAACATAATGCGAAGGCAGCTCAGCAGATAATGGGGAGCCTGCCTAGTGTTCGCCTGCAGCAAAGGCAATACATTTGGAGGCTGTAGCAAAATTATCCACCGAAGCTTTCTTAGCCATATTCAGACGTTTCGTGTCACGTCGCGGTCCTTGTACTGATCTTTATTCAGACTGCGGAACAAATTTCGTACGAGCAAATAAAGAGCTTCAAATTCTGTATAACTCAAGTAAATCATCAATCCCAAATAAAGTTTTTGATCAACTAGCATCAAATGGTACACAGTGACACTTTATACCGCCAGCCTCTCCAAACTTTGGTGGCGTTTGGGAAGCCTGTGTCAAATCTACGAAGCATCACCTTAGAAGAGTCATGCAGAATCTTATATTGACGTTTGAAGAGCTCATTACTTTATTGACTCAAATCGAATGCTGCTTTAACTCCAGGCCGCTTTGTCCACTAAGTTCAGACTCGTCCGACTGCAAAGCACTCACTCCAGCCCATTTTTTGATTGGTGAACCTACTTTGTGTGTGCCAGAAGAAGATTTACTAAATACCAACATAGATCGCCTGAGCAGATGGAAGGTTGTTGAGAAACTCAAGCAACATTTATGGCGCAGGTGGACCGATGAATGGCTGTGTCGCTTACAAGCAAGACCCAAGTGGCTTAAAATTACAAAAAATTCTGAAATAGGAGATTTGGTGATCGTATTTGATGAACGGCGTGCTCCCGGAGAATGTCCACTGGCACGAATTAAAGATATTCATCCTAGTAATGGTTGTGTAAGGGTGGTAACATAATTTCCAACGGTAAAACTTTTAAACGCCCAATATCTAAAATTGCCTTTTTACCAAAAAATTATCGTTTTGATGAACCCAACTGCAAAGAAGTGTCTTCTAATGCTTAAGAGGAGCAGCTGGTTTAAAAACTGTCGTTCTTACTGGTTGAAAATCTTGGAGATTTATATAGATTTAAATATTTTTGAAAAAATTACATATTTTTATCTCATAGTAACCACTGTACTTTCTAGCACATGCAGTTATATTCTATATATAGATCATATTTTTGCTAACTATTTAAGATGAAAAGAGAATTTCCAACGGTAAAACTTTTAAACGCCCAATATCTAAAATTGCCTTTTTACCAAAAAATTATCGTTTTGATGAACCCAACTGCAAAGAAGTGTCTTCTAATGCTTAAGAGGAGCAGCTGGTTTAAAAACTGTCGTTCTTACTGGTTGAAAATCTTGGAGATTTATATAGATTTAAATATTTTTGAAAAAATTACATATTTTTATCTCATAGTAACCACTGTACTTTCTAGCACATGCAGTTATATTCTATATATAGATCATATTTTTGCTAACTATTTAAGATGAAAAGAGCGAAGCAAATACAAAGGTTTTTTGAGAAACATTATTTTTCTGTTTAATATATTATATACATACATAATTTTTTCTAAAACTGCATAAGAAAGTACATTTTTTCGGTTACTGTTAGTTGTTTTTTTTATCATCGACTAGAAAAGTCATATAATTACTATACTACTGCCGTGTTGCAAACTCTAAATATAAAACTCAGAATATAAAACTCTGAATATAAAATTCTAAATAAAAAATTAAAGTTATTTGTATATCAAATGAGAAAAAGTTAAGTTTTTTTTTTTCTAAGTAAAGTAAGTAGATTCTCATACACTAAGAATAGATTTTCTAATATTATAGATTGTCATTTGAATAGAAAACAATTAACAAATTAGACAAATTTTTGTTAGATAAAGTGAATAAGACAAGAAAATTTTTGAAAACTACTAAGGATCTACTTATTTTAAATGCTGACAGGGGAAATACCACAGTGGCTATGAATAAACGTGATTATATTTTAAGAATGGATAATGTTGTGAGTGATATTACCACATATAAATTAACAAATAGAGATCCAACTTCCGGATTACAAAGAAAAAATAATAATTTAATTGAAGATATTTTCAAATTAAAGATTATTATATCTTTAGAAAAGAACAAACTTAAAACAAGTGTATCTACAGCTCCTAGATTATATGGAGTACCTTAAATGCATAAAGAACAATTTCCTTTGAGACCAATATTCTCATTTGTTAACTCCCCATCTTATGAACTCTGTAAATATGTTACTAATATTCTTAGGAAAGTAACTAAAAACTCTAAATATAATGTAAGAGATTCTTTACATTTTAGAGAAAGGATAAAAGATTTAAAGATACAGTGATGAAAGATTTGTTTTACTTAATGTTATATCTTTGTTTCCAAGTATACCAATTGATATAGTTTTAGATATTATTGAAGAAAAATGGAATGTTATAGAGGAACATACTAAAATTGAGAAGAATCTTTTTCTACGTATTTTGAAATTCTGTATAATGGAAAATAGATATTTCATATACAATAATAGAATATATATGCAACAAAAAGGACTTCCAATGGGATCTCCAGCTTCTCCAATTATAGCTGACATTCTATATATACCCTTCACCATAGGTGGAAGGGTATATATAAGTTTGTCATTCCGTTTGTAATTTCTACAATATTGATCTTAGACCCTATAAAGTATATATATTCTGGGTCCTTATGAAGAGCGAAGTTGATTTAACGATGTCCGTCTGTCCGTCTGTGTGTTGAAATGGGTTTTCCGAAGAACCCAGAGATGATGAGGACTTGATTCTTTTGTATTTCTGTTACATGTGATCCATTTCTGTTTGCTATTAAAAATCAGACAGATCGGTTAATAAATGGCTGAGATATTAGCAAAAAACCAGGACTACCTCTAATTTTTCCAGTAAAATCCCTTTGTTTAATATGTATGTAGAATTTTGAGCATAACAACACATCCATGTGTTAAAATTCTTTTCTTTCATCTCCACCTTTTATACACAAACAACACACATACAAAGATTTGACATTTAAATAAAAACCAAACAAATCTCTAATTAACGAAGACTTTTATATATGTACCTCTATTGACGATGATTTTGTGTGAGCTTCAATAGCTCAGTTGTCTAGACGCTGTGTCACAAATACTTTTTTTTTTTCTCTAAGGCCGCGGGGTTCGAGGTTCAAATCTCAGCCAGGGTAATTCACTTTTTTTTTGTACATTTTTTTTATTATTTTCTTAAGACTTTTTTTTTGCTTATTTTTGTTTTTTTTTAACATTTAATAATTAATTTATATAAAATTTTATATTAATAATTAAAATTCTTTTCTTTCATCTCCACCTTTTATACACAAACAACACACATATAAAGATTTGTCATTTAAATAAAAACTAAACAAATCTCTAATGAACGAAGACTTTAATATATGTACCTCTATTGACGATGATTTTGTGTGAGCTTCAATAGCTCAGTTGTCTAGACGCTGTGTCACAAATACTTTTTTTTTCTCTAAGGCCGCGGGGTTCGAGGTTCAAATCTCGGTCAGGTCAATTCACTTTTTTTTGTACATTTTTTTTATTATTTTCTTAAGACTTTTTTTTTTTGCTTATTTTTGGTTTTTTTTAACATTTAATAATTAATTTATATAAAATTTTATATTAATAATTAAATAATCCATAAATAGGCTAAAAACATCAACATTTTTATAAAAACCCTCTGATACAAACAAAATACAAAAGTTTTTATACCCTTCACCACAGGTGGAAGGGTCGGGAATACCGGTCAATTCACTTTTTTTTGTACATTTTTTTTATTTTCTTAAGATCTTTTTTTTTTAGTTTATTTTTTGTTTTTTTTAACATTTAATAATTAATTTAAATAAAATTTTATATTAATAATTAAATAATCCATAAATAGGCTAAAAACATCAAAATTTTATTAAAACCCTCTGATACAAACAAAATACAAACGGTTTTATTTCTATTTTTTGCTCCGATTTAAAAGAATTTATAAAAAGATTTTTAAACCATTTTATTTCTCATATATTTAGGTCATAACTTATAATAATTTATAAAAAAAAAAATTATAAACTATTTTCCTTCAAATTTTTAAAATTAAGCTAAAGAAATTAAAAATATTTTTAATAAAAAAGCGAAATAACATCCCAAATGCAAATTTGCCAGCTAAATCAAACGTTTTTGTAGAAATAAAACACATGCAGTTCTAGTGATTTCTTTTAACGATTTGTTGAAATTATTTTCTTTCTCCTCTTCTCCTTTTATACACAAACAACAAACACTATTCTAGAGCTATGGATACGTCTTATATAGCAAAAGATCGAAAATCTTTAGTATAACATATTTGCTGAAAAACTCGGAAATATCGGTTCAGATACAAAAAAGTTATGCCCAAAACATACATTTTTTTTAAATACCTATTTTCTGAAAATTTTGACGAGGCTTGTTTTCGGCCTTTAAAGTGGCTAACAGAGCAGACGTCTTTAAATAACATTACTAAAACTTAAGAACAAAAGTTCTGTTACATAAATTGACAAAACATATTCATATTACACTTCATGTAAAATTAACAAAATTAAATTTAGTATATATACGTATATCATCTTCAGCCCCTATGATTTCCGGAGGCTGGGTTCATATAGAATGAGGGAAGGTCCAGAGAAGCTGGATCGTCGTCAATACATCCATTGATTATACCGACAGGAGAAAGATGGTGCATTTCCCGCTTTCGTATATTTGGCTGACAATCATTTTTTCGTGTAGCGCAAGTTTTTCAACAAATCTGGTTTGCAACAACATGGCGTAAAACATCGTAAAACATCAAAGCCAAGACATTTTGCTATTAATGTTGTTTATGTGCATTCTGATATTATTCACGTTTGTAAAATAGTAATTATCAAGATTCCCATCGGCCAGAAACGTGTCATCAAATGTATAAGTATATTGCGGTAGTCTATCGACGCATGATGAGATTTGATTCTCTATATTGTTAACCGGTCTTTCAGGATTTACTTCTTGAAAACAACAGTATAATGAGTTCTAAATATCTCTGAAATTTAACAACTATTGGAAGTACTATCACTTCATTGTGTATGAGCTGCTGGCAAAATGGAGATTTCTTTTTACCAACGAACCGAAATACGTCTTTAAAGGCAGTAGGACAAGGTGTTATTTTTGAGAGTCTATGTCTCAAATTTTTAACATCTTCAATATTTATAAGCTCATTAATATTTGTTTTCAATAGTTGTATTTGTTAAGAGAGAATTTTATACTCGCTGCTAATTCTATTTCCAGTTCTGTGATATATTTAAAAAATTTCTTGATGTTATCAGGATACTGACGTTTGTTCGTTTATTTTCAGTTTGTTGGATTGGCTTTAATGTATTGAGGTAAGTGTATTATAAAATGTATTTATAAGCACATCTAATTCATCGTTACTTAAAGTGCAGTTGTTGGGAAGTAAAATGGCATCTGAGGCTACACTAAATCTCTACTGAATGCGTTCCAATTAGTGTTCTTGTATGAAGTTATTACCAGGGGACTTCTTAGTGTTAAACAGGCTGCATCACTTTCCAGTTTCAGTACTAATAGAAAATGATCCGAGAAAGTTGATAAGCTTTTGATCTGATAATTAGGTTGGATACTGTTGATTATGCTAGGACTTTATAGAAAGTGGTCTACCCGTTAGGAAACGATGGAGATAAATCGCAAACGCGTGTTACATCTAAACAGTTGTTTTGTAGCCAGCTATGTAGAACTTTTGCATTAGCACAATTAAATTTAAACTTTTCGCATTTAGGTCACCACCGAATATAAACCCATCATAATTGTTGCTCAGTTAGAGAATCTGGTTTAAGCTGTTGTTTAACTTATGTGAGTCATATACACAAGGTATATAGAAAGACCCTAATAAATATTTTCTACTAATGCTGTTTGAAACCATGGGTACGTTCGTAAATGCAGTAGTTGCGCATCACTGCAGCATAATAAAAGTAAAACGTTCAAAAAAGCATCACTTGACAGCACTGATTTACGTCAAACGTTTTTTTATGCAAACAATTGACAGTGCTGCCGCAAATTTTTGCAACTATGGCATCATTAAAGTTTCTGATGCAATATTGCGAAATCAGCCTTCATTTTCATTTTAATCTTTCTATTAATTCTTTTTTTATTATAAGTTAACTAAAAGTTTTCATTTTACCATCAAGATTTTCAATAATATTTGTTAATTTTATTGTGATGAACATATTTTTATCTTTTGCAAAACGTTTTAAAAAGTAAACTGTGCAGTTGTTGAGCAGTAGCAAAGCATCTGCAACATAAATTGGCATAACTGCCGCAGTGATGCGCAAGTTTTCTGCATTTACGAACGTACCCCATTTATATTTCAATTAAAACGTTATTTAATTGTGTTTTTAAAATCTTTAAGGAAGTTTGTAATTTGCTGTTCCAGCGAG
Organism: Eustalomyia histrio; assembly: GCA_949748255.1. Classification (NCBI taxonomy): domain Eukaryota; kingdom Metazoa; phylum Arthropoda; class Insecta; order Diptera; family Anthomyiidae; genus Eustalomyia; species Eustalomyia histrio. The sequence continues at coordinate 76,882,380 of OX456523.1, read as the reverse complement.
AATTCCTCAGGTAAAAAAAACATATTGGCAAATTTTAAGAATTCTTCAATTACAGATGGATTATGTGTTTGAGCTTTAGCAGCATTTACCTGAAAAAGACTGGCAAATGATCTGCCTGGTGAACGAAAATATTCGTTTATAATATTGTTCACATTATCTTTGGCAACAAGCTTTTCTTCACTTTTTTATGCGTGAACCCAACGTTGGCATCTGTGGCATTGTACCTCTTGTTCTTTCCTTTTAGTTTGGCCTAAAAGATATATATAATACGCAATATCTGAGAGTGAATTCCCTGCGTTTAGTGTAACTAGAAACAGGCCTGTGTCGTATGAGTTTTTTACGGAATATGGAGTTGTAAAACGTGTAATTTTGGACACAAAGTTTGAAACTCATTTGTCAAAGGCAGACTTAACTTCTTCAACATTAGTACCGTGATAAAGACCTCTTAATACAAAAGAAGTCTGTCTAAGCTCTTTAGGTGTATATGAGTAAGAGTGAATATTCTTCTCCCTCAGGATAGCCATCATTTCAGAATGCACTGTAGCATTCGAAAGGTACAACTAACTGTTATGTTTATTAACGTTTCTTATTTTGGGTGTATTTGCTTCCAATTGGTCAAATAAACGTTTAGTTTTGACATCAAAAATATTGGAGGGCAAAAGGATTTGCCGGCATTTTCCTTTTTGGCTCTAGCAGTTTTCTCTCCCTTTCTCTGTATGGAGCTGTCCTCTGTATTTAAAATCTCCAATCCATCAAGTAAAGCAAATCTATTTTCATCCAAATGAGTTACGTCAATGTTTGCCGGTGACAATAATACATCTGCTCTTATTCGCTTTAAATGTTTGCTCGCTATAATTGCTCAATTCCATGCTTGCACTACGTTGCAACTACATAAATGCACACGTGGTACCCAAATTCAGTATCTTTTCAGGTATATATATTTTTTATAAATATAGCTATATTTATATTTTCCAGTTTTTTGCAGTTTCAATAGTCTTCACTTTTTTGGTTAAATATATTTATATTTTAATAAACTCTCACACTCCGTTATTTTCTGTGCGTCTGTATCGTTCAAGATCAGAATCAAGACCCATAAAAAAACAATAAAAATTAGTATTAATAATAACACAGGTAAAATACACAGAAACTGTGGTTAATTTTTCCAAAGATTTGGTTATTTTGACATTACGACAAATTTTGTAATATATACAAATGACATCGTAAATACCCAGCAAAAACATGGTAATGACAGGTCATTACTGTGTGGATTACTATGTAATGATAGGTCATTACCTTTTGAATTATTTTAAAATATAAAATAATGACCTTCTGATAATGGGTGGTAGGAGTACTTATATGTACATACAACATAATGACTTACTGGTAGTTACTGAAATAAGTAATAAATAAATCGTATTTTTGTTTTTTTTAACAAAAAGTAGATATTTTAAATCTTTTTTTTATAAATTCAAATGCAAATTATTCTTATCGATTTCTTTAAGTAAGAAAATTATACTTGATTAAGGTCCACTATTATTTTACTAAGAGTAACTACTAACTTCACTGTTATAAGTAAACACTTATGAGTAACCAGGCCTGTAACTCATTATTCTCACATTTTTTGTCAGCGAGAGGGTAATGACCACCCATGAATTTTGGGACATCGCGAACAAAAGTAATTAAGCGAGTAAATAGCCTGGTAACTAGTGAAACCCTTTGTGTGCTAATTACTCCCTTAATTATTTGGTAATGTCTGTTTTTGCTGGGTAGTAGCAAATTTTTATTTTTATATTTTACGAAATTTCATAAAAATACTACACATATTTATAAAAATATTAATATTTTGTTAAAATGCAAAATAATTTTGTGCAAAAACAAAACTTCGTTTGTATTATATACGAAATTTGTAAACTTAAGAAAGTTATTACCATCAGCTGAGTACGAATGTCAGCAAATCTCACAGCTAAGAGCATAAAAAATACAATGATTTCATTCAGTAGCATGCTAACTTTTAACAGAGAAAGTATATGCCGTTTTGTTGAAGAAATAAAGTACACTTTAAAATATTTTTTTTTTATTATATGTATTTATTTTTTTATTGTAGGTATTTATTTTGTTTTTCGTTTACGTTTTAAATCAAAAATGTGGAACGTTGAGTGGGAAGAATTATTTTTATTTTCTGTAAATATATTAAATGAGGAAGAGTGCCTGGTATGCAATCAAAAAATTATTATGAATTATTTTTATTTTTTATAATAGAGAAGACTAAAACATCAACTATTTTAATTATTTTAATTCAATGAATACGGATATTCTCTTAATGATTTATTCATTTATTAATATATTATTCATTCATATATGTAGAAAGATAAAATAGTTTCTTACTCTTCTTCTGTGTTCATGGTGCTCAGAGGTTATTTTTAATTTTATAACTAAATAAGCTGATAACCAACCTATCGTGAACAACCTTAATGTATGTATTTTCATACAAGTTTTCTATGTTTTAATTAGGTTTTTTGGAAGAAAGTTATGACCTAAACCGCAATAAACCGTACATAAAATAAACAAAATAAAGAAAAATTAGTTCATCTCATTTTACGTCATCAGAAAGAGCTAATTTTAACGCTGATTTTGGCAGCAATTTTACAGCCAACTTTTTGACATATAACTATAATCCTCTAGCGCTGATCTTTAATCCCTCTATCGCTGATCCTTACAATTTTTTTCCATTTAATAAAAAAATTAGTGTTTACTATTCGTTAGTAACATTAAAATTAAAAATATATAACTAAAACACATAGATCAAATAATATACATTATTTACATACAAAAACATAGGGCACGATGTAATTTATGATCTAATATAATAAACAACACTCAAATATGTTGTGAAAGAAAAAAATACTAGTATGCCAGATTCCCAATTCGTTCCCAGAAATTGAAACATTAACATTTGTAATGGCAACCCTGTCAATTTGTGCTTCGAAAATCGAAGATGGTTGCCAAAGGGTATTTCTATAAATAGATGCAAAAAGCTCATTTGTTCTCATTTAACTCAGAAATGGAATTTCGCATAGTCATTTTTCTTAGAGTGTGTGATATATAAGCCTGTTCAAAACCATGAGTTATTTGTGGGTTGGGTGGTTCATAAGGAGGCTGAAGATGACCTGGTCGCTCGGGTCGAAAGTGTACATTGCCTCTAGCGCTGATCCTTACAATTTTTCCATTTAATAAAAAAATTTGTGTTTACTATTCGTTAGTTACATTAAAAATTATGATCTCGAGCGCCTGATAAAATTTAAAATATATAAAAAAAGAGAATTTTAAGTTTAACCGTTGTTATATGCCAAAAAGTCGGTATCAGTAAAAATGATAAGGGAGGTTTACGCTAATTTTAATTAAAATCTACATAATAAACACTTTTTCACGATCGATAGCGGCATATATTTTTAACAAAACTATAAATTTCAATTCATTAATTTACAATAAGTCATAATTTGTTAAGTTTTTACAAAACATAATTAAAAAAAAGTTTTGTTTTGTACTGCATTTTATTTATTGTTTTTGAAATTGACTTTCTTTGCTGTATATTTGTATAACTAGCTTAAATACCATGACCTCTCTTACTTCAACTCCTTCTGGTGGTATAAGATAAATATCTTCATCTAGATTTCCATGCAAGAAAGCAGTCTTTATGTCCATTTGATTAAAATGATAACCTCTGTATATTCCAACAGCTAGCACAACACGTATGGTTGTCAATTTGGCTACTGGGGCATATGTTTCTTTGTAGTCGACCCCATGTTTTAGTAAAAATCTTTTTGCCACAAGTCGTGCTTTGTATCTTGAAGGTTTACCATTTTCATCTTTTTTTTTTACGGAAAACCCATTTTGATTTCAAGAGCTTTCATCAACTACAGCACAGTTTTCTTCATTGGAATTAAGTTCACCCACTATTGTGTTCAGCCACAGCACAATTTTCATCACTGTTTCCCTCTTGCTCGTGGCTTAGAAACACAATAGTTTTAGCATTTTGATCTTGATTAACATCATTTTGATCTGGAAAACTTGACTAGTCAAACTTTATATCACGAGCAGTTCCTCAACATCCCAGAGACGATACCCGTTAGGAATGTAGTCAATCATTATTGCTTTACGACTTTAAGGATCAAGTTTCTTTCTACGCTGGCTCGGAATCCATGCGCGCAACTGGATCTATCGGTCCACAAACATCAGTATGAATTCTTTCCAATAATCTAGCAGCTCTATCTCGAGTGCCATCAAACGAATCATGGGAATGTTTTGCTTCCACGCAAACATCGCAAAACCCAACCTTTTCTAATTTATTATTAAGTTTTGGAATCATATTACCTTTAAGTAAACAGCCTATACCTTGTTGACCGATATTACCAAGACGTCGATGCCACAAAATACCTTCCTCCTTTTTACATAAATTAGCTTCAGGCTTTTCTATGATGATTTCTAATTCATATAAATGACCACGAAAGTACGCTGCGCCAATCTCTTGTTTATTTCTCATAATTAAAGCACGATTTACAAAAAATTTTACTTTAGCACCAGCTTCTGTTAACTTTCGCATTGACAAAAGATTATCTCGTAGTTCAGGTGAGTAAAGCCAGAATTTGATTTACCTTGTATTTTTCCACTTGATTTAGCCACAATAATTTGATTATCTTTAGCTACACTGATTTCAGAAAAATACCAGTTTTCAAATGAAAGATGGTCACTAGCACCAGAATCTAATTTAAAAATTATTCTCGAACCACGATCTCTTTTGATAAATTGTTGCCTGCTACGAAGCAAAAACTTTCCTCTGCAACACAAGCTTCACCAGACTTGCAACTGGGATATTATGATTATTATGATATTTTCAAAAGCTTCTAAATGTGGTTTTTCAGTTTCTCCAGGCTTCATACGTAATGTGGCTAATTGTCTTCTCAACAACAATTGATCAACCATAGACTTTTGGGCAAAAACCGACTCTGAACTCGCCCACATTTCCTTAGCGATTTGCTTCTCCCGAACATAGTTCAAACAATAGCCGTGAATATAGCTCACCAAACGATCTTTGGCTCTTTTATCTTTCTTCAATAATTTGGCTTTGGCATTAGCCTCAGTTGGTGCATCATCGGTTAGAACGTCCAAGATATTTAAAGAGCAAATGAATCTTGACTCTGAATTGTCAATTATTGTACCCACAACCATTAAATTGTGGGATACCCTTTGCCAATTCCTTATTATCGCTCATAACCTATTGACTTGAGGTATTTATTTATAAAAGGAAATTCAGTTTATTGATTTTAAAAGTTTGAATGGGAATGAAAAATATTTGAAAGAATTTTTAACAAACAATAACAATTATTGAAACGATTACTATACATAAAAACAACTTTGTATTTCTAAATCAATTTTTTAAAAATTGTCAGCAGATCAAGCTAACGATTTGTTTGTAAATCGCCAGTTTTTGTTGTTGCTTTTAAAGCGGCTTCTTTCCATATATTTTTAAATTCATGTACAGCATCGAGCCTTTTAAATATAAATACTTCTTCAAACTAAGTAGTAACTTGTTACTTATTTACAACTCAATTTCCCTTTATCTTAAAGGAAATGGTATGAGAAATATATTTCCTCCATCCAAATTCACTTAATGTTTTAAAGTAACCGACTGCTCGACTTTATTTTTTCCACTTAGAAATAAATGTTTTTATGTTAGGTTTATTTCCCTGGTATAAATAAAGTTAATATTTCCAAAAATTCAAGACTCATATTATTTTTTAATTATTTACACACATTATTTTTTTTTTTCAATCATTAGGAGTTTAATTAATTACTGAAAGGCTGAAGGCAAACTGTTGCATTTACTTTGCTCAAAGTAAAGATTTAAAATACTTATAAAAAATAACTTACTGTTGGTTTATTTGGCACTCGGACATAAGAAAAACCTTCACCACAACCAGTTGGATCAGCAGGACCAGTAAGTTGTAATAAGCACTTGCCACGCATAGCCTGAATATAAGCTCTAAATGTGTAAGTAAATAAAACTCAATGCATATATGACCAAATATACTTTACTTTAATCGTGTTACCTTGTCGTATTCCAAGGAGCTACCTTAACTTCATCGTCAAGTTTTAACTGAGACTCTTCATCATCATCTTCTTGAGGGGCAAATAAGAATTTCTCACCATAACCAGCATCCTAAAAAAATAAAAATTTGAAATAACTTTTAACAAACAAAAGAGAATTTTCTGCCGAAATATACCTTTAATCTTTGTTCTGCCGCAATCATACTGAAATAAGCGCAACATTGCTCAGGAGAAACCATGGAGCGGATTTCTTCTTCTGACGGTAAACGAAATTCAGGTTTAATAACCCACCAATTAGAATCCATGCCAGTACGTTTAAAATCAGCACACTGTTTTAATCTTTTACGTATACTACTCTCAGAATGGGCAGGAAATGCCCGTTTAATATCATCCATACGTATACGTCTAGGATTATCTCTGCTTTTCCAAAATAAGCGATATATAAATACTTGTAAGAAATCTCGAGTAAAATTATTAGCCCTTTTAGAATTAGGCCCTGGTACTTCATATAGAGGACATTCCTGGCCCACTGTAAAAAGGGCATTAAATTCTCTTATCCAATAGTTATTACGAGTACGTATGACTAAAAAGTCGGTTTGATTGACATTATGTGGATAAATAGGAGCACGATACATATTATTTTCCAATGCCTGTATACATTGACCAGGATGTAAAATACCCAAGAAAGGACTGGTGTGTGCAATAGCAGTTTCACCATATTTAAAATCTTGAGGACCATTATCTTTTGTGGCTTTACGTTTATAATAATTTTTTATTTTGGAACACATACCAACTTGATTCATTAATGGCGGATGTTCTTCACAAAATTCTACCAATATAATATCACCATCTTTTCCGCTTAAATCTTCCGGATTACGCATAAAAAATACATCACCACCTCCGGACGCAATACGTTCAGAATCGCGTTGTTTGGCTTTTTTAAAAATATGCTTAAGCAAAGGTAATACCGAATGCGCTACCGATTGCGATTGAGGACCATACGAATATTTCTTTAAAGGCGGACGATGAAATGCTCTTAATTTCATTGGACCCATATGTGTGGGTATAAATGGTGATCTCAATTCTACCACGGGTGTTGAATGTTGTATTAAACTGCCACCACCTACTTTTAGACGTAATGTGGGCTCAGTCTTGGGCATATAATAACTATCATTTGATATATTAAACGGATCTCTATCAGGAGATTTTGGTGGCGGTGGTGGGGTGTCTTCAGCTAAAACATTTATAACACCAGCTTTACCCAGTAAAATTTTGGATTTCTTAACATGAGGATGTGGTATTTTTATTTTAGGCGGTGGTCCAGTGTTTTTATTAATCTTTGAAGGATCAATATCATCGGGTATACCCAAAATTATATTTTCATCATTTGGATCTAAAGTCAAAACTTTGGGTTTTGGTACTTTTGTCATTTCTTCAGCATCCCAAATAATTTCATCTTCCCATTTACTATAAATTAATTCTTCATTTTCGACTGGGAAAATACTATACCATGTATCATCAATAGCTTCTGGTGGTTTTGTTGGCAAACTAAAGATAAACAAAAAATATTGACTGATTTGAAGAACACAGTTTCGACTAGAAATACATTTCTACAAACTTGAACTTAAAAATGAATGCGACAACAATTCTTACTTCGCCCATTGAATTTCTTTTTTTGATTATTTTTGTGTTATAATCTTCTCTCCGCTTTTAGTTTATTTTGATACAATTCTATGAGGCTACAAAACTCTTTTATATTTGCCATACTTGAGATTATTTCATCTAAATATGGAATAAATAAGACTGATCTATAATATTCCGTTGGATCATCTGTTTCTAAATTTGAACGGTACTTTTGTGTTCCTACCAGTCTTGGTAACTCTGGCTCTATACCATACAGCTTTACGATTTCAGTTCTTCGCATCGAATTCAACATATCAATTACTAAATTGATATGTTCATATCCCTTTTTCATTAAGATTTACTGACTAATGAATAATTTACTAGTAATTAATAAGTAATTTTAATAAGAACATTTATTTAAAAACAAACAGTATTTTCATTTAAAAAAATAGCAATTGTAAATCAAGAAGTCACATTTTAAATATAAAAAATATTATTTTAAACTAAAAAAACACCATTTGAAATGCAAAAAATATCAATTTAAATTAAAAAAAATATGAATAGCTATTAAAAAAACTAAAGTCATGCTATGGATATCACTGAAAATTTGGACATGGATATTTAAGGTTCCTGTGATATCTGTGCTGTTTTTGTTTTTCAAAACTCACGGTTGTCGATAATAAAAGTTGGGTACTTAAAGTCCCATTTCACACAGAGCAACTTTTGTTGCGAAACTTTTGAGTTTGTGGGAGAGAGGGGAAAGAAGAATGGTAATTGGTACAGAGTTGCTTGTTCTCGGCAATTTGTTTTGTTTTTCATTCTTCGTTTTGTTTTTCATTCTTAGTTTTTTTTTCATTCATTTTACAACAAATGTAGACGAAAATTTCTTTGTGTGAAAATAAAGGCAACTTAAAAAGAGAATTAACAAGAATTGTAGCAACAAAAATTGCTCTGTGTGAAATGGGACTAAGCGGCTTTAAGTTAGATAAATATCTCATGTTTAACTGATCTAACTTTTTAAGCAATTATTTTTACAAATTGTATCTTATATGAAAGCTTAGAAGATCATCAATTTTTAGACAATTTTTTCGAAATTCAAACACCAAATTAAATAAAATAAATTCTTGTTGGACTTCAATAATTCTTTTAATTGCGTTTGGCATTTTTTAATTTAAATTGATCTTTTTAAAGAATGAATTGTGATTTTTTTTTAATATTATTTCTAATTTTTTGAATTCAAATTGTGTTCTTTTATTTCGGATTTTTTTTTTAATTTTATCGTAATTTTTGGGCAATTTGTAATTTTAAATTATTAATAGACAACACTGGTTTAAATATTTTCTTTTTATAAAAAAAGCTTTTTTTCGAATCTCTATATTTAGAACTAGTTGTAAAGAAAACGATTATCCCTACTTACCTGACATTTCTTTATTTTTTGTAAACAAATACAATATGAACATTTGGGGCCACCTATTTACAAAAGCCGTTTTCGTAAATGGACTTCCCCGGAACGCGAATTATAGCAATTATATTGTATGCCCTGGTCTACCTTTACCAACAAACACATAATTCATTTGTTAACTTTTATTGTTTTTTATATTTAATCAAATTACAAATACAAAAATTTTTAGTGCTTTTTTGACAAATATTTTCCAAGACTTGGCAGCATTTTTATGAGTTCTATATCAGCTATATCCATAACTACGTAAAAATTCTATATCTACTTAAATTTGTATGAAATATTTATATAAAGTTCAAAAAACAAACCTAAAATTAAAGGTTCACGATATAATGAGTGTAGCATGCGTCGTGTAGATACGAGTGCGGATCAATAAGTCCATGACTTTTTGAATGAAACACAGTTTAGTCCAACGTTTCTCCAATTTTTCGAGGTCCATAAAATAGGCATTTGTTTGATCAATAATTTCATCATTGGAGCTAAAAATCTTTACACCGAGCAAATTTTTTAGGTTTGGAAATAGGAAATAGTCAATGAGTGCTAAATCCGGAGAATATGGCGGATGATGTACCAATTCGTAGCCAAATTCATGGAATTTTGCTATTGAGACTACACACGTCACACAATTACGTTTATGGTTAATTGAGAGCAAACGAGGCACCCATCTTGCAGACAGCTTTCTTAAATCCAACTGATCATTTAAAATCGAAACCACACTGCCATATGAAATGCCTATGGCATCAACAATCTGACGCACTTTTACTCTTCGATCAGCCAACACCATATCGTGGATTTTTTCGACATTTTCGGGTGTATTGACCTCAATTGGCCGTCCAGAACATTCAGCGTCATTTGTACTTGTGCGACCACAACGAGTCATTAAACGTTTTTGCCATTAAAATCGATGGTGCAGAGTCCCCATAGTATTTATCAAGATTTTCCTTGGTTTGATTGCTGTTTATTTCGCAAAAAATAATGTTTAATGAGCACTCGAAATTCAGTTTTTTCCATTTTTAAAAAAATCAACGAGGTGTATGTTTTGAACAGCTGTTAAACGCAAAGTAAATGACGGAACTTGCTCTGACAGTAGTCTATCAACAGGTGGGAGCAGTGTTGCAGTTCATATAACTACGAGGGAAGTTCGAAAAGTTACAAACTTATTGATCCGCCCTCGTATAAGGACAGATAGATTTGTTGAATGAGAAGTTGAACACAATTTTACAACTTACAAATTGTACATATAACAATACTTTAAGTTGTTAATTAAATATTTTCAATTTCTTTAATATAAAAATAAACTCATATTTCTGATATGGTATTTTATTTAAAAAATAAGTAATACAATTGGAATAACGAATATTATTGTTTTCAAAGAAATGTATAATTTAAATAACTCCATTAAGGATATGTGCGGGTTATAGGCTTTTTACACTGAACAACATCTTTGTGAAACGCATGAAGATGTTGAAAATGTGAAACAAATTTTTACACTGGCAACATCTTTCATCTGTTATTTATTCAGCTGTCAAAAAAATAAATGAAAAAATGGATTCAGAGAAAGCATTAATCATTAGAGTAGTTGTTGCTTTGCAAGAACAAACCCGAATTTTAATGCAGTACATTGAAATATTAAATTCTTACATCTGCCGCTAATTTTCCTTTTTTGAATAATTTTTTTTCTGTTTATTTTCTGCTAGTTATGGCACAATGAAAATCGATTTTTTTGTAATTTTTTTTAGTGATGACACTTAAAATAACGAAAGATGTAAGATGGAACAAAATGAGAAAGGACCATCTTTTGTAGATGTAGAAAGATGTAGAATTTTTAGCCTGAAAAGTTCTTTTGGGAAGATTTTAACATCTTTGCAAATTGATGAAAGATGTAGCTCAGTGGAAAAAGGTTATTAGCTAAGAAAAGTCTAATCTTAATAAAAATTATTTGAAAAATCTAAATTTATTTGAAAAATTTTTCAATTTTCATAGAAATTTGGAATCCTGTTTTTATTTTAGTTTAGATTTTATTTAGCCAGCCAGCCCGCACCCACACTAAATGTCATATTTAAAAACAATAAACCACAAATATTTTTTTATAATAGTATAAAGTAGATAAGGATAGACGACGATAAAATTAACCTTTAATTACTCCTTTTTAGAAGACATCGAAAAAAGATAATAGGCGTTAAATTTAATAAAAAGCCAATTGACTGGATTTAATTTCACTTGTAAGTGTATTTTTATTTGTTTTTACCCAAATAATATTATGGGTGTGAACATAAAGGAAGGCTGGGTTTAATTTCACTTGTAAGTGTATTTTTATTTGTTTTTACCCAAATAATATTATGGGTGTGAACATAAAGGAAGGCTAAGAATAGAGATTTTATCGTAAGCAGCAGCCAAATAAAATTACAGATTAGAAAAGTTTGCTAACTATGAGAAAATTGAGAAAATTTCTCTGATTTTAAAGAAAAATTTTCCTCTTTCTACACAAATTTCCCTGAAATCTGCTAAAAGCCAATTGGACTTGCAAACAAATAAATTGGTCTTGCAAAGAAAATCAAGTGAAATTTCAAAACAAAATATATATACATAAGTGAGTGAACAAACGTAAACATAAACAACTCATTTGGAAATGCTTCCAAAATTTTTATTCGGAGGCTAATGTGCTAACATTTATTCAATAATTTTCTAAGAAAAAAACCCCGAAAAACGTCTTCTTAATGATCAGAATGAGTAGAAATTAATAAGGTTTAGCATGGAGTCAGAATACAATGTTAAAATATCAGCAAGAACTGGGGGGCAATTCCGAATAAAGTTGCTTTGCGAAGTGATAAATAATTTATCATTTTCACTTCGCAGTTATTTTTCACTTCATGTTTTTATTTTGAGCGATTTCCATTCTCGTTATGAAAAAAAATGTTATCATGAATATCTGTCAATTTTATTTCATTACACTCGTTCCGTGAGTTTTAAAGCAAAATTTTATTAAAAATTTCAATTAATTCTTTTTTTTTCATTAAAATATATTATATTACAATTACAATATGGATTAATAAATTAATAATATTAAGAAATGTCTTTATATGCGTTTATGCTTCTGGAATAGAAACAAGAGGCAATTTTTTCTTTGTTTTTGTTTTGGCTTTTATGTTTTAATTTTTTTGGTAGTGTTGCAAACATGGATTTTTCGAATGCGATTTGAGCTTTTTTTTTTTTAATAAGAATGTAATTATTGTTTTTACAAATTCTCTAATCCTTTGAAAACGAAAAATTTTGTAATAAAATTAAAAAAACTATATATGAAAATATATAAAATTTTAAAAACCAATCAGTTTAAAAAAAGTCGCTAACAATGTTTGTAAAATACATTCACATTTTTTCATGAACTTTTATTTGGTAAAGAAAAAACTCATATGATAAAATTTTGACAGATAATTTTCGCAAAAGTTAAATCAAGAATCGGATTCTTTGCGAAGTAGTGAAAATTTTTATCACTCATAGCTTCACACATTCCCTGAAATGTAAAACAATTAAATGGCAACCCATCACCATAATCAATGTTTCTTCTGTCAAACTGTAAAAGAACATTCTCAAAGTTGCCAGTATGCAGCTTCCAGACGGTGCTGCCATATTCTACTTATTATAACCCGCACATATAAAAACGCCAACAAGGTGGCACAGCAAGACAATTGATAATAAAACGCTGAAGTATTAAGAACTACAGTGAGGCTAACGTTTAGTCTGTTTACATCGTGTACATAAAGTGATTTTCTGTAATTTTAGTGCCTGTTATAAATAAAAAGAGCTATAAATAATTTCAAACTGTCTTTATTATTTGCAATAATTCTTCTTTCTCGCTTTATTTAAAAGGTAAATAAATAAACGATTTTATAAAGGGTAAAATCGTAACAATTGGTGTCAGAAGTGGGATTGCAAAATAATAAGAAGTCATGAAGTTGGAGGAGCTTAAGGTGGAACAGCTCAAGAAGGAATTGAGCGAATTGGCGCTACCGACAGCAGGTAATAAGACAGAATTGCAATAGCGGCTGATAGAGGAATTCGAGCGGCATAACATTGACATTGCGACTTACGAATTTGATGAAAAAGAAGCAATGGAGGTTAGTATCCGTAAAACAGAATGTAACACGGAGTTGAGGGCAATGTTGGCTGCTATGATGGAAAAGATGGAAAAAAAAGAGAAACTGCTAGAAACTTCTAAAGAAGACAACGAAAAATTGTTAGCTAAACTTCAGGACACTTCTAAGGCAGACAACATGAAAATGTTAGAAACTTCTAGAGCAGACTATAAAAAACTGTTGGAAATTTTTAGAGCAGACAACACGAAACTTTTAGAAGCTTTGAGATCAGACAACGAGAAATTGATAACTAAGATAACTGCTAGAAACGTCGAGAGCAGACAATGAGAAATTGCTAACAAAGATGGAAGAAAAGTTTCAAGAAATTTCTAGAGAAATTTTCAGGTTTCAAAAAGCGTGTCCGACTTAGAGAATTGCGTGGAAATACAAGCCAAAGATGTTGAGAAAAAACTGCAAGATCTAGAAAATAAAGTTAATAATCTGCAATGTCAAGAGGGCCCAGTACGAATTATTCCGGAAAGCTCTGGTAAAGCAAAGGCCCCTACTTTTGAAGGCAGCATACCATTTAATGAACTCAAGTTCCAGTTCGATACAGTTGCCGTCAGAAATGTGTGGAACAACGAAGAAAATTGAAGCGTTTGTGAGTGGAATTCGCGATACTGATGTGAGGCACGCGGTGTGTGCTACACAAAAATTGTCTTTTGAGGAAACTGTTTCATTCGCGCTGTCACAGGAGACTACGAAAGTAATTGCTAAGCCGCAAATATTTAATGTGCCTAACCTTGAAGTAACTGCTAAAAAGGATATAAGCACCAAGTTAACAGAGTTAATAGATCCAATTATGAAGGCATTAGGTGAAAAGCGAGGCAAACCGAAGGACAAATGCTACATCTACGGTAAAGTGGGACACTTTCAGCGAAACTGTTAAGCACCAAGGAAAAGCCTCCGGGCCGATTACCGATTAACCCAGGAGTCACCGTTAAAACTAAAAAGAGCTAGCACTGCGGGACACGATCCAGCTCCTACAAACGAGGGCACCACAATCTCCATATCAGTGATACAGCAGGGAAAAAGCAATCTTACTGCTTGCGGATATACCAACCGCAGAAAGCACATTTGCACTATAGACACAGGAGCATCACAGTCTGTCATCAGACCCGATTTAGTTAAGGAGGCAATTTAACCATTATGTGGGATAAGACTGCACACAGCCACTGGGGAGACTGGTACTGTCTATGGCAAAGTGAATGTAAAACTAACGATTTCCAACGTAAGCGTCAATCATGTATTTATTCTTGCCGATATTGTGAACAAAGTAATCATTGGTGCAGATTTCATGATTAGTCATTAGTTTTTGCATATGGGGCAAAAAGTTATGATTTGGCGGAATGTTGAAATACCCCTTGATGTTGGATATGAGCGCAAGGCTCAAGTGAGAAAACCGGTTACCATTGAGCACAGCAAGGGTAGGAAACCTGGCAAGCACAGTTCAAAGGCTGAAGGAAAAGACCGTATCGTGGACATTCGACAAACGCATATCGAGTCTAGTGAAGCCTGGTCAGCGGCGCAACGGAGTGACCCCATGTTAGCGAAGATTATATTAGCCAAAGAAGAAAACAGGAGGCCTACCCGCGAGCAGATATCAGCTGAAAGTCCGATGATGAAGGCATATTGGGCCCAGTGGAAAAGCCTACAGGTGTTAAATAGTTGCTTATACCGTACATGAGAAAGTGCCAAAAATGTGACCAATTTAATTATAGTACCGGCATCTAGAATAAACGAAAGAGTTCCACGACGGTCCCAGTGGTGGTCATTTTGATGTTACAAAAACCATAGAAAAGTTAAAACAACGGTTTTACTGGGTCGGCTGTCAACAAGCTGTTGCCGATTGGATAGCAAATTGCGCGCAATGCATCGCAGCCAAAGGACCAGTAAGAATAAGTCGTGGACAACTTCGGGAGTGCAAATCGACCGCTCACGACTCTACCTCCAGGACTCTCGCAAGAACAATCTTTGGAACGGAAATCAAATTGCCTGGCGATTTGGAACTTGGTGTTAAGCCCGCCGCAACAGACAGTGAAAACGACAACTCTTTCCGGGAACAAGAAGAACAAACATCATGAGTTCGTCCGTAATCGAATTAAAATGGTCAGCGATATGATGAAGGCAAGGTACGTCGAGCATCGAATTCTGAAGGATTTCATAAGGGCCAGCTGGTTCTGCTGTTTAACCCGCAACGAAAGAAAGGATTATCTCCCAAACCACAAACGCATTGGTACGCACCCTACAGGGTGATTAAAAGGTTAAATGATGTGGTCTATAGAATACAGAAATATCAGAGCCCAATGTCAAAAATGAAGGTTGTGCATCTGGAACGACTAACTGATTATGAAAAGGGTAAAACTTTGTCTGTTCGGGACTTAAGTGGGCGGCAGTGTTATAGAAATTCAATTTACTCGTAGAAACACAAATCCCCATATGTTAGCCCTGAATTGTAAAACAATTAAATGGCAACCGTTCATTATAATCATTGTTTCTTCTGTCAAACTGTGAAAGAACATTCTCAAAGTTGCCAGTATGCAGCTTCCAGACGGTGCTGCCATATTCTACTTATTATAACCCGCACATATAAAAACGCCAACAAGGTGGCATAGCAAAACAGTTGATAATAAAACGCTGAAGTATTAAGAACTAAAGTGTGGCTAGCGTTTAACCTGTTTACATCGTGTAAATTAAGTGTTTTTCTGTAATTTTCGTGCATGTTATAAGTAAATAGAGCAATATAGAAAGAACTCAATTTATTTAACAGGTAAATAAATCAACAATTTTATAAAAGGTAAAATTATAACAATATTGTAACAAGAAATTTCTATCAGTAGAAATTTCTTTACACAAATTTTGACAACTGGAAGATTCTAGTGTCGTAATAAACTGGAAATAACTAGAATACCTGATTACTCATATAAATACTGGTACTCAGTGACGCAGTAGTTCAGTTTATAAGTAAAACGCAAAGTGTGAAGAACTAAAGTGTGGCTAACGTTTAGTTTATCTAAATCGTGTAAATAAAGTTTGCTATTAAAGTGTATTTCTGTTATTTTTAGTGACGGTTATAAATAAATAGAGCTATAAATAATTTCAAACGGTGTTTATTATTTGCAATATAGAAAGAACTCGATTTATTTAAAAGGTAAATAAATCAACGATTTTATAAAGGGTAAAATCGTAACAATATTTTATATGGTCGCATAGCAAGAATAAAGCCGAATGTGTCAAAAAAATATTAAGCAGGGTCTGGAGTTTGAAAAAAGGATGTATCCACTGTGACCAACATTTCTGGTTTTTTGGAGCGATGAATCTAAAAGGGCCCATAGACTATCAAGCATGCTCTACAACATGTTCAGCATTTGATAATGTATAGCGTTGTTTGATGGCCATTACAAAAAATAATACACGGAGTTATGCTTGATGTCAGACCGCATGTAAATTGTACAAAAAATGCTCAATTAAATCCCAAATATAAAAAAAAATCTAGTGAAACACGGTGGGTCATCGGTGATCGTATCAGGATGCTTTACCTCATTTGGAGTTGGTTCGATAGTGAAAATTGCCGCGAAATACATAGGGGTATCTTAGAAAATAATCTGGATAGTGATTATGCTAATGATTTATCACTAGCATGGATATTCCAACAACATAACGACCTGAAGCATAGGTCTCAGTCGTTAAGTTTTGGCTGGAGAGGAATCACATTAAGGTCCTCGAGTGGCCAGCACAAAGCCCATATATGAATTCAATAGAGGACTTATGTGGAATCGTAAGACGGGAACATTCAGCAAGAAAATCTACAATATAATATCACACCTGGTGTTGTAAAACTGACAAAACAATGACAAAGAGATGTGCCGAATTAATACGTCGAAAAGGATACAATATACCATTAACTAAAATGGTTTTAATTTTAATTAATTAAAATAATATTTTACTAAATGTTTGATTTATTTGTCCACAACATAGTTGAAAAAAGCAGTAGATAAAATCTATTTTAAAATCTCTTACCAATACAACTTCCCAAATACAGAGAAAATTGCACGTTTTCCCTATAAACAGTAACATCTATATGATGTATCCCTTGCATAGGAACATATATAGTTTTCAAATTAGAACCACCCATCCTGACAATGTCTGCTTACTACACAACGGTAACGTTATGGTAGTAATAAAAAATTTTTACTCATAAACTTTCAAAATTCAAATGTGTTGATATTTTTCTAAAAGGCAATAAACCTTTTTAATGAAAATACCAATTTTTTGATTAGCCTCTACTATTAAAAGTGGTAAAATTGCATAATGTAACTATTCTGTACATTTTAAATATATGGGAAAATAAAATAATATCAGAATCTCAGAAAATGAAGCTACAAAACATACTGAACCGATATTATATTTTTTTCAATGTATCAAATTTTTCGTTGAAACGATGAAATTTTTTTTTGTTTAATCGGCAACGAATGATCTTTAAATATTTCACAATTAAAAAAAAATTGTATCTTGAGACCTTAGTTATAAGCAATATTACAATTTTTACATTATCCTTTTAGATAGTAAATTAGAAGGGATACCAATGATCTCATCGACAAAAACAGTTTAAGATAAAATGTAATATCCATCTTAACATCATAATGCCCATTTTCTCTGAATTTTTTTAGTTTTAAATTTTTCCGTCGAACTAAAACTAGATACAATATTGTAGTCATAAACACTTTATACATAGAAACAGGATATTTGGAAGGACTTTTTTCGAAGAATAAGACAAAGAAAAATTATCATAATTCTTATTCGATGACGTTTACTATGACACCAAGATTTCATAATTCGGTCAAAAACTACTTTAGTTACGTGGGGTATAATTCTTGAATTATATTTAAAGATACTTTGTATCTCTTCTATCCCAAATGTAATTTCTACATCTGGAACAAAAGCTGATTTAAATATAGTTTAGTTCCAAATATAACACTATATATAATTTTACAGGGCTTACACGGGACCATATTTACTTATATGACTTATACAGAACTATATATAATTATATATGATATCTAATATTTAAGATATTGTTACGATTTTACCCTTTATAAAATCGTTGATTTATTTACCTTTTAAATAAATCGAGTTCTTTCTATATTGCAAATAATAAACACCGTTTGAAATTATTTATAGCTCTATTTATTTATAACAGTCACTTAAAATTACAGAAATACACTTTAACAGCACACTTTATTTACACGATTTAGATAGACTAAACGTTAGCCACACTTTAGTTCTTCACACTCTGCGTTTTACTTATAAACTGAACTACTGCGTCACTGAGTACCAGTATTTATATGAGTAATCAGGTATTCTAGTTATTTCCAGTTTATTACGACACTAGAATCTTCCAGCTGTCAAAATTTGTGTAAAGAAATTTCTAGTGATAGAAATTTCTTGTAACAATATAATATATGGTTAATTATCAAAAATATTTTTCAATATGATATGAGATATAATTGTAAATTATTCAATACTAGCTGACCCGGCAAACGTTGTTCTGCCTAGGAATAAATTGTTAGTAAGGAAAACAACGTTTTTTATTAATTTTATGGTAAGAACACTTTATTGCAATAATAATTCAAGGAATAATTTCAGTAAGGGAAGCATTGATTTTAAAGATTAGTACCGGAAACACTCAATGACTGATCCTATGATGAATTTATCAAGATAAGAACAGGCAACTTGATGCCAAAAATTTATTGGTTTGGTGTAGCATCACCAATTCGTTTATTGCAACGCTTTGTAATACACGACGTTTTTGGTTTTTTTGTCTGGAGCGTATACATACAAAGCTGATGGTTTTCCAACACGGGAACAGGCTACGTATAATTGACCGTGAGAGAAGCATGGATTTTGCAGGTTAATTCCGCACACACTCAATGACTGTCCCTGTGACTTATTTATTGTCATTGCAAATGCAAGCCTCACCGGGAACTGTATGCGTTTGAATGCGAATGGCATGTCGTTCGGAATCATTGGAATGCGCGGTATCAAGACGTCTTCTCCTTTGTATTTACCTTTGAGAATTGTTGCTTCGATGACGTTGCTCATGAGTTTCTTAACCGCAAGCCGGGTTCCATTACAAAGACGTGGTAAGTTAATATTTCGCAACATTATGATTGCCGATCCGACTTTCAATTGAAGATTGTGAGGCGGCAATCCAGGCAATTCCAGCGAGTTTAAAAATTCAGTTGGATAGTTAATTGTATCATCTTCTTTTTCAACAGAATCGACCGATTTAAACGTCATCAAATCGCCAGCAATTTGATTTTGACTCAAAAAATTCAATTCGTCAACATCAATGTTTTTTGCCGCTAATATTGCACGTTCGCTCAACCAATTATGGTTTTTGTAATTTTGAGCAATGTTTGGGAACACCTTTTGGATGAGTTCGGCCTTTGATTCGGTAAACTGGCAAAAATCAATGGGAAATGTAATGCAGCCATTTAAAACATCAACGGGGGTTTTTCCATTGCCAATATCCAGCAATTGTTTTGAAAAAACTCTTCCTGATTGGTCGTTCTGCAATTCGACACGCATGTTCTTGCTCAATTTTAGTGTCTTGACGTGTTTCCACAAATCGGATGACTTCAAGCAAGCACTAAGTTCATCCGCTGGCGTTGACCGGGGAGTCACTGGCAATGTTTGGCGAAAATCACCAGCCAAAAGAATCATTGCACCACCCATTCGATTTTGGTTGTCTCGTAGATCTTGCATTGTTCGGTTTAATGCCTCTAAAGATTTTTTATGCGCCATTGTACATTCATCCCATACGATCAATTTGCATTGCTGCAAAACTTTGGCCATGGCACAGTTCTTGGAAAGATTGCACGTTGGAGTTTCATTTATTTGCATATTCAATGGCAACTTCAGGGCTGAATGAGCTGTTCGACCACCTTCCAACAACGTAGCTGCAATTCCTGATGAAGCAAGTGCAAGTGCAATCTCATTCTGCGATCGAATCGTGGCCAAAATCAATGAGATCAAAAATGTTTTGCCAGTTCCACCAGGAGCGTCCAAGAAGAAAATCCCTCCAGTTCCATCGGTCACAACTTTCATGAGAGTGTCGTACGCTTTTTTTTTGTTCCCGATTCAAGAGCGGAATGTTTGTTCGAACTGATTCTCTTAATGCATCGCGATCATATTGTTTTTCACGGCTCAACTCTTGATTAAATGCATTATGCATCGGACGATTGGGTGGTGTCACGCGTAATTGATATAATGACTTATTCCATGTCATTAAGCACATGTCCTCAATTAATATTAATGCCTCGTTGTGAATTTCCTCGCTCATTTGCAAATCTGGATTTGATGTTCTTGTACGCACCAGATGCAAAATATCATCAGACATATCATCTCTGTATTTGGTCCACAAATCAGTCGGATTTGACGGGGAGCATGTTGAGATAATTATCGCAAACAATGTTCGTATTTGATGAGCATTTGATGAAATCACTGCATCACCAAGGGTGTAATCCCAATGAAGGTCATTCTCTAGCAGTGGCAAACGTTGACAGGCTTCTCTGTATGTACCACACAATTCGCCATTCACAGTGCGTAGTTGTTGGAATGATGTTGGGCCACGAACGTTGACTAAAAGCAAACGCAAATAAAAGCACTCATCGTTGCTTGGATGGACCGTGTAAATGCGACCTAATGCATCAGTGGAAAATACGTCCGGGTAGCCCGGAACCGGGTTTCCTTGTTTTCGTCGTTGGAATTTCTTTGACGATTGATTCCATGTATAATATCTTGGCATTTCGGAATATAGCAGCGTCCGGGCGAAGTCATCATTCTGGCACATTTCAAAGAAACTGGTCAATGTTGTAGATGGCGGTCGTTGTGCTCTTTGTAATACGTTCTCCTCAGTAAAGTATACTCTTTGACCGTTTTGCAGATGCACGGCTAAATGAAGAACAGCGGGGTGTCTTTCATGAATAGCGAATGAAAAAATGCGCCAAATAGCTTCGTTACTGCTAACATAGCGCCCCGTTTGATATCTAGTTACTTCATCGTTGGAATTCTGATCGGAGTTTTCAGTGCTGGAATTCTCCGCTTCAGCTTCAATCACAGCCATGTCGCTGCCTTTGGTCACATACTTGCATATGTATTTTATGGATTTCACTGAATGGCAAAATTCGACGTTAATGTGCGCTTTAAATGTCTTCGAGAGCAATGGCGAATACGGAACAATCCAACGATTATCAACTTCAATGTCCTGTTGTTTCACTTTGACAATTGTTGATTCCCCATTGTCCGCTGTCGATCGACGGCGGTACAGTGGATAGCCATCATTTCCGGTAATTGTTTCTGCTACTAATGCCCGTGGATAACGCTTTGAACACTTTCCATTGACCATACACGGGGAAGAGTTATTTATTGCTCCACAGGGGCCATGAATCATGTTTTTTGTAACAACCTCATGCAAGCCTGGATCTTCTTCTCTATTTGGAATTTCCGCTGATATAACATCGTTGATTTTATTCGGTCTTATTTTCTCAATCAACCAAATGAGAATATGTGCGTGTGGCAATCCTCGTTTCTGCCACTCAACTGAATACATCCAGCAGCGCGTCTTGCCAAACACGTGATGCTTTACAATGAAATCCATCAATGTAATGTCGAACATACGACATGGCATCTTGAGCGTATTCGTGCATATGTCGCGGACTTCCGACATAAGTTGCTGGGAGAATTGTCATTCGCCCTACATTTTGTGCGTTTGCGTCAGCATTGATAGCATCACGAAGGTGAATGTATTCTTCAGAACGAAGTTTTTTCTGGTTTGTTCGAATGAATGTCAATCGTTCAGTCTCAATTTTGACGTACATATCGACAACATATTGGTGAAATAGGCGCCGACATTTCAAAATGTGATTGTCCTCATTTTCACGAACCATTAGTCGAAATGAATAGTAGTTCATTGAACTGACTTTTTTGTTTGTTGCAGCGCCTTTAAATAGAATTTTATTGTAATAAAATGATTTTACTTTGTTTGAGGGAATATTATTGTTGAATTTACCTGTTAGTGGATTTATCATCTTGATTGAGAAATGATAACCGTCTTCGCCTTGCCAAAATAAGATGGGATATTGCAAGGCATCATATGATCGGTGGGTTTCGTATACACGCTGCAACTGATCGTTCCGCCGATGTAGAACTATATCACGGTTATCTAAATTTTCACCAACGACGATAATGGCGACATCATCTATTGTTGGCGCATTGAAACGTCTTGCGTGTTCTCCCGCAGGCGTCTTGTCTGCTCTAATTACAATTTTATGATTATCACTTGGCATGCGTTCCAGTGCGGTTTTGAATAATGTTATCAATTCATTGTGTTGATGGAACAAAGTTTGCAGTTGTTCCACAATTTGTCTTTTCACAGAAGAATTGTGTGCACAACGCTGATCTACTTCTTGGGCTGAATTGCCCATGAAATAAATCTGCAAGAATTTATAGTCTGAATCCGGCGCCGGCAATAAGGATCCTGCTCGATGATATATTTGACCTTGAATCTATATAAATAAAATGAATGTGTGGAAGTAAGCGATTGTGTTGTGTTTAAGCGATTGTGTTGTGTTTACCTTAAAAGTGGGCATAAAATTGTCCCGAACCACATGTTTTGCCCCAAATGAAGTCATTTGGAAGCAATTGTTGTATTGCTGTATTTGTGTTAGGAAATGTGTGGAATCTCTTCCTGTTCCAGAAACCAATGAGCGTAATGGCTCTGGTGGAGGGACTAATGGGACCAATTTGACTTTGCCACTTGCACAACACAATCCAGGGGTTTCATTTTTGTACTTCAATGCCTTACAATGTGGACAGACAACGCTCATCGATCCAATAGCTACCGATTGATCTGCACTGTAATCAATTGTCCTACTGTAGTGAAATGCAGCTCGATGAGTAATCAGTGGAACATTTGACTGTCTTCTTGCTCGATTATTTACATTCACTGTCACGCGATGCGTTTGTACTGCCCGATAATGTCTCATTCGACGCATTTCAACTTCGTTTGCATTTGCTCTTTCTTCTTGTGTTCGTAGTGAACGTGTTTGTGATGCTCGATTACGTTCGATTTCATTGCGCTCTTCGCGTTGCTCTGCCGTTTGGTTAGATCGAAAATTCGATTGATTTGTGGCATTGCGAGTTCTGCGACCTAAGCTGCTACGTCTTATCGGTGGCATTTCAATGTGATTATATTGATTGATTGATTAGATGTGTTCAGTTTTATCGTTAAGGGATTGACAGCTCAATGGTTGGTTTTTGAATTATGCCGATTCGCACTCAACGGATTGCTTTGCCTTTTTTTTAACCGTAATTTTAAAAATTGGATTTTAATACCCTTACCTATAGGTTGGGGTATACTTAGTTTGTCGAAAAAAATTGTGTCATATAGAAGGAGTCACCCTAGAACTCAAGTACGTTCTGATAAAGTTATCAGGAGCAAATTTTTATTAAAATGAAGCATGTGTGTTCGTCTGTACGTCCGTCCGCCTGTCGGCTGTTTAACGCGATACCTCGCAAAGCAGTTAAAAGAATGACTGTTAGTTTAATATTACTTTATCTCCAGATGAGTTTATTGATATTTAGTAAATATTACTTTGAAACAAAATTTTTTTGTATAGGCTCGTTTTATAGGATTTTTGGGGTCGCCAGATTGAAAGGTGAAACTTTGTATGTAAACTAAGACATTCCCGTCTTCGACTTACCCCCACGATCAAGGGTCCAAAAAATTGATATGGGTAACGTTTTTTAGGTTTTTGAGGAGGCTACAATACTACCCCGGGAAGTTAGCCAAGGTAAGGGTATACATAAGTCGACTTATGCCGACTGTTCTTTTTACCTTTTATTGTTTTTGTTTTTCTAAATCGAATGTTTTTATTTTATTTAGTTTATCATTTGACTTAATATTTTTTCACTGCTTTTTCACTTTACAATTATGTATTTTTGCACTTTTGTTTGACTGTTGTCTTTCGCGCTGCCGATAATGACTGACTTAAGCTTTAGTTTTTTT
The DNA here is from genome assembly GCA_949748255.1 of Eustalomyia histrio. Lineage (NCBI taxonomy): Eukaryota > Metazoa > Arthropoda > Insecta > Diptera > Anthomyiidae > Eustalomyia > Eustalomyia histrio. The sequence goes on along the minus strand of OX456523.1, from coordinate 76,857,989 downwards.
AATTACATGATACTTAAGAACATTATTACTTAAAAAGTAACTGGACATTTTTTAACAATTGGAACGAAGTAGAAATCATAGAAAAATCCCGGGTAAAAAAACCTCAAAAAGGCTCAATATTAAAAACTTATAATTATGTTTAATGATAATCAGTATCAAACACAAAATATATTAATGTTTAATGATAATCAGGGTCAAGTACAAAGTATATCTAATTATAGTTGTAACCGAGGTCAAAATGTTTTTTTCCTTTCGAAATTTGTGTAAATTTGGATATTTTTTTTACTAAAATGTTCGTATTAGCCAGAGCAAGGTTTTTATTGAAAGGAAAACTTTGAAAGTTTCCGGAAAACCGAATAATTTGGGAAAAACTACTTAAAAGTTCTTAAATTTTAGGAAATTAAGTTTTTTGAAAATTATCTAACTTTCCGGCGAGCTTCTCTAAATTTTCTTTCCGTAAAAACCAAGTTCGGGCCATAACAAACATTTAAAAAAAAATTAGCCAAATCGGTCCATCCGTTCCCGAGTTATGCGCTTTCCAACGAACATCATTTCATTTTTATTTATATAGATATGGTCCAATATAAGAAATATAATATACATATATAATTATATATAGTACAATATTTGAAAAGAGTATTTTTGATATGATATAAGATATAATTAGATATAACATAATTTTTATGTGGTTCCATATTAATGGTTTCGAATACCAGCCAGGGAGATAAATTTTTTAAGTGTTTTTTTTAATTTCTTTTATATTAATATTTTTAAAAAAACTTTTAAATTTTAACTCATTTCGGGGCAACCCCTAGAAATTTTTGATATAAGATATAATTAGTTTATAACAATCTAGGTACATATAACATTATATATGATCTTTGTTTCCAAAACTCCTATAAGTTGTAAAAATTTATATATTGTTTTTGTTTTAAATATAATTACTTATCTACATTTTTCGTAAAATTATATATAATATTATATATAGTTATATATAATTATATAAAAATCAGATAAGTACAGCACCAATTTGTAGATATGTAGAAATTTTTCCAAATTTCCGAATATATAATTATATATGTCCCAAAGATATAATTATATATAACACAATTATACGAAAAATGTAGTCTTATAAAGTCAGCCACATAATGCTGAGTGCTTAAGTCACTACAACTCTGGCAGACCGAGTTCAAATCCTGGCGAAGGCATTGGTTGTTAGAATTTTAATATTTTTTAATTTAAAATTTTTTAATACGTAAATTCGGAATATGTATTATATTGTTAAAACTAATCTAATACAATTCAATCTGTCATTTTCCGGATAAATTTGGATCTTATTTAATCTCTAAATATATTGCTGTAGCTTATTTGATCTGCCATTTTTCGGATCAATTTAGATCCTTCTAAATCCCCAAATATATTGCTGGATTTAAATTGATCTGCCATTTTTCGGATCAATTTAGAGTTTCCATTTTTTTTTTTTTGAAAAATGGAATATCATAAAGAAATACACTACGCGAAGTTGTTCTAAATATTGAGGAAATAAATATTTAAATATAAAATTTAAACTTGAATTTTTATTTTTAACTATATGACCTTGAGCCGAACCAAATCTAACACACAACAATTGAACAGGTCAACTATAAAAATATTTAAGTATAGTAATTATTAAAGAAAATGATACTAAAGCATAAAGCTTCTGTTTTCCATCATTTTCCACACATTGTGACAAAACTTATTTAAATTAAAACATTTTTTTCTGGAAATAAAAACTGAATATCATGTTTTTTTTGTATATTTTCAATAGGGTTCAGAAAAAATAGAGAAAAAAATGATTTAAATTCAAAAATGAAAATCGTGAATACGAACGGTAGCTTTGTAAAACGGCTTTAGCTACAGAATTCAACGTACTCAAAATAGCTTTACCAGTAGGGAGCCCAGCTTGTTAAAAAGTCTTAAATTCGAGCACATGGCATCATAATGCTGTAAAGCGATAAAAATTCTTGGAAACCATTTTTAATTAACTACGTTTAAGGATATTGTGAAAAATTTTAACATTTCTAATATCTAAGGACCAAGACCAAAAAATAAACAGATATTTTTACAGTTAGTAAAATTTTCAAAGATAATTTATTGTCGATTCAAGAAACAAAATTTATTTATTTTAACGAAATATTAGAGTAATTCAGAAAAATAGTATCTTCTTTATACTAGTTCCGTATGTTTTTTCGCTTAGTTCTCTGAGATTCTGATATTCTTTATTTATCTATATATTTAAAATGTACGGAATTTGAATAAAACAAAATAATTTATTTATAGGATTCATCAACCGATATGTGTTTATAGAATATGTGTGTTTTTAGTTTTTAGAGTACACTCAAAGAAATGAACATGGTATTTCTGTTTAATTAGCTTTGGCCGACACTGTATGTGTAACTCAGTATTATGGACTCAAAAGAACCGGTAGGGTCGAATACACCGAAAGAGCCTGAACAAAAAAGGCTCTGCCTTCTTATACAGGCTCTAGCATGTACAAGACTTTGGTTCTGATCTTTGGTTCAAGACTTTGTCCGGATCGAAATACATACATCAGCCTAACTAAAAATCGTTACTTTGCTTTGTTTTTGTAAGTATACGAAATTCGAAAGCTCTTTATAAACTACCCTACAAGAATAAGACCGGTTAAATTAGACTGGTAGTGTTGACGGAAATACCTGTCAATGCGTAGAACAAAGTTTCTATCAAGTTCTTAAAGACAATATGAAAAACTTGACCGAAACTTTATTTTTTTAACAACAAAAAATGCAATTTATATTAGTTGTTTCACTCTTGCATATATGCAAGAGTGAAATGACAGATATTTTATTTTGTTTATGTGTTAGTTTCAGTCATCAATTTCTTCCCTACATAATTAGCAAAATTTTAAAAACTGAAAACTATGTATAAAAAATAAAAAAAGAAAAAATGTAGTTCCATTAACAAACGATTAAACAATAAAAAACAAGTAAAAAAGGCTTAAATTTGGCTGTGCCGAATTTTTGAATACTATCCACCAATATCTTAAAAAATGTTCTCTATTGTTTTTGACACAAATAATGTAAAAAAATTTTGAAGTAAAATTATGGTGGTGAAAAAAATTTTTTGAGGTGATAAACTTTTTGGATGCGAAAACACATTTTGCGGTGAAAAAAAATTTTGAGGTGAGTACAAAATATTATTCACTTCTAAGCGACTGGTGAAAAAATATGAGAATATATATTTTGTTCCTGTTGCTTAAATTATACTAAAATACACCAATTTGTATGGAGAATTAGAGGTACCTTCAAATTTTCGCTCACAACATTTTAACCGCTGGACCAATTTTGCTCATTTTCAATAGCAAACTGCTCAGGAGGATGTCGAATAATCCCCGGTTGCGTCTTCGTGCCGGGATCGCAATTTCAACAGACGGACAGAAAGACATACAGACGGACATCGCTAAATCGACTTAAAAATTCATAAGGATCACGAATATATATTCTTTATGGGGTCTTGAACCTATATTTCGACATGTTACAAACTGAATGACAAACTGATATATACCCTCACCATATATGGTGGAGGGTATAACAAATGTTTTTGTTTTTTCATTTGTATTGTTGTAATATACCTTCAAAATACAGTGTTCGGGACATAAAACACCATTTTTCTCAAAAAATAATAAATAAGAAATAAATTGTGACTACAGATTCGTGTTTTTAACCCCAAATTAACAAAGTACCAAGTTTTATAAAGTTATAAAAAAAATTTTGGGACGATATGTGTTAAACATAAATTCTATACAGGGTGATTCAGTCGCGACCCGCCGAATTTCACCAGCGTTTTCCTTGGCTCGTTTTATGAAAATATGTCCATTACGACCATCCCCGAAAATGCAAGTGTGCGAAATGGCAGCGGTCTGAAAATTTTCGGATTGGTGGTTGAAGGGTAGTATGGTAAAATTGCTAACTTCTGTACCTGTGATCTGATTTTTTGTTTTTGGGCCTGTTGGAAATGTCTTTGGGAGATCTTTCATAATTAAAAAAAGTGAAATCGTCGAGATACAGGGCTTTTGGAAAAAAAATTGGAAAAAAGACATAAGAACGCGCACATAACCTCAATTTGCTCATTTAGGTGGCAGGTAACTTATGCTTTTTTCCTTAAAAGATTGCCCTAGCTTTTACCTTTCCAAAATGCCCTAAACAAAGCCCAGAGGTCTTACCGTTCCAAAGTTATAACCATTTGACTGAAATGCAAACATTCGCATTAATTCTTATAGACTTTTTCCATCAATTTGCAAAGATGTTAACATCTTCCCAAAAGAATTATAAAGGCCAAAAATTCTACATCTGCAAAAGATGATCCTTTCTCGTTTTATTCCATCTTACATCTTTCGTAATTTTAAGTGTCATCACTAAAAAAATTACAAAAACAAATTGATTTTCTTTGTGCCATCACTAGCAAACTGACATTGCAGAAAATAAACAAAAAAAATTATTGACCAAAGGAGAATGAGCGGCCCATGTAAGAATTTCATTCTTATGTCTACCAAAAATTCTTCTTCATCATAATCTTCTTCCAGAATGACCTTTAATATTTAAATGTACTGCATTAAAATTCGGGTTTGTTCTTGAAAAACAACAACTACTCGAATGATTAATGCTTTCTCTAAAAATATGCGTCCTTTTCTTTAATTTTTTGACAGCTGAATAAATGGCAAGATGAATGATGTTGCCAATGTAAACACTTGTTTCACACTTTCAACATCTTCCGCGAGTTTCACAAAAATGTTGTTCAGTGTAAAAAGCCTATTAACGAGATCTAATGTCATATTTATATGGGGATTTCAAACATAAATTACCGCACAAATACGTTATTCTTGACCTCATTTACAAGGGTGCGATTGATATGGAAGATCTATTGAACCAGAAGAGTGAACTAGGTCATAGTTAGGAGCTGAACTATAAAGATCGCTCTACAAAAAGAACTAAAATGCCCAAGCCTACTTTGAATCAATAACTGTTACTTCCTGCCAACACTGCTGCAAAGAATGCTTCAATAAAATAATAATATGCTATCAAGATTAAAAGCATCAAAAACCGATATATTCAGATCAGTAATTTATATAAGAGCGGAGTAAAACAGCGGAAATTAGAAATTAGAGAACAAAATAACATGATTACAAATATCTCCGGTTGATTAGTTTTCTGTCTGAAACTAGTTATCCACTGTTTTCGTTTTCTGAAATTATATCGAAAACAGGAATTCCTATGTTTACTGTGTTATTGACAATGGGTGTTATTTGCATCTATTATTGATAACAAGATGTTTTTGGTTCTTTTAATTTTTTATAACAAAATAGAATTTGCTTTGTTTTTGTGAATATACGGAGGTATAAACAAGCAGAAATGTTATCGATAATAATTAGTACTAATTTTAAACGAAAACTTTAAAAATAATTAGATTGTACTCACTTTTGATTTGATTTCTGCTTACTAGTTGAACTGCTACTCGAACCAGATATTTTACCACCTGTGGCACCACTAACTGGCAAAGTTTTACCCGCCGGTGTAAAAGCCCTAGAACCACTCGATGGTAGCCAACCAGCTGCATTTGTTTTCGAATTTAGTTTTTGTAAAACTTTAGCCTTAATTTCATTACCATCCCAAACAACTTCATCTTCCCAGTGTAACTGAGAAACCATAAGAAAGGCATCCTCTGCCACTGGTTCTTCTTTAATAACCTCCAATTTAGGTTCTTCCTTTTTGATATGTTGCTTCGATTTAGAACTCTTCTGTTCCTGCCGTGTTTTAAAACCATAATTGAAACCATCGCCTGAATCGGGCACATCCAACATATCGTACCAAATTTGTGCTGGGCCATAACGCCAATCAGCAATTTTTGGTTTATTTTCATTGTTATCGCCACTTTCGGGTTCTTGTCTAATATCCTCATCATTAAAAATGCTTAGCAGCCTATCTTCATCATCCGATTGGCATTGGATTGGATTTGGTTCGAGTCCGTAGTGTATACCAAAACCTTTTTTACGAGGTTCTTCAGAATCACTTGTGGAATCTGAACCAGGATTGAGAATTTTGTGATCCCGAGATTGTTTTCGCTTACGTCTTCTCTTTTTAACATGACGCCAAATTTGGGGAAGACTTGATGGTTTGCCTGGTCCAAAAAGTCGAGAAAATCTTAAAACTTTATCAGGACGAAAATCGGGAAATAATTCGCGAACATCTATGTTGGCATATTTGGAAGGTAACATATCAGCTAAAGGTGTATCCAATTTACGTTCTGGTGCTACAAATTAAAAAAATATATATTGAATTGATTGCTAAGGTGTTAGCAGAGGTTTTAAAATAAACCGTTTTGTGTTTAAGTCTGGTACGAGAAAATTTTTTGAAATGAAAAAAAAATCTTTTTATTATGTAATCATGGAGAATGCAGTTTTGTCCAACGTACAAAAGATTTTTTTTACTCATGCAGTTAAAGTATTTAAAAATATGTGCAAAAAATTAAATATACAGTTATGTGCGAAAAAATAGGCACTTGCATGCAACAAATTTAAAGTAAAAAAACACACATACATTTTGGAAAGAAACTAACAATATTATTTTTAGATCAGTACAACAACAGCTCTTCATTTTAAGCAACAATTCAAACTTTGTTGTTGCAATTAAAAAAAAATAACATTAAAAAGTATTATTTGTTGCATGCAACAAATTTAAAGTAAAAAAACACACATACATTTCGGAAAGAAACTAACAATATTATTTTTAGATTAGTACAACAACAGCTCTTCATTTTAAGCAACAATTCAAACTTTGTTGTTGCAATTAAAAAAAAAAAAACATTAAAAAGTATTATTTGTTGCATGCAACAAATTTAAAGTAAAAAAACACACATACATTTTGGAAAGAAACTAACAAAATTATTTTTAGATTAGTACAACAACAGCTCTTCATTTTAAGCAACAATTCAAACTTTGTTGTTGCAATTAAAAAAAAAACAACATTAAAAAGTATTATTTGTTGCATGCAACAAATTTAAAGTAAAAAAACACACATACATTTTGGAAAGAAACTAACAATATTATTTTTAGATTAGTACAACAACAGCTCTTCATTTTAAGCAACAATTCAAACTTTGTTGTTGCAATTAAAAAAAAAACAACATTAAAAAGTATTATTTGTTGCATGCAACAAATTTAAAGTAAAAAAACACACATACATTTTGGAAAGAAACTAACAAAATTATTTTTAGATTAGTACAACAACAGCTCTTCATTTTAAGCAACAATTCAAACTTTGTTGTTGCAATTAAAAAAAACAACATTAAAAAGTATTATAATTTCCTATAGTCGAATGTGAATAAAAATAGGGACAGTAAGAAAATAGTTTGAAATATTATTAGTATTTTATATTTTTTGATTGAAATGTAATAGTGGTCATTGTATCTAATAGATGGAAACATTTCTGTATCATATTTATGTAAACAAATGTACCAAGTATGGAGCCAAGGGTGGAAAAGGTATGGGATATAGAAAATCGGAACAGATTGTCATATGCATGGAATTTTAAGATTTAGTTTGTGCCAGACTTCTTCGTTGGTATTGTTTGTCAATTGTAAGCCAAACAAAAGAAGACCTGATCAATATTAAGTCCTTAGAAAGCTCATTTACTATCGAAAATTTGGAAATTATTTACAAATTTTAAAGAGGATCGCAAAATTAATTTTGTTTTTTGTGGGTTTTTAAATCACATTGCAATTATTAGTTGATAGTTTTTAAAAGTAGACGTGTACTTCTTCTTGAAATTTGCAAATATAAATAAGTGAACACATATTTCCAAAATAATATTTCAAATACAACTTTTATACAGGTCTGGCTGATAGTCAAAAGCATACCTTTTTCTGATTTGGAATCAGAATCCATGACACTATCCGAACCGCATTTACTATGTGAATCTTGAGCACCTTGATTTCTAATTGGTATACTAGGAGGAGGCATAAGTTCCTTGTCATTTTTGTTAATCGATGTAGAACCTGCACCAGCTTCAACTTTAGACGCTGGTATAGCTTCTTCTAGATCTTCTAGACTATTTGAGGATGAGCTCTTATCTTCTAAATTTTGTGATGTAAACGGAGGAGTTTTTGGACAATCTTCGGATAGCTCCGTGATATCGGAATAATCTACTGCATTAACATCTTTAATAATTTCACCATTCTCATCTTCTTGTTCATCTTTAGGATCTAAAAGACCAGATTTTAAAGCATCAAAATCACTCATTGTAGTTTTCTCTTCATTCTCCTTTTTCTGGTCTTCCCCCTTTACGTCTTCATCCACTTCTTCCGATTCTATAACTTCATTTAACATGGAATCTAGCCCCATTCTAAAATAAGAAACATAATTAAATATATATTTACATATTTATAAAAAAATATTGTTTACTTGGCCAAGGAACCCAAATGTTCACGAAATTCGGAATCAAAGGCACCACCTCCATCATCATCCATTAATTTACCCTCCGAATCAATGTTACCAAAAAGAATACCTGTCAAGTCCATACCAAAGCCTCCTTCATCTCCATGCTGACTACTTTGGCTACCGCATTCACCATTACCAATGGATCCATCATCATCACTGTCGGTATCCATAATTTATAAATGCTTCTTCTTATATATATATGACTTATATATGTTTTTAATACTTTGACTAAAGTATTTAAACATTGATTTAAATTAATTTTTGTTAATGATTATTCTAATTTTTATTGCAAAATTTTATAATTATATGCACAACGTTAAAGAAAGCGGTGTTTTTCACACAATTAACAATCACTGAAAAAACAAAAAGTTTATATGTCAAATATCTGGGTTTGCACAAGATGAGAACAGTTATAGGACTATTGCCAAGATAGCACTTTTTCCAAACATCCAGCGCGATTAAATTACCCTTGTCGTCGTCTACTTCTAATTTCTATCCCCTGTATTGCTGTCACGAATTGTCAAATATTTCACAATTACAATTTATATCCCGAAAACTGGACCTTGGTCCGATAATTTTAAAAAAGATAGTTGCCAAAATGATATCACTGATAGTATATCGTTTCATGTTATCTTCTGTTACATTCACGTAATTAGTTCAGTTTCCTCATTGAATAAAATGGTTTCACGTTATTGTCATAACAAGTGTTCTATGATGTCTGCCATCAACTGTTACTTTTATTGGAATTAACTTATAAGACAATACAAATTTTGGTAAATAAAAACAGAGATAAGTTTAATTATTTATTATTTGCAGAAAAAATAATTTTTAATTTAATGTTGTATTTTACGAACTAAAACCATGGAATTTTTTAACAAGTGAGAAAGACCTCCATAACAGCGCAATTGATATCGAAACTGATTGGAGTCCGTTTTAATACCGTCAGTGAGGGACCATATACGGACCGATATATCTGATGAAAAACGGAGTTATTCGTTGAAAGTCGTCAATAACGGATTGTTTACGGATCCGTATTCGTACCGTTTTTCAACAAAAAAAACGGATTTATGTAAATGCCTATTTTTTTTTATTTTGTATAACAAATTATAGTTTTTTTCTTTAAATGTTTTTATATAGATATGTAATAAAATAAAATAACAAAACAAAACTTTTACAAATTTAATTAAATGAAATATTCATCTCCAGCATAACTAGCATCTCTATCCATCACTGCGGTTATGACCCATTGAATATCATGAACAAATAAAACAAAGTTTACGAAATGATGTAGCATACAATGCAAATTTGCACATTTTTTAACAAAATTTATTATAAATTAGCAGACAATATTTTTACTCGCAAAATTGCATAAAGTTGCGCATATCACCGTAAAACTTGTTTTAAATTTCATGAATATTTACCTCATAAATATCAATTTAATTTATTTTCGGTGTGAGATGTAAGAGAGCTTACTTAAAATATGCATCTGTTTTTCTAAACTTTAGCGCGCGACCTGTATTATGATCACCTACATGTTTTAATTATTCGTTTTTGACACCAAAACGAACAACTATTGAAATTCGAGGAAGTCCGTGTTATACGATACAGAAACGGATGCACCAAAACGTATTGTTTTCAAAAATATAATTGTTAATGTACGGTTTACGTATAAGCTTTGACGGATACGTATTTACTGTCCGTAAACGTGCTGTAAAACCGGATTCATGAATATGTACGTGTCCGAGAGTCCGTAAAAATGTTTCTTGGGTACATATACTTAAACATACATTTTCGACAAACAATTTGCTTTGTATTACTCAGCTGTTTTTGACATATTGATCAACTAAATCAACAATAAAAAACCATGTTGTTTCTGTAATGTTGTACTTGTTGTAGAATCAACGCCACCTGTTTAGTGAATACGCCTTGAAAGAATGTTAGAAGAGTCAAAACAAATGCATATGAATGAGCCAAAACACACTTACATATCTTTACAAGTAGTTGTTTCATGATTGAATTTTTTAGTATTGACAGAAAAAAATACATAACAAAACGTTCCGTTTACGTATCGATTTTGGTACATGGAATCCAACTCCATTTACGAACTGTTTTCTGGATCCGTATACGAAACAGGAAACGGATTTTAAGGAACATTGAAATTGATTTGAATTGGTTAATATACCGTTTACGGGCCGGGATGACTTGTGAAAAACGGAGTTGTGTCCGTCAAAAGTCAGTCGATGACCTTTTTAAAACTTTATAACGAATATTTCTTTATAACGAATGGACTTCACAATATATCCCAAGAAACATTTTTACGGACTCTCCGATACGTACGGATTCATGAATCCGGCTTCTACTGTAAGTTTACGGTCCGAAAATACGTATCCGTCAAAGCTTGTACGTAAACAGAACATTAACGGACCGTATAATTGAAAACAATACGTTTTTACTCCGTTTTGGTGTATCCGTTTCTGTACCAGTTTTTCTTCCGTTGCTTTTGGATTTGCTTAGTAATAAAAAACGAATACTTAAATATCCCTTAGGTAAATATTTATGAAATTGAAAACAAGTTTTACGATGATGTGTGTAAAATTATGTTGATTTGCAAATAAAAATATTGCCCGACAGCTTAAAATAATTTTGTGAAAAAATTTACAAATTTGCATTGTCTGCTTCATCATATCGTAAGTACCACAATTTAAACCAAAATTAAATATTTGTTTTATTTCTTTCATGATTTTTAATGGGCCACAATCGCAGTGATTGATGGATGGTAATTGTGCTGGAGATAAATATGGTATTTGTTTGGTATTTGTTGTATTCAGTTTATTAAGTTTTGTTATTTTAATTTAAATATCTTTGTTAATAAATTTAAAGAAAAACAAATAAAAATTTGCTATTAACAATTAAAATAATATGCCTTTACACAAATCCGTTTTTTGGTGAAAAACGGTACGAATGCGGACCGAATACAGATCCGTAAACGATCCGTTACTGACGGACTATTAACGGGCAACTCCGTTTTTCATCCGATATATCCGGTCCGTAAACGGTCCGTCATTGACGGACTTTTAACGGACAACTCCGTTTTTCATCATTGTTGTATTTTGTTTATCGGATAAGTAAAATTATATACAGGGTAATAATCCAAGTTCTAAGTTTAAATTGAATATGTAAATAAATATGTTTATAGTTTGTTGCAAATTAAATTATTGGTAAACAATTTGCCTGTACAAATCTGTTTTTTGTTGTTTTTATTTCTAACGCCTTTAGCAACACTGGTCGGTAACAAAAAATAGTAAGGCATCTTTTTGAGATCCAAAATGTCATTTCTGTTCATTTGTTTTGTTCTTGGCCTCCAATTTAAAACAATTCTTTAGATTTTTAGCAAAAAGTTATATAAAGTTATTAAGTAAAATATGAATAAATACGATACAGCCCGACGGCTAAAACGTATGGTTCGTGAAGAATGTAAAATAAGCGAATTCGATGCGAAAGTCGCACGTAAATGTGCAAAGTATTACCAACAAATATGTAAGTTCTTAATAGAAACTGGAAATGCCTGTGCTGAAAATGTTTAAAAATATGTAACGCATTTCAGGTAATTTAGAGACTTCCCTTAATAAACAAGAACTAGAATTATCGGCATGTCGTAAAAGAGTTAATTCTTTAAAGCGTTGTAATAGCAAACTAGAAATGCATATTCAGGAAGAGGAAACGCGTTTGTGTGACATCATACAAAATATAAAACAAATCCAAGCGGATTGTTACCAAGCTTTACAAAAACAAACGGAAGAAAGAACAGCATCATCCAGGACATCGGATTGGTAAATAACTACTGGAATAATCGAAATAATTACAAGTTGTTAACAATTTATATCCCTTAGTATTCGCAGTTTAAAACTGTCTACACAAACGTATATTAATTTAACTGCTTTGCCCCACATGATACAGGGAGTAACATTGTGTGAAAAAGAGACATCAACTGACTGGAAACCCTTTTGTATTGATCCTTTGAAACATACTCAAAAAGAAGTACAAGATAAGATTTGGCATGACACTCAATTTGATTCTGTCTATCGTGAAACGTGGAAGAATTTAGTATTGTGTGATCTATTAGAAGAACACAATGTAGACATGGAAACTGAAATTGGTACCGTTACTAATATTATATGATTTGCATATTATTCTAGAATGTTTTCTTTTAATTTTTATTATGATTTACTCGTTAACCACAACTGCCGACCACTTTTGTTTCACAGTATTGGGGATATAAATGTCTTAAACATATCAAAGATACATACATTTCAGCCATTTAGGATCACTCATGACGTGTTCATCAGAAATTAAAATTAAATTTTTTTGTGTTAGTAGATATATAAAGCTTGTGCTTGAACGAAGAAAAACAAAAAATTTAAATTGAAATTTTTGGCAGTTGTGAATAAAAATTGCCATAATTTTGGTAAAATTTTCACTATTTATTGTTTTATAAAATAAATTATAATAAAATTATCTTCGTTCAAGCAATAGGTAATGATATTTTGAAGAAATGTTCAAAATTTTAACAAGATTGGTTCATAAATTTTTGAAAAATCGGGACTTAAGATTTAAAAAACAAAAAAATATAAACTAATATAATCTCGATCTCGGCACGTTAAATATCCTGGGCATCCCTTTGCTCCTGTCTATGACGAATTATAAAAACCCACCTAACCCGCCAATTCCTAAGAATTATGTTGGGGGATTCGTCGTGTAATGATATGATATTCTGTTCAATCGAATTATTCGATTTGTGTACAATCTTAAATATCATGATCACGTTAATTACGTAGAGGATTTTTAAAGATACACTTGCGCTTGTTAATACATTTTTATAAAGTCTTTGAGGCTTAATGTTCTAAATATTTACTAGAACATTTTTTACTTTCAAGTTTAAGAGACCCACAATTAAATTATTTTCCTTGTAACACGTCGATTCTTCAACGATCTTTTCAGGATAGGGAAGGTAAAATTTGGAATTATTAACCTTAAAAAAAGTTTTGGTTTGTCAAATTATTAAGACCCAAACTAAAAGAATATGCCTACACTAATCATCTTTAATTTTCCTATGTTAAATTTTAGGTTTTTTATGTTTACTTAATTGTATCATTAAATTTTACTGGTTAATTTCTTACATATTTGAACGCAATAATTCATAGGGATTTATTAGGGAAATGTAAAAATAAGGACAAAATGAAAATGTTTTAAATTTAATTTGTTTTCTTTATTGTTAATTATATAATTTTTTTGAAGATTTAACTTATAAATAAATAATTACGTATTATGTAGTACTATCATTGAGTTGGTTGTGAGCCAAATTTGGCCCTAAGGGCTTGCTTTGAAATTGTATAATAAAATACATTCTGAATTCAGAATTATAATAAATGCTTTTTTAAAAAATCTTTGTTCCAATAAATTTAATCTCTGAAAAATGTTTAGAAAATTCAATTACTAAACTCAACTAATTTTATCAAACGTTGCATTATATAAATTTTACAGTAATTTGAGATGTCCTGTTACTTGATCTATAGGCTCAACAGCTGCAGGTCCAATAGCTAAAACAGTCTTTGAATTGGGTTCAATTTGAGTTCGGCCGGCATCACGTATTAAACAAGTATTCAAATTTCTGGCCTCTGCTGCTCTCTTAATAGCCATCATTTCTGCCTCACTTTCTACTTTTAATGCAATTTTAGCACAGCCTGAATTTTCCCAAGCTCTAACAACACTGGGCATACTTCTTACTGCCTTTTGATAGGCACCTACGGCACCATGACCACATTGGGCAGCAACTTTTCCCTTGCCCATTTTTAAATCATTGCGTACTACTAAAACCATTTTGTAATTAAAACTGAAGCTGGTATAAAGCTAAAAGGAACGTTCATTAGAAATTATAATTCAAATCTAATTTAATAATTTACTGGATCTTCCTTAGCGTCTCCAGATCCCAAAACGATAGCACCGGCACAATTGTCGTCAGCAGTCTTTTTTACAGCATCAATCTCTTTGAGATCATGCCTTTTGAGGGCGTATTTATAGCCAACGAAAAATGATAATAGTACTGCCAGACCATTGACTATTTGTGTTGTGTCCATTAGTTTATGATCACCCATATTTTTACTTAATTTCAATAAACCACAGTAGTATTACAAACCACATTGGATTAGAAATGCCACAGGGTATACCAGTGATGTCAGAAGTGACAGATGTCAAACGAGTGATCCAAAACCGTATGGTGAGGGTTGTTGTTGTATTTCATGTCCTAGGCGAGAAAGAGATTTAAAAACAATGTATACAAAAAAATAATGTGTAAAAGTGAACAACTACACAGCATGTTTTAAAACATATGATCGCCAAAAATATCAAAGAGATACCATAGAAGTGCAACATGACTGTATTTACTAAAATTGTTGTTTTATAAACTTAGTACAAACTCACAACAAATTTTATACTTCGGTTACATATTGTAATAACAAAAACTGTTTTATGTTTTTATAGCATTTTTGCACATAATTAATGTATTTTTTTTATTTTATCTCAGTATTCAAAAGAACAAAACATACAACAAAGTTTCACATTTATATGATCTGTGAAATGTATAAGCAAATAAACACACTCACAAAACACATTTAATTAATCGTCAGCTTATTATTAGTTTGCCCAAAGATTTAAAAGAAAAACAATGAAAATGGTTTTCATTCTTAATTTTATATCAAAGTTGATATTAGTTTTCTCAGTTATGATGCCAGATATCGAAAAACGGGTTTCAGAATTAGAAAGAGGATATTGATATTATATATAATCCAATCGCCTCTATTATTACAAAAATGGTGATTGGGCCAAACCAATAATAAGCTGACGAATTGGAAAATCAGACGCAAGGAAGAGAGACAGAATAATTGTCATACAGTTGTTTCACCTACAGTTTTTCATAGCGCAGTTGCTTTTATAGTGTATTAAAATAGTAGTTTTCACGTAGTTTTCTAAAAGGCCGTAAGGGAAAAAAAGGCGCTCTAATCACCGTGTCTTCACTGTGTACGCTGTGAGAAATGCAATAACTTTGAGGCAAAGGCCTGCGCTAAGTTGATTGGCGGCGGCTGTTCAAAAAATCGGCGGCAAACCACGGATACGAGCCAAAATATATTCGGCTAAATAACCTTTCAGCGGCTCATACAAAAAATCAGCTAAAAGCCAGCTTTTAAAATTATTGGTAGAAAAGGAAAAATTGTTTCCTAAACTCTAAAATCATTCTCATAAAATTGTATTAACACATATTTTGTGTAATTATTAAAGTCAAATAGAGAAAATTATTGGTAAATTATCATTTTAAAATGCTGGCTTTAACTGCATTTAAAATATGCTCAAAATCTAGTTTTAACTGGATTTGAATCATATGGTATGCTATTATATACGAACTATATTCGAAATCTATTTAGCCGATTTTTATAGATAGGATGAATAGTTGCTAGCAATCGCCGCAATTTTTCTTAATTTGCTCAGCGCAGTTGTCTGTTGAAAGCTATCAAACAGTACTGCCATATGCAAATTTGAAGAGATTCCAAATCGGCTAAAAAGTTCTAGATTTTTTTGCGCGTATTAAGTCCAATCGTTTACTTTTCTCAATCAAGTCCAGTAAGAATTACACAGTAACAAACTTACAGAGAGTAGAACAAATTTACTCGAAAAATGAAAATTTAAAAAAAAAGTACGCCAACGGAAAATTTATAGCAATTTAAAAGTTTGTTATACAGCTAATTGTAAAACCAAATGCAAAAATCAATTATAACTGGTCGATATGAAAAAGAGGATTCTTGTTATAAAACCTTAAGCATAAATATTTTAGAAGGTTTTCTTATCTTTTCTATAATTCATTTAACAATATTTGTTGTTTTGAATTTGCATAAAACAACGTAGTTGTAAAACATTTTTTGGTTTTTACAAAAACTTATCACGTTTTTCAATCATACATATGTTTGTTCTGCTTGTAAATTCTTGTACAGTAAAAATTTGCAGAGAGAAGAAGATCTCTCAATATCAAACTGTCAGTTTATTCTCTACTTTTTATTTATGTTTACTGAGTATTTGTGTAAACGAACGACATTCAGTAGAAATAAATATTTTAGAAGGATTTCTTATCTTTTCTATAATTCATTTAACAATATTTGTTGTTTTAAATTTGCATAAAACAACGTAGTTGTAAAACATTTTTTGGTTTTTACAAAAAGTTATCACGTTTTTCAATCATATGTTTGTTCTGCTTGTAAATTCTTGTAGAGTAAAAATTTGCAGAGAGAAGAAGATCTCTCAATATCAAACTGTCAGTTTATTATCTATTTTTTATTTATGTTTACTGAGTATTTGTGTCAACGAACGACATTTAGTAGAAATAAATATTTTAGAAGGTTTTCTTATCTTTTCTATAATTCATTTAACAATATTTGTTGTTTTGAATTTGCATAAAACAACGTAGTTGTAAAACATTTTTTGGTTTTTACAAAAACTTATCACGTTTTTCAATCATATGTTTGTTCTACTTGTAAATTCTTGTACAGTAAAAATTATTGAGTAAACGAACGGAACTATTATGTGTTTTTATTGATATATTGAATTATAATATAAATAAACAACACGTTTTATCAAAAAACTATATTTAATAAATAACACTGCATCGTTCCATTGTATATGTGTTTCCAACATTTTTAATTTTCAACACTCTCCGTTTTTATAAAACTTGCCATGACTTTTACAAAATTATCAAAATATGTATTTTTAATAAAAAATTAACGCATTATAAAAAAAAAATTTAAATTGTATGTTTTCTAATTGTTAACATTTAAAATCATTCTTGATTCGCTATTGACTTAAAATATACATGTATACACTTTAATACTTTTTATGTCACAATGTTATGTTTGAATTCGTAATTATTTTTTAACACAATAGCAAGGTTTGGTTGTATTTTTTACTTATAATAAATATGTCCAATTTTAGTAAAAATAAATAGTATATTGAACAGATTAAGCATCCCAAAAAACGGCAAAAAAACAGTTAAAATGGTTATATTGCAGCACCGCTAAACACTACTAAAAGTTGTCGACCAAAACTCACCTTTGTTGCCGCCAAACTAGAGTATTCAAAAACAGGCCTTTTGGAAAAACCGGTTTCGGTTTTCTTCGAAAAATCGAATTTTAAAAAACCGGTTTCGGTTTTTGCAGAAAAAACCGGTCAACCGGTTTTTTCGGGTTTTTTAACTTGAATAAAAAGCTTATATAATTTGTTAATTGTTTTAATTGCAAACAAAAAAAAAAATAGAAATTTAATACATAAAGTAACAAAAATAAAAAAATACATTCTTTGAAAAAAAAAAATATTTTATAATATTTTTTTTATTTGTATTTCATTTCAACATTTTATTTATTAGTTTTAATATTTTTTTATATAATATCTTAAAAAATAATATTATAAAACTATATTCATATCAAATGAATAGAGATCATTAAGTTTGTAAATTGGGTAAAATTATTAACGTTAGTAAATTGAACGTTTATAACGTTTATTTAATATTACATTTTAAATATGTAAAAAGAAAATCTATTTTTCAGTTCTAAAATAATATTTAAGAAATAATATGCAATTTAAATGTTTCGTTTTAAGACAGTTTTTTTGTTTGCTTTTGATAAAGCTAGAAGTGGAAAATACTCTTTCACCAATATTAGATGTTGGACAAATAGTCAAGAGGCAATTATATAAATTTTCCAACTTTTTAGTTCTTTTGTCGCATTTATCAATATATATGAAATCATCATATAATGATGAATGATTTTGTACAGTCTCTTTTTTAGGATTTTGAATACTGTTAATTGTGTTATTTAAATCAAACTATTTGAATTTGGAATATCCAAAGTTAAGTCTTCACCGGTCGACCGGTTTCCGGTTTCGGTTTTTGAATACTCTACGCCAAACTATGTTCGTGTTCTAAGAGAGTACTAAAAAATTCGTGAGAGCGATTTATACTCTTCAGAATTAAATACCTTTTGCTACTAAAAGTTGCCGACCAAAACTCACATTTGTTGACGCCAAACTATGTGCGTGTTCTAAGAGAGTACTAAAAATTTCGTGAGAAAGAACAAAAAGTATTTAATTCTCAAGAGTATAGTTCTCTCTCACGAACTTTTTAGTAATTTCTTAGAACACACACATAGTTTGGCCAAAAAGTATTCAATTCTTCACATATGATAAGCTATAGTGATTTTGATATTGGTTGATAATAGTTTATCGGGAAATTTGAGTGCCATGAGCTTAACTCTTGTCAATTCTACAACACCTACACATTTTGCGAGAACAGCAAGTACCCTTCTGGATCTCGTTTTATAAATAACCCCTCCAAATTGCTATATTATAATCAATTCTCTGCTTCCTTGTTTTCAAAGCATGACCTAATATTTATTACATATGATTATCAACTCGAATTCTCATAGAAAACTGAATACAGAGCTTTCGACAATCCAAGTTTATTTTATGCCTACGGTTGAAAAACAAATTATGTTTTTCACTCAAATATTAACAGCGGTATTCATAAAAAAATCTTAATTCAAGTTTCAAATGCATTTTAGTTAAAAAACATTTTAAGCCTAAAAAAGGTTTATTAAAAATTCGTATTCATAATCAGTATTTTAACTAATAAACGATTTAATGATTTTTTAACTTGAAGATGGCAACACAGTATTTTTTTATTTGTCATATTAATCGTAATGATGCAAATCAATGATTACTAAATCATACGGTACTCGTTTCTATGCATTTTTTTTTATTTGTAGTTTTTCAAAAAATATTGTTTTTATGAAACAAAAAATTTATGAAAACTTGTTTATTAACTAAAAAAAGAAAAAAGAGTCAAAACAAAATGCCCAATAAAAGTGTTACATAGATAATGATTTTATTGTAGATAAAAAAGTATTCAAATAACCGGTTTTATTTTCTTTGTTTTGATTAATCAACACACCACTATAAAACACAATGAATAATATCCAAATATATTATTATTTTTGCTTACATTTTTTTTCCGGAATTGAAAACGGGTCGCTCCTCTTTTTGTAAATTTTCGCCTGACGATTGTTTGAAATTTGGGCAATAGTTTCTATTATAAACAAAATACAATTAAAAATATCACATTTTCCATATAAAAATGGTTCTTACCAATTCTTTTGATCAAATATAGAGGGTCTATTATTTATTTAACAAAAACAAATAACTTCTTTTGTTTAAATGCCAATTTTTTGCAAAAATGTTTAAAATTAAAATAAACATAAAGCAAGAATGTCATCTTAAAATAGGTTTAAAATAGGGTCGAACCAATTTTAAAATTCGTTTATTTAAACAAGGTTTAAAAAAGGTATTTTAAGCTAAAATTCGTTTATGAATACAATTTTAGCAAATTTTGCTTAAAATTGATTTGAAATACTGTTTAAAATTTTTATGAATACCGCTGTAACTATCTATACAACAAATATGCCCCAATCAAATCGAAGAAGTTACGCACTGAAAACACCTGGTTTTCAACTGAAATAAAAGCTCTCATTGAAAAGAGAAATCAAGCTTATGCCAGATGGAAAAGACATAAAACAGTAGATCTACATTATATACAAAATTTTCGAGGAAAACAGTAACCACAAAAATCCGTTTGGAAAAATTAAAGTATTATGATGATAAATTTACATCTATATTAAACTCTAAAAGGAAATGGAACGAAATTCTTAAAATGACAGTTACTAATGATACTTGTACTAATGTAGATGAGTTAAATTTAAAATTTGCAAATATACCAATTCCGAAGGCTAACGTTGATGACATTTTTACTGTCACACCTAACAATACTGATCATGCGTATAATTCGGCCACCAACGACAACCATCAATCAGCAAGATTTGAATTTAAGCATTTCACCCAAGAAGATGTTGTAAAATCTGTTTTAAATATCAAATCTAATGCTATAGGGCATGATGGAGTTATTCTTTCATATATCCTTCCTCAAATAACACACTTTGTGACGAGTCTAACCCCCAAATTGGACCCTACCTCTCAAAAGACCATGATAACTTATATATCCGGCTGTGCTCAGGGAATTTAGGATGGAGATCTTGTCTTCTTTGAGGTAGGTTGAGAGTCGTCGACAATAAAAATAGCTAGAACCTTAATGTCGATCAAAAAAAAAAAAAAATAAGAGAAATAGGAACAGTGACAAGGAGAGGGAAATAAGTGAAAAGGAGGTAGTTCGATCGTGACTGTCATGAAAGACGGACGTTTAGCGGAGATCAATTTAATATTTCGTTTATGCGAGTTTCAATTCTTTTCTGCTAAAAATCTTACTGATTCCTTCTCTATTTTCTATATTAGTGTTTTTGTTTCAAAAAAAAACAATACTGAAATCAAGTAATGAGTGAGCCTTTGGCTCAAAACTCAACCATAAATAATTACAAAAACAATATAATCAAGTGCTCAATATTAAATACTGAGAAAAAAATCTTAAAAGAAAAAACGCCATGAATAGTGAAACAATTTCTAAATAATCACGCAATAATTATTTTGCAATTCTTGATAACGACAAAGAATGCGATGATGAATATATAAAAAAATTGAAAAGCATGTGTCTTACAAAAACAATGCAACTGCACCGCAAACCGGTTTGCCAAATAATAATTTAAATGAACAAAAAAATCCTAGTAATGAAGAAACACCAAACAAAACAAAAATTTAAAAAATTCCACCACTCAATATATTTGATGTGGATCCCAATGAACTGATAGAATTTATCTCAATTGGACTTAAAATCAATGAGTTTAAAATAAAAGAGTTTAACACCATGTTTCTACATAACAAGTAATTTCTCAAACAGACAAGCTGTACACAAACAAGTACGTAAGCGAATGAGTTTTTATAGTACACTTGTCTTACTTACGTTTTGTTACGTTGTTTTTTTTTATATTGTCAAATTACATTATTGCCATAGTATATAGTTTTGTATTTTGTTTACTTTTTTATGCTAAAATACAACTCTTTCATTACTAAATGGCAACTCTAGTACAAATATAAACGAACAACTGTTTTTTATTTACAAAACAAAGTGAATTTATATGAATAATTATTTGTGAATAAAATTCGTTATTTATTAAAAAAAATAAAGAAAAAAATGTTTCCATCTATTGAATTACATTTTGATAGTGATTCAAGTGACAGTGATGGTGTAGACATTCGTTTATGCCGCAGAAATATCAACAAGGAAGTTTTTTCAATGATTCTTAATGAAATGCAGCCAAGATTAAAAGCAGCATATCGAACCACTCACATACCAGCTCCTGAAAAGAAATGTAGATGAAGAAAACAAAACAAAAGAAAACAACAAAAAAAAATAATAAAATACTCTTGTGATACACACAATTACTTTATTTTACTTGTATGTTTTTGACAGTATTGACAATTGAAATTGTTATGTAGAAGCCGCAAAAAGAGTTACACTTACGTTTTTACTCAACAAAACTTGACATTTGTATTATAGAACCGCAAACTAATTTTTAATACTCAATTGGGCAACATTTTTGAGAAACATGGTATAAAAATAAAAATATAGCTCTGTTCATGGCTTCAATGAACGACTATAATAAAGTAAAAGCTTACTTACAAAAAACTAAAACCAATTTCTTTACATTTACACCTAAAGATACTAAAACAAAAATTTATTTATTAAAACGTTTAAGTGGTAATACCGAGCCTGCAACTATTCTAGATGAACTAAAAAAATTCGAAAATGAAAACTTGAAATTTGTGAAAGTGAGCCAATTCTCAACTAAAGATTCAATAAAAAGCGGTATAGAGCTACCAATGTTTTTAGTGCAAATAAGCAATGAGAGTAATGTCAGTGATTTAAAAAACATTAAGGGTCTACTTTATCGATGCATTCGTTGGGAGGCCCTAAGAAAACCGGAGATACCGCAATGTAGAAATCGCCAAGGCTTTTTCCATAGCGCATCGAATTGTTTTTTACCTTCAAGATGCGTCAAATGTAAAGAACAATATGAAATTGGACGATGTTCCTTAAAAGAAGTTCCTGAAACCGAAAGAGAAAAGATATTTTGCGTGCTATGCAATAAGTATGGTCACCCAGCATCATACAAGGGATGCGAGAAATACAAAGCGCTCCAGCAGAAGCTTCGAAGCAGAAAACAAGCGCTGACTGAGAGAAGAATGAATAAACCAACACCATCATATAACATAAACCCAAATGTCTCTTTTGAAAATGTTTTAAGAAATGATAATCCTCAAATTGTTAATAACACTAACCCAATAAATCTAGCACTAGAAGAATTTCAAAAATCAATGCAGAACTTTACTAATCAAATAATTAATTTACAAAAACAAATACACTTACAGGCATCGAGAATATATTCCATATTCTCGATGTTAGAAAACTAGATCTTTAAAAATGGATGAAACAATTGAAAAAACCCTAAAAATAATTGAAATTAATGTCAATTCTCTAATAAGACTAAGCAGAAGATACGATTTGACTCAGTTTATTAATTTACATAACGCTGACTAAGTTCTATTAAATGAAACGAAATTAAATACTAGGCACAAAGTAAACTTTAACTTTTATCAGAAATGATAGAGTGAACGCCCAAAGAGGTGGGGGAACGGCAATATTAATCAGAAATGATATTAAATACAAGAATTTCTACAGTACTTTTAATAATTCACTAAAAAATCTAGAAACATGCATAATTAAAATTCCACTATTACCAAATAAAATTTTATTTATTATATCGGTTTACTATCCTTCTGGCAACAACAACAACACTTTTAAGAATGAACTGCATAAGACTTTTAAGTTCAAATTATGAACTGTTTAAAAAAAAACACGATTGTTTTGGTGAGTTGATCAAAATATAACTAACTTTATTTTTCATTCTTTTTGGTTCTTATATACTAATTACAAATATTTTATTGAGTTGTATTTTTATTTAACAAGTAAACAATTCTTTGGAAAAAGTTTAGTTTGCAATTCTTTCTTTTAGTAATTTTTTATAATTTATTAATTTTGTATTTATTAATTTTGTATTTATTAATTTTATTGCATTATCGTTCATTTATATGGGAACGGAAATGCAAGAAAACAATTCTTAAGAAAAAGTCTGGTTTTAATAATTTGCTATGTCTTAAATAATTTTTTAAGAAAACAATTCTTAGGAAAATAAATTGTTAGGTTTGTAGTCGTTTATTAATTTTGCGTAATTGCATTTATTTATTTTATTGCATTTTCGTTTATTTGTATGGGAACGGAAATGCAAGAAAACAATTTTCAAGAAAAAAGGTCTGGATTTAACAATTTGTTACGTTTTAAATAATTTTTAAGAAAACAATTCTTAGGAAAATGAATTGTTAGGTTTGAAGTCGTTTATTAATTTTGCGTAATTGCATTTATTTATTTTATTGCATTTTCGTTTATTTATATGGGAACGGAAATGCGAATTAACTTTAGATTATGTTATTGATATGGTTTAGGGGAGTGATGGGAGATATTATAACACCCCCACCGTTAGTCTGAGGCTCCGCCGAGGAAACAATAAGGGTTCTTGTTTTAATTGTTTTTACATAGATTATGATAAAGATAATAATTAAAATAATAGAAATCCCTAAACTACTACCGGTATTTACCAGAGTGTTTTTTAGAAACTTATTATTAACAATTTTTATGGTTTCATTAAAATGTATATCCTTGATATCTAAGTCAGTAAGTTGAACATTGTTTTTATTTATTTTTAATATAAATTTTTCTAAGACAAATATTTCTCTTGTATTTACTTTAAAATTTTCATAAGTCTTAAGTTTTGTCTTAACAATACAATTTTCGAATTTTATTAAATAAGTTTTAAATTTTTCTAGTTTATATGGATGTTTACAGTTAGTTTCGATTTTATCTTGATAGTGTTTGAATATAAGTAAGCCAGGGTAAATTTCCTTTTCTTCTGAGTTTTTGTTAATTTCATATTACATTTAGGTTCAAGATTTTTGACAATACTCGTTAGACAATTATCATTTATTTTTTCCAAGTTTTTATATTCTAATGTGTTCGATTTATATACTTCGTTGTTTTGAATAAGAACAGTGTTCCCATTTAGTAATAAGGTTCTATTTTTATTATCCGGAATTGGTTCAAATACTACTTCTGAAAATGATTCGTTCAAAAATCTTGGAACATTCAATGTCAATACTATGAAGTTTTCTTTATATGCTAGCGATACTTTTGTCTGAAGATAAGATTCTATATTTCCTATAAAATTAAATTCTTCCTCTGTTAATATATCCGAAGGGATTATTCCTAATTTTGAATTAAAAATAACGTGTCCAATCTCGTTCACATGGTCCATTAGTAGGTTAATGTCGTTATTAATGCGGAAAACGTTCTGTAAAAATAGGGTTTCGTCCTCTAAGTCGAGAATTTTATTCTGCGTCTCTGTCTTGAAATTTCTTACTTCGTCTGATATGGGTTTTATAATACTTGTGCCCTGTCCTAACGTTCTCGACGTGGTCGTCATCGATTTTCCTACTATCTATCTTCCTATATTTCCTATGGTTTTTACCTCCTCTAATCTCTTTGATATAATTTGAACCATCCTCTATTGTCACATCTGTCCTGTCTTTATTCAATTTGCCTATGTATTCCTCCTTTTTCTTAGTCATTAAATCATGAATCTCTGTATATTTCTCCTCATTAATTTTTCCATTCAGGAAATCAATAGGTCTGATCTTCGTTGTGCTATGAATTGTGTTGTTGTAGTATCCTATTATCCGCAGAATTTTTTCCTCTGTTGTTTGTTCTTTATTCTTTTCATCGTGCCTTAAAAGCCTTATATGCTCATTTATGGTATTGTGTAGACGTTCTATGTCTGCATTGGAAGTGTGGTTACTGCTTGAGGTAAAGTGTATGTTAATTTTTTCTTCGTTGAGGAATTCGCGCATTGGAATGGCTTTAAAACCTAGCTCATTGTCTACAACTATTTTTTCTATCTTACCAAATGTATTTATGTACTGTAGTAATTTAATTTTAAATTCTGTCCAAGTTCTACTGTTTATCTTGTATGCGACTGCATGTTTTGTAAATTTGTCTATTATTGTCATAAAAAGTTCCTTTTTCAAAGTGTAAAATACGTCTATATGAGCTATCTCTCGTGGTTTGAGTGGGGTTTCACTGACTCTAAATGGTATTTTAGGTGGTCTTCTATCGTATTTTTCAATTGTGCATACTTCACAATTGTTAATGAATTGTGTTATTCTTAATTTTAGGTAGGGGTTGTATATTTTGTTTCCTAGTTCCCCGAAGACAGCCTCTATTCCCCGGTGATTCTTACTTAAATGTTCTTTTTCTATAGCGTTCGTCAGTTCTTCTTCGTCCTTGATGTCTCTAAGCAACTTGGTACATCTTATTATCCTAAATTTCTCATTATTTGAAAAAAGTTCCATATATACGTTCTCCAGAGTGTTAAAAAATTCGTTCTCTATGTAAATTGCATTCAGTTGGTTTGGGTTGAAATGATTCTTCAAAAGAGATATTGAAGTTTCCCTGTCGAGTTTCTTAATTCCTATTACTTTTCTATTATTCCTGAAGACGTTCTCATTCCTTATCCTGGCTGCACCTGAAGAAATTTTCTTAATGATGATTTGGTTCTTAAACATGTTAATAGGGGATTCCGTTTCGTTTATCTTAAGCACTTCTGATTCCAAAGTATTGACGTTAGCGAGTTCGGGTTCTATTCTCGATAATGCGTCAGCGTTGTTATTTTTTATCCCTCTTTTATAAACGATTTTATAATCAAATTCAGAAAGTTTAAGCCTCCATCTTACCAATTTGGAATTTGGCTCCTTAATTGAAAATAGCCATGTGAGAGGTTTGTGGTCTGTTTCTATTTTAAACGGTCTTCCAAAGAGGTATGGGCGGAAATATTTGGTAGCCCAGATGATGGCCAGAAGTTCCTTTTCGATGGTGCTGTAATTGCACTCGTGCTCGTTAAGAGTACGACTCGCGTAACAAATTGGGTGGTTGTCTTGAGAAAGTATTGCCCCTAGTGCAAAATTGCTGGCATCCGTCGTAAGTGTGAATTCTTTTGAGAAGTTTGGATAGGCCAGAATTGGGTCGTGAGTTAGTAATGTTCTAAGGGTATTGAAACTCTCTATGTATTCTGGGTCAGCAATGTTCATTTTAGTGTCCTTCTTCAAGTATTTGGTCATAGGTTTGGCTATCCTGGAATAATCTTTTATAAATTTTCTGTAGTATCCTGTTAGCCCTAGAAACTGTTTTATTTGTTTGGGAGTTTTAGGCATTGGGAAATTTTTAACGCAATCTATTTTCTTAGGGTTAGCTTTTATTCCAAGAGGTGTCACTATGTGTCCGAGAAATTCAGTCTCCCGTTTAAAAAACTCTGATTTATCTAATTGTATTTTAAGATTAGCTTCTTGTAAGCGTTGAAAAATTAAATTAATTGAATTAATGTGTTCTTGTAGGGAGGTCGAAAAGATGATTATATCATCTAAATAAACCAAGCAAATTTTGTTAATATAGTCTTTAAGAACATTATTCATTAGCCTTTGGAATGTCGCTGGGGCTGTTTTCAACCCGAACGGCATTCTAATGAATTCGTAGTGTCCTCCTTCCACGGTGAAGGCGGTCTTATGAATATCCTGTTCTCTAACTTCGATCTGATGAAATCCTTTGGCCAAATCTAATGTGGTGAAATACTGGCATCTTCCCAGTTTATCAAGGATTTCATCGATGTTAGGAATTGGGTATTTGTCGTCTATGGTAACTTCATTGAGTTTCCGATAGTCTACGACGAGCCTCCATTTGGTTTTCCCACTTGCATCGGCCTTCTTCGCCACGATCCAAATGGGTGCGGAATAGGGAGAGTTACTGGGTCTAATAATTTTGTTGTCGAGCATTTCTTGTATTTGTGCTTCTACTTCGTTCTTATGTATATAGGGATAGCGATATGATTTGGTATGTATGGGTATGTTGTTGGTGGTTCTGATCTCATGTTTTATAGCGGATGTGAACGTTAATTGAGTACCGTCCCGATAAAATATGTTTGGGTATCTCCTTATTAATTTCAAAAGTTGTCCCTTTTCTTCAGCATTCATGTGCTCCGTTCGAATTTGTTCTATTGGTGGTTTACTATTTCCACCTTCAAAAGTACTGAAACTATCGTAGTCTACCTTCTGCGTAGTCAAACGATCGTTCTCAGGTAAGTTGATTGTTTCTATTCTGTCTTCTATTCTAAAAATGTCTTCTGCTATAATTTTCTCGTTATCCTCTTCAAGGCACATTACATCGTCGTTGAATTTATTATCTTCAAAAATCATTGGCAATGTTTTGTTACCAAAAGTTATACTCTTAGTCTTATAATTTATGTTAGCATTTAATGGTTTTAGGATATCATTGCCTATTAAACCATCATAGAAGTCATGGAATTTTATTATGAAAAATTCAAGTGTGCCTATTGCTCCTAATTCTTCAAAAGTAGGTATTATAGCTTTTTTATTAACAAAAAGTTGGTGTTGTAATGTTTTTATCAATAGAGGGTTTGTTAAGTGAATTCTTTTAGGATGACAAATCCCAGGGTTTAAGATTGAATTCGTTGCTCCTGTATCTATAATTAATCGTATGTGTCCCAACTTAGTCTTAATTACTATAGATGGTAGCCTGCCCCCGAGGCTGGAGCCCGAAAATTTTCTGATATTTCCATTTTACCTATGTCCATAGGTTCCGGTGCGTGTCTGAAGTTCTGCCTGTTTGGAATGAAAGGTGGGTTCGATGGGGTTTGATTGTGTGGATTCCGATGTGGTTGTTGGGGGTGTCTGTATTGTCCCTGAAACGTTCGAGGAAAATTTGTTCGTTGGTCATTAAAAGGTTGTTGGTTATTCAAAGGTTGTTGTTGGTTATGTCTGTATTGTCCCTGAAACGTTCGAGGAAAATTTGTTCGTTGGTCATTAAAAGGTTGTTGGTTATGTCTGAATTGTGTGTTGTTCATGGGTTGGTCCTGGAAATGTCTTCGTTTGTTATTAAAATCTAGACGTTTGTTTGGTTGCGAGTTGTTTCTTTGGTGTAATTTATTATTGTCCGTCGAGTAAGCATACCCGGCTTGGAACAGAATGTCCATTGCTCCTTCTAAATCCGCTGGGTTTCTGCAAAATAGTACTGATTTCATCGGGCAGTTTGCTTTTGAAAATATTTAATGCGGTGTGCATGTTATTGATTGCACTTTGTCTGGCGGCTTCATCTTCCCCTAATATGATTTTTATTTTGTTATTTAGCCTCTGTAGTTTATTTTTTATATCTTCATAAAATTCCACTGTGTTTGTTTTAAATGTTACGCTCCTTAACTCATCAAAGAGCTCCTCGCAGGACCGCCTATCCCCAAAGTTGTTTTGCAAAATGTTCTTTATCTCTGGCCAAGAGACGGCGTGGCAGTTGATTTCGATAGTCTGCCTGGCTTTTCCTTTCAGTTTTGACTTGATTATGTCCGAAAATAGTAGTTGTGACATTCCGTCAAACGTGCGCAGATGTGGGTGTACCCTATCTATAAGTGTAGTGAAGATTTGTAGGTCCCTATGGTCCCCATTAAATTCTGGTAAACTGTTCAAGTATTTTAATGGGTTTATTGTTAGACTGTTAGGTTGTTCTACTACTTGGTCTACCATTTTTGTAATTATTGTCTTTCTTACACCCTAATATGTTTTAATTTTCTTTTCTTAACTAAATATTTCTTTCTTGCAATTTTCTTTATTAATGTTATCTGTTGAGAGTATCTTTCCAGGATTTCAATATCCTCTTCTTTTGGAGTATACAAAATAATTCTCTCTATTTCCGATTCTATTGTTAATTTCTCCCTTATATTCATTTAACACTTACAAGATACTAGGTTTTAATTATAATTTGTATTGTATATGTATATGTATATGTTCTTCTTTACAAAAAAATAAAAATAAATCTTACTCTTAATATTGATTTGGTGTGGACTGGCATCGAGGACTTCTGATTCCTTTAGGTAATGGTTGTTCTTTGGATGTGTTGTCACTTGATGGTTTAATTTTGGTGAAGCAAAAAATTTTCCCTCGTTGAATATTGTTGCTCTTATTATCCAGAGGTTCTTAGTGAGGCAGAAACTTTTCACTTGTTGAATTAAGAATGTTGTTTATTTTTCAAAGGTTCTTAGTGAGACAGAATAAAACTTTTCACTTGCTGAAGAATGTTTTTTTTTTTTTTTTTTTTTTTTTTTTTTTTTTTTTTTTTTTTTTTTTACAAAATTTTTCACTTAAGAATAGTGTTATTTTTATTATTCAGAGGTTCTTAGTGAGGCAGAATATTTTTTCACTGGTTGAATTAAGAATGTTGTTCTGAGTGAGACAGAATAAAACTTTTCACTTAAAAATATTGTTATTTTTATTACCAAAAAAAAATTTGGAGTGTTTACCAAGGGATTTTCGATATCCTATGTATGTTCATCTACGATCTTTCGTGGGATGAATACAAACTTGGCTTTGTTCACGGGTTTGTGCACAGATACCGCACTAGAAATTGAAATTTCGAGTCCTACCGCGTGGATGAAGAAATCTTTTGGTTTTTCTTATCCTTTAAAAATTTTTTTCACTTTTTGAAACTTTATTTTTATTTACGTTGGGTAGGACTTGCGGTATCCTACCGACTGCGCCACTTTTAAGTTCAAATTATGAACTGTTTAAAAAAAAACACGATTGTTTTGGTGAGTTGATCAAAATATAACTAACTTTATTTTTCATTCTTTTTGGTTCTTATATACTAATTACAAATATTTTATTGAGTTGTATTTTTATTTAACAAGTAAACAATTCTTTGGAAAAAGTTTAGTTTGCAATTCTTTCTTTTAGTAATTTTTTATAATTTATTAATTTTGTATTTATTAATTTTGTATTTATTAATTTTATTGCATTATCGTTCATTTATATGGGAACGGAAATGCAAGAAAACAATTCTTAAGAAAAAGTCTGGTTTTAATAATTTGCTATGTCTTAAATAATTTTTTAAGAAAACAATTCTTAGGAAAATAAATTGTTAGGTTTGTAGTCGTTTATTAATTTTGCGTAATTGCATTTATTTATTTTATTGCATTTTCGTTTATTTGTATGGGAACGGAAATGCAAGAAAACAATTTTCAAGAAAAAAGGTCTGGATTTAACAATTTGTTACGTTTTAAATAATTTTTAAGAAAACAATTCTTAGGAAAATGAATTGTTAGGTTTGAAGTCGTTTATTAATTTTGCGTAATTGCATTTATTTATTTTATTGCATTTTCGTTTATTTATATGGGAACGGAAATGCGAATTAACTTTAGATTATGTTATTGATATGGTTTAGGGGAGTGATGGGAGATATTATAACACATAAGCTCTTTCAAACATTAGATTTACAGAACCCTAATAATTTTTATATACTATCGGGCGATTTAAATTGTAAACACACTGACTGGGGTAATGATGCATGTAATAAAAACGGAAATATGTTAAGACAGTTGCTACTAGATAATGAGTTGCATTTTAGATGCAGTTTTTATGCTTCTACTGAACCTTCATTTCCAAGGGCTGCGTCATATTTGGACATATGTATCGCAGATTCACGTTTAGATATACATAGGGAAAACAACACATTTAATTGTTTAAAAACACTGGACTATGACAGTGATCATAAGGCAATGCAAATCACAGTATTAAATAACGATAACGACCATCCCCTAAAATTTTTTAAGGAATCACCAAACCTCAAACGAAATTTTAAAAGGCTAAACTACAAAAAAATTAGAAACAGTCTCATAAATGATTATAACAACAATACTAACGTCCCAAACTATCGTGATCTCTCTAACGCTGAGATTGACTACTTCCTACTCAAGTTGGAAAAGTCTATAAATACGGCTATTAAAAAATCGGTGCCAAAATTTAAAACTGCGGACCCAATTGCTAAGTTTTCGAATTCAGTAATAAGAAAATTAAACCTGGAAAAAAGTAAAATTCTAAGCAAAATAAAGCAATACAATAGATTAGAACTTTATTTAACACAAACGGATCTAAATTTACTAAAATCTCAACTAAAATTGGTAAGAAAACTTATTAAAGATAATTTTACACTAACGGTCAACAACCATTTCCGGGAGCGACTGGCCATCATGGACAACCGCAATCCTTCAAACACATTCAACGAGGTTAAAAAGCAATTCAGAGTGTCACAATCGTTAGGTATAGATATCCTAGAGATAAGTCATGATGATGAGGCTTGGTTTAGATATTCTTGGATAGATATATGCTCATTAGAAAAGGAAATAGGTAGTAACAAACTCATAATTAAGGATCAGGATGAAATTCTTAATTCAATTGGAACTTACTTTGAATCAGTTCATTCTCATAAAGAGATTGAAGCTGATAATAATACTCACATAGACGTTGATAGAATTTTTCGCACATATTTGGAGGAAAAAAATGAGTATGAAATAAATAACTCAACGATTACTACATTTAGTTCAAGCAGAAAGGCAAATGATTTAGAAGAACAGTACTTTATATTCATGGACTCAATCCTGTATATATTTAACAATCTACGGAAAAAACTTTCTTCTGGCATAGATAATATCCCTAACATTATACTTAAGAACGTCCCAAACGAAAAAATATTCGAATACTGTACACTATTTAACAACATGTTAAACAACTCATACTTTCCCCATGCCTGGAAAACAGCATTAATGGTAATTTTACCAAAGAAAAATAAAGATACTAGCAATCTTAAGAATCTTCGACCAATAAGTATGTTTCCAAACATCAGTAAGGTATTCGAAATATGTATATACAATAATTTAGTTAAATTCTGCGAAAATAATCTAATTGATGATCGGCAGTTCGGCTTTAAATTAAAGCATTCCACTGTGCATGCGGCTCATTATCTAGTGTCAAATATTAACTGGAATTGGAATAAATCCTTGTGTACAGGCGCTTGTCTCATAGATTTTGAAAAGGCTTTTGACAATATATGGATTCCAGGTTTAATATATAAACTTACAAAATATAGAATGCCTTTTCATCAGGTTATTTTAATATACAATATGCTTAGTAACAAAAATGTTCTTATATCCAATAAGAGCCAAATAAGTAGGAGAAAATTAACCATTGTAAATGGCCTGCAACAAGGAACAGTAAACGCTCCAATTCTTTTCAATTTATATATTTTAGATCTGCTGAAACAAGTCAAAAATAACATTGTTGCATTTGCCGATGATATTATAATTTTTCACTCTGATGATACAATTTGGAAAATTAATGGAAAGTTACAAGACTTGTTTCAAATAGTAGAAAAATATGCCAATGACTGGAAAATGAAAATAAATATTGACAAATGCGAGACTATTTTATTCCGCCCACCTGTTGGGAAGTGCAATTATAATATAAGAAAGCACTGAAAAGAATTTGAGGTTAAAACTGGCGCTAACGTTAATATTGTGAGTAAGCAAATGGTAAAATATTTAGGAATTTATCTTGATATATTTCTGTATTACAACAAACACATAGATTTTCAAATAACGAAGGCAAGAAAAGCTTTTTTTATGTACAGAAGAATATTTTATTCTAAATATATAAACCCTTCGGTTAAATTAATCCTATACCAATCCTTAATTAGACTAATATTAACATATGGCTGCCAAATTTGGTACAATATTTCTCCATTATATATGGAAAAAAATAGAGTTTTCTAACGGAAATGCCTTAGAGCATGCACTTCACTCTTCAGGTCACCTGATATTGAATTTAAAAAATACGTTTCTAACAAGAGGCTATATAATGCTTCAAAAATAAGTAGAATAGATAATTTCATCATTCATCTAATAAGAAACCATATTTTAAAAACTTTTGAATGCAGATTAAACTACCTTGTTATATATTCTTCACTGACGTAGTAGGGGGCCACTACGTC
Organism: Eustalomyia histrio; assembly: GCA_949748255.1. Taxonomy (NCBI): domain Eukaryota; kingdom Metazoa; phylum Arthropoda; class Insecta; order Diptera; family Anthomyiidae; genus Eustalomyia; species Eustalomyia histrio. Next base: position 76,824,402 of record OX456523.1, on the reverse strand, counting down.
AGTGAAGAATATATCGAGGTAACTCGAAAAAATGGGTATGTGCCACCGGAAGCATTTTTATACCTAGATAAACGGGGATATATTCAAAATAATATGGGAATTCCGGTATTATACCATATTTATAGGCGAGCCAATGCCAAGGCAATAAACTGCAGACAAATTACAGATGCAAATAAAAGATATGACACAACCCTTTACTTGAGGGACAAAAACATGTTGCCAAACTTAAATATTAAAAAATACTGGTGGCTAGACCGATTTGGTAGCTAGACCGATTTGGTAGCTAAAATTTTTCTTTTACCTCTTAACTTTTTTCCATTTTAGTTATCTAAATACTAAAGTGGTTTTTTCAATTGTTTTTCCCACATTAAATATTGTAAATATATTATACATATGTTTTTTAATACCTGTAAGTTAATTTTTCAATATTCCTAAAAAGAACTTAGATTTTCTGATCGCTAATATACTAGAGTGCTCGAACACGGGACAGTGTATACTATGTTATATTAACTACTATTTGTTTATTTATGGTCTACATTATAACAAATTTCTTGTAAAATAAACGTTAAAAAAAAAGTGAAAAGGAGGTGTAAATAAGTAAGGAAGAGGTATAAAGTGTTGATTAACCTCTTCATTCTTAACCCACCCAAAACCTTGTTATCCGTTGCCATTATTCTAGATAGCCCATTACTAACCTAACTACAAAAAATACATGTTTCGCGAAATAGCTAAAACGTCCTTAAATTTTTATATTCAAACAATAATTATTTATTTCAAAATGGATGTAAGATTAAATTTAAAGTTGACATAATTAATATTTACAAAACATAAACAAAAAAAAAAAATTTATAAAAATTTTTGAGTGTGTTAAAAATGTTAATATAAACATAAAAATGTTAATATAAACATAAAAATGTTAATATAAACATAACAGAAAGTATGTTAATATTTTTTAAAACCGCGGAAAAATATAACGTTCAATCCGTTAAAACAAAGAAATTAAATTTTTTTAAACCAATAAAAATAAAATTTTAGAAAAAATAATAAAAATTTAACATTAATCTTTTGAAAACTTAAAAATAATTCAGATTGACACACGTTACTAAATTATATAGATTTAGGCCCATTATTATAACTTGCCAATAGCTAAAGTTAGGATGTTAATGGACAGATTATAGGTTTTTCGCTATTATAATATAAAGGTAAGATGAACTTATCTTTAGCTTATCGGTCACTTTTAGGTTAAAGTATACTTATAATAACAAAAAACTAATAATTTGTCCGTTAACATCCCAACTAAAATTTTAAATGTATTTATATAAAAAAAATGTTTTCCAAACTCACCATTAATATGATTGGGGTTTTTGGTGATTATTTATTTGGTGTTTTATTATAAAACAAAATTGCACACTCAAAAAAATTATAATTTTACAATTAAAAAAAAAATTTATAAAAAAAATTTAACCATATTAAATTATCGACATCTTTTGAACGAGTACAACTATTGTTGACAGGGATGCGAAAGTTGGTACAATTGTATCATTTTTGGTACAATTCGGGTCTTAAAAGTACGATGGTACTCCCATGGTTTATTTGGTACAATTTACAAATTTCCCCAGTTTATCGTTACTTTTTTTTTTTGCTTGGCAACTTATTTTCGCTGTCACATCTTTGTGAATATCTTTTATATTAGAGCTAATTTAGACGGCGACTTTGTTGCATATAATTATTGCGTGCAATTTTTGATTGTTGTCGAACGGGGTAGGGAAGCAAGCGGGGTAATAATAAATGCACATTTTTCGTTTTTTGTGCATGTCCCTGTTATCTCTCACACTCATATATTTTCTTCTTTTGTTGCTTCATTCACATTCAGTTTTTGTGCAATTAAAGTCGTTGGAAGCAACTTTAAAAAGGGAATTAAGAAAATTTCACGCAATCAATTGCATCGTATAAATTGTCAACAGTTTTTAGTCTAGTCCAAACGAAAGTTTTGTTGCATTCATCGAATTCTTGTTGCTATAATTTTAAAATAACAAATAGTTATCTACTTAAATATGTATGATTTTGATCTCATGGATTTTTGTACCTTATTTTACATATTTTTATTAAATTATTTTAATGTACAACTGAATTTTCTGTACAGTTTTTTTGTTATGTTTATTAAAAACAAAAATATTAGCAAAATTCTATAATTGGAGTTTTATTTTTTTTAATACTAAAAAAATGGTACAATTTAGGTCAAAAAAGTACAATTTGGCAATCACTTTTGTACGAAATTGAAATTCTCATTTCGCATCCCTGATTGTTGATAAAATTTTCCAAATTGATTGAATTTTTCGGCAGTCAAGCAATTGGTTTTTGGAGACAAAGATACTTAAAATTGTTAGTTTCCTATTTCGATATTCTAGCAAGCTTATCTATAATTTTTCCAACTCATCAATTATTTGAATTATTATTGTCACTTAGATTCCTCTTCCTCTTTTCCGGATTTTGCCTAATTTCTTCTCGTTTAGATTACGGAAAATATAACATGAATTGAACGATGATTTATCTTATTTTTGATTGCTATTAACAATATCTTGGATCCACGCATCGAACTATGCTGTATTCCCAGATTAGACAAATGGCTACCAGAATTTTACACCAGTCTGAAACCTTACAAAAAAAAAAATAATAAACTCGTCTTTTAAACACCATCTTACTACTATTAATTGGTCCCAATATAAATAGTCTTCCGCTTCAAATTATTCAGTTTAATATTATTTTTATAATCGATTATTATGCGACCGTCCTTTCCAAAATTCAAATAAATTTTTAAAGTTTTTAGAAAATTTTTGAATTAATTTTTATGACCATTTTTTAAAATTTGTATTTATTTTTCAAATTTGTTTGAATAATGATAGTTGAAAAACTTTTAGACAATAATGGATAGAAAACCTCACAACTTATTCAATTCAATAATAACTACCTCAAATTATCCGTCAACATGGAAACAGGCCAATTGCTATTCTGCCTTATTTATCTAAAGTGTTTAAACGCCTGGTACACAACCAGATTAGTAAATATCTTTATAATAATTCACTTTTAACTAAAAGACAGTCAGGGTTCATGCAAAAAACACAGCTGCATCTCTGCTTTAATTGATGTTACTGAAGAGTTAAGGAGTAAAGTGGAGGACAACATGATCTCGTTCCTTGTTCTACTGGACCACTCAAAAACATTCGATACTCCATCCTATGCCTTAAAGTGAGGTTCATGTGTACATTTTTAGTGACTGCAGTAAACTTGATCAATTCTTACTTAATTGGTAGATCTCAAGCTGTATATCAAGGAGTTGATATATTAAACACCCGATTTATAACAAGAGGAGTTCCACAGGGATCGATACTTGTCCCATTTTTATATGCAATATATTCAAATGATTTACTATCTCAACTAAATTTCTGTAAAATACAAATGTATGCTGATGATGTACAACTTTATAAAAGCTGCACTCCGTCCAATGTACCTGATTTAAACCAAGATCTAGAAAATATTAATAAGTGGGCGTCTGATAATGGGCTCTGTTTAAATGCTTAAAAATCGAAAGACATGGTAATCGCAAAATCATATTTCATTCTTTCTTCTCTACCACCAATCCAAATAAACTACTTTATTCTTGAAATAGTAGACACGGCCAAAAATTTATGTGTGATTTTTAACAAAAACCTTGACTGATATGACCACATCAGTTTTGTCTGCGGTATATTATACCCCAATGGATATAAAGATGCTACTGTCAAAAACATATTTACTGCTAACACTTCTTTACGGCTGTGAACTAATTTTCAGTTATGATTCGGACTGCTTACGAAGACTCAATGTTACGTTAACAATATTGCGAGATATGTGTTCGCAATTAAACGTTATGATCGGATATAACAGTTCTCAAAGAGAATTTACACCGTATCGTTTGACAACCTCCTAAAATGTCGTACATTATTATATTTACATAAAATAATCTACACTAAACAACCTCATTATCTGTATGAAAGATTAAGTTTTTCAAGATCGCAAAGAGGAAACAATATAAATGCCATTCGTCATCGAATATATAAACTCAATCCGTCTTTGGACCAAACTACCCTCCAATATTCAAATAATTAGCAATGCAGTGCAATTTAAATTTGCCATTTTTAAAATGTTTAGTTAATTTGTATTAATAACATATTTGTGTTCATATGTTCATATGTTCATTTTCTTTTTTTTTCTTATTTTCACCTTTTTTTATTAATATGCCGATACATGGCAATTTTTCATATATTTTTTTTTTTTTTAATGTTTACCATATTTTTTTTGTTATATCTTATTTTTTTACTAACCTTTTTATTATTCATATAAATTATATACATACATATATTTATTTTTTTTTCAATTATTTCACGAAATAAATATGTAATAACATTAATTGTCTCAGTGCTATAAATATAAGAATTGTTCTTTTTGTACTGGCTAATTAAATTAAATAAATAAATAAAAAGTCCCAAAAACTGGGATAAACAATTAAGCTGTTTCAATGGCAACACTGCATACACCAAATTTATGCACAAATTAGGTGTGTACGACGTACGTTATAGCGGGTGCCCGCGGCTGCCCAATCTTACCAGAAAGCGTTTCTTGTAACACAAATTGGGTAAATGTGAGCGTTCAATGAGAGAATAATTGTGTTTCTCTTTTTACCAGAACTTACCCGTACTTTTTGTATGGGTAAAATAGTAAAACTGTCAAAGCATCACCTGCTGCTAATAAATCAGCTGTTTTGCATTTGTAAAAAAATTTAAGTTAAATAAAAAATTTACTATAAAAAACTTTTACTTTTAAATAATGAAAAATACATTTGAAAATTTAAATAGTTATTTGCCATTTCAAATATATTTTTTATTAATTAAGCTGTTGTTTTATACGAATAAATTTGACGTTTATTTTCGGGTAGGAAATGTAGTTTTGTGCCTTCGCAGTATTTTGGGCATTTTTATGGTTTTGTGAGAGAATTTTTTGCTTATTCTCATTTAACCACACTTTACCCAAAATTACCTCGTGCAGACCAATTTTGCAAGTCCCCTGCATTCAGCGCCTACCTACACTTTCACTTTCCAACTCAAACGCGAGTGTAAAAAAAAATTATAAATCACTACGCCATTGCGTTGTACTTTTATATTATCACTTTAATTGTCAAATTAAAATAATTTCAGTGTTACCTGCATTTGCCCGGAGGTTGAACGTTCAATTTCTTGAATTCAATTTCTCTCAATTTGCAATACATTCACAGTTTTTTACGAACACAATCACACTTTTTGAAATTGAAAACTGGATGGTATTCAATTTTTTCATTCAAGCCGTGAGGCAATCTGAGAAGCAATTTTAACAGCTAATCACAATTCTTGTAAATAAATGTTCTTGTACTTTTTTCCTTGATAAAGGCGTTTAGGAAACGATATTGTAAACGATGCTGTTTTCGTATACGCGAAATAGAGCAATTATATTATTTGCCCTGCTCTACCTTAACTTACTAACACATAATTCATTTCAAGTAATAAGTAGTCAAGCTCAAGCAAAGAGAATATAATTTTCTATAGAGTATGTTTCTCTCTTACGAACTTTTTAGTACTCTCTTAGAACACGAACATAGTTTGGCGGCAACAAAGGTGAGTTTTGATCGGTAACTTTAAGTAGTGTTTAGCGGTGCTGCCATATAACCAATTTTATCTATTTTTTTGCCGTTTTTTGGGATGCTAGAGATTTTTCAGATTATTTCATAAAAAAAATGTTTTTTTATTTTATTCATGTATTTTTTCAGATTTTTCATATAAAAATATAATATTTGTTCAATATACTATTTATTTTTACTAAAATTAGACATGTCTAATAAAGTTAAAAAAATACAACCAAAATTTGCAATTGTGTTAAAAAATAGTTACGAATTCAAACATAACATTGTGACATCAAAAGTATTAAAGTGTGTACACACACATTGACCAACTATGTCTATTCATATCCATTATTTCCCAGTTCTATGGTAAAAATATATAAAAAAGAGAATAAATATGCTATTAATTGTTGCAACATATAACTAAAAACCTATAAAAAATGCAATAATTTGAAAAAAAAATGTTTTTTGAAAAAACTGGTAAACAGTAAAGAATCCCAAAAACTGGGATAAAAAATTACACTGTTTATGTGGCAGCACTGCATACACTAAATTTAATGTTTTTCAACACTTTAGCAACTTTGAAAATGTTGCCCTCTCATTTAAAAATGTTGCCGCTGAACTCTGTACCATGTTGAATTTCTGGTAGAGCGGGAAAAATACTCTATAGAAAATTATATACTTTTTGGCTCAAGGTCCATTTTATACAAAATTATTTATTTTCTATTCAATATTTCGCTATCTCAATGGATAGCTTCTTCAGGGTTTTTTGTTTATTCAATTTTAAACAAATTTTTTATTACCTGGAATTTATATTAAAAAGGTTGAAGAAATTAAACGGACATAATTCATTTGTTAGCTTTTGTAGTTTTTAATATTTTATCAAATTAAAAACACAAAAATTTCAAATATTTTTATGACAAATATTTTTGTTTACATTTAAAAGAGAAAAGCAAAAAATTTCCAAGACTAGGCAGCATTTTTAAACATTCTTAATTTTTAAGTAGCTATATTTATAACTACTTTGCAAGTCTACTAAAATTTCTATGGAATGTTTATATGAAATTCGAAAAAAACAAACCTATTAATACTTTCTCCTTATTTTCGCATTTTTTCCGCTAAAAAACTTTATAATTCCCAACAACACATTTTTCCCTAACCCTGAATTAGCTAGAAATATCTAACTTGGCAGCACTGCCAAATAAAAGACGGGAACAAAGTAAAAAAGATGTTTTTAAGCCTGTAAATGGAGTAAGCTGTAAATGGAGTTTTTGGCCTAATGGTTTTCTCCATATGGATTTTTTACCGGACTATTTTTTACGTTTTTTTTTTAAATCTATTTTATATTTACTTACGTTTCTAATACATTCCACAATGCTATTAATTCTTTTTTAATAAATTTTTATTGAACTAAATTTATAAAGTAAATTTAAATTATTGTCTAAAAATGGATTTAATTAGACATGAATATGTAATGTTTGTATTTATCTTTGGCAATCGTTAAGTGTAACGGTACTACTGAAGAGAAATGAAGATATTAGAGTATTCAAAAACCGAAACCGAAAACCGGTCAACCGGTTTCTTTATTTTTAAAAACCGATCGGTTTCGAATATTTTGTAAATTCGAAGAAAACCGAAAACCGGTCTTTTTTGTTCGGTTGACCGGTTTTTTTAATTACATCACCAACTGGGTTACTTGGTCTCTTTTATTTTTTCCAAACACTATAATCGTTTTTTTGGTTATGAAGATTTCGATGTAAGTCTGATAGATTGTGATGAAGACTTTGGATATTTCAAATTCAAATAGTTTAATTTCTGATCTAAATAACACAATAAACAGTATTCAAAATCCTAAAAAAGAAACTGTACAAAATCATTTATCATTTATGATAAATTTCATATATGATGATTTCATATATCTTGATAAATGCTACAAAAGAACTGAAAAGTTGGAAAATTTATATCATTGTCTTTTGACTATTTGTCCAACATCTACTATTAGTGAAAGAGTATTTTCCACTTCTAGCTTTATCAAAAGCAAACAAAAAAAATCGTCTTAAAACGAAACATTTAAATTGAATATTATTTCTAAAATATTATTTTAGAAGTGTAAAATATATTTTCTTTTTACATATTTAAAATGTAATATTAAAAAAAATTATTTAATGCCAAACGTTTTAAACGTTCAAATTACTAACGTACCTAATTTTACCAATTTACAAACTTTATGACCTCTATTCATTTGATATGCATATAGTTTTATAATATTAATTTTTAAGATATTATATTAAAAAATATTAAAATCAATAAATAAAATGTTAAAATGAAATACAATAAAAAAATATTATAAAATATTTTTTTCAAAGAATGTATTTATTTTATTTTTATTATATTAAATTTCTTTTTTTTTTTGTTTGTAATTAAAACAATCGAAAAATTATATAAGCTTTTTATTCTAATTAAAAAAAAAACCGAAAAAACCGGTTGACCGGTTTTTTCTCCAAAAACCGAAACCGAAACCGGTTTTTTTAAAATTCGATTTTTCGAAGAAAACCGAAACCGGTTTTTCCAAAAGGCCGGTTTTTTGAATACTCTAGAAGATATGCTAGATACGTGAAAATAAAAACAGTTGAAAATTAACACAAAGGACTCATTTTTTTCTTAACACTTTTTTTTGGAATTTTTAAATTTGCTTATTATTTTTATTTTAAAAAAATTAATAAAATTTTATTTTCTTATTAAAAAATAATTTTTTGTGATTGAAAATTAACTTTTTTTTGGAAGCCTACATTTGCTGCTACATGCTTCGTATTTGCCGCTGCCGTCATTGCCGCCCTCACCCTAACCAGGGAAGTAATAGCGATTCTGGATTATCAGAAACTGAGGAAAAAAGTGTAAAAATATTTGTGTTAACATAAAATCTGTAAATTATACAGATTTCTGTAAATTGTTCAGAAATTTAAATTATTTTCCACTGATTGCGAGTGTAAACACAAAATTTTTAATTACACTTCCTTTTTGAATTTACAATATATTAAATTTTTGTGAACAACATATGTAATATAATTATGTTTAATATGGAAATTTTTTACACCAAATTCATTTACCGCTCGTAATAGTTTTTCATCAAGCGGACCGTCGGCATTGAACTCGCGAAAAAATTTCTATGTGTGAACATAAAAGCAACATTAAAGGAGAATTTACAACTTTAAAAAGGGATCTGAGAAGAGTGGCAAGGTTATATAATGCTCTTCCGAGAGCACTTAAATCTTTTACAAACTCATTTGATTTACAGAAAAAACGTCTTGTTGCATTTGAACAACCATTTATCGCAGTTTCATAATTTTCTCTCACATAGTTTTAACCGATCTTAACTATAATTGTTTGAATATTTCAATTATTTTAACAGAGCTTATAATCTACATATTTAAATTCAATTAAAAATACTATCGCTGAGTGGTAATTATAATAATTATATTATTTATTTTTTTTGTATACATATAAACTTTTTAGTTTTTAGCACATTAGTATATACATAAGTGGATTCTGTAATTTTGCTTTATTGGCCCCATGGGCTTTAAAATTACAATAAATGAAATAAATAAATAAATAAAAAGTATGCAATCAATTTCATCGTATAAATTGGCTCTTCCATAAGTTTGTTTTGTTATATATTTTATTTCACATTAAAAAATTTGTTTTTGTTAACATATCAAATTGTACCCCTAAGGAAATATATTCAAAATCAAGAACAAGTACAAGAAATCATGAAATATTTTTTTAAATCACGACTAATTTATATTGGTATTTCATTGGCATTAAAATTTCATCAGCATTAGTTGTATAATGCTAATGCCAAAATGACAATGAAATTTTCTGGATATTTAACTTGCTTTACATAGGCTGTTTTATAAAATGGATCACTCGGGATATCTCCCGAACCCGGTCTGTATTTATTAACGCAATTATCATGGCAAAGCAAAATTTTTTCCCGTTTTGTCCTATCTCTAAATTTTTTCAAAGTTCGTCAAAGGTTTCCCTTCGATTCGGTTTTTATAAAACAGCCACAAGGTGACTATTTTGTTATCAATTAATATGATAATATAAATAAGCACACTCCTCGGTATAAAAATGAGCCAAACATTTTGTCAGTTTTGCCCAAACTCGCCTAGTTTTCGAGATACCGGCCAATTTAAAAAATTACCATTTTATAAAATGGCGAATATACAAAAAAATAAGAAAGATTTGCAAGTCAATTTTAATTAGAGTATTCAAAAACCGAAACCGAAAACCGGTCAACCGGTTTCTTTATTTTTAAAAACCGATCGGTTTCGAATATTTGGTAAATTCGAAGAAAACCGAAAACCGGTCTTTTTTGTTCGGTTAACCGGTTTTTTTAATTACATCACCAACTGGGTTACTTGGTCTCTTTTATTTTTTCCGAACACTTTTGTAATCGTTTGTTTGGTTATGAACATTTAGATGTAAGTCTGATAGATTCCGATGAAGACTTAACTTTGGATATTCCAAATTCAATTAGTTTAATTTCTGATCTAAATAACACAATAAACAGTATTCAAAATCCTTAAAAAGAGACTGTACAAAATCATTCATTATATGATGATTTCATATATCTTGATAAATGTGACCAAAGAACTGAAAAGTTGGAAAATTTATATAATTGTCTTTTGACTCTTTGTCCAACATCTACTATTAGTGAAAGAGTATTTTTCCACTTCTAGCTTTATCAAAAGCAAACAAAAAATCGTCTCAAAACGAAACATTTAAATTGCATATTATTTCTAAAATATTATTTTAGAACTGAAAAATAGATTTTCCTTTTACATATTTAAAATGTAATATTAAAAAAACTTATTTTATCAGGCACAAGATCGTAATTTTTGAATGTTACTAACGAATAGTAAACACTAATTTATTTTATTAAATGGAAAAAATTGTAAGGATCAACGCTAGAGGGAGTGCAAACTTTCGACCCGAGTTCGGTTCGTTAGTAACATTAAAAAATTATGATCTTTAGCCTGATAAAATTAGAAATATGTAAATAAAACAGATAGATCAAATAATATACAAAATTTACACTTAAAAAAACTTATTTAATGCCAAACGTTCAAATTACTAACGTACCTAATTTTACCCAATTTACAAACTTAATCATCTGTATTCATTTGATATGAATATAGTTTCATAATATTAATTTTAAAGATATATTAAAAAACATTAAAACCAATAAATAAAATGTTGAAATGAAATACAAATAAAATATATTATAAAATATATTTTTTTTCAAAGAATGTATTTTTTTATTTTTATTACTTTATATATTAAATTTCTTTTTTTATTTGTAATTAAAAAAACAAATTATATAAGCTTTTTATTCAAATTAAAAAAAAAAACCGAAAAACCGGTCGACCGGTTTTTTCTGCAAAAACCGAAACCGAAACCGGTTTTTTTAAAATTCGATTTTTCGAAGAAAACCGAAACCGGTTTTTTCAAAAGGCCGGTTTTTTGAATACTCTAATTTTAATGATTTTCTAATTTGTTTTAATTTAATGATTTTATTTTTAAAATATTGAATCAACTCACAAATTTACAAAGAGAATTATTTTTTTCGCGAATTAATTCAATAAAGATTTGTCTGTCATGCAGACCAGTGCTGTTATTATTATTTGGAACTACTTTCAAAAAATAGCATGCAAACAATTTTCTTATTTTGGCATTCACATTTTTAAATATATACAAAGTACACACATAAATAAATTCATAAAAAAACTATTTACTACTCTCAATAAAGGGCCCTTGTAGGCCATGGGCCCTTATGCAGTGCACCACCCAGTGACCAATATTTTACGCCACTGGTTTTACTGCTTTCGTTCTGTATTGCCATATTTATAAAAGGATCAATTAGTGATACCACTAATGTAGGACACAAAATATTTTCTGTTCTTTATTAATAATTGGATACTTTCAATAAGAAATTAATGGTCGGTGTAGTAATTTATTGTGAACGAAATGAGCGCGGGTTTAAGTATTGTGATCAAATATTTATGGTGTCGGATTTGTCGAAATATTAAAAAATTAATTACCAAAAACTATTTTCAATATTTTGTCTGTACAAATTTTTATTAAATTGTTGGGTTATTTATTTTTCTAATTTATTCCAATCATTTGAAATATAAATTCCAAGAAAAAATGTATTTAATTCAATAATATATGTACACTACAACAAACTTCATTTTAACTTTTACATGGTGGTTACACGTTCAATTTCTTGCTTTCAATTCCTCTCAATTTGCAATCCACTCACACTTTTTTACTATCTGTATAGTAACAAGTAAAAAAGGGCTAAATTCGGCTGTGCCTTGAACGTGTAACCACCATGTTAGATATTCACAAATTGAACGTGTAACCACCATGTTAGATATTCACAAATGCAAAGCACCAAGATACTCCAGAATCCGAAAATTTGCCGAAATTGAAACAGAGAATAGGTAATAAGACTCATTATTTTCTTTAGCACTTTTTGTTAGTTTTTTTAAACCAATAAGGAATTACACCAGCCGTAAAATTTTCGGCGGCGGCGATAATCTGGTTTTAAGTCGTTCGGCGCAGGTTTCTGCGCATCGGAGTAAAAAATAACATATATTTTTTAACTGGCAACTCTGTCAGTTGACGTGGTATAAAAACAAGCGGCTTTTTACAAGTCACAATTTTTTTTTTGCAAATACCAGGAAAAGTAGTAATTCCTTAAAAATAATAAGTTTTTAAACAATTTATTTAATAAATAAAGATAAAAATGGGACTAGCTGAAACATTACAAATCGATGAAGTCGTGCAGGACTTTAAACGTATGAATAAACGCCAGGTAAGTTAAGTGGACACATCTATAACAATCAGACACTACAAATGCGACACTTAACAATAGTATTGATGATTGCAGCCCCAACCAAATATACACGTATGCATTTGAAAACAATATGAATATGTGGTTTTTCTTTTATTTGTTTTTAGTCCTTGTATCAATTTTTAAGTTTTGCTATGATTGTCTCATCCGCCCTTATGATATGGAAAGGTTTAATGGTGGTCACTGGGAGTGAGTCGCCCATTGTGGTCGTTTTGAGTGGTAGTATGGAACCGGCATTTCATAGAGGTGATCTCTTGTTTCTTACCAACTATAAAGAGGAACCTGTACGTGTTGGTGAAATAGTTGTATTCAAGGTAGAGGGACGTGATATACCTATTGTACATCGTGTAATTAAATTGCATGAAAAGTAAGTAAAAATTGATTTAGAAAAAAAATTTGTTTATGCTTAGTTTTGGCAGGCTCCTTGTACTTTGCACGTGTGCATTTACCAACGTATAAAAGACTCAACGTCTCCTAATTGCTTCCTTCTTTTTTCATATTTCAAAGTTGGTTGCTTAGTCTAATAAGATTTGGATAGCAAATGCATTTACTGGTTCTGTCTGTGAACAAAAGAAATAAGTTGATGGAAATTTTTGTAATGTTAACATTTTAATTTTTTTAAATTAATAATTTCATGTTATTTAAAAATTTATTCATATTCATTAATATTTAACCAATGTATGAAGACTTAACTACTGTTAAAACCTTCAAATTAAATTTCCTGCAATCTCTTGAGATTCTGTACCCTTTGATTTTGGGGATTGAATTTTTTAACTAAGAAGGAGAATAAGTCAGCATTTTTCATTAAGCAATTTTGATATGTTATTTGTGGCAAGTCGGACGAAACTGTTAAGATATGGACATATGATTACATCAAAGATTTAGATGTAGGTAAGAAACAAAAAGTCAGGGACATTCCGTTTCTCACTCAACTAATTTGTTTAATTATAAGTTAAGCTACCACTTAATTATGATTAAAAACAAGTAAAAAAGGCTTAAATTCGGCGAATCTTTGAATATCCTCCACCAATATCCAAAAAAAATCTACTGTTTTTGATACAAATAATGTAAAAAACTTTTAAAGTAATACTATGGAGGTGAACAAATTTTTTGAGGTGAAAAACTTTTTTGGATACCATTACAAATGTTTTGGTGGAATAAAATTTTAAGGCGAAAATTTTTTTTGAGGTGATCGTGATCCTTATGCTATTTTAAGTCGATTTAGCGATGTCCTTCTTTCTGTGTGTCTGTTGAAATGGCGATCAGGTCGCTAAAATGCATTGGAATACGTTTTGCCAATTCTAGTACAACAGCTAATCCACTCCCTACGGTCTTGATTAATATTCGGTTGAGTGGTGTTATAGACCCTTGGTAGACAATGAATCATATGGTATTCCACTTCTACCGCACAAAAAATAAATCACTGATACCCCATGTACAAGGTGTCTTTTTCACTTAGTAGTCGTTTTGAAGCCATTTCATGAAATAAACCAGCAATATTGACAAACAAAACTTTCTTTGCAAATTCCAAAAACTACACCCACAAAGTAAATTTGCCCAATATATGGGCCCGAATTTAAATACGTTTAAAGACTATAATATTATAAAATTAATTGAAATTAATATTCAAATAGCTCAATAAATACTTAAATAATACTTAAAAATTGTTTTCAAAGCTTAAAATAATGTAATTATCACTTTAAACTAGTACTGAATATTACTATATCACACAATGTTAAAGCACTTATCAAAATAACTTCATTTAACAAAAAATAATGAAAAATGACGCGTTTAAGTCACATGATTATGCAATATAACGGTATTAACTATAAAAATCTGTTTACTTGTGTCAACGCTAGATGATTTCAAAAGAGAAAAACAAATGTCCAATATATTGGAAAAAAATTCTGAAAGGGTTAATAATTATCTTTTTTATTTTTAAGATTTGGCTGAGGATTATTGCTATGTAATACAGTTAATTGGCCTGAATGGCTTCTGTATTATAGTTGAATTATAAATAAAAAAATTAATGTCCTTTCTGAATTGGACTTAAGCCATACAAAACCGTGGACAACTGGTTGACATTTGGGTTGTGGATTTTATACTGGAAAATCGGACCATATTAGATCTAATTTTCAAAAGACCTAAGAGTGGTTTAGTCGCCCTATTATATAATGAGTTTTCTTTTATAAACTTTGAGAGAATTATTCATATTGAAATTCCATTGAGCATATGTTTTACTTATGATAGAATTTTTACAAACTTAGAATTGCAAACTTTTTCACATTCGAATAATACCCAAAACTTAACACAAAATCTTATTCATAATATGTAAGTCATCCCAAAATCTGACTAGAAATCTGATGAGCAATATTGAATTTGGTTTATGGTGATTGTGTTAAGTTTTGGGCTTTGGTGTGTTCTGACATAGTGTAGTCAAATTTTTTGGTCGATTTTCTAGAACATTTCATTCCCGTCCTCCCCCTTTTTAGGGGTGTTTTTACGATTTGTTAGAATAGAACCAAAAATTTCAGTTATGTGGGTAATTTTAGGGTCTATCTTATTTTTTACTATAGGCTTCGCCTTGTTGTGAATCCTACAGTATATCAACCAATTACCCAGTAAACAATTAGACCGAAAAGCTAAAAAAAACTAGATCGCTCAGAACTGTAGTATTAACAAGATAAAAGACAATCAAATAGAGAATATATAACAGAACATTTTATATCAACATCACTTTATTTCAAAATAATACAAGAATCAAAATCAATTAAAAAGAAAAAAATTTTCATCAATGTTGTAAAGTCACGCGATTCACCACCAATTTAAATGATCCAAATATAAAAGCATGCTCCGACAGGGCCGGAAAATACCGATTCTGATCAATTTCAAACCGATTTGTCATTGGATAATAGAAACTTATATACCAAAAATAAAATTCCGATGTGATCTTTCAAAACACCGACACACGTATATTTTTTTTTGCCTTTACCTAAATCCATTGTCAGAACTCCCTCATTTTTTCGGGTTGCGCTGTGTTATATGTGACATTTCTTTTATAAACCAAGAATTAATTACTTTAAAAAATCTGCAATTTTTCTCAGTGAAGAATTTTTTCCGATATGTGCTGCAATACAAAAATCGTATTGATGAAAAGATATATTTTAAAGATGCTCAAAAACGCTCAAATTACACCAGAAATTGCAAACATTTAAGCGTTTCAATTTTTTATCAGTGTTCTGAGATAAATATATTGTATATTTTTTAAAATTTTTAACTAAAATTCTTTGAAAAAAATATTTGAAAGGCCAACATCACATTAGATATAAAGGCCCAACTAAAATTGGCTTAAGTGACTTAAGCTTTGAATCAAAAGTCAACAAAAGTTGACACGGCACCCGTATTTGACATAAATGGATTACTAGTGACAATTGCATATATATATATTTTTTTAATTTCTTGAATTTTAATTTGTTTGAATTTTTGTTTGACCTGTTTTGAATTTGCTTATGATGAGTACGTGAGTTTCGATTGTAAATTAACAGAATTAATAGAGATGGAACTTTTAAATAGTTGAATTCAGCTAAATATGGGTACTTCAATGTATTTGTATGGTATCGCTTATTTCCCTAATTCAACTTCTCTTAATATCGTTGAGCCTTAAGTTACAAAACCTTATACAAGGTGGCCCAAATGTTTGCTATAACTTTTGCAAATGACAGCAACTGTCAGTTTTGTTTCAATATTTGTGAAGTAAACCCATGGAACACTATACTCCTCAAAATCGCTGAATAATCGTTACTATATTTTACGGAATAATTCGTCGGTGATTTTTTGATTTTCTATTCATATTTATCATAAGTGAGCGATACAAAACTTTGATCAACGAGTTTTTATTGCCGAAAATTGATGAATTGGGCCATGTAGTTGCAACAGGATTTAAACTTTAAAAGCCCAACTAAGTAGGAAAAAATTTTAAATTATGTCGTTTCATTTAAAGCTATAGCAAAACAATTTCGGGTGAATTTTTTTGGGCCAACCTGTTGTAGGGAGTTGTCTTTTTAGAATATTGTGTATTCTACTTTTTCAATTGGTGGCGATCCATAGCATTAATACACAATACACAATACACAATAAACAAAAACAAAATTGTTTCATAATTTTATCCAATTAGAATAATTTTTTTTTTAAATATATTTTTGTTTTCGTTTATAGAGAAAATGGCACAGTTAAATTTTTAACTAAAGGCGATAATAACAATGTCGATGATAGAGGTTTGTATGCTCCCGGCCAGATGTGGTTGACGAAAAAGGATATAGTGGGTCGCGCCAGAGGGTTTCTACCCTATGTAGGCATCATTACAATATTTATGAACGAATATCCTAAAGTTAAGGTAAAAATTTCATATAATATCATCTACTAACTCAAATAGTAATAGTATTTTTATTCTATTTTCAGTGGGCGATTTTATCGATTTTAGCCATTTTTGTTTTACTGCATCGTGAATAGGTTGTCCTTTAGTTTTATTTGCAAAAAAAAGAGAAGACTTGATAATTCAATAAAAACACAGAATGCCA
Source organism: Eustalomyia histrio (assembly GCA_949748255.1). Taxonomy (NCBI): domain Eukaryota; kingdom Metazoa; phylum Arthropoda; class Insecta; order Diptera; family Anthomyiidae; genus Eustalomyia; species Eustalomyia histrio. Next base: position 76,807,217 of record OX456523.1, on the reverse strand, counting down.
CAATTAAAAAAGATTACTTCAAAGCTAAAAACAAAACGCAGTCTTTAAATTTTTATTTTAATGTGAAGTACAAGATTGAACCACAATTTTAAAACAAATTCGATGTTAAAATCAATGCCTTAATTAAACATGATCGATGTTCATCTATTATCAGTCTCCAAACATTATTTTGAAAATTAATTTAAGCCTATTTAAATTTTGTCTACTTTTTTTAAAACTGGAAAAATAATAGACAAATTATTGGAATTAAAAAAAAATATTTCTCATAATTTATTACAACGACGTGTAATTAAAAGGAATTTGATGGAAAAACAAATAAATTAAAATAAAAGAGTATCAGTGTGAATTTTTATTAAAATAATAGATAGAAAAGAAGCAAATAGAAAAGACGGCAAAATTTACTTTAATTTCTAAATAGGAAGTTAGTTAATTTGTTAATAATAAATTGATTAATATTGCCGTCAACTACGGCACTATTTACTTTGAATTATTTTTTTAATGACATTTGAAATAAATAAAAAATCAATATTTAATCTTTAAATTGATTTATTTTTTCGTCAAATAATGCAAAAGAACTTTGATTTGATATTACTGAATATTTTTGTTAACTAAAGCAGACACTGCTAAAATTTTTAAAAATAAATGGAATTAATTTTTTTTAAACAAAGTAGATTAGAGATTTTTGTAAGAATTTAAAAATATCTTTAGTGATTTTACAGGGATTAAAATACTGTTCTGGGCATTTACAAAAAAGTATTTTTGTAAAAATTAATTGAATTTATTAAAAGAAACATACATTATTATATTCTATTATTAATTTATTTCCATTTAATATACAAACAATTGAAATCAAATATATAAATTTTAAAACATAAATTTATGTGACATTTTTTTTTATTTTTTTTATTTCTATAATTAAAGAACTTAAATATGTATTTAATATTTCATGATTTTTCTTGAGTACAAATATCGAGCTCTAATCATCAAGCACCATCATGAAATTCAGAAATTAGCTGTACAAGAATAAACTCCAAAATAGAAAAGTAGAATTTGTATAAGGATTTTTTTTTTAGAATATGTGCAAAATTTAGAATCGAGTTTCGGGGTAACCCCTCAGTGTTTTCAATTATATTTTTATAAATCTCCATTCATTGTCGAAAAAAAACCTAAATATTCTCTACTACCAAAAAAATCGCCCTAAAAATATTTTTCCTAAAATTAAAATTTATTATAAATTTGGTTAACCTTTAACTCTTTTTATTTTTTTATATAAAATACCGTCCTTTAGAACTGATAAATTTTTCAAAAAGCCCGTCTTAGCCGATGTCTATATCAGAAGAGGAAGCTTCATACCAAATTTCAACTTCCTATTTCCCACGGTTTTGGTACTACGTAAATGGGTAGATTTTTCGCTTTTTTGATTCCCATTTTTACCACATCCCTGGCGAAAATGTTTAAAATATACCTTATCAGTGATTTGTCTAATACTGCAGAGAACTTATATTTAAAATTTTGGGTTTCAAACCAAAGGGGTTTGGACAGGCCGTCAAAAGGGAGTCTTTCCTCTTTTTCGCCCTCCTGGTAGGAATTTCCCAAAACCCCGTCTTAGCATATGCCGGATGGTAAAGCTACATACCAAATTTGATCTTCCTAGCTCCAGTGGTTTGGGCTGGACGATGTTGAATGAGTGATTAACGTTATTCAATGGTTGGCATTTAATACCTTTTCATAACAACGGTATGATGGAAATATTTGGTATCGATACAATGGAAATATTTGGTATCTATCGAAATTCTGTTGTATTAATCGATTTTCGGTTGCGACAAACAAATACTGTATCTGTGACTTCAACCAAACCATTCGGTTGGCAAGAAATTCGGTTGGTACAATGAGTCTGTATTCTTTGTGTAAAGAGACAAAAACAATCAACAATATAATAGATCTTTATACTTGTATGAAACTCTTCAACATTGCATTTTAAAAAACGATTATTTAATTTTGTGTGTCTGTTTTTTCAGGGCTGGCAGGCAATACCGCTAAAATACCGTTATCGATTCAATACACTTTCAACTCACTATCGTTACCCCTAAAATACCGTTACCGAAATAACTGAAAAAATCGTTATCCCTAAAATACCGTTACCGAAATAATAGAAAATACCGTTATCGCTAAAATACCGATACCGAAATAACTGAAAAAATCGTTATCCCTAAAATACCGTTACCGACATAACTTAAAAAATCGTTATCCTTAAAATACCGTTACCGAAATAATTGAAAAATCGTTATCCCTAAAATATCGTTACCGAAATAACTGAAAAATCGTTATCCTTAAAATAACGTTACCGAAATAATGGAAAATAGCGTTACCCTTAAAATAGCGTTACCGACATAAAAGAAAATAACTTTACCCTTAAAATACCGAAACATTTTTTTAATAAATAATGTCGACAATAGTTATGTCTATACAAGTTATGATCTTGTTTACCAGGTGTCTTCAAATGCAATAAAATTTGCCATTTTATATGAAAATTACACAAAAAACCACAACAACATTATTTTCGGTGTTCTTTTGTGTGTAATTTTCAAATTTTATTTTTTAATATGGTATGAGATATAAATATTTGTGGTTTAATATATGTTCTAATATAAGAAATATTTTTTGATATGGTATAAGATATAATTATATATGATACAATATGTGCAAACAAATTTGAGATATTGTTATATGTAGTTCCATATCTAGAGTATTTTTGATATGGTAAAAGATATAATTTCATATAATTATAAGTGGCCCCATGTCAATGGTTTCGAATCCCAGCCAGTGAGATCAATTTTTTGTGCTTTTAGTTTGTTTTTATTTCCTTATTAATATTTTTTTACAAAACTTTTAAATTTTAATCATTTCGGGATAACAAGAACTAGAAATTTTTGATAGTATGTAAGTAGTGAAAATTTATATATATTTTTTTGCCTTAAATATAATTATTTTACCATGTCCCAGACGAAAACTCTAAGATGCACCTCAATAATGAGTTAGCCCATACTCTACCTAACACATATTTAAAATTTTAGGTTTCTAGCTAAATCGGTGTGGGCAGCCCGTTAAGGGGGACACTTCACCTTTTTTGCCCCTTTTTGTAGACATTTACGAAAATCCGACCTAGGTGAATGTCTACACCGGAGGAGGAACATATGAACCAAATTTCAACTTCCCAGCTCCAGCGTTTTTGGCAGGACGTCAAGGGTGAGAATTTTCCCTTTTCTGTCCCTCCCCTTTGGGAGGCTGTTAAAGCATATTTCAAATTTCCGGTTTCTAGCTACAGGATTTGGGCAGACCGAGAAAGGGGAGTTTTTCCCCATTTTGTTCTTCCCTGAAGGCGTTTCTAAGAACGTCGTCTTAGCGAATGTCTACGCCGTAGGGGGAACCTACATACAGAATTTCAGCGTCCTACCTCTTGCGGTTTGGCTGGGCGTTGGTTGAATAAAATAAAGAAATAAATATTTACATATTTATACAGTTACACATTTTCACATTTGCCCATTTGCACATTTGCCCATTTGCACAAGTGCATATTTGCACATTTTCATTACCATCAAACCATCAATCAATCAAATTTTCACTTATGCATATTTGAAAATTAGCGCTTTTGTAAATTTGCACTTTTGCAAATTTGCACATTTTCACATTAGCATATATGCACATTTGCACTTCTGCAAATTTGCACACTTACGTTTGAACATTTACAAATTTGCACATTTGCACATCTGCACATTAGCATAATTGCACATTTACATTTGATGAGGAATCTATGTACCAAATTTTAACTTCGCAGCTCCAGCGGTTTTGGCAGGCCGCTTTTTTGCCCCTCTTCTTTGGATTTTCCAGAAGTCACGCCATAGCTGTTATCTACACTGGATAAGGAACCTGCATACCAAATTTCAACTTTCTAGTTTCAGCATTTGAAAATACAAAAATTATTAAAATACAAGACAATAACGAAATTAGATATAACAACTCCAAATCGTAGGGTGTACTGTTTTTTATTTCTGAAATGCAATTGAGTATTTCTAAAATACAATTGACTATTTCTGAAACGCAGTTGACAATTTCTGAAATACGATTGACTATTTCAGAAATACAATTGACTATTTCTGAAATACAATTGATTATTTCTGAAATACAATTGACAATTTCTGAAATGCAATTCACTATTTTTGAAATACAATTGACTATTTCTGAAAAACAATTGACTATTTCTGAAATACAATTGACTATTATTAGAGTATTCAAAAACCGAAACCGGTCAACCGGTTTCCCTTTTTTAAAAAACCGATCGGTTTCGAATATTTTGTAAATTCGAAGAAAACCGAAAACCGGTTTCTTTTGTCCGGTTAACCGGGTTTTTTAATTACATCACCAACTGGGTTACTTGGTCTCTTTTATTTTTGCCGAACACTTTTATAATCGTTTGTTTGGTTATGAAGATTTCGATGTAAGTCTGATAGATTCCGATGAAGACTTAACTTTGGATATTCCAAATTCAAATAGTTTAATTTCTGATCTAAATAACACAATAAACAGTATTCAAAATCCTAAAAAAGAGACTGTATAAAATCATTCGTCATTATTTGTGACCTTCTCCGAGAAAAGGGACCTAGTGTGTGAAAATAAAGTTTTGAGAAAAATGCATTTAAAGTTTCATAACGCATTATCACTGTGAACACACCTTCAGTTGGGAGATGCGATTTGGTTTGGTTAGTTATGATTGGGTGCCGACTTTGGTGACGTCTTGCCTATGAAGTGACAATTTAAAACCAAAAAATAACCAATTTAAAACCAAAAAAAGTAAAATTTTAATGTTTTTCTCATTTTTATCGATTTTTCCAAGTTCGTTTTGTACGTTTTTATGGGGTAAATAAATTTTTATCAGAAATCTAACTCATTTCATCTTATTCTACACCCTTTTAGGTACCAGAATCCACTCTTAAGTCCAAACCCGTTTTTTGACACACTAGGTCCCTTTTCTCGGAGAAGGTCATATGTATGAGATTTCATATATCTTAATAAATGCGACAAAAGAACTGAAAAGTTGAACAGTTTATATAATTGTCTTTTGACTATTTGTCCAACATCTACTATTAGTGAAAGAGTATTTTCCACTTCTAGCTTTATCAAAAGCAAACAAAAAAATCGTCTTTAAACGAAACATTTAAATTGCATATTATTTCTAAAATATTATTTTAGAACTGAAAAATATATTTTCTTTTTACATATTTAAAATGTAATATTAAAAAAACTTATTTAATGCCAAACGTTTGAAACGTTCAAATTACTAACGTACCTAATTTTACCCAATTTACAAACTTAATGATCTCTATTCATTTGATATGAATATAGTTTTATAAGATTAATTTGTAAGATATTATATTAAAAAATAAAAAAATTTAATTTAATTGAATATATGTATATATATATATATATATATATATATATATATTTTTTTTTTATTTTATTTTATTCATTTTTAGTCTATGGAAAATAACATCCTTACAGACTATTATGATAACAATAAAAATACAAACATATGAGATAGTATTAAAATTTTAAATTAACTAGAAATTGATAAAAATATTATTTAATTATTAAGATAAAGAATAATGCTATATTATTCCTTAAAATCGAGTTTAGATCTTTTTATAAAAAATAATAATGATTATTTATTATTTCCTTCCAATATTTCGTCTCCACATTGGGTGACTTCTTCAGGGAAATTATATAATTTTTTTCAACAATAAAAACTTATATATATAAAATTTTTTAAAAAAGGCGGGAAATCATAAAAATACTTTTTGACAATATGAAAAATATAAATATCATATGAAACAAAAATATTTTAAGTTTAAAAAAGATAAGGAAACAAAAATGTTTTACAAATATTTAAAATGAAAATATTACACAGAACAAAAAACTATTTTGAATTTCATATATTATTTAAAATTAAAATAATTATAGACATTTAGTGAATAAGAACTGAGCTAATTATTTTAATTTAAAATAATATATGAAATTCAAAATAGTTTTTTGTTCTGTGTAATATTTTCATTTTAAATATTTTTAAAAACATTTTTGTTTCCTTATCTTTTTTAAACTTAAAATATTTTTGTTTCATATGATATTTATATTTTTCATATTGTCAAAAAGTATTTTTATGATTTCCCGCCTTTTTTAAAAAATTTTATATATGATGAATTTCATGTAAAAATCGAGATGCATTGAACCCGACCCCCTCAGATATCGATGAAATTTTGTTGATAGCTAAATTTGATCAATACAAACAAACTCTCATTTTTAGAAATGACTTTTTTGCGATTTTTGGGCGTGGCACAGTGGGAAAGTTTTCGAAAAATGCGAAAATGGTCGAAAAGAGCTCCATTTAAACTACAATAACTCAGAATCGGCTGAACCGATTTACATGATCTTGGTATCATTAAAAATATATTTTAACAGGCTTTATGCCACGTTTATGCTCATGCAGACGTAAAGATATAAAGAAGCTCAAACTATAAGAGGAACTCAAGGCTTTCATTCATTCCGAAAAATGAAACTTTTGTACATGTGCGCAGATATTCTGACTGTGCCAAACTTAAGCAGCGCAAAATTTCTTACAAATAATTAACCTAAAAAAAAATGTAATCATTATTCGAATTATTTCGAAAACTTTCGGTACGTATTACTAGAAGTGACACTACTTAAAAAATTTGGGTTAAAACATATTCACAATTTTCCTGGGACAATGTTTATTTATTTTACCTGTAAATATAAAATATAAGGGCAATTACTAGAAGTGACACTACTTCATAAATTATATAAAAAAAACTAAAAAAGAACCCATTTTTATTTTTTGATATGGTATAGGTGAAGGATAAACTTTTCTAAAAAAATAATACACTGTAAAAAAACCCTTGATCTTTTTGGATTTTTCGTTAGTTAAAATTTTCTTTTTGTTATAAATTTTTTACAGTGTCATAAAGCCTGTTAAAATATCTTTTTTTCATTTAACATTTTACGGCGACTATAAAGTGTAGGAAGCATTATAAGCGCAAGACGGCTTTTGTGGGGAGGTAAATGCGTAGAAGGATTCCAACCAAGTCCACGGAGGCAAAATATAAGGAATTGTTTCTGAACGGATTCAATAGAATTATAGTGTACGTTGTAGAAAGGATCCCAGACAACAGAACCATATTCAAAAATTGGTCTCACTAGAGTAGTAAACAGTTTTTTTGTAATGTAAGGATATGAAAATTCTTTTGCCCAGCGTTTGATAAACCCCAATACACCAACTGCCTTATTAATTGTCTTAGTAATATGATTTCGGATATACAAACGTTTATCCAATAAAACACCAAGATAATTAAATGTTTCAACCATCTCTAGCCGCATACCATTCATCATGTACAAACCATTTACAGGAAGAGATCTAGAAAACACCATGTATTTACATTTTTTACGTTAAGGTCCATTAGATTCAAATTACACCATGTAGTAAAATTAATAATATCGATTTGCAATAACTCTTGGTCAGTACAATTATTAAAGGAAAGAAGTATTTTGACATCATCTGCATACATCAAGCATTAATAAAGAGTATAAACAAAAGCGGACCTAAATGACTACCTTGAGGAACGCCAGATGTTACATTGATAACATTAGATTGTACAGTACGAAATTTAACACATTGTTTACGGCTTTTTAGGTAGGAACCAATCCATTTAAGAAGCGTCAAACTAAAACCAGTACGGTGTAACTTATATAGTAATAAATCATGGTTTACTCTACCAAAGGTTTTACTGAAATCAGTATAATCAAGATCAGTTTGTTTTCCATTAACAAAGCCATCATTGACTAAAGTTGTAAGTTCCAGTAAATTGGTAATTGTTGAGCAGGATTTACGAAAGCCATGTTGCTGTTGTAAAATAATAGAAGACGCTTGATATGATAATGCCTCAGTTATCAATTTTTCAAATAATTTTGGAATTGAACTTAATTTAGCAATTCCTCTATAATTTGATACTACGGATTTACTTCCAGACTTAAAAATTGGAGTTATAAAGGATTTTTTCCAAACATCAGGAAAATATGCCAGTCTAATTGAATTATTATAGAGGAATGTTAGAGGAATGTATAGAAGATCAGCGCAACGTTTTAACACACAATTTGGGACTCCATCAGGCCCCGCAGCATACGACCATTTTAGTTTTAACAAGTTGCTCAAAACAGTTTGTTCATTAATAAATGAAATATTTATAGATGATTCCGGGATAATGAATGGATATTGAATAGTGTTGTTGAATTTAGTTGTTGAGTATGTTGAAGCAAAAAAATCAGCAAACATATTACTTATAGAGATATCGTCTGATGCATCGATGTCATCTAATTTCATTGAGGATGGAAAACCAATGCAGCGTTGTTTAGAATTAACAAACGAGTAAAAAGACTTATGGTCGCATTTTAACTTAACCTTTATATTATTTAAATAATCATTATAATCAGAACGATTCGATTTGTTACATTCAGCTCTAACTTTTATATAATTCGTGTAGTTGATTAATGATCCATGTTCTTCATATTTCTTAAACAGCTTAGTTTTTTTATTTTTTAGGCGAGAAAGAAATTTTGTATTCCAAGGAGGACCAGTAGTTCTTTTTGGAAAATTTCTTTGGAACAGATTTAGTAAAACAATTGTATATAACTTTATAGAATGACTTCAGCATCAGATCCAGATTATCATTACATAAAGCAAAAATGTCACTCCAGTTGATTTGTGACTAAGCAGAATTGAGTGCATTGTAATCGGTTCTCTTAAAGCAAAGCTCCTTAATCTGTTTCCCAAGGTAATTTCTAATGTTGGATGATACTGATCTTCAGGAAATGATATAGGCGATGCTCTTGAAATGCAGAATTCGTTGGGTTCACTAACGTAAACAAGATCCAGTAATTTACCAAACTTATTGACAACATTATTAATTTGAAAAAGGCAATTGGAAGACAATCCATTAATAAATTCAGACATTAGGTCAGTGGAAAATACTGGAATTAAACTATTTGAATCATCTTCTTTATTCCATGAAACCGAAGGAATATTAAAATCACCAAGTAGTATGAAAGCTCTAATGGTTTTAATTTTTTAAAAATTAATTCGGCAGCTTTCTTGTGCCTTTCATATATTTCTATAGATGATCTGGGAGGAATATAGGAACACATGATATAAAACGATTTATTATGATGTTTTACCAGTACGCAAATAGCTTCAATATCAAAGGCATTATTAAATAAAATTTCTTCTGCAGACAAGTAATTTATAACTGCAATCATAACACCACCACTCTTACTATGACCATTATTTCTATCTCGTCTAAAAATTTGATAGTTTGGACACAAAATTTCAGAATTATGAATACCTTTATGTAGCCAGGTTTCAGTAAATACAAATATATGTTTATCAAAATTAAAACTATCAGCATATAGGGCAGATAATTTAGTATTAAGGCCTCTAACATTTTGATACATAATTGAACTCGTATAGACAGAAGCATCAATCAGTTTTTTGAAACAGGAATATAGATTTTAGGTAATCTAGGATTATTTCTGAAAACATATTCACGAACTAGAGTGTTTTCAGGCCAGAAACTAGGATCAACGATTTGCTTAAATAGTTCATAAGGTACCAATGTTTTAAATATGTTATTTCTCTTGATTGATAATAACAAAATTTATAAGTTGAAATATTTGCATCGAAATTCAATTAATTTTTTATGTATTGATTGATATCTTCAATTGCAGTTGTAGACGTAAAGCGAGAAACAAATATAGATTTTTCGGTGGAATAACAGTTAACAGTTTTGGAGTTGAATTGGAATCAGTAGGTAGACACAAATGTTGATTATTTGGTGAAGGAGAACGTAGTACCGTTGTAGCATTTAAATTAGAAAAAGAACGGGAAGATTGCGTTAGAGGGATAGGAGAGCCACCATCATTTACTGTCAAAGCAGTAGGTATAGTGTTCATGGATTGTGTAATAATATAAGGATTTTGATTATGCAATGATTTTGTAATTGATCTTGTCACTCGTACTTCCATGTTATCAGTAGAGTGTGAGCATTGATTGGAGGAACTAGCAGCAACCTCCACCGATTGAATCGAGCTGGAACCCTTAGAAACCGAATACGGATTATGATTAATTGATGAACCAGATGGGAGGGGAGAAACAGCATCAATTTCGATAAGGTTTGATGAGGCAGCAGTACGGAGAGAATTTGACGTAGTTGGGTCTTTTAAATTTTTTCTACTTTTAGGAGATGAAGATTTTAGTGAGCTGAAGAATTTTTCCAAGTTATGGAATTTAGTAAATAATTCGCCATAACTGGATAATTTACTTTGCAGTTAAACAAAGTCTTGAGAGATCTTTTTTAACTCAGATTGCGAACTTTTAAAGAAATTATAAAATTCCACACCAATATTTTTACAATGTGGACAAGTCCAATGAAGGTTTTTAGTTTTATCAGCCAAAGCATCAGCATCACGAGCCTTAAGTCCTTTAGTGCAAGTTAAATGGTAGTATCGAATGCACAGCCAACAAGACACCATAAGTTAATTTTTAGTAACCACATAATTTTCAAATGAGCACTTCATGATAATATTGGACAACTCAGGTGATAACAGGGATAACAAACCAACACGTTACAGTTTGATGTAGACTGGAGATTATGAATAACAACTGATCACTTACTTCAAAGTCAGGAAAGCACTGAATAATTGAGAACTTGACGATAATAAACAAAAACAAAAAGTATGACCAATATTTGTTATTGTAAAGGCTTAAAAATTTGATGTAATATGCAAGTTGTGCAGAAACCCGCAAAAATCCGTAAATGCACCAAACACAATTATTGTATAACTATTTTGATTTTTTAGAGTTCATTTTTGAAAAACAGATCCAAATATTTCAGTGTTAAAAGAATAAATTTCCAAAAATTCACTAGACACTTTTAAAAACACGACTAGACAGACACTCAATATATATATAAATATATATATATATATATATATATATATATACCGTACCACCTTACAGGCAAAAAAAAAAAAAGTTCACCGTACACCCTCAAATATAAAGTATTTTAACAAGAAAATTTCGAAAATAATTTTTTTTATTTTTTTGGCCGAACGTAGGGGTCGCCATTTTATATTTTTCGTTATATCTTCGTTATTTACCGTCCGATCTTAAAGTGTTGTATATCAATGTTTCTTGTCTCGCGGAGGCCGATGTTTTCCTCGAAGGAGCCATTGACCTCAAGTAACCCGTTCTAGTATTAACCCACCAGATCTCAGTTGCTACCACCTTAATGTACTACCCTAATATTTTAAAATGAAAGCTCGCAAAAAAGCAATAAACTTTTGCTAGTAAAGAATTCCAATAATTCCAGCGGAACTATTATTTTATTTTTTTTTTTTAATTTTTTATGTTGCCGAATGTAGGGCATTTTTATTTTTTTGTCATATCTTCTGTATTTACAGTCGGATCTTAAAGGGTTATATATCAATGTTTTTGTCGCAATGATATTAATTTGTTGCATTAAAAATCATTGACCTCAAGCACCCTTTTATACTACTTAAGGGGTAACACCTATGTAAAAAGCCTCTATATAAAAACTTCTTTTTTTTATTTTTTTTATTTACGGAGATGTGTTAACAAAGATTGGTTTTCACAAGATTTATGAAGCAGTACAAAAAAATATTTGTTTTACACAAAGTTTTACAAAATGATAGTATATTTACAATAGAGGTCCACGGCACGCAGCATTACTTAATAAATTTTTGGTGGATTTCTCTGAAATTTATAATGCGTATGGAAAACTAAATTATATATGGATGCGCGAAGGAGCTTTTGATAGGTCAAATACTTTTTGACTTAGAGCTGTTTCTTTAAGAGTAAAAAAGTAGATATTTTGACTTTAACACTTCGCTGTTTTGTCAAAAATTATATACCCAAAAACTCATACGCTTTTCTCTAGATAATTTAGTTTTCTATATAAAGTGTATGTTTCAGAGCGATCCACCTAAAATTGGTTAAATTATGCTGAGTGCCGTGGATCACTTATAAAATAACACAAATTTTAATCAATCATATTTTGACGTGATTCAAGTTGGCTGTATTTTTGGCGGCTGTCAAGTTTGGAAAAAATGTGCCCCAGAAGATTCATGTACTACATGAACAAAACGATCGGTGTTTTGAGAATGGCACGGATAAGCTGTACATGAATCTTCTATGGCGGTCACCGATGAGCAACTAAATTATCTAGAGAAAAGGAAGTTTTTATTTATAGGCTTTTTACATAGGTGTTACCCCTTAAGTAGTATAAAAGGGTGCTTGGTATCATTGCGAAAAAAACATTGATATATAACCCTTTAAGATCCGACTGTAAATACAGAAGATATGACAAAAAAAAAATAAAAATGCCCTACATTCGGCAACATAAAAAATTAAAAAAAAAATAAAATAATAGTTCCGCTGGAATTATTGGAATTCTTTACTAGCAAAAGTTTATTGCTTTTTTGCGAGCTTTTATTTTAAAATATTAGGGTAGTACATTAAGGTGGTAGCAACTGAGATCTGGTGGGTTAATACTAGAACGGGTTACTTACGTTCGGCCAAAAAAAAAAAAAAATATTTTCAAAATTTTCTTGTTAAAATACTTTATATTAGAGGGTGTACGGTGAACTTTTTTTTTGAGGTACGGTCTAATATATATATATATATATATATATATATATATATATATATATATATATATATATATATATATATATATATATATATATATATATATATATATATATATATATATATATATATATAATTTTTTTTTCAAAGAATGTATTTTTTTATTTTTATTACTTTATATATTAAATTTCTGTTTTTTGTAATTAACAAATTATATAAGCTTTTTATTCAAATTAAAAAAAAACCGGTTGACCGGTTTTTTTTTGCAAAAACCGAAATCGAAACCGGTTTTTTTAAAATTCGATTTTTCGAAGAAAACCGAAGCCGGTTTTTTCAAAAGGCCGGTGTTTTGAATACTCTATTATATATAATTGACAATTTTTGAAATAGAATTGACTATTTTTAAAATACAATTGACTATTTTAAAATACAATTGATTATTTCTGAAATACAACTGACTATTCTGAAATACAATTGACAATTTCTGAAATACATTTGACTATTTCTGAAATACAATTGGAAAAGGGGTAGTTTTCGTTGGATCTAACCAGATACAATTCGATCTGACTTTTTTCGGATAAACTTGGATATTACTTTATAAATATATTGTTGGGTTTAAATCCTCAAATATATTTCTGGATCTAATTTGATCTGCCATTTTTCGGATCAAATAAGATATTAAGGAATATAAAATTGGAAATGATTAAATATTGTGCCAGATTAATTTTTTTTTTACTCATACCTACTTACTTTTTGCCAATTAATTTCAAACCATCTGTGGTTCTTTATTTAAAAATGTTTGTGTTAGTTATAGATATTTCTGCAAGGGGCCGCTGTGAAGTAACAAGATTCAAAAATATATTCTCTGTACATACATATATCTATTTTCCAAAAGTCTGATCATGATGGGGTTAAATATATCGGTGTGCATTGAAACTAGCGTTATCACTGCAATAACAAAAATAACGTTACCCTTAAAATATCGTTACCGAAATAACTAAAATAACGTTATCGCTAAAATACCGTTACCGAAGTAATAGAAAATATCGTTATCGCTAAAATACCTATACCAAAATAACTGAAAAAATAGTTATCTCTAAAATACCGTTACCGAAATAACTGAAAAAATCGTTATCCCTAAAATGCCGTTACCGAAACAACTGAAAATATCGTTATCCTTAAATTAACGTTACCGAAATAATAGGAAATAGCGTTACCCCTAAAATAACGTTACCGAAATATTAGAAAATAGCGTTACCCTTACCGATAACCGCATTTGTTACGGTTTCCATCCATGTTTTTTTTTATTTTAAGCTTAACTTGAAAATCTTTTTTGAGGTGGTGAAAAAATATGAGAAAAAATTTTTTTGAGGTGGTGAAAAAATATGAGAAAATATATTATGTACCAGTCGTTACTATGAAATTGTACTAAAATACACCAATTTGTATGGAAAATAAAGTATTAAAAAAACCGTCCTTTTGAAAAAACCGGTTTTGGTTTTTTTCGGAAAATCGAATTTCAAAAAAATCGGTTTTATTTTTCCATATATACATAGAATAATTTAATTAAATTCGTCATAAGGTATTTTTATCACCTTTCAGAATGCCAATATTTTTTTTATTTTTTCTTGATACCAATATTTTTTTTTATTTTTAGTAGAGATATTAGAAATTTTTTGTAGAAAAATAGCCTAAAATGAACTTTTAACTAATAAATTCGGAATTTTCTTCGATTTTTTTCGAGATTTTTTTTTGCAGATTATAAAAGCTCAGATAATTTTTAACAACTTTTATTACGATAATTTTTTTGTTTTCAAACTCCTTTTTGTAGGAAAATCGATCTGAAAAAATCAACATTTTCAAGGTTTCAACAAAAAACACTATTTTTACATTTTTTATTCAATTTGTTTTAAATATTATTCTCGACCTACAATTTAATGTTTTAACGTTTTAAGGTGCTTTTTACTTTCTATTCGAAGAGTTTTTTTACGACTTTCTAATGTCACTGCCATAACTCCTTCACGATTCTTTTCTATAACTCGTTTTGAAACACTCGTTAATAATTGTACATGTCTTTCTGTTCCTTGTATGTGCATTGGAATTTGTGGATCAGCCAGTTAGATCGAAATCTAAGTATTCTACCTAGTGATCATATGGAATCTGTCGAGTAAATGCTGGTTCAAATAATATATCGTCGTTATTCATATCAGCCATATTGACATAATCGCTAGCATCGAAATTTAAGATATATTTTTTGAAAACTCTGAGTTTAGTTGGATCGTACAATTTTTCTCGACAGTGTAAAATCTTTTTGATAGCTCTATCCCGTATTGCTTTTCGATCATCAAATAACATTGTTAATAAGATATTTTCTGGATGTGCGTAATGAGTTGTTTTGAATTACACCATCTACAATATTACGAAAGTTTGGTTGTAAGTATCGTGTCCAACGTATAAATTTTAATAAAAGTGCACTGCCGTACAGAGTTATAAAACTTCACATTGAAGTACATTGGCACATAAACTGTAATAATATAAACTGCCAAAGTTTTTAAATTGTTACATATAATCGTATATAATAATTAACATGGTTGATAGTTCGAGCTCATGTTCATGATCCATAATTGCAGGCATATTCTCCAGTGGTATTGGATCAAAATCAGCTGCTACCTGAAATATAAAATGTTTAGATCAATTAAAATGCAATTATTTTATTTCAACTTTATTCCAATCGAAAAAGTAAAATAATGGCAATAAATAATGATAATAAATTATGATATTAAATAAAATAAAGTGTTACATACCTGCAATTTCTCACATTCATGAATAGCTTTGAATAACTTTCCACTTGCTGCTCGTGGTCCACTGGTGACTGTTTTGTCGAAATGGCAGTTCATTGAAATGCATCAGACATATAAACCAGTGAATTGGTCTATTTAACTGTTTTTCAAATACTCGTAAAACACCATTTTCTGTTCCAGTATTTGCTGGCTCACTATCACTGCATATGCCAATTAATTGATCAACTTTTAATGTTTTAAATTCATTCAGTTTTCTGTGTTTGGTTTTTGCATCTTCTTGACTACCCAAATTTACATATCCAAGTAACTCATTATAGGGCTCTTTCAGAACAACTAAATACGGTTCTTTTACCATAGTGGTATGAAATTTGGCATAAATTTTCTCTGTAGTTAATGAGTCATGTTTTCTACCATCGAAAGACTGCAGTTATGGTAGAATTTGTATGTCGTGTACGAAGCACTGCATCTCTAGATTTAACTTTTTCTCTAGCCACTTTTGATTTATCCATAATAACAAGATTACCATGAACATCTCTAAAATTTATATCTTCGAATAAAGCTGTTGCTTAACATTAAGCGACTCTATCTGAAACACCGAATCTATCATACATCATAGCAAAATTTAAGGCATCGTATCTTTGAGTATAATGACCACGTCTCATTCTAACAGTTGCTTCTGGAACTTCTGTTGTTGCTTCATTTTCATCTTCATCCGTGTGTAATTCAGGTGGTTCGTAACTTGGATCATCGGTACCAGTTGTAAGTGTTGGCATTGTTGTAGCTACTTCTTCAACGTCTTCCGTATATTCAGGTATTGTGAATTTTCTATCATTATGCTGGTCCATCATAAATTTTTTTATATGTGCTGGAATCAATCCACACGAGCATTTTGTTGTTTTTAATTTGAAATTACATTTGCCAATATAAAATAATTCGTTTATTGAATCAACAAATGCTTTAAATTCATCTCCTTTGTTTCTATGTTGTACATGTTTCTGGTATTTATCAAGCAGACCAGTTAATTTTTTTAAAACACTCTTTCTATTAATGATTTCAATATTTATTTTACACTAAATTTGGATCAATTTATATGTTACGTGAGGAGTAAAAGTTTTATACGAGAACATTTTCTTTTCAAATTTAGCACGATCACTTAAAAAAGAATAATATTTTAAAATGTCACATTTAGTAGGCAAACTAAGATCATTTAAATCACTTGATAAACCAAAAACAACAATATATTGATGAGGCATGTTAGTCAATCTAGAGTCAAAACTTGTTGATGTTGTTGCTTCCATTTGCGAAGACACCGCAGACGATGTTGATGGTTCTTGATTATCCATAATAACTTTGATATTATCACTGCACTCTTTGATTGTGTCACACTAAATTAAAAAAAATATTGGTATTGTGATAACCGAGTTTTTATTTAAGTATTTTGGCAAACTGCGTACACATTGCACGATGAATGATTAAGAAAGAAGGAAAATCAAGCTTGGCAACGTTTAGTGTTGGTACACGTCATTATTTTGTAACGTCATTATTCAGTGTTACAAAGTTATTCAATTGAACAATGCTGCCAACAATGGTATCAATACGGATTCTGAAAGGTGATAAAAATACCTTTCAAACAAGCCCAGATTGAGAAATCTACTATAATTCTATCCGATTTTGTGACGAATTCAATTAAATTGTTCTATGTATATATGGAAAAATTTCTATTTTGAAATTTCTATGGTCTCTTGAGCAAAATTTCTCAGAATCACCTATAGATTACGTTTTTGCTATACGCTTCATCAAAAAAAATCGTTCCATACAATTTGACCCGCCCTAATATATATATATATATATATATATATATATATATATATATGAGAAGTTCCTGCGCTCATCAAGAAATGGCACTGCTAGCTCCAAACTTTTTTTTCTCAAGTTGGTATAACTGTCCTGAGAACACATGCAAAGTTGCAAGTCATTCTGTCTATTCTTTCTTTGTTTACAAGCCATTTGAAGTTGACGTGTCATTGATTTTTTTTAATATGGAAAAAATTAAATATCGTGCAGTCATTAGATTCTTTGTTTTGAAGGGTTTAAAAGCAAAGGAAATTTATGAGCAATTGTTAGAAGTGTATAAGGAGTCCTTCAAACGCACCGTTGAATTTTGGGCTGGTGAATTTAAACGTGGTCGTACCAGTCTTAAAGACAATCCACGCGAAGGACGACCAAAAACTACAACCACAGCAGAAATCCAAGTTTGACTAAGCGTGAAATTGCTAATGCCATAGGCATCTCAGACGAACGCGTAATCCATATTTTAAATGAAGAATTACGTATGAAAAAACTGTTTGGAAAGTTAGTGCCGCACACATTAACAATTCAACAAAAACAATTCGAAAACAAATTTCTTAGCGTAATTTGGAGCGTTTTAAGTTGAATAAAACCGACTTCTTGCGTCGTTTTATAACTATGGATGAGACTTGGATCTACCACCATGATCCTAAATTGAAACAAGAACGTTAACAGTGGACTGAAGCTGGTTGTTCAGCTCCAAAGCAGGTGAAGTCACAATGATCAGCAAAGAAGGTTATGGCATCAGTTTTTTGGGATGCAAAAGGAATTTTGTTGATTGATTATCTTCAGAAAGGTAAAACAATCAACTCTGAATATTATTGCAGCCTTTTGGATCAGCTGGATGAAAAAATTCGTGAGAAAAGACCTGGTTTAAAGAAGAAAAAAATCATTTTTTATCAAGACAATGCACCTGCTCACAAAAGTGTTTTGACGATGGCTAAATTCAAAGAATTAAAGTACGAATTGCTTGAACATCCACCGTATTCACCAGATTTGGCTCCCAGTGACTACTATCTCTTCAGAAATCTCAAACAATTCCTTCGTGGAAAGCATTTTTCGTCGAATGAAGAGGCCATAGCAGCCGTAGACGGTTATTTTGCAGAGCTTCCGGAAAACCATTATAAGGATGGGATAAAATTATTGGAAGATCATTGGAACAAGTGTATTGAGCTTCTAGGAGATTATATTGAATAAAAAAATATATTTCGTAACAAAAACAGTATTCTTTCATTTCGAGCGCAGGAACTTTTCAACCAACCTGTGTGTTACCTCCCTGATACACCTAAGCGATCACAGCAGTTGTTTAAGACAAAATCAAGAATTTGAAGTTATAGCTAAGAAATATTCTGTGTAAACTAAACAGGAAGTTTGAAAAATAGCGAATTTTTTTATTTTCAAAATAAGTCCCATTAACAATTTACTGCAATCATTTTGTTTTGGTTGTTGTTTATTAGGCTTGTTTTTCTTCCTATACGTGTTTCGTGTGTCTATTCATTTCACGCCACATGAACCCTGCTACTATATTATACTTACTGCGTTCGAGTATGATTGACACAATTTTGACAAAATTGTTGGTTTATAAATAGGTTGTAACTATCAATATGGTCGCTGCCATCATAATTATAGTAAATATTTTATTATTTCATGATTGCCACTTTCTGTTTTATAACATGACTGTCTGTAACCATACTGTGGTAACAAAAATTCGGATTATGGAAAAAATATGATAATTATGGAACTATAAAATGCTAACAACAATCAACGAATCAAATAAATCATGACTTTGACATTTACAGTCATAATAATGTCTTGTTCATAATAAACAAATTGTTCAGTCACACATGTAAAACTGATTATATATGATAATTTTCACCTGGGAGGTTTTATTTTCAAAAATGCCTTATACATATAACTATAGGTCCGTTTGTGTACTTTTGCAGTAAAGTTTATAAAATTGACTCAATAAAAAAACAGGGAGTAAGGCAAAATTTTTGTCGAAAAAGAAAAATATCCAAAAAAGTAAGCAAACGGAAAATTTGTAAGGATTAACAAGATAGTTGTAAATACCAAACAACAAACTATTTCAACCGGTCAATATGGAAAATGTGGATAAAAAAGGAAAATTAGATGTGAAGTATTCTCTAGGAATATCATGTTACTTCTTCTATCGTAAATAAGCTGATATTTTTACTTTTATTGTATAAAAAAATATAAATTATTTGTTTTGTCTTCCAAGAAAAACTTTTAAAAATTTGTACGAATTTGTACAAATATTTGAGTTCGCAAACATACTTATTATAATTTGAAGTAATTAATTCATTGTCAAAAAGATTCTATATAAAGATTATAAATTTTGAAATTTTTTGAATAAAAACAATATTTTTTTTTTTGAAAAAACGACTTTCTTGTGGAAAAAACTCAGAATATTAATAAAATAATTTTCATAAGAAAAAGTCTAATAGGAAATACTAGATCTTTAAGAATTTTTCTGATAGAAACATTTTTAGATTCTCAGATTCTGCATAAAAATTCTTAGATAAACATTCATATATTTTTAAAAAACTTTAGATATTAAAAAATTCTGAGGACTTTTCATCTTAAAAAATAATTTAATTCTAAGAACTTTTTCTAGTAGAAATATTCTTAGATTCTAAGGACTTTTTATAAAAGAAAAATTCTGAGACTCTGAGGACTAGCTATAAAAATTCCTAAAAATGTCTTTAGAATCTACTAATTTTTCTATTAGTATAAGTTCATAGAATCTGTTTTTTTATTAAAAAAGTCCTTAGAATTTAAAAATTTTTTTGAACTTTTTATTTCTAAAAAATTCCATAGAATCAAAGAAGTTTTCTTAATATAAAATTTTTCTTTACCCATCTAAAAATCGAAATATATATGAACATACATGATCATACATGGGCTTGTATATGATCATACATGGGCATACATGGTCATATACGTCCATGAATGATCTCATATATGACCATATATCTTCGGATCCGAAATTTGAGGGTATATGGTGATATATGTGCATATATTATCATACATGCTCATATATTATTCATGTATGCTCGTATATGATCATATACGTCCATATACCCTCAAATTTCGGATCCAAAGATATATGATCATATATGAGATCATGTATGGTCATATATTGAACAATGTATGGACGTATATGACCATGTATGCCTATGTATGATCATATACACCCCATGTATGATCATGTATGCTCATATATATTTCGATTTTTAGATGGGTAGGCAAAACATTTCTTAAAAAAATGTTATTAAATATAACGTAAAGAACTTTTTGATAGTTATTGTTTTTTAAATAACTTTTTTAATAACTGTTTTGCATTTTTCATAGAAAAACAACAGTAATTACAGTTAAAACTAACAACTACAGATTAATACACAAACAACTGATAGAAACTGACTAACAATTAAATAAGAAATTTTCTAATTTGGGCAAATCTATTTTCATTTGTAGTTTACAATTTTGCTAAATTTTAGTAACGGTTACTAAGTTTTTCTACTTTTTTTCATTTTTTCTATAATAATTACAGATATTCCAGTAATTTTTCTAACTTTTTATTCGAGTGAATACATAGTTGCTTTGGAAAAAATATGTTTAGCCCGCTTTTCCCCCGCTTTTTTACCCACTTAACAGAACATTGTCCCGCTACAATATATCTAAGTTTTATACAAATCGAAGTGACCCACACCGCAGATCTTCTTTGTAAAAGTATTATGTCAGAAGCAATTAACTGTAATTTCAATTAAAATAGTGTTCCTACTATGCCGTTTTAAATCAGATTAAATCATACATCAGTCATTTTCAGATTTTTAACTAAAACGAACGGTTAATAAAACTGCAGTATTAGTTAATTTTAAAATAACATGCTAAAGTTTCTTCCTACATAATTTTGTGGGTGTACAATGAACATCTATAAGGGTAAAGAGCTAACTATATTATACTTTTGCAAGCTTAAGCAAATGTGCGAATACATGTAATCAAATGTGTATGAATATATTGTACTTAACAAACTTTTCGTTAAGTTTCGTCAAGTGTCAATTGCTTAAGCAAACAGCACAACTGACCGCACTTTACTTAAGGAATCATATGTTTTTAGAAAAACTGTTTATCAAAAAAAAAAAAAAAAACAAATTGCAATGTACGCGGAAAATATTTTTATAGAAAATTTAATTGAAAATGTTAAAAAACAAACGTGCATGTATAACAAAAGGGGTGGGTTTTTTTCGATTGAGATGCAAGCACTGTTGCATTTTTTATTACTTTTTTATTTATGTTTTCATTTTTTTCTTTAAATTATTAAAAATTAATATAGATTTACTTGTTAATTGTAAAATATTTATAAATTGAACACATTAAATAATATTTTTCGAAAAGATACATATATTTTAGAAATATAAGAAGAAAACAGTTTTTGCAAAAGTACAAATATTTGCAACTAAGTGTAGTAAGTATTTAAGTTTAAAAAGTACATTGTAGCCACCCAAAAGTCTTTAATAAGTTGATTAAGCATTTGATTGACTTTTCGTTAATTTTTGACAGTAGCTTAAGTTAGCAAAAGTATAATACAGTTAGCCCTTAAAGCGTATTTCCTGTGTAAACTTCCTAAAATGTGTACTGCCTCTCAATGCTTATAGAATGTTCAGTAAAATCATAACAAAATAATTTAAATTTGAAAGTTAATTAAGTTTTTCATTACGTTTGTAATAGCATAAGTTACTGCCATATAATATTGAATATAATTTCAAATGATTGGCGCGATCTAAATTTTTTGTTTTTAATTCTAAATTAATGTCAATTTGTAATTCGTTAAAACATCTAGATTTTTATTTTAATCATTGATTTAATTTAATACGAAAGTTAGATAATAAAAACATAATTCTCGCGAAGTAAAAAAAAGTAGATTCTATTCACAAATTATTATTGATTAGTTGAATAAAAATTTCAAAGGTCTACTTAAAAGTTCCAAAAAGTAGAACTTAGGCATTTAAGTGCGTATGATTATTATTTTTGTAAAAATTAATAACGTAAAAGAATCATTTTTAAAAACTTCAGTTGGTCACAATAAAATTTTAAGAATAAACTCAAATATTATTTGTGACAGGGCATACAAGATTCGACTCTGAGCGTAGTTTTACTTTTTAGAATTCATTTAGCAAATGATGCATTTTTTTATCAAATAAAATCAATGACGCTGTATTGATGGTGACAATTAAATCGGAAAAGAAATGGTGACCATGAAATCTGTGTATATTGATTGTCATGATCTCTAATGCAAAAAAAAATAAAAAAGAAATCATGATAAGTATAAATATCACCCGCCTCAAACAATAGAATGTTTAATTGAATTTTAATCGAATTGTTGTACGGTCAGACATCTATCTGCGACCAGCGATATTTTTAAAAGCAATTAAATCCTTTCGACAACGATTAGTTTCGTTGAATTGAATTGTTGAATTGACTTTAGTGTATTTTCTGTAATTTTGTAATAGATATAAGGAATACAAATACAGGTTTGTAAATTAAAATTAATTAAATGAATTACATAATGTTAATACCGAAAACTGTTAAAATTACTATGGTGTTTTTAGAATGATCGATTCAAGAATTAGAATTCCCAAATATACATCAGACGCTTTTGATAATGTTGAGTATCAATTGCGTATTACGTACACTTTGGAGACTGATCGTCGCGTTATGAGCTTCATAGATACCATGTGGGGCATTGAGGTTTCTGGTGGTGTCGATCAATTTGAACCCTTAACTATAATCAATGTAACTCCAACTGGCTTGGCTCGCAGAGCTGGTATGCGCATTGGCGATGAGATTACTCAAATTAATGATACTCCAGCATTGGAATTAACATTCAATGAAGCTTTGGAGCTATTCCGTAGATCGGGTAGATATGTTCGTGTCTATGTAAGAGGGTAAGTACAATAAGGGAGGAGTATCAACTAACAATTACTGATGAATTTTAACTTGAATATTTCAGTGAAATAGATGATGATGGTGAAGAAGATTGGACTTGTGATTTCTGGTTTAGACCCCGTAGACCATGGAGACGTGATTTCAAACCTATCCAATGGGAATTTCCTTGGAATGATCGTCGTAAACCCATCTACCGTGAATCTAACTGCTTTATGGTACCCTCCCGTATGGAGGAAAAGATTCGCCAACGTCGTGCTGCTACTTCAGCTGTCAAGAAGAAGGAAGAATCTGCTCCTCATACCAGATCATTAACACCAACACCGCGTCCTAAAAATCAACCGGGTGAAAATCTTTTGAATACTGTCCTTAGACCCCGTGGACCTCCACCAAGAGACTTGTAAACGAGACTACATAGTTGAAACAAAAAAAAAAACGTTAAATTTTTTTGTTGAGCGACTACTCCCCTACTCTTCGTATCAGAAGAAAAAATGGTTTTTAATTTTTAAGCTGATCGCTACAAATACAAATGCAAATGAAAAATTCACTATTTTAAAAGTGTTTGATTTTTCATTTCATTTGTGATATCGGATATGCGAAATACAAAATTGAAACTGATTCTGGCATTCGATATCTTCCACTTAACGAAAGGAAAAAGTCTGCCAGATTTACAAATTAGGCCGCAATTTTCTAAAATTAAGTCACCCACATGGACTAATGATCACCGCTATTTAAAAAAAATGTAAAATTAACAAATTATAATAAAATTGTAGAATTTTACTTTTCTGACACTTAAAACTCAAAATACTTTAGGACTAAATTACTCGTGAAGTTAGGAGTTTTTAATAAGTTTTTTTTTTCAATGATGGATCCAGCCCTTGCTTTTTTTAGGGGGGGGGGGGGGGGGATAATTTTTAATCTTTACACTAACAAGATTTAATTTTTTTTTGTTTTGTTAAACTCACTTTAAACCTATTAATTGCAACTTTTTGCTTCTTTGATTCCATATTCATTTCGAAACAAGTAAAAAGGTTTAAATTCGGCTTTGCATAACATGTCATAACTTTAAAACCGGTAACGTGGTAGGTGCTTTAGGAACCTGTTCTCTTTTCACCTATCTCGTGATATATATTTTCGAAACCGGTCCAGTTTTCACCTATCACCGGACTGGTCCCAATTCCCAACCGAACCTCTTTTTTCCACAGGGAACGTTTAAGGCTTCTTCAGAAAACGTAAAAAGAAAGAAAATATCGTTATAATTCCACAAAAAATCTACTCGCTCACGCACGAAATTTTTTTTACCGCTAACGCACGATCACGTGAGCAATTTAAATTTTGGCTCACTCGTGATTCAGGTGAATCACGAAATTTTATGTCACGTGCCCACCTCTAGAGGAGGGTATACAAAATACCCAACAGCTGATTTCCAAATCATTTTCACTATTTTTTTTTAACTTCGGGAATAAATGTTAATAACAAGTGCAGAAAGAAAGTCTAAACAATACAAAAATAATTTTAAAATAAAACCCCATATATATTGTTACAAGAAAATTCTGTAACTAGAAATTTCTTCACGTGAATTTTGACAGCTCGAAAAATCTAGTGTAGTAATAACTGGAAATAGCTAGAATACCTGACTACTCATATAAATACGGGTACTTGGTGATGCAGTAGTAAAGTTGAAAATAAAACGCTAAGTGTTAAGACCTAAAGCGTGGCTAACGTTTAGTGTGTATAAAGGGTGGTATTAAAGTGTTTTCCTGTAATTTTTAGAGCCTGTTATAAATAAATAGAGTTATAAATAATTTGAAACAGTGTTTATTATTTGCAATATGAAAAGAACTCGATTTATTTAAAAGGTAAATAAATCAACGAATTTATAACAAAGGGTAAAATCGTAACAATTGATGTCAGAAGTGGGATTGCAAAATAATAAGCAGTCATGAAATTGGAGGAGGAAGATAAGGCGGAACAGCTCAAGAAGGAGTTGAGCAGGTAATAGAGAGTCTGAGAGAGGAATTCAAACGGCGTATAATTAACATTGCGACTTACGAATTTGAAGAAAAAGGAGCAATGGAGGTTAGTATGCGTACAACAGAAGGTAACTTGGAGTTGGCAGACAACGAGATATTATTAGCTAAGGTGAAAGAAAAGCTGCAGGAAACTTCTAAGGCTACTATGGAAAAATTTCTGTGGTTAAAAAACGAGTTTCTGACTTAGAGCATGAAGTTGAGAAAAAACTAGGAGATCTGGAAAGTAAAATATATAATTCTCAATGTACGAGTTATTTCGGAAACTTCTGGTAGAGCAAAGGACCCCACTTTTGACGGCAGCGTACCATTTAATGTTTTTAAGTTCCAGTTCGAGACAGTTGCCGCCAGAAATATGTGGAACATCGAAGCAAAAGCTATAGAGTTGATTCTGTCCTTAAACGAAAACGCTACAGAAAATCTAGAAAGTGTGCCAATCCCCTGCAGAAATAATTATGACGACATAATGTTGGCACTGCAGCGAACACAAAAAAGAAATATACCGAATGGAACTAAGAGGTAGACTGCAGAAAGCAATTGAGTCATTGCAAGATTTTGCGACAGAGATTGAGCGGTTGGTGCAGCTAACTTATCCAGGCGAAAAACAACCATTCTTAGATCAGTTCAAAATTGAAGCATTTGTGAATGGAATTCGGGATTCTGATGTGAGACATGCGGTGTGTGCTACGCTGAAATCGACTTTTGCTAAAACTGTCTCATTCGCGCTGGCCCAAGAGACTGCGAAGGTGATTTCCATGCCACAAATATTTAAGGTGCGTAACATCGAAGTCACTGCTGAAAAGTTAACAGAGTTTACAGAGGCGGTTATGAAAGCATTAGATGAAAAGCGAGGCAAACCGAAGGACAAATGCTACAACTGCGGTAAAGTGGGACTTTTCCAGCGAAATTGAAAAGCACCAAGAAAAAGCCTCCGGGCCGATCAGCAACCACCTCAAGAGTCACCGTTAAACTAAAAAGAGCTAGCACTACGGGGCATTAGCTAGCTCCGGTTGTGGGATAGCCCCACAATCTCCATATCAGTAGCACAGCAGGAGAAAAGTAATCTTACTGCTTATGGGTGCATCAACGGACATTTTTACCATAGATATAGGAGCATCACAGTCCATCATCAGGCCCGATATAATTAGAAAGCCAGTTGAACCATTGCACGGGGTAAGTTTGCGAACAGCTACTGGAGAGCAGGCTTCTGTCTATGGCAAGGTAAATGTGAAAACAACAATTGCCAACATAAGCGTCAATCACGTATTTATTGTTGCCGATATTGTGGACGAAGTAATCATTAGTCACGGCATTAACCTGCATATGGGGCAAAAAGTTATGATTTGGCAGAATGTTGAAATACCCCTTTGTGTTGGATATGAGCGCGAGGATCAGGTAAGGCAGCTTTTTACTATCAGCCACCAAAAACTACCAGCATGGGTAGAAACTTTGGTATGGGTGCGTATGGAGGGAGATTGTGAGGACAGCAGCTTGTAGGTGGTAGAACCATCAGAAATAAAAAGTGACCTTATAACAGCGAAAGCCCTCGTGAAAACCAGCAAAGACAAAACAGTTCCTGTAAGAGTACTGAACCTATCAAATGGTGAAAAGATTGTCAGAGCGAACTCTGAAATAGCCAAATGTACTGCGCCAGAAGCAATAATCAGTTGCGAAAAGAACTTGGAACATTCCGATGCGTCCGTTGAAGATCAAAAGATGCTGGCAGAATATGTGGAGAAGTGGGTATAAGAACTGGCGCCGCCTGATATGAAAAAAGTTAATCAGGAAATAAGGCTCTGTCTTCGCCGTAAAAACCAAAGTCAAGGAAGAACGCCGATTGTAAAACACCGAATAAATACTGGTGAAGCGAGCCAACAAAGCAGGCACCCAGAAGTATTCCTCCAGAAAAAAGATGGCAGCACCTGGTTCTGTGTTAATTACAGAAAACTAAACGACATCACCAAAAAGGACAGCTATCCACTACCGAGAATTGACGACACTCTAGACACGCTTGCAGGAACCAAATGGTTCTCCACACTGGACTTGCAAAGTGGTTATTGGCAAGTAGAAATTTGTGACTAAGATAAGGAGAAAACTGCCTTTAGCACAGGTGACGGATTATGGCAGTTTAATGTGATGCCCTATAGACTCTGCAATGCTCCGGCAACATTCGAGCGTTTAATGGAAAATTTGCTGAAAGGACTCCACTGGAAAATTTGCCTAGTGTACCTTGACGACATAATTGTGATGGGAAAAACTTTCGACGAACACCTGAAGAACTTAGCAGAAGTCTTAAGGCGAATATCTGCGGCTGGACTCAAGCTTAGCGCAAAGGAATGTACACTGTTCCAGAGGGAAGTCAAATATTTGGGGCACCGCGTAACTGCAAAGGGGATATCAATCGATAAAGATAAGATTCGGGCTGTAAAAGATTGGCCTCGCCCGAAAAATCTGCACGAGTTGCGCAGCTTTCTAGGCCTCTGCACATACTACTACCAAATTTTGCCAGTGTGGCTGCGAGTCTACAAGAGCTGACTAAGAAGGCGCGTCCATTTCATTGGGGTGAAGCCAAAGGAGTTATTATGTACGGCACCGATTCTTGGATATCCTGTGGCCGGAGACAAATTTGTGCTCGAGAGCGATGCAAGCGGATACGAAATAGGAGGTGTGCTTTCGCAGGTGAAAGGAACTACTGCGTAACGCGACGGGAACTCTTGGCGGCGATAGAATGTGTAAAGCACTACCACAAGTATCTGTACGGTCAGCTCTTTCAACTAAGAACCGACCATTCTGCACTCAGGTGTCTGCTACAATTTAAAGAAACAGAAGGGCAGCTAGCTCGTTAGATTGAACGGCTTCAAAGCTATGATTTCAGCATCGAGCACAAGAAAGGCATAAAGCATTGCAATGCGGACGCCCTTTCAAGACGCCCCTGCAACTTAGAGGGCAAACATTGTTCGAGGGCTGAAGGAAAAGAGTGCATCGTTGATATAAGACTAACGCATATTGGGTCAAGTGAAGTCTGGTCAGCAGCGCAACAGAATGACCACATACTGTCGAAAATTATGTCAGCCAAAGCAGAGGACGTGGACAAATATCAGCTGAAAGTCCGCTAATGAAGGCGCATTGGTCCCAGTGGAACAGTCTTCGGGTAATTAATCACTGCTTATATCGCATATCGGCAAATCCCAGAAACAGTCCACGAACCAAAATTTTTTAATTTTTGTCCAACTTAATAATTTTTTTTAATGGAACAATAGACTAGATATCTAATATTGTAAATATAAAAATAAAATGTATTTGGATGATCATTATTACAAAAATTATTACAAAATCCTACACTACCTCAGATCTCTTAATGTTATACAAAAAAAAGTAACATTTCTTAGGTGTTTATATCATTACCTTAGTGTTAACATAGATGGTACGATCGAAGGCCATATTTTTATTCATTTAATTCTCTTCAATTTTATTAAAAAAAATTGTTTTTTACTATTTTGGAAATATTGCAATTAGTTATGAAATATTAGGTCCATGCGTTGTAGCGTGCGTCACGGAAAATAAGGATTTTTTTATGTTGTGTGGACAATGAAATTTTTTTTTTGCAAGTCATCAATCAAATTTATATACTGCTTTAAGTAAATACAAAAATTAAAATTCTACAATTAAAAAAAATAAAAATACCATATTCATTTCTGTAGCGTGCGTCACGATTTGAGTTTTCTTAAAAATTGCATTAAAAAGTGTTTCCAATTATTCCATATTGCCGGTTAACCGTTCAGGGCATTATTCGAAAAATTACGAAAATTGATTAATCAGTTAATCGGAAAAATTAACGATTAATTTTTAAATGCAAAATAAAAGTAAATCTTTTACCATTAAGGACACAAAGTGCTCTAGCAAACCCTTAAATATAAAACAGAAAAATGCAATGCATACAGTGTTTTACAGCAGAGAAATTATTGTAGAAAATTTTTCTAAGTAAACTAGAGCTCTCCTAAAACACTATTCAATAAATAATTATTAAAAATATTGTATTGTTTTTACCACTTCAATTTTCTGGTTTGGGTTAAAGAGGTTTTGTATTAAAAGAGCTCAGAAATCCTAGGTGTATATAAAACTTTTGAATACGCATATTCCTGCCACGCCCGTTTCCTAGTAAATTGGAACGGTTTCTTTTTCAGGTCCTACTTAAGCTTTTCTATTCTTTCAAAATTTTTTGACAAATCAACTTTTTTCAGTTCTTAAACATTTCGTTATTTCCAATTGAAAACAATTTTTATATGTTGTTTTGGCGCTGAGGCCAAAATAATACTGAACTATAACTGTACATGAAATGTAAATATAAATAAATAAAAACACAGTAACGTCATAGTACTTTTTAGAAAAATACTTAGACACGTGTTTGACTTATTGGAACAAAATATGCATTTTAAAATGTTTTGTTTAATATCTGCCTATTCTGGAGGATTTAGCTTTTGTAATATATTAAGAATTTTTGAGAGTGAAGTATTATTTCTCAGACCCTATGCCAGGTTTTATAAGACGATTATCGTTTATCATCCACTTTCGAAATTAAATATCTACCATATTACATGAATATGTAAACTGTTTTTACAAATTTGGTAAATGACAGTAATTTTCAATTTTATATAGGGTTTCCCAATAAGGACTTGACAACTTTTTTTTTTTAAATAAATGAAATGTATTAAAAACATTTATGAATGGAACTCGCCTTCGTTCATATGGCCACCGCGGGCACGTCGGCAGCGATCGATTCGTTGGACCCAATTTTCGATGACTCGGTCACACATTTCGGCCGTAACGGCCGCTATTTCGCGTTCAATGTTGGCTCTGAGTTCTTCCAACGTCGTCGGCTTGTTGGCATAGACCAATGATTTGACGTATCGCCAAAGAAAAAAATCTAAGGCCCATTATTATAACTTGCCGATAGCTAAAGTTAGGATGTTAACGGACAGATTATTAGTTTTTCGTTATTATACTTTAACCTAAAAGTGACCAATAAGCTAAAGGTAAGTTCATCTTACCTTTAACTTTTAACGTAAGGTTTAAGCATTTGAATGACACATTTTCTGCTCTGCATCGTAGTTGCCGTGTAGTTTTTTGACCGTATCTTTGCTGTTTGGTTTATTTCTGTGTTCGGCGTCGACAATGTAAATTTTTTACAACAAACATTTTTATCTTTTACAAAATTCGAAGAAATTTTGTTTTTCGTTTGTATTTTTTGTTTATTGTAAGTAAATAAATAAATAAAAGTACGTCGCTGCCACTACGTATTTTGAAGAACCATTTTAATTTGTCAAAAGAAATCGGTTTTTGCTCTGGTAATGCCATATTTTCAAAAAACTAAATTTTATTTAATAAGGAAGTTGTAATAACCAAAAAAAGTTAAACGTCACTTTATTCCTCACTTTAGCTAAAGTTACCTTTAACTAACACGCACCTTAAAGGCAAGTTGTAATATTGGGTCTAAGGGTGTTAAATCGCACGAACGAGGCCGCCAATTGTCTGGTCCATTTCTTGATTTCAATAAATCGATTGTAACGTGTGCTGTATGGTTTGTGGCACCGTCCTGTTGAAACCACATTGTCGTCCAAGTCCATGTTTTCCAATTCGGACCAAAAATAACCGGTAATCATGGCGCGATAACGATCGTTATTGTCGACGAAAAAATAGGGGCCCTATATGACGCCGCCGGCATGCAAGCCGCACCAAACAGTTTTTTGTGGATGAAGTGGTGATTCATGAAGCGCATCTGGATTTTCACTAAACCAATAACGCATATTTTGATTATTGACGAACCCATTGAGCCAAAAATGAGCTTCGTCACTGAAGATGATTTTGCTCTTAAAGTTGCGGTCACCGACTCCGAATTTCGGTAGTACATTTTTATAATTTGCATACGTTCTTCGTTCGTGTACTTTACCATAATGAAAATGTTGTGTTTACTGAAATAAAGGAATGTAACAGTTAGATGATCAGTGAAATAGTGTGTTCACAAATTACATTCAAAGTAGTAAAGTACCTATTGGAAAACTCTTTAGTTCAAAAGTTTGGTAAGTAGTGGACAATAATCCTCGCTCGTCTTAAAGGATCTGAACAATAGATCAATAATTTAACAGGCAAATTTTCTGTTTCTAAGATCGACTTGTTGAGCAACTTCTTGCCCTATATAATCTGTTTTTCTGTCGGTTTTACCACCGATAATTTTTGTTGGAAATTATTCGAAAAGTAACCAGATATTCCTAGAAACACTTCTGGAGCTAGTTCTAGTTAGTTATATTGTATCTTATTATTTAAGTCAAGGTAAACGGTTACTGGTTTCCTGGAATTTGTTATAACAGAAAGTGCTGTAGAATAAATTTGGTTGGGAACCTCTTTTAAAAGGATTTTATTGGCAGATATTTATTTTCTATTATGACATCGAAAACAAACGCAACCTTGTCTTGAAATAAATCAAAATATAATTTACATTACTTAGAATTTTTTCAGGAATTAGAACAAATATTAAAAATTGTCTATTGTATTTTCTAAAGGCTACACAGCACTTGCTTTGAGTTGGTTGCTTAAAAATGTTAAAAATTCGTATTAAGAAATGTTATTAAAAAATTAAATTAATTTTTTTGTTAAAATAAATTCAATTGTGTTTATTTATATTCTACTGGAAAAATTGTAGCGTGCGGCACGTAGCGTGCGTCACAAAGGGTTCACGGCTTTTGCTTAAAAACGATAAAAATTTTTGGCAGCAAATAAATTATTTTAGAATTCTCTTATATTCATCTTTCTTTAAGGTATTAGATTTTGTGTGCTTTGTTATGCAAAATTCGCTAAAAATTACGAAAACGTACCTCAACTTTCAAAGTTATTTCCATTTTTTGTAGCGTGCGTCACAAAACTTTGTGATTTATTATTTCGCAACAAATGCCTGTTAATAAATTAAGTTTTATGCCATTGGAAAGTACACTTAAATCCCACTAAACACTATGTTTAAGCTGAAGGTATCTCTTTTAAAAGCCTAAGAAATTTCCATATTTTAATCAAAAAACGCGTTCGAATGTAGCCCATATGGGAAAGTGCGAAGTATTAAAAAGTTCCATGACGGTCCCAGTGGTGGTCATCTCGGTGTCACGAAAACCCTAGAGAAGCTAAACCAACGATTTTACTAGGTCGGCTGCCAGCAAGCTGTAAGCGATTAGATAGCAAATTGCGAGCTATTCATCTCAGCTATAGTGGGCAACTTCAACAATACAACTCGGGTGCCCCATTTGAGCGGATAGCAATAGATATAGCAGGCCCTTTCCTTGTCAGTGATTCCGAAAACGTTCTTGTGGTGATCGACTATTTTAGTAAATGGCCTGAAGTATACGCTATACCGAACCAGGAAGCCAGAACGATAATAAGCGCATTTGTGAACAACTGGGTGTGCCGCTACGGTGTTCTATTAGAACTACACTCTGACCAGGGAAGGAATTTTGAATCTTCTATCTTCAAGGAAATGTGTAAGTTGTATGGAATAAGAAAACAAGAACCACGCCGCTGCATCCACAAGCTGATGGTATAGTCGAAAGATTCAATCGCACTTTAGAGGAATACTTAAGAAAAGTGGTCAGTGCACATCAGAAGGACTGGGACGAACACATCCCCAAATTTCTGCTGGTATACAGATCGGCTGTTCACGATTCCACCTCCCGGACGCCTGCAAAAATTATTTTCAGAACGGAACTTAAATGCTGGCGATTTAGAATTTGGTGTTAAGTCCGCCGCTATAGATAAAGACAAAGACAACGCTTCCTGGGAACAAGAAGACCTTAACGAGCTTCATGAGTTTGTGCGCAATCGAAATAAAATAGTCAGCGATAAGATGAAGGTTAGGTACGATAGGGCAGCAAATTCTGAATGATTTAATGAGGCTCAGTTGGTACTACAATTTAACCCGCAACGAAAAAAATTACTATCTTCCAAATTACAAATGTATTGGGACGGCCCGTATAGAGTAATTAAAAGGTTGAATGATGTGGTATACCAGGGACCATAACTATTATGACTTTTATCGAAAAATCCAAGAAAAAAAAATTATTTTTTAACTTTTATTTTTTAACCCTCATCATACCGACATAAAAACTTACAAATCCTACCAACATGTGTCTCTAAGACACATACATACAAATTAAAAGAAAAAAGCATAAGACAATTACAAATTAGTTTATGTTAAGTAATTTTTTATTGAATACATTCTTTACAATTTATAACTTTTGTAGCATGCTCATTGCAGACATTATTTTTACATATTTGGCAGCATTGCTTTATTATACGACTTATTTTTGGATCGCACATATAGCATCTTTTACGTTTATTTGTTGTAGAAGTGGTTGTACTTGGTGTATTTCCTTCTTGAAGAACTTTTTCCATGCATTGAACTATAGGACGTTGTAATTTATTTCTTGACCTTTGATGTATTTGGGGGGCAATAAGTCCTTCGGCAACTTCTCGTAAAAAGAGTTTTCGAGCTTTTTTTGCTTGTGTTGCTTTCCATGATGGATGTAAATTTTTCCAAATAATATATGCTGCAATTGCACAAACATCAATTAAATTGGAAAAGAACGTAAATGACCACCTGTTTGATTTTCTCCGGCAAGTAAAACTATGTGCAAGTTGGTCCAAAGTGTCAACTGCTCCTTTAGTTCGATTGTAATGTAAATTTACCTCCGATTTGTTCTTATTTTGTGAGTCGCAGTGGGTGTCATAGTGCATTGTAGAGAGTAAAAGAACTGCTCTATTTTTTAGGTTTAGGGACATAAGATACCAAAGTTTTTTTATTGGTAAAACCAAACAAATTTGTTTCAACTTGCCTTTTTCTGTTTGGCAAAAATGATGAGGGAACACAGCGCTTATTTTTCTTTAGAGTGCCCGTTATTGTCAAACCTTTAGCCAATAAGTTATTCGCAAGTTCCAAACTCGTAAAATAATTATCACATGTTATATTTCGGCCTGTGTTTTCATAGGGTTGAACTAACTCCTCCACAACTCTTTGGCCCAAACCAAAACCCCTCTGGTTGTTTATTTTGCCTAAGTAAGGTATTGCGTTGAGTGGGTAGGCTGTTTTGCTGTAAGGTTGTCACCAGGAGTGTAAAATTTTTTTAGATTTTTATTGACAATTTCAAATAAATCCCTTACAGGTGCCAGTTTATCCTTTTGCTGTCGAATGCTTCTAGTGCTTTTGTCGTCAAACCGCAAATTTTTCGAAATTTCCATAAAACGATTTCGACTCATAGTAGCCCGAAAAATTGGGCAACCATTCGCGAACTCCAAAACTCAGCAATCTCTGTGTTTGCTTTTTTTTTTGTCCCCGCTATAATCAAAAGTCCAACATAGGCTCTTATTTCTGTTACATTTGTTGGACGCCAGGCATTCTGATTTGTAGTCACTGCATACAAATTGGTAAATTTTACAATTGAATCAAAAATTTCGTCATTCAAATATAGCTCGATTGCCTCTAAAGGGTCTTCAATTTGTTTTCCTGGTGGCAAGTTAACTTTGTGCAATGGGCACCGAATTATATTCCGAGCAGGAATACGCCTTTGAGGTTTTGGAATAGAATACCACTGAGTTCCGTCCTTACCAACAAATATTTCACCATATTCCTCACCTGCATCTTCCTCAATATCCGAAATAGTCATACATCTCGGAAGCATCATCTTCAATATTTTCATTATTTTGACTATCTTCGATATCAGATTGCAAAAACATATCCTCGTCTTCTATATCATCAACCGTATCTTCATCAATTTCTTCCGCGGCTAGTCGGATTTCCTCTTCTGTAAGTCGCTTTTTTATAAAATGAACTTGCACATCAATACTCTACAAAATCTAACCGCAACTAATTTGTTGTTTTTCAACATTCAGTATCAGGTGATTATTGATTTCAATAAAAGGGAATTCCCCAAATTTAATATAGTGATATGAAAATATGCAATTTGTATAAATATATATGAAAGATAGTTGCTGCTAAACAAATATAAATTCTGTAACATATATGACAGATAGTTGCTTTTGTTCTAAATTTGCGCATTCTACTAAATTCTTTGTATGTGTCTCTGAGACACATGTTGGTAGTTTATGTTACCTTTTTTTATTTTGGCTTATAAAAAATAGAGGAATTTAATATTTATCAACTTTATTTTGTGAAATTATACTAAACAGATGTAAAATAAAAGTCATAAAATTTGGTGTCAATATGTAACAAAGTTTCGTTGTTTTATTGAATCAAACATCAAAATGTGTCTCACAGACACATGTTGGTAAGATTAGGGTTAAGGCAGAAACAAAAGTTATTTCTTAACTTTTATTTTTTAAGGCAAAAATTAAAAGTTATTTTTGACTTTTTACTCAAAAAATAAAAGTTATTTTTTAACTTTTAATTTTTTAAGGCAAGAATAAAAGTCTTGAATTAAATATTGCATAGTAATACGCTTGTTTTATTGCCTCCAATTCATATGCAATAATAATTGATGTATATTACAGAAGTCCATAAAAATTATTGTTATTATTATTATTATATTTGTTCAGCGGCTTAATTCTTCATATAAATTGTATCTCAAATCCCCCAAAATCAATTTGAGTGCTGAAAATTACCTTTCTACACTGACTTGAATTCTGTACCTGCAGAGTTTACAATAAGTGCTGGTTTGTGCAGCCATGGTAGAGTAAATTTTTTACTATCCCAATATTCTAGAATATAACTTCTACGTCTTTTAACGGGAAAACATGCGCATGACGCAATCTGTACTTTATCATTCTTGAAAGCAATAAAACTAGCGTATTACTATGCAATATTTAAATCATGACTTTTATTTTTGCCTTAAACGATTAAAAGTTAAAAAATAACTTTTATTTTTTGAGTAAAATAATAAAAGTCAAATTTTTAAGGCAAAAATCAAAAGTCAAAATTTAAAGTTATTTTTTGACTTTTATCAAAAACGGCACAAATTTAAAAGTCATACAAAAATTTGGGTGTACATCACCTATGTATCATAATGATAAGAACCAAAATTTTCTACGATCATTTTTAATGTGTGCTTTTTTGATGTAAATTTTTAAAAATAACAGTTATTTTCTGTCCCTGGGTATACAGAATACAGAAATATCAGAGCCCAAGGTTTAAAATGAAAGTTGTGCATCTAGAACGACTAGCCAACTATGAAAAAGGAATATCTATGTCTGTGAATACCTGACTACTCATATAAATACGGGTACTTGGTGATGCAGTAGTGCAGTTGATAATAAAATGCTAAGTGTTAAGAACTAAAGCGTGGCCAACGTTTAGTCTATTTACATCGTGTGTATAAAGTGTGCTATTAAAGTGTTTTCCTGAAATTTTCAGTGCATGTTACAAATAAATAGAGCTATAAATAATTTCAAACAGTGTTTATTATTTGCAATATAGAAAGAACTAGATTTATTTAAAAGGTAAATAAATCAACGAATTTATAATAAACGGTAAAATCGTAACAATTTAAAAAAAAAATATCCAATAAGAAAACATTTTCTTCGGAATAGCAAGTTCTCAAACTAAAAGCTTTGACATTAAAAGGATTTTTACTCTTGGTAGTAAACTACCCTTGTTGACCTTGTAGAGGTTGTAGATATAGTAAAAATACTACCATTTGCTACACCACAACAACAAAATAGAACCAGAATTTACTAATGTGTGGTTAAAATACAAGATCAAAAGTTATAGTAAATAAAGTTGAATAATGGATTAAAATAATGAAACACCCAACTTAAAACAAAAGCGTGAAAGAATAAGTTATAAAAGATAGTGAAATTTAGCAGCTATTGGTTTTTATTATTACAAGTAATACGGTTTCGTCAAATCCAGAATCTCTGCAAATTCTATTTGGTTAATTGCATTTTGCTCTAAAAAATTTATAATTTTATATTTTTCCGTAATTATAGGCATTTTTGTTAACTTCAAATTCTTTTTGATATTTTAAGTTTTCAAATTGATGAATTGATTAATTTACAATAATACAATAATATGCGGGAAGTAAATACACGAAAAAGTCGTTCACACTTTGTAGTATAAAATCGTTGTAAATATACAAGGGTTGTAAATATACCACCAATAGTGAAAACCCTTAATAATAATCTTTGCTGCTTTAAAAACATGATTCCATAAATCAATTTTCAAATCTGATTTAAATTTTGACGAATTAATTCGAATTCATTTTTCTGATTGAATTATTTACTACCATGATTTAATCTTTATCTAATTAGAAGATTCAAGTTGATTTAAATAATTATTTTTATAAATCAAATGAAATAATTAAATTTGAATAATTCAGTTTTAAATCAAAAAAATCAAATCAATTTTGATTTGATTCGCGAATCAAAAAAAAAAAATAATTATTTTGATTCTCGAATATGATTTGTTTCCCGAATTAACATAATTTTGAATCACGATTAATTTAATTATTAACCCGAAGGGTTTCATGGAATTTTTGTAAAACAGCCACAGGGTGACTCTTATATTATTAATTTATATTATAATACAAATTAACAAACTCCGATAATACAAATTTCGTTTCCCGAACCATTTCGTTCGAGTATCTCGGAAGCTAAGCGAGATAGCGCTCGATGATAGTTACCCTTCGATAGAATAGATTTATAAAAATGGGTCACCCTGTGGGTGTTTTATAAAAATAGATACCTCAGGATGTCTTCAGGGCTTGGCCTTTTTTATTATTGCAGTATATTAATACTCTAGTAGAGAAAAAATCGCTAATAAAAAAAGAATTATGTTTGAAATGATTTGATTCAATTGAATAAAAAAAGGACTTAAATAAAATTGATTAATCAATTATGATTTTAAATCTGATTTAACAAATTGATTTATAAAATATTGAATCAACTCGCTTATTTACAAAAAGAATTATTTTTTCGCGAATTAATTCAAAAAGATTTATCTTTTTCAAGGTCTGATTAAGAGTTGTCACTATTACCAGATGACACTTAACATTTTAAATAAATAAATTAGATTAAAAACATTTCATGCCTTAAATTCTGTTGTGTATTATATATTTTTTTTTAATCGTTTAAAGGGGGGAGGGGGCGATGTATCATCCTCATTCCCCCTCGATCCGCGCCTGCACTGTAAATGATAGTAAAAATAGTATCAAGAATCATTGAAAATAACAGGAAATTAAAGGAATACAAATAGTACCAAGAATCATTGAAAATAACAGGAAATTAAAGGAATACACGAAATATCAGAATAAAAAATGTTACACAAATACGGTATTTTTGAATGCAAGTAGTGAATTGCATGCATACAAAAATCAGTTATTTGAAATTCCAAGTACTAAAATGTTACGTTTTACTGATTTTGGAGTCGGGTGGTAAAATTTAAAGAACGTTTAAATACGAATTTTGCTTTTAAAAATTGCATGCAATCCTTTAAAGTGGAAGATAATGCTGTAATTCAACTTAAGTGGCGGATTTAGCCCTCGCTTTTGGGGATAGTTTTTAGTTTTTACACTAACAATATTTAATTTTTTTTTTTGTAAAACTTACCTTAAACTAGAGATTGGCATGTGATTCACGTAAATCACTCGTGAGCCAAAATTTAAATTACTCACGTGACCGGGCGTGAGCGGTAAACAAATTTTTGTGCGTGTCTCGATTCTTTGTTGTAATTTTTCGAGATTATTCGTTTTATTTTATTTTTTAGATTTTTTTCGATTTTTTTTATGTCAATTTTATTGTTTTTTTAATTTTTGTACATGTAATGTAGCATGACTGTTTTTTCTTAATGTATTAACCATGTAATGGGCAAGAATGACTCTTCCTAAAATAGGTCACAAATGCGTGAAATGAATATTTTGTAATTAGAAATAAAGCTACAACAATAGAAAACAAAATTTTAAAAATTTTGGAGGGGAAATTTTCCGTTTGCAGTGCACGGTTTGGCAGTGGGAACGTATTAAATAAAAATGTCAGCTTTCCAAAACCTTAAAAACATACTCATGTTGACTAAAACCCGTTGATAATGATCAAAAAGTAAGACCGAAGCTTTAGATTTTACAATAAGTCCTAACCTTGGTCCATGGACACACAGGATTCTAAAAGTACAATTTGAAATCAAATAGACGGAATTTTATGAAATTTGGCAAAAAGAATACATTTAGTATTAGAATTAGTATATATTGAAGCGATAATACATTTTTATTCAATTTCCCGTTTTCTAAAAATCGAAATTTGCCACATCTCTTTAGTACTTTAGCGCGAAAAATTTAGTTTTTAGACTATAGTTATATTTTGGTAGATGAATAATTTATACCCAAACCTACACCTTTTATACATTAATTTTTGAGATACACTTTTAACATAATTTGGCTCATATCGCCTAAAGTAGGCAAAGAAACAAAATGTTATGGAAGAACATATTCTTTATTTTTCATGCTAAAGATATGGAATAAATTTCATTTCAAAACAGCGTCTTGCCTGTTAGAGAGTTAAGTATGGTAACACTTTAAGTGGTTCATGTGATAAAATAAATTCTTTTATGTTTAATTTTTCGAAATATTTTTTAATTCATATTTCGTAAGCGTGAGCAAAAAATTTAAATTACTGACATGATTGTGCGTGAGCGTGAATAGAAAGAATTTTCGTGCGAGATTATAATTTTTGGTTCGTGATCGTACAAAAGTGTGAGTCAAAAATCGCTCATGTGCCAATCTCTACCTTAAACCCTTATTTCTATTAATATCAACTTTTTGCGTCTTTGGTTGGATATCAATTAAAAATAAAAATACCAAACAAATGAATTCCAAATCACTCATTATTTTTTTATTAACGGAAATAAATGTCAATGCAAAGTGCAGAAAGTAAGCCTAACAATATACAAATAATTTTCATATTATAATCCAATTTGTATTTAATAAATATCCATTAAGAACACATTTTTCTCGGAACAGCAAGTTCTCAAACTAAAAGCTTTCACATGTTAAATATATTTGTTGCTTTAGAATTTCACTAATATATGTCATTTTTTTCAGTTGTAAGCATAGTAAATTGTGTTTCCCGTGAACTTTAATGGCCACGAATCGTAATTTAAGTTGTAAAAATTAATATTTTTTATTTGATTAGAAGACAAAATCACAATAAACCTCAATTGTTACTTTTTCACCAGTAAAATTGTGTGAAAGCAAATTATACTAAATTTTAACTTAACTTCATTATAGTGAAATACCATTTTTTTATGTGGAGTATAATAGTTTATTCACGTGAAATCGAAACAACTTACTACAGAAAATTGAAAAATGAATTCATAGTAACAGGGTTTTAATAAGCAAACATGCTGTCAGTTGCTATCTATTCTTTTCAATACTGTGAGGGCGACAACTTTTAGGTAGTTCTGATTCGATTAAATGGAGATAACTTTAGTTTAATCGAACTGACTTTTTCTTTGGGTGTAATGTGTTACTTAGTTTTACCTATTTCTAAGTTATGGTGTCCATATGGTATACTAACATTTTTGTATTGGTGTAATTTCTAAAACACTGGTATATAAAATAAATTTTTTTAATCAGGATAGCTTTGCTTTAGAAATT
This sequence comes from Eustalomyia histrio, assembly GCA_949748255.1. Lineage (NCBI taxonomy): Eukaryota > Metazoa > Arthropoda > Insecta > Diptera > Anthomyiidae > Eustalomyia > Eustalomyia histrio. Next base: position 76,766,158 of record OX456523.1, on the reverse strand, counting down.
TATATGTTGTCAGAATTTGAGAAAATTTTTATTAAAAACGAAAATTTTCTTGGTGAAAACGGTTGTGTTGTTTTGGAAAGAATATTGTATTTCTTTTAATTTGATAATTTTTTCTTTTATACGTACAACAACATTGTTTGCTTTATTGGTCGCATTCTGTGATAAAAGTAATTGGTAAGATTTTATTTATTTTTCTAAAAAAATTTGGAGTGTGTAATTTTTCTGTTGGTATGTATTATCTTTTGTAGGAATATTTATTTTCTTGGATTTGGTAAACCCGAGGGTTGAATTGTCTTTCCACCTCAACTCTGTATGTATATCGTATAACGTTGTCGTCAAAGTGATAAGAGCTAAGTTTGTGGAAATCATCTTAACCATCATCACTGCATAGTGGTCATCACCATATAAGACCAGGTGTTCACAATTCAAACCACGGACAGTCAAGTTTTAAAGTTATTTGTTTCATGGCTCTATTGGTGCACAAACCTATCGTTATACACACTTACAAATAGGACTGATCGGATTTTGTAAATCTTTATATTAACACTTGCCATAAAATATTCGTGGGTTTTTTTTTCTATATTTACCTTGGTCAATTCGATTTAACTTCGTTGGTCATTTAACTTTACCGGAACTAATTAGTTAATTATTTAATTTTTTTTTTGCATTGGTTTTTTTTTGTCGATAATTGTAATTTTCAATTTTTAACTTTAAGTGGTTTTCCCTTTCATTAATACAGTTTTTTTTTTTAACCAACTTAGCGTTTTTAACGTTTATATCAAAATATTTTGCTATTTTAGTTTTTTTGATATTAGGCATGTTTTCTTTGTACACTTAAGCTAGCAAGTTATTTTATTTATATGGAGAATTAGGCGAGTATTAAGCGACTAGTTCTTAACTCGCTTAATTCTCCATATAAATGAAATAACTTGCTAGCTTAAGTGTACAAAGAAACCATGCATATTGTAAATTTTTAATTTTCTTTTAATGTGATTTTTCGGTCACCTCTACAATTTTTTTTAAAAGATTTTCATAAATTTACTATATTTCGTTATTATCCAAACGCTCACTACACATTTTCACACACATTCAAAACTCATTCAACCCCTTTATATTATTTTTGTTTTTCTAAATACTATACGCAGCAGAGAACTGCATTTGCTGATTGCAAAACGATCATACGCAATCAACACAAGAATAAATTGTGTTTGCGTTCAAACGCTGAATATACTCCAACACACATATTTGTTGATGATTTTAAATCCATCAAACGATGTGCAAATTGTTTTGTCACTGGTTTATAATCATCGGTCGTTGTTAAACCATTGTTTTATTCTGTTCATTCGAGCCAACTAGAGTATTCAAAAACCGAAACCGAAAACCGATCAACCGGTTTTTTAATTTTTAAAAACCGATCGGTTTCGAATATTTTGTAAATTCGAAGAAAACCGAAAACCGGTCTTTTTTGTTCGGTTAACCGGTTTTTTTTAATTACATCACCAACTGGTTTATTTGGTCTCTTTTATTTTTTCCGCACACATAATCGTTTGTTTGGTTATGAAGATTTAGATGTAAGTCTGATAGATTCCGATGAAGACTTAACTTTGGATATTCCAAATAGTTTAATTTCTGATCTAATAACACAATAAACAGTATTCAAAATCCTAAAAAAGAGACTACAAAATCATTCATCATTATATGATGATTTCATACTATACCTTGATAAACTCGACAAAAGAACTGAAAAGTTTGACAATTTATATAATTGTCTTTTGACTATTTGTCCAACATCTACTATTAGTGAAAGAGTATTTTTTACTTCTAGCTTTATCAAAAACAAACAAAAAAATCGTCTTAAAACGAAACATTTAAATTGCACATTATTTCTAAAATATTATTTTAGAAGTGAAAAATACATTTTCTTGTTACATATTTAAAATGTAATTTAAAAAAAAAACTTTTTTAATGCCAAAAGTTTTAAACGTTCAAATTACTAACGTACCTAATTTTACCAATTTACAAACTTAATGATCTCTATTCATTTGATATGAATATAGTTTAATAATATTAATTTTTAAGATATTATATTAAAAAATATTAAAACCAATAAATAAAATGTTGAAATGAAATACAATACAAAAATATTATAAAATATTTTTTTTTTCAAAGAATGTATTTTTTTATTTTTATTTCTTAATATATTAAATTTCTTTTTTATTTTTGTTTGTATTAAAACAATTAACAAATTATATAAGCTTTTTATTCAAATTAAAAAAACCGAAAAAACCGGTTGACCGGTTTTTTCTGCAAAAACCGAAACCGAACCCGGTTTTTTTAAAATTCGATTTTTCGAAGAAAACCGAAACCGGTTTTTTCTAAAGGCCGGTTTTTTGAATACTCTAGAGCCAACAATAATTATTTTGATGTAGAATAAATCAGAAAAAACAACAAACAACGTGTATGAGTGTAATCATAATTAAAACAAAATAGTTTCTTATCTATAAAAAGGGGGGGTGGTTTTGTAAAAAAATATATTTCATAGCGTTATATGTATATTAGGGTGGGTCTAAAATACGTTTTTTTAGAATTTTTATTAGGAATGCCAAAACTATTGTTCTTTGTGAATATTTTTTTTTAATTTAGGTCGTCATCTCAGGCTCGCCCAACCCGGTTTAAGTTAAATATTGCCTAATTTTTCAATCAAAATAGATGAAAAAAAATTTAGACAATATTTAAATTTTTCCGGATTAGACAAGCCTTCCAAAAAAATATTTATATTTCACAAAGAAGAATATTTTTATTACTAATAAAAATTCTAAAAAAGCGGATTTAAGTCCCACCCTGTTAAATGTAACTAATGCTTTAATTTATACACGAAATGCATATATGTATATAAAACAATTTCATATTATTCAACGCCAACGTACGGTTTCAACTGTTGTTTTCATACCATTCATTGTATTCTTGTTCGTTCGGGTCAACAATAATTATTAAGAATAAATAAAAAAACAAAACAACGTGTGTGTGTATTCATTATTAAAACAAAATAGTTTCTTATCTATAAAAAGGGGATGATTTTGTTAAAACACTACATATATATTATTTGTATATTAGGGTGGGTCTCAAATCCGTTTTTTTTAGAATTTTTATTAGTAATACCAAAAATATTGTTCTTTGTGAATTTTTTTTTTTAATTTAGGTCGATATCACAGGCTCTCCCAATCCGGTTAAAGTTAAATATTGCCTAATTTTCCAATCAAAATAGATAAAAAAAATTTAGACAATATTTGATTTTTTCCGCATTAGGCAAGTCTGAGATATCGACCTAAATTTTTTTAAAAAAAAAATATTTTTATTTCACAAAGAAGAATATTTTTAGTATTGTATTACTAATAAAAATTCTAAAAAAGCGGGTTTAAGTCCCACCCTAATGTGTGTTTCTATTTTGTTGTAATTATGAATAAACTCATATGCGTTGTTTGTTGTTTTTTCTGATTTATTCAACGCTGACTATTTGTTGAGTGATTACATTTTCATAAAACATAATCGACAGATAATTCACACTGATCCCAATTACGCGTTCAGTAACATGATGCTGATTTTATTCTACAGTGAATTTTGTTGAATTATTAAATTTGAACAATTTTTGTGTATGATTAAATCAAGAAAAAAGTTGATTTTGCAGTTCTCTGATACGCAGCTAGTCTACTGTCTTCCGGCGCCTGTTGACATCGTTGGACAATGACACTGTAAGTTGTTTATTTATTTTATTTAACATCCCTACAAGAAATTGATGACTGAAACTAACACATAAACAAAATAAAATATCTGTCATTTCACTCTTGCATATATGCAAGAGTAAAACAACTAATATAAATTGCATTTTTTGTTGTTAAAAAAAATAAAGTTTCGGTCAAGTTTTTCATATTTTCTTTAAGAACTTGATAGAAATTTTGTTCTTCGCATTGACGGGTATTTCCGTCAACACTACCAGTCAAATGACCGGTCATATAACCGGTCGTATTCTTGTAGGGATATCTTTTCTTTACACATATATTTTGGAACATTCTTATTTCAATGAATATTACATGAATATCTATTGAAATTTTTGTTAAATACATTAATGAAGTTATATATTGGATATAAAGATATTTGCAACTAGGGTTGCCATATCTGTAATGCGTTGAGAATTTCGGTATTCATGTTATGTTTTCATCTTGCACTTTTGAACAAATGACATTGTTTTATTTAACGTCAAATAATCTTCAATAATTTCAAGTTTCTTTTAGTTTATTCCTTATTTCTTTAAATGTTATAAACTTTGTGATTTCGCTTCTACAATTTTAATTATTCATAAATTATCCTCACAAATATTTCTTTTTATCGGTTATTTATTTAAGTTAATACCCAAATGGTGACCGAATTTCTAAATATAAAATTTCGCACAACTTTTTATACAAATAAATTTAGTTACATTATTTTAGAATTATAATAAACTTATACTGTAATGGTTTTAAATATGGAATTTTAAATTTGTTTATTTATTACGAAAAGTGAAGTTACAGGTATGGAGTAGGTAGGTGAAGTTACTTTTTTTTCGGGCTGACAACAACCGGATACTTTTGTCAGCATGGTGGGTGGGCCAAGGACGTGTGTAGCAAATTACACCTATCGCTACATACAGTTCATCCGCACTTCATTTTCTAAATTTATTTCTTCTTATCTTTTCCCGTATGAATAGATTATTTGTATATCTAGCTACCTTAATATAAAATCTATTGTAACTGATTCACCGAAAATTTTATATGGGAACTAAACACACCCCCCAACGACGAGCACGGGCGAAATAATAGGTAGCCCCGTTCCCAAGGTATTAGACCTCGATTGGAGAATCGTTACAATACCTCGTCTCAGACACCATGGAGTCACGAAACAAGTGTTAATGTTTTCCACACGACAATTTTAGAAACTACAATCAAAGCAACTGCGAAAGAAACAACTGTATGACAAAAAAAATTTTGCCTCTCTTCCTTGCATCTGATTTTCACTTCGTAAGCTTATTAGGCCCACTAACCATTTTTAAAATAATTGCTTGAGGAATGGGTTAAATATAACAGGGGTGGCCACGCACTTAGCACCGAGTGCCATATTGAGGTTTTTTATAAATCATAAAGGGCCGCATCACATTTTAAACATTTAAAATGTATAACGTGATCGCAGCTACAATGGATGCCGAATCATCCTTTATATTTTTTCTCTACATTGAAAATTTTTTGCACTTTCCAACTGAAATTCAGTTACTACAACTGAATATTAATTTTCACCACAAAATTCGGTTAATACAACTCATTTTTAGTTGAAACGCCCAAAATTGTCAGGAATCACATTTGAATATGGTTGTACTAACCGAATTTATTTATTGCAGCATTCAAATAGGCTTCACAATTTGGTTAACACTATTATCCTGTCATAACTAGACATTTTTAATAAAACTATTTTCTCGTCAAATCCAGCGATTTTTAAACACTTTAGTAGAGATTTTTAAAAACATTTTACTTGGTCTGTATTCGAAACATCAATATATGTATAAATATATGTTTTATCTATTTATATATATCTAAAGTCCTTGGTCTTTTTGAATTTAGTTGTGGTCTTTGTTGAATTTTGTTGTGGTGGCTAGAAATTTATTTTTGGCTAGACTTTTGGATAGGGCAACAGCATTTTGTTCATCGTGATATCTGTACCGTGCTTGGCTTTGCCATCAAAAACTGAATAATAACCCTGCGGGAATAGGACCTATCCCAGGACACGTCAGGTGACCGGTTTAGGTGACCGGTTTTTTTATATGAAAAGGACCGGTCACTTCAACATGGGCTTGTCCTTGGAGGAGGTCAATTGCCCTCTGTGACATGTCTAAAGGAACATGTCTTACAACTAACCCCAAAGAACATATCACAGAACTAACGCAAAAGAACATGTCATGACTTTTAAACCGATCACGTGGTAGGTACTTTAGGAACCGGTCATATTTTCACCTTTCTCTTGATATGTATTTTCCGGTCCAGTTTCTACATATCACGGGACAGGTCGCAATTGACCCCTTTTTCCCGAAAAACAGGGAAACAACAGATTAAACAGACGCCACCAAAGCAACATGGTGGTCACAAAATCTACCCGCGCCAATTGCAATTATATACGGTCATGCATACCGAAATAAATACACTCACAATATTATTTCGTTAAAAACAACTTAAAATACATATTAAATTAATCGAAAATACAATCAAAAAGAAGACTACTGATTTTCCATTATATTCAACCCATTTTGTTGTTTATTTTCAGTTATTGTTTAATAATCGACAAAAGTAAAAGTCGATTAAAATAAAAGTCGATTAAAATAACCATCAAATGTTTACAGACAAAATGTTAGAAAAAACTACTTTTGTGGTTTGTTTTTCAAATTGAAAGTTTTTTTTATTTGTATGTAATTACAAAACAGAACACAACACATGCAGATGTATATATTTTTATTGGCTTTGTGTGTATGTATATTTGAATAATTTCTTGTAATTTTTATTGAAATAAAATTATTTTCGTAAAAAAACAAAAAGGAATTATATGAATTTCTATTTTTTGAAGCAGAAAACATAAAATTTTACATTTAACTTAAAATATCGACTCCTACTGAATGTCTGTAAATTTTTATAGTTTGTTTATTGAATGACTGATTCAAATAGTTAAAAAATATATTTCTATGAATTTCAATTGATTCTTCATTTTAAAACTCTACGTATTACTTTTTAAATAAGCTACAGTCGGTAACGGAAAATATATTGTGAGTGTATTAATATACGAGTATAATAATAAATTATTAGATAAAAACACATATGATTATATATAAACTTTTTTACTCGGTTGCCCATTATTTTCTTTCCTCTTAGATAAAGAGACCAATATGAGCAATTGTTGAGATTTATACAACTCCCTCTTATTATCAGAGAATAAATATTTAACTTTGGAGAATATAGTACAAGGTATCCAATTCACAACAACACTTATTGCTGGATCAGTTCGTTACTTTAAGTGGTTGCAACAAGACGTGAAGAAAGCGAGAAGTGTTCGGAATAAAAATATATTTTTTTTAATTATTTTCATATAGAAGGTTAGTGTTTTGAAATGATGATATAAACAAAACAATAAAAGTACAATGACTTTTCTTAAACTACATCATATTTTACTTGATGTTGTTGTTTATTGGTTGGTGACGTAAAGTTGAGAAGAAAACTGCTACAACAACCAATATTTTCTAGAATAACAAGTGGGTGCAGCCAAACAAGTTTTTCTCCCCAAACAAAGATCTTATAAACAATTTTTAATAAAATGCGTATAAGTGGATGAGTTGATCGCGTCATTATTTTGGTGTTATTCAATATTCTAATTTGTATTGTAGATAAACATATGTATGTAGATAAATTTTATTTAAGATCTAAGTGTTTTATTCAAGATTAAGGTGTTTTTGTTCTTATTAATTGTTTAAATTAGGTGTTGTTATTATACGTCTAAAAAAATATAATATTAGAAATTTAATTTTCTCAGGGTTGACAAGCGATTCATACGGTTAGAGGTAACTGATAACGACGTATAAAAAATACTTCGTTAACAAATTTTAGGGATAACGGTTAGTGTTATTTCAATGTTTGATAGTGATAGTTTGTCGAAAGGGTATTTTAGATAATGTGCTTGTCAAACATGCACTTTCTTTAAGAACAAAAGCCAACACTTAAGTTTGTGGTCACATTTAATAAATTTTTTTAATTACCCCCCATTTGGTATTGAAAATATGTATTGTATGTACTTTTATGAAATTCAGTCGCTTTATCGCTTTTTATAGTCAAAACAACGTTAAAAGTTCAAATGTGTCATTTATGACACATATGCATACACCTTATCATTTTTGGTTTAAAATTAACAACTTTCTAGCTGCCTTTATTGGCATGTTGTTGATATACAAAATATTTATGTATTCCAAGTTGATAGAAACGGCAAACCATTTTTGTGATTTTTTCAAAAATATTTTAAATTTCGGTATTACTTTTAAAGTGACGCACTATAAATAACATTCCTATAAACAATTTACAAGAGAAAATTCATTTGTTTTGTATTGTTAAACTATAAGATACAAATATTTAAGTTGAGAAGAAAACATCTAAAAAACAACTTCTCTCAGTAATACTAGGTATTTTGACGTAAATAAGAGTAAAAACACTTGTTTGTTCTTATTACAGACAGTGCCACTAATGCAGTGCTTTTTTATAAGCGATTTTATATTGTTGACACTAGAAGGGTATCGTCCACCTTTTAAAATGTTTCTGCTTAATATTTTACAACAAGAATCCTCTTTCATACCGACCAGTTATAATTTATTTTTGCATTTTTGTTTAAACAAACTTGTAAATTATTGCAAATTTTCCGTCAGCGTACTTTTTATGAAAATTGTTACTGAATAATTCTTACTGAACTTGGCTGAGAAAAGAAAACGAATAGAACTATTGTGTTCAGCGATGATTTTTGATTTAACAGGTTTGTTAAACAAAAATGCCGCATAGGGAGTGAAACCGTTTAGTGCGGCTTACACGCTGGTCACATCATTGGACCTTATTTCTTCAAAAATGAAACCAGAGACACTTCTCGATTATTTCCTGTGGAGCCACGTGAAGTCACTGGTTTATACTGATAAACCAGTAACAATTGGCGCCTTGGAGGGCAACATTGTTCGTGTTATTCGTAAGATACGATCAGGAATGCTCGAAAAAGAGGCCTAAAATTGGACGTCCATAATTCGCTTCATAAAGACCGTCCGCGGTGGCCATATGCCCAAAATCATTTTCAAATGTTAATTCTTTTTGTGTTATTTTTTACAATTTAAAGCTCTATGGGGCTTTAAAACACCCTTTATTTCCAAGTCTGTATTATTAAGTCGATGAATCATTGCTAAGAAACAATTTTGTGGCTTTGGCCTGCCGTTAATATTTAAGGTTTCTACCACGTGTAGGTGTGCCTTAAAAAGTATTCAGAATTAAATGATTACAGTAGTTTCTAAATTCTAATGGATTTTAATGGCAAATAGTTATAAGGGGTGGCCTTAAAACATTCAAATAATGTTGTTTTACTTTATCCTTTAAAATGAAACGACATAATTAAACATTTTAAAATGTATATTTGGACCTTTATGTTTTTTTCTATCAATTTTTGTTATCGGTTTATTGGATGGCGCCATTGTATATGATCATTTGAGCTCTATTTACCATATTTTACATCGTTCAGGAGAGAACCTTGGGCGGTAAGTTTTTCCACTCTTGTCAAATATTATCTTTAAGAACTTTTCGAGTTTGTGGGTTGTTCACATAGACCCGTAATTTAGAAAAACCTAAAGAAAAAACCTGTAGCGGTTATTGGCTGGCCACTGCAAATCGCCAAAACGAGCCATTAGGCTTCCACAAACGCATCCTTCAAAATAATCATTATCGAGCGAGCTGTGTGTGCAGTTGTTGCGCCATCTTGTTGGAACCTCATGTTCTCCAGCCCCAATTCATCAATTTACGGCAATAAAAAATTGTTGATCATGGTTCTTTATCGCTCACGAGTAACAGTAACTGCGTTACCTGCGACGTCCTAAAAAAATATGTCCCGATGATATCTCCATCACATCACATTTTTTTTATTTACGTATCCGTTCAGATGAAAATTTGAACAGAAAATAATCCATTGCAAAAGAAGTCACGAGTATTCCGCGTTCTTGTGGAGTATAGTGTTCTATAGCTGGCCAACGTGTATACTGTATACAGATATGCAAATATTAAAACAATACTGACAATTGCCCTTATCTGCAAAATTTATAGCATTTTCCGATAGGGTGATAAATTTTGAGTGACCTTGTATTTTAAGTTGGAGCATAGGCAAATATACTGCCGATTACTAAAGTCCCATGAGCACGCCTATGTCGTAACCAATGACTAATATCTCAGGGAAATGCTTTTGCTGTTTTCTGTACAAATATTTATTTCATGCTTTCATTACTTATACTAATTGCAATTTAAAATAAATGTTATTGTTTACTTTAATTTTCTTATCTTTTCTTGTCTCTTTTAGCAATACTATTTCAACAATAAATATGGGCAATCCAATTTGGTTTATTTTTTGGTTTTTGGTATTCTGGTTCATTTCATTCTTTTTAGCATTCTTCTGTGCTGGCGTATACATTATTCTGCTTGTATTTGTAACTTGCTTCCCTGGCTTATCGGTAAGTGCAATACAATATTTTGTAAAGTGTTGCCAGGTTTAAACAAATTTTAAATTGTCAACATTTTGTATTTTTAAATAGTATACAAATTTTTTTTTAAAAGTACTAATACTATCTAATATGTATTTATTTTCCTATTATTAATAGTCAATCACAGATATTTTACTGCAATGCGTTCAATTCCCTCAATATTGCGCCAAGGCTATGATGGAGTGCAAATCCCCTTTCTAAATCTTGAATCTTTTTTTTAGTTTTGTGTTTTGCGTGTAAATTTTAATGCATTTTGTTTTTATTTTTATATTTAGTTAAAGTAATATAATTATTTTTTAACACATTTTTTATAAGAATAAATTATTTTTGATAAAAAAATATTAAAACAAAAAAATATAATAATATATTTATAATATAAAAAAAATTATAAAATGTTTGTAGTCAATAAAACTTTTGAATACGCATATTTCTATCTAGTTATTGGATTTTTACGTCTTATGCACGAAAAGATGTCGACCCCTTGAAACAACTTATTTTGAAATTTTATTAATTTCCGTTTGAAAAAAGAACTCATTTCAATTTAGGCGTTTTTACTTAATGCATATTTTAAGCATTTATAACCCATTTATGATGTGCCTAAAAGTTGAAATAAAAGCAAAAAATTGTACTGTAACTGTATTTTTGCAATTAATGTTGTAAGGGTTAGCGAATTCTAATTTTTTTTAAACAGCAACTTGCTTCTACTTAAATTAATAAATTTTTTTAAACTGTAAAATTTTCCTTTATTTATAACGAGCTTTCAACCTTCGTATATTTATAAATACAATGCAAATTAACTATATTTAGTTATGCTTATACATGTATTTTGATCCGGTAAAAGATTTCTTTATAACCCGATGTTTTAGAAAAGCTAGAGCCACCAGCTTTAAGTGATCTAAATTTTCCATGATCACTTCTGATGTCTTTAAAAAAAAACTTTATTTTTTAAATTTTTCAAAAAATATATCAACGCTTGTAGCCGTTTTATCATGTGGGTAAGCGAAATTTTTTTACTTTTATTTATTTATTGGATCTTTGTCATTTCAGAAAATAACAATAAATTTTAAAATCTTAAATTAACTAATAATTTCTGCATATATTGACATTGCAGTAGAAAATCCATTTTTCGGTGCCTAAGTGTTTATCTTTCATGTAGTTCTTAAGGCAAATGGGTCTATTATTAGAAAGCAGATCCTGTGCAAGAGGATTTGGATGTGTTGCCAGTTTTCATGCATATTTGGAGCAGAAGATTTTTATTTCGTCCCGAACAAATGGAATATTAAGATCCTTATAAATATTAGCGTTACGAATAAACCACGGGTCACCAGTTATTAGTCGCAATATTTTATTTTGTAGTGTTTGTATTTTTTGTATATTAAAAGCGGAAGCTGTTTTCCATAGTTGGCTTCCATAGGTACATATTGTCTTAATAAAAGCTTTGTGGAGTAGAACTTTTTAGTAGTGTTTCCAATTATTCGACCCTGCCGGTTAATCGGTTAGGCCATTATTCGAAAAATGAATAAAATTGATTAATCGGTTATTCGGTTATTAATACAAAATAAATAGCAGTTTTCACTCTTGGTGGTATATTTACAACCGTTTTATATTTACAAAGATTTTATACTACAAAGCGTGAACGACCTTTTCGTGTATTAACTTCCCGCATAAACACAGCTATTGTAAATTAATGAATCAGCTGATATTTGTTTTCTTTTTCATCAATTTGAAAACATAAAATATCAAAAAAAAATTTGAAGTTTACAAAAAATGCCCATAATTACGGAAAAAGATGAAATTATAAATTTTTTAGTGCAAAATGCAATTGACCAAATTAGATTTTGCAAAGATTTTGGGTTTGAAGGTACGGTATTACTTGTAATAATAAAAACCAATAGCTGATGAATTTCATTATCGGTCCATCTTTTATTACTTATTTTTTCACGCCTTCGTTTTAGTTGGGTTTTTCATTATTTTGATCTATTACTCAACTTTATTTTAATAGTGACCACAAAATGAAAAATAAAAAAAATCAAACAATAGTTTTGTCGGCTAAATGATCAGCTGTTTAGTCTTGTAAATGTACAACATGTTTTTATTATACCTTTTTCTTTGTATTTTAACCCCAGCCTAGGTTATTTTAGTTCTATATATTTTGTTATTATGGTGTAGTAAATGGTAGTACTTTTACTATATCTACAACCTTTACAAGGTTTACGAGGGTACTTTACTACCAAAAGTGAAAACCCTTAATGTATTTCTTTCATCAATAAGAACTCAAAGAGTTGCTTTTTCCTGAAATATCAAGTTAAGTCTATTGCATTGGTTTCTAAATGTTTGTTTTGGATAATTCAAAGCATCCTGAAATTTTTTAAAGAATCATGCCTTATAATCTTGGGTTTTCTTTCAGAGGAATCTGACGACTCTTTAAAAAGGAAATGTCAGACGTGTTCAGTCGAAGTAAACTCTTAAAAACACAGTGTAGATAGTGTTTAACCGAAGTGGGAATTTTTGTGATAAAATTGGATTTTATTTTCTTTATATGACACTGTCCCGAATAAAAAAAATCCTAAATAAACAAGACCTGCCTTCAAAAAAATACAATAAAAAATTCTTAAAAATATGGTATGAATAGTTTTTTTGAATTTCAAACAAAGTTTAATAGAACTGACACTGTTCACTGACTCTTTCACTATCTGGTTTAAGCTTTAGAGTTAAAGAGGCTATCTTATTAGAAAAGATATAAAAATCACGCATATTCCTAACAAGTCCTCACCGATTTTTCTGTGTTTGTGCAAATAAGAATTCAAATTAGCGAATTCTTAAATATTTTTGACTAAACAACTTAATTCTACTGAAGTTACTACTTCATCAAAATTTGTTGATAAATCAAATTAGAAACAATATTCCATGTTATTTTTTAGTTTTTATAAATTTTTTCGTAGAATTTTAAATGAAATTGTTATTTAGAAAATGCAGTTTTCTTTAAATTCGAAAACTCAATAGGGTCCTTACCTGGCTTAAGAATGATTATTATTTATGATGTTTTTCATGATTTAGGGTAGAGATCAGTTCACAAGATAGAATTGAAGATGAATAAAACTAGCTTAAGAGCAAGGTTGTTAACTCACAAATCATTTTTCCTGAAATTTTATTCATGTCCGGGAATTTTTTTGTGTTCAGTTTTTTAATTGCCGAAGTTAAGAATCAAATTTTTATTGGGAAAACAACAAGGGGTTCAATAATTGGTAAAGTTATGTCTGAGCTAGAAACATTAGGCGTGACCACTCTTTCAAGATGATCGGTAAATACTTTGGCTTTACCAATTACCATCAGTATAACGAATAGCAAATTCGTAACTAGTTGAGTTGTTAAGTTTTTTGTTTGGTGGCTATCCAAAGACTATAATTCGTAGAATTTGTTGGGTCTAGATGACTGTCTTCCAATAGAGCATTGTGAAGGGTTCTTTGACAATGGTTTAGTTGACTTTTGAACGTAGGAGATCAGTATCGTGGCCATTGTCTTCTAAGATGTCTCTCTTTCGATGGTTATTGAATATTTGTTATTTTTATTGTTGTCGCAGCGAAAGTCGATATGGGTAAAAGATGGCTGAGTTGGGAAAGATTACTAATCAAAGCTTTGCTTCGTAATTAAATTTATTCTTAACTGAATGAATCAAATTTAATAAGTATATAGATTTTCCTTTTAAGATGCGAATTAGTTTAAAAATATTTTTGGTTGGTACAATACGACGGTAAAATATTTAGGAAGGTCGTAGCTGACCAGAAAATGCATTCCATTCTAATAACTTTTTCTGTGTATTCTCTATGATTAAGAAAATTATAATTTTTCTATCTTTTTAGGAAAATGTTCAAGATCTTACTCCGAAGGAAAATCACTTCATATGAAATGTATACATCATATCAACGATAAACTTCTCACAATTATTTTATTTAAAATTTTTTGCAAATAAAAATGATGTCATTAGTCCAAAAATACAATTTTGTAGTTTATCAAAGTAAAGAACATTGGAACTTTATAGTACACAGAAAAAATTTACAAAATTCTGTTTTTATTATTAAACATCTAGAATCTAGAATATATTTGTAATTACAAATACATTTTTTTAAAAAGACAAAGGAATTTGTAAATAGAAAAAACTTTTTGTTATTTTTTTGTAACTTAAATTTTTATTTCCAAAGAATTCTTATATGAAAAATTACAATTTACAAACATTTCAAACAAAAGATTTTTTGAAATCGAATTTGAATTTTAACAATTATTTTTAATTACATAAAATTTTGTTATACTTTCTTCTGTGTACACAGAAAAAAATAACAAATAGTTTTTCGTATTGTATATACAAATTCCATTGTTGGTGACTTTTTAAAATTTTTTTTATTTGTATTTAAAAAAATATTCTAAAAAAGATGTCTAATTTTACCAACAGAATTTTGTAAATTTTTTCTGTGTAGTACTTAAAGTTCTTATCACAACTTGTTAAGCCACAATGTACATTGTACAATCAAAAATATTAATATTATTCACCATTTAGGAATTTTTTAAATAATACTACTTCTTTATAGTACACAGAAAAAACTTACAAAATTCTGTTTGCAATATTAAACATCTTTCATAGAATATTTTTGAAAATACAATTAAAGAATATTTTAAAAAGGCACCAACAATGGAATTTGTAAATACAAAAAACTTTTTGTTATCTTTTTGTAACTTCAATTTTTATTTTCAATGAATTTTTTGTTTTTCATAAATATAAAAATAAAAAAAATAAAAAAAATCTATTTGTGAATGATCATTTGTATTCTTATAGGTTTTATTTGTATTCTTATAGTATTCAAGCTTGAATACTTATTACCTGGAATTTATATTGAAAAGGTCGAAGAAATTAAACTGAATAATTTAAGGTGTTTTATTTATATTTCGATTGAAAAATCGATGTTCAGGTAACCAATTATAATAAAGATATTATTTTTTTCAATTTTTTGATGTGATATCATATTTTATTCATTGTAATGCTTTGTGATACATGACGTTTTTTGTTGTGTTGCCTGGCGTGCAAACAAATAATGATGGTGTTCCCATTCCGGAAAAGTCGACATACAAGAGTAGCCTTTAAGATTTACTAATTGTCATTGCGAATGCGAACCGTACGGGAAACTGCAAGCGTTTAAAATCGAGTGGCATGTTGGTCGGAACCATTGGTTGAGCGTCCCAACTCTTGATTAAATGCGTTGTGCATCGGTCAATTGGGAGCTGTCATGCTTTAGTCAGACATGGCATCACCAAGCACATGTCCCCAATTAATATCAGAGCCATGCTGTGAATTTCCTTGATCAGTTGCAAATTTGGATGTAATGTTCTAATACACATCTGATGCAAAATATCATTACACATGGCATCTTTCTATTTGGTCCACAAATCAGTCGGTTTGGATGGGTAGCATGTTGAGATAATTATCGAAAAGAGTGTTCGTATTTCATGAGCATTTGAGGGTTTAATCCCAAAGAGTGCTATTCTCTTACAATTGCAAACGTTGACACGCTTCTCTATACGTGCCATACAATTCACCATTTATAGTTTGCATATCTTGGATTGATGTTGGGCCTCGAACGTTGACTAATAGCAAATGGTCACATATTTGCAGATGTATTTGATGGATTTCACAGAATGGCAAGATTCGACGTTGATATGTGCTTTGAATGTTTTCGAGAGTAGTGGCGAATACGGCACAATCCAACGGTTATCAATTTGAATGTCCAATTCTCTTTCACAATTGTTTATCTTCCATTGTTCGCAGTTTGACGACGAGTATGCATTGGGTAACCGTTTTCGGTCCAGCATTGGGCATTGGGTAACCGTTTTCGGTCCAGTCGTTCTTAGATTTTAGATATATCAAAAAAAGTAGGTGTAAAAGTGGACGTGAACAATTTTTCTTTCCGTAGGAAGATTAAAAAAAATTTGACAAATCGGTCCAGTACTCAAAAACAAAAAAAAAATATGAACAAGAATTTAGAAAAATTAACTTATTAAGAGGACACTTTTTACCAATATTTGATAAAATTTTCCTTGTAATTAAGAAACAAATTTTACTTAATATTTGGTAAAAATTTCTAAATTATAGAAAAATTTTACTACTGAAAAACTAAATTTTTATTAGAAAACAGTAAAATTTCCTCCTAATTAGTTCATACATTATCTTAAATTTTACTGTTAGTAGGAAATGTTTCCTTGGTTTTAAAAAAAACTTTATTTTATTTAAGTTCATTAGATAATTTTTTTTACTAAAAACTAGGACTAAACTCCCTAAAAATAAGAAATTATTTTCTAACATCAAGTTAAATAGCACTTCTTTTAAGTAAAAATTATCCTTATCCTGCTTCTATGGTAAAGGTAATATAGGGTCCGCCAAATACCTTTTTTTTGTTTGAAAATGCTATAAAAAAAACTACTGAATATTTTCTCAAATTTCTTTTTTATTTGAAAGTACAGTTCTTCCGGTTAATAATGGAAAATAATTTCATTCAAATGGCTGCCTCGGCTGGCCATGCAGTAGCCTACACGATCGGTCCAATTGTTATGCACATTATCGATTGTGTGCAGCTGTATTTCACAAATTGCTTCACGAATATTGTCCTTTAAAGCGTCAATTGTCTCTGGCTTGTCGGCGTAACACTTATCTTTGACGGCACCCCACAAATAATAATCCAACGGTGCCAACGGCTCCGAGGTGACCAAACGACATCAGCTCTGCGGCTGATAATGCGATCTTCAAAAACAGGGCGCAAAACGTCGAGTGTAGCTTCGGCTATAGCGCCGTCCTGTTTAAACCAAATGTTGCCAATATCCTCCTCTTCAATTTTTGTGAACAAAAATTCGTTCAACATGGCCCGATAACGATCGCCATTGACTGTAACGCCACTCCTTGCTCATTTTCGAAGAAAAACGGCCCAATTATGCCTCTGGACCAAAATCCGCACCAAACAGTGACTCGTTTTGGGTTCGGCTTTTCAATGTATGCGTGCGGGTTTTCTGTGCCCCAAATGCGACAATTTTGCTTGTTTACATACCCGCCAAGATAAAAATTAGCTTCATCTGAAAAGATGACATTGAAAAGATGACATTCTGCAACATTACCATGATTTTCAAAGTAATGTCGCAATTTTTCCCAGCGTTGTTCAAGCGTATACACAACCATATTCGCTCAGCGGAAGGATTAGACTAATTATCTGTCAAATCAGACATGAGCTAAGTGTTACCATTCACGAAATAAGCACTAGTTGAAAAAAAACGTTAGATGACGGACCCTATATATTTTACTTTATATTTTAAAGTACTTTACACACATTAAGTCTGTTCCCGTACGTTACCGCGGGTTCCCAAACTTACCCAAATTTACCCAAAAGCGTTCCCGTACTCGAAAATTGGGTAAATAAGAGCATTTATGAGAGTGTATAAGTGTTTCTCTTTTTACCGAAAGTTACCCAAACTTTTTGTTTGGGTAAATTGGGTAAATTGTCAAAAGAACAGTTGATAAACAAAAACAGCTGTTTTATAATTGTAAAAAATAAAACTAAGGAACTTCAGCGATGCTAATTTAGCCCTTTTCGTGTTACAATAAGCGGTTTTTTACTTTCTAAAAACTGCAAATATTTTCTGTTAATAAAAAAGGGACAGATCGGCACCTTTTAATTTTTCTTACCGCTTTTTTTTTTTGAAAATTGTAACCTCATCTTTTACATTGGCACGAAATCACGAGATTTTTATATACACCACTTTGAAAAAACAGTGAAAAAAAGCTCATAAACATTAAATTATGAGAAAAATATATTTATTAGAAATAACTATGTGTGTTTTTTCAAAGAGGAAAATATCAAAATCTCGAAATTTCCTGCCACTGTAAACGGCGGGCAATTTTAATATATTTTGTTTGAGTCTTATTTCAATTTTCGCATTTCTCCATTAGCGCGTTTTCACTTGTCGTGTTACACTTATTGCACCTAAAAATTTGGCATCACTGATGCATTTTGACACTTAAAAAAATGTACTGCAGGATATCCTGAAACGTAATAAATTGTGACAAAGTCAGATCCTTTTCGAAGTTAATTAACGGTTCTGCTTGAGAGAACTACAAAAAGGGACGCCCTAAGTGACAAACGGCATCTATGGCAAAGGTACACTGGGGATCCTTTGTCTTCTTAAATTAACTAATTTAAGGAAATTGTTGCAAAAATACAAAATATCACAGCTACATTTACATTTTATTATTGGAAAATGGAAAAATGTCATAAGTTTATTTTATGGGGTTTTTAGCTTTAACTTTATTTGACATATAAATCATTCCATGTCAGACCGTACGATTTTTGCTAAAAATTGACTTTGACGTCTCCGATGTCTTGCAAAATTTTAGTACGTATTCTTCCTTAAAAAATATTTTACACGTGTTTCCAGAAAAAAATTAAAATTTTTTTTTAAAAAGTTATGTGCATTTAAAAATCGTCAAAATCGTGAAAAAACTTCCGACATGACAACTTTTAAGCTAATGTTTCGCAAAAACTTGTCAATGGATTTTAAAGACCAATGCCTTATTTTAAAGGCATTTGAACCTCCTTCTAAAAATTACTTATTTTTATATTTAGCTTTAAGAAAATATTTTTTCAGATTTTTCGACTTGTTCGAAGATGGTGAAAAACAGAAATTAATTAAAAAAAAAACAAATATTAAAAATTAAAAAAAAATTAATTCTTAAAAAGGAGGTTCAAATACCTTTAAAATAAGGCATTGGTCTTTAAAATCCATACACAAGTTTTTGCGAAACATTAGTTTAAAAGTTGTCATGTCGGAAGATTTTTCACGATTTCGACGATTTCCAAATGCACATAACTTTTCAAACAGAAATTTTTACTTTTGTCTGGAAATACGTATAATTTTTTTTTTAAATTTTAATACGTCTGCCTTTTTTAAAGTAAATCGGAAGAGGTTTTGTAAAAAAGGTGTTCGGTCTGACATGGAATGACTCATATGTAAATGTGTAAATATTTTTTATTTCATTCAACATCGCCCAGCCCAATCCGCAAGAGATAGGACGCTGAAATTTGGTATGTAGGTTCTCCCTCCGGTGTAGACATTCGCTAAGACGCTGTTCTTGAAAGTTCCTTCGGGGAAAAGCAAAACAGGGGAAAAACTCCCCTCTCACGGCCTGCCCAAACCCCTTTAGCTATAAACCTGAAATTTGAAGTATGAGTCATTCCATGTCAGACCGTACGATTTTTGCTAAAAACTGACTTTGATGGATTTTAAAGACCAATGCATTATTTTAAAGGTATTTGAACCTCCTTTTTAAAAATTATTTTTTTTTAATTTATTTAGTTTTTTATTTTTAAGATTTGTTTTTTTTACTTAATTTCTGTTTTCCACCATCTTTGAACAAGTCGAAAAATCTGAAAAAAATATTTTCTTAAAGCTCAATATTACTTTAATATTCCCTGTAAATTTCAGAATGGAAATCGAATGGAATCTATTTTTTCCGGTTTTTTTTTCATTGTAGTACCACGAAAAGTTACATTCTTCAAAATTGTGGAATACTTAAAACTGAATTTGGAAATGGCTTTCTAAAATTTAGTTAATTTTAAAAATTAACACACATTAAGTTCAAGTACATTCTCGATTTAAGTTACACATTTTTTGAACTAAATGGGAGTAAATTATGTCCTAATTTTTTTTGAGCTAAACTTGATTTAATTACATTTGAGTATGCAAATTTCTTAAAACTAAGATGTTTTTTCTTAAAATTAATAAATTTTTATTTAATTGACTTGTTTTTTTCCTAAAATCAAAAAATATTACTTAGGAAAAATATGAACTATTTCTGAGTATATAAACTATTTCGTTTTTCCTCAAAATTAGGAATTTTTATTCTTTTTCAGAAAATTTTTCTAAGTTTTAATAAAATTTTACTTTTTTAGGACAATTTCTACTCTATTTTGAAGGACATTTTTGATTACATTTTAGTTCATATCTTTTCTTGAGTGAGCCGTTTTAGATAAATCGAAAAAAGTGGGCGTGGTAAACTTTTCTTTCCGTAAAAACTTAAATTGGATTACAACGAACATTTAAAAAAAAAATGGACAAATCGGTCCAGCCGTTCTCCGATTTTAGATAAATCAAAAAAGTGGGGTAAACATAGGCGTGGTCAATTTTTCTTTCCGTAAAACCTGAGTTGGACTATGGCAAACATTAAAAAAAAACAGCCAAATCGGTCCAGACGTTCTCAAGCAATTTGACTACCAACGAACGACATTTGATTTTTGTTTACAATCGGTTCTCATACATATCCATTTTGGAACAGGCTCCTTTAGAACTGATTTCATAGAAGAAATCCGAAGAACCGTTTGCTTTAACGGCAATTTCAAACAAAATCATCGGGTTGGAAATTGTTTAAACCAATTCTATGGAACAGAATAATTCCCTGGTTTCCTAATAAATGTCTATTTAGAAGACTAAAATTTGATATAGATAATAGTGGAATAGCCTCTTTTAGGCGTTTTTAATAATTTTGTTAATTTTTAAATATTGTTATTTATATTTTGGACAACTATATAATGCGTGTTTGTGTCTTTAATACTTTTGTTAATTTTTAATTTATAATGCGGTGTGTGTCTTTAATAATTCTGTTTATTTTAAAACATTGTTATTTATATTTTGGACAACTATATAATGCGGGTTTGTGTCTTTAATAATTTAAATGGCATTTTGGAGGGTAAACATATGCCATTTATTCCCACTTAGAAATAGTAAGTGTGTTTGGGAACTCAAAAATTTCTATAAATTTGTAAAAGCTTTTACTGAAAAATACTCAGTAAGGAGAGAGCAAAAATAGAGAGTAAAATGACAGTTCGATGCAAGAGAACTTACTGGTTCTTACTGGCTACATTTTTGCCAGTAAGAATTTGTAAGAAAAAATAAAAATAAAAAAGAATTTGTTCAAACACATGAAATATTTTTTTTTATAAATTTGTGTGAATATTAGCTTTTTTACAATGGAAGAAGTTAGATTGAAGTCCGGAGTGTTCTCCACTTTACATCTAATTTCCGTTTTTATGCATATATTCAATAATCAACGGTTGAATTTTTTTGTGTTGTATTTAAAATCAGTTGTTTTAAACTATTTTACTAATTCTTTCAAATTTTCCGTTGTCGTACTTTTTTGAATTTGTAAATTTTGTCTTACTCTCTGTAATTTTGTTACAAAGTAATTTTTACTAAACTTCACTGAAAAAGTACACAAACGAAAATGCCGAATTTTGTGTCAACATAGCATTATTTGCGGATAGTTTTGCTTTACTTCTTTATTCTTAATATGTTCGATTTCAATGTGCGGGAAATGGTTTGTGCGGTTCAGAAGTGGTGATTTTGACACGGATGGCATAGACCGCCAAAAAAGTTCTAAGATGATGAATTGGACGCATTACTCGATGAAGATTGTTATCAAACAGTTTTACTTATAATGCTATGAAAAAATTTATAAAAACTAAAATATAACATGGAATTTTGTATCTAATTTGACTAATTAACAAATTTTGATGAAGTAAGAACTTCAGTAGAATTAAGTTGTTTAGTCAAAAATATTTTAAATTATTAATTGCACAAACACAGAAAAATCGGTGAGGCCTTGTCTGGAATATGCGTGATTTTTATATATTTTCTAATAGTTAACCTCTTTAACTCCAAAGCTTAAACACGCAGTGAAATAGTCAAAGAAAAGTGGCAGTTCCATTAAACTTTGTTTGTCAATTTCGCAAAACTTATTAATACCATATTTTTAAGAATTTGTTATTGTATTTTTTTTTTGAAGGCAGCTCTTGTTTTTTTAGGCATTTTTATTTTTTTTTAATTGTGGACAGTGTCATATAAAGAAAATAAAAGCCAACTTTATCGACTAACTACACTGTGTTTTTAAGTGTTTACTTCCAATGATTCCTCTGAAAAAAACTAAGATTATAAAGCAAGATTCTTTAAAAATCTCAGGAGGCCTTGGATTGTCCTAAGCAAACACTTTAGAAACCAACACAATAGACTTAACTTGATATTTCAGCAAAAAGCAGCTCTGTGTCTTCTTATTGATAAAAGAAATAAATTTATTTGCATTAAGCCATTAATCGATTAATCGCCGATTTTTCCGATTAATCGAACCGAACAAGCGATTAATCAATTTTCTTAATTTTTCGAATGATGACCTAACCGATTAACCGGCAGGGTCGAAAAATTGGAAACACTACTCTAAACCCACTTAACTTAGTATGTTCGTTTCTAAATTAAATTATTTATTTCTTTTTATTGGTTTTATAAAATGAAAAAAAAAATGGGTCGTTAGTAAGGGAAGAGTAGACTGTAAAAGAAAGAATCTCTACAGTACTCTTTACACTAAAATAAATAAGACAGTTTTTGCAGTCACCGTACGTCACAGTCGTCATTTTGGGCATATTACAGTCGTTGTACGTCGCGTTCGTATTCTGGGCAGTCACTCAATACGAAGTCTTGTATTTAGTGCAATTAATAATTTAAAAGTGACTAAAATACTAGATTTTATCGCATATTTGTATTAAGTGATCTTTGAATATGTAAGCGTCCGCTGTATGGTACGTAGCGCCATATTGTTGGAACCACATGTCTTGTGATGATGAAAATCGTGCACACTCATTTTCATCAACACCACGAACAAGTTGCATATGGAAATAATTTTATTTCCATTAACAAACACATGAATTATTCTTTATTTTTATCATTATTATTATTATTATTATATAATGACAAATGAAGTGTTTCTATTTGAGAATTAATAATCACACCACCAATAAACAAAAAAACCTGTTTGTCTTAATGTTGTTAGTGCCTCAATAGAAAACACACCTCACTGAGGTGTGTATCCGAACACATACCCACCACAAGTAATAATAAGAATATAAACAGCATCACCGAGAAGAAAAAGGCAGTCAGTCGATGGCGGTGGCCGTGTACACATCGACCATAGGAAGTGCCTAACTAAGGTTTCCTTGTTTTGTCGCGAATTAAAGAGAAGTTCCTACGCCAGGTTTCTCTAGTGCAAGTATACATAGTGGGATTATCGCGTTGTAAGAGAAGTTCCTACGCCAGGTTTCTCTAGTAAGAATAGACATAGTGTGATTATCGCGTTGAAAGAGAAGTTCCTACGCCAGGTTTCTCTAGTGCAAATATACATAGTGGGATTATCGCGTTGTAAGAGAAGTTCCTACGCCAGGTTTCTCTAGTAAGAATAGACATAGTGTGATTATCGCGTTGAAAGAGAAGTTCCTACGCCAGGTTTCTCTAGTGCAAATATACATAGTGGGATTATCGCGTTGAAAGAGAAGTTCCTACGCCAGGTTTCTCTAGTGCAAATATAAATAGTGTGATTATCGCGTTGAAAGAGAAGTTCCTACGCCAGGTTTCTCTAGTGCAAATATACATAGTGGGATTATCGCGTTGAAAGAGAAGTTCCTACGCCAGGTTTCTCTAGTGCAAATATAAATAGTGTGATTATCGCGTTGAAAGAGAAGTTCCTACGCCAGGTTTCTCTAGTGCAAATATAAATAGTGTGATTATCGCGTTGAAAGAGAAGTTCCTACGCCAGGTTTCTCTATAGATTGTGTCTGCCCCGTGAATCAGAGAGAAGTGCCTTCGCCAGGTTTCTCTAGTGAAAATATACATATTGTGATCATCGCGTTTAAAGAGAAGTTCCTACGCCAGGTTTCTCGATAAATTGCTTTTGCTCCGTGAATGAGAGAGAAGTGCCTACGCCAGGTTTCTCTAGTAAGGATATAAATTGTGTTTGCCCCGTGAATCAGAGAGAAGTGCCTTCGCCAGGTTTCTCTAGTAAGAATATACATAGTGTGATCATCGCGTTTAAAGAGAAGTTCCTACGCCAGGTTTCTCGATAAATTGTGTTTGCCCCGTGAAGTAGAGAGAAGTGCCTACGCCAGGTTTCTCTAGTAAGGGTATAAATTGTGTTTGCTCCGTGAATTAGAGAGAGGTGCCTACGCTAGGTCTCTCCTAAGGACGAATATATGCTCAACTCAAAAAGGGGAAGTGCCTAGTCCAGGTTTCTCTGAAATCCACTATTATTTACAAATTTGGTCCGAATTGTTAAAACTAAAGAAAAGAAGGAATTGTACTAAATAAAGATTCCCTTTATTAAATAGAAAACTAACCGTTTTTTTATTTCACTCTCTGTCTATGCGAATAAAAATTTCTGCAGCGACCCGGACCACCGCGAGCTATACCCCAGCGACCGGAGGAAAACTCGTCGTTACAGTGGCGCCCGAGCAGGGACGTGAGAGTGGAGAACAAATTAAAAAAAAAAAAAAAAACAAAGAAAAGGGAACTTTGTTTAGTACAAGTTCTGTGTACTGCCTACCCATTTTGTTTTTGGGGATAAATCATCAAAGCCGTCATACGTAAATAAGTGAATCCATGACATATTAGTTGTTCCCCCATATTAGAAGGTTTCGGGAAAAAAAAAAAATTTTTTTTTTTGAAAAAAAAAACCTAGCAAAAATCCACAATTTAAAATATAAAATTTTTCATAATTTTTCTTTAAACCCCAGAATTCCCATCTTATTTGTTTTCGGAAATTCGAGTTAATTTCAAATAACTTTCTAGAGCTTGCATCTTAAAAATAATAAAATCATAATCTTTTACTCTAACGCATGTTAGAAAAGAAGAAAACTATTAGTCGTAATTTTTAACGAACTTGATCTCAAAAGGCAGATAGATTGTCACAGTTGGCAGCGCTGGTATCAGTTTTTTTTCGTTTGTATGGGAGAGTCACTCGGCATACAAGGAGGCCACCATTACATATTGTGGGTGAGTCGGGTTTGACAAACTCACCACACACGATGCCCTTTTACAACAGTGGGTAAACAACTCACATCGGTACATTGCAAGCTAAGATTAGATGCACTTTCATTAAATCAAACAACTGACTACAACATTCAGTTTGATTGTGACCATCGAAGCGTGCGGGTGTATCCACGGAAAATTAATAAATTATTTGGTAATAATTTCTTTAAAAAAAAAAATTTATTACATAAGCGTAAATAAAGAACAAAAAAAAAAAGGAAAAAAAGAAGAAAGGTGAGGAAAAAAAAGTAATATATAAATAGTTCGGTAATATTTTCAGGAAAAAAAAAGTGTATTAAAAAACAACGAAAATTTTTGTGAAGAGAGGAGTGAACGTTTTCGAAATTTTTTTTTACAAACTCCGGGATCAGTAAAACTTATAGTAAAATTTTTTTTTGTGGAAAAAAAAAAAGGGGAAAAAAAACTTTAAAGGAAAATTTTTTTTTGACAAGTTCTCATTAAAGATTTAAAGGAATTTTTTTTTTGGAAAAACAAGGAATTTTTATAAATTTTGTGAAAGGAAAGGAATATTTTTAATCTTTTTGGGGAAATTTCTGCTTCAAAAAAAAAAAAAAAAAAAAAAAAAAAAAAAAAAATAATAATTAAAAAAAAAAAATTTTTTATTTCCTTAATAGTAACTTTGAAGACTGTAGTTGAAGAATTAATTTGTTTTTTTGATAAAATAAGAATCGTGAACTCGTAAAGAAAAAAAAAAAAAAAAAAAAAAAAAAAAAATTTAAAAAAAAAAAAAAATAAAAAAAAATTAAAAAAAAAAAAAAAATAATTTTTTTTTAAAATAAGAATCGTGAACTCGTAAAAAAAAAAAAAACATTTTTTTTGATAAAATAAGAATCGTGAACTCGTAAAAAAAAAAAAAACCGTCATGTTACGGGTTTCATGGGCTTATTCCCTTCGCAAAGAGGACCTTGTCCTCTACCTCGCCGATGTTGGTATAGGCACCTCGGGGAGCGTAGATGAACTCCGTAAACGGTTTGCAACATTCCTAGGCGGCGACCACAAACCTGAAGTCCGCGAAAAACTACTCATACTACAAGCCAAACACGAATCAGCCTCCTCCGGATTTACCCCTCAGAAAACACCTTCAATTACAATCACGAACGCGGAAAACCTAGATGGCACGAATCCGCCAAAAGAAACCCGATTGGATGACGAGAACACCGCCATAGCCACAAGTATAAGATCGCCAGTATTGCGGCGCATAGATTTAGTGACAACAGCCGAACAAATCCGGAAATGGGGTATAAAGTTTAGAGGCGATCGGGAGCCGCTGGATTTCATCGAAAGGATGGAAGAATTGGCGGGAATGTACACAATAGAATTTAACATCTTACCCAAGATGTTGCCAGAAGTACTAACGGAGAAGGCCCTAATTTGGTTCCGCAATAATAATCAACAATGGACTACATGGGCTGATTTTAAGAGAGATTTTTTCAAATTCTTCCTTCCTCCAAGATATATGGAACGACTCGAGGACGAGATCCGCAAACGACACCAGAAGAACAAGGAACCCTACAAGGTATATACACTTGCTATGCAAAACCTAATGCGACACAGTAACTACACCAAGGAACAGCAACTGGAACGAATTTTCCGAAATTCCGCCCCGGAATATCTATGGTATATCCGGAGAAAAGATTTTAAAACTTTGGAGGAACTGTTGGAACTAGCCGAAGACCTGGAATGCATACCCACCACCCCACTTGGACGAGAGCAACATAGACTTATTACCACCCCAGAACAACTCCGAGGTGATCCGGATAAAATAATAAACCCACGGACTGCATGTCGACGATGTGGACAAGATGGCCATTTCATGACCGAGTGCCGAAACGAATCCGTCCTCTTCTGTTGGGATTGTGGTCGCCGAGGAGTTCGGACAATTCAATGTTGCCGCCAACACTCGGGAAACGAACGTCGGGCCCATATCAAACGAGGGGATACGGGTCTACAGGTATACGGCCCTCACCACTAAAAACATCACTCAGTTTAATACGAGACCGACTTGTGGCCAGAGTCGATATAGATGGTCAAATGGTCTCGGCAACTATCGACACCGGTGCCACAAGCAGCTTTATTAATGAAAAAATGGCACATACACTCGAACTAAAGTGTGGGTGGCGGTCACACAACATCAACATAGAACTAGCGGATGGGTCATCTCGTACTATCAACAAAACCATCGAGACAATAGTAGAATTAGGCAACTGTCGCTCCACGGTTACATTCCTGGTTATGCCCGGAGCAAAGGAAGAGATGATCCTAGGTTTAAAATTTCTCAGAGGCTGCAAAACAACCATCACTTGCGCAGGCATTACCTACGAACTACCCCTACTTACCAATGACGATTCACCTCCCAACAACGAGGAACTTAATCGACACATCACCTCCGAGAGCTCCACAACTAGCAGCCAGGTTAAATTCATCAGACCACGCTTCGGTCCAACAACAGTAGAAACCACAGAAGAAAACCCCTACCATCTCAAGATGACCAAAGAAGACAAATTCGAAAAAAGTAAAAACCAATTTCGTAACAAACTTCTGGCAGCACAATCACAGGGCCGACGCACGATTCTGATAAACAATCCTCCAGGTTGTCAAAGGTCGGGCAGAAAGGGGACAAGCCACCCAATGGTTTCGCCGAAAAATAGTCAAAACCACCACCAAAAGAGAGTTAAAAAGACCGAAAGTCAACCCAATAAGACTGCCACAACATCAGACACCCAACTCCCGAGATGTGTCATCCGGCTGAAAAGAGTCACCCCATCAATGGCACAACAAATGGTGAATTCCACGCGAGGAAATCACTCACCATACCGGCCTACGACCTCCCCCATTTCCGACGTAGAGGTGTTGGACCATGAGTCAAAAACCACAACAGCTGTCATGCAAACGGAGGAATCAGAGGACGAAATTAACGTAAATGCTGTTATACAACGAAACCGGACCAGTCGCAGAATATCGAGCGAATCGGAAATCGGAGTTCTACCACTACCGTCTGGTCCATCCACAATCACCTCAGGTGCCGTTCAACGACCCAAGCTTGCCAATGACCCAGAACCCACAGACGACGGATACCGTTCTTGCCCATCACCCGCGTCCTCCTGGTCATCGGAGCTCGGATCCTCGGGCACCATCGACATAATGCCCAGAGGTACTAACGCGACCATTTACCATCAAGTATACCCGTCGTCGTCAGAAACTTCTTCCCCAGCAAAACGTCAGGACACTCCTCCTCGCAAAATCTCCATCGCGGACCTCATTTACCCGACTTCTTCTAGTGAATCGGACGATGAGTCCCCACGACTTATCACAATCCCGGGGGCCGAAGCCATAAG
The DNA here is from genome assembly GCA_949748255.1 of Eustalomyia histrio. Classification (NCBI taxonomy): domain Eukaryota; kingdom Metazoa; phylum Arthropoda; class Insecta; order Diptera; family Anthomyiidae; genus Eustalomyia; species Eustalomyia histrio. Next base: position 76,737,541 of record OX456523.1, on the reverse strand, counting down.
CTCAAGTGATGAGGATACCATAAAGGAAAGGGTAAACTATCGATTAACAAAAACTCGAAAAGAGAGTCCACCACCACCAAAGCAACAATTTCCCATTATTGGAATAGAGGGTCTAACTCCAGCCGTCCAGTTCATGGTAAGGCAGGTCGCCCAGGAAATGAAGTCCATCTCGAGAAGTAAATACACGCAGCGCACAATTACAATGGCGGACCAAGCTAGGTACCGCATAACGATGAAAAACTTTGGGCAGAAATTCCTAGTCAAGCAAATCTAGAACCTTTTTTTTCCCTCCCCTAATGGAAGGAGGAAGTGTGATGATGAAAATCGTGCACACTCATTTTCATCAACACCACGAACAAGTTGCATATGGAAATAATTTTATTTCCATTAACAAACACATGAATTATTCTTTATTTTTATCATTATTATTATTATTATTATATAATGACAAATGAAGTGTTTCTATTTGAGAATTAATAATCACACCACCAATAAACAAAAAAACCTGTTTGTCTTAATGTTGTTAGTGCCTCAATAGAAAACACACCTCACTGAGGTGTGTATCCGAACACATACCCACCACAAGTAATAATAAGAATATAAACAGCATCACCGAGAAGAAAAAGGCAGTCAGTCGATGGCGGTGGCCGTGTACACATCGACCATAGGAAGTGCCTAACTAAGGTTTCCTTGTTTTGTCGCGAATTAAAGAGAAGTTCCTACGCCAGGTTTCTCTAGTGCAAGTATACATAGTGGGATTATCGCGTTGTAAGAGAAGTTCCTACGCCAGGTTTCTCTAGTAAGAATAGACATAGTGTGATTATCGCGTTGAAAGAGAAGTTCCTACGCCAGGTTTCTCTAGTGCAAATATACATAGTGGGATTATCGCGTTGTAAGAGAAGTTCCTACGCCAGGTTTCTCTAGTAAGAATAGACATAGTGTGATTATCGCGTTGAAAGAGAAGTTCCTACGCCAGGTTTCTCTAGTGCAAATATACATAGTGGGATTATCGCGTTGAAAGAGAAGTTCCTACGCCAGGTTTCTCTAGTGCAAATATAAATAGTGTGATTATCGCGTTGAAAGAGAAGTTCCTACGCCAGGTTTCTCTAGTGCAAATATAAATAGTGTGATTATCGCGTTGAAAGAGAAGTTCCTACGCCAGGTTTCTCTATAGATTGTGTCTGCCCCGTGAATCAGAGAGAAGTGCCTTCGCCAGGTTTCTCTAGTGAAAATATACATATTGTGATCATCGCGTTTAAAGAGAAGTTCCTACGCCAGGTTTCTCGATAAATTGCTTTTGCTCCGTGAATGAGAGAGAAGTGCCTACGCCAGGTTTCTCTAGTAAGGATATAAATTGTGTTTGCCCCGTGAATCAGAGAGAAGTGCCTTCGCCAGGTTTCTCTAGTAAGAATATACATAGTGTGATCATCGCGTTTAAAGAGAAGTTCCTACGCCAGGTTTCTCGATAAATTGTGTTTGCCCCGTGAAGTAGAGAGAAGTGCCTACGCCAGGTTTCTCTAGTAAGGGTATAAATTGTGTTTGCTCCGTGAATTAGAGAGAGGTGCCTACGCTAGGTCTCTCCTAAGGACGAATATATGCTCAACTCAAAAAGGGGAAGTGCCTAGTCCAGGTTTCTCTGAAATCCACTATTATTTACAAATTTGGTCCGAATTGTTAAAACTAAAGAAAAGAATGAATTGTACTAAATAAAGATTCCCTTTATTAAATAGAAAACTAACCGTTTTTTTTATTTCACTCTCTGTCTATGCGAATAAAAATTTCTGCAGCGACCCGGACCACCGCGAGCTATACCCCAGCGACCGGAGGAAAACTCGTCGTTACAGTCTTCTATGTCCATATCGTTCAATTTGGGCCAAAATAAATCGGACATTGACGGCCTCACCAACATCGTTTTTAAAATACGGACCAATGGCGCCGCCGGCGCAAAATCAGCACCAAACAGTAACTTTTTGAGGATGCATTGCGACCTGATGCACCTCGTGTGGGTTTGGCGTCGTCCCATATATAACAATTTTGCTTGTTAACATAGCCATTCATCACTTGGACGTGCTGTTTAATCGTGTATGTTAACTTATCATGGTGCTTTGGCATCAGTAACTAAATAATGAACAAGAAATTAGGCAGACGCCACCAAAGGAACAAGGCGGTCATAGGAAATAAAAAAAATTATATTATAATACACAACAGACTTTACGCCATTAAATGTTTTAGATAGTGTTCGGAGAGCAAAAAATTTGTTTTATTACTTCTTGAAAAAAATCCAAAACCTTTTGGCGTCTTGGAGTGGTACAAGAACTTAACAAAAAACTACACACAGGTTATTTTCAGACATTTTATAATGACTTCGGACTTTTTTATAATGAATAAAACAAATATAATAGACATAGGTTTTTATATGCTTGAAATAATTTCTAAGAAATATTTATGTGCTGTTAAAAAGTAACAATTTGTAAGTTTTATATCAATTTCGAGCTATGTTTAAGACTTAACTGATGGTTTAAAGCAAGGGTGCCCAAACCCTATGCGCTTGGTGCTCATTTGTTTTTGTAAAATCACTTAACTATAGGTTGTGTGTTTTAATACACACATAGAGCACTCAGCACTAGCAATACGAAATACACAAACAATTTTGTCTTATTATTTTTTTTTGTCGTTTTTCACTGTATACAAGCAAGTGCAAAGCAACAACACTTTCGTATGCTTTGCTAGTAAACATTGACGACAGCGAACAATGTAGATCTTGTTTTTGTTTAACGTATGATATAAAATATTTTTTTCTTTTTTCTTTGTATGTATTGGTTTTTACAATAAAAAATATTCAATCAAAATTAGATTTTCTTTAAATGTATTGGTGTTTGCTCTTCCATAAGGAACTTTTGGGCACGCCTGGTTTAAAGTGGTTGCCCTAAAATGCTTGTATTTTGAGTTGTACCGAAATATTTAAAACAAGGCCGATAAAGCCAAACCGATACAAAATGTAATTATAAATATATCTAACACGAAAGGAAGAAGCTTCATTAATATGATAACAATTATGAAACATGTGCTTCAGTGAATTCTGCTTCATTTCCAATTGAATTTCAGAAAATACAAGTTTTAATTCGGAATTCCCAATTGAAATTCAGAAAAGCCCAATTATAATTAAGAAAAGACTACCCGAGTAAAAAAAAATGATCTGGCGCAAAATGTAATCATATCCAATTTGATATTCTTAAATATCTGCGTTAGATCCCGTAATATATTTGGGGGTTTAGGTGAATCTAAATTGATCTGAAAAATGGCAGATCAAATTATATCTAGAAATATACCTGGAGATATAGAAGGATCTGAATTGATCCGAAAAATGGCAGATCAAATTAGATCCAGCAATATATTTGAAAATTTAGTAAGATCTAAATTGATCCCTAAAATGACAGATCAAAGAAAATCCAGCAATACAGCAATTAGATACAACAATATATATACGGAAACAAGTTTATTACAAAAGGTATATATATATATATATATATATATAAATATATATATATATAAATATATATATATATAAATATATATATATATATTAGGGCGGGTTAATTTTTTTTGATGAAGCTTATAGCAAAAACATAATCTATAGGTGATTCTGAGAAATTTTGCTCAAGAGACCATAGCTCTAAGTCGAATTTGGAGCCCCCCAAAACTTCAAAATATATATTTTTCCATATATACATAGAATAATTTAACTAAATTCGTCATAAAATCGGATAGAATTATAGTAGAATCTGTGTTGATACCAATATTTTTTTTATTTTCAGTAGAGATATTAGGAATTTTTTGTCGAAAAATAGCCTAAAATGAACTTTTAATTATTAAATTCTGAATTTTCTTCGATTTTTTTTGCAGATTATTAAAGTTCAGATAATTTCCAACAACTTTTATTACGATCAATTTTTTTGTTTTCGAACTCCTTTTTGTAGGAAATCGATCTGAAAAAATCAACATTTTCAAGGCTTCAACAAAAAACACTATTTTTACATTTTTTATCCAAATTATTTTCAATATTATTCTCGACCTACAATTTAATGTTTTAGCGTGGTAATATTATTTTTTAAGGTCCTTTTTACTTTCCATTCGAGGAGTTTTCTTACGACTTTCTAATGTTCTTCACGATTCTTTTCTATAACTCGTTTCGAAACACTCGTTAATAATTGTACATGTCTTTTTGTTCCTTCTATGTGCATTGGAATTTGTGGATCAGCCAGTGGTGGTTTATCGAAATCTAAGTATTCTACCAAGTGATCATATGGAATCTGTCGAGTAAATGCTGGTTCAAATAATATATCGTCGTTATTCATATCAGCCATATTGACATAATCGGTAGCATCGAAATTTAAGATATATTTTTTGTAAACTCTGAGTTTAGTTGGATCGTACAATTTTTCTCGACAGTGTAAAATCTTTTTGATAGCTCTATCCCGTATTGCTTTTCGATCATCAAATAACATTGTTAATAAGATATTTTCTGGATGTGCGTAATATGAGTTGTTTTGAATTACACCATCTACAATATTACGAAAGTTTGGTTGTAGGTATCGTGTCCAACGTAGAAATTTTAATAAAAGTGCACTGCCGTACACAACAGAGTTATAAAACTTCACATTGAAGTACTTTGGCACATAAACTGTAATAATATAAACTGCCAAAGTTTTTAAATTGGTCGATGGTGTATTAGTTGTTACATATAATCGTAGTAATCTACATGCTTTGGTTATCTAACGAGAATGTGCAATTGGTCCTGGCTTAATGTTAGCTAAATCAACTGAAATAATACAATTCGAAATTGCTTTAGCTATTTAAATATTTAACATCTGTTGATAGTTCGAGCTCATGTTCATGATCCATAATTGCAGGCATATTCTCCAGTGGTATTGGATCAAAATCAGCTACTACCTGAAAAATGAAATGTTTAGATCAATTAAAATGCAATTATTTTATTTTAACTTTATTCCAATCGAAAAAGTAAAATAATGACAATAAATAATGATAATAAATGATGATATTAAATAAAATAAAGTGTTACATACCTGCAATTTCTCACATTCTTGAATAGCTTTGAATAACTTTCCATTTGCTGCTCGTGGTCCACTGGTGACTGTTTTGTCCAATGCTTCATATAAATGACGAAATGGCAGTTCATTGAAATGAAGCAGACATATAAACCAGTGAATTGGTCTATTTAACTGTTTTTCAAATAATCGTTAAACACCATTTTCTGTTCCAGTATTTGCTGGCTCACTATCACTGCATATGCCAATTAATTGATCAACTGTTAATGTTTTATTGTTGGAAAATTCATTCAGTTTTCTGTGTTTGGTTTTTGCATCTTCTTGACTACCCAAATTTACATATCCAAGTAACTCATAAAGGGCTCTTTCAGAACAACTAAATGCGACTCTTTTACCATAGTGGTATGAAATTTGTCATTAATTTTCTCTGTAGTTAATGAGTCATGTTTTCAACCATCGAAAGAGAATGCAGTTATGGAAGAATTTGTTTGTCGTGTACGAAGCACTGCATCTCTAGATTTAACTTTTTCTCTAGCCACTTTTGATTTATCCATAATAACAAGATTACCATGAACATCTCTAAAATTTATATTTTCGAATAAAGCTGTTGCTAAACATTAAGCGACTCTATCTGAAACACCGAATCTATCACACATCATAGCAAAATTTAAGGCATCGTATCTTTGAGTATAATGACCTCGTCTCATTCGAACAGTTGCTTCTGGAACTTCTGTTGTTGCTTCATTTTCATCTTCATCCATGTGTAATTCAGGTGGTTCGTAACTTGGATCATCGGTACCAGTTGTAAGTGTTGGTATTGTTGTAGCTACTTCTTCAACGTCTTCCGTATATTCAGGTATTGTGAATTTTCTATCATTATGCTGGTCCATCATAAATGGAATCAATCCACACGAGCATTCTGTTGTTTTTAATTTGCAATAACTTTTGCCAATATAAAATTATTCGTTTATTGAATCAACAAATGCTTTAAATTCATCTCTTTTGTTTCTATGTTGTACATGTTTCTGGTATTTATCAAGCAAACCAGTTAATTTTTTTAAAACACTCTTTCAATTAATGATTTCAATATTTAATTTACACCAAATTTGGATAAATTTATCTGCTACGTGAGGAGTAAAAGTTTTATACGAGAACATTTTGTTTTCAAATTTAGCACGATCACTTAAAAAAAAAATATTTTAAAATGTCACATTTAGTAGGCAAACTAAGATCATTTAAATAACTTGATAAACCAAAAACAACAATATATTGATGAGGCATGTTAGTCAATCTAGAGTCAAAACTTGTTGATGTTGTTGCTTCCATTTGCGAAGACACCGCAGACGATGTTGATGGTTCTTGATTATCCATAATAACTTTGATATTATCACTGCACTCTTTGATTGTGTCACACTAAATTTAAAAATAAAAAAAAATATTGGTATTGTGATAACCGAGTTTTTATTTAAGTATTTTGGCAAACTGCGTGCGCATTGCACGATGAACGATTAAGGAAGAAGGAAAAGCAATCTTGGCAACGTTTATTCGTCATTATTCAGTGTTACAAAGTTGTTCAATTGAACAACGCTGCCAGGTATCAATACAGATTCTGAAAGGTGACGACGATATACAGCCAAAAAAGTCCCTATAATATTCGCTGTATCCAGTAAAATGTCTTCAGTGTATATGGTAGATTAATGTAAAGTTTGAGGTCAGTCTCCAAAGAATCAAAATGTCTTCATAGTAACCTGTGAAACGAAAAACCGTCCCGCAACATGCGCTGTGCACATATATGTATATATATATATATATATATATATATGTGCACGGCGCATGTTGTGGGGACGGTTTTTCGTTCCACAAGTTACTATGAAGACATTTTGTTACTTTGAAGACTGTCCTTAAACTTTTCGTTATTCTACTGTTTACACTGAAGACATTTTACTGGACACAGCGCATATTATAGGGACTTTTTTGGCTGTATATACAGATATATATATATATATATATATATATATTCATTGTGCATACTTTGAAGACATCTGTATATACAGCCAAAAAAGTCCATATAATATTCGCTGTATCCAGTAAAATGTCTTCAGTGTATATGGTAGATTAATGTAAAGTTTGAGGTCAGTCTCCAAAGAATCAAAATGTCTTCATAGTAACCTGTGAAACGAAAAACCGTCCCGAAACATGCGCTGTGCACATATATGTATATATATATATATATATATATATATATATATATATATATATATATTCCCTACGGGAAATCAATCGATTGATCCAACGTGATAAATCTGTGATAGATAAATGAGGGACATGTCACAAAGCTGGTAAAATATACTTCAGTGTCTGAAAAAGTGGTAATTGCTGTAAAATTACCAGTGTCCCAAATATTGAAATGGTGCCAGAACATTGACTGGTTCTTTCTGGATATATCATGTAACAAAAGAGAAATGAACATAACACCAATGTGGACTAAGGAAATTAGGACTGTTATAGTTGAAATAATGACAGAGCACGAAACTGGTTCAACAAATTTTGCTGTGTATAAAAGAATGTCAATAGGTGGCGAAAACCCCAATCTCGCTACTGTTGCACATCTGACTGAACTGATTTAAACAGAACCGACTTTGTGACTGCAGAAATGATGACATAACACTAATCTAGTTGAAAAAGAAGTGATTACGCAACTGTTTATGAAAATGAATTCAATGTGCATGATGAAGTGTCAATGACAGGCAAATCAAGCTGCCCACGACTTCCTAATCACAACACTTATGGGTTTATTAAGAAACACTCAGGGGGAATGTTATCCCTAAAAATCCAAAATTTGTTATTGAAATTTTCGATTGAGAAAATTAAAATATATAAAATATATAAATAAAAATTAAAATATATAAATAAAATTCATCAAATTAAAATATATAAATATTATTTTTCACTTAACTCCATTATGGACACTGTTTCATTTACACGGCTATATACTTGAAAATGGCTGTTTATTGAATAAAGTGGGATATGATATGATTTAATTTAATTTATATTAAATTACTTTTGGTTCGATATAATAATTTGTTTTATAAATTAATTCGTGAATAATATATCAATTACACCAATTTTTGTTGGAATGATTTGTTAAGAATGATTCATCGATTAATATTAACTCAAAACTTTTAACGATCACAAAAATTGCATAAGTGTCAAAAATTTGATACTATTCTAACCCATATGTTATGTTATGTTTTTTTTAATATTAGATTTTTTAAATATTCAAATAGAAATTTTTAAAGAAGCATCTAAATTTTTTGTATTTTATCAAAATGTGTTGCGAAGGTTAAACTAACATTTTATGACGAGAATCCTCAATACGCCTCGAATGCGTTTATGGAATGATATTCGAGTCAAATTTAATTCATTTTAAAAAAGTGAAAAACAAAGCTAATTCTTTATCATCCTTATAAATAATAAAAACTTAGCAGCCACTAATGTTTTTAGCCGTAGAAAACCTGATACTGACTTGAAAATCTTTTAAGTCTAAACATTTTTCTGAATCAAATGAATTTTCTGCAGGATAAGAACAACTAAAATTTCGAGAACTTCTATTGGTTGAAATCAAAAAATAAATATTTTTGAACATTAACCCAAAGCGATCTTTTTGAATTTGCACTAATTCGAGAAGATCTAACGTTTTCGATTTGCGAAATATTAATTTTTAATTTGTTTAGAGGAGTAAATTTAATTTGCATCTGCAATTTTTATTCGCACAATGAAAAAATTGTGCAAACTTTTGTAATAAACATTGTAGGTAAATTCAGTGACTGGACCTTATGGAATTTTTCAGAAACACGTTCTTAATATGAAACACGCGGAAGAAATTTTGAAATTCTGTATCATGTGCACTTGCAACAGTCAACTGATATGTTACGAAACTATTCATTCCCTACAAGTTCTGCAACATAACACATTGGGATTAATATGTAACCAGTTTTTTATTAATTACTTGTCCTCAGTCCTGTGGTATGTTCATTTAAGCCAGTCATGAGACTAGTTATGTGTAAGATAATTGTAACATGATCTGTTGCGCATTCACTTACACCTATGCAGTGATATGGTACCCTACACAAGGTCAGCGATATGTCGCAAGTAGCTTAAAAGATAGAAATTGCCACCTCCTATGACAATCCCATGTTAAAGTTACCGGTAACTTTCATATAAGAGAACCAACTCGAGGACCGGTTTCTGCCACAAAGTTCCGGTCACCTGACTAACTCTGTGACTTCGGGATTTATATCTATAATTATATATTTTCCGAAGTTTGGGAAAATACTGATCTGATAAAATATAATTATATATAATCTCTATATACTATAAGGGAATAACGTTGCTGACTGACTAACTCATTCAACATCGCCCAGCCCAAGCCGCTAGAGGTAGGAGGCTTAAAATTGGTATGTGGATTCCTCCTCCGGCGTAGACATCCACTAAGAAGGGGTTTTTGGAAATTCCTTCGGGTAGGTGCAAAAGGGGGAAAACTCCCCTTTCACGGCCTGCCTAAGCCCCTTTAGCTAAAAACCTAAAATTTAAAATTCGCCTTCCTGGCAGTATGTGCTAACTCCTTGATAAGGTACATTTTAGAATTTTGACGAGGGATGTGGTAAAAATGGCGGTTTAAGAGTGAAATTCTCCCCGGCCTGCCAAATCCGTTGGAGCTGGAAGATTGAAATTGTGTATATTGGTTCCACCTGAGGTGTAGAAGTTCACCCATGTAGGATTTTTGTAAATTCCTACGGGGAGGGGCAAAATGGGGGAAAAACTCCCCCTTAACGGCCTGCCCCCACCAAAATAGCTAGATACCTGAAATTTTAAACATGTATTAACTGGAGTATGTTTGAGGAACCCAAGTATATACACGCAGAATTCAACGCTTAAGAATAGAAGAATAATAATTTTTTTTAATAATTTTTCAATTAATCATTTTTTTTTCAAAGACTACTATTATTAAATTAAAACTGTATTACAAAAGTTATTTTGTTGACAAGTAGTTTATATATTACAACACCCCTTCTCAACAAAATATAGAGCAATTCCATATGAAAGCGATCACCTTTTGGACGACCCCTCTCCGATTTTAAAATAAATAGTCTCAATCGATTGCCCAGCAAAAAATAATGTACCTACATATTTTTTTTTTTTAGGAGTGGTGTACACCACTGTCATGTGACAAAATTGAAGAATTCTTCATAAGGGACCTCATTGAACGTTGTTTAAAAAAAACTACTAAAGCGATCGCAACGAGTGATAGCTCGATAGATATTAAATCAGGCTTTAATTGAAAAATAAAATTTTCCTAATTTTTCTCAGAAATTTACCTTTTTTCCCATGAAAATTAAATTTTCCCATGAAAATTAAATTTTCCGATTTTCCGGCTAATTTTATTTTTTTGGATTCCTCATAATTTTTGCTTTAAGAATCAGCAATAAAAAAATGGGCCCGACTCCTTGTTTGGACAGGAGAAGAGCATTTAAGAGACCACCTTGTTCTCATTGTTTTTATATTTTTTATAATTGAATTATTTTTAATTATTTAACATTATTTTATTTTATTATTAAAAATACATTTTAAAAATTATTTTACAGTTAAAAATACATTTATGAAGAAAAAATCAATTTTTTTTTAAGAGCCCCAAGTTGAGTGTGTAGTGAATATGGTCTGCCTGCCTTCACAAGATCGGCCATAAATCCATGGATAATAACAGCAGTGGCATGTAATGGCACACCAAACCCGACTGAGGCTACAGGTCATAAAATGTTTTGTAATTTTTTTAAATTACCAGGTAATAAATATTTCGCCTAAAATGACACGTGCAGAAACAAGTCATAAAACACGGATTTTCCATAATTATGGCGAAATATTTATTACCTGGTAATTTAAAAAATTTACAAAACATTTTATGAACTGTGGTCGGCTTATTGGCAGTAACCAATTAAGTCCCTCTTTAAAAAACATTTTATGACCAGTAGTTCACGCAAATTTTCCTATTAAAGAAAAGCAAATATCGCTTATTTTTTTACCTATTTTTTACCAAAAAATAAATATATAAATACTTCACACACTCTGAGTCAAATTTCAGTTGAATACTAAACGTGAAAGTGTTAAAGTGTTTTTTTTGTAAAGTAAAGAATGAAGCTGTAAAGACAATTTAAAGTAAAATGAATAAATTTTGCTGCAATCCGTTTAACAAGAGTGGACATCGTTCGAAAAAGATAAAAGTATTAAAATTAACTGGTGTTTCGAAGCTATACATGAATGAATTAAATATACAATACGGTGAAGAAGCACAATTCATTTGCCCCAAGTGTAAAATCGATTTGTCTCAACAAGCAAATGCATTGAAACAAATGCAACCACAATCCGAGAGTGAAATGACAATTGAACAAAATGTTTCATCTGATAGTGAGGCAGACATTCCGATGGTCAATATGTCTTGGAGTCCTTTGAATGAGGCTATTACCACTTTAGGTGAAACGCCTATTAAAAAAAGAAAGTTGCGAAGTGAAAAATACAGGAAAGATAAAAAAGGCAAGGTTATGAGTGCAATCGCGACAATATTTGCAGATGACGTTGATGACGGCAAACAAATGATTGAGCAGTTGAAAAGAAAATTCAATTTAGCGACCACTTTTCCGGAGAAATATCTCATTTTATCTGTGCTGCCTCAATCATGGTCTATACGCAAGATTTCTGAACAGTTTCAAACATCTTTTTACATCGCGAGAAGAAGCAAAGAATTAGTTCGACAGAAGGGCATATTGGCGACTCCCACCAAGAAATTTGGCTCAAGGACCCTCAGCGAAGCAGCGGTGAAATTGATTCAAGATTTTTACTGCAATGATGACAACAGCCGCGCCTTCCCAGGTACACGTGACTATGTTATCACACGTGAAGATGGAGAAAAAGTACACAAGCAGCGCAGATTATTATTATGTAATCTATCCGAAGCATACCATCAGTTCAAAGAGAAATACCCAGCAGAAAAAGTGGGATTTTCTAAGTTTGCCATCCTACGACCAAAAGAATGCATTCAGTCTGCGTTTGCATGTTTCATCAAAACATCAAATTAATGTTCTTTCCATGCAAGAAATTGAAAGTATTTCACGGTAAAATTGAAACATATAGGGACCTCCTGTCGAAGTCGTTGTGCGCATACCCCACGGAAAATTGACATCTGTCCAAATGCGACAATTGTCCGAAGATTGACGAGCTAGAGCAATATTTGGCGGAAAAGTTTGAACAGCTGTTAATTCAGGAGGTGCATTTCAAACAGTGGATAATTAACAGCGGCAGATGTTCCCTTGAGACCGTGGTAAAGCAGATTCCGGAATTCATCGAGGAATTCGGATTCAAGTTGAATGAACTGAAGGCGCACCATTTCATATCCGAGATGCAATCGAAATTTCTAAAGGAAAGTAAGGAGAAATTAGCCCAAAATGAATTCATTGTGATAAGCGACTTTGCCGAGAATTACACTTTCCTCGTTCAGGATGATATTCAGGCTTATCACTGGGCAAACGACCAGTGCACGGTGCATCCTTTTTGCACTTATTTCAAAATCGAAGATAACGAACTACAGACCCTAAGCCTTGTTGTTGTCGCGGAGAGTTTAGCTCATAATTATGTGTCCGTTTATTTATTTCAAATGAAACTGTTTGAATTCTTAAGATCAAAATTCGATGCAATCGACAAAGTAACGTTTTTCTCAGACGGCGCGGCGCGGCTTCTCAGTACAAGAATAAAAAAAATTTTTACAATCTTTGCATAATTGAAGAAGAACAAAACTGCAAGGTCGAGTGGCACTTTTTTGCGACGTCCCACGGTAAGGGCCCATGCGATGCGTTAGGGGGAACCCTAAAACGCATGGCGACTAAGGCAAGTTTGCAAAGGCCATATACTGACCAGATCTTAAATGTACAACATTTGTTTTCGTGGATTCAAAGCAAGGAAATTGCCATTAACACAGTTTTATGCACTCAAAAAGAACACGATGCCATGGAGCGACGACTTCAAAACATATATAATAATGTCAAAACTATAACTGGAACGCAAAAGTTTCATTGCTTCATACCAAATATTTCTGATATGTCAATTAATGTAAAGCGGTACTCTTCGTCTGCCGACGTGCTAAATTTAAAGTTACTTTAATTTTATAATGATGCCAAGACAATTGAAATTTTTAATAAATATTGTAATTAAGTATAAGCAGCAAAATAAGAAAGATTTTTTCTTCATAAATGTATTTTTAACTGTAAAATAATTTTTAAAATGTATTTTTAATAATAAAATAAAATAATGTTAAATAATTAAAAATAATTCAATTATAAAAAATATAAAAACAATGAGAACAAGGTGGTCTCTTAATGCTCTTCTCCTGTCCAAACAAGGAGTCGGGGCCCATTTTTTTATTGCTGATTCTTAAAGCAAAAATTATGAGGAATCCAAAAAAAATAAAATTAGCCGGAAAATTTAGGAGCTTCTGTGGAAAATCGGAAAATTTAATTTTCATGGGAAAATTTAATTTTCATGGAAAAAAGGTAAATTTCTGAGAAAAATTAGGAAAATTTTATTTTTCAATTAAAGCCTGATTCAATACCTTTCCAACGAGCTATCACTCGTTCGCTTTAGTAGTTTTTTTTTTAAACAACTTTCAATGAGGTCCCTTATGGAGAATTCTTCAATTTTGTCACATGACAGTGGTGTACACCACCACTAAACCAGTCACTATAAAAAAAAAATATGTAGGTACATTATTTTTTGCTGGGCAATCGATTGAGACTATTTATTTTAAAATCGGAGAGGGGTCGTCCAAAAATTTGCCAATTTTGATCGTTTTCATATGGAATTGCTCTATATCCTTAATTAAAATTTAAAATTTTAATTAATTAACAAATCAGCCAATTGTTTATCAGAAGAACAATACAATAATTTTATAATTCCATTTTCATGAAGACTCCTAATATGGTGATATTTTACGTCAATATGTTTTGTTCTGGCACTAAATTTGGTAGACTCCACTATTTTTATACAACTTTGATTATCTTCATACATTGGAACTGGTGTACAAACAGGAATTGACATATCTTCAAGCAGTTGTTTTACCCACAATAATTATTGTGCTGCTTGCGAAGCGGCTATAAATTCGGCTTCAGTTGACGACAACGCAATTGTAGATTGTTTCTTTGAAGACCAGGAGATTACATTGCAGCCCATTAGAAATATAAAACCACTTGTTGATTTTCTATCGCCATGATCTCCAGCCCAGTAAGCATCAGTAAAACATATTAATTTTAAATCTGATCCAGCTTTTATAATTAACTTGTTGTTTATTGTAGCTTTAAGGTAGCGAACTACCTTTTTTGCAGCTTCACATTTTCGTGGTTTTTCAACTTTACGACATAATATTGATACAGCTGAAGCAATGTCAGTCCTAGAAGTAATGGAAAGATGAAGTAGCATACCAATTACTGACCTGTACTGCTCGTTAGTTCGTAGCAAATTATCGTTGTGATTTATCTTGATAAACTCCGGATCCATCGGAATTGAACTAATCTTTGCATCTTCTAGCTTCACTTTATTTATTACTTTCTTTATTTTTTCTTCCTGATGAAGGAGAAAATCTCCATTAGGATTTCGCATTATTTGAATGCCTAAATATGATGATACGTTGCCTAAATCTTTGATTTCGAAATGATTATTTAAATATTTATGTATATCTTTTATTATTGAATAGTTATTAGCACATAATAATATATTATCTACATTAACTAGTAGATAAATGACTTTATCATTTATTAATTTTTTGTATAAATAAGTATCTGCCTTGCCAGATTCAAAACCAATCTCTAATAAAACTTTATTTAATTTATCATACCAGGACTTAGCTGCAAACATGGTGAACTTTTCCTTTTCCTGAAACCTTTAGGTTGTTCCATATAAATTTCCTCTTGAGTTTCGCCATTCAAAAAAGCAGATTTCACATTTTAGTGCTTAACTACATATCCTTTAGATGCACTTACTGCCAAAAGTGTTCTTAAAGTAACAAATTTTCCCACTGGAGCAAATGTTTCATCATAATCCTCACCAAATGACTGTGTATAGCCTTTTGCCACTAAGCGAGCTTTAAATTTTGTTTTATGAAGTCTGTCACTTTTTATTTGAAACACCCATTTACATCCAACAACTTTCTTGCCGCGTGGAAGTTTTGTTAATGTCCATGTCTTATTATTTTACTAACTCGAAAACTCTTCATTGGCAGCCGCTATCCATAATTCACGATCAGTGTTCGGCATTCTTAACATCTCTTGCCATGAATCGGGAACACCATAATTATTTACTGTACTTTTAGCCATATTCTTATAATTTACTGGAGGTTTAGTTTGAATTTCTTCTGAACGTCGAATTCTATTTTCATTTACTAAATCTTCTTGTATATTTTCATTATCTGATGATACAATATCTTGATTATTATCAATTACATTGGCATCTTCATTAGCAGATTCAAATTCGGACTCATTTTCGCTGATCACTGATACCTCTTTAACTTCGTTTTCACCGGCACCTCTCTATTTTCATTATGTTTCGAAAATTCAATCAACACTTTGTCTTCTATTTGATTTTCAATAACTGTATTTGATTGTTCAAAATTCTCTTGAAAACGTACATTTCGGCTGATTATAATTTTATTACTTCCTATCTTCAAAATTCTGTAACCTTTGGAATTTTCACCATAACCGACTAAAACTCCTTCGATAGATACGTTATCAAGTTTACGGCGCTTACATTTAGGAACATGAACATATGCCTTACTACCATATACCCTTATGTGACTTAAATTTGGTTTTCGTTTATACCAGATTTCATATGGTGTTTTTTCAATAAATTTTTCAATAAATCATTTTTCTTTCAAAGACTACTTTTATTAAATAAAAACTGTGTTACAAAAGTTATTTTGTCGACAAGCAGTTTATATATTACAACAGTATATACTAACTCACTGATAAGCTACATTTTAAAATTTTAGACATGGACGTGGTAAAAATGAGGTTTAAAAGGATGAAATGTCTCCAGCTAAGATGTCAATTTTCGAAAATTGAACGGGGAGGGCAAAAAGGGGAAATTCTCCCCTTGGCGAGGTTACCACTCGAGCGTAGACATCCACCCAAGTTTAATTTTTGGAAATTCTTACTGGGAGTTGCACTAAGGGGAAAAGTCTCCCCCCGAACGGCCTGTCTAGACCACTGGAACTTGAAATTTAAAATTTGGTACGCAGGTTTCTTCTTCAGTCTAGATAACAGATAAGACGTGAGTTTTGGAAAATCTAACGCTAGAGCTGGGAAGTTAAAATTTGGTACATAGATTCCTCCTTCATTGTAAATGTAAATGTGCATATGTGCAAATTTGAAAATGTGCATATGTTTAAATTTGCAAACGTTAGCTGGTAATGTAAATGTAAAGGTATGCAAATGTGTAAATATGTACATTTGATAATGTGCAAATGAATAAATGTGTAAATGTAAAAATGGGAAAATGTGTTAATATGTAAATATTTATTTCATTCAACATCGCCCAGCCCAAACGGCAGGAGGTAGGACGCTGAAATTTGGTATGTAGGTTCCCCCTACGGCGTAGACATTCGCTAATACGAGGTTCTTGGAAATTCCTTCGGGAAAAAGCAAAACAAGGAAAAACTCCCATTTCACGGCCAGCCTAAACCCCTTTAGCTAGAAACCTGAAATTTGAAATAAGCCTTCCTGGGAGCATGTGCTAACTCCTTGATAAGGTACATTTTAGAATTTTGACCAGGAATGTGGTAAAACTGAGGATTTAAAGGGCGAAAAGTCTTCCTCTTTACGGCCTTCCCAAAGCGTTGGACCTGGGAAGTTAAAACTTGGCATGCGGAATCCCTCTCCAGTGTAGATAACAGGTAAGACGTGATTTTTGAAATTCTCACCCTAAAAGGCCTGCCAAAACCGTTAGAGCTGGAAGCTTGAAATTATGTATATTTGACCCACCTGAGGTGTAGACATCCACCCAGGTAGGATTTTAGTAAATTCCTACGGGGAGGGGCAAAAAGAAGGAAAATCTCCCCCTTAACGGCCTGCCCACACCGAAATAGCAAAATACCTGAAATTTAAAACATGTATTACCTGGAGTATGGACTACTTTACTGATAAGCTACATTTTAGAATTTCAGCCAGGAACGTGGTAAAAATGGGCTTTAAAAGGATGAAATGTCTTCCCTTTAACAGTTTGGAGAAACTGCTGGACCTAGGAAGTTGAAATTTGGTATGCTGGCTCCTTCTCCAGTTTAGATAACAGCTAAGATTTCAATTTTGGAAATTCCAACTGGGAGGGCAAAAATGGATAAAATTCTCCTCCTTGACGACTTGCCAAAACCACTAGAGCTGAGCAGTTAAAAGTTGGTACATAGGTTCCCACTCCAGCGTAGACGCCAACCAAGTTGGATTTTCGAAAATTCCTACTGGGAGGTGCAATAAGGGGAAAAGTCTCCAAACCGCTCAAACTAGAAAGTTAAAATTCGGTATGCAGGTTCCTTCTTCAGTGTAGATCACAGATAAGACGTGACTTTTGGAAAATCTAACGCGGAGGGGCAAAAAAGCGAAAATTTCTCCCATAGATCGCCTGCCAAAACCGCTTGAGCTGGGAAATTAAAATTTGGTACATAGATTCCTCCTCCAATGTAAATGTGCAAGTGTGTATATGCTAAAATTTTAAAAAGTGCAAATGTGCAAAAGTGAAAATTTACAGATATGCATATGTGCATATGTGCAAATGTGAAAATTTACAAAAATGCAAATGTGCAACTTTGCAAAAGTGAAAATGTGCAAGTTTGCAATAGTGCAAAAGTTCAAATGTGAAAATATGCAAATTTGCAAGAGTGCAAATGTGCAAAAGTGAACATTTGATTGTTTTGATGGATCGATGGTTTGGTGGTAATGTAAATGTGCAAATGTGTAAATATGCACATGTGCAAATATGTAAATAAGAAAAAGTGAAAATGT
Organism: Eustalomyia histrio; assembly: GCA_949748255.1. Taxonomy (NCBI): domain Eukaryota; kingdom Metazoa; phylum Arthropoda; class Insecta; order Diptera; family Anthomyiidae; genus Eustalomyia; species Eustalomyia histrio. The sequence goes on along the minus strand of OX456523.1, from coordinate 76,719,390 downwards.
GTTAATATGTAAATATTTATTTATTTAATTCAAAATCTCCCAGCTCAAACAGCAGAAGGTAGGACGCTAAGATTTGTTATGGAGGTTCCTCCAGCGGCGTAGACATTCTCTAAAACGGGGAAGAGCAAAACGTGTAAAAACCGCTTCCACGGCCTACCCAAACCCTCGTAGCTAGAAACCTGAAATCTGAAATATGCTATTCTTGGAGTATGTGCTAAGTCATCGATGAAGTCTCCCCCTTAACAGCCTGCACAAACCGTTGGACCTAGGAAGTTGAAATTTAGTTTGCAGGCTCAATATCCAGTCTAAGACGTTATTTTTGGAAAATCCAATGAGAAGGGGCAAAAAAGGGAAAAATTCTTACCATTGCCAAAACCGCCGTAGCTGGGAAGTTGAAATTTGGTGCAAAGCTTCCTCCTCCGGTGTAGACATACACTTAGGTCGGATTTTTGGAAATGTGTACGGGGAGGGGAAAAAAGGTGAACAGTATCCTCCTTTACAGGCTGCCCCACCGGTTTAGCCAGAAAGCTGAAATTTTAAATATGTGTTTACTAGAGTATGTGCTAACTCATTGATCAGCTACATTTTAGAATTTTAGCCAGGTACATGGTAAAAATGCGGGCTTTGCCCGCTATGGTGTATATGGGGAATATTTGCAAGGTAAAATTGCAAATTAGAAGGTGACAGAAATGGAATGGAAAGGGTACGAGTAAAATTGAAACACTATACAAGGGATACGAAATGGAATGAAACGGGGTACGAGTGGAATTAAAACACTTGACAAGGGGATTGAAATGAAATAAGGAACGAGTATAATTGAAATAAATGGAATGGAAATGAAATAAATGGAACGAAATGCGATGGAAGGGGGAACAAATGATATTAAAACAGTTAACACTGGGCACGTCCACTTGAATGACCTATAAATAAGAAATTCAAAACTTTAAAAACATCCACTTAAAACTACTGATAACGAAGTATCAGGCTTTTAAGCTAGTATATATATATATATAAATTTACACCACTCTTAGGGCTTTTGGAAACAAAGATCACATATCAAAAAAACTTATTACATCTTATATCCTATCAAAAATTTCTAGGTCTTGTTGTCCCGAAATGGGTTGAAATTTGAAGGTTGTGTTAAAAATAATTTATAAGGAAATACAAATAAATTAAAAACACAAAAAATTTGTTCATATATGTTAATTATATCAAATTATATCTTATATCATTTAAAAAATGCTCTATATATGGAACAATATATAACAATACCATATATAATTATATCTTATGCCATATCAAAAAATATTTCTTAAATTGGACCATATATAATCATATATAATTATATCTCATACCATACTAAAAAATATTTCTGATAGTGGACCATATATCGTTATATCTCAAATATTAAATAGCATATATAATTAAATATGGGTCTGCATAGGCCATATATACCCAGCAAAAATGAAGCTGCCAAAGAAGCAATAAAAGCATCACTACTATGGAAAAGGCATCACTTCTTTTCTAATGGTTTCATCGATGAATTTAACATTAGCGTGCCATAGGATGGAAGTATTTAAATGTAGCTACTAGCATTACTCATACTTTACTCTAAGGAAGCAATGATAATACAATGATTAGATATTCTGATGCGTGATTGGAAAATGTTCATATACTTTGAAGTATTTAAGCTTTGATGAAAATTTAGTTCATAAGAATGCTGAAAAAAAAGTTTAAAGGAGCGAAATTTATGCATTAATATACAAACACTCTTTATTAAAACAAAGAAATAATTCTGCATTAGATAAAAAGCATTTTTGAAACATTTTTCAAAAATTTGAATGAATTTTTAAACAAATTTTAAAATATTTTTGGATAATTTAAAAACTGGTTGTACAATTTTGAAACATTTTAAGACAATTTTAAAATATTTTTAAACAATTTTAAATAATTTTTGCACAATTGTAAAACATTTTTGGGCAATTTGAAATAATCTTTACACAATTTTGAATTAAAACTGGAAATGATGTAGTGTTAAATAAAATACATAATGCAAAAATGCACAGATTGCGTCGTCATAAATATTTAAGGCTGAAAAAATGCAAATGACAGGTTAGCTAGTTTCAATTAAAGGTAAAAAAAAATGTTTTTCTTGATTTTTCAAAACTTTTTTAAAAATTGCAAAACTGCATAAATTCTAACCCTCGTGAAATTTTAAACTAAAATATAAAAAAATGATTTAATAAAAAAATTTAAAAAGTTCATCAGAACTATTTTTTCAATTTCAATAAATGCTTTAGATTCAAAAAAAAAAAAAAAATATACGATATACTATACCCAGCAAAAAAAAAGGTAGTAATTCTGTGACTATAACTTTTTTCATTGCTTCCTAAACTTCTGTTGACATTCTTTTATGATTTTTTGGTGTTGTTCTAAGGCACTTCCAAAAGAATTCATGTGTTCATATTTCAAATGCAGTGATCTGGATATAAACCTGATGCATATCTTAAAAAATCACTCTTCATTACTTCTAAAGCATAAGTTATAGTATATCGTATATTTTTGGAATCTAAAGCATTTATTCAAATTGAAAAAATAGTTCTGTTGAATTTTTTAAATTATTTTATATATTTTAGTTTAAAATTTCATGAGGGTTAGAATTTATGCAGTTTTGCAATTTTTATAAAAGTTTTGAAATATCAAGAAAAACATATTTTTTTAACCTTTAATTGAAACTAGCTGGCCTGTCATTTGCATTTTTCCAGCCTTAAATATTTATGACGACGCAATCTGTGTATTTTTGCATTATGTTTATTATTTAACACTACACCATTTCCAGTTTTAATTTAGAATTTATCAAAATAATTTAAAATTGTGTAAAAATTATTTCAAATTGACCAAAAATGTTTTAAAATTATGCAAAAATTATTTGAAATGGTTCAAAAATATTTTAAAATTGTCTAAAAATGTTTCAAAATTGTACAACCAGTTTTTAAATTATCCAAAAATATTTTAAAGTTTGTCTGAACATTCATTAAAATTTTTGAAACATGTTTCAAAATTGTTTTTTCACTAATGCAGAATGATTTATTTGTTTTGATAAAGAGTATGTGTATGTCAATGCATAAATTTCGCTTCTTTAAACTTATTTTTCTGCATTCTTATTAATTAAATTTTCAACAAAGCTTTAAATACCACAAAGTATATGAACATTTTCCACTCATGCACCATAATACCTAATCATTGTATTATCATTGCTTCCTTAGAGTAAAGTATAAGTAATGCTAGTAGCTACATTTGAATACTTCCATCCTATGACACGCTAATGTTAAATTCATCGATGAAACCATCAGAAAAAAAGTGATGCCTTGGCCATAGTAGTGATGCTTTTATTGCTTCTTTGGCAGCTTCATTTTTGCTGGGTAACTTATGCTTTAGAAGTAATGATATTTAGAAGTATGTGATATTTTAAGATACACATCGGGTTTATATCCAGATCACTGCATTTCAAATATGAACTCATGAATTTCTTGGAAGTGCCTTAGAATAATACAAAAAAATCATAAAAGAATGCCAACTGAAGTTTAGGAAGTAATGAAAGAAGCTATAGTCACAGAATGACTACCTTTTTTTTTTGCTGGGTAATTATATATAGTGTTATATATAATTTTATCTGAAAATCCCTAATAAAGTTATGTTTAGTTAAACACATAGGTATTTTTATCGAAGAATTTCCACATTGGAGTTTTTGCTAACTTCCTAACCAGTGGAAATGACGCAAAACGCGTTCGTGGATAAATGCATTACCAAATAGGCTTCTTAATGCTAAAATAAAAAATAAAAAATTGCACCTAGGTGTTTACGACGGCGCAACAACGAAATGGGATTTTAATTTGAAAATTATTTTTGTATTGTTAGACTTCCTTTCTGCACTTGTTATTGACATTTATTCCCGTAAATATAAAATAGTGAAAATGATATGTCAATCAGCTGTTTGGTATTTTTTTTTATTGATTTCGAACCAAAGAAGCAAAAAGTTGAAATTACAGTCAAAGCCCGGTATAACGAATAATCGATATATCAAATATTTCTGAAAATAAGTACTCGGTATAACGAATAATTTGTAAAAAAATTAGAAAATAAATTAAAAAATATCTAAACTAGAGAATAATTTTAGAAGTTTTTCTTTCTGAATCTTCTAGTGTAAGCGTGAAGTATTATTGCAGTCCTTTTTTAAATTTTTAGTTATCTTAAAAATTTTAAAAATGCTTAAAATGAAGTTATACAAAAAATAAAATAAAATATTGTAAGTGTAAAAACTAAAAATTATCCCACCCTATCCTTATCACATTTGGTGGAGGGTATAAAAATTACCTACTCTTGTATTGGGACGACAAATTGTAGCAGTAACATTATCATTAACGCGGTTCAATTGAAGCATTTTTTAATTAAAGAAATTTGGCAAGATTTTTATGCCTACTGTGCCTTAGTATGATCCTAACATATTATTTAGAGTATAATTGCCATAATATGTTCTGATCTAATATAATAAAAGGTAAAGCTTTAATTATCTAATAAAGCTTAGGAAACAGCTGAAATAAAATTAAAAAGTTCCGGCCGGTGGTCAACTACAAAAACTGCAAACATAAAAGCTTATATTGCTACTAAAAAAGAGAAGGTAAAAAGCGTATGGAGAACAAAATATTAAATAAAATTTATATATAAATCTGTTATACTATATTCAAGCTTTTTGCTCACATGTTGTTGTTTTTTAAGAAAACTTATGTTTTTTTCTGTTTTTGTATGATTAGAGGAAACCTCAAATAAAAATATAAAAAAAAAAAATTAAAATTATATCCCGGGTGTTATTCTAACGTGAGTTTTCTCTCGTAGCGGTTGGTTCGTAATTTGGTTAAACGGAAAACATTAAGAAAATAAAATTAAGTGAAGAAAAAAACAAATATTAAGAAGACAAAAGAAAAAAAAGTATATAAGTTATACAAATTTTGGAAATATACAAAAACAAATTGTGTTTTTTACAATAGAAAAAGTAATTATTACTTAAATTTTTTAATGAAAAGTATTAGTGAAAAAGCCAACAACCTTCTTTTGTTTATTAAAAAATAAAAATTTCTAGCATATTTTAAGGCTGTCGAAATATATTTTTTGGATAAGTGTGTGTATGTGATTATTATTATAAATAAGGTTGTTTTAAAATAGTTTCCTTTATTATGTTTTTAAATATATTTTTAATTATTCAATACATTTAATAACTAATAACTTTTGTTTGCTTTATACAAGTAGTTGGGCAGTTAGAAAAAGGAAGAAGGGGGAAATAATAGGAAGGAAGGTATGTACGTTCATATATAATACATCGTTTGATTTTTTCTTATGAAAATTAAAACATCTGCGGCAACTAAATATTACAACTAAATATTTGTATTCTTGGTCTTCTTAGTTTATGAACTACAAATGATAAATAAGATTATAATTTCGGTACTAAAAAAAGTACTTTTCGTATTACAGGCTGCAAAATATTAATATATTCATAAATATAGCATAGTAAATTGATTTTTTTTACCCGAGATTTAAAGGTGTCAATCCATAATTTAAATTGCGAAACAAAAAGATTTATTTTATTTTATAAGAAAGACACAACCACAACAAATTCGAAATGCCCCTTTTTCAACAGAAAAATAATAGCTGAGTCAATTTCAAAATTATTGAAATGGATTTCGGACATATATATGTCTATAAAAATCGAATTTCTAACAGGACAGCGCAGTTTTTGATAATTTATTTATTTATTTGGTCTATGGAATAATTTCCTTTCAGACTAGAATACATTTAATTAATTTAAATTTAATTAACTATTTAGAGCTATAATAATTTTACTTTTTATCATGTGAGTATTTACAGAGAAATCGACAAATTTGTACAGTTAATTAAATTTACAACAAACTGAATTCCAAAATTCGAATTTTTGTTTTTTTCATGTTTTTGAATTTCAAATTCCATACAAACCTTAAATCGAAAAAGCTTAAGCACATTTTGGGGTTCACTATGAATGTATTATAAGATTCTAATTTTTTCAAAATAGACATAATATTTTCATAAAAATAATTTATTCAAAAAACTTACAAAAATAACTAATATTAAGAGTGGTGTAAACTAATTACAATAAATTTGCAAGTGCGAAAAAGAAAGGAAGTTCAACTTAAATCAGTTTGTATTAAGGGCTATAAACACGTTGCCCACCCATATCCACTGTTTTCCAATATTGGTGATACGAATTGTCAAATATATAAATATTTTTTTTTTTAAATACTGCACTCAAAGAAAAAAAATCAATGTAATGTTTCATAGTATCTAAAGGTAAAATTCAGAAAATATTTTATAATATTTTATCATATTTATAAAGTTATATTAAATAATTGAATAATTAAATATACTATCTTCATTTCACAAATCTTCAGGATTTTATAAAAGTTTTTATAAAAAAATCTTAGTGTCGGCTTAGAATAACAACGTGACGCATAACGATTGTCGCTATAAGAGAAAATACGGCCAAAATAACGACGTATTTATTTTGTGTAAAGAGTACATCAAAGATCCTTTCGTTGTCAGTATCTCTTTTTCTTACTAACAACATAATATTTTTTGGTTTTTACACTTTAATCCTGTTATTTTCATCACATTTGTATCAAAAATGTTGTAGCAGCCATGGAAAAAAATTATTCTTCAATTTGTTTTAATACATCCCCAAATATGAATATTTTTAATGTTCACCATTTAATATTCTATTTTATATAAAAAAAAATATATTTTTCTGAAGAATAAACATATAAGTTACCGATTATTGATTACGTGTTGCATAATTAATAAATGTAAAGTAATAATTATAATTTAAATATTTTTGAAAATATATTTATAGATACATTACTTTGTACCTTTGGAAATCAAAAGAGTAATGCATGTATGTTTTGACAACAATAACGAAAAAACGAAGCTCAACAATTCATTTAGGTTTAAAGCAATCAAAAATTATATGTGTCAGTACTCAGTGGGTAGAGTTTTAGGCTGGCAACCAGAGTTCCCAGGTTCGATTCCCATCATGACCACATTATATGAAATAACGTTTAAAATATTTGTAATAACATAAATTTATTTAATGAAAGTTTCATTTTTATTTAAATCTATCTTTATCATCTATATAGTAGTGGGTCCATACATTGATTTTTGGATCATCGCCTGTAAAATTCATCAGTGAAGTAAGGTGTAAGGTAATCCATGAACCCCAATAGCTACCCATTACTTTACGCATTCAAAAAATAGAAATAAATAAAAAAATAGTTATATAACCACATATCATCTAGTGATGATTGTGAAGATAAATTAGAATATTGAAAAATTCGTAAAGCAGATGTTGTATTTATGTTACGTAACATAATACCTACGAATTTAAAGCAAATGAGGATTAGATAGCATACGCTATAGTTCTACAGCTGTAATCTATGATATAAATTTTGAGCTGAAAAAATTGTTCCACTACCACATTTTTCTCATTGTAGTTATTTTTCTATCTACCAAACATATTTTTTCTATGAATGTTTTATGGCCTTTCCTCACAAATTGATTTTTTTTCTTAAATACAAGAAAATAATTTACCACTTTATAAAGATTTGCAAGCTGCTGTAATATAGGTTCTAAATCAACTTACAAAATTTTTCTATCACATGACAACTTTGTGAAAATCGCGTTTTTATCATTCTTGTTTTGTCAACTATTGTTTTCTTTTAAATCGGTGCACTTTTTATTCTTCGTTATATCATACACCACTATGATGTCAGGGTATAATAAGTTTGTACTGATGTTTGTAACTACCAAAAATATCAGACATAGATGCACCGCATAGAATACCGATCGACTTTTTGAGTTGATTTATTTACACCTACCTCCCATAGTAAGGTCCTATCTGAATTGGACTTAAATGGTATTTAGATACACACAACTATAGATATCGGTTTTTTTTACACTTGCAATATACAAGTTTATTTTTTTACTTTTGTACAGTAACAGCTTAAGACGACCTCCGAGGAAACAGAAAAATTAAATTTTTATAGGTGAGGTTCGACTAACCGGACCAAAATTTGTTTAACAAATTTTAGTTATCCATAAAATAATTAAAGTTTCTAAAAAAAATTAAATAATTATGCATATTCTTTAATTGAATTCATAAATAAACTATTTGTAAAGCAATTAAGGAAAAGTTCGGATTGTTCAGATTAAAATATTTGATATACAAAGAATATAGAAAAGTTCATATTAAAAACAGAAAACTTTATTAAGTTTCGTTTCTAGGACTGATTAAATGTTTATTTATGTAAATTATTTTTTGTTTGAATTTTATTAATTATTTTTGTTAATTTGGAATGTCTTTAATTTTTTAAGGTTGAACTTTTGGCAAGTTAAACTCAAATTTTAATGGCCTCAAACCATAATTTAAATTGCGTAAATAAATACTTTGTTTTATTTTATTTAATTTAATTATTTATTTAGTCAATAGATTTAAATCCTGATAGACAATAATATAAAAACAATATTTAATTACAAGTAAAGATAAATCATAAAAGGTTCTTTTAGAAGAAATTGTTGTGTTTAATTACATCAATTTTAAAAGAAAAACAATAAACTGAAAAAGTTTGTTTTAATCGCAGTAATTGTTTTTGGAAATTTCAACCTTTAAGGCTGGATTAGCCAGACGTAAACGTATCTCTGTATAGCAAATTTAATGAGTTAAATAATAATGAAACAAAAATACAACACAACATCTTCTATGTATTCTTATTTAATTCATTTAATTTGTTTTACTCCAGCACCGAGCAGCTACCCGATGAGAGAGGTTGAACTAAACCCCAAAAAAGCTCCCGGTATCGATGGAATTAGTAACAAGATGCTTTTGGAGTTACCCCGTACAGCATTAAAAATAATTCTCTTTATTTTTAATGGTATTATACGTTTGAATACTATCCCCCAGTATGGAAAGTTTCACTCTTTAAAATGGTACCCAAGCCAGGCAAAGATCGCACAAAAGTGGAATCGTATAGGCCTATTAGCCTATTATCCAATTTGTCAAAGCTGTTCCAGAAAATCCTAATGGAAAAGATAACTGTTTATGTGGAACAAAACAACTGTATTCCAGCACACCAATTTGGTTTCAGGAGAAAACACAGCATCATTGAGCAAGTCCACAGGCTAGTTACTGTTGTCAGAAAAACGTTCGAGGAGAAAAAATACTGCTCTGCCCTTTTTATGAAACATCGACAGGCTTTCGATAAGGTTTGGCATGAAGGTCTACTGTTTAAAATAAGACTTTTGTTACCAACTAGCTACTCGAAAGCTATATAACAAATCGAAAATTCACTCTTGCTGAAAAAAGTTTTGTCAGCTCTCCTCAAGATATACAAGCCGGAGTTCCACAAGGTAGCATTTTGGGTCCTCTGTTATATATCATTTATACTTCAGACATGCCATTAGATATTAATACCCACACATTGACTTTCGATGACGATACTGCAATTTTAAGCGTCCACAATGACTTAAAAATAACGTCTAGAATGCTATAGACTCACATTTCACAATTGGAAGCTTGGTTGGATAAGTGGAAAATTAAGGTGAATGAACAGAAATGTATCCACATTACTTTCACACTGAGAAAAGAGACGTGTCCACCCATTAAAATATAATAATCTGAATATACCTCAACACACATGTGTGAAATATCTCGTCGACTCACGTGGAAAAATCATATAAATGCGAAAAAAACTCAGATGAGGCTAAGAACTGCTCAACTCGCTTGGCTAACTAAAAAAACTCTAAACTAGGCCTGGACTGCAAATTACTCATTTACAATTCGAACATGAAACCAATATGGTGCTACGGAATTCAGCTCTGGGGTACTGCCTCTGCGTCCAATATAAGGAAAATTCAGAGAATGAAAAATAAATTCTTGAAGACGATCACGAACGCAATCTGGTATGTTAGGAATTACAACATACATAAAGATCTGAATGTACCCCTGGTCAAAGATGAAATTATTAGACACTGTCAACGCTATTTAAAACAAGTAAAAAAGGGCTAAATTCGGCTGTGCCGAATCTTTGAATACCCTCCACCAATATCCTCAAAAGATGTTCTCTTCTGTTTTTGATACAAATAATATAAAAAATCTTTTGAAGTCAAATTATGTAGGTGAAAAAATTTTTTGAGGTGAAAAACTTTTTTAGATATGAAAAGAGCTTTTTTGTCGGAAAAACAATTTGGAGGTGAAAAAAAAAAATTTTAAGGTGAAAAAATTTTTTGTGGTGAAAAAAAATTTTGTTTGTGAAAAAATGTTTGAGGTAAATACAAAATATTTACTGCTAAGCGACTGGTGAAAAAATATGAGAAAATATGTTATGTACCAGTCGCTACTATTAAATTGTACTAAATTTGTATAGGCAATTTAGGGGCACCTTTACATTTTCACTAGTTTTTTTAAATATGGACTGCACCAAAAACACATTTTAAAGCATAGTTTTTGTCAAATACTCTATTTTGTTCCTGCTAATGGGAACTAGCTCTGCAGCTGAATATTCCTAATGGAGAGAATGCACTTTCTGATGCCCCACGTATTGATAAATAGTTGCAACGAATGTTCTTTCTTTAAAAAATTGGAGTGTGTATGTAGGACAATATGCCTAATCGAGAGAATACAGCAAAGAAATTAATTTGTTAAAGAAAGAACATGATTTGTAACTATTTGTCAATAGATGCTGCAGAGCTAGTCTCCATTAGCCATATTGTGCTACAATATGCAGTAGAGTATTATTGATTTTATATTTTCTTCGTAACATAAATGAATATTTGCCAAAACTATAAAAAAATATATGTTTTATGTGCATTTAGATGTTTAAGAACACAATATTGCACTTTATTCATATGTATTTTTTTTATAAAAGAAAAAATTAACATAAATATACATTTGGCAATCCCTCATTTCTCAAAAATACAAATGGAATAAAAAAAAATACTATTTTCCTCTATGAAAATTTCTTTTTTGACATAAAAATGTGAAACAAATGCTTTTATTACGTCAAACATTTGAAAAGTTGACTTTAAAATTATGTAATAAGTCTACTAGCAACATCTGAATGCATTATAATTTATAGTATGTAGTTAATTTAATATTTTTGGTAAATAAATTGATTGAAAGCCTAATCCAAGTCTATATCGCCATGGGGCAAGATATAGTTTTAATGTGATTCTGCGCCATCTATTCAAAAGTAGCGGCACTAAAGCAATTATGCATTATGCTCTTTCTTTTTATATAAATTTCTTTGGACCTAGCCATGGGGCAGGGTATTGTTTTAGTTAATTCAGCGCCACCTATTTAAAAGTAGCGGCACTAAAGCAATTATGTATTTTGCTCATTCTTTAGATATAAATGTCTCTGGTTACAAAAACAAAAAATACATTTTATTGAATGAAACGAAAAACCAACAAAGCTTAACAGAAAATCACAATCTGGTTTGCTATATCTCCTATAGTAGCCAAAGAATTGGAGATATTTGAACGGAAAATCCTAAGAAAATGCATCGGAAAAAATTATGAAAATTTCATAAAACGATTTTCAAATAGTTACGTCTATGAAAATGCCGATGTTCTACCCTTCTTATGTACTCCATGTCGTTGCAAGCCAGATTTGTTGAGAAACTTGCGCTACACGATAATATGCTTGTCAGCCAAATATACGAAAGCGAGAACAACACCATCTGGGCTGGATCTACATATCTTTTTCCTGTCATAGGGGCTGAAGATGATATACGTATATACTTAATTTTGCATGAACTGTAATATGAATATGTTTTGTCAATTTATGTAACGAACTTTTGTTATTTAGTTTTAGTAATGTTATTTACAGAGGTCGCTCTGTTAGCGACTTTAACATTGTTGCTTTTTACGTTAACATAGTTATTAGAGTAACACACATATAGCTTTAAGAATGTTATTGTTCTCATAGTATGTAAGACAATAAATGTAATCGAACAAGAAGAAGACTTAATAACATTTTAACTTACTTAACAGAAAAAAAAATAGTACAGAAAAATTGTACAAATTTGTATGGAAAATTTTGAGGTACCTTCACATTTTCTCTCATAACTTTTGAACCGCTAAAACGATTTCGCTCATTTTAAATACCAAACTGCTCGGGAGGATGTTCAATAATCTGGGTAAAAATAGGCAACCCCGCTTGGGTCTTCGCGTCGTGATCGCCATTTCAACAGACAGACGGACATCGCTAAATCGACTTAAAATTGCATAAGGATCACGAATATATATACTTTATGGGGTCTTAAACCTATATTTCGATATGTTACAAACGGAATGACAAACTGATATATACCCTCACCATATATGGTGGAGAGTATAAAAACTGGAAATACATCCCAACATACTAGCCCGTAACTTAACTAATAATCACGGCCACCAGCGTTTTAGAAGGAGGAACACTGCGGATCTGGTCCGCTAATAATAAGGAGAAATAATCATCTCAATTAAACCACATAACATCAGTCTGGCACTGGCTGGACTTAATAATTAATATTTAGTTTTTTTAAAGTGAAGTTTTTAAAAGTGAAGATCCAATAAATAATATGAAATATGAAAAAAAAAAAATGGTTATACAGAGATAAGTTTACGTTTGCCTGATCCAGACTTTATTGGTTTGAGATTACGTGACACACGTTGAGGAATGTTAAAGAAAATATTGTTTATAAGCAACTCCGAGCAAACTTAGCCATTAATAGGATTGATCATAAAAGCATAGTTCTATAGCTTTTTAAATTGAGCAACTTTATTAAAGCCAGTCTATCCCAGTATTGTGGAAAATTAAGTGCTGGATTACAATGCAAACCACGCAAAGAAATTAGTAGAAATTGTTTTTGTACTGACTCTAAATGTAAATTATAAATGTTCTAATAAAGATTCCATATTATACACATGAGAGTGCACCCTTGTTTTATTCACAGTCATGGTAACGTGATAAACAAAATTCAATCTAGAATAAGATAGAATTCCAAGATCTAAAAAACTATCAACTAATTCAAGCTGGTATCCATTTAGACAAATTATTTTTATATCTTATACACTGTTTTCTATCCATGAGGTACTTCTTAATCCAGTTTAATCTGCATGGTGTAAAACTCAAAAAGGCCAATTTAATAAGAAGAAGTTTATTGTTTACTTTATCGAAAGCCTTACAAAAATCAGTATCTACTGCATTAGTTCCTCGATTAAAGTAATTGGAGCGTAATCCTAGTAAAAAATAAATTATACTTTAGGAGTTTTAAATGACAGTCTTGTAAACTAGATTCTAACATTAAGGTATATTTAGGTGTGAAATTTTGTAATTTTAATATACGTTTAAGAATATATCTTTGCAATTTATTCACTTTTTTAAAATGAGAATATAATCAAATTTGGACACCGCGTGATTGTATAGCACGAGACACTGCTTTGAATAATTGATACTTGGTTTTTGCATATATATTCTTTTTGTTCAGAAATAATTTCAGTGTAGCATTTATGCGATTTCTTCTGCCGAATTTCTATTTTGAACGTGTTTTGTGAATATAATTTTTGGAGTTAATATCATACCTAAGTAGTCATATTCGTTAACGATGTCCACTAATCTTCCTCCAATTCTTAACACCTTTATTTTTGATATGTTCTTCTAGACGTTTAATCATTTTCTGCAAAACTTCTATTTCTTCTGCCAATATTTCAATATCATCTGCATATAAGAGAAGCCTTATATTTAATTCTTCGAATAGATTCCTCCGCCTTAATATTCATTAAGGTCATTAACGTATAGACAAAACAATAGTGGGGATAATAAACCGCCCTGTTTAACACCTGGAAACGTTTCGAAATGTTCTGAAAGCTCATTTCCATTCCAAACAGTTGAATAGGTTGTAGAGTAGTTACTGTTTAAAAAGTTTGCCATTTTTGTAGATACACCAAGAGTGTGTAATTTATGTAAAAGAGATTTACGAGAAACTTTGTGAAAAGCCGCCTAAAATCCACAAAAAAGGCGTATACTTTCTTCTTTTCTGCAAACTTTTAATTGACAATGGCAGCCAGAATGTGGAGTAACCTTTCCGGAAACCAGCTTGATATTCAGTGATAATGCCGTGTTGCTCAACCCATTTAAAGACGCGTTAATTTATAATTCACATCAATTAAATTTTAATATAATTTATCTAAATTTGCTTTGTTATTTAACAGTAAGTCTACTTTTTCCGGCTAACGACAATGTCAAAGCCGTATGTAATATTTTTTAATTTTTTATGTTTAATCCTTTTATTCTTTGCAATTGTAATGGTTTTTTAAAAATAAAGAATTGCTACTACTATAGAAAAGTATAAGTATACTTTAATCGTTAAAGTCTGCTTTAAGATTTCTCCAAAATTTTGGAAAACAGATGGTTAGACACAATTCTTCAAAATACAGCTGGGTACTCCGTCAGGTCCATGATTAAATACAATTTTAAGTTTTATATCAAAAGTATTCATAATGGGAAAACCACATCTTGATTCGAATTAAGTAAATAGTGATAATTATTTGAATCATCATACTGAGCGTCAAAATACGTGCAAGCGAAAAAGATACAATCACAATAAACCCAAAATGTCACTTTTTCACTAGAAAAATAATAGTCTAACAGTTTTTTCATATAAATAAAAAAGACGGAAATTTATGTTATACCAAAAAAATTTAATGTACACAATCCCATTTTTTTTTAATCACTATTAACACACCAATTTTGTAAATACAAACAAAAATTATTTAAGAAGGCACCAACAATGAAATGTATAAATACATACATTTTTTTTTGTAAAATATATTTTTGATTTTGTTTTTAAAAAATAATAACATAAAAAATACTAAATAACTAAAATATGCACATAGAGAATAATTCTATCAGTTTTCAACAAAAATTAATATTGATTTTCACCAAAAAATTCGGTTAATACTACTGAATTTTGATTACAACGCCCAAAATATTCAGCAATCTCATTTGAATTTGGTTGTGCTAACCAAACCAAAATACACTTTTCAATTCGGTTGGCACTTTATTTTTATGTGTGTAGTACTATTATGACAAGTTAATCATACCTGTTCCAAGAGCTCATCTGTGTTTTTTTTTTTGTATTTGCGTGTGTGATCGATATTTTTTTTTATTTGTATAATTTTATTGTCCTAGTGTCTTGTTGCTGTTGTTGTTATTGTGTCAAAATGTGTACTCGGTAATACTTTCTCATTTTTATTCATATTTGTTTTTTTGCTCTTTGTCTCTCTTTCTCATGGGATATCCTGTTTTTATTGTGTGTGTGTTTTTTTTTTGTACAGGGCTTTTTCAATTATCTGTGCGCACTGTTGCCATATTTTTTTTAGAAAAGTTTTTAAACTTTTTGAACAAAAACTGTTTTTCAAAAAAAAAAAAAAAAAACAATATTGTACAATATATTTTAAATTCTAATTTATTTAATTAAAACATAAAAATACAACATAAAGCATTTTATTGTATATACAAAGAAACAACAATTTGTGTTGTATGCTTCATTTCAATTAAATTAAGAAAAACAATATTTTATTTTTTTAAATTATGTTAAGGCCCTTTAAGATATAGAAACAATTTCATACTAAATTTTCAGAAGGAAATATAAATTTTCAGTAGCATTTTTATCATACCTTTTTTTAAAGTAGCTCAACTGCACTGATCCAAATTAAAAAATTATGTTATTCTACAATATTACAGCGAAGAAACTTTACATAAAACAATACAATTGAAATAAATCATATTGGAATTGAAAAAGCACACACAATCTGACTAAAGGTTTTAGGTTAATAATGCTATCATTTTAAACCTATTTTGAATTTCAATCTCTAATTTTAGTATACGACATCCGTTCCGTAATATTTCTGTAACATTTCTATTATTATTTTTGGGGAAATGTACTACTGATCTATACTAAGTAATTTTCTCGATATCTTGAAGACTCCAATTCAGCCTGTCCCCTTGAGTCCGTATGACACTAGTTTTTTCCCCTAACTTTCAAGGTTTTTTCCATTCCGTTTTAAGTTCTTAGTAACTAATAAAAGATTTTGATATATACCCCAAAAAAGTCAGAAAAAAAATGGGCTCAGAAGTTTTATTTTGTCATAAAATTACATATCAGTTTTCAATTAGCCTACAATACAAATGATATACCTATGTATTGAAGAAACTAAATGACATTTCAGGGTTGCAAATAAATGGGGAGTAAGAACTTATAACACAGTTGCAATCAAAGCGTTGTATTTTTTATTGGAAAATTTTGTGTAATTTTTGTATTGAAATTTTTCAATACAAAATATTGGTAAATTGAAAATTTAAAACTAAAAAAAACTGTAAAAAGCTGAAATTTTTAAAAACTGTTTTTTTCATCAAAAACTGAAAAACTGTTTAGTATCCTAAAAAACTGGGAAAAGATAAAACTGGTAACACTGTCTGCGGTTTCTTATTAGATTCCTAGAGCATGTTATTGGTACACACACATAAAATATACAAGTATGCATGGGGAAAACATACTATGTATGTGGTAGTAATGGTACCACAATAAAATCTTCTTGTACTCGTGTATATTTTTTACCTCTTTTTTGTTAATTTAGATGTTTTTATATTTAAATTTTGAGTTAAAAATCATGTGTTTACGGTATTATTACAGTAAAGAACAAACATGTTTATCCCTTTTTTAATATATCCAGTACTTTGTTTTGCTAGCAAAGCTTTTTAGCAAAAGCAGTTTATTTAAATGAGCATTTTATGACTTATGAGTAAATATTATTGTAATTAAACATACACTCACAATATATTTTCCGTTACCGACTGTAGTTTATTTAAAAAGTAATACGTAAAGTTGTTGTTTTTAAATGAATAGTCAATTGTAGTTCATAGAAATATATTTTTTAACTATTTGAATCAGTCATTAAAAAACAAGAAATTATTCAAATATAAATACACACAAAGCCAATAAAAATATAAAGATCTGTGTGTGTTGTGTTTTGTAATTACATACAAATAAAAAAATTTTCTATTTGAAAAACAAATAACAAAAGTAGTTTTTTTCTAACTTTTGGCAGTTAAAAATTGATGGTTCTTTTAAACGACTTTCAATTGTTTTTACAACTTTTGTCGATTGTTAAAAATTATTGAAAATAAACAAGAAAATGGGTTGAATATAATGAAAAATCAGTAGTCCTCTCATTGACTAATTTAATATGTGTTTTAAGTTGTTTTTAACGAAATAATATTGTGAGTGTATCAATCACATTAATTATACGTTCCGTAAACCTTAATATTTTAAGAAGTATAGAAATATTTTCCCAACATTCCTTCGATTTTCAATGTCTAAAAAATTTAGAGTAATTAAAATGGAGATTTTAATACATCCCAGCAAAAATGAAGCTGCCAAAGAAGCAATAAAAGCATCACTACTATGGCCAAGGCATCACTTCTTTTCTGATGGTTTCATCGATGAATTTAACATTAGCGTGTCATAGGATGGAAGTATTCAAATGTAGCTACTAGCATTACTCATACTTTACTCTAAGGAAGCAATGATAATACAATGATTAGGTATTATGGTGCATGAGTGGAAAATGTTCATATACTTTGTGGTATTTAAAGCTTTGTTGAAAATTTAATTAATAAGAATGCAGAAAAATAAGTTTAAAGAAGCGAAATTTATGCATTGACATACACATACTCTTTATCAAAACAAATAAATCATTCTGCATTAGTGAAAAAACAATTTTGAAACATGTTTCAAAAATTTTAATGAATGTTCAGACAAACTTTAAAATATTTTTGGATAATTTAAAAACTGGTTGTACAATTTTGAAACATTTTTAGACAATTTTAAAATATTTTTGAACCATTTCAAATAATTTTTGCATAATTTTAAAACATTTTTGGTCAATTTGAAATAATTTTTACACAATTTTAAATTATTTTGATAAATTCTAAATTAAAACTGGAAATGGTGTAGTGTTAAATAATAAACATAATGCAAAAATACACAGATTGCGTCGTCATAAATATTTAAGGCTGGAAAAATGCAAATGACAGGCCAGCTAGTTTCAATTAAAGGTTAAAAAAATATGTTTTTCTTGATATTTCAAAACTTTTATAAAAATTGCAAAACTGCATAAATTCTAACCCTCATGAAATTTTAAACTAAAATATATAAAATAATTTAAAAAATTCAACAGAACTATTTTTTCAATTTGAATAAATGCTTTAGATTCCAAAAATATACGATATACTATAACTTATGCTTTAGAAGTAATGAAGAGTGATTTTTTAAGATATGCATCAGGTTTATATCCAGATCACTGCATTTGAAATATGAACACATGAATTCTTTTGGAAGTGCCTTAGAACAACACCAAAAAATCATAAAAGAATGTCAACAGAAGTTTAGGAAGCAATGAAAAAAGTTATATTCACAGAATTACTACCTTTTTTTTTGCTGGGATTATTCTCCAAAGAAATAGGAACCGTAAAAGCCATATGCATAGACATTTTGTTGGTTCTTATATCAGTCTTATAAAGAAAATTTGTTGTTGTGTTATATGTTAATTTGATTTAATTTGTGTTATAGAAATCAACGAAATTTTCATGCATATGTCAGTTAATGTTTTAGTAATTTTGAACAGTTCTTAGTATTTATGTTTCTCACTGTATCCATATGTTATAGTGTTCTGTTTCTATTTAAAGCATTTTGGAGAGCTTCTTAAGCTTAAGGATTTGTTTTGATTTTTTTTTGGTTGATTTTTGTGTATGTTTTTGTTTGGTTTTATAATTTAAAACCACATGCCATTGTGTACACATAAATAAGTACAGTGGGTTGTCAAGTTATAGAAAACTTAACACATAATTTAAATTTGATGGTGGTGATAGAAATCTTTTTCAGGATGGTGCAGAATGATTTGAATTCTTTATAACTTTTTTATTTAAGTAATTTTTTATTATATTTTTTTTTTGATAATATGTGCTGCTTCGTACACATTTTCCGTAATTTTTCTCACAATTTCGAGTGTAATGGGTTTTTTTAGTTGGAGAATGCTGCTTGTTATCAGAGACTTTTTAATGCAAATTAGCAAAAGAAGAAAGCCAGGAGCTGTTAAATCAGTTGATCGTGGAGGCCGCATTAAAGTGTCGACGATATGCACGCAGTATAATGCTGTATATCAAAGAATAACATGAGTGACTGAATGACTTAACATTTTGTATGTAAGTTCCTTTTGCAGCATATACATCTTTAAATTTTTAACGGCCTGTCCAAACCTTTTTGGCTAGAAACCTAGGGTATCGAAAATATGATGAAAGTGGTAAAAGAAGAAAATTGACCTACTTAGCGGCCTGCGTAAACCCTTTTGATAAAAACATGGAAAATGGCACTTCCATGGCAAAAATCCATGAATTTGGATACGAATTGCTCCCTAATCGGCTCTATTCTCCAGATTTAGCTCCAAGTGACTCTTTATTGTTTCCAAACCTGAAGAATTGGCTCGGCGGAGAGATTTGCCACCAACGATGAAATCATCTCACAAACAAACCTATTTTGTTGACCTGGACAAATTTTATTTTTGGGAAGTGATAAAAAATTGGAGAAACGTCTGACAAAGTGTATAGAGCTCAAAGGAGACTATGTTGAAAAATTAAATGATTTTTTTTATATAAAAACCTGTGTTTTATTCAAAAACTCATGAACTTATTGAACCACCTCGTATATATTTTCCTGCACTCACCAAAAAAAGTCTGTAATGGCAACTGAAAATTTTGCTGTTATTACGGGAAATTCTGCTAATTTGAGCCCAGCGGTATTTTTTGCTAATCTTAACAACACATGTCTGCTGATTTGTAGTACAATGAAATTAGTAGAAAAATTAGTAGCCGCTACTAAATTTTAGTAGACTTTTTGTAAAGTGGAATTTAATATCTGTTTGCTAAAATCAGCAAAAAATATTAGTACAAAGTTTTAGATTTTTTTTATCGAGCATCAGAAATTTTGACATTTTTTAAAAGATATTTTATACAAAATGAAAAAAATCAAAGGCTTAAAAATTGTTAAAACATAAACGAATTTTAATTTTGTTTTAATATGGTAATTTCTGTTTTGAAAAATATTTTAGTCAATTTTTTTTTACTTTTAAGGTTAAATTTAATTGTTTTTAGGGCTGATTTTTAGAACTAAAAAACCTTTTTAGTGCTATTTTAAGTGGATGTCCTCTTTTTAGACATGAGTCAGTATCTTCACTTCCGATCCCTTTTTTAATCCTATGTAACATTTTAGGGCAATTTAAGTTTGTATGTATAAGTTTAAATTATAAGAAATAACATTTCCTTCAATATCGACTTTTTTAAAATTAGTATTTTTTTTTGCTAATTTTAGCAAATCGGTTTTCAAAAATTTGTAAAATGATTTCTAAAATTAGCAACGAAAGTTTGTAGATATTCTGTAAAAATTCTGTAATTTGTAAAATGTAAATAGCAAAGAGATTTGCTAAATAATATTTTTTTTTACTAAAAATCAGTACAAAAACAGTAAAGCGGGATTGAAAACCTTTTACAAATTTTTCTACTAACTTTTTTTTCTGAGTGTGGAGTATACTTGGGAAATACCCCCATAAGTTTCAGCCTAAATATATTTTCTCTAGGATTTATATGGGCTAATTCACTGATAAGTTACTTTCTGGAATAATAACTTGGTTAAAATAATGTTAGAAAGGAAAAAAATCCCAATTAATTACCTATCCTAAAATACGAGTAGACACTTGTAGGTTCCTCCGACCCCGTAAGCATCCACTAAAACGAAACTTATGGAATTTTGTAAAATGAGCAACAAAAAGGGGGGAAGTTCGTGAATTAAGAAATCAAATAAGCGAACTCTTAAATATTTTTGACTAAACAACTTAACTCTACTGAAGTTCCTACGCAGGGGCGGATCCAGCTCAAGCTTTTGGGGTGGGGGGAAACTTTTTTGATTTTTTTTAACCTCCACTATATATGGTGAGGGTATATATCAATTTGTCATTTCGTTTGTAACATGTTGCAATATAGGTCTAAGACTCCCATAAAGTAAATAAAGGGTGTCCCAAGAAGAACGCAATTTTTGAATTTTAAATAAAACACAGATATTTAAAAAAAATCGTGAAACTTTATTATATCGTAAAGTAGACAGAATGAGGTTATGTATGGAACAATATATCGTGCAGATGGCCGCCGCGGCTTTGCTGGCATGCACGCGATCTTTTAATGAAATTTTCAATGACCGTTTTGCATGAATGCTGCGGTATTTCATTAATGCAGCGTCCAATTTCCTCTTTTAAGGCTTGAGTCGTCGTCGGCTTATTCGCGTAAACTATCGACTTCAAAAAATCCCAAAGAAAAAAATCTAATGGTGTTAAATCGCACGATCTAGGCGGCCAATTCTGATCTTCAAAACGCAAAATAACACGACCGGGAAATGACTGATGCAGCAATTGAATTGTTTCTCTGGCTGTATGACATGTGGCGCCGTCTTGTTGGAACCACATGCCCTCCACATTCATTTCTTCAATTCTAGGCAAGAAAAAACTGGTTATCATTTCACGATACCGAACACCATTGACTGTTTGCGCTTGACCTGCCTCATTTTCATAAAAAAAGGTCCAATGATTCCTCCAGCCCAAAAATCACACCACACAGTGACACGTTGAGAATGCATTTGCTTCTCGTGAATCACTCGAGGATTTTCCTCACCCCAAATGCGACAATTCTGCCTATTGACGAAGCCATCAAGATGAAAATGGGCCTCGTCACTGAAGATGATTTTATCGGCAAAATCAGCATTTTCATGTTGTCTCTCCAATACCCAATTAACGAAGTCCCTTCGCTGTCCATGGTCAGCTGGCTTCAGTTCCTGAGTCAATTGAACTTTGTATGCATGAAGATGCAAATATTTCGTCAAAATTCGCTGCAAAGTGGATTTGGAGACACCAATTTGCTGAGCTCGGTGTCGAATTGAGGTGGATGGAGTTTGAGCGACATCATCACGTACAGCTGCGATATTTTCGGTCGATAGACCTGGTCGATGGCGCGTTGTTGTCTTTACATCACTAACAGACCCAGTTTCGGCAAATTTATCCATTAATCTCTTTACAGTTGACTCTTTTGGAGCATTATTGTGACCCCAAATTGATCGCAATTTGCGAACTGTAGCCGCAAAACTTTTACCATTTTGGTAAAACAATTTCACAATGAGAATGCGTTGTTCATTCGTGTAGCGCTCCATTTTTACTAACCTCGTACCTTCTACTAGCAAACAATAACAATTGTTCAAATGTCAAAAAATGACACTTCGAATGTTGCCAGATTTAAAAATTGCGTTCTTCTTGGGACACCCTTTATATTCGTAATCCTTATGTAATTTTAAGTCGTGTTAGCGATGTCCGTTTGTCTGTCAGTTAAAATGGCGATTACGACTCGAAGATGTAAGCGGGGGTGCTCATTTTTGCTTAGATTAATGGACATCTTCTTAAAAATGAACAAAATCGGTCGAGTGGTTGAAAAGTTATGAGTGAAATGTGAATAGTAGCGACCGGTAAATAATATATTTTCTCATATTTTTTCACCAGTCGCTTAAAAGTGAATAATATTTTATATTTACCTCAGAAATTATTTCACATCTAAAATTTTTTTTCACCGCTAATTTTTTTTCATCACAAACATTTGTTTTCACTTCAAAAATTATTTTCACTTCCAAAAAATTTTTTCACCTCAAACAATTTTTTTTTTCACCTCCATAATTTCACATCTAATTTTTTACATTATTTGTATCAAAACACTATAGTACAGGGTTGATAAGTGCCTTTTGAACTATTCGAACCTTAAAAGTGCTATGGTATGCCTTTCAATCATTTGGTACCATTCACAAATGTCCCCTTTTTATTATTTTTTTTATTTATGACAACTTTTGTGATCTAATTTCTTTTAAAGACTGTCGGATAGAAAATAATTTTTTGTGGATGATATAGTTTATACGAGTATTATAATACATTTTGTGCCACACAATTAGAACCTTAAATGTACTTTTATTCCTAAAAGAATTAAAGATATAAATGTATGACAATTCTAATAACATATTAAAGTTTTTTGTTCATTTCGTAGATATTTACACTTTAATGTAGTTCCGCACACTACAGGGAAGGCCATGAGAATATATTTAAAAATTGTACCAGGCCCAAAAGTTTGTTTCGATATGTATTTAGCTGAAAAAAAGTATTTTTATTTTTTTATGGTTTAATTTTTTAGCGGAATTCTTTGGGTTCACTTACTCCCAACGCACACATGGGGTTACGTTTGCTTTTTAGAAAGCTTTGTATTTTTTAGAATCGGTCTCTAAGTATTTAAGGTAAATATGTGTGGATTTAAAACAAACATGTTCAACACCTTTTATTTTAAAACATTTTGTCTAAAAGTGCTCCCAGAATTAAATAAAAAAGGTCAAAAAACATATATTGTAAAAATTTAACAAAAATATCGATTAAATTTTAAAATAGTTTTTTGATATGTCTAATATATTACCTGTGATTAGGTAAATGATTGCGTTTTTAGTACATGGGTGGAGAGTATTCAAATATTCGGCATAGCCGAATTTAGTATTTTTTTACTTGTATAATTTAAAAATCATATTTTTTGTTTTACAAAGGTTCATTATATTTTAATGAGGATCCATGTTATGCTTTATGGACAAAATTTTAAATGAAACAAAAAATTTAAAAATTTGCCTTAACAGTTTATTTATAAAATATATGTAAAAAAGTCTTAAATTAGGATGTGCCGAATCTTTAAAATCCCCCCACCAATATTTATAAAAATGTTCCACCAGTATTTATATAAATGTTCTACTGTTTTTGATACAAATAATGTAGATGTAAAATTATGGACGTGGAAAAAATTTTTGTGATGAAACAATTTTTTAATGTGGAAATAAATTTTGTGGTGGAAAAAAAATTTTGAGGTGAAAAAATTTTTTGAGGCGAAAAAAAATTTTTTTGTTCTGAAAAAAATTTTAGGGGTGAAAAAAAATTTTTGAGTTGAAAAATAATTGAGGTGAATATAGTCGCTACTATGAAATTGTACTAAAATAAACCAAATTGTACACTCAGAATATTATGTAGTTTACTGTTTGTAGTTTAATAAAAAAGTTTTCCGTTCCATTTAAAAATAAAGGAACATACATTTATTTTTCAAAAAAATATCTATATCCTTTTTTATACATTTATTCGAAAAGATTTACTATTATTTACCAAATTTTTCAGATTCATTTAATTTTTTCACTTGTTTGAAATTTTATAAAAATTTACCCAGAAAACAGAAATTTGTGGTTTATTTGTGTCCGTAACAGTTATTACAAACTTAAATTTTGTTTGCTGTCTTTTTCAAAAAAAAAAAAAAAATATTAAAAAAATTTCAATTTGTTTTTTATTTAAATTGGTTGTTTATATACAAAATTATTTCAATTCAAATTACAAGAACTTCATAAACACACATACATACACAATCACATTCACAGAAAAAGTGTCTATACATACGTTTTGTATTGTAGATTAAAAAATAAAAACAAAAAATACAAAAAGGGAAACAATTTCAAATAAATGATAAAATCATTTATTTTTTAAGGAATTGGTAGGTAGAATTTTGACATTTATTTTAACTGATTGTACTATTTGTTTTTTACGGATGTGTCAATTGTTTAATTAACATTTAAAAATAAATAACAAAAGGTATTTAATTTAAATAAAAATTAGGTAGACCGGTTTTTAAATCAAATATCATTTCTTGTAAATGACATTATCTATTATTTTGACTTACAAACTATTTCATGTGTATGGAAAATTTAGAGGTACCTTCACATTTTCACTTATAACTTTTTGACCGCTGGACTGATTTTGCTCATTTTCAATAACAAACTTCTGGGGAGGATGTAATTAATGACCCGCTTGCGTCTTCGCGTTGTGATCACCATTTCAACAGACAGATAGACATACGGACATCGCTAAATCGACTTAAAATTGCATAAGGGTGTCTTTGACTTTTATTTCGACATGTAACAGACGGAATGGCAAACTGATATACATATATACCCTCACCATGTATGGTGATGGGTATAATTACATAAAAAACAAAACTAAAAAAAATTAAAAATTAATTCCATACAACAATTTAAATTAGTCTTTACAAAAAAATTAAAAAAAAAAAAAATAAAATAAACAGTCATTTTATAAAAATTAAAATATCATATATTGCAAAAACAAAAATAAATTTTTAAATTAATAATTTAATATAAATTGTTCTTTAAAAAATTAATATAAAAAAACAAAAACACAACAGTTTAAATAAATTAGTTTTTACATGAAAGTTTTGAAAAAATATTCCAAATTAGTATAAAATAAAGTTAAAAAAATAAAAATTAAAAATAAATAAAATTGTTTTTTTAACTAATTCTGGTTTCCATTCTGAAAATAAATTTCTTAGATGAAGCTTTGTAAAAAAAATCTTTTTTTAACAAGTAAATTTTGTACATTATCCATCATAGGTCCTTGAACATTCTCAACGTCATAATATAAATTAAAGCTTAACGAATTCAACTTTTGATTGTGTTAAACCAAGCATTTTAAGATTTTTTTTTTTAATTCTGTAAAGAAACAAGTGTAAAATAAATTCGGATGTGCCGAATCTTTGAATACCCTCCACCAATATCCTAAAAAGATGTTCTCTACTGTTTTTGATACAAATAATATAAAAAAACTTTTGAAGTAAAATTATGCAGGTGAAAAAATTTTTTGAAGTAAAAAACTTTTTTAGATGTGAAAAGAAATTTTTTGAGGAGAACAAATTTTTTGTGGTGAAAAAAAATTTTAGTGGTGAAAAAATGTTGGAGGTGAATACAAAATATTTACTGCTAATAAATTAAAGTGTGTTTGTAGGACAATATGCCTAATGGAGAGAATACAGAAAAGAAATTAATTTTTTAAAGAAAGAACATGAGTTGTAACTATCTGTCAATAGATGGCCCATCAGATGGTGCATTCTCTCCATTAGGCATATTTTGCTGCAGAGCTAGTCTCGATTAGCCATATTGCCTTTCTATTTTCTTCGTAACATAAATGAATATTTGTCAAAAACTATGAAAAATATATGTTTTATGTGCATATTATTCCTTAATTTTTTAAATCAATATTCATTTAGATGTTTAAGAGCACAATGCCTCAATTCTCAAAAATTATACAAAGCAATAAAAAAATACCATTTCCTCTATGAAAATTTCTTTTTTGACATAAAAATGTGAATACCCGGCCATGGGGCAGGGTATTGTATTCAAAGAAATGTATATATAAAGATAGAGCAATATGCATAATTGCTTTAGTGTCTATACTTAGAAGTAGATGGCGCTCAAGTAAATAAAAAGCAATACCCTGCGCCATGCTTAGGTCGGCATGTCCTTGGATTTGACTTTTAATTATCTTAGGAACCACAAATATGACATTTAATACATATTTCAAATTCTAGTACATTAAGCTCCCACTAGCAGACTTATTTAATAATACTAAAGTTAATTTTTGAAATGTTCGACGTGATAAAAGCATTTCTTTCACATTTTTATGTTAAAAACAAATTTTCATAGATTAAAATGGTATTTTTTCGGTAAATTCGTATAATTTTCAAGTATTGAGGCATTGCAAACTGCATATTTATGTTAATTCTTTCTTTCAAAAAAAAAAAATAAATAAATTCACATACGATAAATTGCAATACTGTGTTCTTAAACATCTAAATGACTATTGATTAAGAAAATTAAAGTATAATATACACATAAAACATATATTTTTGTATAGAAATAGAAAATCAATAATACCCTGTTGCATATTGTAGCAAACTATGCCTAATAGGGAGAAATTATTTTCAGATGCGCCATCTATTGGGAAATAGTTTTAACAAATGTTCCTTCTTTAATAAATTAATGTCTTTCATTGTTTTAATGTAATTCTGTGCCACCTATTCAAAAGTAGCGGCACTAAAGCAATTATGCATTTTGCTCTTTCTTTATATATAAATTCCTTTGGACCTAGCCATGGGGCAGGGTATTGTTTTTGTTAATTCAGCGCCACCTATTTAAAAGTAGCAGCACTAAAGCAATTATGTATTTTGCTCTTTCTTTATATAAAAGTCTTTGGTTACGAAAAACCAACAAAGCTTAACAGAAAAAAAATAGATACAAAAAAATTGTACCAATTTGTATGGAAAATTTAGAGGTACCTTCACATTTTCACTCATAACTTTTAACCCGCTGGACCGATTTTGCTCATTTTCAATACCAAACTGCTCGAGAGGATCAATAATATATACTTCATATATACTTTATGGGGACTTAAAACTATATTAGAAACGGAATGACAAACTGATAAATACCCTCACCATATATGGTGGAGGGTATAAAAAGTAAAATGTGCTAAATCCACAAAAAGTTGACATGCTGTATCTAAAAATCAGATTGATCGTTCTATTTCATTTCAGAGTCGTCAATAATTATAACTATTTAAGAACAAATTTTAAATTCTTATACATTAAACCCATTAAAAGTTTTTTAAACTTATATTTTTAACTGATTTGGAATTTTTTCCGCAATAGGACATGTGTTCAAAACTAAATGTTATATTAAATCAAAAATTTAGATTCAATATGTTTAAATTAAAAAAATAGTATACAAAAACAAAAACTCAACAACTCATACAGAAAATTAAGTGAGCTAATCTTTAAATAAAAATAAAAAACATATGTCTTTTAGTAAAAAAAAATAAAAATATTTTACATATCGATATCTTAATATAGAAAAGGCGTATCTCGATTTTTTATACTTAACAGGACAAAAAAAAAAAAAACTAAATAAAATTAAAAGACTTATGATACAACAACCGTTTTAATGCAATTTTTATTCAAAACAAGAACCAAATTTATCATTTCTACTTGCAAAATTTGTTGAGACTGATGTGTTTAAGAGTTGTCTATAAGAAAAATTTAAAAACACGATATTTGCAGTCAAATATTTGAAATATATTATTTATAGAAATGTTAAGGAATTTTTTTAGTAGTTGCAAAACTTAAATCACTTATTTTTTTTTTGGTGATTTGTAACCGAGTTGGGGGAGATATATCCCGTTATCCCCCCCCCCCCTGAATCCGCGCCTGTTCCTACGTCATCAAAATTTGTTGATAAATTAAATTGGAAACAAAATTTCATGTTTTTTTTAAATTGTTACAAATTTTTTCATAGAATTTTAAATGACTGTTTTTTTTTTTTTTTTTTTGAAAAAACAGTTTTTGAATTTAAAGCAATTTTATATTATTATTTTATTATAAAGTAACTCATAGTGCTTCTTAGGAATATACCTAGTCAAGGGTTTCATTGCTAAGGAGAAAAATATATGTTTTAATAGGTTTTTTGTTAAAGCTCTGCTTAGAGGCTCTACATATCTTTTCTAAAATTTCGCGTTCTGATGAGATCTTTTGTCATCTCGAAATATATGTATACGGAGTTTCAAAGCTCTGTTTTAATGAAAATACAATTTATATAATATAAAATTTATTTTTTAAAGGAATTGAAACAAAAATAAAAATTTCTCAATTATATTTCCTAAAGCTATATAACATTTGCTTTGATTCATTCAATTAGGAAATAATTTCATTGCATTTTGTTGATGTTTTTTTCTACGATTTTCTTGCCAAAGTTAAGAAAATTAGGAATTTTTTAAGAAAAAGAACAGAAAATTCATATTAAAAACTTAACCGGTTAATCGACCTATTTTAATCGATTATTTGGGATGAATAAGTATTTGAGTTTTAAATTATTTGTTTCTATATTAACCGAAATACTCTTAGCCTTTAACCTTACTTCCTTCGCCAAAGCAATTCACTGCATTAGTAGGCGCATCCCCTGAGCGTTGGTTCAAAGTCATTTGGGCTTGTCACAACCGAATTTTCAGTTGCAGCAACCAAATAATACCATTGGAACCAAATTCGGTTGGGACAACAAATGTTTTTTCTAGGTGTACCATTATTCGCGCGACACATTCAAATAATTTTGTTTGCGACTTTGCAACAATAAACATAAGTCACATCTACTTAGAGTCACAGACTTTTTTGTTGTTAATAAGAAGAACTTCCTTCCGTCCTTTGACAACCAAATGCTTAATTCATTGATTAATTCCCCAGAATTTCCTTTTGTTCTGGATAAGTAGTAGTCGTTTTTACTATGTATTTTCCCATGGGACCATAAAGTAATTAGAATAGAAAAATTTCGTGAAAACTAAAAAAAATCATATTTCTTAATTGTAATTGCATTTACAATCTTCAATCGAATTCCACTCCAACTTTTCTCTATCCAATTACACTTTGCTCGTGAAAATCCTCCCCTAAGAATAATAGTTGAACTCGAGACTTTGGCTTCCTGATTCCAAATTTATTTCCAAAATCTTACCATCAAGTAACATTTTTGAGCAAATCGTAATTGAAATTTAAAAAAGGAACTGCTTATACTCGTAATTATATAAATTCGTTAACGAATTTTTCTTGACAGATGTGTAGAAAAATCGCGAAAAGAAACAAAATTAAATATAGTGTTTTTCAAACATTTTTTTTTAATTTTAAGCCACGGATTTTAATGAAATTATTTGGTAGATAACAATAAATTACAATAACAATATAATACAAACACACATACATTAATATTTTGTTCAGCTATACTTACAGTCTTATGTATTGATGAAAAGTTAAACTAAAAATATATGTATAAAATAAACATGAGGGCCTTAAAAGCTCATAATAAGAAGAAGTATAAAAGTAAACAAACACAAACAAACCAGGTAGAATTTTTTATACAAAAGGACAATAGTAGAAAATTAAATACTTGAGAAGAGTAAGCTTTTGTGTTGTGTTATTTTTGGAAATGGGAAAATATTGTGGAGCTTAAATTAAGTATAACAGTTTAATTGTCAGTGATGAGCAAAAGTTTGAATAAAGAGATATTTGTATATATTGTATATCTATTTATACATATATATATATATATATATATATATATATATATAGAGAGAGAGAGAGAGAAAGAAAGTAGTAAAATTTCTGTTCGGGTACATACATACACGAAATGTACAATACAATTTTTGCAAGTGTTATAAATGTTTTATACGGTTTTAATTTTAGTTTTAAAGATATTGTCTGTTGGATTTTTTGAATCAGTTTAGTTAGAGACGTTGAAGAGTTTTGAGCTAAAATAAAGATTTTCACTAATATATATTAAACGCGTTCAATTTTTTTTGGGCAAAATAAAAGAACAAAAAAAAAAACAAACAAAAGTTTAAAGCAAGATAAAGGATTTGAGTAATGTAAAAGGTGAAAGGTATTGTTTTAAAAAGATAAATGTTAAAGTGGAAAAGTTCTAATTGAAACAAAATAATTAATAAATTATAACAAATATTTTATTAAATAGTATAGAAATTCCAAATTATATATAAAAAATATTTTATAAAAAGAAAGTGTTGGTAAATTCACAAAGAAAAAAACAATTTAAACCCCTAAAAAGAAAATATAAATTTTCAAACTGTTTAAGTTTAGTGAAAATCGTAATTTAAATTTTTAAGGTGTTGCAAATAAATTATCAACCAGACAAAACAAAAAAAAAAAAAAAAAACAAATTAACCCTAATTTGTGCAGCCAAATTAAGATTTTAAGTCAAATACCTGCAGTCAACGAAGTATACAAACGAAGAATAACTTGGAAGAAACCATAAGGACAAATAAAATGTAAGTGATTTTCTTATTATTCTTAACATTAATTTTTTTTTTTATTTCTTTACTGCAAACAACACACAACTTTTTACAAATATGCACGAAGGGAACTTTCAAACGATTTTTAGTAAAATTGCAAAAATTTAATAATATTTTTTGATTTTCCTTTGTTTTATATAAAAATTTAAAAATACACTAAACGAAATTTAATTGGTGCCACATTTTTTTCTGCTAATTTTAAACCCAGCTATTTTCTTAACTTTTTTTGGTTCTTATTTAATATTTTATTTTTTTGCTTTGAACCAAACGTTCGGAGGATGGCTCTATTAATGCAGTGCACTGTGTTAGAAAAAGGAAGTTAGGATAAATAATAAACGAACGAGGGATTAGTGTCTTTGGATATTTGACTCAAATATCACCAAGTGTAATCGGTGGTGCGGTCCACTGGCCAATCGACAACAGACGGGTGTGCTCTATTAGATACAGAAACAAAAAAAAATAGTTAAGGATAATCTTTGGTTGAAAATAAAAAACCAATATCAATAACCCCTCGTATTTGATTTAAATATTATGTTTATTAATAGCGCAACTCCTATCAATATCACTCACTTGATAAGCAAATGATTAAATACATGTGCGTTTCAAGAAACGAAATACTTGAATCAAAGTAAAAACAACAAATTTTAAAATTTTTCCGTTATTTTGATTTTTTGTCAGAACAGGTCTGGTTTTCCATATTTTTCCTGTTTCTTTCTTGTCTTGTGTTCAAGTGAGACGATAACATACATACAATTAATAGAAAAAAGGTATCCATACACGTTTTAAAGTACTTTTTTTAACTCTCAGGGTACTATTTTTTTTTTTTTTGCTAAGACGAGTGTTTTGTCATACTTTGGATATTTTCTGTTAAATTCCATAAAAATGTTGCGAAATTTAATTATGTAGCGAATACTAAGATTTATGTTAGATTTGTTGCGATCGGTTATTTTATATCCCTAAATTTTTTTTATTTACCAATATATTTTGTAAAATATCTGTAATTTTTTCGTTTGTTAAAAAAAAATTTAATAAATGTTATTAATTCATAAAAAAGAAATGACCTGAAAACGGTTCAATTTACAAAAATATTAAATTGAAATGTTAATTAAAACCCGCACAAACTTTGTAAGAGTATTAAATACATTACGGGAATACTGTGATACTTTTTTGAATCAAATAGTATTAAAAAGTACGATTGTATCATCTTTTCTATCCCTGCACTATGTAGATCTTCGTTGAAGTAGTGTGCGGTTGTTTGCGGTTGCAATGAATTACAGAGCTTCGAGAAAAGTGAAAGAAAAATTAAATATTATAAATTTAAATGGTTAGTTTTATAAATTGTTCAATATGTAACAAAGTATTTTATTGCCCAGAAAGTTTGTTTTTAAATTTAAAAGATTTAACAAAAAAGCAAGGCTTGCAATATGTTTATGTTCTTTATTCATAATTTTGTGTAATTTGTTAAAAATAAAATGAAATTTAAAAAAAATTTAAAGTTTTTGTTTTTAATTTGAAGAAATTAGTAAAACTTTTAAGCCTTCTATTCAATAACTTTTTGTAATAAAGTTGTTAAAAAATTCAATAAAACATTTGATTTGAGCAATAATTTATTTATTTGATTATTTAACAATTTTCAATAATAGTTTTTTTTTTATAAAGCCAACAACTTTTTTATTAAAAATAAAATTTAAACCAATTACTTTTTTTTATTAATAACCCGATTACAATTTTTGCTATCAATAATGCAAAAAGCGCCATCGCAGGAAATTCAAAACTTCGTACTCGTGTTTTTCGCAATCAAATATGAAAATTATTTTTTTGCGTGTAAGCGGATTTTGTGAACAAAAACCCGTTCCCCGGGGATAAGTTCACACCTGCCATAGAAATATCGATATAACCCACATTTCCACAACGTTTCAATAAATTATGTACCCAGGTTATTAAACAAGGTTCAGAAGCTCCCAAATATACCTTAATGCCCCTGCCCATATACGGAAGCTGAATTTAATTTTTGAACGAATATAGGTGGTATAGATAACGAAAAGATGAGATAAAGTGAAATAGTTCTTGCACCAGTTAAGAAAAACTAAATACTTGAATGCTTCTGTCGATTCCAGATTAATGTAATCACATTGGGTTCTTATGCCCAGAACTTCAGACAGTATTAGATCGAACTTATTCTCACATCCCCTATCACAGATTGTCGAAAGATCCACATTGATTGTGTCATTCATATTTTACCTCATGCCCCCAACCACAAAGGACTAGGCCTATGCTCGAAGGAATATGAAGACAAATGTTGCTGTCATATGAGAAAGAATAAATTGGATTTAAAGTCTGGCCCGAAAATTCTTTTGTAAAAATAGAAGAAAGTGAGGAAGAAAGAACGGAGCCTAGCGGTGCACCTTAATTCAGTTGAAACTTATCGCCTGGAATCACATCTATATCAACTCTTATAATAAGATCCCAAAGACAGATCTCATCACCGACTCCAAAATCAATAAGCTATGTCACGAGTGCTTTATTCACTCGTCAATGAGTATTTGGACATAGTGGTACTAGAGTTGGGATAGAGGAAGTACCTTTTTCCCTTACTCTTGATTATCTTATTTTGGATAAGTTATCAAAACCTTAAAAAGGAGTTGAAAAAAAATAAACTAAAAAGCCATAAATTAGTTACCTAACAATATCTTTTGTTCCAAAGAATTCATTGAAGAACATTTTTCTTTCCTTCATAACCCATTTTACTATCGATAACCCATTTACTGTCGATAACCCATTTTACACCGATAATTTTCGTTTGAAATAGCCCCAAAAGCTACGGCTTCTATAGCTCGAAAGTGGAATCGGCTCCCCATGAGCCGATTATAAAACAAGTTCTGGAGCTGGTTCTCCGTCAGATTTTTTTACTTTTAAATGGCTATAATTTGTTAGTGGATTGTAGTTAAAAATAAGGTGGGCCATTTAAAAAAAGTACTGATTATTTTTTCAAATTTCTGGTTTTATTGGAAAGGTTTAACTTTGTCATTTAAGAATGGAACACAATATCATTCATATGTCTACCATGACTGAGCCATTTTTCTTCAAAATTGAGCAAGGAGCCGCCGTTACCATCAACGGTGAGCGGTACCGTGCCATGCTCAACGAATTTTTGTTTCCAAAAATTCAAGGGAATGACATGGACGACATTTTTGAAAATCGAATAATAAGCCGAAATTGTGATGTCAATTGGCGGCCGCGGAGCTGTGATTTGAGCTCTTCAAATTGGATATGATTTTTTACTCTGGAAACAGAATATCAACAAAATCAGAAAAACCACTAAGAAGAGTTCCCTTGTCCGATATGTCTAAGTATCAGAGTGCAAAAATCTATTCGATATTATTTCCCACAATATCACAAAACATCACAATTCTGTCTGTCATTTTCACTACATGGTATTTAACACAAACTACCCAGACAGGAAACAGCTGATTGGACCAAAATGGCGACTAGATACACAGAAAGGGAATGATATACAAAAAAATATGTACCATACAATTTATATGGAGTTTATTTTTCTTTCTCATTTTGCAAATCACTGCAATGTCAAAATAACGACACGGTTCGGGAATTCTTGTTTGACATATGTCATTGGTTAACTTTCTGTGTAGTCTGTGGCATTTTATAAACTATGTTTGACATGTATAATTTCTGTACTATTCTGTCCTTAGTTTGGAAATTTGTTGGAATTACAATGAATTTACAATAACAACAGATTCTGATAATGACAACTACTTTAAATCCTAAAATAGTACATATCCCCTGATTAATTGGCTGTAGTTATCAAGTTTAAACGATTTATGGTTACTAATGCTTTACTAAGTATTTCCTACTGAATGTTGGTTATGTTTACCAAACCTAAAATGTACAACATGAGTTTTGTAAAAGATTTTCAGTTGCAATCACAATTTCTGTCAACAATAAAAATAAATAAAAACTAATAAATTTTATTAAATAAAAAAATAAAAAATTAATGATTTTGTCGTAAATATACAACAATTTTAACAATTTTTTAAATATTTGGTGGGCAATCTAAGACTTTAGCGACACAAAAAAAAATAAATAAAAATAAATGTAATCTTAGTAAATAAGTTTTTGGCACAATTTATTTACCAAATTTTGGTTTTATTTAGGGGGAAAGTTCTATTCCTTTGGCAGCTTTAAACAAGTCTAAATTTTGTAGAAAAAAGAAGACAGCCCAGCTTTTTGTAAAAAAATTATATAGAACTTGATGGAACTGCAGCGGTTAAGCGAAAATTTTATAATTTGGATTTTCGGATTTTTAAAGATTGGTTGCAATTCGATCAAAACCTTTAAAATTTATTTGTAAGAATTTAATTTTATTTGGAATAACCTAAAATCCATTAATAAAGCAAAAATGTTGTATTGGGAATTAAAAAAAAGGGAAAAGAAACCAAAAATCAATCCTATTATTCAATTATTGGTATTTCCAATCATCTTTAAAAATAAAATGTGTTTGGTATTTGTGTGCGGTGGAAACAAGTATTTATTTAGTGAATATATTAGTAATGTGGTACAATCTATCAATTTTATTAAAAAATTGTCGATATTCAAAAGTGGTAACTACAAGTACGGTTATTCTGATCAAGTATATCATTTAATTACGGTTTCAGTAGAAGCAATCGAATTGTGAATTGTATTGATAATAGACGTCACTAAATATTGGTATTGATAAACAAAATTTGTACTAACATTTCTTTTCCTAACAAATTGTTTAAATTCAAAATAAGCCATAAAAATTCATAAGTGTTTGTGGTCTAGTAGGTAGAGAGGTAGCTCAATACTCACAATTTCCGAGTTCAAATCCCGAAAAAGGCAAACATTAAAAAAATATTAAATGGCAAATATATCAAAGAAATTTTAAATTTGTTGTGGTGCAGTAAGCAAGAGTGTGAACTATGAATCTGATTGCATTTAAGAATATTTGGAGAAGAATTTTATAATACAAGCGGAACCTGGGTCCTCATAATATGAGAAGTTTTAGAAGAAAAGGTCCTCAGTACCTTAAGGCTTTTCAATGGAAAAAATTCTTTTGAATCTGGGAGTATTTCGGTGTGAAGAAATCCTCCTAATCATTAGATTTTCTATAATATAAAGTCCCCTAAATCTGAGGGTATTTCTGAAAGAAGGAAACCTCAAAATATGTGTGATTTTCCAAATCTGATGGGGTTTAACTATAGAAAAAATCTTAGGATGTTAGAAGAGAATAGAATAGAATAAAACTTAATTGATAATAAATATACAAATAAAGGTTTTAAAAGGCATTGACATAGTGTCGTCATCCAATATATTAACAATATAGTTTCCAAATATGTTTTTCTTTTTTAAATATAGTAGTATAATTTGAATTAAAATCTGCGAGCAAAGTTTTCCTCTACTTTAATGAAATTCCTATAAAAAGAGCTAATTTTTTTCAGCTGCATATATCAGTACACTAACAATATTATTTCGTTAAAAACAACTTAAAATACATATTAAATTAATCGAAAATACAATCAAAAAGAGGACTACTGATTTTCTATTATATTCAACTCATTTTGTTGTTTATTTTCAATTATTGTTTAATAATCGACAAAAGTAAAAACAATAAAAAGTCGTTTAAAATAACCCTCAAATTTTTACTGACTAAAAGTTAGAAAAAACTACTTTTGTGGTTTGTTTTTCAAATTGAAAGTTTTTTTATTTGTATGGAATTACAAAACAAAACACAACACATGCAGATGTACATATTTTTATTGGCTTTGTGTGTATGTATATTTGAATAGTTTCTTGTAATTTTTATTGAAATAATTTTGTATATATACAAACTATTTTGGTAAAAAAACACAAAGGAATTATACAAATTTCTATTTTTTGAACTAGAAAACATAAAATTTTACATTGAACTGAAAATATCAACTACTGAATGTCTGTAAATTTTTATAGTTTGTTTTTTGAATGACTGATTTAAATAGTTTAAAGATATATTTCTATGAATTTCAATTGATTCTTCATTTAAAAACAAACTTTACGTATTATTTTTGAAATAAACTACAGTCGGTAACGCAAAGTATATTATGAGTGTAGCTCCATTTAATACATTTATTAAATAATCTTCATCGAACTGTATCCTTCCCTTAAATCTAAACCTGAATTCCCTAACAACTGGGCATTTTCCCATAAAATACAACAAATTTTTTGATCTACATTATTGAAACTATTTTTTCTTAAAGGTAATACATCCACATGGGCTCTCAGTAATGCTGATAATTTAGCTATTTTAAGATTTTCATCTATAATATATCCAGATCCCAAAACTGGGTCTAATTGTCTATAAATGCGAGTTGCGCTTGTTGAGGCACTTTCTACAATTTTATTGTGGTTTTTAATTTTGAGTTGCGCCATAAAATCACAGCTTGTTGCAATCCACTCAGATTTATACATTTCTGTACTAAAACAGATGTCCAAATCCTGTTCGATTTTATTTATTTCCTTAGCCCAAAAAAATTTTTACTGCAAAACTAATTTAGAGAGTTTGCGTGGCAGTCTTGCAACATTATAGTTGTGAAGAACATTTCCCAGATAGTTAAGGTGTATACTTAATGTGTAAAAATGGCTATTTTCAGCTCCTGTTTCTAATGCCATTGCATAATTGGGCATGTTTTCTGGAAGTTTCAGAATTCGCTTTAGGATGCTAGTATTGGTTTCTATAGAAAAACATTACAGCTTTTAGGGTATTTTTGTTTAGCAAATCCCTTAAATTCAAAGAACTTTTTCTTAAGTGGTAACATTGAATCCAAAGAACTTTTTCCTAGAAAAACAGTCAAATTTTAAGTACTTTTTACACAGAATATTTTTTTGCTAGAATAAAAAAGTGCTTAATTTCTGTTAAAAATTAGAATTCCCTTAAGATTGGAAAGACTTTTTCCATAGATTTGTTTCCCCCATATTCAAAGTATTTTTCTTTAGAAAAAACTCTGAGATTCTGTCGCCCGTTTTGTTTAGAACAACCAACTCTTTTCTATAGGAATACTCACATTCTGAGGACTTTTCTTCCAAACTTCGAAATTTCGTTCTGAGCGACCAGGTCATCGTCAGCGTCCTTCTAAACCACCACTTCTAATTCAATAACTGCGGAAAAGTAATTTCTCATAGCAATTTTCCTTAGAGTGTTATATAAGCCTGTTCAGACCATTAGTTGTTGTGGAATAGGTGGTTCATAAGGAGGCTGACGATGTCCTGGTCGCTCAGGTCGAAAGTGTTCACTCCATCTAGCGCTGATCCTCACAATTGTTTCCATATTTCCTCCTCCTCATAACCTATTTTCCTGGCATCAACACAATGCACTGCATTCATAGGGGGCAATCCCTGAGGGTTGATACATAAAAAAACATATATAAATTGGTGTTTGCTACTCCATAGCAACATTTAATTATGATCTCGATCTTGATAATTCTAAAATATATAATTAAAACATAGAAATCAATATAATATATCCAAAATTTACATAAAAATGTTAGTTTTATTTTTTCCTAAAATATTCCACAAAAATATATTTCGTGAAGCTGTAATATTTTTGTGATACGAATATTGTTGATCTGGAACGATGAATAAATTGTTTACCAATTTCGATGTTTTCATAATTTGGTTGATTCTAAGGTAGTCGACAAAACTAAGTTGTAAAATACTTTTTTTTGTCAACCTTTTTCTAAATCAAACTTTTCTCCAATATAAATATTCAGAGAAGCAGTTTTTTTTTTGCTAAAATAGCTACAATAAAAGGTCTACTAAAGATATTGTTACGATTTTAAAGTCATTGATTTATTTCCTTTAAAAAATCTAGTTATTTTTATATTGCAAATAAAAAACACAGTTGAAATTTTTTTTATTTATACAAAAACTAAAACAATTACACAAGAGACTTTATTGAAACTCTGTTAAGATACACTTTAACAGATTACACAATTTATTCATTTAATCACCAATGCTGCTTCTTCAGCGTTTTATTATCAACTAACTGATTTGTTGGCGCTAATAAATATGCTTATTTATAAGAATAACTTGAAAGTGGCAGCATTGTCCGGAAGTTGTATACCGGAAACGTCTAGTGTGTTCTTTGCTAAGTCGAGCTTGCCAGAATAAAGCATTAATGCATCACTAATTGTGATGAAGAGTTGCCATTGATGGCAACTGCTTTACATTTCGGGGCTGGTATATGGGAATTTCTGTTTGTACGAGTGAATGGACCACTCACAATATTATTTCTTTAAAAACAACATAAAATACATATTAAATTAATCGAAAATACAGTCAAAAAGAGGACTACTGATTTTTCGATATTCCGCGTAGAGGGCATACTCTTGCACTTACCAAAATTTATTTTGGTTTCAATTATGCATCGTAGTCCATTTATTTGAAATGTTAGAAAAAAATTGGATATTTTTGACCACCTTAAACTTAAATGCAAAAGCTTAAAAAAAATATTTTTATTTAAAAAGTGTTTTGGGTATTTTTTTTTTATTGGCTAGCATTAAGATTTTATGACCATATTCGCAATGATAATGATAGGTCGCAACCGCTATGGATAAAATTTTTCAACGAAACTGAGATTTTGTTTTATTTATATGAAAGACATAATCACAATAACCACAAAATATAAAGAGTCTAATCAAGGACCCTTGAAACCAGGATGAACAAACTACATTTTTTTAGCCACGCATGATGCCATGGTGCCATGGTGCCATGATGCCATGATGCCAAATGACGAAACTACAAAAAATTCTTAGGCGACACCATGCAATTCTTAGGCGATTTACAGAAACATTTAGCCAATTGCAATGGTACAACCCCAAGTACAGTGATTGTATTGTGAATGCATACATGCTTGAATTTTTTTTTCCAAACATTCAACAAAAACACAATATTAATTATTATTATAACAAACAAATGGATATTTGATTTTTTTGCTTAAGACAACAAACAAAACAATGGTAAACGTGAGTATGAAAGAGACAAAAAACACAAAACATGTATACATTCACAACACAATCACTGTACTTGGGGTTGTACCACTGCAAGTGGCTAAATGTTTCTGTAAATCGCCTAAGAATTTCATGATGTCGCCTAAGAATTTTTTGTAGTTTCGTCATTTGGCATCATGGCATCATGGCTCCATGGCACCATGGCATCATGCGTGGCTAAAAAAAATGTAGTTTGTTCATCCTGGTTTCAAGGGTCCTTGGTCTAATAGTTTATTCCCATAATCAGTCGGTAAGAAAATCTGTATAACTTAAGATTTGCAATACATGTCCAACTTTAATTTAATTTCGTGAAAATTACAGATGTTCTTATTGTAGTACACTCCTTGTTCGTCCTAATTGACTGACTTAAAATTAATATTCAGTCCTGTTCTTAGTTCTGAATCCACATCATTAGTCATGCATTATAAGATGTTAAAAAAAATAAAATTTCAAATTTATTCGATCATTCCACTCGTTTCGTTGGTTTTATTTCCACTTCCTCAGAAGTGTCAATTTTGTCATTTGTATATATTACAACATTTTTCGTAATATCAAAATAACCAAATCTTTGAAAAATTAACCACAGTTTCTTTGTATTTTACCTATAGATTATTATGAGTGTAATTACTTGTGCTCATTATACCCTCCACCATATATGGTGAGGGTATATATCAGTTTGTCATTTCATCTGTAATATGTCGAAATATAGGTTTGAGACCCCATAAAGTATATATATTCGTGATCCTTATGCAATTTTAAGTCGATTTAGCGATGTCCGTCTGTCTGTCCGTCTGTCTGTCTGTTGAAATTGCGATCACGACGCGAAGACGCAAGCGGGGGTGCCTATTTTTACCCAGATTATTGAATATCCTCCCGAGCAGTTTGGTATTTAAAATGAGCAAAATCGGTTAAGCGGTTCAAAAGTTATGAGTGAAAATGTGAAGGTACCTCTCAATTTTCCATACAAATTTGTACAATTTTTCTGTATCTATTTTTGTTTTCTGTTAAGTAAGTAAAAATGTTATTAAGTCTTCTTATTTTTCGATTACATTTATTGTCTTACATACTATGAGAATAATTTCATTTTAGAGCTATATGTGTGTTACTCTTAATAACTAAGTTAACGTTAAAAGCAACAATGTTAAAGTCGCTAACAGAGCAGACCTCTGTAAATAACATTACTAAAACTAAATAACAAAAGTTCGTTACATAAATTGACAAAACATATTCATATTACAGTTCATGCAAAATTTAGTATATACGTATATCATCTTCAGCCCCTATGGTGGAGGGTATTCAAAGATTCGGCACAGCCGAATTTAGCCCTTTTTTACTTGTTTTTATTGTTTTTTATAAATAAAAACCAGACCAACATTCAATATAAAATTTGAGTAGCCATTTGCTGAAAAGTAGCTTTTTTTATGTTGCCAGTTAGTTAAATTTGTACTATTTTCCAACACTACAAATATGCATATAACTACATAACCTCTAAATAAGGGTATAGGTTGCGCAAAATTGGTTATTTTAATGTATTTTATTGTTGTTGATTAAACATTTAATCACATAACCTGATAAGCAGCCTATCGTGAACAACTTTAATAAAATAAAATAAACCGCGTTAAACTTACAGAATTTTTTTTTTAACTTATTGCTACTAAATTGCTTTTGCTGGACCAAGCGAATACAATCAGATATCAGAAATACTAAAAAATATTCCACATTTGGCGCTAAGGCAAAATAAAAAATAAATAAATAATTAATGAAATAAATAAATAAATAAATAAATAAATAAAAAAAATAAATAAATAAATAAATAAACAAATAAATAAATAAATAAATAAATGTAGAAAAAATAGTTAAGATTAGCCGCATGCATACTTTGAACTTTATTTAATATTTTTTTTTATTAATTTGTTATACATGTTTAATATTAAAAAGTCATATTTTTACCTTAATACTTTGAAATTATTGAGGATTTTATTAAAGTTAATGTTTTGCACAAATGGCATTAAAAATACCAAAATCAATAGTGATTTTTCTAAGAAAGTGGTGGTGGAATATATCGCGCCTTTTAGGTATTGACAATGTGTTAAATTTAGTGGGAAAATCACTGTATGTTGATTACAGGTAAATTAGAAATTTCTTATACGCAGAGACAAAATAAAAACGTCTCTTTTAATTTGCCTTTTTGTTCCTACACTCAGAATATTATGTTTTATTGTTTGTAGTTTAATAAAAAAAAATCAATTCAGTTCAAAATATAAGAATACATTTATATTTCAAAGAAATATTTACCGATTGCCACAAAACGGAAATGTGTGGTTCATTTGTTTCCATTACAGTTATTACAAATTTAAATTTGGTTTGCTGTCTGTTTCAAAAAAATATTAAATAAATCAAATTATGTTTTTTATTTAAATTGTTTGTTTATATTTATACACAATTATTTCAAGCTGAATTACAAGAACTTCATAAATACACGCAAAAGCCCATTTACAGAACATGTATTTACAGACTGTGTGAGTCTACATTTTGTAGATTAAAAAACAAACAAAAATACAACCAACGGAAGTAATTTTGAAATAAATTTTTAATCATTTATTTTTACGGATTTGGTAGGTAAAATTTTAATATTAATTTTTAACTGATTAATCATTTGTTTTTATGTAAAATAAACACATGTGCAGCAATTCATTTATGTTTTACATATCATTTTTATAAAATTTTGTTTTTTAAAAATCTGTTTTTAGTCTCATTATTTTTGTCAATATTGGTAACCACTTATTGTTTAAATTTTCTTAACA
This sequence comes from Eustalomyia histrio, assembly GCA_949748255.1. Taxonomy (NCBI): domain Eukaryota; kingdom Metazoa; phylum Arthropoda; class Insecta; order Diptera; family Anthomyiidae; genus Eustalomyia; species Eustalomyia histrio. The sequence goes on along the minus strand of OX456523.1, from coordinate 76,676,510 downwards.
TTATGTGGTTATATAACCGCAATTATGGTGATAATTTTCTACGCTGGGGTGCTTAATTCAACACTAAATAGATCAATTATACAATATTTGAATCTGGTCGTTTAACAATTAATATAATATTAAACCAAGTCACGACTTTTAAACGACCCTCTATTCATACTAATATCTGTATGCAACGACGCTTTACATCACTAAACCGGTATTCAACCTTGCTTATCGTATTATTATTGATATTTATCACTTATACGTAAAAAGTTTATTTTCAAAATTATTGTGTGCTCAAAAGATTTCAAAGAAATTTGACATATTACCTGTAGCTTAAAATAAAATTGTAAAAATTGACAATTTGGTAAAATTTCCGATATTGTTCCATTTGTTATTTCTGAAAACGCCATCGTAAAGCACTTGTGTTCGGCATTAAATGCATTTTCAATTTCTGCTGAACGATTTTTAAATCTGACATATGCTGGACTGTATTTAATTCTGATATTGACTCAATTTTGACTCGATATCTTTTAGGCTATGAAGTGGGTATTAACCAAATCCGATTATATCTCATAATATAAAATTTTATAAATTGTATAAAAAAGCTTTTAAATTTGCGTAAATACAAAAATAAGGAGAAAAATTCAATTCAAAAAATATTTACATTCTATAGTTGTATTTATTTACATGATTGTGTTTGTTTACATGATATGTACTAGTTTTACTAGAATTACTCAAACATACGTCCGAGTATACAAAAAAAAGTAATAATTACAATAGCAAAAAAGTTAAAAGGAAAAATTTCTTCCAGCAAAAACGCGTAATATGTTTTATTTAATAAAAAAAAAATAAAATTGAACATATTTTATGCGCATCGTTATTGAAGTAATTAACTTTTGTGGTTTGCTTTAAAAAGTGTACTCCGTGTATATATTTTTACGGTTTTTGAATATTTTTTGTTCGTTTACTATTTTTACAATATTTTCGTTTGAGTACTTTATTTATATTCTGACAATTTTTATTTTTTCTTACTAGTTTTACTTGAAATATATACACCTAATGTGACTAAAGTTTGTGAGTTATATATCCTATACATAGTTTTGGAACTACATACCTATAATTCCGTTCTGAAGTCTTATTTTCTGAAGATATATATTTTTGAGGAAATAACATATTTTCGATTTATCATATTTTTTTTTTTAATATTAAAGGTTCAAATTCGGAAGAGTTTTGGTATATAAATTGATACCTTGCAGGATGGCATGTGAGTTTCATAAAAATCTGATTATATCTCTCCATATAAAACTCTATAAACTGGGAACATGTTATGTCTGTTAATAAGGAATATGAAATTAAACAATTAAAAAATAAAAACCATTTGGTTAAAAAAAAAATAAGTTTTACATGAAATTTAATATCTTTGCAAAAGTATTTTCTGATATCTTTACTTAAAAATTATTTAATACGAGGGCGGATCAATAAGTCCGTGACTTTTCGAACTTCCCTCGTAGTTATATGAAATGCAACACTGCTCCCATCAAATACCACCTGTTAATAGACTACTGTCAAATTTTGAGCACGCTCCGTCATTTACTTTGCTTTTAACAGCTGTTTAAAACATACAACCTCAGGGATTTTTTAAAAATGGAAAAAAGTGAATTTCGGGTGCTCATTAAACATTATTTTTTACGAAAAAAACCGTCAATCAAACCATGAAAAGCTTGATTAAAACTCTGCCCCCAGTGACTATTTCCTATTTCCAAACCTAAAGAAATGGCTCGGTGGAAAGATACAAAAATTGGAGAAACATTGGACTAAGTGTATTAAGCTAAAAGAAGATTATGTTGAAAAATATATTTTTTTTTGCAAAAAAAAAAACTGTGTTTGATTCAAAAAGTCACGGACTAATTGATTCACCCTCGTAGATGCATTCCAGAAAAATTTCATAGCTTTTATGCAAAAAAATCATTAATATCAAGAAGATTCTCTAAGTGTAGGATAAAGTAAAATACTCTGGAACCTTTTTTGGAATCAAGATATTTTTTTTATAAAAACACCAAAAAAAAACTTTCCTTAGAACAAATAATAATAGTTTTGGTAAGAAAATAAATGTGGAGTGTTTTGTTGGTCTTCAGGATCCTTTTAATTTCTTTATCTGTTATCCTTCTTATTTTTTTTTGTTAACACATCGAAAAATGATACTTGAACTTATTGTTGTTGGTAAATATAGGCACTATATAATATATTTATATAAATGTTAAACTATACTCAAAACATTTTTAAAGTATCTGAATTTTAAATGAGTAACTGAATTTTAAATGCTTAAAGAGTTAATATACAAAGAAATATATTTCTTAACATTTTTTTTTACATTTATTTAAAAAATAATTAAATTACATATAAACCCGCATTTTCTGTTCAGGTAGAACAATATTTTAAATAAATATATAAAAAGTAAGAATTTTATTTTTTGGAATTTTAAATACAAAATATAAAATAATTTTGTAAATATTTTCATTTAAAATGTTTTGGTTTAAAAAACCTTTTTATAGTTAAAAAAACAAATTAAATGAGAAGTTATTTATTTTTAAAGACATATAATTAAAAAAAATGAAATAAATGAAAACATAATTAGTTGACTTTAACATTAATAAAGGAAATAACATTTGCTTTTATAGATTTGTGGCTAGTTTTTTAACAGTTAAAATAAATGAATTAGATAACATATATTTTTACGGATATTGTTAGTTAATTTATCATATAAAAATAATTTAAAAGTTCTTTTGGTTTAAATGAATGACCAGATTCAAAGTGAAGTTTCATTTATTTTACATTACATTTTGAGATAATTTAAACTACTATCTATTCTGAGTGTATCTGTAAGAGATACTTAAATATACTTAGTATACAAATAATTTAGGAATATGGATATGTAGGAGGTATATAAGTACGTGCTGTCTGTGGTCGATTTAGTTTTGGCGTTTTTTATTAAGTATTTTTCTTTTGTTTTTTTTTACCTTCCGTCAGCTGTCTTTTCTTTTGTTCTCTACTAAGCTCGCTATATTTTCATCTCCTTCTTCTTCTTCCTTGACTACTACTGCTTACTATACTGTTCATTTATTTCTTCATTTTTCACGTGTATGTGTATAATTTTTATTTATTTATTTCGTGCTTTGTATAAAACAACACGCACACTATATAAGTCTATACACACACATATATAAGTACATACAAAAGAAAACATACAATCATACGTGTTAGCTTTTCAATACAGAGAAACATTTTAAAGGCAGTGAAAGAAGTATTTGTTGTGGACACTTCCCAATATACCATATAGCAATCAAACTGCAATACAATTTGAGAATAAGCTTATATAAATAGTGTGTTTTAAGCTTTTATTAATTTCGTTTATTATAATGTTTTTAAAATGTGAATTCACAAGCAGTATTTAACAATGCTTGAGAAAAGATTATTATACATAACTGTTTCTAAAGTATACTTATAAGTAACATACACATATTGAACAACGCAATATGACGATTGATATAGAAGTATTTTTCAATAGATTCTAGTCTTGTTGTCTTTGTTCTATGCATACAACAAGTGCCGTTATTTTTTTTTTTTTAATTTGTCAAACGTGTTTTGCGTGTACATTTGGTTGTAAATTTTATAAAGTGAACGTGTAATTGCATATTAAATTTAATTATTTGTATAATAATTTTTATTTGTGCTTAAAATTAAAACAAAAAATAAATGAAATTAAAAATAATTATGATTTCTCTTTTTCAACACCTAATGAAGCTTATTCTGCAATTATGTAAACAAGCTTATAGAAATATTGAGTTAAATAAGCTTTTCTATACGCATGTTACTACAATATTATTTTTGTAAGCTTATTCTACAATTGCAAGAATAAGATTATAGTAATCATACACACATAATATTTTCACGAGGGTTCCGTTTTGATTTTTCTACAATTGTTACGATAGCTTTTTCAATATATTCTCAAGTCTTTTTCAAGCTTAAGGCTTGTGTTTGTAAGCTTATAATAATATTTTTCTCAAGTCATTTGGTATGTTGGGTTAATATGTTGCCAATCGAATTCTGTCGGTTACAACAACTATCTTTGTGTGAAATTATTTTTTTTTGTCTCTATCGCCTGCACCACAAACAGTTAAAAATTTTGAATTTATATATTTTTTTCGAAAAACAAATAAAATTCCAACATAAGACTTTCTTTGATTCAAAAAAACTTTGGTCTACAATTTTAACCTATTTTTCAAAACATTTTGAACTTGCTGAATAGATTTGTGATTTATTGATTATCCCTATAATGCTCTTTCTTCAGATATCGATAATATTTATACTATACATTTGGCATTGACAACTTGCAATGGAAAATATACTAAAATTTTGATATCGCTTTATTTAGGCGATATAGCACAATAAAGTTTGAAGACGAATTAAGAACTCCACTAATCAAATAGTTTCGGTTTTTGTTATAATTAACACTATCAGTAAAATAAAATTACATATCGAAAATTGCTGCTCTAGTGCTATTATTTTAGAAGTTACAGCGATTTTCGCTTTTTGGATATTGCGAAATTTAGCGAAATTGACACTAAACATTATTAAATATTATAGAAATTGATTCCACTTACTACAAAATCAGAGTACATTAGCTGTGCTTAATTTAGTTAGAGTTAATTTTTGAGTTAGAGAGATGTTCGTAAAACGTATCTGACGGTGTCCTGAGAGTCTTGGTGCTAAAATAGTAACACATTATGAAAGTAGAGGCTCTTAACTTCCTTTGTTATTATCAACGTAAATATACTTTTGGCGATTTATTAAATATTTTTCCTGTTTTAAATTTTTTTTAATTTACGAAATTTTGACTTTACATTCTTCTCGCTTGAAAGTCGTTCGTTAACAAAAAAGTTTAAAGACATTTTATTTGTTATCGATTCCAAATAATTGCTTTAATAAAAACAACTGCATTTTAGAGGTCTTCGGCAATAGAGGATTCAAGTACCTTGTATGAATATAATGGGTCTGTACGAGGTAATTTTGGATAAAATGAGAGTAAGCAAAAAATTCTCTCACAAAACCATCAAAATGCCCATATTACTGCGAACGCACAAAACCACATTTCATACCCAAAAATAAACGTCAATTTTATTAATGTTAAAAAACAGCTTAATTAATAAATATATTTGAAATTGCAAATATCTATTTACATTTTAAAATGTATTTTTCATTATTAAGAAGAAAAGTTGTTTATAGTAAATTTTTACTTAACTTTAATATTTTTTTCAAAAATGCAAAACAGTTAATTTATTAGCAGCAGCCGATGATTTGACAAATATACCGTTTTACCCAAACAAAAAGTACGGATAAGTCCTGGTAAAAAGAGAAACATAATTACTCTCTCATGAACGCTCTCATTTACCCAATTTTTGTTACAAGAAACGCTTTCTGGTAAGATTGGGTTTCCGCGGGCAACCTAATTTTAATTTGTACAATTTATTTTTTTGAATTGTAGAAATACAATTTTTAAAAATGCAATTTTGATGTTCTCAACAAGATTATACTGAAAGGTAATGTCATTTTATGAGGAATTCATATCAATAAATAATGAAAAAGATTTTGAAAAAGTTGTCCGAAATATTGACCCATAAATTGTTTTCATTTGTGCCATTTAAAAACCGAAATATAAACTTACAAACATACTTAAAAAAAATTACATTGTCAAATAAAAATAATAAGTTTTGACACCGAAATATATGCAGTAAACTCTAGAAATAGGGTCTTCTACATATATAACTGCTTATTTATTTAGATATCAATAATGAGCACTCATTATAGATATTTTGCTGGAAGGGTATTCATTTCATTAATATTTATTCGATAAAACGAAAAATGTTCCAGAAATAATAATTTAAAATGCGCAAATTTCGAATAACATGTAATTCGAATAATTTAATTCAATTAATCGAATTTGGTAAAAAAAAAATACAAAAAAGTTTAATGAATATTTCTTCAAGATTTTTTACGGGTTGATTTGAAGCGAATGCATTAATAACAGTACTTGTCAAGGTTTTTTTATAAACTTCTCCAAAAACTTCTTTAAAATGTTACATCGGATTGCCTTGCCAGTTGATGGCGTTTCCTTTTTTATAACCCCATGTAAAATTCGAAATATATATGAACATACATGATCATACATGGGTGTTTTTTAGAGGTTGAGAATTTTGATTTATACTTAAGCACAAACTTACGATATTAAAGAAAAAACTTTTTATTGCAATTGAAAGTATATTTAAATACTTAAGTCTCATTATTAAAATTCATTCTCTTGTATGGACCAATTTAGGAACAAAAGTGGTGAAAAGTTTTATGTTTTTTAGACTGGCGTAATTTTATCTACTGCCCTTCATTTGCAATACGAATTAAAAGTCATTTTTTATGAAGAAATTTTTAGTTCAAGATTATCTGAAAAATCATTAGGGAAAGGTTATTTTCTCATGATGGAAAGAAATAATAAAAAATAAAAAAAAATTTAAAATTTGTCCTTAAGAATGCGTTTTAAAAAAGGTGTTTGTGGTGTACATGTGTCCAAAATTCTTTTTAAATAATAAATGCCAAATAATAAGCTGTCAAATAAAAATTTAAATCAATCATTTTGTATGTCTTTATGCGTTTTATATTAAATAAAACCTCTGAAAAAACGCTCTTTATATTATGCCTGGATCAATATATATTGACCATGAATGATTTCATATATAACCATATATCTTCAAATCCGAAATATTAGGGTATATACGGTCAAATACCCTAAAAATTGGGCCAGATATGGTCATAAATAAGCACGCATGAATAATATATTGTATGATCATAGACGTTCATATATAATCATATACGGTCATATACTCTCAAATTTCGGATCGGAAGATATAAAGTCATAGAACGGAGTATATATGGTCATATACTAAACCATTCATAAACTTATATGACAACGTACAAGTCCATGTATGATCATGTATGTATGTAGATAGTTGTACATATACGCTGCAAGAAAAAAAATTGTTCACCTTCTCAACCGCTGTATTACAAAAATGTATAAAACGAGTAGTTAACAAAATAAATAGTTATTCGTCTGTTGATAAGCAGTTTAAAATGAGTGGTTACAGGTTTGCAACTAATAGGGCTTACTCATATATTTTTTAGTAATTAAAAAATATATAGTTACCAATATCACATTATTTTTGAAATTAAATAACTAGCACTAATGGCGAATAATAAGTAGTAAAAAATTTTAGTTTCATTATTTAACCACTTATTTGGTAATAAAATATTTTTCTGAGCAACTATGAATATAATTTTGTATCAATATAAAATTAGAAAAGACATAAAAACTATATCCTGGTTACTCTTTACCATATAAAAGATACACTAAAAATGTTTGTAAAAATAAAAACGAAATGTTAACCATAATAAAATATCTTATAAATTCATAATTTTTCTTTATTTTTTTTTTGCTTCGTTGTACCTTTTTTTGGCATCGTTTCTCGTTGAGTTAAGTCAATCAGTTAGTGGGTTGTCATTTGTTCGTCCTACCTTATAATATTAAATATTCTGATGAAAGGCACAATTTTTCTTTCGTATTCTGTTATATATATGTACCTATTTATGCTTGTTTGTTCTTATATATTCATGTACATATGTATATGTGTTGTTTATATGTACTACTTAAAGTACATACTTACCTACTTATGTACAATATTTGTATTTACTTTACATTTTATGTATGCCAAGTACTCGCTCATTTCAATTCATTTTTTTTAAGAATATGCTTTTTTATTGTATTTAATAACATTCAGTTCAGTAGGTCGATATGATTTAAGAGAAATATTTTAATATATAGAAATATAATAAAATAAAATTGAAAGACTTCGGATTATTTTTCAGTTAACAAATTCTTTGGGGACATGATCAAATAGTTTTCCTGCGCAAAAGCTCTAATACGATTAATACGAGGGCAGATCAATAAGTCCGTGACTTTTCGAACTTCCCTCGTAGTTTTATGAAGTGCTGAATTCGAATCTGGCATGAAAATTTTTTTTCAAGAGACCGTTTTGGACAAAATGAGGTTTTCATATTTAAAGGTGACATCTTCTTCCTTAAAACGTATTGTTTATTTTTTAGATATAGACTTAAAAACCATAAAATTTATTAAAAAATATAAATTTACATAAATTAACCTATTCTCCAATTATTGGTATTTCCGATCAACTTTGAAAAAAAACTTCGTTAAATAATTCTGTACAGCAGATGCCAGCATTTATTTAATCAATATACTAGAAAATTGTCGATAAAAAGTGGTAACTACAAATATGGTTACCCTGACCATATTAAATTAGGGTTTCGTAGAACCAACCGAATGTGTATTGTTTCGATTGTAAATAAAACTAATATTTGTTTTTCTAACAATTTCATTTAAATTCAAAATTAGCCATCAAAATTTATAAGTGTCAAAACTAGCAATCAAAATTTGTAAGGGTTTGTGATGTAGTGCGTAGAGAGACAGACCAATACACCGAATTTCCGAGTTTAAATCCCGGAAAAGGCAAACATTTCAAAAAAAATATATTTTTTTAATTAAACAAAATATTCAAATGTTTAAAAAGCAAATAAAGCAAAGAAAAAAATTTTTAAATTGTTTCCAACAAGCTTTATGTGAGAGCCTGTATTATAAGACTCATTAGCTAAGTGGGTAGAGCTCTTGTCGGAGAATCTGATGGCCTGGATTCAAATTCCGGCATAACATTCCCAACTCCCAAAAAATTAGTTATCGAACACAAATTTCAAAAAAGCAATTTAAATAGAAAAGTATTTTTTTTCTTATCTGATTTGGATACAGCGTACTATTGTTAGAAAATATGCATTTTAAGAGAAGGTTCTGCAAAAACTTAAATTTTGACAATATTTTCAAGGCTAACACAATAATTGACAGAATCCAGTTGGTTCTCATATTAATTATTATATTTGAATGTAAATCAATTTTTCTCACAGTATGAGATCAACGCCACTAAATATCATGTCTATATTTTAAATTAATACGAGAATAAAAAACAAACTTAATTCAACCACAGCCTGAATTGCATCATATGTATACTTAATACTATATAATAGAGGCCGAACCGCTACTAAAAATCATGTAAAATAAATCAAATGTGTGAATATCACCCACATACTCTAAACGTACGTATTATAATATTTCTATGTTGTATACTTTGAGTCAACATAATCATACTAGAAGTACACAGCTCCCTCCTTTAAAGACACATTTTGTATAGTTTAAAATATAATTTTGTTTTGTCTTTTATCAAAAAAGTTTCGTATGGAAAAAAATTAATCATTTTTATTAACTTATCGGAATTTAAGTTAATAACGTATTTGTCGAATTTTGAGAATTGTTGCTACCAAAGTAAAAACCTTTACAAACAAGTAAAAAAGGAATACGTTTCACCAATATCCTGAAGAATGTTCTCTACTGTTTTTGCTACGAATAATGTAAAAAAACTTTAGAAGTAATATTATGGAGATGAAAAATTTTTGAGATGAATAACTTTTTTGGATGTAAAAAAATTTTGTGGTGGAAAAAAAATTTTAAGGTGAAAACAATTTTTTGAAGTGAAAACAATTTTTTGTGGTGAAAAAAATTTAAGTGGTGAAAAAATTTTTTGAGGTCAAAAATATTTGAGGTGAATATAAAATATTTTGTTATGAAATTGTTTGGCTTAAGATCATAACTTTTAAAAAATAAAAATCCAAATATTTTGGTATTTTATTTTTAATATTTTATTTTTCCGATATTTCGATTTGCACCGCAAATCATCTTTAAGGAATATTTAAAATATATTTGACTGTCACTGTGTTGCAAATCGAAATATAGGAAAAATAAAATACAAAAATATTTGGATTTTTTATTTATAACAAAACAACACCAAAGGTCAACAATATTAAATATAATATAAAATATTTTTTTTTCTACACGACTGGTAAAAAAACAATTGAAAATATTTTACTTGCCTGTCGCTTCTATGATATTGTACTAAAATACAACAATTTGTATGGAATATTTAGAGGTACCTTCACATTTTTACGCATAACTTTTTAACCGCTGGACCGATTTTGCTCATTTTTAATACCAAACTTCTCGGGGGTATGTCTGCTTTCGTCTTCGCGTCGTGATCGCTATTTCAACATACAGACGGACATCGCCAGATCGGCTTAAAATTTCATAATGATCACGAATTTATATACTTTATGGGGTCTTATCGTAGATATACATTTCGAAATGTCACGATATATGAAAAAAGTATGCAATACTGATTAATTTAAATAAATTCGTTTTGGCTCAAATTTCGGAGCCTGGTATTGCAAATCCTATTTTTGTGATATTCGTATGCAAAACTTTTTTCGATTATTAAATCCAAACACATTTTTGAATTATTTTTTCTTTTCAGCTTTTTCCAAAAAAAATAATGGATTACGATTGAGGCTGTTCCTGTCTGCACAAGCTTTAGGTCTGCCTCGTGATATGCATACTATGCAAAACACCCATCCTGTTATTTTAATTTTTTCGGCCTAAAGTAGTTTATTTATTCATTTATAATTTATTACATTTATAGTGCCCCAGCGCCTTATATGCATTGTAGAGGCGATTAGGTATTATATGATACATATAGTTTACAATTATTTAATATAAATAATCAAAATAATATATATAAAAATAAGTTATTAAATTTAATTAGTTTTAATTGTAATTTTAATTTGTACAAGTGAGATCAATTCATATTTATACAAGTTCTTTAATATTTTGCAGTAAATAATCCTTTAACATAGTTTTAAATACTGAAATACTGTTTACACTTTTTATATTTACACTTTTTATCCTGTGCAAAACACCACAGAATTTTTACAGAAAGTTTAAACTTTTATACAGTGGCTCAAAGCTAATTTCTTGTGAGGAACATTTTTGAAAAACCAAACATAAAAGTGGTATTCTGAACTCTACAAATATATGATGCAGTTTTGTAGATAATTTAGTCATTGCCTGATTTATTGAAAACAAAAATAAACTAAACACACATAATTCTCATGTCACAGCTTATGTATGTTAATCTGTATGGCAATAGAACATTTAAAAAATATAAAAATTGTTGAAAAATAATTATTTAATATTGTAAAGGGTAGCCTTTTTGCTTTATTACAGTTATAAATTTGTATATTGTGGCGAAATTTTTTTCACTTTTCCTTTAGTGCCGCTTTCGAACTTTTGACAGAAATTTAATGCTTTCGAATACCCAGTTCTAGATGTTGGCAATTCTAAATTAGCCAAGCTTGCACTATACCGGATTTGGGATCGTTATCTTGGTAGAACGAAATGTGTCACGTATGTCCAAGTCTTAGGGTAAATTTCGCTTCAGCAAGTCTAGGTACATGTCCCCATCCATGTTTTACTGAGCCACGTATTTCGTTGTCATTTGATGCTAAAATAGTAAATTTGCTCTCATTAGTAAAAATAACTGTGTTCTAGAAGGAAATGTCTTTGTGTTCATAGTCTTTTGCGAAATGTATGCGAACTTTTTGATTTTGCTTAAAATAAACGGCTTGTTTCTTGCTGTTTGCTCATGAAAATTAGTATCCCTAAGTACTCTGCGTGCAGCTTCTGGATGACATTTTTTTTGTCAAGAAACATTTGCACATCCATGGCCACCACTGGAACACTTAACATGGGATCTTTGTTAATCTCACCTCTCATCATTTTATGTGGCCTTTCTTCCTCCATTGTGCACACGATTTTCTCGAACAAAACGGTGAAAAATATACTAAACTGTAGATAGACTAAAATCAACAACTTTAGCAAATTGTTTTCGTGTGAAGTGTTTAATAACTAACTCAAATCGCCTTTTCTATTGGAGTGCCTTGACACATCTTGTAAAAGTACGCAATTGTATCGGATTTTAAAACTTTTGAATACTCTTTCTGATATCATTATTGTTTATATCAGCACATAAACAATAATGATATCAGAATCCGTTATTTGAAAAAAGAAAATAATAAAAATCAGCACACGAAATAAGCTGTGATAAATCGTTCAGTATTGACATTTGTGTAAACTTTTTGGTGTTGCATATTGAAGACTATATTATCTACAAAACTGCTTGGTTTTTCAAAAATGATCCTCACACGAAATAAGCTGTAAGCCACTGTATATCTACATGAGAGTATATACCGAGCCCGCAAACAGAACGTCATTTTTGGCTGTCTTAAATATGATTTTCTTACATACGCGGTTATTTCTGACCACCACAGTTTTTTTAATTGCCAAAGAGGCCGTCAATAGATGGATTGATTTATATTTATTCTGTTCAATTTAGTTAAGTCTACGTTATACAAAAGAATAATGATGGTTTTGAAGCTTAAATAATTTATATTGATGCAACAATACAAAAACACATAAACAACAAATAATAAATTGCATATGACAGACTCATTACAACAAAGCAACATGACATTTTTTAATAAACTTTTTCAACAAAAAATTACAAAAAAAATAGTAGAAAAGCCAATGAATGATACGATTTAAACAACAATAAAAAATGCTATCACTAGGCGGGGTTTATTTTTGTCGTGTTTTTTTTGTAAAAATTTAAGTTATTTTGAATTATGTTTTTATTGTTGCAATTTATTTTAAAGATTATCCAACAATGTTGCATTTTTTAATAAAATTATTGCATAAAAATTAATTAGAGAGTATGAATTTTAATTTTCTTTTTGGTTATCTTTACAGTTTGTGCTAAAGAACATTTGTTTAGCTATTAGAATAATATTTGGAAATCCTAAAAAACATCTACCGCTATAATATATATCGTCACATAAAATGCAAAAGGGCGTAACCAACAACATTTTCAGAACCGTTTTTATTAATGATTAAATTTTGAAATTCTACGATAAAAATATCAATTTTGTGAATAAAATTCAAATGTGATATATTTTTAATTTCCCGGGTTTTTTTTTGTTTCTTTAAAAAATTTAAAAATTGTTTTGAGCGTTTATGAGGAACTGCATTCAACTACAATTTTACACAAATTTCTATGGGTCTGTGATCAAAACTATCAGTTTTTCTTTAAGATTTGTTAAAATGTCTGATGGCGTCCAAAAAAAGTTTGAATTCGCAAGCTCCACAACCCTACAAATATGCCACTATCGAAAAAATATGGTCTGCCAAAGAAATTTAAGAAAATAATTTTAATTAGAGGTAGCACATCGCCATTGAAGTTTCATAGTTGTACTTGTTCTATTATTTTAAATATTTTAAAAATTAAGAAAAAGAAAATATAATAATTTGAATCGCGATTAATCAAATCTAATATATTTTTGGGCGTACATTAAGAATATGTAATAAAAATAAATTTCGCGAAAAATTCATACAAAATATGTTCCACTTTTATCAAAAAAATGCTTATATTTGGCTCTGCGCAAAATTCTTTTTTGAATAATTATATGTGTACGGAATGTCTTCTTATGGGAGACCGGGTTTTGGTTAACTATTTTATTTTAATACGCTAAATAATAGCGATGTACTAAAAAAATCAAATTTTACTTACAGTTACACGGATAACTATTATCCAGGGACAGAAAAAAAAAATTTACATCAAAAAAGCACACAAAAAAAATGATCGTAGAAAATTTTGGTTCTTATCATTATGATACATAGGTGATGTGCATGCAAATTTTTGTATGACTTTTAAATTTGTGCCTTTTTTGATAAAAGTCACAACATAACTTTTAATTTTGACTTTTATTTTTTAAGGCAAAAATTAAAAATTATTTTTGACTTTTATTATTTTACTCAAAAAATAAAAGTTATTTTTTAACTTTTAATATTTTAAGGCAAAAATAAAAGTCATGAATTAAATATTTATTTATTTATTATTTATCTATGGAATTTTATTCCTTACAGACATTTTAAAAAATATTAATATTAAAATAACTTAACTAAGAGTTTAAAAAATTATAATTTTTATTATTCTAGGATTAAGTGAAAAATCTATAAATCTATATAATTGCCCAGCAAAAAAAAATGGTAGTCATTCTGTGACTATAACTTCTTTCATTGCTTCCTAAACTTCAGTTGACATTCTTTTAGGTTTTTTTGGTGTTATTCTAAGGCACTTCCAAAAGAATTCATATGTTCATATTTCAAATGTAGTGATTTGAATATAAACCCGATGCATATCTTAAAAAATCACTCTTCATTACTTCTAAAGCATAAGATATAGTATATCGTATATTTTTTTGAATCTAAAGCATTAATTCAAATTGGGAAAATAGTTGTGATGAACTTTTTTAATGTTTTTACTAAATCATTTTTTATATTTTAGTTTAAAATTTCATGAGGGTTAAAATTTATGCAGTTTTGCAATTTGTATAAAAGTTTTGAAAAATCTAGAAAAACAGATTTTTTTTGACCTTAAATTAAAACTAGCTGGCCTGTCATTTGCATTTTTTCAGCCTTAAATATTTATGACGACGCAATCTGTGCATTTTTGAATTATGTATTTTATTTAACACTACATCATTTTCAGTTTTAATTCAGAATTTACCAAAATAATGTTAAAATTGTGTAAAAATTATTTTAAATTGCCCAAAAATTTTTTAAAATTGTGCAAAAAATTGTTCAAAAATATTTTAAAATTGTCTAAAAATGTTTCAAAATTGTTCAACCAGTTTTTAAATTATCCAAAAATATTTTAAAATTTGTCTAAAAATTCATTAAAATTGTTGAAAAATGTTTCAAAAATGCTTTTTCACTAATGCAGAATTATTTATTTGTTTTAATAAAGAGTAATTGTCTATTAATACGTACATTTCGCTTCTTTAAACTTATTTTTCTGCATTCTCATGAATTAAATTTTCATTAAAGAATAAATATTACAAAGTATACGAACATTTTCCACTCATGCATCAGAATATCTAATCATTGTATTATCATGGCTTCCTTAGAGTAAAGTATGAGTAATGCTAGTAGCTACATTTGAATACTTCCATCCTATGACACGCTAATGTTAAATTCATCGATGAAACCATCAGAAAAGAAGTGATGCCTTTGCCATAGTAGTGATGCTTTTATTGCTTCTTTGACAGCTTCATTTTTGCTGGGAATACGCTAGTTTTATTGCTTTCAATGCTATATTTAATTCAAGACTTTTATTTTTGCCTTAAAAAATTAAAAGTTAAAAAATAACTTTTATTTTTTGAGTAAAATAATAAAAGTCAAAAATAACTTTTAATTTTTGCCTTAAAAAATAAAAGTTAAAAAATAACTTTTTTTCTTGACTTTTTCAATAAAAGTCATAACAGTTACGGTCCCTGCTATTATCCTTTCAAAAATAAAAAACATTGTCATGTGTAATGAAAGCTCTTGGTAAGTATATTTTTCGATGACAACGTTTTTAGGTAGTTAGGAAAATAGCACAAAAAAAAAATCGAATTTTGTTGAGTTTTCATAAAACGCGAATAATTTAAAAAAAAAACAAATTTATTTTTTATTCGGTTTGTAGATTCGAAATTGCCATAAAAAATAAGATCAGATAAAAATATGAGTCATTAGCAAGTTGAATTTTTACTTACATCTTTACAGAAAATGTGGATACTTTATTTAAAATATGTGTTTTTATGTATAAATTATTAAAGTTATTGTACTATTTTTTTTTAATTTGGATCTCATATTCCTTTTATGCACAATAATTAAGACTATATTAGAAAACTTTATTAAATCATGGCGTATAGTTTAATTCAATTTAACATCAACCCTACTTTTTTTTATAAATTACTCTAACGATAAATTACTAATTCTAAAAAGTTAACTTCTTGTGCTACCTCTAAATATAAACGAATTTTGCTGAAACAAAACACAAAGAGTTTTGAGACATTTAGGAATAGGGGCAGCACTGTATAGATTGCGAATTAAAATTTTCATGTTTTTTTGGGCCACTCTAATATATATATTAGTTATGCCCTTTTGGATGTTAGGTGACGGCAAATCCAAAAATTGGATTAATTATAACGGTTCTGGGTGGCGGCATTTTCAACTGAAGTTTTATTAAAGTTTATACATATACTTTTCGTGGAATTTTTTTTAAAGGAAACCATCCGTTTTAAATGCTTATCCAATAAAAATCAACCGTATCTGGAATAGTTTAAAAGATTTTCAAATGACAATCATCTTGAACCAACAGATAATTTTCATTGAACATTACTGGATATTAAATAGTTGCAAAAAATTATTTTCTTTCAAGATCAATTTTCAAGTTGATTTTAAATGTTTATTTCGAAGCTCTTTTGGATTTTACAAATTATATCTTAGTAACCTAACCAAGCACTAGCAACGAAGGCTATCGGCTCGTTGTAGCGAAAACAGACCACAGCCTCTGGTGCGAATCGAACACACGACCCCGCACTGATAAGCTAGCACGCTTCCAACTAGCCTTCCGGGGCGCTCGAAGAGTTTCTTTAATATGAGGATCGTTTCTAAAATAGAATATTTTTAGCATTCAAAAACCTGAGGTTTTTAATGATAAACTAAAATTTACTACAATTCTTTAATCTTTTGTACACGATTTTTATAAAATAATTGAGAATCTGAGAACTTAATTCAGAAAAAATTGTTTCTAAGTCCTCAGAATCTTTTTACTGTTTTCAAAAACTTAGGATTTTTTATGTAAAAAATACTTCAATATCGTTTAATCTTAAGATTATTGTTACTGCTTACTTAACTCAAAATAACGACAGCTTTGTGCATACATACCAACAGTTATGAACGTCACTAACCTAGTTTGTGGTTGCGGTTTAGATAAATTATGCACCCTTAATATTTTAAAGATTTTTTTCTATAAGAAAGTCTACACAATCTCAAAAAAACCACAGTTTAAAACACTTTCTTAGGTTCTCTAAACTTTTTCGTTTTTAAGGCTTTTTTCTTAACAAGTTGAGTTCAGTTTCTGACGATTTTTTCATAGAGTAAAATATCATTATACTTTTTTATAATAAGTGTAGTATAACATTTATCTTTAATAGTAAAAAAAATTAAACAAACAAATTTATTGGATATGCTGTACTTTTTTTTATAAAATCGATTAGGTCTACTATATAAATTCGATCGTGTTCACAACCATTTTTTTCAGTTTGGTTTGTTTGGCTTGCAAAACTTAAAAGGTGAAGTGGTATTCGTTTGGGAATGGTGTGTGGGAAAAAACTGTCTGGCAACGATTCCGCTATTCCAAGGAATTGAATTGAAATCATTAATCTGCGGTCTGAGCTACAATGCTAGCCTTATTCATAATGTTACATCCTTAAATTTATTAATTACTGTATGCTTTTAGAGAACTTGGTCAAAAATGTATTAAGGTTAGATTAAAAAAAAAAGGGGAACCAAAAGTGAGATACTTGGGTTTTGCAATTAGCGTGTGTAGATTTTGGCTGCCTGTGACCGCCACGTGGTTTTGGTGGCGTCTGTCTAATCTGTTGTTCATTATTCAGTTACTGACGCTAAATCACCATGACAAACTACTCGATTGAGCAGCTCGTCAAAATAAAAAAAAAAAAAATTAAAAATCATCTTAAGAAATGAAAAGTCATCTTAAGCGACGAGATTCATTTTTGGATGAATGTCTATATTAACAAGCAAAATTACCGCATATGGAATGATTCCAACCCACACAAGGCTCACCAGGTGAAAATGCATCTACAAAAAGTTACTGTTTGAGTCGGCGCGCCGCGGCGGTGTAATTGGTCCGTACTTTTTTGAAATCGACGTTGGTAAGGCCATCACCGTCAACGGCGAGCGTTACCGAACGCTGATATCCGATTTATTTTGCTCTAAATTTAACGATATGTACTTACAAGATATGTGGTTCCAGCAGAATGGCGCTACGTGGCACACCCTATATAATGGGTGGTCCAAATACATGAATTTTTTGTGAAATAAAAATAACTAACTCTGATTTTTTTGATCTATTCCAGTTCTTCAAGTGTTCGAGTCATTCCTTTATTTCGAATTTTTCTCGAATTGTCTCCGAAAAAATTAATCGTTTTCGAAACTTTATAGAGTATAATTTTGTAACTATTTCGAGTATAAAAATTAATCGAATAAGTGAACAAATTTCGATGCTCTTTCAGTACAATTTCCCAAGACTTTGTTGACAGTTTCTGATGGCTCGGACGATATTAGCTTAAGGATGTGGATCGCTTCTGGATTATTTGCATAGCATCGGTCTTTTACGGCAAATCGCAGCACCGAGGCGACCAATTAATGTCGCCTTAACGACTAGTAACACGATAACCGAACTTAAAGCGCAAAAGATCGATTGTTTGACGACCTGTGTCAGATGGTGCGCATTCCTTCTGAGACCAAAGATTATGCAATTTCATATCTTTCATTTCAGCCCATTAAAAAACGGTGGTCATAGCTTTGTAGCGAAGAAATTCATTTCGGTCATAACATCTTTTCAACAAACACATAGTTTGGACAACTCGTGAGTGCTGTCCATTTTGGTCTGCGAAGGAATGATACTAACTGATAGTTAATATATCGAACAAAAAAAAATCTATCAGTGTCCAAATAGCATATGATTTAAAAAGATACCACCTTGAACAGATCTGTGTGCATATTTCTTTCTCAGTGACGTGTTAAAAATACTAGAAATTTTAAATGGTTTTGTTTGAAATGCTGGTAAAACGTTTAAAGTGCAATTCTAAAATTATTTTTTTTTATAATAAAAACCATCATTGTCTACAATTATAGCAAAAAATATTATTTTAAATGCAATTGAAACAAAGCCCAGTTAAATATTGGTGTGTTTGTATTTTATTTCAATAAACTACATGCAAGAGTTTTACAAGTTTTTCGATATAAACTTTTTCTTTAGAGAAAGTAATAATTTACAAAATGTGAAGTATTTTTGGTCAAATACTAAATAAATAAATACCACTGATTTCGTTTAATAATAAACACTCTATGCTTCTTTATTTCAATCACAATCAACCTGTTAAAAAATCAAGGGGATGCCCCGAGTTTAAATAAAGATATCAATGTAACCAGTGCACCCTAGCGACAAAGTCTCGCAACAAATTATCAACGATGTCTTTAAAAATGTAATTGTTAAATAATTTGTCAATAGGTGGCACGAAAACAAGTTTTAAACAAGCAACAATAAGTGGTTAGATAGTATGAAAGAGTCATACTATGTATTTTACTGAAAAATTCTATTCCAGAAAAAGTTGTATAAAAACTAAAGTAGCAGAAGGTAGCAGCTAAATCTTGTTTTATTCAGTAACTAATACTTTTCTGAGTAACCACTAATAGGTCTTAAGGCAGCAAACGATAGCGTTTTATTACTTTATGGTTTGTAAACTCAAATTTTATATAAAAAAACACAAAAAATATATCCTCAAATTTCTACTGCTAAAATTTTTTTGTTACGGTATTGAAATTTACCATACCTTTTACGTATTTTACTAGCCTGTAGACGTTGATAGCATTTGGTTTTGTTAGATTTCCTTTACTCCAAGAACTTTCACATGTGTATAACTTTCCCTGTGTATCTACAGTAATATGATGTTTGGATGAAGGCCACGTTGCGACTGAAATAAAAGAGGAGACTTAGTTATAGGACGTTACTATGAGCGAATTTCACTTCTTAGAGGATCACTTCAGCTAACTCAACGATGGAAAAACAATATTTAGAAACTTTATTTTTTCGAATTTTGGTCGCAAAATGCGGTCAGCGGCCGCACAGTGCAACGTGGCGGTTTATTAAATTTGTAGTCACCTAAAATTCGGCGTCATGAGGCTTATACCTTTCATGGAGATAATTTCGTTTTAAATTTACGCAGTTCATCTTTATAACCCCTTCGTTCGTCGAGCTTAGTCATTTGTACATAGCACATTAATTATATTAATTAATTATTGTAATATATTAATTAATTACATTTCGTCATTGTCCGTCCGTTGCTAAGTCAAACCCACATTAAGCATTAATTTACTTAATGCATATTTGTCCGTCTGTATGTTTGTTTTGACTATTTACTCGAGATTTTATAGAACTCCGTCAAGTATTTGTTGCTCTATTGAACTAAACCAGTTTTATATATTTTAACTCTGCAAAGGCAGACAAAGCTTCTAAAGCGTTTTCTTTTATATTGGTTCTCCTCAGTTAAATATTATTTCACACAAAGAGTTGGGATAAATCAAGTTAGCATGCAAAATATAAAAAAGACAACTAGAAAAAAAACAAAGTTTGCTTGTTGGCTTGTTTATTGCAAATTTCATTCCGTTATTTTTATAATTTCTACCCGTACTTTGAATGCAGGGCTACATGGATGGACGGAGGGACATGCATCGCTAAATCGACTCAATTATTTTGAGGCGATCGGTATATTTAAAGGTGTATCTAGGTTCATTATTTTTTTTTTAGTTGCACACCTCTCCACGTTGTGGTGTTTGGAATAATGAAACACTATTCACTTCACCAATAACACCAGAAAGACAACAGAAAGAATTCGACACATTGTTTATATTTTATCTGTTTATTTAACTGCGATATGTTTTAATTTCCGTTGCAGTTTTATTTTATAACATACAAGTATTTCTTTATTACAAACATTTCCAATGACGGAAATAATATATTTTACATAAAAAACACACATACATTCTACCTACATAACATACATATGTGCAAAAGCAATATAAAGCATAGTTTTAATATAATTTTAACATATGAAATTATTCTGCGGTGTACACCCAGAAAACAGTATCAGTTGTGGCTACCGAATTTGTTGCCAATCGAATTCTGGCGGTTATGACAACTGTCTTCATATTAAATTATATTTTTAGTTGTGAAAGCCAATATCCAGTTGTCCAATTTAATATTTATATTCCTCAGTAATATTATTACGTTCCACAAAATTTTATTTTAAGAAAAATTTTATTTTTAGATTTTTCGGGTTTCGAACCGGGGCATTCAGATTCATAGTTCACACCCTTGCTTACTGCACCACAACTAATTTTTATTTTCTTTGATATATTTGCCATTTACACAATTAAATATTTTTATTTTAATTAAAAAAAAAATATTTATTAAATGTTTGTCTTTTCCGCGATTTGAACTCGAATATTCGCATTACTGGGCTACCTCTCTACCCAGTACACCACAAACACTTATAAATTATGATAGCTAAATTTGATTTTAAATAATTTTAAATTTGTTTATCAATAACAATCATTAGTGGCGTCTATTATCAATACAATCCACAATTCGGTTGCTTCTACTGAAATCCTAATTAAATGATATATTTGATCGGGATAACCATATTTGTAGTTATCACTTTTGAATATCGAAAATTGTTTAAAAAATTTGATAGATTGTACCAATTTTCTAATATATTCACTAAACGAATTTTATTTTTAAAGTTGATTGGAAATACCAACAATTAGATAATAGGATTAATTTTTAGTTTCTTTTTCCTCTTTTTAATTGCCTATACAACATTTTTGTTTTATTAATGGATTATGGGTTGTTCCAAATAAAATTAATTACTTACAAATAAATGTTAATGATTTTGATCGAATTGCAACCAATCCTTTCTCTGGGTGTATCCAAAATTTTCAAATGTAAATGTTTTACTTAAAATAAATAATACGTTGCAAATTTTTTAATTTTCAATAGTAATACTGTTGATTTTAGTTCAATTGTATATAAAATTAAATTTTTTGGTTTTTAACACGCGAATATTGAAATTGAAAAGACTTTTTTGTTTTATTTGCCACTTCAAATGCGTCACTTTGTGATTATTGTGATTTATGAATTTGTTTGCGGTATTGGATTTAATACTTTACGCGGTATCATTATCGCATATGTAAATACATATGCAAAAACGTGCGTGGTAAAATTATTGTGAAAACACAACAGAGCTTAAAAACATAAAAGCAATGCTGGGATGGAAAATTGAGGTATTCCAGTTCATCTACATATACATATTGTTACAAGAAATTTCTACAATAAATAAAACGCTGAATGTGAAGAACTAAAGTGTGGCTAACGTTTAGTCTATCTACATCGTGTAAATAAAGTGTGCTATTAAAGTGTTTTTATGTAATTTTTAGTGACTGTTATAAATAAATAGAGCTATAGATAATTTCAAAAAGTGTTTATTATTTGCAATATAGAAATAACCCGATTTATTTAAAAAGTAAATAAATCAACGATTTTATAAAAGGTAAAATCGTAACAATTGGTGTCAGAAGTGGGATTGCAAAATAATAAGCAGTCATGAAATTGGAGGAGCGTAAGGTGGAACAGCTGAAGAAGGAATTGAGCAAATTGACGCTACCGACAGCAGGATATAAGGTCGAATTGCAAAAGAGGCTCATAGAAGAATTTGAGCGGCGTAACATTGACATTGCAACTTACGAATTTGATGAAAAAGAAGAAATGGAGGTAAGTATCCGTAAAACAGAAGCTAACATGGAGTTAAGCGCAATTTTGGCCGCTATGATGACTTTTGACGGCAGCGTACCGTTTAATGTTTTTAAGTTCCAGTTCGAGACAGTCGGCGCCAGAAATATGTGGAACATCGAAGAAAAACCTATAGAGTTGATTCTGGCCTTAAAAGGAAACGCTGCAGAAATTCTAGAAAGTGTGCCAATCACCTGCACAAATAATTATGACGACATAATGGTGGCACTGCAGCGAAAGTATGGTGGCGAACACAAAAAGGAAATTTACCGAATGGAACTTGGAGGTAGACTTCAGAAAGCAAATGAGTCGTTGCAAGATTTTGTAACAGAAATTGAACGATTGGTGCAGCTGTCATATCCAGGTGAAAATCATCCATTCTTAGATCAGTTCAAAATTGAAGCATTTGTGAATGGTATTCGGGATTCTGATGTAAGACATGCAGTGTGTGCTACGCAGAAATCACTTTTGCTGAAACTGTCTCATTCGCGCTGGCCCAAGAGACTGCGAAGGTGATTTCCAAGCCACAAATATTTAAGGTGCGTAAGCTCGAAGTAACTGCTGAAAAGAATATAAGCACAAAGTTAAGAGAGTTAACAGAGGCAGTTATGAAGGCATTAGGTGAAAAGCGAAGCAAACCAAAGGACAAATGCTACAACTGCGGTAAAGTGGGACACTTTCAGCGAAACTGCAAAGCACCCAGAAAAAGTCTCAGAGCCGATCAGCAATCACCTCAAGAGTCACCTTTGAACTAAAAAGAACTAGCACTACGGGGCATGAGCTAGCTCCCACAACCGATGGCTCCACAATCTCCATATCAATAGCACAGCAGGGGAAAAGCAATCTTACTGCTTATGGGTGCATCAACGGACAAAAGCACATTTTAACCATAGATACAGGAGCATCACAGTCTATCATCAGGCCCAATATAATTAGAAAGCCAGTTGAACCATTGCACGGGGTAAGTTTGCCAACAGCTTTTGTGTATGGAAAGGTAAATGTGAAACTAACAATTGCCAACATAAGCATCAGTCACGTATTTATTGTTGCCGATATTGTGGATGAAGTAATTATTGATGCAGATTTTATGATTAGTCACGGCATTAACCTGCATATGGGGCAAAAGGTTATGATTTGGCAGATTGCTGAAATACCCCTTTGTGTTGGATATGAACGGGAGGATCAGGTAAGAAAGCTAGTTACCAGCAGCCACCAAAAACTACCATCACGGGCAGAAACTTTAGTATGGGTGCATATGGAGGGAGATTGTGAGGACAGCAGCTTGTGGGTGGTAGAACCATCAGAAATAAAAAGTGACCTAACAACAGCGAAAGCCCTCGTGAAAATCAGCGAAGACAAAAGAGTTCCTGTAAGAGTGCTGAACCTATCAAATTATGAAAAAGTTGTCAGAGCGAACTCTGAAATAGCCAAATGTACTGCGCCAGAAGCAATAATCAGTTGCGAAAAGAACTTGGAACCTTCCAGTGCGTCCGTTGAAGATCGAGAGATGCTGGCAGAATATGTGAAAAAATGGGTAAAAGAACTAGCGCCGCCTGATAGAAATAAAGCCAAACAGCTAATCAGGAAATACGGCTCTGTCTTCGCCATGAAAACCCAAAGTCAAGGAAGAACGGCGATTGTAAAACACCGAATAAATACTGGTGTAGCGAGGCCAATAATGCAGGCGCCCAGAAGTATTCCTCTAGAAAAACAAAATGAAGTAAAGGAGTTAGTCAACGAAATGGAGCGTAGTGGAGTAATCGAACCATCTTCTAGCCCATGGAGCTCGCCTATAGTTTTAGTTAAGAAAAAAATGGCAGCACCCGATTCTGTGTTGATTACAGAAAACTAAACGATACCACCAAGAAGGACAGCTATCCACTACCGAGAATTGACGACACTCTGGACACGCTAGCAGGAACCAAATGGTTCTCCACGTTGGACTTGCAAAGTGGTTATTGGCAAGTAGAAATTTGTGACCAAGACAAGGAGAAAACTGCCTTTAGCACAGGTGACGGATTATGGCAGTTTAATGTGATGCCCTTTATACTCTGCAATGCTCCAACAACATTCGAGCGGTTAATGGAAAATGTGCTGAAAGGACTCCACTGGAAAACTTGCCTAGTGTACCTTGATGACATAATTGTCATGGGAGAATCTTTCGATGAACACCTGAAGAACTTAGCAGACGTTTTAAGGCGAATATCAGCGGCTGGACTCAAGCTTAGCGCAAAGAAATGTACACTGTTCCCGAGGGAAGTCAAGTATTTAGGGCACCGCGTAACTGCTGATGAAGATAAGATTCATTGGAGTGAAGCCCAAGAACAAGGATTCCTAAGGCTCAAGGAGCTATTATGTACGGCACCGATTCTTGGATATCCTGTGGCCGGGGACAAATTTGTGCTGGATAGCGATGCAAGCGGATACAGAATAGGAGGTGTGCTTTCGCAGGTGATCAATGGAACCGAAAAAGTCATAGGCTATTACAGCCGAGTACTTTCGAAGCCTGAAAGAAACTACTGCGTAACGCGACGGGAACTCTTGGCGGCTGTAGAATTTGTAAAGCACTACCACAAGAATCTGTATGTTCAGCACTTTCAACTAAGAACCGACCATTCTGCACTCAGGTGGCTGCTGCAATTTAAACAACCATAAGGGCAGCTAGCTCGTTGGATTGAACGACTTCAGAGCTATGATTTCAGCATCGAGCACAGGAAAGGCATAAAGCATTGCAATGCGGACGCCCTTTCAAGACGCCCCTGCAATTTAGAGTGCAAACATTGTTCGAGGGCTGAAGGAAAAGAGTGCATCGTTGATATAAGACTAACGCATATTGAGTCAAGTGAAGCCTGGTCAGCGGCGCAACAAAATGACCTCATACTGTCAAAAATTATGTCAGCCAAAGCAGAGGACAGGAGGCCAACCCGTGAAGAAATATCAGCTGAAAGTCCGCTAATGAAGGCGTATTGGGCCCAGTGGAACAGTCTATGGGTAATTAATCACTGCTTATACCGTATATAGGAAAGTGCGGACTGCAAAACTGAGACAAAGCTAATTGTGGTGCCGTCAAGCAAAATAGACGAAGTGTTAAAAGAGTTCCATGACGGTCCCAGTGGTGGTCATCTCGGTGTCACGAAAACCCTAGAGAAGTTAAAACAACGATTCTACTGGGTCGGCTGCCAGCAAGCTGTAAGCGACTGGATAGCAAATTGCGCGCAATGCATCGCAGCTAAAGGACCAGTAAGCAGAAGTCGTGGGCAACTTCAACAGTATAACTCGGGTGCCCCATTTGAGCGGATAGCAATGGATGTAGCAGGCCCTTTCCCTGTCAGTGATTCCGGAAACCGTTATGTTCTTGTGGTGATCGACTTTTTCAGTAAATGGCCTGAGGTATACGCTATACCGAACCAGGAAGCCAGAACAATAATAAGAGCAATTGTGAACAACTGGGTGTGCCGCTACGGTGTTCCATTAGAATTACACTCTGACCAGGGAAGGAATTTCGAATCTGCTATCTTTAAGGAAATGTGTGAGTTGTATGGAATAAGAAAAAAAAACTACCCCACAGCATCCACAATTTGATGGTATGGTCGAAAGATTTAATCGCACTTTAGAGGAATACTTAAGAAAGGTGGTCAGTGCACATCAGAAGGACTGGGACAAACATATCCCTAAATTTCTGTTTGCATACAGATTGGCAGTTCACGATTCAACCTCCCGGACGCCTGCAAAAGTTATTTTCGGAACGGAACTTAAATTGCATGGCGATTTAGAATTTGGTGTTAAGTCCGCCGCTATAGATAAAGACAACGACAACGCTTCCCGGGAACAAGAAGACCTTAACGAGCTTCATGAGTTTGTTTGCAATCGAATTAAAATAATCAGCGATAAGATGAAGGCGAGGTATGATAGGGCAGCAAATTCCGAAGGATTTAATGAGGGTCAGCTGGTTCTGCTATTTAACCCGCAACGAAAGAAAGGATTATCTCCCAAACTACAAACGCATTGGGACGAACCCTATAGAGTAATTAAAAGGTTGAATGATGTGGTATACAGAATACAGAAAGATCAGAGCCTAAGGTCCAAAATGAAGGTTGTTCATCTAGAACGAATAGCCAACTATGGAAAAGGAATAGCTATGTCTGTTCGGGACGAACAGGCTTAAGTGGGCGGCAAGAAATTTCTACACTTAGAAAGAAATTTCTACAATTAGAAAGAAATTTCTACAATTAGAAATTTCTTGACACGGATTTTGACAGCTGGAAAAATCTAGTGTCGTGATAAACTGGAAATAACTAGAATACCTGACTTCTCATATATACACTGGTACTCGGTGACGTAGTAGTTAAATTGATAAATAAAACGCTGAGTGTGAAGAACTAAAGTGTGGCTAACGTTTAGTCTATCTACAACGTGTAAATAAAGTGTGCTATTAAAGTGTTTTTCTGTAATTTTTAGTGACTGTGCGCTGAACTTCTTCTCCAGCGCATGGGGCTATTTTCCAAAGAAAGCAAACTCAAGTTTTTCTTTGTAAAAATAGTTAACACAATTTATTTGGTATTTTCAAGCTTCGTGCTTATAAAAATTCTACAAAATGGCTGCAGCTTCGTGCTGCTTGTGCAGATGGCTGTTAGAATACAGGTTAGTGTTTTTATAAAAGAAAAAATTAAAGAACCCAAAGAGACACAATTTAAGGTTGAGTGAGAGACATTAAAATTCAGGGTCTCTTATACTTAAATATATATATACATATGGAAAGGAATAAAAACAGAAAAGAACACTCTGGCACAGTAGGCCTTTGGCTCTCAAAGGAAGTAAAACAAAAATAGTAATAAAAAAATGATTAAAAATAAAAAAGATAATTTGTTGAACTCGCTTCAACATGCTCTCCCCGAAGAGTGGTAAGAGCAGCCTTTCCAGATTCCGGAAATAATCCATCCGAACGTTGATGGTTGAGCTCGGGACATTCCATCATCAGGTGGTTGCACGTATGGCACTAGGATGCGATCTGCGACATCTCTTCCCAACACTCCGTCAATTACGCGGCATAATCGAGTCCGGCACCTCTACACCTATGCGCTGCTGGATTGGTAGGTCCATCAAAAAGGACTCATGCTCGGTGTGGCTAAAAGCCGGTTCCATTTTGAACCGCCCGCACATCTGGCCATACTCGTCCATAATCGGCTCGATCTCTGGCAATTGCCAAGCTACCTTCTCCAGGATGTATGAAGTTTTCCCGGTAGCATCAAAGAGGAATGATGTGTAGATCCTAGCTCCTCAAAAATTAAGGTGCACTCGCACAATAGGAGGGACAACTGGCCATGAGGGCTCATTTAACGTTAAGGCATTTTTGGATCTGCTGTGTTGATGGAGTAAAGCACAGGGCGGGGTGGCTTGACAATTACGACAGCTGACTCTAATTGGAGTTTGGGTTGCCTGGCTGACTAGCACTTTGCGTGGACGACTCGGGGTCTGACTGGCTTGGTTTACATACGTTTTCGCTGGATGTCCTGGAGTTTGAGACGCTTGATCCACTTTTGCTGGTTGGTGTACTGGTTTAGAAGTTGAAGGTTTTCGACTCCACATGTCAATACGTTGTTCTTTTGTGGATGAACATATGAGACTTGTCTCTTTTTAAGATCCTCATGAGGAGGTTTAGCCGCACGATGTTGGCCGTCTTCTGCACAGTATGATTGCCAAGTAGGTTTGTCCGTATGTAGTAGGCTGTGGTGTTTGGCGCCGCAGGGCTCTCCAAATACTAATACCTTCCACCGGTTGGTTGAAGGGCACTGGTCTCGAAAATGGTCATGGCAGAGGCAGTTAAGGCAGTAACCTCTTCCTTTTGCTGTCTTCCGGCGTATACCAGAAGAGAAGCCTAGAAATCCCGGACAAAAGTGCAACGGAGGGTTTTTATTTTTTAACAAATATGACATCGTGGTCGAGTTCCCATCTGCACGTTGAGAAGAGAAGAAAAAGGGAAGAAATGAAAGAAGTACATACAGTGTTAAAAAATACCTAGTGCGATTGAGATATCTATTTTATAATTGGGAAATTTGGTAGATTAATTATTGGGTTTTGGTGGAATTGTAGTATGATTATTATTGGTCGGTAGTAGACATAATTTTACAATTAGACGCAAGATAGAACCGGTTTTCGTGCGAACTTTTGCAACTCGTATTTTACTATCTCGCCCAAGGCGCGGCCAAGGAGCTACTCGGTGGGTGGTAAAAAATCTTCTTTTATTATAACAATATAATTTGGTTTTAGGTTTCCACTCTCCTTTTGCCATTTGAACCTGCGTTGCAGCTCGGTAATATATTCGGTTTTCCATCTTCGGGCAAATATATGTTGGAGTGCCTTTAATCGCTCCCATCGTTTCAAAAATGGCACATTATTAAGTGGAGGTTCAGTAGGGCCTTCCGGTGGAGCTGTAATCGGAGCTCCTCTTAGCAAATTGCCCGGTGTTACTCGTTCGGATTTTCGGTTAAAGAAGACAGTGGTCTTGAATTTAACACTGCTTCAATTCGGACAAGAAGTGTGGTGAATTCTTCAAAAGTAAATGACAAATTGCAAGTTACCTTTTTGAGATGAGTCTTCATACTTTTTACGGCAGCCTCCCAGAGGCCACCCATGTGGGGTGTATTTTTCGATTAACGCTTCTTCTGCTGACTTTAGAAATTCATTATGGCTTTTGAGTAGCGCATAACTTGCGCCGAGAAAATTTCGCCCGTTGTCAGAAAACATGGTCTTAGGGAGACCTCTACGCCCAATGAATCGGTCGAAGCAGGCTAAAAAGGCGTCGGTGGAGAGGTCGGAACAAGTTTCTAAGTGAACAGATCGAGTAGAAAAACATACAAACACAGCAGCATAGCCCTTTAGGATTTTGCCGTTTCTCAGTGTGGAGGATTTTATGTTGAAAGGCCCAGCAAAATCGACTCCTGTGTAAGTAAATGGTAGGGAAAAGTTTACTCGTTCTGGGGGGAGTGCGGCCATGTTCTGGTGCTGGAACTTATGTTTATAAATCGTACACGCCTTGCATTCACGGATACATTTTCGTATAAGATTTCTTATTCTTGTTATAGAATCCTTGTCGAATCGCTCGCAGCATTATGTGGTGCTCAGAGTGAAGCAGAATGCGATGAGTAAAATTCACGAGAAGTTTCGCGAGCTGAGACCCCTCTGGTATAATAACTGGATGGCGTTCCTCGTAGCTTAATCCTAAATTACTAAGCGGCCACCAACCCGTATGATGTCGTTTTCGTCAATAAAAAATGTAAGTAATCTGCTTTTGCGGCTCAGCGGTTTCATTTACTTTAAGCATTCATACTCCCGATAGAAATATGTTTTTTGAGCGATAGATATGAGTCGATTCTTCATTGAGCTAATTTCATCAGAAGTGAAACTTTTCGGCAGAAAAGGGTTTTTAAGCACGCGGTTTATAAATCGGAGTCGATAACATAGGACTCGTAAGGCTCGTTCATATAATGAAAACTCTTCTAGTATATCTATACCTTTTACGCAAGGTGAAATTTTACGGACCTTTTGGTCTCCAAATCTATTGGATAAAAGGTACGTGGAATCGGCCAACTTGATATTGGAAGTTTTAGCCAGGTGGGCCCCTGCCACCATAGTTCATTGTCTGGCAGTCCCCGTGGGCAGCAGCCTCGCGTGCCCAGATCTGCAGGATTTTCTTCAGTTTTAACGTGTCTCCAGTGTTCTGTGTTGGCGATGCTTACAATTTGTGTCACATGATTTGCGACAAACGTTTTCAATGTACTTGGAGGTTTCTGTAACCACCCCAATATTATAGACGAATCTGTCCACAAAAACAATTCGTAGGTGAACCGTAAATTCATCACTAAACATCTGACTAGCTTAGCAAGCAATAAAGCTCCACACAATTCGAGCTTCGGAATAGTAGTTCGCTTAATTGGAGCTACTTTTGTTTTTTCCACTAGCAAATGGCTCTTGATGTGACCTTCATTGGTTTCGGTTTTAATATATATAGCGCCACAATATGCCTTTTCTGAGGCATCGCAAAACCCGTGTATCTGTATACGATACTTTGGCGAGAAGTCTACCAATCTAGCGATTTTTATATTATATTAGAAAAGGAATCTGACAACGTATTCCATCGGATTCCTAAAGTTTTTTTGTACTGGAATCATCCAATTTTAAAAAATCTTCATCTAAAAGATCCTCCAGGGGCGAATTTTTAAGTAAAATTTTATCATTTGCTGTCATCTTTTTTAAGGGAAATCCCGCAGATTTAAGAGCAATTGTAAGCTCACTTTGTTTGAGCTTGGCTTCCTCAAGGGTGTGTCCACCAGACAAAATATCATCAACATAAACTTCATTTTTCAAAATAGCGGATGCTTTGGGGTACAAATTTTTGCAATCATTGCTTAGCTCAAGTAGAGTTCTAATTGCCAAGAAGGGGGCGCAATTTACTCTAAACGTTACGGTTTTGAGTCTAAAAGAATTCATATATCCGTTAGGTTCATTGCGGAACAAAATTTGTTGGTAAGTGCGATCTGTTTCATGCACCAAAATTTGTCTATACATCTTTTGTATATCTCCTGTGAAAACGTACTTGTAGTTTCACCAGCTGCATCAAATATGTTTGAAGCGTTGGGCCTTGATATAGTACATCATTTAGTGAGAACCCACTTCCGGTCTTTTTTGACGCGTTAAATACCACTCGAACTTTGGTGCTTTTACTTTCGGGTTTGATGACTGCATGATGAGGGAGAAAAAACGATGAATGTTTTTCGGCTTGGGGCTCGTAATATACGACCTGTTCCATGTGATCCAAATCTATGTATTCTTGAAGAACTTCTGTGTACTGAGCTTTTAAATCGGGTGTTTTATCAAAGGTTTTTTCCATTCGATGGTACTGTGCAAGCGCCATATTTCGAGAGGGACCCAAAAAAATTTCATTTGGAAACTGCTCTTTAAAAGGCACGAACCACGTAACGGCCATCCGATCTTCGCTTTGTGGTCCGCTGAAAAAAATTTTCGCAAAAAATGTCGCTCTCGGATTCACAATAGCGTTTTTCAGCCTCTTCTATTTCCCAAAACTTGTTTAATTGTTCTTGTAAGGCCTGGTTGCTTGATGACGAAACGAAAGTATGAAAGGAGTAGATTTTAGTGGCTGGTTCTAGACCTAACAAATACCATCCAAAGTGTGACTCTCTCGCTTCAAGGCAATATCCAACCTTCAATTTCACGCCCTTTAAATTTATAAGATCGCTACCAATTATCATATCAATTAGTGCTGGTTTATAAAAGTAGGGGTCCGCGAGTTCTAAACCTTTTATTTCGCCTATATTTGGAATTGGAATAGGCCGTGAAGGCATAAAATGTGCTAATGTTGGCACAACAATCGCTGTAATTTTAATTTTAAAATCTGAAATTCTGGATTTAACCGTGATGTAATACCTTCCTTTAGAATTTCTTGCAATCGTTTCACCAAAGCCTGATATTTCGCTGCGATTGGATACGTTTTAAAAGAAAACTTCTAGTTGAGCCTGTATCTATCATCGCTCGAACTCTAAATTTTTCACCCAAATGTTCTACATGAGCCAAGGCTGTGGGAAAAATAGTAGTTCCGTTATGCTGTGATAAATTAACTTGAACGGAATCTATCTGATTTCTCTTTGAAGTGGAAGCTCTTTCCGATTGAAAATTTGACGAGTTTCTCTTGTCTTGAGTGTTGAAAACCGAAGGCCTTCCGTCATTTTGACGTTGTGGCACTGTTCTGGGAGTTGGACTTTTGTTTGTATTCTCATCACTTTCTAAATGTAGCATAGTGTGATGCCTTTGGTTACAGCGGGAGCAATTGCGTGAACTTGAGCAATTTGATTTAAAATGGCTAGTCGCATTTATCACCATAAACAAATTTTATTCTATCATTGACTGACAGAGATTTAAAATATTTACAATATTTTAATGGGTGATTCTGCTTACATTTTCTACAACTGAACTTGGTCTGCTGGGTTTCAGTATTAGAGTGAAAAACTTGGGGTTTAGAGTTGGGATTATCTTTGCCGGTTGGCTTTCTCAAATTAGCAAAAGTTTCCAAAGTCTCGACTCTTTCAGTGAGAAAATTGTTCAAATTTTGCCAAGTGGGCAACTCCTTATGATTACTCAAAGAATCTTCCCAAGCTCGCGAAGTGCAAATATGCATAAGAAAGGGGTCATTACTAGCAACTTCTACTTGAAATGATCTAATAATCGACAGACCATCGTTAACAGTATTTTGAAGAAGCCTTAAAAACTTTAAAGTTTCAGTTGAAGGTGTTCGAATAGCATAAATCTTCTCAATTTGATTATATATTAAAATACGTTTGTTTTCGTAACGATTTTTCAAAGCTTGCCAAGCTAACTCAAAATTCGAATCTACCCAATCACCGATAAAACTACCACCAATTTTCCTTGTAGGAACTGAGTCTCTTTTTTCCAGTTTTGTAAGTTAAATGTTTTATATTTGTTATACTTTTAGTTATAAATATAATTTTTAAAATTGTTGACTGCTTTTTGTAGCACCCTGTACCAAAAATTCTCAAAAAAAAATTAAAAATTTTTATTATATTACACAATAATTTTGGTAATTTCCCAAATTCACTGTTTCCCCGCAACGAAAACCTTGACTGGGCGCCCTTGTTGTTTTTCTGCTGTTACAATGAGACAGCCTCTCTATTGTTTTTGTTGTTGGGGGCGGTTGCTCACCGGCACTTTGATGATTGTTGTTTCGCCAATCTTCCAGCAAATGCCTTATTCGTATTTTTTTTGTATGTTTTTTTCAATATGTTTTTTTTACAAATTTGAACACACATTGTTTTTTCCACTAATCTAATGTAAAATTTACTAAATTATTTTTACAATAATCCTCACCGTTTTCCACAACCACTCTAATAATATCTTACTCACTTTACCCTTCTTATTAAATTTATATTACCTCTTTTTCCATAGTTAATATTTGCTCATTTTAGTTTATTTCTTCTTTTTTTCTTCAATAAAATAATTGAATAATGTCTCTTCACTTTTTATTTAATTTAAGTTGCTGATCAATTTTTTCTCTGCTATCCAACCTGTAGCTACATATATTTTTTCAAGTCCGTCAAGTTAACACAATTTAATTTTTTGCCAACAAAGAGAGGAAACGGGTGGAATTAAAACATCTATTTCCTTAGAACATATAGAATGACTATAGTAATTATAGCTAGTTGTCAGTGTGATGTTGGAAAAAAAAACCGTTTGTTTGTCTGATATTTAACAGTGTTGGTACTAGGGGTACTTTTTCTCTTGGTGTTGGGACTTTTAACAAGACTGTGTGTAAGGGTAAAATTTTGGTTTTTAATGATCTTTTCTTTTAATGATTGATTTATTTATTTTAATTATTCGCAACCGCACTAAATATAATTAAATACACTGTGCATACCCAGTCTCTATTTCCTATGAACCACTGGATGACTGCTTGTTGTTAATGTTGTTGCGGGAGCACACTGATCCGTCTAGTGGACAAGTTCCACTGGAGTTATCCTATCCTGGCCTGTCCAGGATTTTATCGAAGGACCAAAATGTGCGCTGCACTTCTTCTATTTTCCAAAGAAAGCAAACTCAAGTTTTTCTTTGTAAAAATAGTTAACAAAATTTATTTGGTATTTTCAAGCTTCTTGCTTATAAAAGTTCTACAAAATGCCTGCAGCTTCTTGCTGCTTGTGCAGATGACTGTTAGAATACAAGATGGTGTTTTATATAAAAGAAAAAAATAAAGAACCCAAAGAGACTCAACTTAAGGTTGAGCGAGAGACATTAAATTTCAGGGTCTCTTATACTTAAATATATAAATACATATGAATTGCAAAGGAATAAAAAAAGAACCGTAAGAAAAGAACACTCTGGCACAGTAGGCCTTTGGCTCCTAAAAGAAGTAAAAAAAAATAGTAATAAAAAAATGATAAAAAATAATAATATAATAAAAAAAATAATGAAATCCAAATAAAAAAGATAATTGGTTGAACTTGCTTCAACAGTGACTGTTATAAATAAATAGAGCTATAGATAATTTCAAACAGTGTTTATTATTTCCAATATAGAAAGAACCCGATTTATTTAAAAGGTAAATAAATCAACGATTTTATAAAGGGTAAAATCGTAACAATATATAGTTTATTCATACCCTGTAGGAAATGTCGAAAGTGAAACTGTACTGATTCACTATTGACTTTGTCACCAGTACTACACTAATTATGCCCCAGCCAACGCTTTCTGCTGTAGACATTTAACATGTGCGTGTCATTGCGAATCAACACAACTATTGACTAGGTGTTGACATTGGAACTAGAGATTCACCAGTACATTTTGGTAATTCTAGTCTACACTTTTGGAACTTTTTACTTGATTTCCACACTAGGAAGGAAATAAGATTAAACAGGTGCATTTATTATAAATTAGATATTTTATTAATAAAATTTTTTTATAAATTTCATTAAAGTAAAAAAAAATTTCGTGCAAATTTAATTTTGGAGTAGACAAATCTTCAAAAGACTGCACAAAATCATCCACAGGCTCCGTAAAGTGTTCATCTGGCTCCACAAAATCTCTAGAGTTGAAATTTTCAATAAAAATTGTTGCCTCTTTCTTGTTATTTTTATCCAAAATTTATTGTTTTTTTTCACAAGTTTTTTGTAATTTCTCTTGCTCATTATATACTTTGTTCAAATTTGTATATATAACTTTTAAATTCATTTTTCTTTATATCTTTATTAAAAACTTTAATTTTGCATGCAGCTATGCACATTAGACCGTACCACCTTACAGGCAAAAAAAAAAAAGTTCACCGTACACCCTCAAATATAAAGTGTTTTAACAAGAAAATTTCGAAAATATTTAAAAAAAAAAAACAAATAAAAAAAAAACAAATATTTTTTTGTACTCCTTCATAAATCTTGTGAAAACCAA
This sequence comes from Eustalomyia histrio, assembly GCA_949748255.1. Taxonomy (NCBI): domain Eukaryota; kingdom Metazoa; phylum Arthropoda; class Insecta; order Diptera; family Anthomyiidae; genus Eustalomyia; species Eustalomyia histrio. The sequence continues at coordinate 76,640,973 of OX456523.1, read as the reverse complement.
TCTTTGTTAACACATCTCCGTAAATAAAGAAAATAAAAAAAGGAAGTTTTTATATATAGGCTTTTTACGTAGGTTTTACCCCTTAAGTGGTATAAAAGGGTGCTTGAGGTCAATGATTTTTGATGTAAAAAATTGGTATCATTGCGACAAAAACATTGATATATAACCCTTTAAGATCCGACTGTAAATACAGATGATATGACAAAAAAATTAAAAATGCCCTACATTCGGCAACAAAAAAAATTAAAAAAATAAAATAATAGTTCCGCTGGAATTATTGGAATACTTTCCTAGCAAAAGTTTATTGCTTTTTTGCGAGCTTTCATTTTAAAATATTAGGGTAGCTCATTAAGGTGGTAGCAACTGAGGTCTGGTGGGTTAATACTAGAACGGGTTACTTGAGGTCAATGGCACCTTCGAGGAAAACATCGGTCTCCGCGAGACAAAAAACATTGATATACAACACTTTAAGATCCGACGGTAAATGGCGAAGCAACCAACATTTTCAGTTGGCAAGAAATCCGGTTGTCATAATGAATCTGTTTTCTCTGTATGCCAAATATGTGATGTCAACTGTACTCGCTAAAGCATTCAAAAGTATTATGTATTTATAGAGTAGTGTATGAAGCGTATTTTTACTTTTTTAAATATATTAAATGTAATATTTTTTTCAAACAACTTAGCATATCAAAGATACATATTTAACAATTACTTTATGAGATATTTATTTAAAAGTTTTGAAAATTCAGCCATTGGGACCCTTGACCTCTGAGGATAACTCAAACCTGGATCACCAGAAATTAATAAAAAAAATTCTGTTAGTAGTTGTATAAAGTTTGTTCTTGAGGGAAGAACAAAAAAATCGATACACGCACCATAAAGTAAAGAATCTGCTGCACCGGCAATACCCAGAGCATCAGTTTGCTCTTACCTGTGACGAATACGAATTTTCAAACTCACGTAACCCCTTTAATAAGCCAAAGATTTTGCTAAGAAACCTTGTCCTTATTGAAGTCAGTTGGAGTGTTCCGATCCTCCTATTTTTGGACATGAGTCCGATTTCTCTTTTTAACCTAATCTGAACCGATTTTTCTAATTTTCAATACTAATACGGCGTCTTAGTCGACTTAAGGTGCTCTTTTGCCAACTTATTTATTTAAGATGTAACCCTGGTAGCGTTTAATCTACCTTTGGGTGCTTATAATTTTTTTTTAATATTAACTGATTTCAATAAAATTTCCAGAATTTTAGAAGATTGGCTAGACTTTGAATTGTTGGAATTATACACTCAAAAAAGTATGGTTAACTTTGTGAAATTGTAGGACTCATGTAGGGTCCTAGCAGCATAATTTAAAATCAATTTATTCAATATTGTTTTCGAAAGATGTTTACCACCCTAGGTGATTTAATCTGTATGTAAACTGTGAGAGCTACACTTATAGAATTATTTTACACCTTGAGCTTGAACAGGGTGACTCCAAAAGAGATATTTTGAAATATCAGATCTCATAAAAAATTGATTTAAACATTATGTACCAAATAGTCTATTAGTTTAGAAAATATACAACAATAATTCTAATTCATGGTACCTATAAATAATTATAATTTTTGACTGGAAATTTAAGCGTTAAAGTAAGAAATATATTAGAAATCGTTATATTAATGCAGTTGGCAAACTTTAGTATCCATCTTTCACTTTTTTTATTGTGTCCTTTCTCTTGACATTATATAATAAATAACTTAATGGGATTATTCATTTTATTTAATTTTTTGGGGGATGGAAAAAAGAAACAAAAAGGAAAATGTAGAGATATAAATGGTAGTGTCTTCATAAGTGCTTAAACCACATTCTATATACTTTTTTTGCGTCCATAACAATGTTGTTAAAAATGTCGATAATGTTTTTTAACATCGATTTATATTGGTTTGTTCACAGTTATTGTTTTTTGTATTTGGTCTTACCATTTTAACCCTTTGACCACCATTGTATAAACAAATCAGTTTAACAAAATTTTTGGTCTCCTGTACAGAGCTTCTAAATAATTAAATTTTTCATTATAATTTCAATTCCAATTGACTATGGAATGATTGAATTCTCAAACTACAATTTTTGGTTTCAATCGAATTAATATCATCATTTGATTTGTCAATAACTGAATTCAATCCTTGGGAATTCAATCGAATACAAATTTAATAATCACTTGGGTAAAAATTTAATTATTGATTGAATTCCTAAATTGTGAATGGAATGAGTAAGAAACAGAATAAATTCATAATTAGTGAATTCAGTGATTGGTAAAATCCAATGAAATAAATTAACTGAATTTCTTACATATGAATGAATTCTAAGGAATAAATGATCACGATTTCTTAAAATGGAATTCATTCTATTAAAAAGTTAATCAAATTCGATTTTAAAGAAATTCATTCAAAATAGGTGTGGACCAGGTACTTACTGTCCACTGCATTTTTGATGCCCCAGCCCTCATCTATGAATCAAATTATTTTATCCAAATGCCAAAATCCCATGGGTATGCATACTTACATGTGATCGTCAAAGGGTTAATGCATATACACACATAGTAAAAACTGATCCATACACAATTTCAATACATGCTACCAATAAAAATGTTTAACTATAATGTTAAATGTTTTGTATTTCGGTTCTTACATACGATAGGAGAAAAACATTCACAATCATATTTTAGTGCAATTGTGTTTCTATCAATTGATTGGTATATTTTGTTCATAAAGTAATTTGAAACAATTTAAAGTGCTACATTTAGTTATAAATAGGTACAATTGCATTTTCTTTTCCTTTGTCAGAAAAATTTAGATAATGTGCAAAGACTTTTTTATTAAACTATTAAAAATGGTTATGGTTAATTTAAACAAATTTTATTTAAACTCGAAAATTAAGAGTTTTCTGTTAAATAATTCACCTATTTCGTTGACAGTAGGGTTTATTAAATTCGTTCCAGTTGTTTATAACAAACCTTTGTTGTTCAGCGTTATTGTTATTGCTGCTACTGTTGTCATTGTATGTTTATCTTACTTTTATTTGCAAAAAAAAAAAAATACATATAAATTTATCGCATTCGTATACACTCAAAGCCAAGAGTAAGTAAAAATTAATAAAAACAAGAAAAAACATTAAAATCGATTTAACCGATTTTTTTTTTTTTGTACACTCCACCAGAGATGAAAAATGAGAATTTTTATTGGTACCAAACATCATTAAAAATATTAGTTTTTCGTCCTCAAAAGAAAGAACCAAAAATAGTTTTTGTACATTTTTCAAATTCAAAAAAATTAATAAAATCTTGAAATAGAATATCAAGCCCATTTGAAGATGAACATGATGTCCATTTTTCAAAGTAAGTTGTAAAGTTGTAAAATTTTGCATATATTTAAATCAGATTGCGCAATTAGCGCTTAAAAAATGTTGGATAATTTTCTTTACAAGTACATAAAGGAGTAAATTTGTTATTTTCTATATTTATAATTAAAATTTTTTTACTCTTATTATGAAAGTACTTAATTATTTGAATGAAACTGAGTTTTTGACGTTAAAAAGTTTAGGGTAATTTTGAACCCAAGTGCATAAAGGGATTAAATTAAAAAAACTGTGAATTGCATTAATTGGAACTTAATAAAAGTGGATAAACTTTATTATACTGACCAATTTTGTGGCAAAAAATTATTTTCCTCAAAATCCGAAGAAATTAAGTAGCTGCACTCACTGAATAAAACTAGCGATATATTTTTTTTTGTATATTTATTTCTTATGATGTACGTAACGCAACCCCATTTAAAATTTAAATAAGAGTTTTGAAAGTGTTTTGAAAATATTTAGCATTTTAAGTAATACTAAAAAATTGGTTTACTCTTAGAGGAAACAAACTTCATATTTGAGTATTTATGGATCTAAAGATGTATTAATATTGTTGCATTGAAAAAATTGTAAAAACAAATATAATTTGTTCTTTAACTTCCTAATCTAGTGGTGTTTGACACATTATTTGCCTGTAGCATTTGTAATAACTTGGATGTTTTTCATCCGATTTCCATTTGTTATACATTATAAGAAAGATAATTAATTATACATTTCGACTATTTTATTATTTGGAGTAAAAAGATATGTTTAGTAAGAAATTTTTCTTAAAAACTAAAAAAGGGATTTTTTCACCTTGTATTCACTGCTCACTATTCAAATTTTCAATCGATTTCCGCCTCGACTTTTCTTTATCCAATCCGCACCAAAATTCATGTAAAATTTTTTTATATATAAAGGAAGCAGATTAGCCTATTCGTGGACTTAAGAATTCACTTTCATATTTTAAACGCCTCTTATGTAAATACATACGTCCTGCAGTACTTAGGCCAACTTTGTCATTCCTGTCCTCCACAAAATAAATAATTACGAATAACATAATATGTCTGTTTGTTACATGCTAGTTGTTAATATTTTTACTATGTAGTTTTTTTTCTTAAATTCCTTTTTTTACGTCAAGTTTGCAAAATTTTTAATTTACTTGTTTTTTTATTACTTAAAAAAAAAATATTTTCGGCAATTTTTTCGTACTCTCTAAGTATACCATTTTCTGCTGGAAACCCAATGTAAACAAGTAAGAGCGGCTAAATTCGGCTATGCCGAATATATACCCTTATATACCCTTCACCATGGTTGGAAAAAAACTAAAGTTTATATATGGACATATATGGAATGGACAGATTTATATACGGAAGAAATTAACCATTTAGTTTGGTGATAAAACTTGGACTCGGGAAGATTTATGGTTCCAGAAAATAGGTATTTAAAAAAAATTTATGTTTTGGGCATAACTTTTTTGTATCTGAACCGATATTTCCGAGTTTTTTCAGCAAATATGTTATACTAAAGATTTTCGATCTTTTGCTATATAAGACGTATCCTTAGGTCATATTACAGCTCTAGAATAGTGTTTGTTGTTTGTGTATAAAAGGTGAAGAGGTGAAAGAAAAGAATTTCAACAAATCGTTAAAAGAAATCACTAGAACTGCATGTGTTTTATTTCTACAAAAACGTTTGATTTAGCTGGCAAATTTGCATTTGGGATTTTATTTCGTTTTTATTTAAATATATTTTTAATTTGTTTAGCTTAATTTTAAAAATTTGAAGCGAAATAGTTTATAAATTCTTTTTTATAAACTATTATAAGTTATGACCTAAAATAGTTGCACTCAAAGGGAAATTATGTATAGAATTTTCTTAATATATGAGAAATAAAATGGTTTAAAAATCTGTCAGAATTAATTCTTTTAAATCGGAGCAAAAAATAGAAATAAAAACGTTTGTATTTTGTTTGTATCAGAGGGTTTTATAAAAATTTTGATGTTTTTAGCTTTTTTATGGATTATTTAATTATTAATATACAATTTTATATAAATTAATTATTAAATGTTAAAAAAAATCAAAAAATAAACAAAAAAAAAAGTCTTAAGAAAATAAAAAAAAAATGTACAAAAAAAAAGTGAATTGACCGGGATTCGAACCCGCGGCCTTAGAGAAAAAAAGTATTTGAGACATAGCATCTAGACAACTGAGCTTTAAAGCTCACAGAAAATCATTGTTAATAGAGAGGTACATGTATAAAAAGTCTTCGTTTATTAGAGATTTGTTTGGTTTTTATTTAAATGACAAATCTTTGTATGTGTTTGTTGTTTGTGTATAAAAGGTGGAGATGAAAGAAAAGAATTTCAACAAATGGATGTGTTTGTTATGCGTAAAATTCTACATAAATACATATTAAACAAAGGGATTTTACGGAAAAAGTTAGAGGTGGTCCTGTTTTTTTGCTAATATCTCAGCCATTTATTAACCGATCTGTCTGATTTTCAATAGCAAACAGAAATGGATCACATGAAACAGAAATAAATAACACCTAAGTCCTCATCATGTCTGGGTTCTTCGGAAAACCCATTTCGACACACAGACGGACAGACGGACATCGTTAAATCAACTTCGCTCTTCATAAGGACCCAGAATATATATACTTAATAGGGTCTAAGATCAATATTGTAGAAATTATAAACGGAATGACAAACTTATATACCCTTCCACCTGTGGTGAAGGGTATAAAAATTAAAAGTGAAAACATTATGGAGGTGAAATTAATTTGAGTTGTACAACTTTTTTGGATGTGAAAACAATTTTTGTGGTGGACAAAAAATTTGAGGTGTTGAAAAATTTTTATGAAGTCAATATAAAACATTATTCACCTCTATTTTATTTACGCTTCTATGAAATTGAATGTACTAAAATAAACCTATTTGTATGGAAAATTGAAAGCAAACTTTCATTTTGACTCAGAAATTTTCAACCACTGGACGGTTTTTGCTTAATTTCAATACCAAAACTGCTCGGGAGAATATCCATTAAACTGGTTAAAATTAAGTAATGTGGAATTGCAATTTTAACGGACAGACAATCGAACATCGCTAGATGGAATGAAAATAAAATCAAGAGGCAATGAACTCGCCAAATCTATATCAGATAGCGGGCAATAACTTTTCCAAGAATTATCAGCTTTTCTAAGAGTTACAGTGTTGTCATATTTTCAGCCCTTCATCTTTGTTTCATCTCATTTCTATCTTTCTTAAGCAAAATTCATAAGAATCAAGAACATACGAGGGCGGTCCCAAAATAAGACGATATAACAAAGAAAACACAAGAACTTTGCGAAAATTATATCTCAACATAAAAAAAAAAAATTTATTTTTAGATTTTTACGGTATAGAACCTGGGCACTCAGATTCATAGTTCACACTCTTGTTTACTGCACCACAACTACTTTTTATTTTCTTTGATATGTTTGATATTTAAACTTTTGAATATTTTATTTTAATTTAAAAAAAATATATTTTTTTTTTTAAATATTTGCCTTTTCCGGGATTTGAACTCGAAAATTCTGAGTACTAGCTTACCTCACTACCGACTACACCACAAACACTTATAAATCTTGATGACTAATTTTGAATTTAAATAATTTACTAGGTAAACAGATATTAATTTAAAATTCGTTTAACAATACAAATCATTATTTTCATCTATAACACCTTCGGACAGAAAATGTTAGACACTAACCGGACCATATACGTCTGAAACTAGAGACCAAGTAGAGTAAAACTGCATTTTCGGTTTTTCTTTTTGTGATCCTGTTTCATTTTAAAAGGATTTCAAAGTTTCAAAGAATAACTTTATTAAAAAAATAAATTTAAATACTTATACCCATCCCACAGCAACGATATTGATATAAAATGAAGGAGAAGAAATTAAGCAGTTTTATGCAATTTTTTGTACAAATGTGTGCTTCCATATATTTTATATACCGCAAGATACATCTACAAAAAATCTTTCATTTAATACCCAAAAATACGTGTATCTCATATTTGAGCCTTTATAACATATTCACAACTTATTGCAAACGGCAGGAAGTCATCAACGGAAGCAACATTGTTACAAGTTGTGTTTTTAGGTATAAATTGGTCTGAATTTAAAAGAAATTATAGATTGTTTTTACAGACTTATAAATTTGAGTGTAAATAATTTCACAGTCATGCAAACACGCATATAAACATTGTATGTGTAAATGTTGAACATGTGAAAATTCTCAAGAGATTTAATCAAGTGTAAACGATTTCTAACAAATTTACAATAAAATAACAACGTTAAAAAGGCATGATAATAAAGTTACAATAATTTAATAAAAACAAAAATAAGCGAAACATTTTAAAAAGTGTGTATGTAAATACTATAATTGTAAATTTTAAATTTTCTTTTAAGGGGGGGTACCTCTGAAATGCTTAACAAATTGTGACATTGTAGCAGTTAACCCTGCAAGAACCAATATTGCAGAACCTCTAGATCCTCTAAATGAGTCTAAAGAAAACATACAAAAAGTAATTCGAAAGTGAGTGAATAAAATTGCTAACATCATAAAGATATCGAAAAAAAGTGTTTGTCATATTGCAAGATCAAAACCCCCGATATAACATTCGCATTCATATAAAATCTTTTTCTCTCGGAACATCTTTACCATATATAATTATATGTTACATTACTTTTTTTAAAAATTACATTATATTTCGTCATATATAACCACATCTAATTATATATTGGTCTTTGTAAAATTATATATGATTTATATGATAAGATGTATTATGTTATCTATTATATCATATAAAGTTATATATACATAGGCTTAAACAGAACCATATATACAGGTTGGTTGAAAAGTTTCTGCGCTCGAAATGAAAGAATACTGTTTTTGTTACGGGATATATTTTTTTATTCAATATAATCTCCTAGAAGCTAAATACACTTGTTCCAATGATCTTTCAATAATTTTATTCCATCCTTATAATGGTTTTCCGGAAGCTCTGCAAAATATCCGTCTACGGCTGCTATGGCCTCTTCATTCGACGAAAAATGCTTTCCACGAAGGAATTGTTTGAGATTTCTGAAGAGATAGTAGTCACTGGGAGCCAAATCTGGTGAATACGGTGGATGTTTAAGCAATTCGTACTTTAATTCTTTAAATTTAGCCATCGTCAAAACACTTTTGTGAGCAGGTGCATTGTCTTGATGAAAAATGATTTTTTTCTTCTTTAAACCATTTCTTTTCTCACGAATTTTTTCATCCAGCTGATCCAAAAGACTGCAATAATATTCAGAGTTGATTGTTTTACCTTTCTGAAGATAATCAATCAACGAAATTCCTTTTGCATCCCAAAAAACTGATGCCATAACCTTCTTTGCTGATCATTGTGACTTCACCTGCTTTGGAGCTGAACAACCAGCTTCAGTCCACTGTAAACGTTCTTGTTTCAATTTAGGATCATGGTGGTAGATCCAAGTCTTATCCGTAGTTATAAAACGACACAAGAAGTCGGTTTTATTCGGCTTAAAACGCTCCAAATTACGCTGAGGAATTTGTTTTCGATCCAGTTTTTGTTGAATTATTAATGTGTGCGGCACTAACTTTTCAAACAGTTTTTTCATACGTAATTCTTCATTTAAAATATGGAGTACTCGTTCGTCTGAGATGCCTATGGCATTAGCAATTTCACGCTTAGTCAAACTTGGATCTTCCGTAACCATATTATGTACCTGCTTAATGATTTCTGCTGTGGTTGCAGTTTTTGGTCGTCCTTTGCGTGGATCGTCTTTAAGGCTGGTACAACCACGTTTAAATTCACCAGTCCAAAATTCAACGGTGCGTTTTGAAGGTGAGGACTCCTTATGCACTTCTAATAATTGTTCATAAATTTCCTTTGCTTTTAAACCCTTCTAAACAAAGAATCTAATGACTGCACGATATTCAGTTTTTTCCATATTAAAAAAAATCAATGACACGTCAACTTCAAATGGCTTGTAAACAAAGAAAGAATTGACAGAATGACTTGCAACTTTGCATGTGTTCTCAGGACTGTCATACCAACTTGAGAAAAAAAAAGTTTGGAGCTAGCAGTGCCATCTCTTGGTGAGCGCAGGAACTTTTCAACCAACCTGTAATTATAATATATATATATATATATATATATATATATATATCCAAGGTAGCTTGGAGCATTTTTAATTTTATTTGTTCTTTCCTGCTTTCATACTTTAATTATATCTTTAGAAAAATATTCGATTTATAAAATAAATATTTTGTAATGAACAATAAAAAATTTTATTAAAATTTAATAAAAAAACAAATCAAATTGTAGAATAAACTTTCCAGCGCTGGTAAAATATTTTTGATACAAATATGATAAAATACGATGTTACATGAATCCACCAGCTATATTATATGAAATAGATACGTATTAAAAATATTTTTTATATACGTACACCAGACCGACTCACCTTGTATGGAGAAAATAAAACACGTGTTTTTTGTCCACCCCCCAAAACATACACTGGTTTGTTTTATGATGATTTGCAAAATAATTCGTGTCTAAGGACATCGTACACACTATAAGTATCATATGAAAGGTTTTTCTAAGGCGCGTCCAATGATATAAGAAACAGGTCAAAGCATGTCTCGACATATACTTTTTTCAGGGATATTCTCTAAAAAAGTGGGGTTTTCAGATTTGTGTACGTATGTTTGTGATTTAAATGTCAAATTGAGATATTTACGAGTTTTACCAAAAATCCAATAAGGTGGGAACATTATGTTCTAAACAGTGCATAATAGGTATAAAACCTTTTCTTTTGACAAGTAGATCATCGCTGTATATATATACTTTGTAATTTCAAAATTTTAATTTCCATGGTTCCTTGGATCAAATTTTGGAAATTTAGGATTACTTAAATCTGTAAACTACGTTTGCAGCTATTTTTTTGGAAAAAGGTATCAGACTTTTACTGTTAATTTTACTACAATTGTCAGTTGAGTACATATTGTGGTTGATTTAAATACAAATGCGGTTGAAATAGCTGCCACTGAATTAACACGAACCCTCGAGCTTAAGTTTTAGTAGATGTGCCCACAAAATTAAAGTGATTTAAAATTAAGTGTCGATTGGATAATAACAAATTAGATATACGTGGCAAAATGTGTATTTAAATTCGAATTCCCCTCGCCATTAATACCTTAAAGGCCACTTATCTATAAAATCTAAGAACAAATTAAATTTTTTGTGACATTTTCTAATGTTTATATACACAATGTTTATATACACAAAAACAATGAAACTTGCTCATTTGGAACTTGTTAAACTCGTGTTAAAATTCTCTATAAATCGCCAAACAGTTTTTAAATTCAGTCTTAGTTTGAATTTAATAAAAATGGCTTTTGGTCAACATAAATTTTTGTAATAAAATGTTCTTGAAAATGACTATGGGAAGTTAAAAAAATAGTACATGGGGAACACCTTTTCATCGAACTCATTCTTCCATTACGAATATGGATCGTTTAAAAACCGAAGAACGAGTAAAAATAGTTTAAAATTAGTACAAAGGAGGTGGTTCAAATGTGGCGAATTTTCGAGCATAACGCCTTGATTATAGTCCTTAAGGAATTGGGAAGATTATAAGGAAATTTGAAGAGACTGGAAGCGTTGCAGATTTTGTCATCGCAATGTGCGCACTGCCGAACGCGTAATTTAAAGTTTCCAGAACGCGTAATTTCTTGTTTTGGCGACGTCAATTGGCCACAAAGATCATTTAAATTGACACCATAGACTTTTCCTGTATAGCTATGTCAAAGAACGTGTCTACGCGGATAACCCCCAAACGTTGGAGCATTTGAGAACAAATAAAATGGGTAAAAATCCATTAAGAATTCGTAAACTTCCTGTTGAAAATTAAACAGCTCGAATCATTTTTTTTTAATAAAAATAATAAAAATGTTTTTTTAGTTTGTGTTTTATTAATAATGAGTTATAATGAAAGCAATCAATATAGGAAGAAGAAAGAATATAATCAAAAGTATCAGATTTTAAGCTCTCCTGTAAAGAAAGCCTTCATTTTTTAGGATTTTTACGAATTATATCGAAAATCGTGTTTCCTTACGCACAAATTTGGTAAATTTACTCTTCAATTTTAAAATTTAATTTAAATTTTAAGCACTTTTAATGTAATTTTACCTTTTTGTGTTCATTCATTTACGCACACTGAGTAAATTTACCCAGTTTCCAGTTTCGTACTATGAGTTGGGTAAATTTCAACAGAAATTAATTAGAGTGTAGGACTTTTATTAATGAATCTAAAATTAATATGAAGTTTGTGGTAATAATAATTGGGCACCTATCCACTACCGATGCGAATTCCAGATTCACAGGTGTCAAATTCTACAAGCCTGGTGGAAGAAAGAAAGAAACGAGTCAAATCGAAATCATTGAAAAATAAATAAAATTACCTCTTTAGTGTTGATGTTGCTTTTGAACATCCCCATCAATCTAACGCAACTACAATTACAATTTTCACAGGCTGCAAAAATTTAAATCATTAAAAGTCAAAAATTACTAAATTACATGTTATCATTAAGAATCAGATAATATACCATGATTACACTACAAAGATTAAATTTAAATTCGATGATTAAACATTATTTTTTTTAATAAATTAATTTTTTTTACAATACAATATTTCCATTTCTGACAGTTTTATAATTATTAAATACTAAATTTTGATAAATTTACATACATTATAAAACATACTTATTTTTAAGCACAAAATTCTAATTGTAAACACAAAATGCGAATTTATAAATAAAACATGCTTATTAATACACTTGGTGTGTATTTTTCTAGACAAAAATTTGTACACATAAGTTTTACACATTTGTTGTCTAATTTTAGGCGATTTGCGTGTATTACGCAAAAATTTACACTTAATTTTTAATTTTTTTAAAAGCATTTTTAAACTTAATGGTCTTAGGATCAGTATACCAGTCATTAGTAATGTTCAAAATACTTTAAAATCGTAAAATCTCTTAAAAAATAACTTAATACCGGCAAAAAATTTTTGTCGAGTCTGCTGTTGAATTTTTTCTAAACCAGAATATTTTTCAGTGTACCCAAGTATACATAAAATTCATAAAAAACGTAAAATTGTACTGTTATTTTAATGTCAATATAATAAAACGTCTGAATAACTGACTGAATGTAGAAATATTTTTTCCGCAGTTGAAAAAAGTAGAAAAGTATATTATCAATACTTGTTTTTGTTGTTGCTGGTTTGGATTGTTTATTTAAAAAATTTTATATCCACAGTCGGTATGGAATTAGGTACTGATAAAAAAAGTACTCCACAAAAAGTAAGTATAGGGTTTGAAAGCACTATATTTCCGAATTCAGAAAAACCTAAATATTTAAAAAAATCTGCGGACGAAAGTTATGATAATTTAAAGCGTTTTGTTAAAATAAATAGTTGCTTCTTGAAAACTCCAGAAATATCAACTTAAGACTTAAAGAACGTTAGTTCCCCTTTCAAACAATCTTAATCTTAAGAAAATCTCACGATGAAAACAAAAGTTATTGTATGTTAAAGATTTCTGTTGCCTCCCTAGATACGTTATTATCACTCAAAAAGAAAAAAAATAATTGTTGAGTTCGAAAAGGTTGATATTTAAATCAATCAAGCCAAAAAGTTGTTTATTTTAGCGATTGCTCCAAACGTTCAGGAAAATTATGAAAAAAAATGACAATTCTATTTGAAAAGCTAAATTTCTTAAACCATATTATTATATTTGCAAATGATTTGAAATAGGGAAATATAAATATTTTAGTTTTGGGTATTAAGAACAGCGCATCCAGCTTTTCGTGTTGTTGGTGCGAAGTGAAAAAAAATCGATTACAAATGTATGAAACACTAAGGACATTTGGAAGCATTCACGAAAATTATTAGAGCTGGTGTGAAAATGTCAAGGATCAGAAAGATGCAAAATATTTTAAAAATTGTGATATCAATCCAATTTAGTTTAACCTAGACGAAACATTAGTTTTGGACACCATATGAGCTGCTCCTTTTATTAAGTGTAGTAAATAAAGTCTTTTCTAGTGTTTCCAGGAATTGCGTTTTATTAAACTAAGTTTTGTAAAAGAAAATGTTTTCTTATTGGATATTTTTTTTAATTTTTGCATATGTATATATAGCGCTATATTATAAATTTTTCTTAAAACGAATATGAGATATGAATATGTGTTATATTGTTGAATATAGTCACATTTAATATTAGTATATATAATTATATCAATTTATATAAAACTATATAAGCCGTTTTTCGGGTACCTAATTCCAGACCACCCATGTATCATTGTATAAACGTTTGTATGCATGTCTATGTCTATGTATGGGTGATGTTAACATTACTAGACATTTATAAATGTCTCTCCAAATGTGTTGATAAATTGTTGTCTTATAAGTGTACTAATGTTACATTCCATGTGTGTATATGAAATACAACCAAACATACGTATATATATATATATATATATATATATAGAGCTATAAAATAATTTAACATTTATTGCGTTATATTTATATTGTTTGTGTATGTACTTTCAAACCAAAAAAACAAAAAATGAAAACAGAAAACTAGAAAAAAGAAAATAAGGAAAAACTTACGAAAAGGTGAAATAAAAATATTTTTCTATTACAAATTTTTGTGTATGAAACAACACAATAATCCACAGCTAAAAGCTTGAAAATAAGATTGTAAGAATAATAACCTTGAAATTTTTATAAGACAGATTTTTATTTGAAATATTTCAACTTGTCATACTTTGTGTATGATTAATTGGTAATGGGGTATTATTGTTTATTGGACCACCAATATTGATACCTTTTATCAAAAACAATACCTTACCTTTTACATTATGTTAAAACATTAAATAATGCGTTAGCAGTAAATCATCATATAATTAGAAATTATATCCTAATACTAGCACGATCACAGTCTCTCGTGGGAATCGAATCTCGTGGTAGCGTGCTGGCTTATCAGTGCGGGGCAGTAGGTACGATTTCCAACAAAAGCTCTGTTCTGTTTTCGCTACAACGAGACGATAGCCGTCGTTGCTAGTGCTCGGTTAGGGTATAAGGATATAATTTGTAATTAATGATTAAATATTCATTATTTAAAAATTTATATTTATGTCATGATATTTCATAAATTAAATATATTATAAACAATCCATTGTAGAAAAACATTACCAGATACATAGTGGGCTATATGACGCATTATCTGGTAACTGTAACTAGTAACTTCTCTTAGTACGTTTCTCATTACCAGCACAGAGAAAACAGATTCATTGTGAAAACTAAATTTTTTGTCAACCGAATGGTTCGGTTGGGGCCACTTATATATTTGTTTTTGGCAACAGAAATTCGGTTGATACAACAGGAAATCGGTTAATACAACAGAATTCCGGTTAAAGCCAAATATTTCAATTGTGTCAAGGTATATTTGATTACCACAACCAAATAATTCAGTTGCTGCACCCAAATTATTTAGTTGGCAAGGAATTCGGTTGTCACAATGAATCTGTTTTCTTTGTAAGTGCATGGGGTGCCGTGAAAAATAATGGCTGGAATTTAAAAAATAAAATGTTTAAAAATAGATTTTCAAACAGAAATTAATTTTTATAAAATAACACATATATTTTTTGTGAAATTTATTTTTAAAATGTGTTTGAGGCAGGATTCGTTGTCAGTGAAAAGCTCTAACATCAACATATACAATGGGAGGATCAATAAGTTCGTGGCTTTTCGAACTTTCCTCGTAGTTATATGAAATCCAACACTGCTCCCATCAAGTACGACCTGTAAATAGACTACTGTCAAATTTTGAGCAAGTTCCGTCATTTACTTTGCGTTTAACAGCTGTTTAAACATACAACCTCTTCGATTTTTTTAAAAATGGAGAAGAGTGAATTTTTTCAGCGCAGTGATTTATGAAATTCTAATTTGTGTGTATAGAATTTCAAATAACGTAACAATCAGCTGTTTCAACGCGAGCAATCACCTACCAAATCGATTTTTTTTAAATTATGTGAAGTGAAGCGTTGCGTTTTGCAAAATGATGGCATAAATATGATTTGTTTAGAATCTAAATTGGGGTTAAGGCCTTTAAAAAACTGGCAACACTGAAATATATACTTTTTGTATCACCTTCTCTCTCTCTCTCTTTCTCTATCTTAGCTAAAGTGTAAATGTTATTAACACAATTTTTATTTTGTACAAAATTTACAAAAATAACCAGGGCGTTATTTTTTATTAAAAATAACGCTATAATTATACCGCTACAGGTAACGCATTATTTTTTATTTTGATGTAGTGCAGAAGATAGGTGGACCCATAAATTTATCTTTTAAAGTAATGCTGAAGAAATGGATGTACCATTATTTATAGTCCAATAAATAATGATATCCCAATACCGTTTCTACTTTATTTTAGAGAGAGAATACATATTTTCAAACTCAACAGCTGCTCAAATGGTAGAGCTGTTGTCTGTCAACGTAGCAAGGTTTGATTACCGGCACAAACATATTCTAGTAAAAAAAATTATAAAAAATATTTTTTTTTGAAAATCCATTTTAGACACATTATTTTCCGAAATAAAATTAATAAAAATGTAACTGGTTACAATTACCTGATAATTGTTTATATAACCCATTAATTGGTAACATTTTTCCACACTGGGTTATACCTACAAATAGAGGGTATCCTTCCAATGCGTATAAGTTTTATTAAATTATTATTTTAATTATTATTATTTAAATTATTTATTATTTATTATTATTTATTAGTTATTATTTTAATGGATATTTCTTTTTTACCATAATAAAAAATATTAAAGAGACACTCAAGTAAAGAAAATTAAAACTTTGAAAACTGGGGGAAAATGATTTTGACAAACATATAGAAAATTAAATTTTTTGGCCTTGGATCTTTCGATATTAAATATTTGTTAAGTAAAGAATATTTCACTAGACACATTTATCTATCAAACAAAAAATAATACAAAAAAATTTAATAAATAAATGTTTCGCTCGAATAAGGGCATAAGGAATTTGACTGAAGACGAAGGTGAAAAATGTGTGGAACTGTAACGAATTCTTGATGATTTTTTCCCACAAAATCTGAATAATTTTGAAACATTGGTATCAATATCTATAATATCAAGAAAGACGCAACAAATCTTTGAATGCAGAAAGATTAGTTTAGGTATTGTTACACTTATAGAAAAAATCTGTTAATTTTTTTTCGAAAACTACTAAAACTTGGTTAAAAATTACCTCACATAAAAAAGAGCTGAAATTAGTGATAATTTGAAAGATAAATAACCAAAATAAAACTGTTGAATATACAGAATTTAAGCTATATTCGAGTTAAATATAAGTAAATTAAAAATAACAATTTAAATATTAGTAGTCACAAAAAATGTCAAATTTTTTAAGTTTTTTATATATTTTATTCGAATAAATATTTCTGTGTATTTTAGCAGGATATACTGTATATAACTTAATATACTGCATTTAACTAAATATAACAAAAATTTTGTAGATATAAAACATTTTTTGCAGTTTTTTATAGAGAGAAGCAACACTCAGGAAATTCTTCCTATATAAATTTAAATGTCAAAAAGAAAACATGAATTGTAAATCGGATGATGCAATTGATTTTTTGATAATTTTTTTGTGTACGCAACAAAAAGATAAAAAAGGAGCAAATGGACGAACTATTGGCTTTTAAGAACAAATAGGCGTTCACATGTAATATTATTAAAATTACAACTCCAGAACACTATAATTGTTTTGCTTGCTACTACTGATCTTCGCAAACATACACTTTGACGTTTGTAACAGAGAACTGCATTTGCTGATTGCAAAACGTTCATACGCAATCAACACAATAATAAATATGTGTTTACGTTCAAACGCTGAATATACTCCAACACACATATTTCTTGATGATTTTAAATCAATCAAACGATGTGCAAATTGTTTTGTCACTGATTTATAATCATCGGTCGTTGTTACACCATTGTTTTATTCTGTTCATTCGAGCCAACAATAATTATTTTGATGTAGAATAAATCAGAAAAAACAACAAACAACGTGTATGAGTGTAATCATAATTAAAACAAAATAGTTTTTGTAAAACATATTTCATAAACGTTATATGTATATTAGGGTGGTAGACCCACGTTTTTTTAGAATTTTTATTAGGAACACCAAAAATATTGTTCTTTGTGAATATTTTTTTTTTTTATTTAGGTCGACATCTCAGGCACGCCCAATCCGGTTTAAGTTAAATATTGCCTAATTTTCCAATCAAAATAGATGAAAAAAAATTTAGACAATATTTAAATTTTCCGGATTAGGCAAGCCTGAGATATCGACCTAAATTTTTTTTCCAAAAAAATATTTATATTTCACAAAGAAGATATTTTTATGACTAATAAAAATTCTAAAAAAGCGGACTTAAGTCCCACCCTAATGTAAACAATATCATTTATAAAATGTGTTTCTATTTCGTTTTAATTATGAATACACTCATACGCGTTGTTTGTTGTTTTTTCTGATTACATTTGCATAAAACATAAACGACAGATGATTCACACTGATCCCAATTAAGCGTTCAGTAACATGATGCTGATTTTATTCTACAGTGAATTTTGTTTAATTATTAAATGTGAACAAGAATTTTTGTGTATGATTAAATCAAGAAAAAAGTTGATTTTGCAGTTCTCTGATATGTAACAAGACACGTACAAATCTCTCCTCTGTGGCCACTTTAAATAATGTGTTGCTTTCTTTGGAAAAGGGATAGAGAAGAGATAAAAGGTGGCGAGAGATAAGGTGCTTCACATATGGCCACATAATAATTGCGCGAGATGATAAATCTTAGAACAATTGTTGCTTGCTAGATGATGAAGAGTTGGAGTAATTGTTGAAGATTTTTTATTTCATTACAATCTTTTTTTTCTTATTTCCAATAAACAAAAATCTGACTCAAGTATTTTTAGCGATCTTATCTTAATATATGTATATTAAAAAATAGTTAATTTCAATAGTTTTATCTGCAACGTAGTTTTGAGTAGCCCTTTCTGCTACTTTTACGGGTTTATTTCTAAGAGTGAATAGATTGCACGTATTAAAAAGTTTAATGGTTTCTATGTGTTTTAAGAAATTAAATTTTTTTTAAAAGATTAAAAAAACTGTTCTAAGGTAAACCAGAAGTTGTCCTAAAAACAAAATAAGTTCTGCTGAAAAAAATCTGCTCCATAGTAGAATTAATATTAATATACTTGAAAAAAGACAATAAAATTTAATATTTTCATAAAAAAGCATATTAAAGAAGTTAAGAATGGAGCTGCGATTATTACAAAAGTTTCAAGGTACTCGCGTTCCAAGGTATACGACATTGCACTACTCTTGAATTTTATTTAAAATTTTACATTCGTAAATATAAAAAAGATTTTTGTTAAATGTGTTTAAAACCAGTACACTAAGAGCCAAACCAGTTATATTTTAGCTAAAAGTCATACTTAAAATCTATTTTCGGTGTGAGTTGGTCAAACGGGACTAACTACGATGCTACGAATTGTTTTTAAGGCAACATATATTGGATTTTAACACGATACCTACTCAGTTTAAATATGGCCTGTGCTGCCATATGGCGAGGGTGGCCGTTGTCAATGATCCATTGTGTGTGTCATGTTGTCTGTTACTGTCTAGCTTTATCCAGAAACAGGTGGCGATTTTTTGGTAATGTTTTGTTTAAGGTTTTTCTTAGGTTTATAAAAATATTGGAATATTCTACGTTGGGACTCCTCCCTATAGCTTCTATAGGGTTTGGTACAATTGACAATAATTTGTTTTTAGTCTGAGCTCCAAACCACCCCACCCCACCCCACACCAACTTAACTCAACTCAATAAACAATGTTTAGTTAGCCAATAATTAAGACTTGAACTGACACCATTATTGTTGTTTACCATATAAAAATTTAATTTAATCGTTGGTTAAATTTTAACGGGACATTGTGTTATTGGGCCTAAGAGGTTTATTATTCAATTGAAATCCTTTTACTTTTAATATGTATCCAATTAAATGACTTGTGATTTTTTATCTCTTTACAGGTAAACATTCCAAAAATCGTTAACACTATTGTTTGTTATACTATAAAATATAACCTCTCTGTGTAAGTATTTAAATAAATTTGCACATTCAAGATAATACATCTGTAGATTACAGATACAGAAATTGCTTACAATTTTCAGGTTAAAACCAAATCGTTTATATTAAAAATTCTTATGTTAAAAAAATAGTAAATCTACGAAAATCCAACAAATTCTCACTAAAAATATTAACTGTACAAAAAAATATTAATTTTTTGTTTTTCATATGTGTATATGTATGTATCTTTTAAATTACAGTACAAGAATCAGACAAGTTATACAACAGTATATATATATATATATATATATATATATATATATATATTAGGGCGGGTCAAATTGTATGGAACGATTTTTTTTGATGAAGCGTATAGCAAAAACGTAATCTATAGGTGATTCTGAGATTCTATAGGTGATTTTTCTCAAGAGACCATAGCTCTAAGTCGGATTTGGAGCCCCCAAAATTTCAAAATAGAAATTTTTCCATATATACATAGAACAATTTAATTAAATTCGTCACAAAATCGGATAGAATTATAGCCGATTTCTCAATCTGGGCTTGTTTGAAAGGTATTTTTATCACCTTTCAGAATCTGTATTGATACCTGGCAGCATTGTTCAATTGAACAACTTTGTAACACTGAATAATGACGTTACAAAATAATGACGTTTACCAACACTAAACGTTGCCAAGATTGCTTTTCCTTCTTCCTTAATCGTTCATCGTGCAATGCGCACGCAGTTTGCCAAAATACTTAAATAAAAACTCGGTTATCACAATACCAATATTTTTTTTTTATTTTTAAATTTAGTGTGACACAATCAAAGAGTGCAGTGATAATATCAAAGTTATTATGGATAATCAAGAACCATCAACATCGTCTGCGGTGTCTTCGCAAATGGAAGCAACAACATCAACAAGTTTTGACTCTAGATTGACTAACATGCCTCATCAATATATTGTTGTTTTTGGTTTATCAAGTTATTTAAATGATCTTAGTTTGCCTACTAAATGTGACATTTTAAAATATTATTTTTTTTGTTAAGTGATCGTGCTAAATTTGAAAACAAAATGTTCTCGTATAAAACTTTTACCCCTCACGTAACAGATAAATTTATCCAAATTTGGTGTAAATTAAATATTGAAATCATTAATAGAAAGAGTGTTTTAAAAAAATTAACTAGTTTGCTTGATAAATACCAGAAACATGTACAACATAGAAACAAAAGAGATGAATTTAAAGCATTTGTTGATTCAATAAACGAATAATTTTATATTGGCAAAAGTTATTGCAAATTAAAAACAACAGAATGCTCGTGTGGATTGATTCCAGCACATATAAAAAAATTTATGATGGACCAGCATAATGATAGAAAATTCACAATACCTGAATATACGGAAGACGTTGAAGAAGTAGCTACAACAATGCCAACACTTACAACTGGTACCGATGATCCAAGTTACGAACCACCTGAATTACACATGGATGAAGATGAAAATGAAGCAACAACAGAAGTTCCAGAAGCAACTGTTCGAATGAGACGAGGTCATTATACTCAAAGATACGATGCCTTAAATTTTGCTATGATGTGTGATAGATTCGGTGTTTCAGATAGAGTCGCTTAATGTTTAGCAACAGCTTTATTCGAAAATATAAATTTTAGAGATGTTCATGGTAATCTTGTTATTATGGATAAATCAAAAGTGGCTAGAGAAAAAGTTAAATCTAGAGATGCAGTGCTTCGTACACGACATACAAATTCTTCCATAACTGCATTCTCTTTCGATGGTAGAAAACATGACTCAGAGAAAATTAATGACAAATTTCATACCACTATGGTAAAGAGTCGCATTTAGTTGTTTTGAAAGAGCCCTTTATGAGTTACTTGGATATGTAAATTTGGGTAGTCAAGAAGATGCAAAAACCAAACACAGAAAACTGAATGAATTTTTCAACAATAAAACATAAACAGTTGATCAATTAATTGGCATATGCAGTGATAGTAAGCCAGCAAATACTGGAACAGAAAATGGTGTTTTACGATTAAAATAGACCAATTCACTGGTTTATATGTCTGATGCATTTCAATGAACTGCCATTTCGACAAAACAGTCACCAGTGGACCACGAGCAGCAAGTGGAAAGTTATTCAAAGCTTTTCAAGAATGTGAGAAATTGCAGGTATGTAACACTTTATTTTATTTAATATCATCATTTATTGCCATTATTTTACTTTTTCGATTGGAATAAAGTTAAAATAAAATAATTGCATTTTAATTGATCTAAACATTTTATATTTCAGGTAGCAGCTGATTTTGATCCAATACCACTGGAGAATATGCCTGCAATTATGGATCATGAACATGAGCTCGAACTATCAACCATGTTAATTATTATATACGATTATATGTAACAATTTAAAAACTTTGGCAGTTTATATTATTACAGTTTATGTGCCAATGTACTTCAATGTGAAGTTTTATAACTCTGTACGGCAGTGCACTTTTATTTAAATTTATACGTTGGACACGATACTTACAACCAAACTTTCGTAATATTGTAGATGGTGTAATTCAAAACAACTCATTACGCACATCCAGAAAATATCTTATTAACAATGTTATTTGATGATCGAAAAGCAATACGGGATAGAGCTATCAAAAAGATTTTACACTGTCGAGAAAAATTGTACGATCCAACTAAACTCAGAGTTTACAAAAAATATATCTTAAATTTCGATGCTACCGATTATGTCAATATGGCTGATATGAATAACGACGATATATTATTTGAACCAGCATTTACTCGACAGATTCCATATGATCACTAGGTAGAATACTTAGATTCCAATGCACATACGATGAATTTTATGTAAAAATCGAGATGCATTGAACCCGACCCCCTCCGATATCGATGAAATTTTGTTCATAGCTAAATTTGATCAATACAAACAAACTCTCATTTTTAGAAATGACTTTTTTGCGATTTTTTGGGCGTGGCACTGTGGGAAAGTTTTCAAAAAAACGCGAAAATGGTCGAAAAGAGCTCCATTTAAACTACAATAACTCAGAATCGGCTGAACCGATTTACATGATCTTGGTATCATTAAAAAGATATTTTAACAGGCTTTATGACAAAATTACACTGTAAAAAAATTATAACAAAAAGAAAATTTTAACTAACGAAAAATCCAAAAAGATCAAGGGTTTTTTACAGTGTATTATTTTTTTAGAAAGGTTTATCCTTCACCTATACCATATCAAAAAATAAAAATGGGTTCTTTTTTAGTTTTTTTTTATGTAATTTATTAAGTAGTGTCACTTCTAGTAATTGCCCTTATATTTTATATTTGCAGGTAAAATAAATAAACATTGTCCCAGGAAAATTGTGAATATGTTTTAACCCAAATTTTTTAAGTAGTGTCACTTCTAGTAATACGTACCGAAAGTTTTCGAAATAATTCGAATAATGATTACATTTTCTTTAAGTTAATTATTTGTAAGAAATTTTGCGCTGCTCAAATTTGGCACAGTCAGAATATCTGCGCACATGTACAAAAGTTTCATTTATCGGAATGAATGAATGAAAGCCTTGAGTTCCTCTTATAGTTTGAGCTTCTTTATATCTTGAAAATAGCTTTTCTTTAACGTTGTTGTATTCGTCAGCATCTGCGTAAGCAACTTGTATGGTGGTCTTATATGTTTCTGATGCCCAGTGATAGAGTTGCCTCGTTGTCTGGATTTCATTTTTATTTGCAATACTATAATTTCGAGCACCTCTCTTCAATGTTCCTCCGATTCCATCACATGCAGATTTTCCGTGACTGGTAGCATAAAAGTGCCATTCAGCGTCAATACCAAAATCAGATTTGTGATGGCATAAATTAATGAAGTTATATTTATTTTTATATTGTGCTCCTGCACCATCTGATACGTAAATGATTTTATTAATATTGTTGGTTATATTGGCCTTCACGAACTGTATCATTTTTGAAATATATAGATGAACTGCTATACTATCATGGGTATTGCAATCAGATATTATGGCAAAGCTTTTATGAGTTAATTTATCGTTATCTGAAAATAAACAAACAAAGGAAAAAAACAAATAAATAAAAAATATTAAATATTTTGATGAGTGTGGATGGATGTGTTTACTAATACCAAAATATTAAAATAATTACCTTTGTAATAAATAACGAACGGATGTATTGTAGCCTGATCATGAAATGCATAATTTTCAGCAAAGTCCATTTGAATTAACATTTCTCCTGATAACAGCGCCGCTCTTTTATTGCTGATAAATTCAGATTGTCGCTTTGCTATGAAATGATGCGGAATCAGAACTTTGATATGTTCAGTAAAATCGCTGACAAATGATTCGGGGTTGGTGGTTAACGTTTCCAGAACACATATAATCGTTGTATTCCACTTTTTGTATATTATTTCTTCAATTTGGTTATTTTCAAAATGTTTAAGCATATGCGTTTTTAGATTATTTAAATTTTTGAAGCAGTGACCACACATTGAAACGCAAAACTCGCTTTTTTCTATGTCACCATTACAAACAACGATTTGAGAACATCTTTGTAGTCGGTAAATATGCATTCTCCTTCAATACAAATTGATTTTAAGCCACTTTTTTCAAACATCAATTTCATATTCTGATGCAATGTGCATACGCAGATATTTTGCTGGTTTCCAACTCCAAGTTTCATACAATTTTTTGGCCTTAACATTGTAAATTTTGTAAACCCCACTTTGGCCAAGGGGTTTTTTTTTTAAATTCTTAGTAAGATTCGCGTAGTGAAGATAACATCAGTCTTTTTTGAACTTTTTCACGTAAGTTTCCTTGTTTAACAGTAATTGAATCTTGCGATCCTGGCATCATTCGGCTAATTTCATCATCTTCATAAAATAACTTGACTGTGCTTAGAGTTTCGGTTGGTAAACTACGTCTGCTCATTTTTAAAAGATTGATATCTGCAAACTTCGTTTTATTCCTTTGGATATACAATCGTGAGATATATCATCCCCAAAACGATCTTTCTGCGTGACTCATATTGATTGGTAAGAGAGATAAAAGTTTTTGCTGTTCCAAAAGATTTGAGCTGTTCTCTATTTGATATTTGATGTTTTGCAAAATTTCTTCGCAAATGGCTTTGACGTTTTCAAGTTGCGCTGACAAATCAGACAATGGATCAGCTCCAAGTGAATCTGCTACATTTTCCAAAATTTGCAGTGATTTTCTATTTCTGTATGCATTTCGTTTGATATATTTCCTTTTAAGAGGCGACATTTGGTTTGGTAGATGAGGAATAATATGATCATTTATATTTTCAATGAGTTCGTTGCTTTCGATGTTTGTATTACGGCTGGTACAAGTTTGAAGTTCATTCAATTCTTCGCTAATTTCATCGCTGGCCGTTGTTGGTAAATAATTTGAGACTTCATTCTGCTCCACGTTGGATTCATTACGACTGCGCGCTTTTCTCAGTGTATTCCGGCAAGTTTCGCAAATACGGCTACAATGAATGCTGGCGACAGCTGGAAAATATTCAATTATATTTGCAGCCTCGTTTTCACTTATTTTACGAAGCGCAACACTTATTAGATATTTTTATGCATCTGTACTTATTGTTTGAATTCATATTCACTCAAATTTTTAAAATATACGCGTAAAAATTGTAATCGCCTGTACTTTTCACGTTCGTTGGCACTTGTTGAATGACAAAAATCGATAAGGAACACCTATAAATACTACGTATTTTTCAATATTTTACTGGCAGGTACTTATGAATGGGTGCATATTTTAAGGGTGGCTATATACCTGATTCAGCCACCCGTTTTGAAATGTTCCAAAACATGAGCACTCATAAATGTGGATTCAATTTCTGTAAAAAAATCATGCAGGTAGCCAACCCAAATAATTAAAAAACTGCACTTTCCTGTTTTCCTTTTAATTGTCCACGAACATTTATGACCGTTTTTTAGTTTGTTACCGCAATCATAAAAATCAAATAACCTTTTGTTTATTACTTTTTTTTTTTAATTCTGAGAATCATAAAAAAAGTCATCAATGTTTTTTTCAAAAAATTTTTCAGACAATAATAATAATAATAATTTTACGACATATTAATTAATTTTCCTTGGACAATGTTTATTTATTTTACCTGTAAATATAAAATATAAGGGCAATTACTAGAAGTGACACTACTTCATAAATTATATAAAAAAAAACTAAAAAAGAACCCATTTTTATTTTTTGATATGGTATAGGTGAAGGATAAACCTTTCTAAAAAACGTGTCATAAAGCCTGTTAAGATATCATGTAAATCGGTTCAGCCGATTCTGAGTTATTGTAGTTTAAATGGAGCTCTTTTCGACTATTTTCGCGTTTTTTCGAAAACTTTCCCACTGTGCCACGCCCAAAAAATCGCAAAACAGTCATTTCTAAAAATGAGAGTTTGTTTGTATTGATAAAATTTAGCTATAAACAAAATTTCATCGATATCTGAGGTGGTCGGGTTCAAAATTTCAGTTTTATCTCGATTTTTAAATGAAATTCATCATACAAGGAACAGAAAGACATGTACAATTATTAACGAGTGTTTCAAAACGAGTTATAGAAAATAATCGTGAAGGAGTTATGGCAGTGACATTAGGAAGTCGTAAGAAAACTCCTCGAATGGAAAGTAAAAAGGACCTTAAAAAATAATATTACCACGTTAAAACATTAAATTGTAGGTCGAGAATAATATTTAAAATAAATTGAATAAAAAATTTAAAAATTGTGTTTTTTGTTGAAACCTTGA
Organism: Eustalomyia histrio; assembly: GCA_949748255.1. NCBI lineage: Eukaryota > Metazoa > Arthropoda > Insecta > Diptera > Anthomyiidae > Eustalomyia > Eustalomyia histrio. The sequence goes on along the minus strand of OX456523.1, from coordinate 76,614,500 downwards.
AAATGTTGACTTTTTCAGATCGATTTTCCTACAAAATTGTAGGTCGAGAATAATATTTAAAATAAATTGAATAAAAAATTTAAAAATTGTGTTTTTTGTTGAAACCTTGAAAATGTTGATTTTTTCAGATCGATTTTCCTACAAAAAGGAGTTCGAAAACAAAAAAATTGATCGCAATAAAAGTTGTTGGAAATTATCTGAACTTTCATAATCTGCAAAAAAAAAAAAAATTGAAGAAAATTCAGAATTTATTAGTTAAAAGTTCATTTTAGGCTATTTTTCGGCAAAAAATTCCTAATATCTCTACTAAAAATAATATTGGTATCAATACAGATTCTGAAAGGTGATAAAAATACCTTTCAAACAAGCCCAGATTAAGAAATCTACTATAATTCTATCCGATTTTCTTATTTAGTTTCTTTTAAGAAAATTAATGGATAAATGTTCAATGGATAAATAGAACGAAACTACATAATACAATTATTGTTGGTGTTAAAAAAACGTACAAAAAAATTTCTAAAAATGATATCAAAGTTAGTAAATAGAAACTACAGCATTAATTTTTTTCAAATTTAACGTCAAAATTATATTTAAGAGATAACACGCGTTAAATTATTAAAAACTGGAATGTAGTTGACTTAATCTTTTGAATTCGATTAACAAAAAATTAAGTTAAACTATTTTGTGGGTATAGCTATAATATATTATCAATCTGCTCCACTGTGCAATTTGCGGTGTTTTGATGCTATTCTAATTAATTCGATAATGTTTGTAATTATGGAGATTAACATTTGCATAATATATGGAGGTCTGTAAAACAATTTGTGGAAGGATAAACTAACTTTTTATGCCAAGAAACTCCATATGCATCAACCTTGAGTCAAACTTCGATTCAAGCACGGCTTGTTATATAAAATGCATATTAATTGTTGTCTTTTAAACAATGAATAAGCATTTGAAAAATTTTTGCGAAAGCATTTCTATTAAAAAGTTGCATGCATTGTAATAAGGGTATTCATGTCTGACATTTTGGTCTTGTAAAATTGCAAATGTCTAAAATTTTCTTTAAATATAACAATAAACACTTGGGACAGCACTTTTTTTAAAAAAGTAAATTAAAAAATTATGATAAAAAAAACGGAAATAAATAAAAATTAAATTTAATGTAATAATTTTTGTAGTGTTTTAATAGAATACAGGTTGGTTGAAAAGTTCCTGCGCTCATCAAGAGATGGCACTACTATTTCTTTCTTTGTTTACAAGCCATTTGAAGTTGACGTGTCATTGATTTTTTTTAATATGGAAAAAATTGAATATCGTGCAGTCATTAGATTCTTTGTTTTGAAGGGTTTAAAAGCAAAGGAAATTTATGAACAATTGTTAGAAGTGTATAAGGAGTCCTCACCTTCAAAACGCACCGTTGAATTTTGGGCTGTTGAATTTAAACGTGGTCGTACCAGCCTTGAAGACGATCCACGCTAAGGACGACCAAAAACTGCAACCACAGCAGAAATTATTCAGCAGGTACACAATATGGTTAGTAGAGTATTCAAAAACCGAAACCGAAAACCGGTCAACCGGTTTCTTTATTTTTAAAAACCGATCGGTTTCGAATATTTTGTAAATTCGAAGAAAACCGAAAACTGGTCTTTTTTGTTCGGTTAACCGGTTTTTTTAATTACATCACCAACTGGGTTACCTGGTCTCTTTTATTTTTTTCGAAGACTTATAATCGTTTGTTTGGTTATGAAGATTTAGATGTAAGTCTGATAGATTCCGATGAAGACTTAACTTTGGATATTCCAAATTCAAATAGTTTAATTTCTGATCTAAATAACACAACAAACAGTATTCAAAATCCTAAAAAAGAGACTGTACAAAATCATTCATCATTATATGATGATTTCATATATCTTGATAAATGCGACAAAAGAACTGAAAAGTTGAAAAATTAAATAATTGTTTCTTGACTATTTGTCCAACATCTACTATTAGTGAAAGAGTATTTTCCACTTCTAGCTTTATCAAAAGCAAACAAAAAAATCGTCTTAAAACGAAACATTTAAATTGCATAATATTTCTAAAATATTATTTTAGAAGTGAAAAATAGATTTTATTTTTACATATTTAAAATGTAATATTAAAAAAACTTATTTAATGCCAAACGTTTTACCCAATTTACAAACTTAATGATCTCTATTCATTTGATATGAATATAGTTTTATAATATTAATTTTTAAGATATTATATTAAAAAATATTAATCGAAAACAAATTTCTCAGCGTAATTTGGAGGGTTTAAACCGAATAAGCCCGACTTCTTGCGTCGTTTTATAAATACGGATGATACTTGGATCTACCACCATGATCCTAAATTGAAACAAGAACGTTTACAGTGGACTGAAGCTGGTTGTTCAGCTCCAAAGCAGGTGAAGTCACAACGATCAGCAAAGAAGGTTATGGCATCAGTTTTTTGGTATGCAAAAGGAATTTTGTTGATTGATTATCTTCAGAAAGGTAAAACAATCAACTCTGAATATTATTGCCGCCTTTTGGATCAGCTGGATGAAAAAATTCGTGAGAAAAGACCTGGTTTAAAGAAGAAAAAAAATCATTTTTCAGAAATCTCAAAAAATTCCTTCGTGGAAAGCATTTTTCGTCGAATGAAGAGGCCATAGCAGCCGTAGACGGTTATTTTGCAGAGCTTCCGGAAAACCATTATAAGGATGGGATAAAATTATTGGAAGATCATTGGAACAGGTGTATTGAGCTTCTAGGAGATTATATTGAATAAAAAAATATATTTTGTAACAAAAACAGTATTCTTTTATTTCGAACGCAGGAACTTTTCAACCAACCTGTAATATAAATTTGTGGAAATTTGTATCTAATTTAATTTTAAAAGTGGCGTTGTAGTCACGAATTTCCAATTTCGCCTTATTTCAGGAGTAAAATTTTTGACGTGAATGCCCTTAAAAATTCTCCCTTTTCGTTTTTGGAATAACATACAATGATAAATATATGTATTTGTTTTCTATAAATAACATTCAAGTATACAATAGTGTTTTAGGGGTTTTCAAGGACAATTTTGAACAAAACATTTCGTTGTTAAAATTACAAAAAAAAGTGTGGTTCATACACAATAATTTTATGCATACAAGAGTTTGTAGTTAGCTGTGTGCAAGTTATTAAAAAAGTTTTCAGTTTAGTTAAATTCAGTGAAAGATTAATTTTTTTCAAAAAAATATTTCATGTTTTACTCTTTTTATAGATATTCAAACCAAATTACCTTATGTACCTACGAAATTTTTGTAGCTATATTTTTTATTTATTTAAAATTTGAATAAATTTTAACCGCAAAAAGGAATTTTTCATGGAAAAAATGAGGACTGATTTTTATAGCGTAAACCAGAACATTAACAAAACTGTCGTTTTTAAAATCAATGGAAGTCGGTATAAACGACTAAACTTTTCTGTACATGTATTGAATCATTTGGCTTAATTTAAATAAATAAAGCGATTTTACTCCTAAATTGAAATGTCGTTCAACATTGTTTAATTTTATTGAAATATTTATGGAATAACCCATATACAATTAGCATTCTAAATTCATTGATATGGCTACTTTTTAGATCATGTGTTAATCTTTTGACATCTCTACTATTGTAATTTAGCTTTCCTTTTTATTCCTCTTTTTCGATTTAAACTTTGTAATAGAAAGAAGTGTTTTTAATAAAGCTTGATTTTTATCCAACATATATTTTATCATCAGTGTTTTTTTTTTTAAATTTTAATATAAATTTTAAAATATTCCGGTATTTTTTCAAAACAAAAATGATATCTTTAAAAAAAAAATTCGAAAGTATTATTGTTGTCATATTTGTCAATATTTGTCAATAAAGTGGAAATAGTGAAAAAACACTTTGTGAGTGTCACTCCTTGGTAATTCCTCCATACATTTTTGAAAAAAAATCAAGAAATTCGGAATTCCTTTTTCAACAAAAAAACAATAGTTTAAATAAATTTATCATAAAATCACTAACAAACACAAATCAAAACCCGATTTGTTCCTTTGCAATAATATTTGCGCTTTCAGAAAAAAAAGCATTCAATTGTTTAACCAAATTTGAAGTTAAGACCCAACTACAATTGACTTAAGTGACTTAAACTATATTTTAAAAATCAACAAATGTTCACTTAAGTTTAAAAATTATATCCAAAATTATTTATTTTAACTTATGCAGCAAAATATGCATACAGAAAATCTGCAACACAAATCAATGCAATTTTGTTGCGGAAAAGTATTTGGTTTTTTCTTTAACATTTTTATTGAAAAAATTTATCCAGTAAGTTCTTTTGCATCGAACTGTCACTTAATTTTCTTTTTTTGCTCTCTCCTTACTGAGTATTTGTGTAAACAAACACCTTTCAGTAAAACTTTTGCAACTTTTTACGAATTTGTACAAATTTTTAAGTTCGCAAACGCACTTTAGATTAGCTAATATTCTGTTGTCTAATTAAATATTTATAATCCACATAATTATTAATACGGTCAACAAAATTTTGTTTTAAGAAAAGTTTTATTTTTATATTTTTCCGGTGTCAATCCTAGGCATTCAGATTCATAGTTCATACTCTTACTAAAATACCACCATAAATACTTTTAATTTTCTTTGCTTTATGTTATTTGCACAAATATGATCATATGATCAGAATAACCGTATTTGTAGTTACCCCTTATCTAAAATTTTTTCAATAAATTTGATAGATTGTATCAATTTTCTAATAAATTCACTAAATAATTGGTTAATTGTACTGTACGCAATTATTAAACGAATTTTATTTTTAAAGATTTATTTTATTTTTTCAGTTTTATTTAAAGACAAGCGGGCAAAGCCCGCTACGTGGTTAGCGTATAATAAAGTTTTCCGCGCTAATGCCCGGGACCAGCAATCTCCAAATAAAATGGGTGCAAAGGATGAATAATTGAGAAAGTTGTTATTTAGAGGTAACTAAAGGCTGATAAAATTGAGAAAAGGTTAAACCTTACAAAATGGGTAATTTAAATCATAAAACGCGTCAAAGCCTAATACGTTGTTAGCGGGCTCAAAGTCAAGGGCGAGACTTCCCCTTTTTGCCACTCCACTTAGGACTTTTCGAAAATTCCGACAAAGCGATGTCTATGCAGTAAGAGGAACCTACATTCAAAATTAAAATTTCAGGCCGTCAAGTGGGAGATTTTTAACCTTATCTGCTCCTCCCCGTAGGATATACCAAAATTTTTGTCTTAGTTGATGTCTGTCGGAGAAGAAACCATATGTCATATTTTAACTATCTAGTTTCATCGTTTTGGTAAGCCGCCTTTTTCGCACCTCCCCGAAGGATATTCCAAAATTCCAATCATAGCCGTAGGAGGAACCTTCTGTTGTTATAACAATTTAACCTGTTGAATTGTTATACTTTATTAGAACATTTATTGTAAACATATTTCTTTGATTTGTATTTTAATGAAAAGTCAAATTGAAAATAAAAATTATTTTATTCGTACACAAATATTCAAAACCAACAGACGTGGTTTTACTCTGTCAATAGGTTATGGGCCGCACAGATACAATGTCTCAAGATTTCAAGTCATCCTTTGAAAAGCTAGATCGTAACAGTTATTTACTATGAAAAAAGAAGGCGGAATGTGTCCTTATTAGAGATGACACATGGTCTGTCATACCTGACGAAAAATCATTAGAAATAAATGCGGGCTGGTTAAGAAAGGATGAAAGTGCAAGGGCATCAATTTATTTGATGATTGACGAAGATTTGTTTTACCCTATCGATGATACAACAACAGCTAGAGAGGCTTGGTTGGTGATCAAGGATCATTTTGAACATCATTCTTTTAGCGAGTGTGTATTTATCATGAAGAAAATTTGTCAAATGCAGTTAGAAGAAAATGGTGATGTGGAAAACATCTTTGCCAAATGCAACAAGAAATCAAGAAGCTATCGTGAATGGGTAAGAAACTTAGTGAAAAATGGGAAGTAGCTATGGTTCTTCGTAGTTTTCCGGAATCATACGATGTGTTAGAAACAACCTTAGAGGCTAGAAGTGATGGTGTCCCTTCGTTATCAATGGTAAAAGGGAAATTAATTAAAGAAGTGAAAAGAAGATTCCAAAAACAATCGCATGTAAATGTTGATGCTTCAGTTTTAAAAGTACATAGTGGTCATGACAAAAGGGTAAAATCATCATTAAGGATTATTTGTTTTTATTGTGAAAAACAAGGTCATGCTACAAATAGTCCAAGTGATTGGTATATAGACTAGGGTGCAACGAGTCATGTATGTAACCATAGAGATTTCTTTCAAACACAAGATAAAGGATACAAAACTACACTTACAATAGCGAATGGATATGAGATGAGGACTTGTGGCAAAGGTTCTAGTATGTTGAAAGTGATTAAAAGTGATGGTAAAGTTGAAAATGTTCCTGTAAAGGAGGTACTTTATGCGCCTAATATAGAAAGTAATATTTTATCGGTAAAAAAGTTGACCGAAAAAGGGTTACGAATAGTTTTTTATGGCAATGTGTGAAATATATTTTAAAGGCACTATTTTAGCAACTGCTGTTTAAGAGAATGGTTTATATAAACCGAATGTTCCAAAAATAAGATAACAAGCTTTAATGGTAAGCCAAACAAAATGCATTCATGAATGGCATCGATATTTCGGGCACCATGATATTGATTGTTGTAACAAGATGTTGAATGAAATATATAATGAAATTCCAAGAAGTTGCAGCTGTGCTAATTTATGTGAGGTTTGTGTAAAAGGTAAATTATCAAGAAATTCATTTCCAAAGTTGTCAAGTAAATAATCGAACTCTGTGATGGATCTTATTCACAGTGATGTATGTGGACCAGTTGCGTGCCCAGGGGGAGGCCCAAAATACAAATTTTGTATTATGTTTAGTATACATGTATACAAAATAGCTTGTATTTTTTTTGTGTCCAATTGATTTTATTTGCAAACCAATTGATTTTTTTGCCAGTCCAATTGGGTTTTACCAAATTTTGGTGAAATTTGTGCCGAAATGAGAAAAATTTGCTTTGAAATCAGTGAAATTTGCTCAAATTATACTCAGTTACCGAACCTTGTAATACATTTGGCCGCTTTTTTCGATGAAATCTCTATACTTATCCTTCCCCTATTATTATTGCCACCCTCGTAATATTATTTGGGTAAGAACAAGAAAATTTACACTTGAGCTTTTAAAAAGCGATAAATTGCTTTTTAATTTAATTGAACGCCTTTTATCTTTTTTCGATCGTTTTCTAAAAAAGAGTAATTAAAGGTTGATTTACACGTCGACTATTCTTATCTGCTATTGCTCAGTATTGGGTTTAAAAATCAGCAAAACAACTTGTATAGATTTTGTAAGTAGTTATAGTAGTTAAAAAGTAGGAATTTATAAAAATGCTACCAAGTCTTGGCAATTCTTGGCTTTTCTATTTAAATGTAATCAAAAATATTTGTAATTTGATAAAATACAATATAATTGCTATATTTCGTATTCCGTTGAAGTCCATATATGAAAATAACCCAATAAGCATTTTTTCTGGAATTAAAGCTAAAATCAAGTGTTATTGAAGTCATGTTTTCCAATTTCAAGCATTGGTAAATACTTTAATTACACTTTAGCATATTCCAGCAAAACGGGCACTGGAATTCAAATTACAGTGAGAATATATCTTAGTTCAAGCCTTGAATCACAGTTTAATTCAAGTTCAAGCAACATAATAATACCACTTGTTTTCAAGCCCTAAATTCAAGTTTAAACAAAGCTATAAAAACACGGTAATGATTGGTTTTGGTACAATTTATTAAATCTTTTTAACATACATACATTTTTATGGTTTTAGTTTTGTGTATTTAATCTTGATTTTTTGACCTTGTAACGAAATCGCCTCTGGCCAGAAGAAATGCTCGACCGTGCTCAGGGCAAAATGGGGAGTCTTGCTCAGGTCGTTAAACATTTTAATAGAAGGATAGTGAAAGAAAAGTAGGAGAGGTATCGTAGATGAAAACATGGTATCAAATTGTTATTTTACTTTTTGTGTCATTATCTGCGCCTTGAGTTTCATTAACCAAAGAAAAAAAATATTTAGCAAGTCATATTAAAATTTATAATTTATTAAAGAAGGTTGTTTACGTTAAAAATCTAAGTGATTAATTTTTTCAAATCTAAATGATTACTTTTTGAATTTAATGAATATTGAAATACAGATGGCGTTATTTGCCCATTGTAGTTATACAAATGTAGTTTTAAGTTACGGTATTAAATCCGTTGTGTTAAGTAATATTATAAAATAAAGTCACTTGGTGAACAACTGTTGAATACGAACATTGGTAAGGTCCTTTTATTTTATATTAAGGAAAAAGAATATTCCTTAACATAGTGCATTTTCTTTCATATATTTCTATACCAATAATCTGTTGAGCTAACAAACGAGGTGATAATTCTGAAGCAGTAGTTTTTTCTAATCAACGCTCCCAATAGGAAGAATCAAGTTCATCACATTTTCATTTTGGTCCTATTCGAACCAGATTTCCACATTGGGTAATCGATTGCGTAACTAAAAGTATACCAAGTAATACTACTTCAACATCATTGGGATCATCTCGCTACATCATGCCGAATTATTCCAGGTTTGCATTTATGTCAATTTTTTCTATTCCCTATGGTATGTACATGTCAGACTAGTTTATAACATCAACCAACAAGAAAAGAGTGAGCGTAAACGGTAAATTCTTACAATATTTTCTATAAAATCAAAAAAAAAAAATTAAAAAAATAGTGTTCGGAAGTGTAAATTTCATTAAAATTCATAAAAGTTGTAATTAGCTAAAATTAAAGTGATTTTTTCAAAAAATTTAAGAGTATTTTCATATACTAAAGAATAAATTCGAAATCTAAAACCTTAAATTATAAAATCACAAAGAAAGTGCGTTTTTCTGAAACAAAAAATGTGATATTTAAGAAAATTACAAAATTGTACGACCACAATTTTCAGTGCAGTGAGATTTAGAAAAATCCACACAAAAAAGGGAAAAAATTCCAAGAAAAAAATTCATAAAAATTCATAAATGTGGTATAAAATTCATAACCTCAAATATTAAATTTTTGAAAAATAAACTTTACATAACCTCTACAAGAGAAAAGTTTTTGATTTAACCTCTATTTTTTATATGCAAATTGTTGCTTTTTCTACTGGTATGTACATCTTATCCGTTTTTTGCAGTTACATATTTACAAAGAATATAAAAACTAAAAGAGAGAGACTTTGCGCCTTCCAATAAATTAATAAAGTTACTAGTTGGTTATATCACTCTCTTTGTTATCACTCGCTTCTTTTGTTTTAAATTGAAAAATTATTTTGTTTCAATCCCAACGATTTCAAAGTTAACTGACTGTCTTTTAAGACATATTTATTTTACATTAACTAAAGAAATATAATACGAAAGTAAAGAGTGATAGAATTTTTTCTCCATTAAATATTCTTGCAAAAACCAGTTTGTAAAAGCTAAAGCAAATTATTAAAAAAAAATAATTTTGTTTCAATTTTAACTGTTTCAAAGTTAAATGTCTTTTAAGACAAATTCATTTGACATTTATTAAAAGAAAAGAAAACATAATACAAAAACAAAGAGAAATAGATTTTTTTTTTCCGTAAAATATTTTTTTGCAAAAACAGTTTGTAAAACAGAACAGAAAAAGAAAATTTTACGAAACAAATTATTAAAATAAATAATTAAATACAATAATAGATTGCATTGTATTACACTTTTATAATACCAATTTATAAAATTTAATTTAATTTCAAGGTTCAAATATTTTACATTTTCGTTTTATTTTTTTTTTTTTTGATTAAAGGAAAATAAAAAATTGTTTTTGTAATATCTCTCAATTTTTGATTGACACACATTTCTTGCAGACAATTAGATCTGCCCTTTTTTTCATTCACAATTGTTTTTGGCTTAATTCTTAATAATTTTATTATTAATTATAGAAATATTTTTCAAAAACTATTATTTTTATTGAAATATTTTTATTGAAATAATTTTTTATTGAAATATTTTTCAAAACATGACTGCGTTAAATAAACTTATAAAGGCAAACGTCAAACTTGTTAATTTCGAACAAGGGCTTGATGAAAACACTATTTCCCAATCAACAGTTTTTGCATTAGAAGTTCATGGAGATGAACTTAAATCTATATGGGAGAACATTAAATGCCTATGTATATGAAAAATGTGGTGAAGCAATTTCAACACCTGATAAGCGCTCTGCAGAACAGACTGCACAGGATGAGTCTGATCTTGAATAAATCAGTTCCAGGTACCAGTCCTCATATGAAACCTATGTAAAAATCGTATCTAAGATTAGTGCTGCTATACAGGAACGTTCTCAAAATCTTGCATCGAATGTCAATATAATTCGTACTAGGTCAAATTTTCATTTACCTGCTTGTAACATTAAAATCTTTAAAGGAGATTATATGTCTTGGCCGTCTTTCAGAGATATGTTCTCAGCCATGTATATAAAAGATTCAAGCCTCTCTGGCATTCAGAAACTCTTCTATTTAAGGGAAAAGACCCAGTCAGATGCATTTGATATTGCCGCCAAAGCTCCATTGACCAATAGTGGTTTTGAAATACAATAGAACGACCTTAAAGACCAATTCGAGAACAAACGTTTATTAATTCGTAGTCAATTACACATACTATTCAATCTTCCATCAATCACATCAGAATCCAGCGAGGATATTAAACGCCTTCAACGTAATATAGGTGCATGTGTTTCATGTTTTAAGGTGTATGCCATAGATCTTACAAGTTGGGATAGTATATTTGATTACATTTGTTACACAAAACTCCCGAGAACGACATTAGCTTTGTGGGAACAGTCGGTTCAGAACAAAAAGGTCAAAGATTCCAAAAGCAATTTTAATTGTTTCACGTGCAATAAGCGCCATAACACTCTTTTACATAACGATAATTTAAATAGTTCTTCAAAATCCAATTCTTACTCACAATCAAAGATTTCAAATACAACTTCTCCTAGATTACAGTCCACAATTCCTACTCCAACTCCGAAACATTCCAATGAATTATCTTTTGATCCTTCAACTTCTAAAGATCACATACACACTTACCATACTTCTCATTCCCATGGCGTTCTTTTGGGAACAGCCATAATTGAAATAAATCATTTGGGTCTAAAATATTTTGCTCGTGCTTTGATTGATTCCGGGTCACAGGGAACTTTTATTTCCGAAAGAATATTTAATATTCTTAAACTGTCATTTAAACGCATTGACGTTGACATTTCCGGCTTAAATGGTACTACATCAGCCAAATCGAGAAAATTATCTTCCTTTTCTATCAGTTCACGTTTTGGTTCTAATTTGGAACTTCAAATTAATGCTTTGGTTGTACCTCATCTCTCAGGCAACCCTCAAGTTCAATAGATCCCTTAGCTTTTTCGGATCTTCCAAATGTCAAACTAGCAGATTCAAAATTCTACGAAAGTTCTCGCATTGATCTTTTAATTGGTGCAGATATTTTTAATAAAATTCTTCTTGATTAAGTAGAACGTAATGTTTGTGGTTCGTTAGTTGCCCAAGAAGCGATATTTGGATGGATAATTACTGGATCTGTCCAACCTGATCAACAAATATCGTCCGTGTCAACGTTTGCTTCATTTGTAGGGGAAAATACTTAGAAAAACAGCTAAAGCGTTTTTGGGAGGTGAAGGATATTCCACAAAATCCTGTTTTATCCCCATCTGATATATATTGCGAAAATTTATATGCGAAAACTACCATCAGAGATAGTGACGGTAGATTCATAGTATCACTGCCATTTAAAAATTCTTTTCACGATAAATGTATTCAATTAGGTCAATCGAGACCTAGTGATTATTCTCAATTTTTGAGAAACGAAACGCTTCTATTAAAGAATCTCGACCAGAAACTAAAATATGATTCAGTTATTCAAGAATATGTAGATATGGGCCATATGGAACCATTATCTTCCCCACTCCCGGAAAATTCTCCTAATCACTTCTATCTTCCACACCATGCAGTTATCAAACCTGAACGAACCACTACAAAGATACGTGTAGTCTTTAATGCTTCATGTTCCACTTCCTCGGGAAATTCGTTAAATGACATTCTATATACTGGTCCTATTTTGCAAAAGGATCTTACGCTTTTATTGTTAAAGTGCCGATTATATCGCTTTGTTTTTAATGCGGACATAGAAAAAATGTACCGCCAAATAAAGGTTAATCCAAACCAAACTTCATTTCAGAGAATATTATTTAGATCGTCTCCTTCTAATACTATACAAGATTTTGAGTTAAAAACTGTGACATTTGGAGTTAACGTGCTCCTTATCTCGCAATTAGAACGCTTCTACAATTATCACAGGATGTAAAAAATTCTCTTCCATTAGCCAGTCAAGTTCTGGAGAATTCTATGTATGTTGATGATGTCATAGCTGGAACCCATGATTTGAGTTCAGCTATACAAACACGAGATCAACTTATTTCTGCTTTAAATTCAGCATGTTTTCCTCTTCGAAAGTGGACTTCTAATTCCAGTGATTTTCTCAAGGGCCTTAATAAAAGTCATCTTTTAAAAGAAGATTTTTTAAGTTTTGAGGATAGCAGTCAGACAAAAACTTTGGGCGTAAAGTGGAATGCGAAGTCTGACAAATTCCTTTTTGATTCCAAATCTCTTTCTAACAAATCCAATTTTACAAAAAGGGAGGTTCTTTCTGAGATTTCAAAACTATTCGATCCAGCTGGTTGGCTATCTCCAGTAGTGGTTCTGGCCAAAATTCTTATGAGGAAAATTTGGGTATCAAAAATCGATTGGGACGAAACTTTATCCCCGAATCGTCTACAAGATTGGAAAAAATTCCTCGAATATTATCCAAGGATAGAATCTATACAGATACCAAGATGGATTTCATTTTCTCCCAATTGTAACATACAATTAGAAAACCATTCAGTCTTTGTTAATTTGCTTACTTCTAATTCCAGGGTTTCCCCAGTAAAAAATCTTTCAATTCCAAAATTGGAACTCTGTGGAGCTGCACTATTAGCTGATATGATAGATTCCGTCATTCCATCATTAAACATTTTAAATTACGAGGTTTTCAAATGGACTGACTCGACCATAGTATTGGCTTGGCTCAAAAAAGATCCTTGCAATTGGAAGGTATTTGTTGCAAACCGAATTTCCAAAATAGTTCAAAAGACAGGTTCGGAAAACTGGTTCCATGTGGATTCAAAATCCAATCCAGCTGACCTGGCCAGCCGTGGAGTATATCCACATGAGTTAGGTGATAACTGTTTGTGGTGGCACGTCCCGGATTGGTTAAGAAAATCTTCTGATTTTTGGCCTATTAAACGGGATTTTCCAGACACGGAACTAGAACTGAAACCTCTACGTGTAAACTTTACATTTTTTTCACAATATCAAGATATTCTTGATCGTTTTTCATCATTTAATAGGGCTATTCGTGTTTTGTGTTACGTATTTCGGTTCATTCACCATGCACGATCCAAACACAGCTCTTCACTTTATTATCCTACTACGGAGATAACATCAGCGGAAGTTGTCACTGTGAAAAACAAACTTATGGTTCTGGCACAGAAATCCATATTTCCCGAAACTTATAAAGCCTTAGTCAGTTCCAAAATCGTCTGACATTCTTAATTTGAACCCCTTCCTTGACGAAAAAGGCCTTATTCGTGCTCATGGTAGACTTGCCAACTCACCATCTTTAAGTTATGATAAGAAATATCCCATAATTTTACCATATAACTGTCAGTTTTCTAGACTTCTTGTTCAATTCGTTCATATCATACCCTTCATGGAGGAAATCAACAAGTTTTATGTCTTATTCGAATGCAATTTTGGATTCCAAAATTAAGAAATCTCATTAAAACTACCATTCACAATTGTAAAATATGCGTTCTTCACAAGAAAAAGGTTCAAACTCAATTAATGAGCGCTCTTTTTCCAGAGAGAACTAGTATAAATCATCCTTTTCATTGTACCGGTATAGACTTTGCCGGCCCTTTTGAAATAACCAATTTTTCTGGCAGATGAAGTAGGGTAACTAAGGGATATGTATGCGTGTTTATCTGTTTTTCCACCAAAGCAATTCACCTGGAAGCTACTTCATCTTTATCTACTTCTACATTTTTAGCTGTTTCACATCGTTTCATTTCAAGACGAGGTTGTCCATTACACATATACTCCGACAATGGAAAAAACTTTGTAGGCGCCTCTAAAGAAATTGCTAAAGACGTTTTAGCTGCTGCCCGTTCTGATATTGTTTCCAATTTTCTACACCAAAATTTATCCTGGCATTTCATACCCCCAGGTGCACCCCATATGGGTGGACTATGGGAGGCAGGGGTCAAGAGATTCAAGACCCATCTCAAAAAAGTAGCTATTTCATTCAAATACACATTTGAGGAATTTTGTACCTTATTATCAAGAATTGAGGCATGTCTTAATTCACGGCCAATTTCCATTATGTCTGAAAATCCTACAGACTTAAGTCCACTCACCCTTGGTCATTTTCCCACAGGTGGATTAATTCTAGCTCCTCCTGAACCTTCTATTGATTCTCATCCGGAATCCGTATTTAATAGATGGCAGCGTGTTAAAGTTCATCAACAACAGTTTTGTCAACGATGGAAAAACGAGTATTTGAAAGAACTCCACAAACGCAATAAGTGGAAAAATCCAGAAGAAAATATAAAAATCGATTCGATTGTAGTAGTTCGCGACGAAAATCTTCCACCAAACGAGTGGAGAATAGGTCGGGTTGTACGCGTTTATTTAGGATTGGATAATAAAGTCCGAGTTGCTGATGTCTACACTCAAAAAGGCACTATTAAACGGCCGATAGTAAAGCTAGTTCTACTTCCTACTCAGTAATCCATGCCACTCTTTTCTTCAATTTAAAGGTTCTTTTGTTTGTTTTCCTCTCAATATTTTCAGAATGCCCCGAATCATCTAATCGTAACTACAACCGCGATGGAGCGTCTCAGGAAATAAAAAGACCATTTCAGTGTCGCGTATGTAAACTTTTTCATCCACTTCGATTATGTAAGCGTTTCTTATCCATGGAATGCAGCCAAAAGAAGAAAGACTGCTAAACAACTAAAATATTGTTTAGCACACAAACACTCACACCAAATTTGCTTTTCTAAGTCCGGATGTCACATTTGTAGACGTAACCATCATACTTTGTTCCATACAGATGAAAATTTTCAGATAAATCGACGAAGTATTACAACAACCCCATTAAATAAAAGTAATGTGATACTTTCCCAACAAGCTATTACTATCTTACCGACAGCAGTCGCAAAAATTTCGGTTAATGGTCGTCTTCACCCAATTCGAATACTTTTTGACAGTGGATCTTGCGTAGGCCATATTTCAAAGACAATAGTTTCAAAATTGAGAATTAAAACCCAGCTTGTTGATGACCTCACAGTATGTAATGTCGCTATTCGCTCGCAATCTGATAAATCCATTCGCCTCGAAGTTGTTGTGCGTGTTGCCAATCGAATTACGATGAAAACTCCAAGCTAATCTCTACCTACAACATTTCGTGAGAAATTTGTAAATTTGGTGCTGGCAGATTCGTCTTTTTACGACTATAGTCCTATTTCTATGGTGTTAGGATCGGATTATTATCCCAAGATTATTCTCAATGGCATATTACCAAATCACGATGGCCTTCCTATTGCACAAAATTCTATATTTGGATGGATTTTATCCGGAACCTGTTCTGCTTAGTTGGAAAACTCAAATTTCAAACTTTAGAACCACTTTTTAAAAAACTATTTAAAATATTTACATTAAATATTACTCATGTATTTAATTATTAAAATTATTACTTAACAATTTATTTTTGAGTTCCTGAATTTTTATTGTATAAATTTTAATTGATGATACCCATCAAGAGGCCCGGAATGTTTACGTTAAAAATCTAAGTGATTACTTTTTTCAAATCTAAATGATTACTTTTTGAATTTAATGAATATTGAAATACAGATGGCGTTATTTGCCCATTGTAGTTATACAAATGTAGTTTTAAGTTACGATATTAAAACCGTTGTGTTAAGTAATATTATAAAATAAAGTCACTTGGTGAACAACTGTTGAATACCAACATTGGTAAGGTCCTTTTATTTTATATTAAGGAAAAAGAATATTCCTTAACATAGTGCATTTTCTTTCATATATTTCTATACCAATAATCTGTTGAGCTAACAAACGAGGTGATAATTCTGAAGCAGTAGTTTTTTCTAATCAACGCTCCCAATAGGAAGAATCAAGTTCATCACATTTTCAAAGGTAATTAAGAGCAAATGAAAAAAAATGTTAATTTTTATAAAAGGAATGTAGAAAATAGATTTATTAAGATAATGAATTAAAGAAAAAAAAAACAAACAATTATACAACTTGAATTAAAACAATTTACGGTATTTATAGTTCAACAACAAATCAATTAATTAACGAGATGAAAAAAAACAAGTAAGAGCGGCTAAATTCGGCTATGCCGAATCTTATATACCCTTCACCATGGTATTCTGAAGGAGATGAATACATCGTTGGAATCTACTACCTCATAGCTCTCCACAAACAAGCGGTATCCCCATTTATTTTTTCTTAAATGTCCAAAAATTTTAATCCAAAATAATATGTCATGTAAAATCTCAAATTTATATTTTTCCATATGTTTCAGCGCTTTTCTTGTCAAATTTGGCATTTTCTAGGCAAAAAAAAGTTGGCGACACTACTATTTATTTTTTATTTATATCATTCACAATAGTTGTGAAACGTATTTAACCTACGTATTTATCTTCACACTCTTATTAAACAAAGGGATTTTACTGGAAAAATTAGAGGTAGTCCTGGTTTTTTGCTAATATCTCAGCCATTTATTAACCGATCTGTCTGATTTTTAATAGCAAACAGAAATGGATCACATGTAACAGAAATAAAAAAGAATCAAGTCCTCATCATGTCTGGGTTCTTCGGAAAACCCATTTCAACACACAGACGGACAGACGGACAGACGGACAGACGGACAGACGGACATCGTTAAATCAACTTCGCTCTTCATATGGACCCAGAATATATATACTTTATAGGGTCTAAGATCAATATTGTAGAAATTACAAACGGAATGACAAACTTATATATACCCTTCCACCTATGGTGAAGGGTATAAATATAAAGGATCACGTCGAAATTCTTCAGTTATAATCGGGGCGTAATAAACCTTGTAAAAATATTAATAAATAAAATTCGATTACTTCAAAGTAATAACCAATTTCCGCGTAAAACCGTGGTTTAGATTAAAGACAGTAAAACCAAACTAAAATTCGATATAGAGTTACAGCGTAACAGATAAAAAACGAAATTAGCTTGACGATTAATATTAAAATTCGATGACGTTAATGTAATAATTGATATGTAACTTCGCCAAATCCAAAGGACGAGATGTTTCTAACGTTGATGCCCAAGTTACTTGAATAAATAGTTATATGAGCGATGTTTTTTCCCACGTATAAGTGATACTATTGATCCGATAATTAATTTACACGGCTAGTAGTGGTATAGCAATTAGCTGGATATGTATATCCCCCTTTGGGGAGAATAGATCCCTAATAAAGTTCCACGAACATGACCTCTTAAATGACAACATACAATCTTTTCGCACGCTATATTATACTGCAATAAAGATATTAGGATCCTTGTACACTTAAAAAAGTTTGTAAGTTAAAATAACTGAAAATATCATTTAAAAGAAATGATATTTCATTTAAAAACCGGTCTACTTAATTTTCATTTAAATAAAATGCCATTTGTTATTTATTTTTAAATGTTGATTAATCAATTGATACATCTGTAAGAAACAAATGATATTTTCAGTTAAAACAAATGTCAAAATTTTACCTACCAATCCTTAAAAAATAAATGTTTTTTTCATTTATTTGAAATTATTTCCGTTTTTGAATTTTTTATTTTTTTAATATACTCGTACAATACAAAATGTATGTATGCATATGAAGCTATAAACACTATTGTATGAATGTTTTTGTATATGTATGTGTGTTTATGAAGTTCTTGTAATTTGTATTGAAAAATTTTGTATATATACAACCAATTTAAATAAAAAACAAATTGAAATTTTTTAAATATTTTTTTTGAAACAGACAGCAAACAAAATTTAAATTTGTAATAACTGTTACGGACACAAATAAACCACAAGTTTCCGTTTTGTGGGTAAATTTTTATTAAATTTCAAACAAATCAAAAAAATAAATGAAACTGCAAAAATGGTAAATGATAGTAAATTATTTCGAATAAATGTATAAAAAGTTAATATAGATATTTCTTTGAAAAATAAATGTATGTTCCTTTATTTTTAAATGGAACGGAAAACTTTTTTATTAAACTACAAACAGTTAACTACATAATATTCTGAGTGTAGATTTGATATTTTTATTCCTCTAATAAATTTTATAAGAATATTATTTGTCACGTCTGAAGTTCAAAAAAATTCCTAAAATGAAAAATTTTTGAAAACTTCCAAGTGAAATAAAAAAAAATTTAAGTAATTTTCAACTCAAAAATTTCAAACAAATCCAAAGTGTTTTCAAACAAAAATTTAACCCAAAAAAAATTTAAAATTTTGAAGAGACGAAATTTTCTACAACCTTCGATGTTGAATTTTGTAGAATCTTCCTAAAATAAAAAAAAACATAATCTAAGGACAGAGTTTTTCTCCAAATCCATGGAAGATATTAAAATTTTATAAAAATCTTCACAGGAAAATTTAAACAAATCTTTTAATTTTATTTAAAATATTGCCAATAATCTAAAAACATGAAACAAATTATTTTTATTTGTATGAATTGGATTTTGACTGTAAAAAACACTTAAAATAAAGCACAATACAAGTAATATTTAAAGCACTTGAACTTTTAACTTTTCAATGTTTATTGGGAAGTAGTTATAGATATAGATAAAAAAAATAAAGCTTTTTTTATAAAAAATAGACAAAATTGCCCAAAATTGACAATTGAATTAAAGAAAAAATCCGAAATAAAAGAACTCAATTTAAATTCAAAAATAACAAATAAAATTCAAAAATTCGCAATCGATACTTAAAAAATTAATTAAAATTTAAAACTACCAAACTTGTTAAATTAAATTATTGAAACTCAATAAATATTTATTTAGTTTGGTGTTTTTGAATTTCAATTGATGCTTTAAAAATTACATTTGGAGTCATTCCAAAAGTTTTTGAAACAATTTAAACGTTTCTGAAATGGTCTTTGAATTCAAGTAAAAATTTGCACGTGGCTATTCCACGTCACCATTAAATTTGTGCTGTTTTTTATTTTTAAAAATTCGACATAGTTCACGATGGAGTTGTGCAAAATGACCCCAAGGAATATGATCCCAAACAATGTCATTAAGCCCGATTTTTGGGGCAAAATTTCATATTGAAAATTAACACTTAAAATATAATGAAAAATTTCCCTAACCAAATGAATATTACCCCCAAAATTAATTTTGTGGCATATTTTTATTTATTAGATTGAGGCTTTTGTTTATTATGTAAAATAACACCAATTTGAGGACATAAAAAATGACCCCAAAATATGCCAAGCAAAGAAATGTTGCTTATGCACAGCAGTATACGCATTAATATTGCATGGAATCAATAACATCCGTATGTAATCCCAGCCAGTTCTTATTAAATTTGCTGGTAACAATGGAAGAGCCATCAATATCCGATATGCGGTTTTTGTAGTATCCGACGATCTTATAAAATTTTAGAGCGAAAGCTTTTCTATGACATTGCGTCTTAGAGCACGGCAGTTTTGAAACCTGTTAAGAATTATATTTGTTCTTAATGTATGAAAATCAAAATTTTCGCTTGATAAACAGATGATGAAAATAACTTACATGACAAAATAGTTCATAATGAAATAGTAATTTAAAGTGGCGAAGAATTTTTCGATACTGAAGTAGGGTTTGAATCTCCGACAACAATTACAGATTTTATAGAACGATCTAATAATATCAATGAATGTGTAGGTAAATATTGTGATCCAAATAACGAAATTGAAGATGAACAACCGATTTTAAGAAATTCCACAAGAACCACAAGAAAAAAAATTCAACAAAGATTTCGAGTAAATGTAGTAAAGGAATATTTGGAACCAAAATCATACAAGGTCGTGTTAAAAAGAGATGAAAAGGGACTGTGGTTAAAGACAATGCAACAAGAGTTATATTCTTTACAATGCAATAACACATGGGAATTGGTAACTATACCGATTGGTCGTAAACCCATTGGTTGTGAGTGGGTTTTCAAATTTAAAACAAATGCAGATGGAGCTGTGACAAAGTATAAAGCTAGACTTGTTGCGCAAGGCTTTAATCAAAAATATGGTGTAGGCTATGATGAGGTTTTCGCGCCAGTAGTACAGCAAACAACATTTCGAATGTTTTTTATAATTGCTGGTAAAAATAATGAGATGGTCAAGCAATATAATCTAAAGACAGCGAATTAAAGGAAGAAATTTATATGAATCAAACGATTGGTTTCGAAATTTCAAGTGGTAAATTCTGCAAACTCAACAAAAGTATATACGGATTAAAGCAATCCGCACATTGCTGGAATGAAAAACTACTTAATGTGTGGATTTTTGTGTTAGTATATGTAGATCAATTTTTATTTAGGAACAAAAATTGAGAAGGTGCACGCAGAGAAAAAACATGGTTGTAATATGATCACTGCTACTATATTGTGCTTGCTGCAATCGGGTATGGTTGTTACAACCAAGTTATTGGTTTTCTAACCACCAACATGGTCGCTACCATCAATATTTAGTAAATATTTTACTATTTTATGATTGGCACCTTCTATTTTATATCATGATTGGATGTAACCATACTGTGGTAACAAAAATTCTGACTATGAAAAAAAAATGTTAATTATGCAACGATAAAATGTTGGCAACAATCAATAAATAATTATACAATCAAAGAAAGAAAAGTTCTTAAAGTCTGTGATTTTTTTACTAACAATTTTTCTTCAAAAGTCTTTAATATTAATTTTTTTTATAGAAAAAACATTTCTAAAGGAAATATTCTTAATTTTAAAAAGCTTTTTCATAGTTTCTAAGAACTTTTCCCTTAAGATTACCCAGGAATCATAATATAGTTATGAGGGGTCATAATATGATAAAATTTTGAGCATACTATGATTACGTGCGATCATATTATGATAACTTCAATATAACATGTTTATTTAGGACCATAATATGCTAATTTTTGAAACAATATAACTGTAGGGACCATATTATGGTTATTTTATTATCATCATATGATAACCATAATATAGTACGATTATGGTTGGCACAACCATAAACCCAAACATATATGATGCTCTTCGAATATGATTGACCCAACCATGTTATTTCTTTGCGTGTGATAGACGGATATTGCAGTATAAATCAAGAACATTATATAAACAATATTGTAAAAGATGCGGATGTAGAGGATGCCAAATTCTCCTAAATTCCAATGGATACTGGTTATATTAAAGAAGAAACTCAAAGCGATTTTTTACCAAATAATTCGAATTATCATCATTTAATAGGAAGTTTGCTTTATCTTAGTGTTAATACGAGAACAGATATTGCAACGCCAGTTTCAATATTGAGTAGAAAAGTAAGCAAACCTACATATGGAGATTGAAATGTACTAAAGAGATTGATAAAAATTTAAATGGTTCAAGATCTTTAAAGTTAAAATTAAGGTGTAATAATATTAAAGCGTTGTATGGGTTTGCTGATGCAAATTGGGCTCAAAGTAAAACAGACTGGAAATCGAACAGTGGATTTGTATTCAAGTACAATGGGTCGGGTATATCTTGGAGTTGCAGAAAACAAGATTGTGTCTCGGTCTCATCAACGGAAGCAGAATATATTGCTTTATGTGAAGCTGCCTAAGAAGCAATATGGTTACGAAGATTAATGAATGATTTTGAAATATGTCAAACAGAACCTGTAGTTATACACGAAGATAATCAAAGTTGCTTAAAATTGGTGCAAAATGAGCGGTTTAGTCGACGAAGCAAGCATATTGAAACGAAATATCACTTCATAATGGATTGAAAGGATAAGGAAATTATTATTGTATATTGTCCGACAAAGTATATGGAGGCAGGTATATTTACGAAACCATTACATTCAATCAAGATTAAACAATTTGGAGAACAGCTAGGTTTATCATCAAGTTAAATTGAGAAGGGGTGTTGTTATAACAATTTAACGTGTTAAATTGTTATACTTTATTAGAACATTTATTGTAAACAGATTTCCCTTGATTAGTATTTTAATGAAAAGTCAAATTGAATTACTTGCTTTTTTGCCCCTCCACCTCAACTTTTCAAAATATGGCGTCTTAGCCGATGTCAACACATGAGAAACTTTCATTCCAAATTTAAACTTTCTAACCCCAGGTTTAAACCACATTTTTACCACGTTCCCATTTCCCATTTTACCACATTTCCCAGATTTCTAACCAGAGGCTTTGGCAGGCCGTCAAGGGGGAGGCTTTTACTCTTTTTGTCCTTCTTTTTGTCCCGTCTTAGTTCATATCTTCGATAGAAGAGGAACCTCCATACTTAATTTCAACTTCCTAGCTCCAGCGGCTAGGGCAGGCCGTTAAGGGGGATACTTTTCGCCCTTTAAACCCCCATTTTGACCACCTCCCTTGCCAAAATTCTAAAATTTATCTAATCAAGGAAAACATATTTAAAATTTTAGGTTTTAGCTTAAGGGGTTTGGGCATGCCATGAAGCGGGAGTTTTTCCGCTTTTTCTCCCTCCCCGAAGGAAATTCCAAAACCCCCGTCGTTATCCCTGTATAGAGGGTGGTCCAACCATAATGCACGATGTTAATTGTAAATAAAAAAAGTTTTCAGAGAATTATATTTATATTTTGTATCATTGCGGAAGGATCTATGACAATTATGTGTGAAACAAAATATCGGTAAAATGCTCGCAACGGCTTCGGTGGCATACCTCTATCCGATGGTCCATATTTTCTATGATTCTCGAGACATAATTGAGGTTCAATGTCATTAATGTGCCGAATTATCTCATCCTTTAGCTCTTGAATTGTTCTTGGCTTATTGACGTACACAGTTTCTTTTAAATATCTCCAAAGAAAGAAGTCCAACGGTGTCAAATCACATAATCGTGGCGGCCAATTAACATCGCCACGACGTGAGATAACACGGACATTGAATTTCTCGCGCAAAAGAGCCATTGTTTCGTTGGCTGTGTGTCAAGTGGCACCATCCTGTTGGAACCACATATCGTCCAGGTCCATATTCTCAATTTCTGGCCACAAGAAGTCTGTTATCATCTCGCCGACGACGAGTCGAGGTTGACGGCTCTTCTGCCACACTATCGCGAACAACAGCAATGCTTTCCGCAGAACGAACTGGGCGAGCATGCACAGGTGTTTTCACATTTCCTAAAAATCCAGTTTGCTGATTTGAAAGCCCATTTTCGTAAAAGGCTTCAACAATCTTAACGCGCTGTTCCATTGTGAACCTCTCCATGGTGAAATTTGACAAACACTGAAACAGAGAAATGTCAAATTAAGTTGGGCAAAAAACTTGACATTAAGGTGGTATATAGAGATTGGAAATAATTATATAATAAATAGTATTGCTTTTAAGTTCGTTTTCACTTGTTTTTATTACCAATACAATATACTTGCTTATTAATGGATTATATTTTTGTAGATACAATTATATTTGTTTTTTATATAAAAACTTCTTTATTCAATCAAAAGAAAATTCATAATATAATTCTTTTTCAACTTCAAAACAAACATACAATTTCGATGATAGAATATATAAAAAATTATAACAAGTATTTAAAGAGTAAGTTCCTACATCTTCTCCCCCATCAGCTCAAAAGTTATGGTTTAACGATAAATTATTTATATCAAATGTAACCTTTTTCTTTGGAGTTACAGGCAAATTAGCATTATCTCTATCATTTATTTCAACATCAACAAATCCTGGTTGTCCTGATCAATAGAAACAGAAATAACCGAATCTCCTTTCTGAATCTTAAAAACTTTACTTTTTCTTTCTAAAACTCTATAAGGTCCTTCAAACGGATGACGCAGACCAATTTTCTGTCTAACTTTAAGGAAGACATATTTACAATCCATTAAAGTAGGAGGAATAAAACTGCGATTGTTACCATGATAAGATCTGTAATTACGAGTGTGTGAAAAATATTCTCTTAATTTAAGAAGAATTATATCCAAACTACTATTTTCAGATTTGTCAGAAGAAACAACTAATTCACCAGGAATTCTAAGCGCCTGTCGATAAACCATTTCTGCAGGACAACATTTAATTTCTTCCTTAACAGAACTTCGTAAACCTAGAAGTATAATAAGAAGTTGATCTGACCAATGTAAGGTATCATTTGAAGCAGTTATAGAAGTTTTAAGTTGCGATGGAATCTTTCTATCATCCCATTTGACTGGGGGTGATACGCAGATGTATGAATTTTCTGTATTCCAACATCTTAGATAATTCAGAAAATAAATTGGAGGAAAATTGTGAACCACGGTCATCCGTAATTTTTAATGGAATACCAAAACGAGAAATATAATTTTGTATAAAAGTTTTAATAATGGTATCAGATGAAATATTCCGTAATGGATAAGCCTCTGGCCATCTCGTCGTTCTATCTATTATAGTTACAATAAATTTATATCCTCTTGAAACCGGTAACGGACCTACAATATCCATATGAATATGTTCAAATCTACATTTTGGTATCTTAATTTCCGCACTTGGAGATTTAGTATACACTGTAGCCTTTGATTTTTGACATTGTAGACACTCTGATACCCAAACGTTAATATCTTTATTCATAAACGGCCAAAAATATCTTTTCTGAATAATTTTTCTAGTAGGACGAACACCAGGATGAGAAAGAGAATGCATTTTATTAAAAACTATTTTTCTCATACATTTTGGAACATATGGCCTAGGATAATTTCCTGTGATTTCACATAAAATTTTAAAATTGTAATTGGGAATTTGAATATCTTTAATGTTATATTTGTCTTTAAATTTAGCATCAATTAAACCACTTGAAATTTCATCCTCTTGTTCTCTTTGCAACTGTTTAAAATAAATCTGGCATTGTGTTAATGAATCTGTTTCGGGTAGTCTTGATAACATGTCAGCAACAATATTATCCTTGCCACTTATATATCTTATATCATTTGTAAATTGAGCGATATATTCAATTTGCCTAGTTTAAAGAGGGGATCTTTCAGTTTTTGATTCAATAATATATATCAACGGTTTATGATCTGTTAAAATTGTAAAAGTATGGCCTTCTAAAAAGTACCGAAAATGTTTTACAGAAAGATATATTCCGAGTAGTTCTCAGTCAAAAGTGGAATATCGTTTCTCTGCATAATTTAATTTTCTTGAAAAATATGCCAATGGTTCCCAATTATTGCCATTTAGCTGTTGCAAAACAGACCCTACAGCTACACTTGATGCATCGACCAATCTTTTTGGTGAGTTTGGGTATTTTGTTTTGGAGCGGATCAGCAAGTCAAAAGTTACAGTGACATTGTAACCGGAATAACGAGGAGTGATTTGGAATATTTTTTGACACATGTGTGTTAGAATTAATCGAATTATAAAGGAAAAGGAGTTTTTGTCCACCGATTCTTAAAAATGGAATAATTTTCTGATATATGGTGGTTACATACAATACAAAAAATGAATTTCTTGAACTACCCAGAAAAATAAGAGCTGAGGAAGAAGTAGTTAAACACTTCATCTACTGAACCCGAAGTTGTGAAAATATCGGTTAATCATTAACGATTTGAATATTGGCGTGTCATTGGGAGGAAGTAGTTTGTTTCAGTGCTATGAAAAATCGATGATCAGATGAACTTTTTCATTAGTTTACGGAAGTTGTTAAATATAGGAGCTACAAAATAAATATAGGGATTGGTTTTGTTTTAAAGTTAAAAATGTGATGTTGAACACGCCATAAATTATCATTCCGACCAGGACAAAGTGGATTTCACTGGTATGCAAAATATGTTTTCAATAAGGCATTAAATGACTGCAGGAATTAAACATTTATGGACCAACTAAATAATTGTTTTTTTTACTAAAATTATAAATTGTTATAAAAAAATATTAAAATTAAAAAATGTATGTGCTTTTCAATGGAATTGTTACAAAAAATTTTATTCTTATGACTTCATAAGTAGGGGTTAAAATCAACATTTTGGAAGTTGTTTAAAATGACTTCTTACAAATCGAAAAATTTGCACTATTAACTTCTTTGGATGTTCTGAAGAAGAGATTCGTAAAGAATAACATCCATTTTATTTTGCTGTGTAGTTAAGGAAATGTCCACTAGAACTAAATTGAATAGTTAATAAAACAACTTTTAAATAAATTTGAATATGGCCGGTAAATAATATCAAATATTAAAGAAAAAAATATTTCTTCTGGTAAAAATATAAAAAATAGTTGTTCTCTATTTATTATAAAACTAAAATAACAACAAAAAGATGTTGATGTCTTTTCCTAAGAAAAACAAAAAAACAAACGACTCAAAGATTATATTATATTTTCAATTAGTAAGAAAAAATATATGTTATATGAAAAAAAATGATATAACACAGAAAAGTGTTGCCAGAGCAATTGAAACAAGTTTTGAATAAAATCGGTAAACCATTTTATACTATTATGCCTTCCACCATATTTGATAAGGGTATATATACATCAGTTTGTCATTTCAATTGTAACGTGGAAATATAAGACGAGGACCTAATAAAGTAGTATATATATTGTAGATCCTTATGCAATTCTAAATCAATCTAGAGATGCCTGTCTGTCTGTTGATTTTTGTTCGTCTATACGTTAGGTATCTAAGCACTGGTGGGTATCTATTTTTACCTAGACTAATGGACATCCACCCGAGCAGTTTGGTGTAAAAAATAAGTAGAATCGGTCCAGCGGTTACTAAGTTTAAAAATTTTCCCCTATGGTTGGCAGGAATGATGAAGTTGGTACTGTTGTATATTTTGTGGTAATATTCAAAAATAGTCCCCTGTGATTATTAATTTTTAATTTATGACAATTAATTTTTGTGATTTAATTTCCTAAAAATGCTGTTTTGATAGAAGGAAGAATGATAAAGTTAGAACTTTTTGTCCAACAATTAGATCTTTCTTATATGTATTTTGGTGCCTAAAATCTAAAAAGGTACATATAAGATATTGGAGGTATTTGAAGATATGTGGGTTTAGAAGTACCTTTCACACCCTACATGAGAAATATATACATATGTATATCTCCCGAAAATATTGCTCTACAGATAAATCCTTGTTTACCAATGTCAGAATTGATCAGATGTGTTGCAGTACATGTGTATATGTATATATGTATGTTACCTCCTTAAAAGGGTTTGATTTTTTATTTTTAGCTTTTGTGAATTTTTAAAACTAAAAATCTATTTTTAATGATTGGTATCCAATTGAAAACCTTATTTAACATTCCTAGTATAAAGTATAAAAAAAAATTTTTTTAAGTTATTTATTTGTTTTTATTAGAAATACATTTCATTTTTTATTTTTCACTCCACTTAATACAATTATAAAGTACAATTTAATTGTTTAGTAAATGTTCTTTCTATTCTCTGTTTGCAAAATACAACATTTTATTTTATTAAATTTTATTGCAAAATATTTTATTAATTTTTTAAGCCGAATCTTCTAAAATTAGCTTGAATATTTTATTACTTATAGAGAATTAACAAAAATGTTTACAATATATTTTCTAATTGATAGCAAAGATATTTTAAAATTCAAAGTTTTTATACTCCCAAATACATTTTGAAGATTGAAAAATATTAAATAAAAAAAAAAAACAAAAAGTTTCAAATAAATTAATAAACAATTATTTTTACCGAATAGATAAGTAAAACACTAATATTTATTTTTAACTGAATAATCATTTGTTTTTACTGACATCAATTGGTTCCTTTTAACATTAATAACGACGTGCCTTAGGTTTACCATTTTGCTTAGTAGAATATTCAAAGAAAGAAAAACTGCGGAAATATATTCAAAGCATAAAAACACTTGAGATTTCATGCTTTCTTATTTTTTTAAAACACACACACTAAAACAGACAAAGAATAACACTTTAATATACTGGCAAAACGAAATTAAACGAACGAATAATGGGTACAGCAACAGTTAAAAATTCAAGTGCTTTAAATATGTATTGTTGTATTGTGTTATATTTTAACAGCCTTATGCATAGACATTTTATTGATTTTAATAACACACTTATAAATCAAATTAACATGTGAAACAACAAAAAATTTTCTTTATAAGACTGTTATAAGAATCAAAAAAATGCTTATGCATATGGCTGTAAGTATTTACAGTGAAAATGAAGTTCAGACAAAAAAAATTATTTTGTTTTTATGTTTTTAATTTTTTTGTCAATATTTTTAAATAAAATTAAAACATTTGTTCAAATTAACAATTTTTCTTTGAATATTTTTTTTCCATTTATTTTAATGCAAAGTTAAGACACATTTATTTGAAGCTAAATTCCGTCCTTAATTATTTTTTAAAGATTCTAAAAATTTCTACGCTTCTATATAAAAAAGGATTAGTGAAGAAAACATTGAAAATCAAGATCAAATATACAAAACTGAAATTATTAATATGTGCACTTAAAGTAGTATATAAGTTAATATAACAGAAAATACCATTTAAAAGAAATTATATTTAATTTCGACTTATTTTTCATTTAAATCAAATAGTTTTTGTTTTTTATTTTTAAATGTTTAAATAAGTGACACATCCGTAAAAACAAATGATTAATTTAGTTTAAAATAAATACTAAAATTTTACCTTCCAGTTTCGTGAAAAATTACTGATTAATTAATTTATTTGAAATGTGTCTATAGACACATTTTGTATGAATGTGTATGTATGTGTGTTTATGAAGTTCTTTTAATCTGAATTAAAATAATTTTTGTACAATTTAAATAAAAAACAAATTGGAATTTTTTGATTTTTTTTTTTTTTTTTTTAAATTAAATTTTTAATAACTTTCAAACAAATGAAAAAAAGCTAAATGAAACTGGAAATAATCGGTAAATGACAGTAAATTATTTTGAATAAATGTATATAAAAGTTAAAATAAATATTTGTTTGAAAAATAAATGTATTTGTCAATGTACTTTTTCAATAAACTACATAATATTCTGAGTGTATGTATTTTAAAAAGAGAATGTTAATAAATTATACCAAAGCCAATTATAACCGTATTTTTATGGCTTTGTTTTAACTTGAATTTAGGGCTTGAAAAGATGTGTTATTATAATGTTGTTTGAACTTGAATTAAAGTATATTCTCAGTATATTCTCGACTTGAATTCCAGTATTTATTTTTCTCGATTATGCTATTAAATTAAAGTGTAATTCAAGTATAAATCAAGGCTTGAATTTGGAAAACTTGACTTGAATTACACTTGATGTTTGCTTTAATTCGAGCAAAAATATTTGCTGGGTACTGATGTATTTTTGTCACTTGTTTGTTCGTAACTAACAAAATTTTCATAATCACATTTATTTGACCTTGGTTACACAAAAATTCGGTTGAACGAAATTCGAATCTGTTATGTTTTTAATTTTCCGTGATTTTTGGTTGTGCTGTAAAAATTTAAAATGAGGTTGACAGTTTAGTTCAATGTGACTACATTTATTTTAAATTAAATCTTCATTTATATAACCGAGCCATTAGGGCCTTATGTGGTTAATTAAAGCTACTATCTATCTACAACCCACAATACTTTTTAGTTCTATGATCAAAACTTTTAGATTTATTTATGAATTTGTTAAAATGTCAATTGACGTTTTTTGATTATCCTATAAAAAAAATAAAAATGTTAGTTACGCCCTTTGGCATTTTAGGAGACGATATACAATATTTTTTGAGGTATTATGGGTGGGTGCGAACTGGCTAAATAAAATATAAACTAAATTCAGGTTTCCTAATTTCTTTGAAATATAAAAATATTTTCAAATATTTTTCAAAACAATTGTCAATTTATATTTAGTTTAGAACTTATTTAGCCACCTCGCATAGGGTCTATATATTATATTCTATTTTTAAAAAGCGTTCGTTTTTTAAATACTTCAGAAATTCAATAAAAAATTCATAAAATTAAAAGAGGTGCATTTCTTAAAAAGTGTTCAAACCAGAACAAAATATTAATTTTGAACACGTTTCTCTCACAACCCCGAATTTAAAATAATAATCTACTGCAAAAAAAGAGTTTGTTCGAAATATCATATTAAAAAAAAAACAGTTTCGAATAGGGGTTTTATTAAACAAACCGGTTAAAATGGGTTTCAGTTTTCTGCCTATGCATGGCATTCCGTGCTTTTAAAAGTGAAAAAATTTGTATACTCTTTATAAAAAATTCCTTTTAACGATCATAAAGATAGAATTACTTATACGTAAGTGTGACGTGACGTAACAAATCAGCTGATTCCTTTTGGTATTTTGGCAAACATTTTTTATAGTATTTTAACCTGTTGTATTTTCCTTTAGAGCGCCCCGGTAGGCTAGTTGGTAGCGTGCTAGCTTCAATTCGTGGATTCAATTCCCACCAGAGGCTCTGGTCTGTTTTCGCTACAACGGGCCGATAGCCTTTGTTGCTAGTGCTCTGTTAGGGTATTAGGATATAATTTGTAATTTTATCATTAATATAAATAAAATAAATAAATAATAAATATTTTCCTTTACATAATTCTATCTTAAACCTTACTCTGTTAACTTCGAGTTTTTTCTACAAAATTTTTAAATAGGCCGTCCCGAGAACTTTAAATTTTGACTAATTCTTACATTTTATCTAGATTATCAATTTTTAACCCGAAAATATTTTATATTAAAATTTGCATTTGTTGCGATTGTGACTTTTTTATGATAGTCAAAATTCGTAAAATATAATTTAAAAACCTTCACTCACCAAAAAAAGTCTGTAATGGTAACTGAAAATTTTGCTGTTATTACGGGAAATTCTGCTAATTTGAGTAGTACAATGAAATTAGTAGAAAAATTAGTAGCCGCTACTAAATTTTAGTAGACTTTTTGTAAAGTGGAATTTAAAATCTATTTGCTAAAATCAGCAAAAAAAAAAATACTAAATATTATTAATATTAGTACAAAGTTTTAAATTTACTTTTTATATCGAGCATCAAAAATTTTGATTATATTTTTTAAAAAATATTTTATACAATATGAATTTATCATTTTGTTTTAATTTGGTAATTTCTGTTTTGAAAAATATTTAAGTAAATTTTTTTTTACTTTTAAGGTTAAATTTTAATTGATTTAACTGATTTTTAGAACTAAAAAACCTTTTTAGTGCTATTTTAAGTGGATGTCCTCCTTTTAGACATGAGTCGGTATCTTCACTTCCGATAATTTTTTTAAACCTAAGTAACATTTTAGGACAATTTAAGTTTGTATGTATGAGTTTTAATTATTAGAAATAACATTTCCTTCAATATCCACTTTTTAAAATTAGTATTTTTTTTTTGCTAATTTTAGCAAATCGGTTTTCAAAAATTTGTAAAATGATTTCTGAAATTAGCAACAAAAATTTGTAAATATTCTGTAAAAATTCTGTAATTTGTTAAATATAAATAGCAAAAATATTTGCTAAATAATAATTTTTTTACTAAAAATCAGTACAAAAATAGTAAAGTGGGATTGAAAACCGTTTACAAATTTTTCTACTAACTTTTTTTTTTCTGAGCGTTGAATATCGTAAAAAAATGACGAATTATAGGTTATGGTTATTTTAAAAATAAGTTTTATAAATATTATATATGTTTATGGTTGAAAAACCGGCTAATCGACAAAAACCAGTTTCTCGAATATTCATACAGCATATTTTAATCAGTTTTCGGTTACGGGTTTGGATACTCCTGTGACAGCCAAGTTTAACTTTTTTCAAAAAGGCCAATAATGGAGCGCGAACCCTGACGATTGTGACTAATGAAATTTTTAAATTGAAGCACCCAGTGCAACAACAAGATAACTCCACTTTTTAAAATGTTGAGAAAATCAAAAAAAACTTTCTCAAAAATAAGAAACCAAAAGAATTGCTAAATATTATTTAATTTTGAAAAGAAATAATCAAAACAAATTTGTTTAATTCAAAAACATATTACAAAGTTTTATTTTAAATAAAAAAAAAATAATTTTGCTTTTGGACTTGTCCTGTTTTTGCACCGATATTGGTAAAAATTAAAGGGGTCCTTCGTTGTCATCTTCATAGTCAGTGTTTTCAGCTTCTTGAATAGACTGCTGCGAGATTAAATTATCATTAAAATGTATATCCGATGGAGGAACATACTTTTGTGCCAAGCTCATAACATCGTCATATTTTTTCGGGTTGAGGGCTAGATTAGTTGTGTATAAAAGTTTTGGCTCGAAGGGGTTATCCTGGAAGTTTGCTTTCATTGCTTTCATTGCTATATCGAATTTTGTTAATGGCCCATGGTGATTACAAGAAGCTGAAATACTTGCGACATTTTCCTCTTTTTTGTAGCAAAATCTTTGACATTTTGAAATGGTCCATTTAATATGATCTTTGTTCGTGACTGTTGTTTTGTAAAACGGAGCCAAACTCGTTTTAAAATCAAATATGTTCGCATTGCTCACTGATATAACTTTAAATTTTTTGGAAGACTTTTTCACTAAATTCTGCCAGTCTTTTGGCAGGTAAAGGCATTCTACTCGACGTTTCTGTTTCTCTATAACGCCAAAAGAGCGATCGCAGGGCAAAAAACTGTGTCCTGGTTCTGGCAAGTGATGTTCAATAAAGCTTATATTTTTGTGTTTTACAACAGCATATAAATATTGGACAAGAGTGTTGTTTTTATTTTGAGCACCGCAATTATCGGAAAATAAATATAATTTTCTCAGGCAACTGTCTGATCTAGGTGCTCCAAAAGAAAGCTTAAAATTTTTCGCAAAGTATTCCCTATAAAAATCGTATGTAACTGTTGGCTTTGGGTTACCATTTTCTTCAGCCATCAATGCAAAAGCGCTTGCCTCAAACTTTTCTAAGTAAAGAGTATACATTTTCCTTACATTTAAATCGGAACTTAAGTACTTCGATTCTTTATTTTGGCTGTAGTGAGAAGATCTTTTTGGGAAACTTTTAATATGGCTGTCAATATTTTGAACAACATCTTCTGGAATCTTATTTACTCTGTTTGCGTGACGACCTCTCATGTCAGAGGGCGCAGTTACTTTTTCCAGCAAAAATCTTGAGAGTCTTTCGATGAGACTTTTATGGACTCCATGAACTGAACAAAATGCTTTTTTACATACCTCTTTTTCATGTTTAATGCTACGTATAAAATATTTATTTTGGAATTTTCTCACTTCATTCCCACTCGCAGATCGACGCCTCTTAACTGCATTTTGCCTTATTAATCCACACAAATATGCATCTTGCTTTTCTTTATTTCCCAGCTTATTAAATTCTTGAAAAACTTTGGCATAATGATTCTGACGTCCAGAATCAAAACATTTTTTTTTGCAACTGCAAGGCTGGCCCACTGTTTTTGCTGCAACGCTATTACCCTTACAGTTTGTATACATACTTTTTGCCTTCTGCTCTCTTCCTTTTAACTACGTTCCTTTTCCACGCGTTCTGATTGCGCACACGCTTTTTTCCTAAAGCCATACAAACAATAACATTAACTGAAAACTTAAACATTTTAATGAATTTGTTACCTTTTTGAACAGGTAAAGTATCAACACTACTCGATGTCTCCTCATCATCAGATCCATTTTTATATTCGGAGCCCGATATGGAAAAATCTGATTCACTTTCAGTCATTGTTTTAAATTTATTATTAACACATGTATACTTGCACCGTATCCTACCACCAAGAACCAACTCACACATTTTTTTTTTTAGAACGACGACATACAGTATAAAAGAAAAACCAGAGAGCGTAAAAAGAGACGCGGCCGCTAAACACACACACAACATA
Source organism: Eustalomyia histrio (assembly GCA_949748255.1). Classification (NCBI taxonomy): domain Eukaryota; kingdom Metazoa; phylum Arthropoda; class Insecta; order Diptera; family Anthomyiidae; genus Eustalomyia; species Eustalomyia histrio. The sequence continues at coordinate 76,580,197 of OX456523.1, read as the reverse complement.
CTCAACAACATACTGTACGTACAAAAACTAATGATGTTTTTTTGGCAGGATGTTCACATGATTTTGATGTTATTGCAATGGTGGAAACTTGGCTGACGTCACATTTTCTATCTAGCGAATTACTGGATTCTTATTATGAAATTTATAGAAGAGATCGTATACTACCTGATAATATGACTAAAGGAGGTGGTCTTTTGCTGGCAGTTGGTTCAAAATATACAAGCAAAGAGATAGATCTTCCACATAAAGCAGATAATTTAGAACAATTATGTGTTTCTGTTACCTTGCCTGGTACTTCACAACACAGTAAACGTGAAATTGTTTTCATGTTAAGTTACGTTCCACCAGGAAGCAGATACGAATTATATCATCTTCATTTATCAAATATAGAATCTTTGTTATCAAATCTTAATGATGATCAATCTCCCTGTATTTTAGGGGATTTTAATTTGAGCAGCATAAACTGGGAGTTTAGCATAGCTGACCAAATGTTGATGCCCTTTAATATAACAAAAGATTTTGAAAGCCACTTTTGTGATACTTTACTTTCCCTTGGACTCACCCAAATGAATTTTATAAGGAATGATATTAACCGCATTCTGGATTTGATTTTTGTTGACGGATATTTTAAATGTGAAGTCAGTAGATATGATATACCCTTTACAGCTGAGTCAGTACATCACAAGGCATTGCAGATTCAATTCAACTTTTATGATTCTACTATAAATGATGATGTTCGCGAGAGATATTATGATTTTAATTTGGCTAATTATGATGCTATTAACGCGTTTTTCAACTCTATTTCCTGGTCTCAAATTTTGAATGGTCGTAATCTAACTGATATGTATGCGGCTTTCAAGCAAATATTAAATGAATGTTTTCACCTGTACGTTCCGGTTAAGAGGAAGAAGCAGAATTTGAAGTTACCTTGGTATAATCGCAGATTGCTTCATCTAAGAAATTTAAGAAATAAAGCTCATAAAAAATATAAATCAACAAACTCATCTGGCGACAAGGCCCATTTTAATCGCCTTAGACGTGAATTTGAATTTTTATCTAAGTTTCTATATAAGAGATACGTTGCTAATATGGAATTTCGTATAATAGACAACCCTAAAAACTTTTGGGTATTTTTTAATAGTAAAAGGGATTCAAATGGTATACCTCGAACTTTGTATTTCGAAAACAATATAGCCTGTGGTGAACAAGAGGTTGCATCTTTATTCGAGAAATTTTTTTCATCAGTTTATGAGAACATCGATATATCCAATACCTCTTCCGATTATCTAAATAATGTAGAAGATATAGTAAATATTGGACATTTGCAGCTGGAAAAAATTGATGTTTTTGAATCTTTAATACATCTGGATACCAATAAGAGTGCTGGATTTGATCTCATGCCTCCAACTTTTTTAAAAAACTGCGCATACTCGCTTTGCATAGCATTAACAACCATCTTTAATCAGTCGCTTGCAGAAGGACATTTTTTAGATGAATGGAAATCTGCTTACGTCACACCGATTTTTAAATCAGGTCGTAGAGATTTGGTGTCTAACTACCGACCTATAGTAAAATTATCAATTATACCAAAAATTTTCGATAAGATGATAAACCAGAAGCTGTTTTGGGAGCTTAAAAACCACATTACGGTTCACCAACATGGATTTTTTAATGGAAGATCAACTTGTACTAATCTAACGTTATTTACTCATTTTTGTATCACTTCAATTGAGAGTGGTTTTCAAGTCGATGCTCTTTATACCGATTTCGGAAAGGCATTCGATAAACTTCAACATCAAATTTTGATAAATAAACTTTTAAAAATGGGGTTTCATTCCAATTTTTTAAATTGGATTTACTCTTACCTAACTGGTAGAGTTCTTTTTGTTAAAATTGGAACTTTTTTGTCCGATCCGATCTATGTAAAGTCCGGAATTCCACAGGGTAGCCATTTGGGCCCTTTACTTTTTTTGTTATTCATAAATGATATCGTTAAAGTTTTCAAAAACTGTCAGTGTTTATTGTACGCTGACGACTTGAAACTTTTCCACAACATTTCATCATTAGCTGATTGTTTAAACTTTCAGAGAGATATTTTTTCCTTAATAAGTTGGTGTCATATTAACCATCTTTTCCTAAACTTTTCTAAATGTAAAGTAATTAGTTATTCTCGTAAACAGTTTCCTATTACTTTTGACTATTTAGGTGAGAATAATAGCAAATTTTTACGCCAAAACTTAATAAAAGATTTAGGTATTTTTTTTGATTCTACTTTATCATTTAAAGATCATATAAATTATATTATCTCTAAATCCAATTCACAATTTGGTTTTTTAAAAAGGAATTCAAAAATGTTCCTTAATTTTAATACTCTTAAAATTCTTTTTGAATCCTTAGTTAGGTCTCATCTCGAATACTTAAGTGTTATTTGGGACCCTTTTTATGATATCGATATAAACCGGATTGAAAGAATCCAAAAACGTTTTTCAAGATTTGCTTTAAAAAGGCAGTATTCATTTGAAAATATGCCTATTTACCGAAGTCGTTTGCAAACGCTCGGTATTCAATCGTTAATGGTTCGTAGGAAGATCCAAAGCATTACCTTTATAAAGGACTTAATGGATAACAAAATTGATTGCTCTCCTTTATTATCCATTTTGCCATTTCACGCTCCGACCAGAGCGTTAAGAGAATATCATTTATTTGTGGTTCCTTTCCATAGAACCAATTATGGAATGTACGAGCCGATATCTAGATGTATTGTCTTGTATGATTCGGTATCAAACCGAATTGATTTCAATATTAGCAGACAACCGTTTAAGAGGATAATTTCCAACATGTTAGATGAGGAAGAACCATAATCTTGTACAGATGTTAAAATGTTTCCAATGATTTAATGGAATGGCTGATTTGAAATTGTAAATAAAATTAAAATTTTTTGTAATTATGTATATATTTTAAATGTAATCTGTAAGGGCTAAGCCCGATAGATGAAATAAATAAAATGAAATCGTTTTTCGCACACACACAGCACGAACGTAAATAAAAATAAAAACAGAACAGAACATGTTTTGAAAAATTTGTGTTTTTTGATTGCCGGCAACTAAAAGTTGACATGTGGCTTAAGGCTTATTGCTTGAAAAGCGGTGCAAAAACAAGACAACTTCAGGAGATGTCGTGTTCTTGCTCCGTTTTGAAAACAAAACTTCAAAGTTTCAGAGTTTCCGTATCCTAGAGTCAAGTTAGATGTGTTTTTTGAGCACCGAACGACGCAGATTTTTTTTTTTTGGTTTTTTCTGCATTAAAAAAGCTATTTTGCAAAAAAGTGGAGTTATCCGGTTGTTGCATTGGGTGCTTCAATTGTACTACAATAACATGTATTTTAGATAAAATAATAAAAATTTAAATTTCCAAGATATTGTTGTTTGAAGTTTTGGCAACCGTTCAAATATTCTCTTTATAATGCTGTTCTTACATGGATGAGTGAATATAATATTTTAGATGCTTCTGGGGCATAAATGCCCTATAGGGTAGAAAATATTACAACAATTTTTGTAACACTTGCAAATAAAAGTTATAAAGGTCGCTTTCGCCATTGGCACAAATATATTTTTTTTGTCACAAACCGAATTGAAAGATCAATTTGATTTTTTTTTGGGATTACACATTAAAATAGCTCTAATATTTATACTACATATGTATTTAACCAAAATCTAGTAGTTTTTGAAAACTACTTGTGAAATACCATAAAAGCTTTTATGGTTCTCTACAGTTTTATAACAAACAAAATGAGGATCCTTTTCGATATTTAAACCGCTTTCAAAAAATTCACTCAAATTATACAGTTGTGAAATAGAATCTATTTTATTTTCAAAACGTTTCTTCTTTCTTCTACGTTACTCTTTATACTAAAATAAACATGACGGTTTTTGCTGTCACCGTCGTTATTTTAAGCGCGTTTGCTCTCACAGCAACAGTCGTTGCATGTCGCGTTCTTATACTGGGCCGACACTAAATGTGGATTTTCTGTTACAGTTTATATTGTCATTTAAAAAGATTTGTTAAAAGAAATTGTTTTTATTTTTTATACAATATTAAATTGGCTGATTGTGAAAATAAACAAAATAAATGAAAAGTCGTTTATTTATAGACTTTGTAGTTAGATTTTGTAATAAATTAGCAGTTTAAATACCAAAAAGGAAATATCATTTTGTTTGTGGTTAGTTTGTTAAAAGTTAAAATAAAAGAAAAAAATCATTTACTTTTACGGATATTGTAAGTTAATAAAATGGAAAAATAAATGAAAAGTTTTTTAATTTAAATAAAAAGTTAGTAGATTTATTTAAAGTTAATTTAAACTAAATACTGTCAGCGGTATTCATAAAAATTTTAAACAGTATTTCAAATCAATTTTAAGCAAAATTTGCTAAAATTGTATTCATAAACGAATATTAGCTTAAAATACCTTTTTTAAACCTTGTTTAAATAAACGAATTTTAAAATTGGTTCGACCCTATTTTAAACCTATTTTAAGATGACATTTTTGCTTTGTGTTTATTTTTATTTAAAGATTTTTGCAAAAAATTGTCATTTAAACAAAAGAAGTTATTTGTTTTTGTTTAATAAATAATGGACCCTCTATATTTGATGGAAAATGTGATATTTTTAATTGAATTTTGTTTATAATAGAAACTATTGCCCAAATTTCAAACAATCGTCAGACGAAAATTTACAAAAAGAGGAGCGACCCGTTTTCAATTCCGGATAACAAATTTAAGCAAAAATAATAATATTTTTGGATATTATTCATTGTGTTTTATAGTGGTGTGTTTTTTAATCAAAACAAAAAAATGAAACCGGTTATTTGAATACTTTTTTATCTACAATAAAATCATTATCTATGTAACACTTTTACTGGGCATTTTGTTTTGACTCTTTTTTCTTTTTTAATAATAAACAAGTTTTCATAAATTTTTTATTTTATAAAAACAATATTTTTCTGAAAAACGACAAAAAAAAAATACATAGAAACGAGTACTGTATGGTTTAGTAATCATTGAGTTGCATCATTACGATTAATATGACAAAGTGTTGCCATCTTCAAGTTAAAAAATCATTAAATCGTTTATTAGTTAAAATACTGATTATGAATACGAATTTTTAATAAACCTTTTTAGGCTTAAAATGTTTTTTAACTAAAATGCATTTGAAACTTGAATTAAGATTTTTTTTATAAATACCGCTGTATATATGTAAATTCTTCGCGATTTTGAAACTTAAGCGAAAAGAAAAATATTTGTGTCATCATTTATTTAAATGATGTAGGGTATCTAAATTTTAGTATTAACCAATAAAGTATATGAACTCGTTTCTTTTTATTCTTCTTTAAGTTTTTTATTCAACAAATAGTAAAACCCTTCAATCTATGATACGAGTACATATTCACGAATGCTTACATATGAGTGTGGGTTTCCATGTCAACTGCCACGCTGCAGCAATCTGTATCGTATCAGTGACAAACTTATAGTTTTTATTTTCTAAAAAGTGATACAATTTACCAAAAAGTTGACAAAAAGGTGTGTTAAAATAATGACCAATATTATTGCGTTATTTATTTTTAATGTCTTATTTATTATACTTTTAGAGAATTTGGAAATGCTAGAAATGTATTTGCCTATATAACGTTTTTAAAAATTATTTCTTTTTGTAAACTGAATTTATCTAAAAATCGGACAACTGTTTTTTGTTTCAAAAAAGTTTACAAGTTTTTTCTATCCATCATGAAAGTTCCGGCATGTTATTACGCTCCCAGCTTATTACTACGCATAGCAAATATTAAATATTTATTCTATGTATAAGGGACAATATGATTTTGATTACACATAGTGTGGTTCTTGCTGATTATAGTACAAATACCGGATTTTTTATTAAACATTTGAGACAATATTCAACGAATTTTATATCTAAAAACAATGCCAAGTAACACGATAAATCTTTCTGCTTCGTTATAAAGGCATATGAACTTTTTTTAGAAAAAAAAAAAAAATAAAAAACTATCCTATTTTTAGACGAATTAAGTAATGTATTTCACTACTAGTCCTGAATTTCTATTTTTGTTAAATTACCCATAAAGTCAAACAACTAGCAGTTTCCAGACGCGTTTAATTAATAGAGAGTATAATAAAAGTAAACGCTAAATTGGTCAATATTTAACTACTTCTCCTTTGCTCACTTTTTGAGAAATTTGTCCATGTTTTATTCGTATTATATAGGGCAATATTGTTTTTTTTTACATTGATACGGTGCACTTTTTTTAGCTGGACAGTTGTCATGGAAAGCCTGATATTTGTTAGTATATTTAAGGATATAAATATGTTTCTTTTTTTCTTCTGTTCGTTGTTGGTGTTTTTATATATAATGAAATATTTACCGAGGTCAGCTTCATTAAAATGTTATAAAACATTTATTTGCCTTTAACGAGTTTATAGCGTTATAGTCACGGCACAAACAACATCATCATCATCACGGGTAACAGCAATAAGAGTGGCAGTAGTAGCAATCTGAATATAGCGGTGGCAATAATTACAACATCACTTAGTAAAATTGTCAGTACATACATAAGTATATGGACCAGAAGAGTTTGCAGTAGTATTGTTAAAAAAATTACAAACATCTACAATATTTATATTTTCACCTTAACTTGTATACGTTAATTAAAAAAAACATAATAGTATAAAAATTGCATAAAAATTAACTTTTAACGTGGATAATTAATAACATTGAAACCTAAACTTTTAAACAATTTCATTTCTAACTTTATTTACTTGCGTTATTTGCTTACAAATTTTAATTACAATACAAATATTATTTACTATTTTTCTATTCTTAATCGGTTTAAAGTATGTTTGCTTGAAATACTTAACGTTGATAGGTAAGAGCGTAAATACAGCAAGTATAGGAATACTTAATTCAAGATTCATTGTTTCATTTTTTTTCGTATTTAAAACTTGTTAAAAATATTTCAACAACAACAACTGCATCATTGTATTCAATTTTTGTAGATTTCTTTTTTTTCAGTTTTTATGAAAACAAACTCTATAGAAAGAATATTATTCAAAATAACATAAAACTACCGCAGGCATTTTTTGCCACAATATCATCATCACCATCATACTATAATATAAAATTAGAACAAGGATAAGAATGTCACTATTTAAGTACTTGAAGTATTTTTTTTTCCAACAACTTGAATAAATAGAAATACAAAATTACAATAAAATATTTTTATGAAATGGAATAAATTAATATTTAATTCACTTTGATGACTGAATTATTAAAGCTTATCAAGATTTAAAGGTTGATTTATTTTTCTAACAATTACTATAGTTTAAAACCCAGTGAAATTGAAAAACTTTCATGGATTTGTTGGAAATTGTAAAAGTAAATGGTTTGCAACAAGTCAAATTAGCTGTACATAGTCAAAATATTAACCGATTTTAGTCGGATGAGCAGACAAATACTTAATAATAGAGCAAAAGTTAGAGAAAGGTAAATAAAGAAAATACTTAGTTTTATGTCTGGGGGTTGTTTTGTGTGTCAAAAGTCAGCACATTTTAAAAGAACAACAAGAAAATTTAGGGAGTGGACAATTGTAAAGTGGTTGGTGTCTTATTGCAATTGGTGTCCTCTAACTTAATAATAAAATATTTATCTGATTGGGACAATTCAGCCGTTTTGTAGCTTTGTGCATTATCCTTATTTCAAGTATTGATTTTTATACCCTCCATATAAGCGATGAATATATATTTATATCGGTTTGTTATTCACACATCAAAAAATTTTTCTAATATCTTGTTATTCACACATCGAAATATGTTTTTAATGCCATATAAATCATATATATTCATGATTCTATGCCAATCTAGTCATGTTTGTATCAGTCTTAGACTACTTGCTATTATTGTTGTTTGGAATTAAAAATGAACAAAATCGGCTTATGAATTAATATGTGAAGGTACTACTAAATATTCTATACAGATTTGCGTACTTTAGTACAATTTTTTCCATTAGACGCCAGAGGTAAATATTTTCATATTCATACTTCAAAATTTTGTTTTTATTACTTAAAAAAATGTTTTTACGTTTTCAGTTTAAAATTTGTATCGAATTTGAAAGTCACAGCTTAAAAAAACGAAAATATATATTTTTGGGTTTAGTATTTACACATCATTATTAAATATATATGTAGCAATAGTAAAAATCAAAATGTTCGGGCTCTCCTTGGCTACGCCTTTGTTCAGCATACGAAATTTATAAATCCCCATGTTTCCATGTTTCTACATGTACATCAGTGAATAAGCCTTAATCTAGAGAATAAATATTTTAAATTTTAGGTTTCTAGCTAAAGCCCTTCAGCGTTTCAAAGCCTCTGAAACGGAAACATTTCCGTTTTTAACCCCGATTTATAACAGTGTTCTGGCAGAAACTTGAAAAAGTAAATTACGAGAAAGTTAGCCAGAAAACACATACTCGCACATACACACATCGGACAAGTGTTTGTGCTCTATGTATGTGCTCCAAACTAAAATTTACTAATATCAAATAGGGTTTTTTCGCTTTTACTTATAGGGCAAATAGACTACGCAGTTGACTTGCACAATATTGTGATAGTATCCGTAAATTCTAAGTGTAGATTTACCTCTAAATGCAAGTTTCAAATACAGGTTGGTTGAAAAGTTCCTGCGCTCGAAATGAAAGAATACTGTTTCTGTTACGAAATATATTTTTTTATTCAATATAATCTGCTAGAAGCTCAATACACTTGTTCCAATGATCTTCCAATAATTTTATCCCATCCTTATAATGGTTTTCCGGAAGCTCTGCAAAATAACCGTCTACGGCTGCTATGGCCTCTTCATTCGACGAAAAATGCTTTCCACGAAGGAATTGTTTGAGATTTCTGAAGAGATAGTAGTAACTGGGAGCCAAATCTGGTGAATACGGTGGATGTTCAAGCAATTCGTACTTTAATTCTTTGAATTTAGCCACCGTCAAAACACTTTTGTGATCAGGTACATTGTCTTGATGAAAAATGATTTTTTTCTTCTTTAAACCAGGTCTTTTCTCACGAATTTATTCATCCAGCTGATCCAAAAGGCGGCAATAATATTCAGAGTTGATTGTTTTACCTTTCTGAAGATAATCAATCAACAAAATTCCTTTTGCATACCACAAAACTGAAGCCATAACCTTCTTTGCTGATCGTTGTGACTTCACCTGCTTTGGAGCTGAACAACCAGCTTCAGTCCACTGTAAACGTTCTTGTTTCAATTTAGGATCATGGTGGTAGATCCAAGTCTCATCCGTATTTATAAAACGACGCAAGAAGTCGGGTTTATTACGCTGAGAAATTTGTTTTCGATCCAGTTATTGTTGAATTGTTAATGTGTGCGGCACTAACTTTCCAAACAGTTTTTTCATACGTAATTCTTCATGTAAAATATGGAGTATTCGTTCGTCTGAGATGCCTAGGGCATTAGCAATTTCACGCTTAGTCAAACTTGGATCTTCACTAACCAGATTTTGTACCTGCTCAATGATTTCTGCTGTGTTTGCAGTTTTTGGTCGTCCTTCGCGTGGATCGTCTTTAAGTCTGGTACGACCACGTTGAAATTCACCAGCCCAAAATTCAACGGTGCGTTTTGAAGGTGAGGACTCCTTATACACTTCTAACAATTGTTCATAAATTTCTTTTGCTTTTAAACCCTTCAAAATGATTGCACGATATTCAATTTTTTCCATATTAAAAAAAATCAATGACACGTCAACTTCAAATGGCTTGTAAACAAAGAAAGAATTGACGGAATGACTTGCAACTTTGCATGTATTCTCAGGACAGTTATACCAACGAAGGAACTTTTCAACCAACCTGTAAATGTGACAAAAAATATACTAAGTATTGAAGTACATATTTACAAACTAAGGGAATTTTTAATATTATTGTTTTCCTTTGTCCGACTATACGTTGACCACAAAAAATTTAGTTGATATTGTTTTTATAAAGGGTGGTCCAACCATAATGCAGGATGTTAATTGTGAGTCACACCTTAACGTCAAGTTTTTTCCCCAACTTAGTTTGACATTTCTTTGTTTCAGTGTTCGACAAACAATAGAACAGAGCGTTAAGATTGTTGAAGGCATTCAAATCAAAATGCACTTCGTGATTTTTTTGGTCAGCATAATCGACCAAATGTGTCCACAATGGGGAGAATTTTACGCAAATTTCAGCAAACCGGAGATGATAATGGAATTCTTCTGGCCAGAAATTAAGGATACTGACCTGAACGATATGTGGTTCCAACATGGTGGTGCCACTTGCCACACAGCCAACTAATGGCTCTTTTGCGCGAGAAATTCAATGGCCGTGTTATCTCACGTCGTTGCGATGTTAGTTGGCCGCCACGATCATGTGATTTGACACCGTTGGACTTTTTTCTTTGGAAGAATAATTCAAGAGCTAAATGATGAGATAATTCGGCACATTAACGACATTGAACCTCAATTATGTCTCAGAGTCATTGAAAATATGGACCATCGGATAGAAGTATGGCACCGAAGCCATGGCGAGTATTTGGAAGATATTTTGTTTCACACATAATTGTCATACAGGGTGTTTTATTAATATAATGTGTTTTATTTAATGTCGGCAATAATGTATGGAATACAATATCAGATAAATGTCCGCCTCTGTTAGCCTCACAAATGCGAGACCTTTTGAGCACATTTTTCATTACATTCTCACACATTTCACGCGGTATTTCATTAATTTCATCACGAATATTTTGTTTGAGTTGCTCAAGCGTTTCTGGTTTGTTTGCATAAACCCTGCTTTTCAGATATCCCCACAAAAAGAAATCCGGAGCAGTCAAAACAGGCGACCGTGGAGGCCACTCAACATCATCATTTATTGAAATAACTTGTTGTAGAAAGAGGTCTCGCAGTAACTCCATTGTAATCCTGGCTGTATGCGATGTGGCACCGTCTTGTTGATACCACATGTTAATCACGCCCAAAGCATGCAGTTGTGGCGTTAAAAAGTTTTTAATCATATCACGATATTGCTCCCCATTCACAGTTACCGTTACGCCATTTTCTTTTTCAAAGAAGTAAGGTCCAATGATTCCTCCTGACCAAGTTGCACACCAGACTGTCACTTTTAATGGATGCAAGGGTGACTGAAGAATAATTTGAAGGTTTTCCATTACCCAGAACCGACTATTCTGTTTATTCACATATCCATTTAAATGAAAATGTGCCTCGTCATTCATTATGATTTTTTCATGAAAATCGGGGTTGTCATGGGCGAGCTGTAACATCTTATTGGCATATGTACGGCGGGCGTAAATGGTCTTGTGGAAGAAGCTCTTGTGTCAACTGAATCTTAAATGGAAACAAATGCAAATCCTTGTGCAAAATTGTGGCCAAAGTTGTTCTTTGAACACTTTCTTGAGCAGCAGTAATGTTTTCAGCCGATCTTGCAGTACGTTGTGCTTGGGCCTATCACCTACAGACCCTCTTTCTTCGAAATCATTTACTACACGATAAATAGTGCATTTTGTTGGCACGTTGTTTCTCCCAAAAATTTCACGTAACGTTCTTATCATCACAGTAATCGATGATTGACTTTGATAAAATGTTTTAATGATTAAAACACGTTGGTTTATCGAATATTTTTCCATAACAAATTTGCCACGTGTCTACTTCACGACTGCCAAATATGAACTGTCAAGACTAATGTTTACCAAAATGTCGGCAAAACAAAGTAGTATACCTTCCCGGCGGTCACCCTGTAGATCCTTCTATCATAATAAAAAATATTAAGAAAATACTCTGAAAATTTTTTGTATTATTTACAATTAACATCGTGCATTATGGTTGGACCACCCTTTACATAAATTTACCTTTATTAAGAACATTGTTGTTGTTTTTTTTATATTATTTGCAAAGATTAGCATGTAAAGAGTAAATTATAGTGTAAACAACCCATATATTTAGTACAATTTGTTTTAGTTTAGGCCAAATACATATCGGATGAACACTTATCCGATTATGCGATGGAGTCATTGTATGTATTTAAAATTTAAGGTCACTGACCTGCACAAAGGGGCACCCTTACCTCTTTCAAACCCCAGTTGAGTACCCAGCAAAAACATGGTAATGACAGGTCGTTACTGTGTAGATTACCATGTAATGATAGGTAGTTACTTTTTTCATTACTTTAAACAACAAAATAATGACCTACTGATAATGGGTGAAAAAAGTACTTATATATACACGCAAAATAATGATTTACTGTTAGCTGTTTTTTTTTCATTATATATATTAATTTGTTTTGAAAAACTACAACAAAATAGAAAATTATTTGCTGTAAAATTGATTTTTTTTAAAATTTAAATATTTTAAAGCCTTTGTATGAGAAATAGCATTGAATTATGAACTTAAATTTTTGAGTTGAAAAAGTAGATATTTTAAAGATTTTTTATAATTTAAATACAAATTATTCTTGTCTATTTCTATAAGTAAAAACATTTTACTTGATTAAGGAACACCATTGTTTTATTAAAAATAACTACTTACTTTCTTATTGTAGGTAACCACTTATTTCTTCACTATGAGTATTTCATTATTTTCACTTTTTTTGTAAGCGAGAGGCTAATGACCGCCCATTAATTTTGGGACATCGCGAACAAAAGTAATTTAGCGAGTAAATAGCTTGGTAACTAGTTAAACCCTGTGTGTGCTACTTACTCCTTTAATTACTTGGTAATGTCTGTTTTTGCTGGGTATGTTCGTTTTAAAAATTAAAAAAAAAACTTTTATGTAAATTAGTTTATAGTCCAGGAAACACATATTTAAAATTTCATATTTCTAGCCAAAGGTGTTAGACAGGCCGTCAAGTGGGAGGTTTTTCTCCTTTTTGTCCATCCCCTTTGGCTGAGTGATAAAGGAGACACTTTTTTAATTTTAAACCCAATTTTAACTACGTTCTTATTTGGTAATTTAGAAACACATTTTTAAATTTTGGATTTCTAGCCGTAATTTTTACAGAAATTGCAAAAAGTTCCCTACTAGTGAATTAACTCATACTCTAAGGAATACACATTTTAACTTTTAAGATTCGAGCCTAAGGGGTTTGGGTAACCCGCCTTTTGAGCCCCCATTTGTACCACGTTCCTTGGGAAGAATTAAAAAAAATGCATTAACTTGTCACTGAAATAACGGATAATCTAGGGAGCCGATATTTTGCCAAAGCCAAAAAACCTTTTATATAACCTTACCAGTCAATTGTATTGTTTTTGCATTCTTTGGTGCACTTTCACCAGCAATAATCCATTGTTTTTCTTGTTCTTTTGTCTCTGGTGTGTAGTGGTGGATCATCAACAGTTATGAAACGGTGCTTTAAAACTATTTTATTTTATGTGTTTTGGTCAACAAATGCGCAGAAAGCTTTTCATCTGTAATTCTTGATGCAAAATGTAGTGGACATCACCTAACACATTCACCATATCATTATGAATTTCTTGTCCCGATAAACCTTTCTTATGTAAATAATTTTGCCATTACAAAAAAAAAAAAAAAATACTGTAGCGTCATTTTTGAACAACTGTTACTATGCGAATAAGTTTCCAGTTCGAAGTGAAATTTAAAGTTTTGCTGTTTATACCGCCAACTCTCTGCCAGGCCAAGAACATTTCGAGTTGTGATCAGTAAATTTTTTTAAAAAAGTAGAACAAACAAAAATAATTCACAAATATGCTCAGACATAAGAACGTATGATATGTGCTGTTTTCTACTAAAATATATATATTTTTTAATTTTTTATCTTATGTAGCTATTTGCCAATAAAGACAAATTGTGGTTGGAAATATTTTTTATTTTATTGTGGTATATTTTTTATAATATTTTACTTCATCCCACTTTGTCTTTTTTGTCAGAATAGTGAAATTAAATTTTATATATTTGTTTTTTATGCATATACATACACATTTATATTAAAGGGAAGGAATGTAAAAAGTATTGACGCTTTGTTGACATGTCACCAAAAAGTCACCCAAAATGTGGGAAGCTCAGGCTTCCCACAGGGAAGTAAATATGATTTTATTATCTGTGCAAATAGGTGTTCTATCTGTAATGTTTCCGATGTTGTTGTTCAAAGGGTGGTTCAAAAAAAGTATCTTTTTAAATCATATGTTATTTTAACACTAATAGATTTTTTCTGTTCAAATTATTGACTATCTCTCAAATTAGTCATTTTACGGTTGGACAACTCTGGGAAATATTGCAAACTTATTTCCACAGTGAGTGCTGTGTTGCCCAAACTGCACGTGCTGTACGCAAGTTTGTTCAAAAAAGTTCGTGACACTGGCTTGCTAGAGGATAACACTCATGGTCCCCGTCGTCGTCCGGTGCGTACCGATGAGAATGTGGCTGCTGTGGCCGAAAGTGTGCAACTCAATTCAAGAACACTGACTCGCCATCAAGTTCCAATTGACTCAGAAATTGAAGGCAAACGACCATCCACTTCGTTACGCATTCTCAGTTTATGCGTTACAGAAGCTCCAATCGGATATTGAATTTTCATCTCGGCGGCTATGTAACAAACAAAATGGGCACATCTGCACTGACCAAAAGTCTGTAATGGCAACTGAAAATTATTCTGATTTGAGCCCAGCTAATATTATTATATGTCTGCTGACGTGTAGTACAATGAAATTAGTAGCAGCTACTAAATTTCAGTAAACTTTTTGTAAAGTGGAATTTAAAATCGGTTTGTTAAAATCAGCAAAAAATTACTAAATATTAATAGCAGTGAGGAGTTAATAAGCTCAACTAAACATTGGTAAAATTTTGTACAAAGCTTATTTAAAAACATTAGCTTAAATGAACAAAAATTTTTGATAAATATTAATTAATTGTAAAATGGAGAAAAATTTTAATTTATAAACAAAAATTTTAAAATGCACAAATCAACTCAATTATTTTTAAATACACTTGTTACACTTTAAGTTTTCAACTTTCATATTCCATACAAATTTAAATTGAAAACTTGATAATAACGAAAATACGTATTTTTGGGTTCCATATGAATGGGGTATTACGAAAAATATCACAATTTTTTTTTGTCGAGCAAGAGATTTATTTATTGTATTCTTTTTCAAAAAATATTTTAGACAAATTTTAAAATATTTAAAGGCTTAAAAATAGTAAAAACATAAACGTATTTATCATTTTGTTTTAATTTGGAAATTTTTGTATTGAAAAATTATTTTGGAGTCAATTTTTTGGATTTTAAGTTAAAACTTTGTTTTAGAGCTGATTTTTGGAACTTTAAAAATTTGTTAGTGCTATTTTGAGTGGATGGTCAATTTTTGCACATGAGTCGGTTGTGAAAAGTATCTTCACTTTCGATCCATTTTATCAATCTATGTAACATTTTAAGGCAATTTAAGTTTGTGAGTATAAGCTTTAATTATAAGAAATAAAATTTCCTTCAATATCCATTTTTTTTAAATTAGTAAATTTTTTTTGCTACACTCAGAATATTATGTAGTTTACTGTTTGTAGATTAATATAAAAGTTTTCCGTTCTATTTAAAAATAAAGGAACATACATTTATTTTTAAAAGAAATATATATTTTAACTTTTTTATACATTTGTTCGAAATATTTTACTATCATTTACCGATTTTTTTCAGTTTCATTTATTTTTTTCGTCTGTTTGAAATTTGATAAAAATTTACGCACAAAACGAAAATTTGTGGTTTGTGTCCGTTACAGTTGTTTCATGTTTAAAAAAAAAAAAAAAGGAAAAATTCCAATTTATTTTTTATATAAATTGGATGCCTTTATACAAAATTATTTCAATTCAAATTACAAGAACTTCATAAAAACACATACATACAGAAACGCATTCACACAAAAAGTGCCTATACCCAATAGACCAAAACCCTTTAGTAATAATTTATAATAAGTTTGCGAGCATAACCCACCTTTAAGCTTTAAAAAGGCTTGAGAAACTATTGAAAAGCGGTTAAAAATTATAGTAAAAAAATCAAAAAGGAACCATCCTGAAATTATTACTGAAATAATAGTTTAATAAGCTTTATACCTACAATTGAAGAGGAGCCGCGAATAACGTTTAAGCGACAATTTTCACAAAAGCTGTTTTTTTCCAGATTACCGTTAGAATAACTCTCTTTTATGACTTAAAAATGAAATTATGCAAAATTATGCAGGATTTTTTTATCAAAATGCAATCTAAAGAAGTCAGTCGGTGGGATACACCTACAAGTTCTAAAACGTTTTTTTCGATTTCTTAACAATTTGAATTTGTCGCTTACAACTTTATTCGCGGCTCTGCTTCAATTGTAGAATTAGCTTATGCTTGCAATTGTAGAATAACCTTATGCCTATAATTGTAGAATTAGCATATAATTGCAAACAAAAAAATCACATTTTATTGTATTTTTATACCCTTTACCATATACATATGGTAGGGGTATATTTCAGTTTTTCATTCCGTTTGTAATATGTCGAAATATAGGTTTAAGACCCCATAAACTATATATATTCATGATCCTTATGCAATTTTAAGTCGATTTAGCGATTTCCGTCTGTCTGTCTGTTGAAATGGCGATCACGTAGCGAAGACGCTAGCGGGGATGCCTATTTTTACCCAGATTGTTGAACATCCTCCCGAGCAGTTTGGTATTGAAAATGAGCAAAATCGGTTCAGCGGTTCAAGTTATGAGTGAAAATGTGAAGGTACCTCTAAATTGTCCATACAAATTGGTAAAATTTTTCTGTATATATTTTTATACCCTCCACCATATATGGTGAGGGTATATATCAGTTTGTCATTCCGTTTGTAATATGTCGAAATATAGGTTAAGGACCCCATAAAGTATATATATTCGTGATCCTTATGCAATTTTAAGTCGATTTAGCGATGTCCGTCTGTCTGTCTGTTGAAATGGCGATCACGACGCGAAGACGCAAGCGGGGTGCCTATTTTTAACCAGATTATTGAACATCCTCCCGAGCAGTTTGGTATTTAAAATGAGCAAAATCGGTTAAGCGGTTCAAAAGTTATGAGTGAAAATGTGAAGGTACCTCTAAATTTTCCATACAAATTTGTACAATTTTTCTGTATCTATTTTTTTTTTCTGTTAAGTAAGTAAAAATGTTATTAAGTCTTCTTATTGTTCGATTACATTTATTGTCTTACATACTATGAGAATAATAGCATTCTTAGAGCTATATGTGTGTTACTCTGATAACTAAGTTAACGTAAAAATCAACAATGTTAAAGTCGCTAACAGAGCAGACCTCTGTAAATAACATTACTAAAACTAAATAAATAACATTATTAAAACTAAATAACAAAAGTTCGTTACATAAATTGACAAAATATATTCATATTACAGTTCATGCAAAATTTAGTATATACGTGTATCATCTTCAGCCCCTATGGTGGAGGGTATTCAAAGATTCGGCACAGCCGAATTTAGCCCTTTTTTACTTGTTTTCTGTTAAGTAAGTAAGTAAAAAAGTAAGTAAGTAAGTAAGTAAAAATGTTATTAAGTCTTCTTCTTTTTCGATTACATTGATTGTCTTACATACTATGATAGTAATAACATTATTAGAGCTATATATGTCGTACTCTAATTACTAAGTAAACGTAAAAAGAAAGTAACAAAAATGAGTATTTGCCAATAACTATGCTTTAAAATGTGTTTTTTGTGCAGTCCAGTGGTTAAAAAACTAGTGAAAATGTGAAGGTGCCTCCAAATTTTCCATACAAATGTAATACAATTTCATAGTAGCAACTGGTACATAATATATTTTCTCATATTTTTTTCACCAGTCGCTTAGAAGTGAATATTTTGTATTTACCTCAAAAACATTTTCACCACTAAAATTTTTTTTCACCACAAAAAATTTTTTCACCTCTTATTTTTTTTGCCACCAAAAAAGTTCTTTCGAGATCTAAAAAATTTTTACACCTCAAAAAATTGTTTCACCTACATAATTTTACTTCAAAATTTTTTTTATATTATTTGTATCAAAAAATGTAGAGAACATCTTTTTAGGATATTGGTGGAGGGTATTCAAAGATTCGGCACAGCCGAATTTAGCCTTTTTTACTTGTTTTAATTAACTTTTCTCAAAATTAAAAAATACTAAAACAAAATGCAAAATGAAAAAAATCAAAAACTAAACACTAAATTAAAAAAGTGTAAAAAAATTAAAAAGTACTTAAAAAAATACAAAACTGAAAAAACACATTAAAATCACTCTCTTGAAGCAAAATATTCAACAATGAACTTACAGTGAAATTAACAGGACTTTACTGGAACAAGACTTCAAAAAGTTTAGAAACTGTTGTTTGCAATAAGTCTTTTATAATCATAATTACAATACTGTTGAGAAAATGCAAAATATGACGAGCATGTTTAATATATATTTATAGTGAATAATAGTTTTATAAATATAAATAAAAGCAGTGGCGAAGAAATATTAACGAACATGAGACTTGAAACAAAATTATAATATATAATATTTGAACAAATATTGTGAAAGAGGATAGTTTATCAAACATACTTGAGAAACTGTTATGATTTTTGCTAATAGTAATCTTTTTACAAGTATGTTAAACAAAATATTAAGAAGGAGTATAGTTTCTCAAACAAGATTGAAAAACTCTTAAAATTTTTACAATTATTAAGCTTTTTGTATATTATGTTTAAAAACATATTGTGAGGGATAATAATTTTTCAAACATAATTAAAAAATACTTTAGTAATTTTTTTAAAAAAGCTTCTTCTGAAGAACTATTATACTTTACTTATTTTTTGGTCTATTGGGTACATACATTTTGTAGATTAAAAAAAAACAAAAAAAAAAAAAAAAAAAAACAGAAACAATTTCAAATAAATAATAAAATCATTTATTTTTTAAGGAATTGGTAGGTAAAATTTTAATATTTATTTTTACTGATTAATCATTTGTTTCTCACGGATGTGCCAGTTGTTTAAACAATATTTAAAAATAAATAACAAAAGCCATTTGGTTTAAATGAAAATTAAGTAGACCGGTTTTTAAATGAAATATCATTTCTTGTAAATGACATTTTCTGTTATTTTAACTTACAAACTATTTTAAGTGTAATTTTAGTAAATCAGTTTTCAAAAATTTGTAAAATTATTTCTGAAATTAGCAACAAAAATTTGTAGATATCTTGTAAAGCTTCTGCAAGTTGTAAAAAAGTTGTACTAAATAATAATTTTGTTTACTAAAAATCGGTACAAACGGTAACGTGGGATAGAATACCGTTTGCAAATTTTTCTACTAACTTTTTTTTCTGACATTTCCTCTATTGTTTATTGTGTCTATTGTTGAATTTGTTTTGTTTAATTACAACAAATACTTATTATTTATTAATTTGTTATTGCCTCTGTTCTCATCTTTGTTACAATTTCATTTTTATGGACTTTGCTAATGTTTAACGTCCATGCTAGAGTATTCAAAAACCGAAACCGAAAACCGGTCAACCGGTTTCTTTTTTTTAAAAAACCGATCGATTTCGAATATTTTGTACATTCGAAGAAAACCGGTTTTTTAAATTACATCACCAACTGGGTTACTTGGTCTCTTTTATTTTTTCTGAACACTTTTATAATCGTTTGGTTATGAAGATTTATATGTAAGTCCGATATATTCCGATGAAGACTTAACTTTGGATATTCCAAATTCAAAAATGTTAATTTCTGATCTAAATAACACAATAAACAGTATTCAAAATCCTAAAAAAGAGACTGTACAAAATCATTCATCATTATATGATGATTTCATATATCTTGATAAATGCGACAAAAGAACTGAAAAGTTGGAAAATTTATATAATTGTCGTTTGACTATTTGTCCAACATCTACTATTAGTGAAAGAGTATTTCCCACTTTTATCTTTATTAAAGCAAAAAAAAATCTACTTAAAACGAAACATTTAAATTGCATATTAGTTCTAAAATATTATTTTAGAAGTGAAAAATAGATTTTCTTTTTACACATTTAAAATGTAATATTAAAAAAACTTATTTAATGCCAAACGTTTTAAACGTTCAAATTACTAACGTACCTAATTTTACCAATTTACAAACTTAATAATCTCTATTCATTTGATATGAATAAAGTTTTATAATATTAATTTTTAAGATATTATATTAAAAAATATTAAAACTAATAAATAAAATGTTGAAATGAAATACAATAAAAAAATATTATAAAATATTTTTTTTTCAAAGAATGTATTTTTTTTATTTGTATTACTTTATATATTAATTTTTTTTGTTTGTAATTAAAACAATTAACAAATTATATAAGCTTTTTATTCAAATTAAAAAAAACCGGTTGACCGGTTTTTTCTGCAAAAACCGAAACCGAAACCGGGTTTTCTACAAGGTCGGTTTTTTGAATACTCTAGTCCATGCACTAGTTAGTACTACGTTTAACACGTGAAATTTAGTATTACTCTGTGAATTTGTATTAATGTTAAGAGTATTTCAATATTAAAGTATTAAAATATTAAAGTACGAGTATTTAAATATTAAAAAAAAGAAATTAAATAATTAAAAAAAAGAGTGATAATACAGATTTCGATAGTGACGATTCAGTAAATGATCCAGATTTTGTTTACGAAGAAAATCTCGAAATTGGTGAACAAAACATTTCAACTGATCTAAGTGAAACTTCAAACGGCTCACTTGATTTGTTGATTAATGAAGAATTGGTTGGTGTTAACAAAATTCTTTTTTCAAATTGTTGAGAAGGTAAATAAAACGGCAAATCACATGTAAAATGTAAATGTGGCCTCACTGAAATTTTCCAAAATATTAGAATTTAAAAAAATTTATTTAACAAAAAAAAATAGAAATTAAAAAATAATTAATGGCTTAATTTTTTAAGTGACTTCCCCTAAAGAAAACCCCGTAAGGGGTTTACTAGCTTTAGATTTTTTATAATATAATAAAATTTTACTGTTAACATTTTACTGATTACTGCAACTTTTTCAGTAGTCAGTAAAAATTTACTGGTTACTGCAATTTTTTTTCAGTAATGAGTAAAACGTTACTGGTTACTGCAATTTTTTTTCAGTAATGAGACACGTTACTGGTTGCTGCATTTTTTTTTCAGTAATCAGTAACAAGTTACTGATTACTGCTATTCGCAATGCAGTAAAAATATAATGCAGTACGCCCGTGTATGAGCCACATGAATGAAATTCGTGTTACATAAATAATGGGAATATTTAAAAAGATATTTATATTTGGATCACCTATTATACTCCAGCACAAATATAAATACAGGCAACTTACACATGCACATGAACTTTGGTATAAAAAGTACGTTTGTTGTATGTGTATACAATATTTGGCAAAAGGATTGCTTTACAGCTGCCATCTGCACCATGGGTTAAACTATAAAATGTCCATCCTTTCTTCCCAATAAACATTTTTGCTGGAGTTTAAGCTTTATTTAAGTGTAATTCCACTTTAATTACACTGTAATTACACTGTAATACAATATAACAGCATACTCCAGCAAAGTAGATACTTGAATTTCAGTCGAACATATCATTGTTAATATACTTTCATTAAAGCCTTGAATTGAAGTGCAATTCAAGTTCAAACAAAACACAACTCCTGCAGTCAAGCATTATTTTCAAGCTTAAACCAAGCTAATTAAAATACGATAAACATTATATTTTATGCTGTTAAATACATTTATTTTCGTTTTATATCTATTATTTTGAGAAGACGGATATTGTTTTTGATGAATGTATTGATCCTCAAGTTTAAAATTTAAATAATTGCAACTTTCTTACATATATTTTTTTACAAACCAAGGCCGAAACTCGCATTGACCTTAAGCTACACAAGAAATTGCTTTATGTTTGTATTTTCAGTCTTGACAAAAAAAGAAATTTGTTTCTAATTTTTATGAACTAAATTTTTACTGGAGGAAATCATTTAAAATTCAAGCAATTTTTAAAGCACTTAGATTTTTAGTTTTTTAATATTAATTGGGTTACGTTCTCCTTTTAGAATATTTGTCACAATCACTACCTTAAAGTATAATAAATGTAAACGTGTGTATATGTATTTGTGTTAGCCAGAATTATCGTTTATGTTGATTTACTTTTGTATGTGAATCACGCACACAATGCTCATGCACAAACATTTCTGTAATTGCATTTTACAGTTCATTTTTCTGGCAATATATCGTTTGTCCCTGCATATACACATTTTTGTGAAAATAAAGCCCAATTTATAAAATTGTCTGTAAATTAAATAATTAAATGTCATAACCAGAGGACAAAAAAGAAAAACTGAAAAACAAAAAAAAAAAAAAAAATTGTGACAAAAAAGCAAAAAACAAGTAAAAGTAAAAAGTTGGGGAAACACTTTTTTTAAGACAAAAATGGCAAAACCGAAAAAATATTTTTTTTATAAGAAAAGAGCAGTTTGAGGCAAAAAGATGTGAAAAAAGCAGTTTAAAGCTCAAAAATCTTAAGCAAAAGCTACTTTGAATGTAAAAACTGGAAATTCCAAAAAAAAGTATAAGAAGCAAATATGAGTAAAACAAGCAAAAACAGCAAAACAGGCAAATTTGTCTTCTCTGGTAATAATGTACGAACAACAAAATTCAAAATCATTTAACGTTGTTAATAAATTTTATTGAATTTAGAAAATCAAAAAACAGTCACATGAAGCTCAAGAGAAATAGAACACTAGTTTGAATTAATAAAAAACCTTTTTTAATGAAGTGTCATAATTTTTATAATGTTAATACTCTACTAGTGCATTGATTCTTGTACCGTTAGCAATTTCCCTTAGGAAAAAATGAAGTCAGCTTGAAATTGGGACCTGTTCAGTGTAGCTGTAAACAGGACCGGTTCCGAAAATACATATAACGAGATAGGTAAAAAGAGGACCGGTTTCTAAAGTTCCTACCCCGTGAACGGTTTAAAAGCCTCTATCACGTGATGAGTTTGAAAGTACGTGTCCTGTGATATGTTCTTAGGGGCTAGTTGTGTGATATGTTCATTTAGACCAGTCCTGTGACAATACTGTGACAATCCTAGGACAAGCCCATGTTAAAGTGACCGGTTCTTTTCATACAAAAAAAACCGGTCTCGTGACCGTTCCCTATTACAGTGAACCGTCACGTGGCGTGTCCTGGAATACGTCCTTTTTCCGTAGAGTTGTGGTAGTAGTGGCAACACAACTCTTTGCTAACGTTAAGCATGTTCTTTTCCATAAACAATAAAATAAATACTGAAAAGTCTTTTTAAAAATGTCCCGTGTTTTGCCTTTTCTTAAATATTTGTACTGCTAGCAATTTCTTTATATCTGAATGTTAATACTCTTCACTCAGTATTTAATATCATAATATTTAATTAGTTTCTTATTCATTTTAAATAGATTTTTTTGTGAATCACCCGTATTGTGCATTTCATCGAAGTTCTTGTTACAGTAAAAAGCTTTATTTTTCTATTGTTTTACTAAAGATCTATCACATTATGATGCTTAAACAAAAATGTTTATATATATTATCAATAAATTATATAAAACTATCAAATTTTTGTTATTAGTTCTTTCTTTTTTTTCGTTTCAGGTAAGAAATAATTTGTAAGTAATAGTTGTAATTAAAAGAAGAGAAATGATTAAACTCTGCAAAGAAAGAGGTTTTTAAATAATATGTTTTTCCAATTTGATGCTGAATTTTTGACGAAGAAGTTTGATGGCAAGCCCCGAATCCAAATCCGGGAAAAAATAAAAATGCTTAATTTTTTGGTAGAGGCGGGGGGAGGGTTAGTTGAAAAATTTGTAAGGCCTGTCTCCACAATATGGACCAACAAACTGCGGCCGAATATCTTCGCGTTTCTTCATAGCAAGCGGCCGAAGTTGGTTAATGGGCTTTGGCTGCGTAGGCTTTCAGATTTCATTTTTTTTTTCAAGATTTATTTTAGGGGAATATTAACTCGAGAGAGTCAACATATGTACGTCAAATTCATTAGTAAATACCGCGTAATGGTAATTTTTTCCCTTTGAAACTTAATTTTCACCATGTACATACATGGCTAAAATTCTAAAATGTAGCTGATCAGTGAGCACATACTCCAGTTCACATATTTAAAATTTCATGTTTCTGTCTAAATCGGTGTGGGAGGAGACTGTTCACCTTTTTGCCCCTTCTCGTACACATTTCCAAAAATCTGACCTAGGTGAATGTCTACACTGCAGGAGAAACCTTTGCACCAAATTTCAAGGGATATAATTTTTCACTTTTCTGCCCCTCTCCGTTGACTTTTCCAAAAATTGCGTCTTAACTGTTATCTACGCTGGAGATGGAGCCTGCATATTAAATTTCAACTTCCTAGGTCCAACGGTTTGTGCAGGCTATTAAGGGGAAGACTTCATCGATGAGTAAGTACATATTCCAAGAATAACATATTTTAGTTTTTAGCTACAGGGGTTTGGGCAGGCCATGAAAGGGATTTTTACCCCTTTTGCTCTTCCCCGTGGAGTGTGAAACTACGTACCAAATTTAGCGTCCTACCTCCTGCGGTTTGGCTGGGAGATTTTGAATGAAATAAATATTTACATATTTACACATTTTTAGATTTTCTTATTTACACATTTGCACATGTGCATATTTTGACATTTGCTCATTTACATTACCATCGATCCATCAGACCATCAATCTATCAAACCATCAATCTATCAAAAAATCAAATGTTCACTTTTGCACACTTACACTCTAGTAAATTTGAATATTTTCACATTTGAACTTTTGCACTTTTGCACTTTTGCAAATTTCTACGTAATGTAAATTTTCACATTTGCACATATGCACATTTATAAATTTGCACATTTGAACTTCAAAATTTGCACATTTGCACATATGCACCTTTACATTAGAACTTTAATAAGGGGAGCGACTTTTCCCCTTATTACACTTCCCAGTAGGAATTTTCGAAAATCCAACTTGGTTGGACGTCTACGCTTTTAAGGGGAGCGACTTTTCCCCTTATTACACTTCCCAGTAGGAATTTCCGAAAATCCAACTTGGTTGGACGTCTACGCTGAAGTGGGAACCTATGTACCAAATTTTAACTGCCCAGCTTTAGCGGTTTTGGGAAGTCGTTGGATTTTCCAAAATTGACATCTTAGCTGTTATCTAAACTGGAGAACGAGCCTGCATACAAAATGTCTACTTCCTAGGTCCAGCGCTTTCACCAACCTGTTTTTCACTTTTGAAAATTTGCACATTAGCAAATTTGCACGGGTGGACATTTTCAAATTTGCACATTTGGAAATTTGCAGATTTGCACATATGGACATTTCCACATTTTCATTGGAGGAGGAATCTATGTAAGCGGCTTTGGCAGGCCGTCAAGGGAAAGAATTTTCGAATTTTTGCCCCTCCGCGTTAGAATATCTAAAAGTCACATATTACCTGTTATCTACACTGAAGAAGGAATCTGCAAACCAAATTTTAACTTTCTAGTTTCTGCGGTTTGGGCAGGCCGTTCGGGGGGGGAGACTTTTCCCCTTATTACCCCTCCCCGTAGGAATTTACAAAAATCCTACCTAGGTGGATGTCCACACCTCAGGTGGAACCAATATACACAATTTCAACCTTTCAGCTCTAACGGTTTTGGCAGGCCGTCGGGGGGGGGGGGATAATTATACCATTTTTTGTCCCTCTCCGTTTGATTTTTAAAAAATCACGTCTTGTCTGTTATATACACTGGAGAAGGAGCCTGCATACCAAATACCAACTTCCCATGTCCAACGGTTTGGGAAGGCCGTCGAGGGGGAGAATTTCACCCTTTTCTACCCCTTCCCGTTGGATTTTTCAGAAATTAATTCTTATCTGTTATCTACTCTGGAGAAGGAGCTTGTATACCAACTGTCAACTTTCCATGTCCAACGGTTTTGGAAGGCCGTCGAGGGGGAGAATTTCACCCTTTTTTGCCCCTCCACGTTGGATTTTCCAAAAATCACGTCTTAGGTATTATCTACAGTGGATAAGAGCCTGCATGCCAAATTTCAACTTCCTAGGTGAAACGATTTGGTCAGGCCATAAAGGGGGAGACTTTTCGCCCTTTAAACCTCAATTTTTACAACGTTACTGGCCAAAATTCTAAAACGTACCATATCAAGGAATTAGCACATACTCCGAGGAAGTCATGTTTCAAATTTCAGGTTTCTAGCTAAAGAGGCTTGGACAGGCCGTGAAAGGGGAGTTTTTCCCCTTTCCCCCCCCCCCCCCCCCCCCAAAGGAATTTCTAAAAACCCCGTCTTAACTAATTAATTCCAAACTACATTGAAACATCAGAACTTTCTCTGATGTGGCGACTTTTTGTTATGGCATGAGCGGTACAATTTACTATTTTTGTAGATCATTTAAAATCACTTTTGTACTAAAAACAAGTGCAAATGCAGTCAATTTTACCGTTTGGTAAGTATTTTTTGTCTGCATTAACCTTCGCCTTACCAAAGGTTTTTATCCACATCGTTTACCAATACCCACCGGGGTGACCCTGTACTTCTATTAATATTATTATGACGAGGAATTATCAGCATTTTTGGGCATTTTGCTGATAATGGGCAGCCACAAGTCTTGTCAAGAGCCCCTCGCCGAGCTCTGGAAGAAAAATTCGTATCCACTGTATCGTGCAGCTATGTCGCGTAACAGATTTGCTACAAGAGTGGCTCGACAACAAGGAGACAAGGCTGCAGCTATTAGAGACGTCTATGATATGGTAAATTTTAACTTGAAATCGTATTATCGACCACATGAATCAATTACCGTGAATGAGCAATTATTCGGATTTCGGGGACGAACACGTTTCACGCAGTACATGCCTTCCAAGCCCGCAAAATATGGCATCAAAATCTGGTGGGCATGTTATTCAAACACGTATTATCCACTTCAAGGGCAAATCTACACCGGAAAAGTAAACAATATAAGGGACAATATAAGGGACAAAGATTTAGTCGGCATTTACAAAAACACTGGAAGAAATGTCACCATGGATAATTTTTTTACAACATTGCCATTAGCCAAGGAGCTGGCTGCTTGGAAGTTATCTGTTGTAGGCACAGTAAAAAAAACAAGAGATATGTTCCCGAAGAATTCAAGCCTTCAGGAAGCCGCGAAGTTACATCAAGTCTATTCGGTTTCTCTGAGAATGTTACGCTGGTCTCTTATGTCCCAGCTGGTCAGTTGTTTTGTTGTCCACAATGCACAATGACAAAACTATTTCTGGTCCACAAAATAAACCAGAAATAATTCTTTATTACAACAAAACTAAGGGTGGTGTGGACACCATGGACAAAATGTCACAGTATTCCACAAAACGAGCAACAATGCGCTGGCCATTAGCATTGTTTTTTAATATTTTGGATACGGCGGCTCTTGCCTCATTTATAATATACAATGAAAATATAGCAGGGT
Organism: Eustalomyia histrio; assembly: GCA_949748255.1. Taxonomy (NCBI): domain Eukaryota; kingdom Metazoa; phylum Arthropoda; class Insecta; order Diptera; family Anthomyiidae; genus Eustalomyia; species Eustalomyia histrio. The sequence goes on along the minus strand of OX456523.1, from coordinate 76,552,610 downwards.
CTGTAAAGCGATCGCGGCGAAAGCAGTTCATTGAGAGCCTTGCTGAATCCCTTTGTCATCCTCTCATATTGTCAAGGTCTAAAATACCACAAATTGTTGGAAGATTTTCAATCAGATCAGCCATTGAATGCATTTTAGGTAAAATTTTTGATAAGTCAAAAGAATTGTTAACAGTTTTACTTTTTAGGTGAGCCGGTCATCGCTACTTACCAGGATGATTATTTTGAAGCCGATGAAACTACTGAGAGGGATGCAACTGGCCGCATCAAAATAAAAGGCAAATGTTATACATATATGCTATTCTTCTAAACAAAGAAGAAATACACGGCAAGTTTGCATTAGATGTAAAAAGCCCATTTGTGCAGAGCACAGCATCAGTCAAACTAAATGTGAGAAATGTCACCAGGGCCCATCAAAATAAATAATAATTATATTATAATTACTAAAGTAAAATAAATTACAATTAAAATATCTGTTTAAATAAATATGTTAAATTTTCTTGTGATTTCATAAAGGGTCACCCGGGTGGGTATTGGTAAACCACGAAATAAAATTGAAAAAAACTAAAAAATATATTAAAAAATTAAAAATATTATCTTGTTTTTGCGAAATTCTAAAGTTCTCGACAATTTGTTCAGTGAGTCAAAATTTTCCCTAGATCGAAGCAAAATTAACCAACCCAGCAAAAAAAAAATGGTAGTCATTATGTGACTATAACTTCTTTCATTGCTTCCTAAACTTTAGTTGACATTCTTTTATAATTTGTTCGTGTTATTCTAAGGCACTTCCAAAGAATTGATGACTTCATATTTCAAATGCAATGATCTGGATATAAACCCGATGCATATCTTAAAAAATCACTCTTCATTACTTCTAAAGCATATGTTATAGTATATCGTATATTTTTTTAAATCAAAAGCATTTATTCAAATTGAAAAAATAGTTCTGATGAAATTTTTTAATTTTTTTATTTAATCATTTTTTATATTTTAGTTTAAAATTTCTAACCCTCATGCAGTTTTGCAATTTTTATAAAAGTTTTGAAATATCAAGAAAAACTGATTTTTTAAACCTTTACTTGAAACTAGCTGGCCTGTCATTTGCATTTTTTCAGCCTTAAATATTTATGAGGACGCAATCTGTGCATTTTTGCATTATGTTTAGTATTTAACACTACACCATTTCCAGTTTTAATTCAGAATTTATCAAAATAATTTTAAAATTGTGTAAAAATTAATTCAAATTGCCCAAAGATGTTTTAAAATTGTGCAAAAATTATTTAAAATTGTTCAAAAATATTTTAAAGTTTTCTAAAAATGTTTCCAAATTATACAACCAGTTTTTAAATTATCCAAAAATATTTTAGAATTTGTCTAAGAATTCGTTAAAATTTTTTAAAAATATTTCAAAAATGCTTTTTCACTAGTGCAGAATTATTTATTTGTTTTAATAAAGAGTATTTGTATATCAATGCATACATTTCGCTTCTTTAAACTAATTTTTCTGCATTCTTATGAATTAAATTTTCATCAAAGCTTAAATACTACAAAGTATATAAACATTTTCCACTCATGCATCAGAATACCTAATCATTGTATTATCATTGCTTCCTTAGAGTTAAGTATGAGTAATGCTAGTAGCTACATTTGAATACTTCCATCCTATGACACGCTAATGTTAAATTCATCGATGAAACCATCAGAAAAGAAGTGATGCCTTTGCCATAGTAGTGATGCTTTTATTGCTTCTTTGGCAGCTTCATTTTTGCTGGGAAGGTATTAAAGAAACAAAACCGAAATGGTCACCCGGGTGGGTATTGGTAAGGCGAAGGTTAAATCAAATGTAATTTAGTCAAAGTAACTTTTTTAACATAATTCATAAGTTGCAGTAAAAACAAATATGTTAAAAGAAAATTTTACTATTTCGCAAATTATTCTTGTTTGTAAAATCAATGAGTTAATTTTTTTGTTTTTTGTAACAGAATGACTGAAGATTAAACTTAAAAAAATGACCTTCAACCTTATAATAAAAAAAAATTTTAGGACACTATTTTGAAGGTAATGTTTTCACCTTTCAAATGGTACCAATATAAAAAGTTTAGCTTGTATAGTCTAGAAGTTATGGGCGACTTTCTATGGACACTTTTTCGATATTTTGACGTTTTTGCCAATTTTTATGACGTCATATTTCGAAAACCGAAAGAGTTTGGGGTCGAAAGGTTAATGTTTTGATAAACACCATCCATTTACAATATTTGTGGCGAATTTCATTAAAGTCGGAGATAAAAAATCCGAATGCTGTGCGGTTTGAGCTAGAATTGCCCAATTATATGATTAATATAAATAAAAAAAATATAACTTAAACAACTAAAAAATCTTAAATATACACAGAAAAAAATTACAAAATTCTGTTTGTAATATTTTAAGAATATTTTTGTAAATACAAATAAAAAAAATTTCAAAAGGCACCAACAATGGAATTTGTAAATACAAAAAACTTTTTGTTATTTGTTTGTACTTAAATTTTTATTCTCAAATTTACAAACATTTAAAACAAAAATTGTAAGAAATCTAATTTGAATTTAAAAATATTTTTAATTACTTTAAATTTTGTGATCTTGTTTTCTGTGTAGAAGTTCCTTGATTGTATCTTATTTTTTTTTTAATTTTAAAGTTAGTAAATATATGTAATTATCAAATATTCTTTTACAAAATAAAAATTTTACAAACCCAAAAAAGAATAAAACCGAAAGCTGACAATAACAAATTTGATGTTATTTATATTTTTACCGGAGTTGCAAACATATTGTGTCTAAAAATTGATTTTCAAAAAAACAATTAAAACAGGGCAAAATTCGGCTGTGCCGAATCTTTGAATACCCTCCACCAATATCCTAAACAGATGTTCTCTTCTGTTTTTGATACAAATAATATAAAAATACTTTTGAAGTAAAATTATGTAGGTGAAAAAATTTTTTGTGGTAAAAAAAGTTTTAGTGGTGAAAAAATGTTTGAGGTGAATACAAAATATTTACTGATAAGCGACTGGTAAAAAAATATGAGAAAATATGTTATGTACCAATCGCTACTATGAAATTGTACTAAATTTGTATGGGCAATATAGAGGCACCTTTACATTTTCACTAGTTTTTTTAACCATGGACTGCACAAAAAACACATTTTAAAGCATAGTTTTTGTCAAATACTCAATTTTGTTCCGGCTAATGGGAACTAGCTCTGCAGCTGAATATGCTTAATGGAGAGAATGCACTTTCTGATACGCCACGTATTGATAAATAGTTGCAACGAATGTTCTTTCTTTAAAAAATTGAAATGTGTTTTCCTAATGGAGAGAATACAGCAAAGAAATTAATTTATTAAAGAAAGAACATGAGTTGTAACTATTTGTCAATAGATGGCCCATCAGAAGGTGCATTCTCTCCATTAGGCATATTTTGCTGCAGACCTAGTCTCCATGTGCCATATTGTGCTACAATATGCAGTAGAGTATTATTGATTTTCTATTTTCTTCGTAACATAAATGAATATTTGCCAAAAACTATGAAAAATATATGTTTTATGTGCATATTATACCTTAATTTTTTAAATCAATGTTCATTTAGATGTTTAAGAGCACAATATTGCACTTTAATCATGTGTATTTTTTTATAAAAGAAAAAATTAACATAAATATACATTTTCCAATCCCTCAATTCTCAAAAATACAAATGGAATAAAAAAATTACTATTTTCCTTTATGAAAATTTCTTTTTTGACATAAAAATGTGAAATAAATGCTTTTATTACGTCAAATATTTGAAAAATTTACTAAAATTATGTAAATAGTCTACTAGTAACATCTGAATTCATTAGAATTTAAAGTATGTAGTTAATTTAATATTTTTGGTAAATAAATTAATTGAAAGCCTAATCCAAGGCTATATCGCCATGGGGCAGGATATAGTTTTAATGTGATTCTGCGCCACCTATTCAAAAGTAGCAGCACTAAAGCAATTATGCATTTTGCTCTTTTATACCCTTCACCACAGGTGGAAGGGTATATATAAGTTTGTCATTCCGTTTGTAATTTCTAAAATATTGATATTAGACCCTATAAAGTATATATATTCTGGGTCCTTATGAAGAGCGAAGTTGATTTAACGATGTCCGTCTGTTTGTTGAAATGGGTTTCCGAAGAACCCAGATATGATGAGGACTTGATTGTTTTTTTATTTCTGTTACATGTCCCTATTAAACGAAAACTGTTCATTTAACTCTATAAACTATCATCCCATATGGCCTTCATAGCCGAGCCGTCTAAACGCTATGTTACAAATACTTTTTTTTCGCTTTTTTGCTCCGATTTAAAAGAATTTATAAACAAATTTTATACATAATTTCCCTTTGAGTGCAACTTTTTTAGGTCATAACTTATAATAATTTATAAAAAAAAAAAAATTATAAACTATTTTCCTTCATATTTTTAAAATTAAGCTAAATAAATTAAAAATAAAAAAGCGAAATAAAATTCCAAATACAAGTTTGCCAGCTAAATCAAACTTTTTTGTAGAAATAAAACACATGCAGTTCTAGTGATTTCTTTTAACGATTTGTAAAAAAATATTTTTTTGGTCGAAAAAAGCTTTTTTAGAACTAAAAAGATTTTTGAAAAAAAATATGACAACACTGATTGGCATTATGATCGTGATTGTTGTTGTTTTTATTTTATTTGTTGAACTTTTTGTCTTTCACCTCCTCACCTTTTACCCAAACAACAAATCCATACAAAGGTTTGTCATTTAAGTAAAACCCAAACAAATCTGTTTTAAACGAAAACTCTTTATTTACTTCTATTAACGACGTTTGCTTATGTCCTTCAATGGCTCAGTGGTCTAAGCGCGTTGTCACAAATACTTTTTTTTCTTTTAGTCGCGCAATCGAGCCCCGTCTATTCAACTTTTTTTATTTTTATATTTTTTTAACACTTTTTTTTTATTTTCTTAAGACTTTTTGTAATTATTTTATTTTTTTTAACAAAACAAATGCGTCCAGCACAGCTGTCTTAACGACGTTGGTCAGCTTTTCTGTATAATTGGAGAACGGAAAGAGGAAAAGTTTCCAAATAAGGTACAAGCATCTTGGTTATCAATACACAACATCTGACCATATGTGGGCGGGATCCTTGAATTGGGCGTGGCACAAAATAGATTAATTTATATCTTAAGAACGGTAAGACCGTAATTAAATACTCCATAAATGGGCTAAAAACATCAAAATTTTTATAAAAACTAAAATGTAATATTATGACCTATGGATACGTCTTATATATCCAAAGATCGAAAATCTTTAGTAGAACATATTTGCTTAAAGTAGTTATGACCAAAACCTAAAAAAATACCTATTTTCGGGAACCATAAATCTTTCAGAGTCCAAGTTTTATCACTAAACTAAATGGTAAATTTCCACTTAAAGATGTCCGTATATATTTCTGTCCATTCCATATATGTCCATATATAAACTTCACTATTTTCCCAACCATGGTGAAGGGTATATAAGATTTGGCATAGCCGAATTTAGCCGCTCTTACTTGTTTTAAATAGTGTTATTTAAAGGTGGGAACAAGGTACAGTTGTAGAAGTATAGAGTATTTAGTATTTTACAACTATAGACCAAGGTGCTTTTAAACTCCATACTTTTGTGAAGTATTTTCTTGTCAATTCTTGATTTCATGCAAACGTTTAGATTTTTTTAAAATTTTTTTTATTTGTAGCACAAATTAAACAAAACAAATTTTGAATATTTTTCTATTTAAATATTTTTTTATACCCTCCACCATATATGGTGAGGGTATATATCAGTTTGTCATTCCGTTTGTAACATGTCGAAATATAGGTTTAAGACCCCATAAAGTATATATATTCGTGATCCTTATGCAATTTTAAGTCGATTTAGCGATGTCCGTCTGTCTGTCTGTCTGTCTGTCCGTCTGTCCGTCTGTCTGTCTGTTGAAATGGCGATCACGACGCGAAGACACAAGCGGGGGTGCCTATTTTTACCCAGATTATTGAACATCCTCCCGAGCAGTTTGGTATTTAAAATGAGCAAAATCGGTTAAGCGGTTCAAAAGTTATGAGTGAAAATGTGAAGGTACCTCTAAATTTTCCATACAAATTTGTACAATTTTTCTGTATCTATTTTTTTTCTGTTAAGTAAGTAAAAATGTTATTAAGTCTTCTTATTGTTTGATTACATTTATTGTCTTACATAATATGAGAATAATAACATTCTTAGAGCTATATGTGTGTTACTCTGATAACTAAGTTAACGTAAAAATCAACAATGTTAAAGTCGCTAACAGAGCAGACCTCTGTTTGCTATTAAAAATCAGACAGATCGGTTAATAAATGGCTGAGATATTAGCAAAAAACCAGGACTACCTCTAATTTTTCGAGTAAAATCCCTTTGTTTAATATGTATGTAGAATTTTGAGCATAACAACACATCCATGTGTTAAAATTCTTTTCTTTCATCTCCACCTTTTATACACAAACAACACACATACAAAGATTTGTCATTTAAATAAAAACTAAACAAATCCCTAATGAACGAAGACTTTTATATATGTACCTCTATTGACGATGATTTTGTGTGAGCTTCAATAGCTCAGTTGTCTAGACGTTTTGTCACAAATACTTTTTTTCTCTAAGCGCGCGGGTTCGAATCTCGGTCAGGTCAATTCACTTTTTTTTTGTACATTTTTTTTTATTATTTTCTTAAGACTTTTTTTTTTGCTTATTTTTGGTTTTTTTTTTTTAACATTTAATAATTAATTTATATAAAATTTTATATTAATAATTAAATAATCCATAAATAGGCTAAAACATGAACATTTTTATAAAAACCCTCTGATACAAACAAAATATAAACGTTTTTATACCTTTCACCACAGGTGGAAGGGTCGCTTTTTTGTTGTACATTTTTTTTATTTTCTTAAGATTTTTTTTTGTTTATTTTTTGTTTTTTTTTTTTACATTTAATAATTAATTTAAATAAAATTTTATATTAATAATTAAATAATCCATAAATAGGATAAAAACATCAAAATTTGTATAAAAACCCTCTGATACAAACAAAATACAAACGGTTTTATTTCTATTTTTTGCTCCGATTTAAAAGAATTTATAAAAAGATTTTTAAACCATTTTATTTCTCACATATTAAGAAAATTTTAAACATAATTTACCTTTGAGTGCAACTATATTAGGTCATAACTTATAATAATTTATAAAAAAAATTATAAACTATTTTCCTTCAAATTTTTAAAATTAAGCTAAAGAAATTACAAATATTTCTAATAAAAAAGCGAAATAAAATCCCAAATGCAAATTTGCCAGCTAAATCAAACTATTTTGTAGAAATAAAACACATGCAGTTGTAGTGATTTCTTTTAACGATTTGTTGAAATTCTTTTCTTTCACCTCTTCATCTTTTATACACAAACAACAAACACTATTCTAGAGCTGTATTATGACCTATGGATACGTCTTATATAGCAAAAGATCGAAAATCTTTAGTATAACATATTTGCTGAAAAACTCGGAAATATCGGTTCAGATACAAAAATGTTATGCCCAAAACATAAATTTTTTTAAAATACCTATTTTCTGGAACCATAAATCTTCCCGAGTCCAAGTTTTATCTCCAAACTAAATGGTTAATTTCCTCTTAAAGGCGTCCGTATATAAATCTGTCCATTTCATATATGTCTATATATAAACTATATATAAAAATATATAGTTTTTTCCCAACCATGGTGAAGGGTATATAAGATTCGGCATAGCCGAATTTAGCCGCTCTTACTTGTCTTTTTATATAAATTGCTTTGGACCTAGTTATGGGGCAGGGTATTGTTTTAGTTAATTCAGCGTCACCTATTCAAAAGTAGCGGCACTAAAGCAATTATGTATTTTGTTCTTTCTTTAGATATAAGTGTCTTTGGTTACAAAAACAAAAAAAAAACATTTTATGGAATGAAACGAAAAACCAACAAAGCATAACAGAAAGTCCCAATCTGGTTTACTATATCTCCTATAGTAGCCAAAGAATTGGAGATATTTGAACGGAAAATCCTAAGAAAATGCATCGGAAAAAATTATGAAAATTTCATAAAACGATTTTCAAATAGTTACGTCTATGAAAATGCCGATGTTTTACCCTTCTGTAGGTACTCCATGTCGTTGCAAGCCAGATTTGTTGAGAAACTTGCGCTACACGATAATATGCTTGTCAGCCAAATATACGAAAGCGAGAAAAACACCATCTGGGCTGGATCTACATATCTTTCTCCTGTCGGTATAATTAATGGACGTATTAATGACGATCCAGCTCCTCTGGACCTTACCTCATTCTATATGAGCCCAGCATCCGGCAATCATAGGGGCTGAAGATGATATACGTATATACTAAATTTTGCATGAACTGTAATATAAATATGTTTTGTCAATTTATGTAACAGAACTTTTGTTATTTAGTTTTAGTAATGTTATTTATTTAAATTTAGTAATGTTATTTACAGAGGTCTGCTCTGTTAGCGACTTTAACAATGTTGCTTTTTACGTTAACTTAGTTATTATTATTCTCATAGTATGTAAGACAATCAATGTAATCGAGCAAAAAATAGATACAGAAAAATTGTACAAATTTGTATGGAAAATTTAGAGGTAGCTTCACATTTTCACTCATAACTTTTGAACCGCTTGACCGATTTTGCTATTTTAAATACCAAACTGCTCGGGAGGATGTTCAATAATCTGGGTAAAAATAGGCAACCCCGCTTGCGTCTTCGCGTTGTGATCGCCATTTCAACAGACAGACAGACGGACAGACAGACAGACGGACATCGCTAAATCGACTTAAAATTGTATAAGGATCACGAATATATATACTTTATGGGGTCTTAATCCTATATTTCGACATGTTACAAACGGAATGACAGATATATACCCTCACCATATATGGTGAAGGGTATAAAAAAAATACCAAAAAATATTGAGCTTACTTTATTTTAAATTAAAAAATGGCCAAAATAAATCATTGTTTGTTACGCCCCATTTTTTTTATAATGGATAAAGTGTCTGCTTACTATATGTTTTAAAGTAACGCAGAAACTAAATTGATATCATTACATTTTAGACTAAAAAATAACGATACGTTATTACCGTTTCTACACTGGTATGATTACACTGTGCTACACTGAAAAAGAACTTGGGAAATGACCTAGTGTAGGCAGTGATGCCAACTTTTTAAGAGCAAAAAGCACTTTAAAATTTAAAAAAAAATCACTAAAAAGCACTATTTAGAGCAAAAAAAAAGCGTAAAAAAGCACAAAGCCATTTTTTGCAATTTAATCGATAATAAAACACATCTTCAATAAAAATAATATCATCCAAATCATTTGGATCATCATCAGTTGAGTTTGAATTGGGCCATAAAACAGTTTTAAGTAATATTTGGATTTTTTGTATGTTTCATTCGAAGAAACATTTCTGTAGACATTAGGTGGTAGATTGTAGTCATTACAGCATGAATTATGTCGACGAAGTCCATATTAAATGTGAAGAATCGAATTAACGGAGTTCAAGGATAATCGATTTCTGATTTTGGATTTACTGTAGTTCATCGAACTAAATGTTCTTTCAACTTCCGCGTTAGAGTATGGCAAACTTAAATTTTTAATACAAAATTGGACAAATCTAAAAATGGATTTTGTCCTATTGAATCTTTAAAATCGTTGACTTCTATCCAAAAAAGATCTGTTCGTTGTTTATTTTTCCATTCACAATTGTTAATATTTTCCATCAATTTTCTATTTTTGAAACAATGTCTACATCTTTAATAAAATGTTAAACGAAAACAATTACATTGTTTTTAATACGATTACTTAATATGTTGTCAACACTAAATAGTGCAACGTTTTGTAAAATTTCCAAATTGCTAGAAAGCCTAGCTCTAATTTCGTAAATAAGGTTTTTGGTAAAATGAATACAACTTTTTTTTATCACTTTCTTTTCATCATCTGCAATCTTTAAATCTTTACAGGCCTTTTCAAAATTGTACCCCAAAAAGCAAAACTCATCTAAAACATCGTCTATATCATCCTCTATATAATCGAAGTTTTCTTGGCGAACTATAATTTTGTTTGTCAAAAGTTGAAGTAATCGATACAAATCATTATAAAGTTTAACGTGATCGGCATTGTCTGCTTCAAATGCCAAATTTAACCTTTGCACTTCTCCTAAAACCGAATTTAAGTACGTAAGATAAATGAAGTTTTTCTTATCATTGTACATTTCCTTAAGAAGTGAAGAAACATACCCTCTATCATTAACGACATTAAAATGGGTTTTCAATTCCAGCCACATATTTAATATTCGCTTAAAACCTTTTCAATGGAAAACCATTTGGTATTTGACACCTGCGTCACTTTATGTGGGTCCATTTCGACACCATTAATTAATTTGTAAATTTTAACATAAACTTTTTGTCGTACGGTTGAGTGGGCAAACCAATTATGTGTTTCTTTAATTAAGAATTCTAAATTATTCGGAAAGTGCTTGTCTGTAGCAGAGGACACAGCCAACTGAAGTGAGTGGCAAACACATCGAAACAGTATTAAATTTTTCAAGTTGTACTTATCTTCTATTTTTCGGTACAGTCCATTGTTTACTCCGGTCATGACAGAGGCGTTATCAGTGCCAATTGCTATAAGTTTGTTTAAATTAATTCCAAAATTATTTGTAAGACGTTCTAAACCTTCCAGTAAGGCATCAGCATTCCCTTCCACCAAATCTATTAAGCCAAGAAAAGCGGTGACAAATTGTTTTTTTGAAGAACTGTAATATCGGATGACTACTCCCAAAAGCTTCTCCACCGAAATATCGGTCTCTTCATCCAAAATTAAACTGAAGTGTACGTTTGTTATATCCTTCAATAAGTCTTCTATAAAATGTGGGCCCAAAACATTATTAATTATATTAGCACATTTTCTACGATGCAATGAAAAATTTGAGGCTTTACTGCAGTGCTGTTCAAAAATAAATATGTAGTTGTGTTAGTGAGAAAATGAGAATTGCACTGTAAGAAATGTTCAATGTCCTAATAGCAGTGTTAGTATGAATTTATTTTTTTACTGAAAATATGAATCTTGTAATGTTTTGTATAAAACTGTTTTAAAGAAATAAAAACTAAACAAAAATTTAATTTTCGAAAAGAAAAAAAAATACATATATACATAAGGGTGCCTTTTTTTTTAATTGTATAAGAAACAAAAAATTGTAGATATTTTTAATTAATATTAATGATTTCATTGTATTTACATATTAATAAAATATCTGTAATATGTATGGATTTATTATGATATTCTATTAAAAAAATGCTATTTTTGGAAGGAAAAAAAAACACAATACATTCGATCGGAATAAATGAATGAACGATCGGACTCCAATTTTTAAACACATTTCAACTTTTATTTTAAAAAAATGGGTTTTTTTATTAAGTCTATTAAAGATTTTTATAGATCTTGTAGTATCACAAAATATTTTTCATTATTTAATTTTAATTTCATTATTTAATTAATTTTTCTCAGTGCATTAAAGAAAAATCAGAATACACCCGCCACACGTGTTCATTCGTCGCTGTTTCAGTGACGACTAAAGGCAAGAGCGTAAGAATACATGTGAGTTGAGCAGGGGACAATTGTCCCATGCAATGAACATCACTGCTTTACTGTCACAAAATTCTGTGTTACAAACTGCAGACAAATGATTTACAGCCAGAAATGATGAATGAACGGCCACATGTAAAGAAAGTCTACCCTGGGCTTTTTGTTTTTCGTTTGCATCTTTTGAGGCAAATGATAATTGTGGCTGTGAAACTTGTAGTCCATTAAAAGGCTGTATAGCTTTTTTATGTTTAAAGGTTTTTGTATGACGAATTAAATCAGCATATCGTGCTCCAATTTCTGTTTTACAATACAAACAAGATGCTTTTAAAACATCTTTGGTTGGGCGTAGCCATTTCTTGAAAAGAGGATCTCTTTCCCAAGCTTTTCGATATTTTTGAGTATTGGAATCCATCTAAAAAATATTTCATATTAGATTCAACACGAAAACAAAATGACTTGCAAAAAAGAATATTTACTTAAGTTTTAATATTTTTTTGTTTGAATTTATATTTCTTTACTTTTTCTTGTTAAGAAATTTTAATTTCTATTAGTTTTTTATTAGAATTTCTTTCTTTCGATTTTTTCACAGAAGACGGATTGATTTTCTTTCAAATTTATTTTCGTAAAATACCGTTGCTTTCTTTAGAATAAATGTTGTATCACAATAAAAAAAACAATGTACCTTAGAATATCATTTTGTAGTGAGTTACTTAAAAAAGAGTTGCCAAACTTAACGAATGTTTTTACACTAAACAAAATTTTTACCTTATAATTAAATAAAAAATGGTAGAAAAATAAAAATTGTAAAAAGCACTTAAGGCACTAACGAAAAATTTAAAAAGCACCAAGTTAGTGCTTTTTCTTATTTTAGCACTATGGATAAAAGAGTATTTTTTTTGGACTGGCGCACTTAAACTTTTCTAACTCAGTAATTTTTTAACCGAAACGGCCAACGGCATTTATTAGAAATGAACACGTTCTTTCCAAATATATATACTTCCCGTATAATATTTATATAAGTGTGTAGAGATTTTTTCAATAATATAAAAATTTTTCATTTTTTTTAACTTTTTCATTTTCTACGAGGATTTTCGAATCTTCTTTTGAAACAACAAAAAGTCAGTGTCCATCTGAGTAAAACAAGTTTACGTGCGGCAGTCCAAAAAAAATACTCTTTTTCCCATATCTCGAAATTTTGAGGGTATATTGCAACTTATAAATATATATATATATAATACACTCAGCTAGGCCTACAATCTACACTAGGTCATTTCACAAGTTCTTGCAATTTTTTTTGTAGCAGCGTGTAATTATTAAAATACTCACAGGCGAACATTCAAAATTTGAGTGCAAAAAGTTAATATCAAAGTATTGTAGTTGTGTTTTATTTTCTTAGGCCCGATTACTGAATGTCTAGTTAAAATTTAACCAGCAGTTAAATTCAAAATTTAAAAGGTTGGAAACTGAATGTGAAGTTTGTTTTGATGTAAGTCATAAAGTGTGAGTTAAAGTCCCACTTAGTAAACAGCTAACTGGGCATTGTGGAAACAAGACTAATAAAAAATTTAAACTGCAGCTTTAATCTGGAAAAAAGTTGATTAACTCCTAGTGGTTGCACTGAAATTAAGCAGTTAATCCACTGTAACTCTAGTGTATTAACTTTCCAATCTAAACGCAGAATAAGTTTCTACTTTATGGCTTTTACAACTAAACAATGACGTCAATATTTGGTTTACTACTTGCAAATAATCAGAGCACAAATCAAATTATTCTATTCACTACATTTATAAAAATATGACATCACCATTAATTCTAACATTTCTTTTCAATTTTAAAGAAAACAACCACAAGGCTACTTTTTCCAAAGAACCACTCATTAAATGACGACAACATCATCAGTATAGAACAATACGAAGTACATACACTTAGTGTGCCACCAAAAACAGAAAAAGTCAATTGTGGTTAGAGAAAAACTGTTTATTGTGTTGATGATAAAATCAACATACATACTTTATTAAATTTTAATTGTATTGAAACTTAATTTTATGACGACATAAAAGTTGATTTTGTTATATCATCATTTAATATTTGGTGTTTTTGTTCTGCTTCATTTTCTGCAGTGTAGGAAATTGACTTACAGAACTAACAATTTAAATGCGTCATAAGAAAATTTTTTCTCTTTCTGTTCTTTATTTCCTTTTTTAGTATGATGAAAGTTTCGTCTATAAAATTCAATATCTATGACAATATACATAAAGTTTATGCGAGGATTGTCTCAGATGTACATATGTATACATAATTTAGGATTTGAAAGACATCGTAGAAAAACTTATTTGTGGCAGGTATACACTTTTCTTGTTGTGCCATATGGTTTATTTTTGTATTTGCAGTTCTATAAATTTAAAATAAATCTCAAAATTTTACTAACGACCTTCGTATATACATATATACATATACATATGGCACAAATATAAATGTTTATATAAATTTTGTTTATACGAAAGTTACATATTCGATAAATAAAAAATTTATGGTGGATTCATAAGTACATAAAATTAGATTTTGGACAGTAAACGAGTTCGTATAACTTTACATGACTCCGTCTAATGTTTATAAGTACCGTAATGTTTATAAGTACCGTTTAATGTATACTTTTCTAAATTAAGTTTTTCAAAAATAAATATATAAAGTTGTTCACATTATATGAAGGAACATATGAGGATTTCCACACCAACTGCTCCGCCTCAGGAAAAAGTATATCAAATCAAGGTAAAACTTAAAACTTTTTGACCTGTGTGATATAACACCATGTCGCTCGCATCCTAAAAAACGTAATCTTGCACATATACAGATTACAAAGTTTAACCATATATTCTAATTGGTTTTTTGCAATTTCTTTGCGATTGCAATTGATTTTCTTTGAAAGTCCAATTGGTTTTTAGAAGATTTTCCAATTCGATTTCAAAAAAAGTTTTCAAAATCTCCCTGATTTGCTCAGATTTATGCAGAAATCATAGAAATTTTCTCAATTTCCCCCTGTTATCTCTCAGCTACCGGACCTTTGTAGTCTGTATAAAATTTTAATTGGCCGCTGCCGACGTTGCAATCTCTATATTATTCTTACTCATACCATAGGGTAATATGAACAAATAATCGAACAACTTTTAAACATTTGTCCAAAAAGTGCCATTAAATACCGACCGATGTAACATTTATACCGTATTTTTTAAGTTTTGTGAAATTTAAGAAATTTAACTATGACACGGAAAAAAAATTTGGGTCAATTTCCAACTGAAATTCGGTTTCTACATCTGTAATCGGTTGGTACAATTAAATATTGGTTTACACAATAAAATTCGGTTAATACATAAAACAGAATTTATAAAATATTCGCAACCAAAAGACACTTGAATTCATTTGGCACATTATTTTTTTTTTTGTGTGTGCCAATTGAGTCAATTAAATTTATTTTTAAAACATTTAGAACTAGTTAGTGTAAACGGCGATTTTTTTTATATTTTAAAAAAAGTTTACATGCAGTTCAATCGATTCAGAAAATTTTACCGTTGTACTTTTTCACGTTTTAGAGTCAATATTATTTGTTTTGCCTACCTTAACTTTCCAACAAGACATTTAGTATTGTTGGATAACCATTTTCATAGCTACTTTTGGTCAAATGTCAAATGAGGTAATAAATTTGTTATAAGAAAAAATATAAGTATGCCAGATTCCCAATTCGTTCCCAGAAATCGAAACATAAACAATTGGAATGGCAACCCTGTCAATTTGTGCTTCGAAAATCGGAGGTGGTTGACAAGGGTAATTCGAAATAGATGATACACTAACTATGAAAAAGGAATTTCGCATAGTCATATTATGTTCAAAGCCATGAGTTGTTTGTGGGTTGGGTGGTTCTTAAGGAGGCTGACGATGACCTGGTCGCACAGATCGAAAGTGTGCAAAAATTTATCAAAAAATTTACTTGCCAAAACTAAAATTATAAAATTTCACAAATATTGTTAAAAAATCAATTTCGTCCAAAAATAAAATAGTTTATTATTTGTACTAGCATATTATTCCAATGATAAAAAAAAATATTTTGTAATCTAATAAAATAAAATTTGATATCAAATGAAAGGTATTTTATGTATGTATCTCATGCAGTTGCAAACAAAAACCTTTCGATCAACTTCGACCGATAAGCTTAATACTGAAAGTTTTTCAATCTTGTTCCCTTCAAATTTCGTCGGAGTCTGAGGAACGCACAAACACACTCTGAAAACACGGTGCGACAAAAAAATTCCCGGGAAGTGATACTATTTTTCTGATAGGTATTGTCGAGTACAACAATAATCTGTATTTGAAATTGGGAGTCACATCCGAATTTCGAGATACGGGTAAAAAACCCGTTGTTCGAACCTCTATGCACTTATAAACCAGTAACTTGTTTATTAACCGATTTTCAGTTTCTCGGATTTGGAAAGGAGAAACTAGTACCTTTAAAATGGTACAGCGGTCAAAAAAAGTATTCGACAAACTGCTTGTTTTTCATAATCATGAAAAATATGTTAAAAAAATTCTACAAAATGAAAAATATAAAAATGCAGATTATTAGCTTAAAGTATTATCTCTTTATTTATGAAACAAAAAATACAACAAAAACAATATTCTGGAAAAAAATACAAAAACAAAACATGTAATATTTCAACGCAAAAAAAGTATTCGACAACGTTGCTCTGGTTGTGATTAACGGGAAAAGCACCGTTTCTTTGAAATTCATATTGATGTCTTTCATTATTACTAATATTTTTTAATGTCTTAATTTCATTTATTGAATTAATTGTTAACATGGGTCGAAAGGGTGCAGAGATTTCTTTAGATGTTAAAGAAATAATAATTACACATTTTAAAAAGGGAATAACTGAACAAGAAATAGCAGAAATTGTTGGAAGACCTAGAACAACTATTCACTACATCATAAATAAATACAAAAAAACTAAAAGTATTGAAAATGTACAAAGAAGTGGGCGTCCAAAAAAACTTAATGAAGTAAACGAAAGGTGGATCTTGCGTGAAATAAAAAAAATCCTAAGATCAACGCTACAGTTTTAACAAAACAGCTAGAACATGATCTTAATATCAAGCTAGGAAAAAGCCGCATATCTCAAAAAAGAACAGAAAAGCTCGAGTTGACTTCGCAAAAGCGCATGTGAATAAGCCTATGGAGTTTTGGATGAAGACTATTTTTGCTGATGAGTCTAAATTCAACCTATTTGGATGTGATGGTAAGGTTCTGGTGTATAGAAAGCCTAATTCCGAGTTGGAGGAGCGAAATATGGTGCCTACTGTAAAGCACGGTGGTGGCGGTGTTATGGTCTGGGGATGTATGGGGGCTTCAGGCGTGGGTAATTTAGTTTTCATTGATGGAATAATGGACCATCAGTACTACATAAACCTACTCAAGGAAAATCTTAAGCCAAGTGCCGAAATTTTGGGTGTTTCAAGTGATTTTCATTATTATCAGGATAATGATCCAAAACATATGGCCCTAAATACAAGGTTGTGGATGTTGTATAACTGTCCAAACGTGATTAAACCACCTGCACAGTCCCCAGACTTAAACCCCATCGAACACCTATGGGCCTGCTTAGAGCAAAATATAAGGAAAAGAAATTTCAGGAACAAAAACCAGCTTAAATCAATCCTTCTAGAAGAGTGGCAAAAAATTGACCAAAACTACATTTTAGATCTTGTTAAATCAATGCCAAAGCGTTTAAAAGCCCTTATAAAACAAAAAGGAAGAGCAACTAAATATTAATTATTTATTTTTAATCAATATTTTCCCGTTAATTACAACCAGAGCAACGTTGTCGAATACTTTTTTTGCGTTGAAATATTACATGTTTTTGTTTTTGTATTTTTTTTTTCCAGAATATTGTTTTTTGTTGTATTTTTTGTTTCATAAATAAAGAGATAATACTTTAAGCTAATAATCTGCATTTTTATTTTTTTCATTTTGTAGAATTTTTTTAACATATTTTTCATGATTATGAAAAACAAGCAGTTTGTCGAATACTCTTTTTGACCGCTGTATATATATTGTTATGGTTGGCTTTAAAGCTCTTTGTGTATTTCTCCACCAAACACATTTTTTCCACACTTTTTTCGACATTTTTTAAATTTGGCGATATTTTTACGCATTATTTTATAAAGGAATCGTACAATTTTTTAAATTTATTCAAAAAATATATTTATTTGTGAGTAAAACGCAACTTTTTTTAAAAAAATCCGTTAAAAATTGACTGAGTTATTCAACTATTTATCAAACCTAAATTTTTGCATATCACTTTTATTGTTTTTTTCGCTTTCTGTTTAGTGAAGCTATGCAAGGAGTTTGCGGTAAAATTTTGTAAATGCAATTCGGGAGTATAATAGAAAATAGAGACAACAGAGTTCGACAAACGTTTTTTTACTTGGGGTCAGGATTCTTATTTATAAATATTTTACATTCCGTAATATGAAAATTTGTCTTTAAATATATTTTGCTGGAAATATTCTACACACAAAAAAAATTGTGAATTTAAACCAGTTTGCTGCTGTCATGCTAGCAAAATGTTTGCTGATATTAGCAAAATATTTGCTGATATTAGCATAATGTTTGCTAATATTGGCAAAAACAAGTTTGCTAACTTTACTAACATTATTTTTTGAGTGTCGTTAATATGGTATACTGCAATGGAAGATAAATGGTATTTTATTTGCACTGTACATTTTTCGATTCCTAACTATAATGAACACGATTTTATAGTCTGAGGACCGCAAGTTGGAAATCACTGTTATAATAAACTCAAATCAAAAAGTATATAATTTTCTATAGAGTATGTTTCTCTCTCACGAACTTTTTAGTACTCTCTTAGAACACGAACATAGTTTGGTGGCAACAAAGGTGAGGTTTGGTCGGCAACTTTTAGTAGTGTTTAGCGGTGCTGCCATATAACCAATTTTAACTATTTTTTTTGCCGTTTTTTGGGATGCTAGAGATTTTTCAGATTATTTCATAAAAAAATGTTTTTTTATTTTATTAATGTATTTTTTCAGATTTTTCATATAAAAATATAATATTTGTTCAATATACTATTTATTTTTACTAAAATTAGACATGTCTAATAAAGTAAAAAAATGCAACAAAAATTTGCAATTGTGTTAAAAAATAGTTACGAATTCAAACATAACATTGTGACATGAAAAGTATTAAAGTGTGTACACACACATTGACCAACTATGTCTATTCATATCCATTAATTCCCATTTCTATGATAAAAATATATAATAAATAGAATAAATATGCTATTAATTGTTGCAACATATTACTAAAAACCTATAAAAATTGCAATAATTTGAAAAAAAATTGTTTTCATGAAAAAACTGATTAACAGTTAAGAATCCCAAAAACTGGGATAAAAAATTACACTGTTTATGTGGCAGCACTGCATACACCAAATTTAATGTTTTTCACCAAATTTAATGTTTTTTACTTTAGCAACTTTGAAAATGTTGCCCTCTCATTTAAAAATGTTGCCGCTGAACTCTGTACCATGTTGAATTTCTGGTAGAGCGGGAAAAATACTCTATCGAAAATTTTATACTTTTTGCTTAAATTAGAATTACAACAACAATTTGCAATGAGAGCTTAACTCATGTAAAAGTATGTACTGTTTTTTTTAATTTGTTTTGTTTATCACTTCTTTATCACTGTATATTTACATAAAATAGTTAACAATCGAGTGCAGTTAAAATAAAAATGTAAGACAGACGTGAAAAATTTTGATATATTTGTGGTTTATTTACGGATATCGGTCATGGCGTGATTTTAGAAACAATATTGGAGTGGTGGAAGTATATAATAAAATCTTCAATCGCTCTTACAAATCCAGTCGCTGTTATGAACCAAAATTTGCTTGTGAATGTTGCTGTGCAACATTAAGAAAATGCAAAGTTCTACCGTCAGTTACTTTGCCCTTTTCTACGCCTATGACTTGGCATCATCACTTTTTCATAAACCAGATGATTGTTACTTTTGTCAAACCAATACTTCAGGCTACACTTTTAAAACGCGAAAAAGTGTAAAATATGCAAATGTTGTAACTGTTACAAAACCTATATATGCAAATGATGAAGTTTCGACAACTAGCACATCTGCTGTTGAAACTGAAAAAAATTTGGAAAAAGAACATATTTTGAAGAAGAAGAGTACCTTCCATTCAAAGCCACTACAACGGAACGGCATTTAATTTCAAACGCAGATTTCGCCGATCTCATTCGCGATTTGAATTCGTCAAAGCGACAATCTGAAATACTCGGTTCACGTGTAAAGCACTGGATTTGGTGGAAAACGATTTTCATGTAACATCTTGTAGAAGGAGTGACCGTACTTTGGTACTTGAAGAAAGTTTTAAGACTAATCACAATGACAGTAATCTTTTGTATTGCGTTGATGTACCCAAACTATTTTCGGCACTGAATCACAACCATAAGGCAGACGAATGGCGACTTTTCATTGATGGTTCATGTAAAAGTATGTTTTCTTATAAAAAAATAGTTTTATTTAATTTTTTAAATCTGTATTGTTATATCTAGGCTTGAAAGCTGTTTTATTACATAACCAAAATCAGTTACCATCAGTTCCAATCGCATATGCGACAAGCACGAAAGAAACTTACGAAGTGATGAAAAAATACTGCGATTCTATACCACTCATAAATAGAAAGTCATCGCTGATTTAAAAGTTTTAACAGTTTTATTTGGTATACAAGGGGGTTACACAAAGAATCCATGTTATCTGTGTGAATGGGATAGTCGTGCACCGAATCGGTATGACCGTAAAGTATGGCCATCTCTTGAGGTGCATCAAATAGGCAGCAAAAATATTTTAAACGTCCCATTAGTTTTAGCTGAGGATGTTATTCTGCCACCACTGCATCTGAAGCTGGGATATATGAAACAATTCGTTAAAAACTTGATGTGAACAGAACCGCTTTTTGCTATCTTAAAGAAGTGTTCCCAAAATTAAGTGATGCCAAAATAAAAGGAGGTATTAAAGTATTTGTTTCCAATTCTAGTACTTTTTTTAATCGTTTTTATCTTTTTCGATCAATTTTAGGTATTTTCATTGGACCTCAAATTCGTAAAATTATGAGAGATGAAAATTTTATTAACAAGTTAAATTCAGTCGAAAAGCGTGCATGATAATTTTCTTGGCAATTACTGAAGCGATGACTATGTCACTGTTGTTAATGAATTTTTAGCTGCGTATGGTAAAATGGGCTGCAATATGTCAATAATAATTCATTTCCTGCATTCGCACTTACATTTCTTTCCAGACAATCTGGCTCAGTTCAGCGATGAGCAAGGTGAACATTTTCACCAAGAGATGATTACAATTGAAAAACGATTTGAAGGAAAAAATAAAATAAAAATGCTTTCAGAATAATGCTGGTCACTTCAGAGAGAAACCGATGATGTTGAATTGAAAAGAAGAGAAGCAAACATTTTTGACTGAAATAGATAAAAGTTTTATTTTTGCAAAAATTTAGGTTTGATAAATAGTTGAATAAAACAGTCAATTTTTAACGGATTTTTTTAAAAAAAGTTGCGTTTTATTCACAAATAAATATATTTTTTGAATAAATTAAAAAAATTTACGGTTCCTTTATAAAATAATGCGTAAAAATATCGGCAAACTTGAAAAATGGTGGAGAAATACACAAAGAGCTTTTAAGCCAACCATAACAATATATATACCATTTTAAAGGTTGAGAAACTGAAAATTGGTTAATAAACAAGTAAGTTACTGGCTTATAAGTGCATAGAGGTACGAAAACCGGGTTTTCAAATACAGATTCTTGTAGTACTCAATAATACCTATCTGAAAAATAATATCACTTCCCAGGAATTTCTACTTCATTCCTTTTTGTATCACTGTGTAATATATTTGCCAAAGTAAAAAAGTATTTCTAGCTATTTTTTAAAGAAATGCATTTCTGCTGGTTTTTGTTATTTATTTTTAAACGTTGTTTAAACTGACACATCAGTAAAAAACAAATGATTATTTAGTTAAAAATAAATGTCAAAAGTGCACACCCAGAAAACAGTATCAGTTGTGGCCACCGAATTTGTTGCCAATCGAATTCTGGCGGTTACGACAAATGTCTTCATATTAAAGTATATTTTTGTGAAAGCCAATATTCAGTTGTACAATATAAAATTTTTATTCCACAGAAATGTTATTACGTTCCACAATTTTTTTTTAAGAAAAATTTTATTTTTAGATTTTTCCGGTATTGAACCTGGGCATCCAGATTCATAGTTCGCAGACTTGCTTACTACACCACAACTAATTTTAATTTTCTTTGATATATTTGCCATTTAAACATTTGAATATTTTATTTTAATTAAAAAAAATATATTTTAAATGTTTGCCTTTTCCAGGAGCAGAATAACCGTACTTGTAGTTACCACTTTAGAATATAGACAATTTTTTAATAAATTTGATAGGTTGTACCAAATTTCTAATATATTCACTTCCACCGCACACAAATACTAAACGAATTTTATTTTAAAAGATGATTGAAAATACCAATAATTGAATAATAGGATTGATTTTTAGTTTCTTTTCGCTTTTTTTAATTCCCAATACAACAATTTTGCTTTATTGATGAATTTTAGGTTATTCCAAATAAAATTAAATCTTCACAAATAAATGTTAATGGTTGTGATCGAATTGCAACCAATCTTTTCTTTGAGTGTACCTACCAACTCTGTAAAAATAAATCATTATTTTTTTATTTGAAATTGTTTCGGTTTTTTGTATTTTTGTTTGTTTTATAATCTGCGAAATGTTGACTAAAACATTCTATGAACAGATGTTGTGTGAATGACCTTATGAAGTTCATGTAATTCGAATTGAAATAATTTTGTATATCTATAAATAAATATAAATAATTTAAATAAACAACATTGAGTTTTTTGAATATTTTTTTTTGTTGAAACAGACAACAAACAAAATTAAAATTTGTAATAACTGTAACGGAAACAAATATACCACAAATTTCCGTTTTGTGGTTACATTTTTATTAAATTTCAAACAAATAAAAATAAATGAAACTGAAAAAATCTGTAAATGACAGTAAACCATTTTGAACAAATATTTAAAAACTTAAAATGAATATTTCTTTTAAAATTAAAAGTATGCTCCTTTATTTTTAACTGAACTGAACTTTTTTTAATAAATTACAAACAATAAATTATATAAGATTCTGTGGGTACGGTTGTGGTAACAAAGGAAAATCAGTTGACTGTGTAAATATAATTTTGGCTACCTCATCTATATTTCGGTAGCCCTAACTTAAAATTTTACTTGTATCCACCACATTATGCAATTTGCAGTACGAATTTTTTTATTATTTATTTCTGGGTGTATAATATTATAAAAATTCATTATAATATTAAATTGTTTTACAAAACAAAAATATAAATTAGCAGAATTATTTTGGATTTCACTTAGGTAAAGCACTGCACTCTATATGAATTAAAAAAAAATAAAAAAAATGTATAGAAATACAAGCCACATAATGGAATTATTTTTTAAAATCCTCTTTCGAAAAACCTTTACAGTCTGCTTGTAGCATTTTTTAAATTAAATTTCAAAATATTGGATTTCTTTAAAAAAATTGTGTGTACTTTGTACACAAAACTAAACTACACGGGTTATTAAATCATTTTTAGAAAAAGAAAAAACAATAAAGGAGAAATCAAGTGCAGTTGACCTTTCAACTCTATGTTGAATGTCGATAAATAAATTTGGCGCCATGCAGCTATAAAAACTAAAAATGAGTTAAACTACAACAACAACATCAACAATAACAACAACAGTAACAAAATAATAAATAGAACAACAATAATAAAACTTACAAGTTAATATCGAAACAAGAACAAATAAATGAATGACGTATAACACCGCATGTGGGCATACAACTTATTTGGAACAGCTGGTTTTATAACCCAGTAAAAATAAAATAAAAGGATTTGTAGTTTTTAAGGAATATGTAAAGGCACAAATTACTATAGGCCAGGAATTTGAAACAAATTAGACAAAATTATAATTATAATAAATAATAATAATAAAAAGTAATGCCAGGATATTTTCAGTTATTTACTAAAAATTAATACAAATGATTATTATTATTTTTTTTAATTACAGTACATTATTGATTAACTATGAAAAAAAATGAATTCATAACATATATGCGATGAATTAATGAATTAAATTCGGAAGTAATGTCTATGATTTCATTACGAATATTAGGGGATAGTTCTTGACTTATTAACATCCACTTTTTCTTTAACAGTCATGAGCTGTTAAATCTGGTCAACGTGGAAGCCAGCTAAAATCGTTGTGCGCGAAAGATGGGCTCACCGAACGTAGGCATTGAGGCACCTGAAGTATGTGATGTTATTCCATCTTGTTCAAACCACAAGGTGGTTTTAGTTTTCCAACATCATTCGATGTTTACCACCGCTGACAGATATTTAAACACCGTTTTCATATTCAAAAATATGTTTCATTTATCCTTTCGGACGATACAACGAACTAAATATTACACTTAAGTGGGTGTAAATTTTGCTGATGAACTGCTCTTCGATTATCCGTAGCTCAAATCTTGCAGTTTTGCGTGTTGACGCACATTAAACACATTAAAATTTCGACGATATGCAAGCTGTTTCAACACAATTTGATAGTGTATTGTTTCATTTTAAATTCCAGATGTCTTCTTTACAAAATGTGCAATAAAAAAATAAAGAAAAAGTAGTAATTAAAAAAATTCTAAAGAATTCGAGCCATATAGCTGTTTCTGTGCCACCTTGTTAATTGGTTTTATTTAACTTTGTAATACCGTTTACATTTAGTCGGTTTCTGGTCCATAATGCAAGCACCGAAAACATTTATTTCCATTTGTTAGTTCTTATTATTATCATCATCATTTTCATCAAACAAAACAAAACATTTTTTGTATACTAAGCTGAACTCAACAGCAGAGAAAATGAAGACGGACTGTTGTTACGTCGTATTAGTTATTATTGTTTCCGGTGTTATTAAAAACATAGTGTTAGAATTGACCTTGATGATATCATCATCAACCATCTACAATAAATACTTACTAGTCACTAGCACTATGTAGTAATAGGGTTCACCATTTCCATTAGTTATTGAAAAATATCAATTGTAATTTCAAAACTGCTAATGATATTCCAAAAGTAACAGTTGTAATTTCAAATTTGCAAACAAAATTTAAACAAATTGGAATTTAAAAAGGGCAATTTCAAAACGTAATTCAAAAAAACATTAAAAAATAAATATAGTTTTTAAAAAATATAGTCAGACAAAAATGTTTACGGTACACTCGTAAAATTCATAAAAAAAACGATCAAAATTATTAATTTTAAAAATTTTTTGAGTGAAAATTATACATAAATATGTTTATTAATGTAAAAACTCCTTTTATGAACAAATTCGAACAAATTTCACACATGAACAAATTTCATACGAACTTTAAATGATTCAAATCGTTATTTAAATTTCAAAACTGAACAAGTTTTTATTTTCAAAAAAAGGCACAAGTATAATTAATCAAAAATTACACTTTTTCACCGGAAATATAGTAGTTTTCTATATTAAATTTGCATGAATACAAATTGTACACAAATTTCACGTAGAACTCTTTATCGTGAAAAATAATATTTTTTATATGGAGTATAACAGTTATTTCACTTAAAATCAAAACAACTTAATACTTAAATTTACCATAAATTACATTAAAGTTTTTTTGTGGAAAAGAATATTATAAATTGTCTCCAGGTACAACCGAAATCTGTTTTAAGGTACATGTGTTTTAAAAAAATTCAATATTTTGTCCGTTTATTATAAACTTGTATACAAAAATATTTACACTCTAGTCTGATCGTAGTTTTAAAACAAAATTGTAATTTTTTGGATTATATATATTTTGAATTAAAAATGTTATTTTTCAATAACATTTGGTTTTTTTTTAGTTACATTATTTTTTTTTTTGAATTTCAATTGTGCTTTTTATTATGAATTTTTCTTTTAGTTGGTAATTTTTGAGTAATATTTGGTATGTTTTAAATTACGAATGGTATTTTTTTAAATGAAAATGTAATTAAAATTACAAAGCGATTTTGAAAATACAAGTGGAATTTTTTTGAAATTGATGTGTGATTTTTTTTAGTAACAAGTAGAAATGGTGTAATATAAAAGGATTTTAGAAAAGAAAATAAAAACTCAAAATTCATAATCATTATCATAAAGATCTCCATCATCATTACCATTATCGTTGATGTGAAAGACATGTAAACTCATTAAACTCAGCATAAAAAAAGTTCTTAATAATTTTTTTTTTTTTTGCTATTTGTTTGGATTTTGTAGATTTATTTAAAATAATTTCTCAATTAAAATTTTTTATCAAATGAACATAATTTTTTTTTATATATTTCAATTAAGTTGTCATATATTTAGTTACTTAAAAAAGCTACACTTAAAAAGCAAAAATTGGGATCGATTTGTTTTGATTTTTATGTAATTTTTTAAAATGTTGATATCTTTAGACAACTTTTTAAAATTGTAATATGGCAACACTAGTTGCACAGTTTTTAAAACATTTTTGTTTGTTTACATAAAATATCACATTGTTTACATTTTGCAATATTTTAAAGTTTATACAAATTTGCATATTTCGTGATCCGATCTGTTAACTTGACGTTAAATGTATATATTGCACAACAATTTTTTCTTATTCAAAATTGTTTCCATAAATCTTTTACCTTTTTTTTATATATTAATATTGTAATTTATCAAAAAGGAGCAAATAATATAAAAAAACGTTTAAAGTAAAATTATGTAGGTGAAACAATTTTTTGAGGTGAAAAACTTTTTTAGATGTGAAAAGAACTTTTTTGGTGGAAAAAATTTAGATGTGAAAAAATTTTTGAGGTGAAAAAATTTTTTGTGGTGAAAAATACAAAATATTTAGTCACTTAAACTGGTGAAAAAAATATGAGAAAATATGTTATGTACCAGTCGCTACTATGAAATTGTACTAAATTTGTATGGGCAATTTAGAGGCACCTTTACATTTTCACTAGTTTTTTTAACCACGGACTGCACAAAAAACACATTTTAAACCAAAGTTTTTGCCACAAAATAGTTGCAACGAATGTTCCTTTTTTAAAAATTAAAGTGTGTTTGTCTAATAAATAGAATACAGCAAAGAAATTAATTTGTTAACCCTTTCGCTACATTGTATCCATATGGATACACTCAACTTTGGAGTCATCTAGCAATCTCTAAATCAATGAATCGATTTGGATATCGACTTATAATTGTTTTTTAAGGTCTTCCGAATAATTTTCATAAAAAAATTTTTAGATTTTTACAAAACTGAGAAAAATATAGCAATTTTAAAAAAACCTTTTTTTTTTTTTTTTTGTAAAAAAAGGTTTTTTTATTTTACATATTACATGTATATAGGACCATTTTTTTTTTTCAAATACTGATCAGTCATAAAGAGAAATGTTTATTTTAATATTTTGCATTTAAAGTTTTTTGTTTTATAACAAAAAAAGGGTCTGCGGATTTTTTAAACATTGCATGTATCCATATGGATACAAACGTAAGTTGTGGTTGTAAACATTATACACACAATACAAATAAAATCATTTTGCGTTTGATGCTGCTTTGATGCAGACGTTCTTTTTTTAGCTCTGATACCATTTAAATTCATTTAGAAAAATGGCAAGAAAAATTAAGGACTCTGAAATTGAAAAAATTTTAACCAGTTTTGCTGATTCCGATATTTCTGACTTGGAAGAGTCGGAAGAATCTGAAGTTATAAACAACTTATATGATGCTTTTGATAATAATAACAGCTTTTTATTAGAAGAACTTTCTAGAGAAGGTCCATATGAGATCAACATTCAAGAAATTAATGTTGATAATAATAATGATATAGGTGATAGGGTTATTGAGATCGAAGAAAGTCTTGCAGTTGATGGAACCGCTTAAGAGATGGAACCGTTTAAGAGAGTCCCACAATTTTTCAATCACCACAAGTTCCACTTAAAAAGGCTGACCAATTTCGTTGGAAAAAAGCTTCTTGGACTAATCCAGAGACTTCTTTTTCTGAAACGTACCCAAAAAAAAATATAAAATTGCCTGTCGAGTATTTTTTGGAGTACTTTACAGAAGACTTTCTTCAACAACTTGTATCTTCAACAAACCAGGCATCAATGACTAAATATGGGAAATCTCTCAGTTTAACTAAAGAAGAACTTTTAAAATTTCTAGCTCTAGAAATATTGATTGGTACCATTGGCTACCCGCGTTTGGAAATGTATTGGACAATGGGCACCGTAATACCATCATTCCCAGAAAATATGACCAGGAATAGATTCCATTCTTTGCGAAATAATTTAAAGTTCACAATAGACCAATCACGAAGCGATAAGCTTTATAAAATTCGCCCTATAATAAATATGTTTACAAAAAACTCGTACGCTATTCCAAGAGATGAAAATCTCTGTGTTGATGAGATGATGGTTCCTTTTAAAGGAAGAACCACTCTGAGACAGTACATGCCCAAAAAACCCATCAAATGGGGAATGAAGATATTTTGCCTTTGTAGCTCCAAAGGCATAGTTTATGATTTTGAGATATATCAGGGAAAAGGAACAATATTAACTGGCTCTAAACTAGGATTTTGCTCTGATATTGTGATTCATCTTGTAAAAACTGTTCCTGAGGAAAAAAATCATAAAATATATTTTGATAATTATTTTACAACTCTTAATTTAGTATTATATTTACGCCAAAAAGGAATTTGGGCTACAGGTACTATAAGAGGGAATAGATTCGGCAAAATTGATTTTAAGTCTGAAAAGGATTTGAAAAAAGAAGGCCGTGGAACTTTTGACTTCCGTATAGAAAGAGCAGACAATATTTTTCTTCTTAGATGGCTTGATGGGGGAATTGTGCAACTCGTGTCATCAATCCATGGCCATGAGCCCGTCAACGAAGTGTCACGATTTTGTGCTGAAAAAAAGAAAAGTTTTGAAATAACACAACCATGCATTGTATCAGAGTACAACATCAATATGGGAGGAGTAGACAAAATGGATTTTCTCCTTTCTTTATATAGAATTTCGATTAGATCTGGAAAGTGGACTCTTAAGATTTTTGACCATTTCATCGATTTAGTTGTATGTAACTCGTGGTTAGAGTACAGAATGGATCATGAAAACAATAATTTGAAAAATAAGTATATGGACTTACTGAGCTTTCGTAACGATATTGCGCATGGTCTTTTAGCTCGGTGTAATCAACAGGCATGTTCTCGTAAGCGTGGACGCCCAACATTATGGCAAAATGAGGATATTCCAATCAGTCCAACGACCTCCGATAAGAAACGTAAATCTACACCTTCAATTTCTGTTCGATATGACGGAAATCAGCATTGGCCAGAACACACGACGGATAAAGGTAGATGCAAAGTCAAAGGATGTAAAGGACAAACTAGATACAAGTGTTCAAAGTGCAATGTTTTCCTGTGCATTCCCAATGGATCGAGAAATTGCTTCAAGGAATTCCATTATATATCAAATGAATAAATTGTTGGTAAGATATTTTATTTTTCAGATTATATGTATTTTATGTATTAAATATAGATTTATGTGTTATTTTTGTCTAAATTTATTGTAATTATATGAATTTTAGATTTATTATTTTTAGTTTGTGCATGTAAGTATATACAATGTTTGCTTTTATTGAAAAAAAATTAATTTTATATGTTAAAACTACTAAAATAAATAAAATCTCAATTATAAAAAAACATATTGTACTAGCATTTTTCTTTGCCATACACAAAATTTGTATCCATATGGATACATTCCAAAAAACACATTTAGGATACAAATTTTTAAAAATTGAGTATTGATTGTTGTTCCCAGGGCCAATAATAGTAAAACTCCAAAAAATTGGATTTTTTAAGCAACCCAGTAAAAACTTGTAGCGAAAGGGTTAAAGAAATATCATGAGTTGTAACTATTTGTCAATAGATGGCCCACCAAAAGCTGCATTCCATCCATTAGGCATATTTTGCTGCAGAGCTAGTCTCCATTAGCCATATTGTGCTACAATATGCAGTAGAGTATTATTGATTTTCTATTTTCTTCGTAACATAAATGAATATTTGCAAAAACTTTGAAAAATATATGTTTTATGTGCATATTATACCTTAATATTTCAAATCAATATTCATTTAGATGTTTAGGAGCACAATATTTCACTTTATTCATGTGTATTTATTTATGAAAGAAAAAATTAACATAAATATACATTTGCCAATCCCTCAATTCTCAAAAATACAAATAAAAATGGAATAAAAAATATAAAAATACTATTTTCCTCTATTAAAATTTTTATTACGTCAAACATTTGAAAACTT
Source organism: Eustalomyia histrio (assembly GCA_949748255.1). Classification (NCBI taxonomy): domain Eukaryota; kingdom Metazoa; phylum Arthropoda; class Insecta; order Diptera; family Anthomyiidae; genus Eustalomyia; species Eustalomyia histrio. The sequence continues at coordinate 76,522,314 of OX456523.1, read as the reverse complement.
TACTTTAAAATTATGTAATAAGTCTACTAGTAACACCTCAATGCATTCGAATTTGAAGTATGTAGTTAATTTAATATTTTTGGTAAATAAATTAATTGAAAGCCTAATCCAAGGCTATATCGACCTAGCCATGGGGCAGGGTATTGTTTTTGTTAATTCAGCGCCACCTATTCTAAAGTAGCGGCACTAAAGCAATTATGTATGTTGCTCCTTCTTTATATATAAATGTCTTTGGTTATAAGAACAAAAAATACATTATATGGAATGAAACGAAAAACCAACAAAGCTTAACAGAAAAAAATAGATACTGAAAAATTGTACCAATTGTACTCATAACTTTTGAACCGTCAGACCGATTTTGCTCATTTTCAATACCAAACTACTCTGGATGTTCAATAGTCTGGGTAAAAATAGGCACCCCCGCTTGCGTCTTCGCGTCGTGATCGCCATTTCAACAGACGGACATCGCTAAATTGACTTAAAACTGCATAAGGATCACGAATATATATACTTTATTGGGTCTTAAACCTATATTTCGACATGTTACAAACTGAATGACAAACTGATATATACCCTCACCATATATGGTGGAGGGTATAAAAACAAAAATTATTTTTTCAAATCATTATATGTGACCTTCTCCGAGAAAAGGCACCTAGTGTGTGAAAATGAAGTTTTAAGAAAAACGCATTTAAAGTTTCATAACGCATTATCACTGTGAACACACCTTCAGGTGGGAGATGCGATTTGGTATGGTTAGTTATGATTGGGTGCCGACTTTGGTGACGTCATGCCTATGTGGTGACGTATTTTTTTCGCTTTTAGTGTGACAATACCTTTGCTAATCTTTTTCTCATTTTTATCGATTTTCCCAAGTTCGTTTTGTACGTTTTTATGGGGCAAATAAATTTTTATCAGAAATCTAACTCATTTTATCTTATTCTACACCCTTTTAGGTACCAGAATCCACTCTTAAGTCCAAACCCATTTTTTGATACACTATTTCCCTTTTTTCGGAGAAGGTCACATATGGCAACTCTGTAACATTAATATTATATATTTTTGTTTAATTATCGCATGCTTTTTATTGAGTTGTTATGTTTTATGTAACGAAAAGTTGTTCCTACAAATTTATGTTAATGAACATAGAAATGGCAGACAAAATTCGTTTTCGGTTTAATTCAACCAAGTTTAACTCACATCCCAAAAACTCGGTCTAAGCCGTATGTAGGGCGTCCAAGAGACGATCAAGCATGCTTGGACAGCATGGCTTGATGACTCCGTGTATTTGTTTTTGCAATGGCCATCAAACATCAAATTACATGATCAAATGCTGAACAGCATGTTTGGTCGTCTAAAGCAGTGGTTGGCAGAAAGAGAAAATATGAATGTATTGGTGTTTTACATCGCAAGAAATTATTTTATCATTCTAGATAAATGAATAAATTAATAAATGAATTAATCGATAAGAGAATATCCGTATTCATTGAATTTAAATAGTGCATGCTTTTGTTTTCTCTATTATAAAAAATAAAAATAATTCATAATAATGATAATAATAATTTTTTGATTGCATACAAGGCACTCTGCTTCATTTAATATATTTCAAGAAAATAAAAAATTCTTCCATTCAACGTTCCACATTTTTAATTTAAAATGTAAACGAAAAACAAAAAATATACCAACACAAAATACCTATAATAAAAAAAACAAATTTTTAGAGTGTACTTTTTTTCTTCAACAAAGCGGTATATACTTGCTCTGTTGAAAGTTAGCGTAATACTCACAGGGTATACAGTGATGTCAAAAGTGACAGCTGCCAAACGAGTGATCAAAAACCGTATGCTGAGGGTTGTTGTTGTATTTGATGTCCTAGGCGAGAAAGAGATTTAAAAACAATGTATACAAAAAAATAATGTGTAAAAGTGAACAACTACACAGCATGTTTTAAAACATATGATCGCCAAAAATATCAAAAAGATACCATGACTGTATTTACTAAAATTGTTGTTTTATAAACTTAGTACACTCACAACAAATTTTATACTTGGGTTACATATTGTAATGATAAAAACAGTTTTATGTTTTTATAACATTTTTGCACATAATTAATGTATATTTTTTAATTTTATCTCAGTATTCAAAAGAACAAAACATACAACAAAGTTTCACATTTATATGATCTGTGAAATGTATGAGCAAATAAAACACTCACAAAACACATTAAATTAATCGTCAGCTTATTATTAGTTTGCCCAAAGATTTAAAAGAAAAACAATGAAAATGGTTTTCATTCTTAATTTTATATTAAAGTTGATATTAGTTATCTCAGTTATGTTGCCAGATATCGAAAAACGAGTTTCAGAAATAGAAAGAGGATATTCATATAATCTATTCGCCTCTATTATTACAAAAATGGTGAGTGGGCCAAACCAATAATAAGCTGACGAAGTGGAAAATCAGACGCAATAAAGAGAGACAGAATAATTTGTTATACAGTTGTTTCACCTACAGTTAGTCATAGCGCAGTAAAAAGGCCGTAAAAAAAGGCGCTTTAATCACCGTGTCTTCACTGTGTACGCTGTGGTACTACTGAATGAAATAATTCTATTTTTTGTGCTCTTAGCTGTGAGATTTGTTGACATTCGTGTAGTGTACGTGTAAATTGTCGATTGTGTTCGGCCCTTGAGTGCCGATCACTGGTCTAAAGGCCCCTTAATAATATTTTAAGAGAATTTTTTATATGAGATATAAGTATATTAGACACCTGGTTAAGTCATCTAGAAATTATTATCTTTTACTAGTAAATAATAAGTCACTGTGGTCGAAAGACTGTGTCGAAAAGAAAATGTATCCATTCAATTCTAATTGTATTTTTTTTTTTGCAAAAAAATAAATGTTCATCGTATCAAAAAGAAACTTTGAGTTGGTTTATTGTTGAGGTTACTGATTTTTTTTCGTAATTTAATTTTGAAAATTCAAAATAGCGGCAAATTAGCCAGATCTTGTGGTATTGCCAGCTGCGACTACGGGAAATTTGATGATTTCAAAAATTAATTTAAGAATTTTATCACAACTGCTTCAATGTGCCGACTACATTGTCATACCTGTTTTGTTTAATTTCCCAAAAAGTGACTTTCGGCCAAAATAAAACTTATCTGGCATCCTCGCTTAAAGCATAAATATTTATAATTTTATAGAAACAAACTTTGTAAACACTATGTATGTTTGTTGATGAGGACGAAGGTAAAGTGCCCGTAATATAGTATACTACAATACAATAAAATTTTACTTACCCAGGTGATAATGTTCGTATATTGGAATATATGACCACATATATAGGTTCATATATTAATCCCTATTTTATTTCTTTGACCTTTAAGGCAACATCCAATTTTGTGTAAGTACGGATGAATCAAATGTTTTTATCTGTAGAAGTTGTTCATTAAAGGGGAGAAGAGGATACAAATCATGCTGCACACTAACATACATTTTAAATTTAAGATGGCCATTACTGCACACGCCCATTCAAAAGCTGCGCTAAATCATGTAAATATTGCTAAGTGCCAGGCGGGAATTGGGACCTGTCCCGTGGTAGGTGAAAACTGGACCGGTTCCGAAAATACATATCACGAGATCGGTGAAAATAGGACCGGTTCTTTAAGTACCTAAAACGTGACCGGTTTAAAAGTCATGACATGTTCTTTTAGACCAATCCTGTGACACGTCACAAAGGGCAATTGTCCCCCTCCTCACACTGTGAACCGGTCACGTTATGTGTCCCGGGATAGGTCCTTTTCCAGCAGGGTGTATTCTGTACTATATTTTTAATTCATTATTATTAAAAAAATAAATTTAGTCTTATAAATAAAACAAATGTTTTGTTTCAGTTTAATTTAAATCATTGCATTGGTAAATATACGTATTTTTTTTGGTACTTTTACGAATTTGAAATACATTTTTAGCATTTCATGCGTATATTTACACTTCAAACAGGTTTTTACGTACAATTTTAGTAAATTTACGAATTATTTTTAAAATTTCATTTTATTTTTACGCACTTCTAACGTAAAATTAGCCATTATGTGTGTACCAACTTACGCATAATGTGTTTTCTTTTTAGCGTTTATGCATACAGAGTACATTTACCCAACTTATAGTAGAAGTACAGTTTCCTACTATAAGTTGGGTAAATTTCAACAGAAATTAATAAGAGTGTATATATGGATATATCTAATAAAAAAGAAAACCTATTACAAATGTATGAAATAATATATGTATGGAATATATAATTCAATATATGCACTAATATATGCAATATACAGTTTGGTTGAAAAGTTCCTGCGCTCGAAATGAAAGAATACTGTTTTTGTTTCGAAATATATTTTGTTATTCAATATAATCTCCTAGAAGCTCAATACACTTGTTTCAATGATCTTCCAATAATTTTATCCCATCCTTATAATGGTTTTCCGGAAGCTCTGCAAAATAACCGTATACGGCTGCTATGGCCTTTTCATTCGACGAAAAATGCTTTCCACGAAGAAATTGTTTGAGATTTCGGAACAGTGGATGTTCAAGCAATTCGGTGGATGTTCAAGCAATTCGTACTTTAATTCTTTGAATTTAGCCATCGTCAAAACACTTTTGTGAGCAGGTGCATTGTCTGGTAAAAAATGATTTTTTTCTTCTTTAAACCAGGTCTTTTCTCACGAATTTTTTCATCCAGCTGATCCAAAAGGCTGCAATAATATTCAGAGTTGATTTTTTTACCTTTCTGAAGATAATCAATCAACAAAATTCCTTTTGCATCCCAAAAAACTGATGCAATAACCTTATTTGCTGATCGTTGTGACTTCACCTGCTTTGGAGCTGAACAACCAGCTTCAGTCCACTGTAAACGTTCTTGTTTCAATTTAGGATCATGGTAGTAGATCCAAGTCTCATCCATAGCTATAAAACGACGCAAGAAGTCGGTTTTATTCGGCTTAAAACGCTCCAAATTACGCTGAGAAATTTGTTTTCGAATTGTTTTTCTTGAATTGTTAATGTGTGCGGCACTAACTTTCCAAACAGTTTTTTCATACGCAATTCTTCATGTAAAATATGGAGTACGCGTTCGTCTGAGATGCCTATGACATTAGCAATTTCACGCTTAGTCGTAGTTGGATCTTCACTAATTATATTATGTACCTGCTTATTGATTTCTGCTGTTGTTGCAGTTTTTGGTCATCCTTCGCGTGGATCGTCTTTAAGGCTGGTACGACCACGTTTAAATTCACCAGCCCAAAATTCAACGGTGCGTTTGAAGGACTCCTTATACACTTCTAACAATTGCTCATAAATTTCCTTTGCTTTTAAACCCTTCAAAACAAAGAATCTAATGACTGCACGATATTCAATTTTTTCCATATTAAAAAAATCAATGACACGTCAACTTCCAATGGCTTGTAAACAAAGAAAGAATTGACATTATGACTTGCAACTTTGCATGTGTTCTCAGGACAGAGAAAAAAAAGTTTGGAGGTATCAGAGCCATCTCTTGGTGAGCGCAGGAACTTTTCAACCAACCGTTATATTACCATATATGAACTTTTTCTTTGAATGCAATTGACCATATATGCTTACATATATATGACATATATGTTCATACATGATCAAAAACAAAACCATATATGCTCAAACATGACACAATATATGACGATAAATGTATATATACGAAATTTTTCACCAGTGTAAGTAAGAAATTTTATTTCAAAGTTTCTTCATCAAGTTAACTTTTAGTTAAGAAAACGTACTTCCCTACGGAAAATGGGCCAGTCACAGAGTTAGTAACGTGACCGGAACTTTGTGGCCGGTTCTCGAGTTGGTTCTCTTATATGAAAGAAACCGGTAACTTTAACATGGGCTTGTCATAGGAGGTGGCAATTTCTACCTTTTAAGCTACTTGCGACATATCTCTGACCTTGTTTAGGTTACCATATCACTTCATTGGTGTAAGTGAATGCGCAACAGAACAGGTTAGAATTATCTAACACATAACTAGTCTCATGACACAGAGTAAACGAAAATTAATTAGCATGTAACCTGTCAAAATTTCTTCCGCGTGTTTCATATTAAGAACGTGTTTCTGAAAGATTCCATAAGGTCCAGTCACTGAATTTACCTGCAATGTTTATTACAAAAGTTTTTACAATTTTTTCAATGTGCGAATAAAAATTGCAGATGCAAATTAAATTTACTCCTAATAAATCAATGTTTTTATATAAATTGTGTACTTTAAACAAATGAAAAATTAATATTTTGCAAATCAAAAACGTTAGATCTTCTCGAATTAGTGCGAATTCAAAGAGATCGTTTTGGGTTTATGTTAAAAAATATTTATTTTTTGATTTCAACCATATTGTCCAATAGGAAGGTTTGTTTAACCTTCTGCAAACACATTTTGATAAAATACAAAAAATTCAGATGCCCCTTTAAAAATTGCTATTTGAATATTTAAAAAATCTAATATTTAAAAAAATCGCTATAACTTCACGGGCCTATATAGATATGTTAATCTTTATAATAACAAACATTAACGTATTGGTTAGAATAATATCAAAACCGCGCTAACTACACTGTCGGACATATTGAAAATTATTTGGTGGTTCGTCGGGTTTATATAAAATTTAACACAGACTCAACTATCGCATAGACAAGCTGAATTCTTATTTATTTTAAAATAAGCTGTGCTAGGGTGGAGTGTTTGAGCGACTTTCAGTTTAAAATTTCTCGAATTTTTGATACTTATGCAATTTTTGTGATCGTTAGAAGTTGAATTAATATTAATCGATGAATCATTTTTAACAAACCATTCCAACAAAAATTGGTGTAATTGATATATATTTCACGAATTAATTTATAAAACAAATTATTCTATTGAAACAAAAGCAATTTAATATAAATAAAATTAAATCATATCATATCCCACTTTTTTAAATAAACAGGTAGCCATTTTTAATTTTATAGCCGTGTAAATGAAACAGTGTCCATAATGGAGTTAAGTGAAAAATAATCTTTATATATTTTAACTTGATGAATTTTGCAATAAAATTTTAACAATGTTAAGGGAAAAGAGTCGTCGATCGAAAATTGCAATAATAAATTTTGGATTTCTAGGGATAACATCCCCCTAAGTGTTCCTAATAAACCCATAAGTGTTGTGATACCTATTAGCCAGTCGTGGGCAGCTTAATTTGCCTGTCATTGACACTTCATCATGCACATTGAATTCATTTTGAATTAATGCAGTTATATGTCACTATCTAAACAGTTGCGTAATCACTTGTTTTTCAACTAGATTAGTGTTATGTCATCATTTCCGCAGTCACAAAATCGGTTCTGTTTAAATCAGTTCAGTACTATGTCAACTTTGCAAGAGTCGCGGGATTGTGGTTTTCGCCACCGATTGAAATTCTCTTATTCACTGCAAAATTTGTTGAACCAGTTTCGTGTTCTGTCATTATTTAAACTATAACAGTCCTAATTTCCTTAGTCCAAATTGGTGTTATGTTCATTTCAATGTTCTGTCACCATTTCAATAATTGGGACACTGGTTATTTTACAGCAATTACCACTTTTTTAGACACTGACTTATATTTTACACCAGCTTTGTGACATGTCCCTCATTTATCTATCACGAATTTATCACCTTGGATCAATCGATCCTTCATTTCCCGTAGGGTACAGACAGACTATAATGCTGGCCCATAGTTTTTAAACTTATAGTTCTATTAACTGCATGGACAAATAAAAAAAATAAGAAAAGTTTTGGAAAAATTGAAAAAAGGTCATATGGTTGAGTTGGTAAACCAAGCGGAAATCAATAATCAAGGATATAATGTCATAGTAATGGTGTAAATGTAATCGGTGTAAACGAAAATGAATGCGGCAAGAAGGAGACGAAGCAAAAGAACACCTTACTACTCAAGCCATCAACCAACCCAACCAAAGAAAAATAGAAGGCATTGGTTTGTTTATAAAGATGATGTAGAGTGCAGCCATCATACATAGTATTTTTGAATGCAGTGCGTTGTAATAATGTTAATTTTATGTAATTGAATTTCGTTGAGAAATGCAAAATATAAACTTAAATTGCAGTAATTATTGAATTATTTAAGATTGGCTTGTTTTATGAATTTTAATTGATTTTGATATTTTTAAATTAATAACAATTATAATAATTTGTTTCCTTTAATTACTTTTAATTGTGTATATAATTACCATATAAATTTATAATAATTATTGCATCCGTACACTCAAAATATTTTTACAGTAACTGACTGTAGTTTATTAAAAAAGTTATCCCTACATTTGTTTTTAAATGATTTTATAGTTACTTAAAATACAAAGAATTATATTTTTCAACTTTTTTTTACATTTATTTAAAGAATACAATACATACGGATTTTTTGTTATAGTTAATATTTTCATTTAATATGACTTGTTAAAAAAATGGTTTTTATTTTTTCTGCAGTCAATTGTTTGATAGTTAAAATTGAAAAAAATAAATTAAAAGTCGTTTATTTTTTCAGAATTTATGGTTAGTTTTTATGACATTTAAAAACGAAATAAACGAAATATCTTTAATTTTTACGGATTTTGTAGTTAAAATATAAATGAAGGAAATGTCATGTGTTTTTATGGATTTGTGGTGAGTTTGTTGACTAACTGACAAAAAAAAACGTATACTATTTACGGATATTGTAAGTTAATTCATTGCTTTTAAGAAATCTTTCATTTTTTTAAATTATATATTTTATAAATTATAAGAGGAATTTGTTCAAAATCAAAAAAGTGATACTTACCCTAATAGCGTATTTAGATTTTTAAATATTTCCATGATGTACATATTTTACTTATTTAAAGTTCACATCATTTGTGAATGAGAGTTTTTGTTTAAGGAAAAATATTAAATTCCATACAACATATGTATGTATATTTAAGACTTAGGGTGTTAACTTAAGAACTCCATAATTTATTGTTGGAGGAACGCCTTAGTAAATATTATAAACAAATGTACTTTACACAAATTATTTGTGGACTGTAATTTATTTGTCTTTCTTTAAAAGATTTGGAAAAAACAAATAGTTAAAAAATTTTTTTGTTGTTGTTTTGTATTTGCATTTTATTGTAATTATGCTTATATCTATTTATCGAAATAACTTTATATGATACTTTATATCCTAATAAAAATTTATTTTTTAGTTCATTATGATTTGTTATATTGATATAATTAAAACAACTTATTATAATAATATAGATAGTGGTTTTCCTTACAAGTAGTTATATAAATAAGAATGATTATTTCACTTTCGAAGTTAAATATCTACCATATTACATACAAATAATAAATTGTTGTTAAAAATTTTGTATAAGACATTACAAGAATCTACTATAATCGTCGCCCTTCTTATATAATCTGCGCATTGCACTATTCATATATAAATATACAATACATACGGATTTTTTGTTATAGTTAATTTATATGAAAATGCCACTGTCTTTTTCGGTCCCATGTACTTCGTTTGTATGACTTTGCACATAGTAGACTAAAACTCTGCAAAAATAGTATAGTCGTAATTCTGACTTGGCACTGCAAACTTTTTTTTAAGTTGTGGAACAAAAATATTCCAATGCTGGCTCTTAAATTTAGAAAGTCATACATTTATAGGAAAATGCCACCGTATTTTTTGCAAAAATAGACAACATAATTCTGGCATTAAATTTATATAAAATTTAGATAAATTGTGCCAATTTTTATATTATCAATTAAAAGTTAAAAGTATTAAAAACGTACATTTGGAAGAAGTACCACCGGTCTAGATCGTAAAAACCGGGTAGACCGGTCGGGTTAAAGCTGGTACAAATAATATGAGAACCTCTTACTAAAATATGAATATTTTTCTATCCCATAGGTATCCCGCTATAAACTTTAATTACTCTAAGCAAATGTGAAAAATATTTCAACTTCATCTTCTTTAGATTTAGTAATGCAGTAGTGTGTTGAAAAACCAGTACATTTTTTTTTTCAAACACACTATTGCTTCGAGAAAGCACAAAAGAATGGCAATGATAATAAAATTTATTTGGTAAAGACATTGAATTTATGCTAATATTTCGAGTTGTGAAAGTAGTGCATTTTGGATAGTCAAACAATAACGAGCTACCTCAAACAAAATCATGTCAGATATGACCAATGATGGAAGTGCTACAAAATATATATTTCCCCTGACAAACAAGCATTATTTTTTGTTGGGAAGCTTTAACATAAGCTATGATTTGTACAAATCGTATAATTGAACAAAAAACAGTTTTAAGAAGATAATTTATTGCACTTACGTTTGTTTAAAATTTCGAACTTTTAGTGGCAAAACAACATGAAATACTCAGAATTTTGTAAAACTCAATAATGAATTTCATGTAAAAATCGAGATGCATTGAACCTGACCCCCTCAGATATCGATGAAATTTTGTTCATAGCTAAATTTGATCAATACAAACAAACTCTAATTTTTAGAAATGACTTTTTTGCGATTTTTTGGGCGTGGCACAGTGGGAAAGTTTTCGAAAAAACGCGAAAATGGTCGAAAAGAGCTCCATTTAAACTACAATAACTCAGAATCGGCTGAACCGATTTACATGATCTTGGTATCATTAAAAAGATTTGGTATCATTAACAGGCTTTATGACACGTTTAAAAAAAATTACACTGTAAAAAATTTATAACAAAAAGCAAATTTTAACTAACGAAAAATCCAAAAAGATCAAGGGTTTTTTTACAGTGTATTATTTTTTTAGAAAGGTTTATCCTTCACCTATACCATATCAAAAAATAAAAATGGGTTCTTTTTTAGTTTTTTTATATAATTTATTGAGTAGTGTCACTTCTAGTAATTGCCCTTATATTTTATATTTACAGGTAAAATAAATAAACATTGTCCCAGGAAAATTGTGAATATGTTTTAACCCAAATTTTTTAAGTAGTGTCACTTCTAGTAATACGTACCGAAAGTTTTCGAAATAATTCGAATAATGATTACATTTTCTTTAAGTTAATTATTTGTAAGAAATTTTGCGCTGCTCAAATTTGGCACAGTCAGAATATCTGCGCACATGTACAAAAGTTTCATTTATCGGAATGAATGAATGAAAGCCTTGAGTTTCTCTTATAGTTTGAGCTTCTTTATATCTTGAAAATAGCTTTTCTTTAACATTGTTGTATTCGTCAGCATCTGCGTAAGCAACTTGTATGGTGGTCTAATTTGTTTCTGATGCCCAGTGATAGAGTTGCCTCGTTGTCTGGATTTCATTTTTATTTGCAATACTATAATTTCGAGCACCTCTCTTCAATGTTCCTCCGATTCCATCACATGCAGATTTTCCGTGACTGGTAGCATAAAAGTGCCATTCAGCGTCAATACCAAAATCAGATTTGTGATGGCATAAATTAATGAAGTTATATTTATTTTTATATTGTGCTCCTGCACCATCTGATACGTAAATGATTTTATTAATATTGTTGGTTATATTGGCCTTCACGAACTGTATCATTTTTGAAATATATAGATGAACTGCTATACTAACATGGGTATTGCAATTAGATATTATGGCAAAGCTTTTATGAGTTAATTTATCGTTATCTGAAAATAAACAAACAAAGGAAAAAACAAATAAATAAAAAATATTAAATTTTTTGATGAGTGTGGATGGATGTGTTTACTAATACCAAAATATTAAAAAAATTTCGTTTGTAATAAATAAGGAACGGATGTATTGTAGCCTGATCATTATTCCAATGGTATCCTTGTACTGCATCTTGTACAAGAAATGCATAATTTTCAGCAAAGTTCATTTGAATTAACATTTCTCCTGATAACAGCGCCGCTCTTTTATTGCTGATAAATTCAGATTGTCGCTTTGCTATGAAATGATGCGAAATCAGAACTTTGATGTGTTCAGTAAAATCGCTGACAAATGATTCTGGGTTGGTGGTTAACGTTTCCAGAACACATATAATCGTTGTATTCCACTTTTTGTATATTATTTCTTCAATTTGGTTATTTTCAAAATGTTTAAGCATATGCGTTTTTAGATTATTTAAATTTTTGAAGCAGTGACCACACATTGAAACGCAAAACTCGCTTTTTTCTATGTCACCATTACAAACAACGATTTGAGAACATCTTTGTAGTCGGTAAATATGCATTCTCCTTCAATACAAATTGATTTTAAGCCACTTTTTTCAAACATCAATTTCATATTCTGATGCAATGTGCATACGCAGATATTTTGCTGGTTTCCAACTCCAAGTTTCATACAATTTTTTGGCCTTAACATTGTAAATTTTGTAAAACCCACTTTGGCCAAGGGGTTTTTTTTTAAATTCTTAGTAAGATTCGCGTTGTGAAGATAACATCAGTCTTTTTTGAACTTTTTCACGTAAGTTTCCTTGTTTAACAGTAATTGAATCTTGCGATCCTGGCATCATTCGGCTAATTTCATCATCTTCATAAAATAACTTGACTGTGCTTAGAGTTTCGGTTGGTAAACTACGTCTGCTCATTTTTAAAAGATTGATATCTGCAAACTTCGTTTTATTCCTTTGGATATACAATCGTGAGATATATCATCCCCAAAACGATCTTTCTGCGTGACTCATATTGATTGGTAAGAGAGATAAAAGTTTTTGCTGTTCCAAAAGATTTGAGCTGTTCTCTATTTGATATTTGATGTTTTGCAAAATTTCTTCGCAAATGGCTTTGACGTTTTCAAGTTGCGCTGACAAATCAGACAATGGATCAGCTCCAAGTGAATCTGCTACATTTTCCAAAATTTGCAGTGATTTTCTATTTCTGTATGCATTTCGTTTGATATATTTCCTTTTAAGAGGCGACATTTGGTTTGGTAGATGAGGAATAATATGATCATTTATATTTTCAATGAGTTCGTTGCTTTCGATGTTTGTATTACGGCTGGTACAAGTTTGAAGTTCATTCAATTCTTCGCTAATTTCATCGCTGGGCGTTGTTGGTAAATAATTTGAGACTTCATTCTGCTCCACATTGGATTCATTACGACTGCGCGCTTTTCTCAGTGTATTCCGGCAAGTTTCATATTTTAAGAGTGGCTATATACCTGATTCAGCCACCCGTTTTGAAACGTTCCAAAACATGAGCACTCATAAATGTGGTACAATTTCTGTAAAAAAATCATGCAGGTAGCCAACGGAAAAAACCCAAATAATTAAAAAACTGCACTTTCCTGTTTTCCTTTTAATTGTCCACGAACATTTATGACCGTTTTTTAGTTTACCGCAATCATAAAAATCAAATAACCTTTTGTTTATTACTTTTTTTTTTTAATTCTGAGAATCATAAAAAAAGTCATCAATGTTTTTTTCAAAGAATTTTTCAGACAAAAATAATAATAATAATTTTACGACATATTAATTAATTTTCCTGGGACAATGTTTATTTATTTTACCTGTAAATATAAAATATAAGGGCAATTACTAGAAGTGACACTACTTAATAAATTATATAAAAAAAACTAAAAAAGAACCCATTTTTATTTTTTGATATGGTATAGGTGAAGGATACACCTTTCCTAAAAAAATAATACACTGTAAAAAAGCCCTTGATCTTTTTGGATTTTTTTAAACGTGTCATAAATAAAGCCTGTTAAAATATCTTTTTAATGATACCAAGATCATGTAAATCGGTTCAGCCGATTCTGAGTTATTGTAGTTTAAATGGAGCTCTTTTCGACTATTTTCGCGTTTTTTCGAAAACTTTCCCACTGTGCCACGCCCAAAAAATCACAAAACAGTAATTTCTAAAAATGAGAGTTTGTATTGATCAAATTTAGCTATAAACAAAATTTCATCGATATCTGAGGTGGTCGGGTTCAAAATTTCAGTTTTATCTCGATTTTTAAATGAAATTCATCCAATACAGAATAGCCATTTACTGTTATTGTTTCTGTTGTGTGTTCTTCTGAATTTCCATTAAGTGTTTGGTACTTTTTTTATTGCTTAAATTATTTACCCTCTTCATTTGATCAGTTAACATTTTAAAGCACGATAAAATCAACTTTTTTGTTTTGATTCCTTTGGAATAGAAAATAATATAAGATATATCAGTGACATGATAATCATAAAAAATTATTTGTCACCTTGGTTTCAATTTTGCCGTCATTGTAGTTGTTGTTAGGGATAGTTTATGTCTTTAAATAAGTTATATGTATTTGTTTCTTTTTGTGGTCATGACCTTCCCATATACACACTTGCTTTGATATTATTATACTATATGGGAAATTCCACACCTTTGTGTAGGCTCTTGATTGGTGTAAACTTGGTTAAGAAATAAGAAAAGATTGGACATTTATTTCCAATTGTGTCATATTTTTGTGTATCTATTTACAAAGGCACAAACACATTTATATCATAATAAATAGAGTTTTATTTAATTTTATTATTGTTGTTGTTATTAAGGTTTATTTTTTTTTCTATAAATTTTCAAATATCTATATTTTTCTATTACTATATTGAATTATTGAAAATTAAAAAAAAAAAATTGACCTGTGACCTTTGGCATGGTTTCATTTCGACCAAAATTGTCATAAAACTCTGAATAGTTTTAATTGGAATTTAATGAAAGTGGATGAATTTTATCCTATTGATCAATGTTGTGCCAAAAAATCATTTTTCTCGAAATTCGCCGAAATTAATTTCAGCGACGAATATACGCTATACGAGACGCTATCTTAGAGGAACTGTTGTAATATATAAACTACTTGTCAACAAAATAACTTTTGTAATACAGTTTTAATTTAATAATAGTAGTCTTTGAAAGAAAAATGATTTATTGAAAAATTATTAAAAAAAATTATTATTCTTCTATTCTTAAACTTTGAACTGTGCGTGTATTTTTTGGGTTCCTAAAAGGAATAAACTTCATATTTGAGCATTTATGGATCTAAAAATTATATAAATAATGTAGCATTGAACATTACAATTTTACCTTAATTCTTAACGTACTGTTGTGTTACACATTATTTATTGGTCTGGGACATTTGCTATAACTTGGATATTTTTCTTTCGATTACCATTTGTGGTAAGATTTATGAAATATAATTAAGTACATACACGCAGAGAAAAAACATAGTTGCAACATGATCACTGCTACTATATTGTGCTTGCTGCAATCGGGTATGGTTGTCACAACCATATTATTGTCTAACCATCAACATGGTCGCTACCATTATTATTATAGTAAATATTTCACTATTTTATGATTGCCAGCTTCTATTTTATAACATGATTGGCTGTAACCATAATGTGGTAACAAATATTCTGACTATGAAAAAAATATGATAATTATGCAACCATAAAATGCTGGCAACAATCAAAGAATAATTATACATCAAATAAAGCATGACTGACATTTACAGTCACAATACGAGAATTGTCTTGTTTTCATAAAAACCAAAATGTCTTAAAAAAACAATCACATATTGTTTTCTAAAACTGGACAAATATCAGATGGGTAGAAAATACCTTTCATGTGGCATTAAAACATTTCATCAATTGACCTATTGAGATCCAGTTTATTTTTTTTTTAAACTTTAGAAGATTTTTTTTGAGGTTTTCTTTCGAAAATTCCTCATACATGTAATATTATTTACAATAATCAATTCATTGTCAAAAAGATTCTATATAAAGATTTTTATGGATCATATTATGATAATCCAGAAATCATAATATAGTTATGGGGACCATAATGTAATAACATTTTGAGCATACTATGATTACATGCAATCATATTATGATAAATTCAACATAATAATATGTTAATTTAGAACAGTGCTGTTCAAAAATAAAAATGTAGTTGTGTTTGTGAGAAAATTAGAATTGCACTGTAAGAAATGTTCAATGGGTTAATAGCAATGCTAGTATCTGAATGAATATATTTTTTTATTGAAAATATGAAACTGTTAATGTTTTGTGTAAAACTGTTTTAAAGAAATAAAAATTAAACAAAAATTACATTTTTGAAAGGAAAAAAAGAAATACATATATACATTAGGGTGTCTTTTTTTAATGTATAAAAACAAAAAGTTGAAGATTTTTTAATCAATATTAAATATTTCATTATAATTACATATAAATAAAATATCTTTAATATATTGGATTTCTTATGTTATTCTGTTAAAAAAAATGCAATTTCCGGAAGGAAAACCAAATACATATGATCAAATTAATGAATGAACGATCGGACTCGAATTTTTCAAAACATTTCAAATTTTATTTAAAAAAAATGGGTTTTTTTTATTGAGTCTATAAAAGATTTTTATAGATCTTGTAGTATCACAAAATATTTTTCGTACATTGCTATTAATTTTTTTCAGTGCATTGAAAAAAAATCAGCATACATCCACTACGCATGTTCACTCGTCGCTGTTTCAGTGACGACTAAAAGCAAGAGCGTAAGAATACATGTGAGTTTAGCAGGGGACAATTGTCCCATCAAATGAACAGCACTGATTTAGAATCATAATATGGAAATTTTTGGATCATAATATAACTGTAGGGTCAGTATTATGTTAAAATTATGGATATTTTATTATCATAATATGATAACCATACAATCATAAACCCAAAAATATATGATGCTCTTCGAATATGATTCTCCCAACCATGTTTTTTCTTTGCGTGTATACATTTCGATTATATTTATAATTTGGTGTAAAGATATATACATATGTATGTATATATATAGTAACAACATTATCTAAAAAACTAAAAAAGTGGTTTTTCCCCCTTGTATTAACTATTAAAATTTTCAATCGATTTCCGCCTTGACTTTTTTTATTCAACGGCACCAAACTTCATCTTAATTACTTTTTACATACAAAGAAACCAAATTAGCTAATTCATGGACTTTTCAACTCATTTGGAAACATGGTCATACAAAGTTCAACGCCTCTGATGGTACATACATAATTTTATTAAATTGTATCGGTCGATATATCCATACTAATATAATAAAAATGTTATTTCCGTAACTATTCATTTGATTTCAAAAATTTAGAATGGTCCATAAGTATGTATATAGGCTTTATGTTATTCCATTAAAATAATTAATAAAAAAGTTATGAACAAAAATGTAAAAATCACATGTATTCTATTGACTTTTTATCGTTATTTAGTTTGGTATGTAGGTTTGTTTTTGTCACAGGGGTTTGTCAGAACACACTCACAAAACACATTTAATTAATCGTCAGGTTATTATTAGTTTGTCAAATGCTCAAAAGAAAAACAATTGTTCAATTCACAACGAGTATTGTATCATTATATCTGTTGTATCGTGTATTACTTTACAATAGTGTAAATTTGTTGTTGGTAATTTACACTTAAAAATCTGATACAACTTTACAGCTTCATTTGCAGTGTTTATTAAATGTTCTGTTGTGCATAATAACATATCAGTCTCAAGTGAATGCCAGTTTTTTTCACTTTCGCCTTTATTTTTACTTTTTATTTACTTCTTTCTTCACAACAAAATATTTGTATATTGAATTTCAATACAACATACAAAATACAATATCGGTTGTGAATTGCCCAATTGAAAAAGGTTTTGATGTTTAATTTTAGTTCGGTACTAGATATCTTAGATATTATGCGAGATATCGAAAAACGGGCTTCGGAATCAGAAAGAGGATCTTTATATTATATAATCCACTCCTAACTCTATTATTACAAAAATGGTCACTGGGCAAAAAAAAAAACATTAATGGTCATATTCTGTATCTTTAACATTGACGACAACAGAGAAATAACATAAATTTTTAGCATTGTGGTATTCTAAAAACTTTTATTAAACAGAATTTTGCGAATAACTGAACTAAAGTATGTTATTATCGAAAAAGCTATTAAGTTTACGGAAATTGATATGTTATATGTATATCATAATGACACAAAATAAACTGCCAATTTCGATGACAGCAAATTAAACCGTGACAAGATAAAATATTTGGAAAAAATTAATTTTTCCAATATTGATTTATGAAAAAATTTATTTGATTTTTATAAGCAAAAGAAAATACATTGCTTGTTGCTTAACTTTCATATATTTTATTAATGTTTTTGTTTTGTGATAAAAAATCACACACAGTCAAAAAATAACCATTTTGAAATATGTCATTATTTTTATACTTTTCTGTTGCTTAGCACCAAGTATATATTTCACGACTTAACTTGAATTAATTAAAAAATTTGCGCTAATTGTTATTAATACGATATAATAACTAATATGTATCACAATCATAATTATCACAAAAATTTTTGTTTTGAAAAATAAAATTTGTTTAAAAAAAAAAAATTATTTATGCTTTGTTTACTTCAAATTGTAAATTTGAAATATTTGCAAAGAACCCGGATTTTTTAATTTTTTTAACAGAAATACTAGATTTAAACACAGACTAGCTTAAAGCTCTCATAAATTATTTTTGAAAACCTATTTCCAAAATAGGCATACCTAATGAACATATATTTTACATTTTATAGAAATGTTAGCACTAAAAAAATTACAGAATATTAAATTTTAATGTTAAAGATTTCGGTTCTCTATAATAACAGAAATTTAAAAAAAGTTATAGAATTAGGCTATAAAACTTATGTAATTTTTAATTCACTTGGGTGAGTGATACAAATATATACTAAGTAGCTAGGAATTTGGAATTTGGTATGTAGGTTCCTCCTCCGGCGTAGATTTCTGAAAATTTCTACGGGAAGGGACAACAAGGAGAAAAGTCTTCCCGTTGATAGCCTGCCCACATCGAATTAGCTAGAAACCTGAAATCTGAAATATGTATTACCTGGAGTATGGGCTAACTCATTGATAAGGTCCACTTTATAATTTTGGCCAGGAACATGGTAATAATAGGGGACTCCGGCTACTCACGTGAAACACGCGTGAGCCAAAATTTTTTATGTCAATTAAACGTTCAGAAAGAAAAACTAACCATACAAAAATGATTTTCAGATTAATATCCCATTTGTATTTAAAAAAAAATCAAATAAAAAAACATGTTCCTCGGAATAACAGGTTCTCAAACTAAAAGCTTTGACATGTTAATTATCTCTGCTGTTTTAAAATTTCAATACTAGATGATAGTAATATATTAACACATTCACTACCATTAAGATGGCACTTAAAATTTTGAATTAGTTTAAAAATATTTCACGTCGCAAAGTCTGTGTAACATGTGTATTATATTATTTTTTTTTAATCGTTTTGGGGAGGATATATCACCCTCATTCCGTCCCTCCCTTGGATCCGCGCCTGATATGTGTTAATTTTTAAGCGGGTGCTTAAAAAAGTATCACCAATTTTATTTAGAACATGACGATGTCATTTACTTCTTATAAAGTTGTTTAAAAACTTAACAGTCTAACCAATTTTTAATTTTGTTAAGTTGATTAATTTATATAAGGGTGGCTGCTATATATTTGATGAAAAATCCAATATTAGAAGTAGGACCCCCTTATACTTTCTCAAAAGTATGTGGCGACAATTTAAGTATAATCGGATAATTTTAAAACGCTGCATAGAGGAATAAAAATTTTTGGATATCGGGAAATTATTTACATAAATTATATTCGATATATTTGGGGGAAAACATCTCAAGTGTACTAGCTTTTAAAACTGATGAAACTTTCACCAAGTTGTGTCTTATTGGGTAGTAGTTGTGACATAAATTTCAGCGGGATCGGTCAAGGACTCTCCGAGTTGCAGGGTGTTGAATTTTGACATTTTCGCCAAACGGCTCTGCTTTTGGATACATATAACTAATTACCTATTGTAGTTAGAAAATGTTGTCCAAAATGTTTCCGATAGCCTTAAAAAAAATTCAATCCTTAAAAAAATTTAAAAATTTTTTGGCAATGGGCAAATAGCCACAATGGGCCCTTATTAATTTTATTTAAGAAAGCTTAGATATTTTCCTTGAGATGTTTTCCTCCATATTGTATTTAAAAAAACAAAGCAAAACTTTGAAACCATTGTGCCGTGATTTATATTTGAGATAAAAAGTATATCATTAAAAAGTATATCAAAAAGCTGCCACCCTAATAAATATACCACAAATATTCGTGAAACTTTTGCCTCATTTAGAAATTTTCCTATCAATTTTTTTTATTTTCAAAACAACAAAAACAACATAAACCTACATTACAACAATATCATACTAATTGAGTTCTAAAAAAAGTTTAGATTTTTAACATTGAGGCTTGGTTTTTGGTTAATTGGTTGTTGGTTCATTTGGTTCATTCGATGGTATTATGACCTCTATCGTTTATAGTATAGTATGTATGCATTAGCAGTGTCGATGTAATAAATGGTGGTAGAAAAAATCGAACTTTCACGATATAAATGAAAAACAAGATGAGTTTGCGTTTAGTATTATTTTTGTGGTTATCAGTTCCATACTTTTAAAGGAGCGGTTGACACACAAAAACGATTTTTAATATTATTAATGTGGACATTGAGGTGTCCCGAACTTTTATCAATTTCGAGTTTCGCGTCGGAAGAGCACTCAAACGACGCCCTCAATACGCGTTGTTAAAGTGGTCTTCCATAGCGTAAGGTTTAGGACACCCTAGTGGACATAAAAAGAAAAATAAGAAGCAAAGGAGGAAAAAGAGAGGATTTTGTTTTAGATGAAATGAATGTTTGGTGTTATATAAAAACAAAAAACTAAATCTTTTTAACAACAAACCCAAATCAAACATTTTTAAAACAAAAACAAAAAAGATAGTAATTTTTTCAACCCTCTAGTTAATGTAATAAATCTATTATTCGAATATTAAATATCATGCCCAAGTTTTGTATAACACTCGCCATACATGGGACAAATGCATTGATTGGACTTATTAATTGATGATTTCATTACCATTACATTGCTAACAACATGTTTTTGAATTTAATTACCATTACTAATGTATCAATTAAAATAAACCATTAGCATTATTAACCGCCATTTTATGTATAAATATTTATGGTAATATTTATTTATGCTGGTTAACATTTGTATATTTTATATTTTGTTTCATTATTTTCTGTTTAAAAAGCTACTTTGATAATTTTCAAATCGTATAACCTTTTTTGTAAACAAATGATTTTTCAATCAATTATAATTAGTTTTTAAGCATTTGTGCTATTTCATAGAAAATCGGGAAAAGTATGGATATAGTTTTCTAAAGTAGTATTTATAAATTGGTTTCTTAACAGCTAATCAATAAGTTTTGAAAATCATCCTCATTCTTTGTAATGTTTTTGTTGTATATTGTAGCTGACGTCACGCCTCTTTCTGATAAATCATTCACAACATCATTTTCCCATAAATGTGTATCTTTCGAAAAAAAGAAAGTGGACAATTTTAATTCATCAAAAACCCTTTTACTGTTTGGGGTAACAAAATTATGAATTTTAATTTTTGAAATCTCTTTCAAATTAACGATAGCTTTATTAGATGGATTATCACAACCCTTTTTTTGTAATGCTGCGACCAGTAGCCTTCAGAACACTCACAATATATTTTTCGTTACCGACTGTAGACTATTAAAAAAGTAATACGTAAAGTTTGTTTTTAAATGAAGAAACAATTGAAATTCATAGAAATATATTTAAATCAGTAATTCAAAAAAACAAACTATAAAAATTTGCAGACATTCAGTAGGAGTTGATATTTTCTGTTAAATGTAAAATTTTATGTTTTCTGTTTCTAAAAATTTAAATTCATTTAATTCTTTTTTGTTTTTTTTTTTTACCAAAATTGTTTGTATATATACAAAATTATTTCAATAAAAATTACAAGAAATTATCCAAATATACATACACATAAAGCCAATAAAGATATATACATCTGTGTGTGTTGTGTTGTGTTTTGTAATTACAAATACAAATAAAAACCATTCAATTTGAAAAACCAACCACAAAAGTAGCATTTTATAACTTTTTGTCAGTAAAAAATTGATGGTTATTTTAAACGACTTTCTATTGTTTTTACTACTTTTCGATTATTAAACAATTACACTGTCCAACAAATTAAGACTTTTTGAATGGAACGGAATAGCGACCCCAGACATTAACTTACAGCATTTTTTCATATAGTATAATGCTCCCTTCGACCGAAAAATGAAAACTGTAAAAAATACTCAGAAGTGCTGGACCATAAGTTTGTTCTACAAAAATTATCTACTCAACATTCAGAATTATAGGGTCGCTATTCTGTTCCGAAAATGCTGTTGGACAGTGTTATTAGTCCTCTTTTTGATTGTATTTTCGTTTTATTTAATATGTATTTTAAGTTGTTTTTAACGAAATAATATTGTGAGTGTACTTTTACCAAGAAGCCAAAACTTATTTGACATTTTTGTCAATAACCTACTTTTCAAAAAGGTTGCGGGGACGGGTTTTCGTTACACAAGTTACTATGAAGACATTTTGTTACTTTGGGGACTGTCCTTAAACTTTTCGTTATCCTACTGTTTACACTGAAGACAGTTTACTGGATACAGCGCATATTATAGGGACCTTTTTGGCTGTATATACAGATGTCTTCAAAGTATGCGAAATGAATATATATACTCAGCAAAATAAGAGCTGAGAAAGAAGTAGTTAAACACTTCATCTACTGAACCCGAAGTTGTGAAAATTTCGGTGAATCATTAATGATTTTAACATTGGCGTGTCATTGAGAGGAAGTAGTTTGTTTCGGTGCTATGAAAAATCGATGAGCAGATGGACTTTTTCATTAGTTTACGGAAGTTTTTAAATATAGGGACTACAAATTAATATAGGGAGTGGCTTAGTTTTAAAGTTATAAATGTGATTTTAAACACGCCAAGAATTATTATTTCGACCAGGACAAAGTGGATATCACTGGCATGCAAAATATGTTTTCAATAAGGCATTAAATGACTGCAGGAATTAACCATTCATGGACCAACTAAATGACTGTTTTTTACTAGTAGGGGTCAATATCAACATTTTGGAAGTTATTTAAAATGACTTCTTACAAATCGAAAAATTTGCACTAATAACTTCTTTGGATGTTCTGAAAAAGAGATTCGTAAAGAATAACATCCATTTTATTTTGCTGGGTATATATATATATATATATATATATATATATATATATATATATCAATATATATATCAATATTTTCTAACCGCATGTACTGTAAGCATCAAAAGAAAGTGTTCATATTAATTAAAAATTTTTACACTAATATTTCAGCTATTTTCAATTCTACACTCAAGCAAATAAAATTAGCATACACCATTCGAGTTTTGCTTAAATTTTAGTTTTGTTACAATACAGAAAAAACTAAAATTGAGTTTCAAGTAAAATATTTGTAAATACAATTAAAAATTTAATTGAATTTGGTTGGACCAGCAAAAGAATTTGTTATACCAATTAATTTTTTTTTGTTAAAGTCAATAAAAACTTTAATTATATCAATTAAAACTTTAATTAAAGTTCTAACCAAAAATCAATTAAAATTTAAATAAAATTTTTAATTCAGATTCCTGAATCAAATCAATTAAAATTTGTATAAAATGTTTGTTTGAAATTCCAGATTCAAATCAATTAAAATTTTAATAAAATTTTCCATATTTTTTGTCAAATATACATATGTGTAATTCATCAACGCATAAAAATGTCTAAATAGTTCATAGGAGTACCATAGTACTTTTGAGATTCCAATAGCAACACAAACAAGTAAAAAAGGGCTAAATTCGGTTGTGCCGAATCTTTGAATACCCTCCACCAATATCCTAAAAAGATGTTCTCTTCTGTTTTTGAAACAAATAATATAAAAAAACTTTTGAAGTAAAATTATGTAGGTGAAAAAATGTTTTGAGGTGATAGACTTTTTTAGATGTGGAAAGAACTTTTTTGGTGGAAAAAAAATTTAGAGGTGAAAAAAAATGTTTAAGGTGAAAAAATTTTTTGTGGTGAAAAAACATTTTAGTGGTTAAAAAATGTGCTAAGCGACTTGTGAAAAAATATGAGAAAATATGTTATGTATCAGTCGCTACTATGAAATTGTACTAAATTTGTATGGACTGCACAAATAACACAATTTTAAGCATAGTTTTTGTCAAATACTCAATTTTGTTCCGGCTAATGCATCTGAATATGCCTAATGGAGAGAATGCACTTTCTGATGCGCCACGTATTGATAACTAGTTGCAACGAATGTTCTTTCTTTAAAAAATTGAAGTGTGTTTGTCTAATAGAGAGAATACAGCAAAGAAATTAATTTATTAAAGAAAGAACATGAGTTGTAACTATTTGTCAATAGATTGCCCATCAGAAGGTGCATTCTCCATTAGGAATATTTTACTGCAGAGCTAGTCTCCATTAGCCATATTGTGCTACAATATGCAGTAGAGTATTATTGATTTTCTATTTTCTTCGTAACATAAATGAATATTTGCCAAAAACTATAAAAAATAAATGTTTCATGTGCATATTATACCTTAATTTTTTGAATCAATATTTATTTAGATGTTTAAGAGCACAAATTGCACTTTATTCATGTGTATTTTTCTATAAAAGAAAAAATTAACATAAATATACATTTGCCAATCCCTCAATTCTCAAAAATACAAATGGAATACAAAAAATAATATTTTCCACTATGAAAATTTCTCTTTTGGCATACAAATGTGAAACAAACGCTTTTATTACGTCAAACATTTGAAAAATTGACTTTAAAATTATGTAATAAGTCTACTAGCAACATCTGAATGTATTATAATTTAAAGTATGTAGTTAATTTAATATTTTTGGTAAATAAATTAATTGAAAGCCAAATCCAAGGCTATATCGCCATGGTTTTAATGTGATTCTGTGCCACCTATTCAAAAGTAGTGGCACTAAAGCAATTATGCATTTTGCTCTTTCTTTATATATAAATTTCTTTGGACCTAGTTATGGGGCAGGGTATTGTTTTAGTTAATTCAGCGCCACCTATTCAAAAGTAGCGGCACTAAAGCAATTATGTATTTTGCTATTTCTTTAGATATAAATGTCTTTGGTTACAAAAACAAAAAATAAATTTTATGGAATGAAACAAAAACCAACAAAGCTTAACAGAAAAACCTAATCTGGTTTACTATATCTTTTATAGTAGCCAAAGAATTGGAGATATTTGAACGGAAAATCCTAAGAAAATGCATCGAAAAAATTATGAAAATTTCATAAAACGATTTTCAAATAGTTACGTCTATGAAAATGCCGATGTTCTATCCTTCTGTAGGTACTCCATGTCGTTGCACGCCAGTTTTGTTGAGAAACTTGCGCTTCACAATAATACGCTTGTCAGCCAAATATACGAAAGCGAGAAAAACACCATCTTGGCTGGATCTACATATCTTTCTCTTGTCGGTATAATTGACTCTATATGAGCCCAGCCTCCGGCAATCATAGGGGCTGAAGATGATATACGTATATACTAAATTTTGCATGAACTGTAATATGAATATCTTTTGTCAATTTATGTAACAGAACTTTTGTTATTTAGTTTTAGTAATGTTATTTATTTAGTTTTAGAAATGTTATTTACAGAGGTCTGCTCTGTTAGCGACTTTAACATTGTTGCTTTTTACGTTAACATAGTTATTAGAGTAACACACATATAGCTCTAAGAATGTTATTATTCTCATAGTATGTAAGACAATAAATGTAATCGAACAAGAAGAAGACTTAATAACATTTTTACTTACTTAACAGAAAAAAAAATAGATACAGAAAAATTGTACAAATTTGTATGGAAAATTTAGAGGTACCTTCACATTTTCACTCATAACTTTTGAACCGCTGAACCGATTTTGCTCATTTTAAATACCAAACTGCTCGGGAGGATGTTCAATAATCTGGGTAAAAATAGGCACCCCCGCTTGCGTCTTCGCGTCGTGATCGCCATTTAAACAGACAGACAGACAGACAGACGGACATCGCTAAATCGACTTAAAATTGCATAAGGATCAGGAATATATATACTTTATGGGGTCTTAAACCTATATTTCGACATATTACAAATGGAATGACAAACTGATATATACCCTCACCATATATGGTGGAGGGTATAAAAATACTTTGGTACCAACCCTATCATAACTTGTGCATGCGTATCCGCAGTTTTGCCAAAAAAGTTTGTTCTCATGTTCCCATTCTCAAAGTTGAAATACCCAAAAATCCTTAATGAATTGCTAAATAATCAAATTTTCTATGCCCTTCACCACAGGTGGAAGGGTATATACTATAAGTTTGTCATTCCGTTTGTAATTTCTACAATATTGATCTTAGACCATATAAAGTATATATATTCTGGGTCCTTATGAAGAGCGAAGTTGATTTAACGATGTCCGTTTTCGTGTTGAAATGGATTTTCCGAAGGCCCCAGACATGATGAGGACTTGATTGTTATATATTTCTGTTGCATGTGATCCTTTTCTGTTTGCTATTGAAAATCAGCCAGATCGGTTGATAAATGGCTGAGATATTAGCAAAAAACCACGACTATCTCTAATTTTTCCGTAAAATCCCTTTGTTTTATATGTACACACAAAAAAATTACAAAATTCTGTTTGTAATATTGAACACCTTTTTTGTATATTCAAAAAAAAATTTTTTTAAAAAGGCACCAACAATCGAATTTGTGGATACAAACAAGTTTTTGTAATTTTATTGTAATTTATTAGAAATAAAATCGATTTTTTTTCAACAATGGATTTTGTAAATACAAACAAGTTTTTGTAACTTTTTTGTAATTTATTAAAAGTAAAATCGATTTTTTTTCAACAATGGATTTTGTAAATACAAAAAACTTTTTGTAACTTTTTTTGTAATTTATTAAAAATGAAATAGATTTTTTTCAACAATGGATTTTGTAAATACAACAAAACTTTTTGTAACTTTTTTGTAATTGTAAATTTATTTAATTGTTTTGTTTTAACAACGATTTTGTGATATTAAAAAAAATTTGTTTAGTTAATGTTGTATTCTTCACAAATGATTTAAAAAAATTTTGCTGCAAATATTTTAAATAAAACAAATAAAAATTGAGTTTAAATTCATGTTTTATTTGCTTTTAAGTATTTTAGAATAAAAACAATACAATAATAATGCAATTTTAAAAAACATCAGTTATTTTTAATTTGGAAAAAAAACTCTACAATAATTATTTAGTAAGTTTTTTAAAACAGAAAAGTAAGGAGTAATAAAAGGATAATTAAAATGGTGTACTAAATCAGTATCGTCCCATTAAAAACAGTGTTTTTCACAATAAGGACGATTTTTGTTGTTTTTTTATTGCACTTAAAAACAGGCATTGTCCTATCATTTAACAATTAGATTTCATCAACTCTTTTTGCTCTATAAGAAGTGAAATTAGTATTAGAAATTGATTTATAATTTAATTTATAAAAATAGTCAAAAACGGTATACTTACCACGTAAGTGACCATATATATGACAGAGTTTCCATTCTTTTAGGATTTTGTATAAGTCCGAATTCTGCTAACTAATATCCAATTAATTATCCTTCCAGTTTATAAAACAAATATTTTATTTAATATAGATTATGATAAAATTTTTTTAATTTTACGAATTGCTTGCCGCGATGAATTTTAACCACTAGGACTAGCAGGCCCCAGAAGATCATTTATTGTCATCATGCAATATAACTGTTTAACTCAAAGGCGGAAAAATGAGCATTTTATTCTGAGAGAACTTTTTGACAACACAGATAAACTTCACCAGAGTTTGTTCCGGCAATTCATTTTATTATATATAAGTCAATATCCTGTTTAAAATTAGCAATGAACAAATTCTCGCTATATTTATAGACAAATATATATATTTATATCAAAAAATTTCATAGTTTTTATGAAATGAATTAAGCAGTCACTAAGAACATTATGACAATTTCCTTCATATATATCGTCCACACTGAAGTTTTCAGTGGCGTGAAAAGATGGTATTGTATTAAATACACAATCTGTATATACTCCAGTTTCAGATGACAAGTTAGCACCAACTTCATTTTCTCCAACAAATGGACAATCGCTCAAATGAAAGAAAAATTCATTAGGACAATAAAACAATACGTTACATAAAAAACAGTTGATGAAACATACCATTTTCGTTATTTTTCACTAACACGTACTTTACTGCGCTTTTTTGCGTTTATTTGCCACGTATCATTAAATAATATTTTCTTCACAGATTTTCTTTTTCTTTCAGCAAGAAAATACGAATTGAATAATATTTTTTTTTCTAAATCTCTAAGGCTACTTCTTTTGTTATTATTTGTTCAACAATTTACAATTTTTTTAACAAAAAACTTTATTAACTTTGATTTGTTGAAAAAATAATGAATTTTCTTACAAATTACAAACATTTAACAACAAAATTTGTTACAAATTTTATATCAAAGCCAACAATTTTTTTTAATTACATAAAATTTTGTGATATTTTTTTCTGTGTATGTTGAATTTCACGCATAACAAACACATCCATTTATTAAAATTCTTTTCTTTCACTTCTTCATCTTTTATTCACAAACAACAAACCAATACAAAGATTTGTCATTTAAATAAAAACCAAACAATTCGCTATTGAACGAAAACTGTTTATTTACCTCTATTTACGATGATTGTACATTAGCTTTAATGGCTTAGTTGCCGAAGCGCTATGTCACAAATACTTTTTTTTCTTAGGCGCGGGTTCGAAAAATGTTCATCACAAAAATTGTTTCCACCTAAAAAATTTGTTTCACACCTCCATAATTTTACTTCAAAAGTTGTTTACATTATTTGTATCAAAAACAGTAGAGAACATTTTTTAGGATATTGGAGGGTATTCAAAGATTCGGCACAGTCGAATTTAAGCCTTTTTTTACTTGTTTTTTCTAAAATGATTTTTCGCAGATTTTGTTTGCTAAAAATTAAAAATAAACATTAAAATTTTAACAATTTTTAAAATTTTTTTTAAATATATCTTTAAATTTTATTCAATTTTTAACGAATCGGTTTGCACAATTCTGTTCATAGTTTGAATAATTTTCTACTTTATTCAATTAATATCCAATTCAGAGAATGAACTTGATTTTTGTTTTTGCTTCTTTTCATAGATTCAATCAAACTCATTAAATTTTAACAACTCAAATAACCAAAAATCGTTCGCGAACAGAAACAGAAAACAAATTATTCATAGAGTCTAAATTGAATTATTGATATGAAGTGATTATAATTTATTTATAGATTCATAAAATTAGTACTACGAAATAAAATGAATTATCAAGCTCTGCATTAAACCTAATACCTCATTAATTTAGCAGAATTTGCTTTCGATTATCGATCTGAAAAATCTATCCAAATTTAATTTTTTTTATCCATAAATTTTTAAATCTGAAGCCAAATCCCCTTATCTGGAAACACTGCTGTGTATACACTCTGATGTATGCAAACACTACATAGACTACGTTGTTTTTGTAAATTTAATCAATGAGTGCTGTTGCCTTTCTTAAAAAAATAAATTATGAGGCTTTTATTAATACGCGTAATATTAAAAATATTTTTAAAAAACTTTTCTTTTGATTTTTGTTTAGGGATTTGAGATGCAATTTTGCCATTTTACTCTAATAAAAGTTAAAATATAAGTAAATAAAAATAATATGACTTTTATATGTTGTCAATAGTGTTTATTTTAAACTAGAATATTTTTTTACATCAAGTTCATTACCAATTAAAAATTTAATTAAAAAAGGAACAAAAATCAAATGCTACTTAATTGAATTTTTTGCCAAAAAATTTTTCTGTGAAGGACTTCATTTAAAAATTTTGGAAGTGATTGGCAGCATAAAAATCGCTTAAAATGTCGATTCGACAATTTTGTTTTAAATTAAACATATCCTTTTTCTCTACAACATCGAATCAACCAATTCAAATTTATATTTATCGGAAAACAACTTATTGCATTTAAGTAATTTGTGCCAAAATCCCACAAAACTTATAACAAATTATGAAAGTAATTTGTTGTATGTTTGTCCCAATCCGGATTTCATCCTTTCCTAAGGAAATCATCAGGGGATGCCGTTTGTATTTTATGCATTGTTACTTAGCAGCATGTTAGAGTACAGTTTATTCATAATAATTTATGCATGCCGATTAAGATCAACCCTGTGTTTGAAAATCAAAAGCTTTTTTATGATTATGATAGTATTTTTGTTTTTTTTTGGCATTTAATCACTGAACTTTAGAAAGAATTAAGCAACAATACTATGTAGACTGAGTCTAACAACATTATTATTAATAAAACTCATGTAAACGATATGCAAAATTTTCATTATAAATACGGCTATGTATTTTTACACAGAAAAAATTATTGCCAAAAAAATTTCAATTAAATTTGTTTTTAATTTCTTGTTAATTTTTAAAATTTAATTGATGATGAAATTGTTGCAATTTGAATACTTTTATGAGACCATCCTTTTTTAGAATATTTATTTTTAATTTTTAATAAACGAAATCTGCGATAATTCATTTTAGAACAAAGAAAAATTTGATAATTTAGCAATTTGTTAAGGATTTTTGGGTATTTCAACCCAAACATGAGAACAAATTCTGGGAACATGAGAACAAATTTTTTTTGATACGCATGCAGTTAATATAAATTTAGTACCATAGTATTTTTTGTGGTGCTATTGGAACCTCAAAGGTACTATGCTACTCTTAGCAATTATTTTGTATGCGTTGATGAACTACACATATGTATATTTGACCAAAAAATATGGAAAATTTTATTAAAGTTTTAATTGATTTGATGCTGGAATTTCAATAAAAATTTTGATTAAAATTTTAATTGATTTTTGGTTAAAATTTAATTAAAGTTATTATTGATATAAATAAAACTTTAATTGAAAATGTTCAAGATTTTTGATTAAAAATTCAATTGATATGATTAAAAAAATTATTTAAAAATACTTTCACAGAAAAAAGTATCACAAAATTTTAAGTAATTAAAAATATTTGTTAAAATTCATATTCGATTTCTAACAATTTTTTGTTTGAAATGTTTGTAAATTGTTATTTTTCATATAAATATTCTTTGAAAATAAAAATTGAAGTTACAAAAAAATAACAAAAAGTTTTTTGTATTTACAAATTTCATTGTTGGTGCCTTTTTAAAAAATATTTTTTTTGTATTTACAAAAATGTTCTATGGAAAATGTTTAATATTACAAACAGAATTTTGTAATTTTATTCTGTGTTTGCTGGTCCAAATTCAATTAAATTTTTAATTGTATTTACAAATATTTTAATTGAAACTCGATTTTAGTTTTTTCTGTGTAAGCGTCAAGAGAAAATGTACAGTTCGGCCTTCAGGTTGTATAAAGCTTTTGTTGTTACTGATATTTCTGCTAATTTAATTTAGTATTCTATTAAATTCTACATTATCTACTTTTTTGTTAGCGATCGGAACAAAAAACTTTTTTCCTGTGTAACCATCTTTATTTCCAAAACTGGTCGAAAATCCTCCCTGAATGTTCTGGAACTTGGGGTAGGATATCGAAAAGAAGGAAAAAAAGCACATATTTTATATGAGATGTTCTCTTTTGGTACGAGATCCTTTCCTTGTCTTCGAGCTTAAAATCGCCACATTTGTTCAGATAGATCATGCTCGCCGTAAACTTTCACTAAGTTTCGATAACCGTCGGCCGAAATTCTCTTTATATTAAAGTAACTAAAACACTTTATCATTTTAATAAATAATTTTTCATCTTATAACCATGTGAACATGTGTTTTGTACCAAAAAGTAGGACTTTTTTGAAAGCTGGCCACTATAAAAAATTTTGCTTTACATTTGTGATCAGTTGATCATAGAACAAGTTTTCTTGAGTACTTAACCATTTTAATTAAATTTTCTAAACTTGTGAAATATTAAAACTAAAAGAAATATATTATTTTATATTATAGCGGAAGAATTAATAGAAAGAGATATAATTATTTTCATTAATTTAAAAATGAAAAAATATAAAAATTAAGTTTTTTATTTCACTTAGTTAAAAATGTTCAGCCGGCTGCACCTGCAATATCTTAGAATTCTTTCGTCCTTTATGTGCTTGTACAAATTTTTTTTTTCTATTGTTACTTTCAGAAGCATAAACAAATATTTTTGAAGATTTCTGACACTAGGTTTTGCTTTGGAACTGAGGGACAAATTTGTTTGTTTTGTGTTTTTTTACTGATATTTACTTTTTTCTGCTTCAAATTATATCTTAATACCCTAACCGAGCACTAGCAACGAAGGCTATCGGCTCGTTGAAGCGAAAACAGACCAGAGCCTCTGGTGGGAATCGAACCCACGACCCCCGCACTGATAAGCTAGCACGCTACCAACTAACCTACCGGGGCGCTCTAGCTTTAAAGTATATTTTTCTTAAGATTTTTGAGCTTTAAATTGCTTTTTTCACATTCCTTTTTGCCTTAAAATGCTTTTTTTTAATAAAAAAAATATATTTTTTCTGCTAGTTTTGTTCTTTAAAAAAATTGTTCTTCCTCAACTTTTTACTTTTGCTTGTTTTTTGCTAATATTTTTATGCTTTAAATACTTCCCTCGTAGTTATATGAAATACAACACTGCTCCAATCAAGTACCACCTGTTAATAGACTACTGTCAAATTTTGAGCATTTACTTTGCGTTTAACGGCTGTTCAAAACATACAACCTCGTGCATTTTTTTAAAAATGGAAAAAAGTGAATTTCGAGTGCTCATTAAACATTATTTTTTTGCGCAAAAACCTTTAATCAAACCAAGGAAAAGCTTCATAAGTACTATGGGGACTATGCACCATCGATTGCAATGGTAAAAAAGTGGCTTACACACTTTCGTTGTGGCCTTACAAGCACGGAAAATGCCGAATGTTCTGGACGCCCATTTGAGGTCTCTACACCGAAAACAATTGAAAAAATTCACTATATGGTGTTGGCCGATCGGAGATTGAATGTGCGATAGTTTGTGGAAGACATAGGCATCTCACATGGCTCAGTGGTTTCAATTTTGAACGATCACTTGGGTATGAGAAAGCTTTTCACAAGATGGCTGCCTCGTTTGCTTACAATCGACCACCAACGGAATCGTGTGATAGCTTAGTTTCCATGGCAAAAATCCATGAAGTAGACTACGAATTGCCCCCTCATTCGCCTTATTCTCCGGTTAGCCCCCAGCGACTATTTCCTATTTCGGTTTCGGTGGAAAAAGATTTAGCTCCAACGATGAAATTATTGATCAAACAAATACCTATTTTATGGACCCCGAAAAATCCTGCTGTTAAACGCAAAGTAAATGGCGGAACTTGCTTAAAATTTTTCAGTAGTCTATTAACAGGTGGTACTTGATGGGAGCAATGTTGCATTTTATATAACTACGAGGGAAGTTGTATTAAGAAAAAGAGCGATACCATACAAATACATTGATGGTATCCATATTTAGCTTAAGCCATCTTTAAATAAATCCATATTTTTTAATTCAGTTAATTTACAATAGAAGCTCATCGTACCTAATTTAAGCAAATTAAAACATGTCAAAAAATTATATAGAAACAAAAAAATAACAACTAAAAAAAACGAATGAAATTAAAATCTAGGAAATTTAAAAAAATGCAATTGTGCGAATCTTAACTAATTTATTAAAGTCAGCATAAGTAAAATACGTATGAGAGTATACGTACATAACTTATATTTCAAAACTTTCAAGGAAGTTTATTCTATAATTAATTTATGTTTTTTTCTTAAAATCTGTTAAATTTTATTTAATTATTAAAAATTTATTTAATAATTCTGATTAATGTAAACAAAAATCAGAAAATATCGGTTAAATTCAAACTAGTTAATGAAGTGAACTAGTATTACCAATACTAGAAAAAAATCTCAGCAAAAAAAAAACTTTTAAAAAATTTTCTAATATTTAAAGAATTTGCAAAATGAACACAAAAAAAAAGAATTAAAAAATTTTCAAAATTAAAAATTTTTCAAAAACAGAGAAGAAAAAAAAAACGCAAGATTAAAAAAAACTCTTTGAAATTAAAAAAAGACGCAAAAAATTAATTTAAAAGTCACACCACAAAATTGAATAAACGTCAATACTAAAATAAAATGGTAAAATTTAAAGTATCAATTTTTTTTTATAAATTTGGCTTATATTTGATATATTTTTATACCTTCATTAGATCAAAAGTTCGCAAAAAAATAAGAGCTGAAGAAGAAGTAGTAAAAACACTACATTTACTGAATTCGAAGTTCTGAAAACTTGGGTGAATCATTAATTATTTTAACAATGGCGTGTCATAGGAAGGAAGTGCTATAAAAATTCGATGATCAGATAGACTTTTTCTAGTTTACAGAAGTTGTTAAACATAGGAACTTGTCACTTTATAGTGTTAAGATGATATGAAAGTTCAATTTTTCAATGATCTTTTCCATTTGTATTTAAGGTGTGATAAAAAGTTGCTTTATTTTATTTATTCATTGGTCTGTACCTTAAAAAAATTTCCTGTTTTAATTTTTTTTTTGAAAAGTGATACTTTTAAAGATATGGTACTTATTTAAAAAATTTCCCTTTTTTATACAAAATTATACTTTTTTTAAAAAGTGGCACTTACTGGGAATGGTACTTTTGAAAGTTTTTCAGAAAAAAAAAATTAAAAACACGATATTTTTTATTTTAATTTTTAAAAAATTAATTTTTTCGAAAAAAATTTATTTTTCCAAAGGGCAAATTAAATTTTTTTTGGATGAAACTACATATGTGTGCCAAACATACCTGTTTTTCATCAAATTTTTGTTTGTTTTATGTTATAATAATCTGTTTTAATGATCTGTTTAATAACACTGTCCAAAAAATTAAGACTTTTTGAATGGAACAGAATAGCGACCCCATAATTCTGAAAGGGTATGTTGAGAAGATCATTTTTGTAGAACAAACTTATGGTCCAGCACGTCTGAGTTTTTTTTACAGTGGGTCAAAGTTTTAATTTTTTGGTCGAAGGGAGCATTATACTATATGAAAAAAATGCTGTTAAGTTAATGTCTGAGAGAATTCTTATGGTCAGAGTTGTATTGTGGAATTGTATGAGGATTATTTTTGTGAAAGATTTTAACCCTCTAACTAGTCTCTTTATGGTTCGATTTGACCCTTTTTTCGAGAAAATCAAAAAATATCCTTTAAAAAAGGATATTTAAGGATTAAAATATTCTACGAAAATGTTTGCCGGAAAATTTCAGTGGGGGTCACCAAAGACATCAATGTTGTAAATAAAGCTCTTTACGCTTAATTAGTAAAATTATACACCATCATATACAAAACAGGTAAAAACGTCGTCAAGTTCGGCCGGGCCAAACACTGAGTTCTCGCGTCTAGTCAGCTGTGACTTACAAATCGGGTGTGATATTTATTAAAATTAATAATAAAAAATAAAAGAAAAAATTCAAGCATAATTGAGCTACTAAGCAGTACATATCGGGTGTATTTTTACTAAATTTAATATCAAAAAAGAAAAATTAAAGCTTAAATAAGCATGGCGGATACACATGGCTTAAATACACAAGGAAATGCTTTCAAACGCATTCAAACAATTTTCCCCAGATTATCTGCAGCAAAATTAAAAGAAGGTAAAATACGGTTTTAAGAAATAATTTATTTCATTTAATGTAAATTACCTTTTCTAGGAATGCTCGTTGGACCCGATATAAGGAAATTATTACAAGATGAAGAATTTTATGATCATCTGTCGGATATGCAAAAGACAGCATTTGACTTTATGCAGCTGGTTATATCAGAATTCCTTGGAAACTCAAAAGCACAAAACTATGCAGAAAATATTGAAAGTATGCTAATCGGTTTTAACAATATTGGCATTAAGATGTCACTAAAGCTGCATTTTCTGCACTCTCATCTCAATTTTTTTAAAGAAAACCTTGGAGCGGTTTCAGATGAACACGGTAAAAGGTTTCATCAGGATATAAAGGTATTGGAAGAAAGATTCAAAGGGAAATCCCAAAGTGTAATGCTTGCTGAATACGTATGGGGCTTGTACAGAAACCTTGACCCATCGGAACATTCACGTCAAGCTAAATACAGGAAAGCATAATTAATCGTAAAGAGCTTTATTTACAACAATGGTGTCTTTGGTGACCCCCACTGAAATTTTCCGGCAAACATTTTCGTAGAATATTTTAATCCTTTAATGTCCTTTTTTAAAGGATATTTTTTGATTTTCTCGAAAAAAGGGTCAAATTGACCCATAAAGAGACCAGTTAGAGGGTTAAGATCTTCCACAAAAATAATCCTCATACAATTCCACAATACAACTCTGACCATAAGAATTCTCTCAGACATTAACTTAACAGCATTTTTTTCATATAGTATAATGCTCCCTTCGACCGAAAAAAGAAAACTCTGACCCACTGTAAAAAAATACTCAGACGTGCTGGACCATAAGTTTGTTCTACAAAAATGATCTACTCAACATACCCTTTCAGAATTATAGGGTCGCTATTCTGTTCCAAAAATGCTGTTGGATAGTGTAATCTGTAGTTAACCAATAAAAATAATGTAAAAAACTGATTGGAAACAGTGTATTTTAAAAAAATTCAGTAGGATTTATAGGCAAAAGAATTAATTGCATAAACATCATATACAGTCGTCAAAAAGAGTTATACACATATGTTAACAAATTTTGAACCACATTATTTCTGTAACTCGTTAAGCAAACAAAAAGTAAATAAAAGCTTATTTAATTGACTAATTTTGGATTTTTATTTCAAACTCGTAAAGTCACTCGTTAGGGAAATGTTAACATAATCTCAAAAATACTACTACTGTACAACATTTTACAAAATTTCAGAAATAAAAACCAATCGAAGACTACTAACTAATTGCTGATAACGTCAGTCTCAATAACGTTTTACTGTGTTATATCTATTTTGAGTTCAATAAATATTTTTTTGTATTTATTATGTGAAAATATCCAATTTTCAAAAATTTGTGCTTCAATTAATTTAATTTATCTATTTTGGCTCGAATGCATATGTTTTTAATGATTAAATATAATGGTTTTAGTAAAATAGATCCCAAATTGTAAACCATTTCATTGGAGATTTTAGAGCTCGTTACATACTTTTACCCGTTACGTTGGGTATGAATGTGTTAATTAAATATCGTTAATTTCAAAAACAAATCGTAAAAAATCTGTAATATTTGTGAAAAGCCTAAGCAAATTTCGTTCAATGTAACATATCATCATATACATGAGTTCTGTCATAAAAATAATGAAATTATTATTACCCAGTTGCAAATAGCCAAACTACAGTGGGCCCTCGGTTAACGAACGCCTCGCTTAACAAACATTTCGCACAACGAACACATTTAAAATAAAAAAAATGTTTCGCTTAACGAACAAAGTTTCGTATAACGAACTTGTGTTCATACAATTTACATGTTCATTATTTGATTTAGTTAAAAAAGGGAAACTACCGGATTGCGCATAAAACTTCTCTGTTTGTGTTTAGCTTTGGCATCTCTTGTGTTCATACAATTAAGAAGACGTGTTGAGACATACAAACATATACATAGTACATACATGTTCATTATTTGATTTTGTTAAAAAAGGGGAACTACCAAATTACATACGCATAAAACTTCTCTGTTTATGTTTAGCTTTAGCATCACTTGTGTTCATACAATTAACAAGACGTGTTGCTATTTTTTGTGAAAGTGTAACGTTACATACAAAGATGCCTTCAAATGTAGAAAAGAATAATAAAAGAGCAAAAATAACTATAGAAATGAAGCATAAAATCATTGAAAAACATAAGCAAGGTGTTGGGGTGGCTGATCTAGGACGTACATTCCACCTTTCAAAATCAACGATATCCACCATCCTAAAGAATAAACACAAACTTAAAGACGTAAATGTTTCAAAGGGAGTGTCAAGAATATCTTCGCAACGATCACGTATTCTCGATGATGTTGAAAAATTACTTCTTATATGGATTAACGAAAAGCAAATGCAAGGTGATAGTATTTCGCAGAACATAATTTGTGAGAAGGCTAAAACGGTATACGCCGATCTTGTTGAAAGAACACCAGGAACATCAGCAGTCAGAGAAGAAGTGTTTAAGGCAAGCAAGGGGTGGTTCGATAATTTTAAAAAACGTACTGGCATCCATAGCGTTGTGAGACATGGTGAAGCAGCAAGTTCAGACGCTGACGCAGCAGAGAGTTTCATCGCCGATTTCCAGAAGCTTATAGATAATAAAGGTTACTTGCCCCAGCAGGTTTTTAATTGTGACGAAACGGGTCTTTTTTGGAAAAAGATGCCCAAACGAACCTATATAACAGCAGAGGAGAAGGCAATGCCAGGCCACAAACCAATGAAAGACCGCCTTACCCTGCTTTTTTGTGCCAATGCAAGCGGTGATTTGAAAATAAGACCACTCCTCGTCTATCACTCAGAGAATCCACGTGCCTTCGAAAATCATAATGTCGACAAGAGCCGTCTAAATGTCATGTGGACGTCCAACAAAAAGGCTTGGGTAACACGTGTTCTATTTACTGAGTGGTTCAATAAAGTTTTTTGTCCGTCTGTGAAGAAATATTTGATTGAGATGGATTTGCCACTTCGTGCCTTGCTTGTTATGGACAACGCTCCTTCCCATCCACCAGGGTTACAAGATGACCTCCCTGAAGAGTTTAAATTCATTCAAATTCACTTTTTACCCCCTAACACCACTCCATTACTTCAGCCTATGGACCAGCAAGTTATTTCTAACTTCAAGAAGCTCTACACTAAAGAACTTTTTCAGCGATGCTTTGAAGTGACTGAAGGAACCAATCTCACTCTAAAACAGTTTTGGAAAGATCACTTCCACATCGTTGCTTGTCTCAAAAT
This sequence comes from Eustalomyia histrio, assembly GCA_949748255.1. Lineage (NCBI taxonomy): Eukaryota > Metazoa > Arthropoda > Insecta > Diptera > Anthomyiidae > Eustalomyia > Eustalomyia histrio. The sequence goes on along the minus strand of OX456523.1, from coordinate 76,483,241 downwards.
TATTGGAAAGGCATGGGAAGGTGTTACCAAGAGAACTCTCGAATCTTCCTGGAAGAAACTTTGGCCCGAGCGCTTTGCCATATGCGCATCTGAGGGGCTCCTCGCAGTGTCCACGGAGCCAGTAACCAACGAAATTATATTTCTGGCTAACCAGATGGGCCTAGAAGTAGATAACAATGATATCGATGAGCTTGTGGCAGAGCACAGTGATGAGCTGACTACCGAAGAGCTTATGGATTTGCAATGTGCCTTACAGCAAGAAGATGTGGAGGAGAATTTATCAACCGAGGAGGTTACAGAAGAACAACAACCGTCTAGTGCAATTAAAGAAATGCTTAAGGCATGGGATTCTGTGGCATCATACATTAAAAAGCATCACCCTAATCAGACAGTGGTTAAACGCGCAACAGATTTATTCAATGATAATGCTGTGTCGCATTTTCAACAAATTTTGAAGCGTCGCCAAAAACAAACGACTCTAGACAGTTTTTTGTTAAAGAAGAACTAGGTATGCGTCCAGGTATCATACAAAGTTATTTTTTTTGTAATTTTTTCATTTTTTCCATTGCAGATTGTCTCATTTCGTCCTATATTCAGTTCCTTAAAAATGTTGATAAATATATTACTTTCAATAAATATTGATGTTTAAATATGTTAGTGTGTACTTTTTCCGACTTGGAACGCATTATTTTATTTTGCACTGATATATATGGAAATAATGGTTTTGCTTAACGAACGTTTCGCATAACGACCACGCTTCTGGAACGAATTGTGTTCGTTAACCGAGGGTCCACTGTAGTTTTAAAATGAACTAGTTTTTGCACCAGTCATTTTTAAAACTAGTTTTCAAAATAATAATTTTTAGCTTAAAAAAATTGCCTAAATTTAAATACCAGTTTTGAAATTCTGATTTTGTTAAAATTTGTTTTTAATAACAAAATCTGAACATTTATATTATTATTGCGAGTTAAGGTGCAAACTAACTGGTACAGTACTGGTGCCAAAGATTTACCACGGGCCTACTAATTAATGTGTTGCTTTCTTTGTAAAGGTGATATGGGCAAGATGGAAGGTGGCATCACTGTAAATGCGCGGGATTATTAGTGTTAGGACAGTTGTTGCTTGCCATATGATGAAGAGCTGGTAAAGTTATTGAATTTATTTAGTTCAATAGCCCTTTTATTTTTTTTCACTTCGTTGGGTTAAGTGCTGAAGGAACACCTAAGGAGGGCGTCGCAATATGTATAAGGGATAAAAAAACTCATATTCAAGCACTTCAATTTAAATACGAGTTTTGAAATTGTGTTTTTGTTTACATTTGTTTTTAATAACATCGAGTTTGCAAATAAATCCTTAAAATTTTTAATTGTCACTAGAATCATAAACACAAAATATTTTCACCGTCATTTAGTAAATGGTCATATCTACATAAAAAGGAACTATCGATCCAATCTACTTTTCATCAATGAAAAACCTTTGTTTTTATCTACATAATTCGGGTCGACAGCGATCGACAGTATGGCTTTCGTAGAGATCGTTCTAGCATGCCTTTCGGAGCGTTGGAGTCAGCCTATTTATCAGTTTGGTGAAATCAAAGTGGTTGCTCTGGATATTTCCAACGCATTTGAGCGTGTGTGGCATGGCTTATTGCTTTTGGTATCAGTAATGACTTCTCTCGATTTATTTCGAGCTTTCTCAGAGATCGCACTATTCGTACCGCAAGATTCGGTTCTTTTTCCATATATTTTTCTTATCTTTATTAATGATCTACTTGATCAAACTTCCAACCTCATCCAGTCTTACGCTGATTACAGCAAGATTTATCACTCATTTTCCTTCGGTTGTAGGCCAACCTCCATAAATGGCACACTCAATCGTGACCTTTCGACAATTTCCGAGTGGGGTCTAGCTATTAGAGTTGATTTTGATGCTAATAAGACCCAATGTTGTATGTTGGTCCATAGGGCTGTGGGGTCGTCAATGTGATAAGTAGATTTGGGTGGTGTCAATATCGAGGAATCGGATACTATTGATGTTCTGGGCATGAAAATTCAGTGCGATGTCTATTGGAGTAAGCACGTATTTGAAGTGTCGAAAGAAGCATTCAAGTGTCTTGGTTTCCTAAAATGGTGTAAGAAATATTTCACTCCGTCTGATCTCCTTACTATTTACACCACTTATATCGGACCGAAGACGGAATACAACTCCCATATATAGGCAAGAGCTTCAAAGTATATTTTGGAGCTTTTAGACCGTTTACCCCGGATACCCTGTTGTCATTAATGACAGTAGGGTATACAGCTCTATTGACTCATTGGAGCATCGTCGGAATGTGGGTTGTGTATCATTGTTCTATCGATATTATCATGTAAACTGGTCTGCCGAGATTAGTGAAGTAATACCTAGAGCCCGCGGTTATATTCCAAATACTCGCTTATATAGTGGAGTATACCCATTTGTGGTCTATTATCCAATGATTCGCTCAACGCATTAAAAAGAAAATTCGTTTATGGTCGTACAAGTCCTATGTGAAATAAGTCCTCCTCGGAGGTCTTCCCTGTTACCTATAATATAGAGAAATTCAAGTCAAATTTTCCCAAACACTACTCCCTCTTTTCTTCTTCCCATTACCTATTTTCCTTATTCCAACACAATGTACTGCATTAGTAGGGGCAGCACCAGTTTTGATATTTATTTTTCGTCCTTAAATTGTAATTTTTAAACTAGTTTTACTTCTTTCAAAGTAGAAGTTTGGCGACAATTACCTCCATGACATATGCACGTTAACTTCTTAGGTCTTAACTTAAGTAACTTTGGATATTTTTAGTTACACAAAATCATTTAAATTCATAATTCTATAAAAAAGTGAAGGTAAAGTTTTCTTAAATGCTCAGTGTTTATCTTTAAGAACCATTTCCATAATATTTTTTATATTTTCGCATTAATACTGCGTCATTTTTTAAAATTATTTAATTTACAATGTAACTTTACTGTCATTAAGTTAAGTTTTATGATTATTTTCTTTCATAAACCTTTCGTTTTTATTTAACTAGGTTACAGAGTTGTATGCAGTCCTTCATAATACGGCTGCCACTACCACTACTATCAACTATGTGGTTAGTGGTTGTTGTACATAGTAGAAACTAAAACAAGCCCTGTAGGAAGCCTGGGGTCAAGTGTCTACAATTCACCACTTTTCTCGACTATTTTGGGTGACTTTTTGGTGACATGTCAACAAAGCGTCTATACTTTTTACATTCCTTTTTGCAGCTGCAAAGCTGTGCTTGTTCTTGATTTTTTTATTGTTTCATTTTGTTGAAAATACATGTGCATAGCTGCATGGAAAATTAAAGTTTATAATAAAAATATAAAGAAACATGAATTTAAAAGGTAAATATACATATTTGAACAAAATATATAATGAACAAAAGAAATTACTAAAACTTGTGAAAAAACAATAAATTTTGTATAAAAATAAATATAATATAAAGATCCAAAAGTGTGGACTAAAATTACTAAAATGTTTTAGTGAATCTCTAGTTCCAATGTCTACACCTAGTCAATAGTTGTGCAGATTTGCAATGACAAGCACATGTTAAATGTCTACAGCAGAGAGCTTTGACTGAGGTATAAATAGTCAGTAGTACTGGTGACGAAGTCAATAGTCAATCAGTATAGTTTTACTATCGGCATTTCGTTCAGGGGTACTAGTGAAACTCTGGTTCAAATGTCAACACTTAGTCAATAGTTGTGTAGATTCGCAATGACACGCACATGTTAAATATCTACAGCAGAAAGCATTGGCTGGGGCATAATTAGTCAGTAGTACTGCTGACAAAGTCAATAGTGAATCAGTACAGTTTCACTATCGACATTTCCTACAGGGAGTCTATTCTAAAATTAAGTTACTGCATATAAAATATTTTTTCAACTCGTGTTGGTATTGGTTTTTTTTTTTGCATTGCACGTTCTACAAAAGAAATCTTATTGCGTTTTTGACCAAAATGTACTTGTTAGTTTTCAACACATGCCCAGGCCAAAAGCTATCATAAGCATTGAGTTTTCTTGGTTTTCTTTCGTTTTTTTTTAGTTTATCATATTTCATTATAACTCCATATTAGACTGCAACAAAATGTAAAAAAAACACAGTCACGTCTTTTAAAAACAAAAAACGCCATGATGTTGTTTGAATCATGTTTCCAGCTTTATACTCGTAGTATAATAAAATTGTGCGGAAATTTTAAGTTTTTAGTATTTTTCCGTAATTTTGAACATAATAATTTTATGTGCCGTCGTCTTTGCAGTAATGTCAACACTTTAGAAATAAAAGCGATAAGAACCAAAATTTAATCAAATGAACATTTGCAGCCTTACCTTTTAACTTTTGATTACGATTAGTAATCTATTAGATTACATTTTAAAAAGAATTGTATTGATTATATAATTTCCGATTACCAATTGATAACGATTACAAATAATATAAAAGTAATAATGATTACCTGCGTTTAAGGTTAATTAATCCAAATGAATCAAAAGTAATCAAAAATATTATCTTTACTTAAATAAAAACAATAGATACCGTTAGCAATTGTTTTCAAATGCATATAAATGAAATTAAGAGGTATGTAAACAGGTTAGCAATTATAAAACAATCTAATAAAAGATATGCCGGTTAAAAAACAACTTAAATTAAATTGTGGTTGAATTTCATGTGGACAATAGTGTTCGTGACTATATTTGTCCATGACATTAAATAGGTGTGAATGCAAAAACTTCGAAAATAAACAAAAATTATCTTTAAAAGTAATTTTTGATTACTTTTCAATCAATATCAATTAGTAATCGTGCGAATCTAATTTTAGCCAACTGAATATTTTAATTGAACTAATTGAATTATTTAGTTCTTCAATCCAAATGTTTTCCTGGAATTGAAATATTTGGTTACAACCGAAATTCTGTTGCATTAACCTAATTTCGGTTGCGACAAACAAATATATCGGTGGCTCGAAGCAATTCATTCGGTTGGTAAGAAATTCGATTGTTACAATGAATCTGTTTTCACTGTGTAATTAATTATTCACCAAATTATTTTTAGGTAAATTGGGTATCAAAGAAAAGCTATTTCAGATACCACTTTGAAAGAGCATTTTTTAAAATATTTAAAGAAACAACTAAGTTTTAAAAGTCTGAGTCAAATTTATTCATAAAAAAGTTTGTTAAAAATTTAACAAAAAAATTATTGCAAATTTTTAATTGAAATCAAAAAACTGCATCTTATTGATGAAACTTCATCATCATAATTAATTTGCATGTGTATGTTTAATTCGATCAATTCGATCAAAACCATTAACATTTATTTGTAAGAATGTTATTTTATTTGGAATAACCAATAATAAATTAATAAAGCAAACATTTTGTATTGGGAATTAAAAAGAGGGAAAAGGCAGTTAAAAACAATACTAGTAATCGTTTACAATATAATCAAACATTTATTTAGAAAAAGTATTCAATTACAAATTCAATTACAAAATATATTTTAATACCCTAACCGAGCACTAGCAACAAAGGCTTTTGGCTCGTTGTAGCGAAAACAGACCAGAGCCTCTGGTGGGAATCGAACCCACGACCCCCGCACTGATAAGATAGCACACTACCAACTAGCCTACCGGGGATTGTACTAGTAAATTAGTACAATCTATCAAATATATGAAAATATTGTCGACATTTAAAAGTGCTAACTACAAATACGGTTATCCTGCTCAAATATTCCATTGAATTATGGTTTTAGTAGAACCAACCAAATTGTGGATTTTATTGATTATAGATGCAACTAATGATTGGTATTGATAAACAAATTTAACATTATATCTGTTTTAGTAACTAGCCATCATAATTTACAAGCGTTTGTGGTGCAAGGGGTAGAGAGGTGGCCTAGTATTCCGAATTTCTGGAAAAGGCAAACATTTAAAAAAATATTTTTTTAATTAAAATAAAATATTCAAATGTTTAAATATTAAATATGTATATAAATTATATATATTGAAGACAGTTGCCGTAATCGCAATAATTCTATTGGCACCTAATTCGGTCGCCACAACTGATACTGTTTTCCGGGTGTATTTGCGAAGTGTTACATTGGTTTTTAAAGAAGTGATTATGACAAGAAAGAGAAAAATGTTCGAAGATGGTGAATTGGTGTATTACTCGATGAAGATTGTTGTAAAACTCCAAAAGAACTTACAAAATCATTGGGAGTCACTCAAGCAGCAACTTCAAAACGTTTGCAAGCAGCAGCATTCATCCAAAAGTAAGGAAATTGGGTACCACACGAGTTGGAGCCGAGAGGTGCTGAAAGATGATTTTGCATGTCCGAAATGCCGCTTGAATGGAACCATTACGATAACCCAAAGTGCAAGAAATCGAATGTGAATGCAGCCATTTCAACGCCAATGATATCCGAAATTGGCTTGGTTCGTTCTTGTCCTCAAAAAATGAGCAGTTGTTTTGGCGCAGAATCCACATGTTACCACAAACATGGGGAAGAGCTCATAGCTAACGATGGCCAATAATTTGAATAAATTTATATTGGTAAAGGAATGGTATTAATAGGATTTTAGATCATATAATCATATTATCTTTTATAAATTGTTTTTTTTTTTTATTGCAAAGAAACATGAATATTTTTATTAGTAAATTATAGAGAATAAAAATTGAAAAAATCCGCAGAGACAGCAGGATATAATACTTAGTATTTTCTGTTGACGCTACACAACCCTCTTCAATATCCCTTGTTGGGTTAATGCTTTAATGATTTGGAAACATAACAAACCCGAAAACAACACACAATTAGATTAACATCAACGAAATTTAACAATTTTTATTTACCCTCCATTTTTTATTTTGATACCGAAAGGGGTTGTATAGTGTCAACCGAAAATACTAAGTATTCTATCCTGCTGGCTCTGCGAATTTATTAAATTTTTGTTCTGTATAATTTACTTATAACAATGTTCATGTTTCTTTGCAATAAAGTCCTATTAATACCATACATTTACCAAAATAACAGATCAACAATACATAAAAACTTCTTTAAATATATATTATTCACAATAAACACATAATTTTATAAATGAAGCTTTTTCCTTGTGTGGTTTTCAAATTTTTTAAACTTATAAAAACGTATTTATTTTTTTGCTGAAAAACTTTGACATTGTATAAAATTAAACATTTTACAAGAAAAGGCGCTGAATAAAAATGTATATAGCGCTGATAAGCAAATTAAAATTTGCACTTGGGGTGGCCCAAAAGCGCTTAATATAGCATGAAATGCGCTAAGGTAGCATCGTTGCGACTTTCACGAGTGTTTGTTTGTACATATTGTGTCTGTTGGTTTAAATTTAGTGTCTTGGCCAGATAAGAAGATTTGCTGGCAATTTACTGTTAAAAGTTTTTTTTGCTGTAGTAAAATGGAAGTAAGGTTTTTAGTTTAATTTGATGCACACATTATAGTTTTCTTTTTCTTCATACAGGGTGTTTTTTGTGTTCCAGGCTGATGTTTTTTTTTTGAATAAATGTTAAGCGGGTTATTGTTCCAGTTTATATTTTTATGTTTTAATACCTGCGACACGTTGTTAGTGCGTTAGATGCTCCATAATAAATTGTTATCGACTGATCTGCACAACTGCCAAATGCCAACTGACAAATATCAACCAAACAGAAACGGTGGCAAAAACATCGACCTGGAACATAAAGAACACCCTGTTTTTATGTATATCTGTTTATGTAAGTGGCGACAAGTCATTACTGCAGCAAATAGAGTGTAATATAAAATTATTATATTAATTTAAAGTAGCAAGGACTTCATAAATATAAAGATATTTTATATAAAATTTGGGTGGTAGAATAGGCTTTAAGTTATAAAAAAAATAAAATAAAAAAATATAAAAAATAAACAGAGCTACATCTAAATCATAGTTAATTCCATGCAAATTTGATATTTATAGCCATTCTTATGCACTTAGCTCTGCTTATTTTGTAATAAATTAGTAGGTCTAGGGAGTACAGAGTAAAATCAACTAAAATTCGCATTGAATTGAAATATATGAATATAGTTTAATAAACATATATTTTGACGCTTAATTATTTTGTGGTTGTTTTGACAAAATATTTATTATCTAAACAATTATATTTAATCAATTTGATTAATTATTTTGTATGTTTGACCAATGCATTTTATTTAATTTAACGATGTGTTTTATTCAATTAAAGCCTATTTTATCGACTCGTTACAAATGTTTAATTTTATTTTTTTACTTATCGGTCGTTTGCGAGAAGACTGGCATAACTCAAAAAAAGTGATTCCGAGATAAATGCATTTAAAGTTTTCAATTGAGCCTAACTGCTGAGCAAAGTACAAAACAATTTTGGTCGCCGCTCACTGGGAGAAAAAGATATCAATACCACTTTTTTATATATTTTTTATTATGGTGTGACCCATATTTCTGCATATACAGGTCTTCTCGCAATTGAGCGAAATGTTAAAATTTCAGTTTCCTCAATTTTCTTAAAATAATAAATGTGTTGTAAGTTTATTTCGTTTAGTAAATTGGATAAAATATAAAAAAAAAATGAAACATTATCTTAAAAATTATAGTAAAATACTTAAACTTGGCCAATGACTTACACAACACATGACATTTTTAGTATACAAAGCAAATAAAAAAAATGCTTAAGACGTTACTACGGGTTATTAGAGCATATCTTCGGAGTCTACTCTGAGATTATACAGTCACGCCTTGTATGGAATAGTGAGAGGTAGCATGTCCAACACAATATTAATAGCGACTCCAGTTGTAGTACTCATAGCACCCTTAATAATGTTTTGCAGTATTATTAGTTTAGTTCGAATAATTTTAAGCATCGTTCTTGGCAGTTAGACTAGAGTTGATTAAGTAACGATGCCATAAATTGTGCAGTCCCTGAGATACCTTAATTACTTTTTGTCATAATACACCCTCTGTTGTGGTGTTTCGTTGTCGACTGATTTTTATCAGAAATTTAGGGTGTGCACATCCAAGACTGAGCGAATGTTTTGTAGGACCAAACATAGGCATTTTAGACTTCCGGTGTTGAAGGAAGTTACTCTCCATTTATCTAAAGTGGTTAAATATATAAGAGTAATACAAGATAGTCAACTGATGTGTTCAAATCATGTCCTTGGCTATGAAACTTCCTGGTGTACACTGGATCTACCTTAAATTTATCAGAAACCGTAAGTATTGTATATTACGGGTAATATTAGGATCACCCTTAGGGACGCCATTTAAGTTATGTGCTACAACTGAACTTTCATATAAAGAACGAGTCAGAAAAAACCCTAAACAGACTCCAAAAAAATGGAACCTGACATATGGATTGCAACACAGGCCATGGTTTTATCGGCTTTCGGTAATTTCTATTTCTATTGCTTTAGATAACATGACAACAGGTATCGATTTCGGTAGAGAGCATCGAGTAAACTTTACGGGTACAGAGGACTGGGGAAATACAACTGAACTACTAGTATATTAATCGGATAATTTTTACATTGATCCGGTTGATATCTGGACGATTTAAATAAACACTCTTGAAATTGCTGATTCGTTGGTAGACATAAGCTCGGTTTTGACTCCCACACGTATGAAAACTTAGTTTGATCAGAGGTGATTGCCTTAGAATTACAGAACTAATTACGATACACATCGCATATCTTGAGCACTATTTTCTTTAAAAAAATTAAAAAAAATTCCGATTTAGTGGATGTTTTCCGTACATGGGACCCTTTTATTCATTTTGTTCCCCTTGCCTAGTGTTTTTATATCACTCGTTTCTAGTTTCATTCCCCTTGCATAGTGTTTTGATTCCCCTCATTACCCGTTTTAACTCATTTCGTTATCCTTGTATAATGTTTTAATTCCACTTATTCCCTGCTCTGTTCCATTTCATTCTCCTTGTCTAATGTTTCAAGTGCACTCGTTTCTCGATTTCTTCTATTTCCTTCGCATAGTGTTTCAATTCCACTCGTTCCCGTTCCATTCCGTCTTGTTCCGTTTATCTAATGTTACAATTCTACTTCTCCGGGAATATAAATTTAAAATTTCATGTTCTTAACCAAAGGTACTTGGACAGGCTGTCAAGGGAGAGATGTGTCCCTTTTTGGTCAAGGTTTTTTGTCAAAGGGGTCGTCAGGATGATTTTTTTCCCTTCTTGTCCCCTCCGTAAGAGTTTCCAAAACTCCCATCTCAGTGGATATTCACGTCTGAGGAGAACACTACCGACTTGACTTTGTGCTTGTCCCAATCCAACTTAACGTTACGTAGAGTTGCGTTATTTGAAATTGTTTTTCGTTCAGTTACATATGTAACATTCTCTACCAAAATCCAACTTCACCACTACGGTAATAGTAAAGCAATGTCAAATCTACAATTATGCCCGTAATGGTAAGCAATATATTACTTGTTTTTGTTTGCTTTGACGGTAGGTATCTTAATCATTTAAAAATCTGATGTTAATGGAGACTAGGATTTGCCACTTCTCTTAGAAAAGTATAATGTAGTTTCAGGGTATTAACTTTTTAAAAAAATTGTCGCCCTAACTAATTATTTATTTTCCTTTTATTTATAATATAAAAATACATCAATTGTCATAAGTCCGGAACTAAAATTTATTTACACCTGAGGGTCAATTCTCGTTCTGTGATAATGTGAAGTGAAAAAAAAACTTTTCATTTTCGTTTTCATAAGCACTTTTCACTCGAACTTTTCACAAATACATAAATTGCGATTCTCGTATGTATTATGAAAAAAATGTTTCATTTGCACTGTACCCATGAAAATTTTGTGTGTTATCCAAAATTTAAAGCAAATGTCAAAACAGAGAAAAACGTAAACAAAAGTGAATTAAGTTCGTAACATTTATTTTAAATAATTATATAAAAATATCTGGATTAATTGTATTATTGAATATTACTCAAAGAATTCCGGATGAACAAAGGTAAGACAATGATGTTACAAGCATTTCATTGCAGTAAATAATTAAATAATTTATAGGAATTTTTTGAGAATGCTGAGACGCATACTTCGTGCTGACCACAATCCAATTCGAGATGACAACCGACAAGCACCACTTCATGGATTTATATCGGCTTACTTTAAGTGAACTATATTTGGTGCGCGTATGAAGTCTAATATTACTTAAAGAAAAAAAATTTCATAAAGAATATAAATAAACTATAAATAAATATGCCATACTTTAGCCATTTTTCACTGTCCTTTTGGGTCCCACTAAAACTGTTAAGGCTCGCCGCTAATTCGTTACACTTTTCGTCTCTAAATTTGGCACCATCTGCAGTATGGGATTAATAAAAGTGTGATTATGGTTATTAAGCTACTTACTATCGTTTGCAATGTCCACATGCTTTTCTTAATAATTAATTAAATACCCCTTTTGGCTTTCGCTGGCACGCTTTCCTCTTACAATTTTCTCCATGTTTATTTCACTTATAAATAGTCTGTGTAAACAATTTTTTCATATGAAAATATTTTGACAGTTGTTTGCACTGTTACGCAAAACAAGAATCGCCAGTGCTGTGCAATCGTGAAAAAATCTTGTTTCGTTCCACTTTTTTTTTTCATATGAAAACGTTTCGATATTTCTTTACATTTTTTCACAGAACGCGAATCAAAAGTACCATGAAAACGTGAAAAAAACTTTTCATTTCACCGTTTCATAGAACGAGAACTGACCCTCTGGAGTTAAGCGCATGTCAAACGACTTCTGCATCATACATAAAGTTATTTTACTTCTCTTATCTTAAGTTATGAATATGTCGTCAGCTAAAAGTATGACCTTTTATAGGTTTAAAAACTTTTAGAGCGGTATTCGGCTTATTGGTCGAAAAAAAATACATTTAATATTGTTTACATTATGTATTATACAAAATGTATATTGCGCATACGCACCATTGCACCCATATACAAATTTCCTAAAATACAATTTCTAAATTTTCTTTAAAACTAAATTTTCTTTAAAACATTTAAATTTTTTTTTTTAAATAAATTCAGTTATCAAAAAAAATTCAAAAAACTAAAATTCAGAAGTTATTTCAAAAATTCTCAAATTTTTTCCAAATAAGATATAATAAATTGCTTACTAAATACTCTCATAAATATTTTCAAAATTTGACCATGCCTACGTTTTGAATTTTACTTTGAAACGATATATATTTTTAAGCTGAAAATTGTTTTTGAACACTCAGAAAATACTTCTTCTTTTTAAATTGATGTTGCCGTCGCGAATTGGACTGTGTAACCTCTGAAAAACGATTTAAATTCAAGACCATAACCTTTTTTTAAAAATCGCAGTATGAAAATCGTAACCGGTATTTGTTTCTGTTACCATTTTTGCTTACTTAATAAAAAACAAAATACTTTATGTCCTAGTTTTATTAGTGTTTTATAAGTACTTGACTCAAAGTAGTATAAGTACTAGTACTACTACTAACTACGAGGGTTATTGGATAAATATTAAGATAAACTCTTATAACAACATCATCATTCTACAATCAGTAAAATATTCTATACATTTTTCATTTACGTTTAAACTTCTGATTTATATGATTAAAAGAACCTTCAATTATGCAGGTTAATTAGGTAAAAATTAAAGTTTTCTAGAAACAAGTCTTAAACATTTCGTTTTTGTTTCTTTAAACTCTCTTATTTATAATTAAGCTTAGCATATTTTTCAAACTACCCATGCAGCATAGTAGTACTATGTGTTTTTGCTGTTTGCAGCTATTGCTATCGGCACTTATTGTTGTCCTTGGAGTTGCATTTTATTTTGTTGTCGTTGTTTACATTTTGACTTTAAATAACAAAAAGATGCAGTCGAATCAGGTAAAATACTAGTAGTACTTTTTTTTTTGTTATCTTTCAAAGAAACAGAATTTTATGCTAAGCATATTTTTACTCATTGTTGAAATACGTTTTATATTTGAAATCAAGGTACAATTTATTTAAAAGCATAAATTTAATTCAAGAATGAGGGTAAAATTTAATTATGTTGATTGTTTCTTTAAAATTTAGATGCTAAGAAATATTGGCCATTTCACTATTGATCGTCCAAAATATTAATGTGGGTAATCCGATTATTTTGCAGACAGAGCTAGTTAAGGCGACAGTCTGTTGTAAAGACTTCGGAATTCTAGATTTTTTCTTGTATAACTCGATAGTACTTCTCCAAAATAAATCATAATAAATTTTCAGATTCAAATTTCAAAGACTTTCAAAATGATGAAATATCGAATTTAAAAATTTAAGTAACATTGTATGTGATTTTTTTAACTTCAATAGCATTTTGCTTAAATATGCAATAAACAGAAAATATACTTGAAAACGGACCTAGTGTAGGTCGCTTTTCAAGTACATACTATTAGTTCGATCTTGTAGCACCGTGTTATTTATCTTTCAAAAGAAAAGAGATTTCATGCACATTTTTGTCTCATAAATCATAATACACTTTAAAAAAGCGTTGCAGGTCCATATTCTGTATATATGGATACTCCGTAGGTGCAAACATTTTACACAAAAGACCGGTCTGAAACGACCTACCCTATGACCTGTCTCATGACAAGTGAAAACAAAACCGGTCTGAAAGTGCCTACACCGTGACGAGTGAAATATGACTGATCTAAAAGTGCCTTCACTATGATTTGTCACATGGCCGGTGGAAAGAAGAATGGTCTCACGCAGAGAAAAAACATGGTTGCAATATGATCACTGCTACTATATTGTGCTTGCTGCAATCGGGTATGGTTGTCACAACCAAGTTATTCTTTTTCTAACCATCAACATGGTCGCTACGATCATTATTTAGTAAATATTTGACTATTCTATGATTGGCACCTTCTATTTTATATTATGATTGGCTGTAACCATACTGTGGTAACAAAAATTATGACTTTGAAAAAATATGATAATTATGTAACGATAAAATGCTGGCAACAATCAATAAATAAGTATACATCAAATAAAACATGACTTTAATACTTACAGTCATAATATTGTCTTGTTTTCATAAAAGCCATAATTTTATCAGTTTAGTCAGTTTGTTTTTACTATAAAATATCTTAAAAAAAAAACAATCATATATTGTTTACTTAAACTGCACAAATATCAGATGGGTAGAAAATACCTTTCACATGTCATTAAAATATTTCATCAATTGACCCATTAAGATATAGTTTATTTTTTTTTTAGATTTGGAAGATTTTTTTAAAGGGGCTTTTCGAAAATTCGATATACATATAATATTATTTACACTAAACAATTTATTGTCAAAAAGTTTCTATTCAAAGATTTTATATTTTTTAATTCTTTTCAATAAAAACAATTAGATTTTATTTTAAATGTGTTTATTAATTCATTTCTTGTAAAAAGTTCTCAAAATATTAATAAAACAGTTTTTATAATTAATAGTCTGTAGAACCCATGTTTTTTTTTTTTTGTTTTGTACGAAAAAGTTTCTTACACAAAATAATAGATATTTATAAATTTATCTGATAAAAACATTTTTAGATTCTTTTCATTAAACTAAAATTCTCAGATTCTCCAAACTATTTCTTAGAAAGGAAAATTCATTGACTCTGAAGACTTTTCATCATGAAAAATACTTAGATTCTAAGGACTTTTTCTAGTAGAAATATTCTTAGAGTCTAAAGACTTTTCAAAAAACTTTCTAAAAAATCTTCAAAATGTCTAACAAAAAAATTTTTAAGTATTTTTCTTAAAAAAAAAAAAAACATTTCTATAAAATATTCTTAAATTTAATATTCTTAACCCTCGAAGTGGCACATGGTTCTGGCCAGACATATTTAATTCTCATGCTTCAATTTAGCATACTTCTATTTTGAAGTCGACTCATGGTAAAGACGGTACTAAATGGAACGAAACTGAACCCCCTGCATCTCGTTTGCGCCAGCATAATATCATGCGTTTTCGATCTGGAACAAAAACAAGGCTCACCAGTCCAGTTGCTATTTTCAAGCTATTTTTCTCAACCAATATTACGTTCGTCATCATTAGTGAAACAAATCGGCATGGGCGAGAATCAATTAGAAAATGGAATGAAGAACATCCAGAGTCTACCCAAAGAAAATGGATAGATTTGACAAGCTCTGAGCTAGATGCATTCATTGTTATTTTGTTGGCTTCTGGTCTCAGCCATAATAATATGCAAGACTCCAGTATATTGAGGCGTTCTGATTCGCTGCCCATATTCCGTGCGGCTATGTCGCACAAACGATTCATTACTCTGTCCAGATATATTCGTTTCGATAATAGTCGTACGCGGGCATTCCGACAGCAAACAGATAAAGCAGCTCCTATCCGGGACCTTTGGAATTTTCTCAATGAAAATCTGCAAAATTATTATGAACCTTATGAAAATATCACCATCGATGAGCAGTTGTTTCCGTATCGTGGGCGCACAAAGTTCACCCAATATATCCCATCAAAACCTGCAAGGTATGGGATCAAAGTTTGGTGGGCATGCGATGCTAAGACTAAATTTCCATTGAAAGGAAAACAATACACTGGAAAGGAAGGAGACAATCGGGAGATAAATCAAGGTGAAAACGTTCTAATGTATTTGGCAAATTGTTACGCAAACAGCGGCAGAACAATTATTTCTGATAATTTTTTCACCTCATTAAACGGCGCTAAACGACTGGCTGCTATGGGACTGGCATTTGTTGGCACCATTCAAGCAAACAAAAGATGTCTTCCTAAGGAAGTTATGAAGAGCACCAGACGACCAATTCTTTCAAGTGTGTTTGGTTTTCATGAAAATCTTGTTGCACTTTGCAGCTACGTGCCCAAAAAAAATAAGGCAGTCAATTTAATTTCAACCGTGCATTACACGAAATATTTTGAAGGCGTAGCCATGAAACCGGAAGCAATTTTATTTTATAATTCAACTAAAGCCGGAGTCGATACGATGGATCAAATGCTAACTCATTACACAACAAAACGGTCAAACAGACGCTGGACATACGCGTTTTTCTGCAACATGATTGATGTGATGGCATTGGCAAGTTACATTATATGTAAGCTAAATGATGAAAATACAAGAAAAGAAAGAAGACGCATATTTTTATATAAACTTGCAAAGCAATTAGTACTGGCCAACGTTGAAAATCGCATCAATAATCCGCACATTGTGGCTCAACCAACAACTCGTATAGCATTTGAAGCGTACTTTGGGAGACCTCACAATATAGCAAACCGTAATGTGGCTTCACGCAGTGGTCCAGACACACTAGCTGCCAAAAAAGATTGCAGAATTTGCCTGCAGCAAGGTGACAAAATACGCCGTAAGACACGCTTTTTTTACTGCAAATGCAACAATCCTGTTTGTCAGCAACATTCAAAAGTAGATTATTTATGTTTTTGTTGCCTTCCGCAAAATTCTGAATAAAAAAAATCAATGTATTCTTCATAATAATTTTCTATTTTGTCATAAACATTTATTACTTTACCCATAATAAAGAGAAATATATATAGAACAAAAAAATTGTTGCCCTTTTCATTCCAAAGAATTTTGCAGGTCTATTTTTTCTTCCTCAGGTAGCTAATAACATAGTAAAAAGAAATAGAAACACAAAATATAACAAATATTTTCCTATCTTAGTAAAAAATTTAACGGCAAACAGCCCTTATTTACATACAAATGCATGTAAATGTATAGGGGTCTGGCCAGACACCATGTGCCAGAACTAAGGGCTCAAAATATTTGCCTGACGAAGGGTTAAATATTCTTAAATTTTAAGAGTTTTTTAATAGTTTCTAAGAACTTTTCCTATAATAAATTTTCTTAAATTATGGATCACATAATGATAATCCAGGAATCATTATATAGTTATGAGGGACCATAATAGAATAAAATTTTGAGAATACTATGATTACGTTCGATCATATTATGATAAATTCAATATAATATGTTTATTTAAGACCATAATATTGTAATTTTTGAATCATAATATAACTAGGGACCATTTATGATAAAAATATGGTTATTTTATTATCATAATATGATAACCATATTATAGTGATACTATGGTTGACGCAACCATAAACCCAAAAATATATGATGGTCTTCGAATATGATTGCAGCAACCATGTTTTTTCTTTGCGTGCTGAGAAAACCTACTACGTCGCTGCTAAAACAGAGCAGATTCAGCACATATTAGTAAAGAGGGTCAAATAACATATCCCAGCAAAAAAAAGTAGCAAAAGAAGAGAAAAAGAAGCAGTGATTTTGATTCCAGTATTGTGAAAATTTGGATCGGAACCAATGATTTTTACATGGGGGTGTCATAGGGTGGAAGTTTTCTTTTATGATTCCTTTTCATTGCATCTAAAGCCCTTCTTATGGTTTGGTGAAAAATGATATCTTTTGATGTTCCCAAATAAACTATGAATTTTTAAATTAAATTTTAACATAACATCAGTAATCGGGCCTTAGCCACATTTTCACCATGTCCCGGTTGCTTCTACCTGGGAATTTAGCTGACACATTTGTTGTTGCTGTTGTGACTTTGACTGTTGGATACTTATTTGTTAAATTACTTTGTTCAAAATTCTTGCAAATTTTACTATAATAAATTTTTTACATTTTCTATTGATAACTACTATTTAAAGACCTTAAAATCTGTTAAGTTTTGTGAGTTAAAAATTTTTTCAAAATAACTAAAGTTTAGTACTTAACCATGTTTAACCGTCATAGATTTGAAGTGTTAATTTTATTCAAAACCACATTTTTGAAGTTGTGAAAAAAAACTACTTTGGAAGAGGAAAATCAGCACTAAGTAGTGATTTTGATTCCGATGTTGTGAAAATTTGGATCGCAACCAATGATTTTTACATGGGGATGTGATAGGGTGGAAGTTTTCTTTTACGATCCTTTTTCATTGCATTTAAAGCCCTTCTTATGGTTTAGTGAAAAATAAGATCTTTTGATGTTCTCAAATATATTTGGAATTTGTAATTTAGATTTTAATAGGACATCAATAATAGGGAATTAGCCTCATTTTCAAAATCTACCATTAGCTTCTACCTGGAAATTTAACTGACACATTTGTTGTTGTTTCCCACATAAAGTTTGAGTTTTACTGATGGTTAAATTATAACGGGAAATTCAGTAATCGGGTCTTATTAATTAAATTACCTTATTCTAAATAATTTTTTTTACTTATTGTAGCAATAATAACTACGGTTTTAAGAATTTAAAATCTAGTAAATTGTAAGTAAAATATTGAAACAAGTCACTTTTACTTAAATCATAGTTATATATGTAAACTTTATATAGAAATATCTATGATTAATGTTTAACTTTGGTGGTTTTTGGTTACACGTCATAGATTCCAAAAGTGTTATAGACTTCAAAAGTGTTTCATTAAAAATCATATTTTTAGAAGTTGTGAAAAAGAACTGCATTAGAAAAGCAAAATCAGAACTAAATGATATTTTAATTTTAATTTCCTAAGAATCATTTCCATTTATTATTCTGGGTTGTACTTTGACTTGTGTTTGGTTCGACTTAAAATTATATTCAAAATCAAATTCATATTTTTTTTTGACATATTTATTATAATTGGAATTTCATTTAATTAAAATTTTTTTATTTAGATTGCTTTATTTAATAGTAGATACATAAAACTAAATGTGTAACTAAAATGTGTTTTCAATTAATTTAAAATAATTTTGCAAATTATCGTTCAAATTAACGTTCAAACACTGAAGATTTTAGTATTGTATTGAATGAAGATAATGAAAAAATTTTTTTATTCAGTATTTCAACTAAAACTTTGTTGAAAGTTAGTCAAATCGATTTGAAACAAATGTGAGAGATTTTTAACTGACGTATTATTTTATATATTCTTAAAAAACTTCATACATATTAAGTAAAATCAAAAGAAGCAAAAAGTCATTTCATTGAACTTTCACTGAACTCTTTACTTAATAAAAAAAATATGCAAAATAAAACTGCATTGTTGATTTTACTAGAAGAAGGACCTTGGTTTTATTTCTTTATTGAATTAACAAAAATAAAAAAAAATAGTAGAGGAAATGCAAAATTTTTTTCATAAGTTTCTATTGTTCATTCCAATTTTTATTTCTTTTTTATGCCATCTTGTTTCTGCTCAGTATGTATGTAAATCAGTTATTCAGTGAGTTTGTGCTGGCTGCTTTACAACCATAAGCCTTAAAGGATTTCAAGTGCCACGTCAATGACGATTTTGTTGTCATGATTTGCATGACGGAAGCCCATTAGTTGACACTTTCGTGCATAATAATTTCTTCACGTGCTGAAGTTTTGTTTTCCTTCACTATTTTCTGTTGGTTCTTCTTGTCAAACGAGCTTTATTTTCGTTTTTTTTTTCCTTAACTTTAAAGTTGATTTTTATTTGATGGAAAGATTTTCTTTAAATGTTATAACCACTAAAGTAATGACCTTAAATGAAATGCATTTCAATTAGTATTTCAAATATGTGTGTATATAATTAAATTAAGAGAAAAGCCAGAATGAAGGTGTATAATTAAAAACGTATTATACATACAATATAACATATATAAATTTCCTATGGATCACTAATTGGGGTTGTGCTGTAGTTAGTAGAGCAATTTGTTTAAAATCTTTAAATGCTTGTTTTTTTTATTACCTTTAATCATACTGACTACGACTACGATAATTACGTACACAATGCGTTTAAAAATTGCAGTTGTAATCATTTTTGTAATCCGACATAATTTCCTTAGAATTATGATAATTTTGTTGCGGTTATTGTTTATACTGATTTTGTAATGTCTCGTCATTTATTTATATCATGTTACAAATCATTATATCCAATTACGCGTTGTGTTACTGGATGTAATGTGATTGGATGTAATGAAGTGAAATTGTAGCAATTGGGACCAATTGAGAACTTTAAATATTATTCAAAACTTGAAAGCGTAGAATGTATCTAATAACTTATGATAAATATTTTATGTTCGTTTGGTATTTTTGCCAAATTTGTAGCCAATGGAATTCTGGTGACTACAACTATCTACACATAAAAAACTAAAATCGAGTTTCAATTAACATATTTGTAAATACAATTTAAAATTTAATTGAATTTAGACCAGCAAAAGAATTTGTTATATTAATTAATTTTTTTGTTAAAATTAATTGAAATTTTCCAATTATTTTTTTAATCATATCAATTAAATTTCTAATCAACAAACTGTTAAATAATCAAATTTTTCTTTTTTCTAAAATGATTTTTTTTGCTAAAAATTAAAAATATTCTAGAAAAAAGAATGTAAATTTTTTAAAAATGTATTTTTTAAATTTTAAAATAGACCTTTCAAAACATGATTCCCTGATTTAATTTTTAAATCTCATTAAATTTTTAACGAATCGATTTGCAAAATTCTGTTCATTGTTTGAATAATTTTCTCATAATTTAAATTGATTAAATTTTAACAAATCAAATAACCAAAAATCGTTCCCGAACAGAATCACAAAACAAATTATTGAATCAAGTCAAAATTGAATCATTGATATAATTCAATTTACACAAAAACTACATAGATAATGTTGCTTTTGTAAATTTAAAGAATGAGTGGGGTTCTCTTAAAAAAATTGAGTTATGATGCTTTTATTAATACGCGTAATATTAAAATATTTTTAATAAACCTTTTTTGTTTTGTTTTTGTTTAGGGATTTGAGATGCAATTTTGCAATTTAAATAACTGTAATAAAAGTTAAGATATAATTAAATTAAAATAATATGGCTTTTATATTTTGTCAATAGTGTTTTTTTTAAACTAATAGAATATTTTTTATACCAAGTTCATTATCAATTAAAATTTTAATTGATATGATTAAACTTTTATTTGAAAATTACCAAAAATCAAAAAAAAAAAAAAAAGAATTTGAATTGATATATTTTTGCCAGTTGTTTACTTTAATATATTATTCCACATAAATATTAATGAAATGTCGATACTCCTGAATAATCGATATTTCTTAATAATTTATACATTCATACAATAACAAAATTGAATTTTTACATTAAAAACTAGAGTTTCATCTTCTTATTGTTTTTTTTTTTATGACAAAAATACGCTTATCTCTGGATGTATTGACTTTGTACCAGGGACTGAAACCGAACCTGAACCCGCTGAACCAAAAATTTTGGAAAGTTTACGAAAGTTTGATCTATGAATGATGTATACTTGAAAATCGTTCGTTGCACAGAAAAAGTTTGAAGGCAAAAAAGTAGTAGATTTTATTTTCTATCGATATAAAAGTGTGAAAGTGTTGTAATAATGAATTTAAATTAATTTAAAATAAAAACTACTTACGGCTTGTTCTCTGATTTTATATACATATTACAAATTTCAACAATATGTTTAACTAAAACATAACATTTCTATTGGGACATATATGTTGGATGGTATTTCATGTGGCTGAGGTGTCATCATTATTATCACTAACTATCATCATTATTGTGCATTGTTATGCATTTATTCACCCTTTGATGTTTTCACGCGTGTATTCGTTTACGTTATCATCAGTCAGGTAGTCCGACAGTCAGTTCAGAGTATTATTTTCACCCTTATGTATGCTCTTTTCTACAATAAATACCCAGCAAAAAAAAAGGTAGCCATTCTGTGACTATAACTTCTTTCATTGCTTCCTAAACATCAGTTGACATTCTTTTATGATTTTTTGGTGTTTTTCTAAGGCACTTCCAAAAGAATTCATGTGTTCATATTTCAAATGCAGTGATCAGGATATAAACCCGATGCATATCTTTAAAAATCACTCCTCATTACTTCTAAAGCATAAGTTATAGTATATCGTATATTTTTTGAATCTAAAGCATTTAAAGCAAATTGAAAAAATAGTTCTGATGAAATTTTTTAATTTTTTTATTAAATCATGAATCTAAAGCATCTAAAGCAAATTGAAAAAATAGTTCTGATGAAATTTTTTAATTTTTTTTTTATTAAATCATTTTTTATATCTAAGTTTAAAATTTCATAAGGGTTAGAATTTATGCAGTTTTGCAATTTTATAAAAGTTTTGAAAAATCAAGAAAAACAGATTTTTTAACCTTAAATTGAAACTAGCTGGCCTGTCATTTGGATTTTTTCAGCCTTAAATATTTATGACGACGCAATCTGTACATTTTTGCATTATGTTTATTACTTAACAATACACCATTTCCAGTTTTAATTCAGAATTTATCAAAATAATTTCAAAATTGTGTAAAAATTATTTCAAATTGCCCAAAAATGTTTACAAATTGTGCAAAAATTATTTAAAATTGTTCAAAAATATTTGAAAATTGTCTAAAAATGTTTCCAAATTGTACAACCAGTTTTTAAATTATCCAAAAATATTTTAAAATGTGTCTAAAAATTCATTAAAATTTTTGAAAAATGTTTCAAAAATGCTTTTTCACTAATGCAGAATTATTTATATGTTTTAATAAAGAGTATTTGTATATCAATGCAAAAATTTCGCTTCTTTAAACTTATTTTTTCTGCATTCTTATAAATTAAATTTTCATCAAAGCTTAAATACTACAAAGTATATGAACATTTTCCACTCATGCATCAGAATATCTAATCATTGTATTATCATTGCTTCCTTAGAGTAAAGTATGAGTAATACTAGTAGCTTCATTGAATACTTCCATCCTATGACACGCTAATGTTAAATTCATCGATGAAACCATTAGAAAAGAAGTGATGCCTTTGCCATAGTAGTGATGCTTTTATTGCTTCTTTGGCAGCTTCATTTTTGCTGGGTACAGTCTGTGTGTATTTAGATTTTACACTTTTTCCGTTTAACATCAACTGGGGAATACTATTTACATTTATTTCGTTGTCGGTGCTGTTGTTACATTTATTTTTTTATATATAGAACGGAAGTCATGTACAATGTGTAAAATTATTATTGTCTGTTGTTACTATAACATGACATATTAATATGAGTTTATCTTGTATATCAAAAGGTTAATTGTGAAAGTTTTCCTTTTACTGTTAAATGATATTTGATTGCAAGAAATTCTTAAATGTACATTAGAGCGTCTCACAAAAAAAATGTTGCAACTCTTGAAGCGGAATATTAAAGTTTGTGGTCTAAAAAAGTTTCGAAATTTGTTTTGGATTTTTTGAACATGGGTATGGGGTCGCGGATATAAATTTTTTGAAAAAAATGAGATTATGAAGAAAAAATTTTTATAATTCTTTTTTTCTGGTGCGTTTTGTTCATACAACTAAACAAATCTATTCTTAATGATGCGATCCCACGAAAAAAAATTATTTGTGTGAAAAATTATTACATTAAGGTACACTTTGATAGCCTTAAAAGTACAAAATTATTCTTTTATACATTTAAAACCTCAATAACTTTAAAAGTTTTCAACATTTTTTCAAGATGTTTAATGCGTTAGGAAGGTCTTTAAATTACCTTTCATACATAGTACATAGATTTATTTTCACTTGCTGGAAAAATATAAGAAAAAAATTAAAGTTTGAGAAAATTTTTTTTATTTTTCAAATTTTTTAAAAATTAAAAGAATTTCATTAAGTTTCCTTCTTGGTTAAGTAAAAAAAAAAAAATTTAAAATACATTGTTTAAATAAAAATTTTAAAAATTTAATTCATCAATATATTTGCATTCCCATACAAAATCAAAAGATATTAAATAAACAAAATCAACATATTTAATGAACAAATTGAAATTAAAAACTAAATATGTATCTACAATTACAATACATAAATATTAAATGTGGAACATAAGTCATCTGAGGAGTGTGACATTTCCGATTCACTAACCGAAAAATTTTCTATCTCCATTTTTGATAGATTTTTTTAAATGTTGATAACTTGTTCTTTTAACGTATCCAATATTGAAAATAAGATTGGATTGGTCTAAAAATCATGTGTTTTTTTAATACAACTTTGATATCTTGAATTTTTGCAATTTTTAATTTTAATAATTATATTCTGTTTTTGAATAGATTTAATGTTTGGGTTTTCCCAAATTTGTTTTATTGCATCTGCCACAGATGCAGCTCTTTTTTTAAAAGCTTTGTTTTTTATCCAAAGTAAATAGCCTTCTAAGCACTATATTTTTTGAAAGTAACTCATGATCCGGAATTTTTTCAGTACTTTAACAAGCAGCCGAAACTGTTTGCGGTACTGCTTTTTTAACATCTGAACAAATTTATTGAGGACAATTATTGCTTAAACTTCGAAAACAGTTTTATATGCATTCACTTACTCATGCTTTATTTTCTTTCTACAGTATATCAATTGTAAATTAAATTTTAAATATTTTTGCCAATTACCTACTTTTGAAAAAGTCCGACTTCAAGTATCGTAAAATTCAAATAGTGTGAAATTAAAAATAAAAAATATTTTTTCTTTATTTTTGTATATTTCTACACTTTTGTCAATTACCTACTTTTAAAAAAGGTCCGACTTCAAGTATTTTAAAATAATTTTTTTTTATTTTTTATTTTTTTGAAATGTAGAAAAAAATAATTTTGTACTTTTAAGGCTATTAAGTGGTCCTTAATGTAATAATTTTTTAGACAAATAATTTTTTTCGTGGGATCGCATCATTAAGAAGAGATTTGTTTAGTTGTATAAACAAAACGCACCAGAAAAAAATAATTATAAAAAATTTTTCTCTATAACCCATACCCATCTTCAAAAAATCAAAAAAAAAATTCGAAATTCTTTTAGATCACAAACTTTAATATTCCGCTTCAAGAGTTGCAAACATCGCTAAAAGCGCCTTTCGTGAAACGCCCTACTGTATATATATGTATATATCACTTTAAAATTGTTTTAGTAAATTAATTTATTTCAAATTTTAAACGATTTTAAACAAAATGTTTGACCAAAAAAAAAATATAAAATAATGTAATACAAAAAGTTATTGAATTTCTTGAGATTTGAAATTTGAATTATAATTTCACCTTTGAGTTATCAATGCGTATGTGTAAAAAATTTTCAGATCCAACCATACGTATTATTTTCGTGATATAAAAAATAAACAAACAAGTTAAAAAACAAAAATACACACACCTTGCAGCTGAACGACGAAAGCAAAACTTCACTTGTGTTTTTTCCAAAAAAGAAAGCGGTCGACAACGCGGCAAACAAAACATTAGTGAAATAAAAGAGTGAAGAAGAAAACAACAACAACGCAAAGGAGTGAACTAGCTAAAATAAACTTAATCCTATAAACGAAAATAATTAAGAGAAGCTAACACTTAAAATCTAAGTTAAAACTTAAAGTCTAAATTAAAACTTAAATTCTATATATACAATTTACAAGTTAGTGAATTTTTAAAAACTTGCAGTTTGAAATTTATAACCCAACCCCCTGAAGAACTTAAATATACTCATATATTTTTTATAACGTTTTCCGAAAGTAAACTTTTTATTATTTATTTATTATATATGTATATATAATATATATAAGGAAATAAATAATAATAAAAATACCCGCTAAAGAACCAGAAAGTTTTATATGTATATAAAAAACAGTTTTAAAATAATAATAAAAAAAAATTACAACACTTAAAATAAAAACTTTATAAAATACAGTACACTAAAAACAGTTATAGTGACAATCAAACAGTTAAGAAAGTTTAACAAAACAATAATTTGTTTTTTGGTAATTATAAAAAAAAAAAAAAAACAGTGCACAAAATTAAATACCAAAACATAAATTTTTTATTATCTTTATAAACAAAATAGGCATGTTTTCTTTGTACACTTAAGCTAGCAAGTTATTTAATTTATATGGAGAATTAAGCGAGTACTAAGTGACTAGTTTAATTCTCCATACAAAACATGGGTCATATAAACACACAAGTAAAAATTTGAAAACCCACCCCTAAAACATTTTTAAAAACAGAGAAAGAGAAAAAGCTGAATAAAACAAAAACAGAAAGTTAAACATACACTTAAGACAGTTGACAAGCTAAAAAATTAAAAGCAAGTAATAAAGGTTCAAATTAAAACTAAAAACACAGTACAAGTTAAAGTGCTAGAATTAAAGATTGATAATGTTTTACATAAAAACCTAAAAGAAAAACAAAAAACACAAAAACACATTTATTTGTTTTACCCCATTATTTAATTAAAAATTAATTTATTTTAAATAATTAAGATTTTTTAAATTAAATAGAATAATATTGTACCTAGTAAAAATTATTAACAGTGCAAGAAAAAGAGTTTTTTTTTAATAAACAAGAACAAAATAAGTATACACATAATTTTTTACTAAAATACCCAAAGTAGTTTTTTTTTAATAAAAATACTTAACAAGAGTGCATTAACAACAATAACAAACCAAGTTAAATAAAAAGCGGGAAGAATACATCAACGGGAATCAACAAGTAGAGACAACACACACGCACCCATACATATACAAGATAATAAGTACCCTACAACCTGGCAAAGTCGGTGATTGAATTGTTTACAACTTACTAAAAATGTCCAAACCCATAATTTCATAAAATTTTACACATTTTATATGGCGGTCACTACAAAATTGATTAAAAAACTTGTTATTAACCATCCACCCACCCTTTTCATAGTTAGAATTCAGATTTTTTAATATTGTGCCTGATCAACTGATATTGCCATTCACTTTGTGTAGTGCATATTAGTTAGTGTAAAACACACACAGTAGGAAATTTTGTCGCCTGAAAAACTTTTTTCGGGACTTTGCCAACGTTGGTTGATAAATCTTATTTTTACATATAAAGATAATTTTTAACCCTTATCGGGACCGCAAACCCAGATTTAACCATTTTTTACCGCAACCCTGTGCATTACCCATTTTAAGCCCTATTTTGCACCAGACTTTCGTAACACTTTTGTTAAGCAAATTTTTTAAACCAGATACACACATTTAACCCTATTATTACCGCACATTTGTTTAACCCTTTTTTTGTATCACAAACCCTTATTCAACCCGTTTTTCATCCGGTTTACCCGCAATTAATTACTTTCACCCACGATTTTACTCTTTTTGGTCGAAAAGTAATTGCATTTTGGTACGAAAATGTCCGATAATTTATTGTTCTGCATTAAGCAGGATTTATCCGCTCGGAAATTTATAAGTCAAGTTGAAGCGGAACCCATTCAGTATTTTGCTACTACTGTGAATACCCACCCAGACAACACAGATAACCCAGACATTCTGAATAGATTTTCTAAATGGACTAAAGCTCTTCGAGTCATGTCCTATGTCTATCGATTTTGTGATCGTGTCTCATTTACCCGACGAAACACAGTTCGTCATGAAAAGGTTATGAAAGGATTCACGTTTTATTGAATCACCCGAGTATTACCCTTGAGTCACAGGAAATAATGACTACAAGAAATAAACTGATAATCATATGTCAGACTCAATACTTTAAAGAGTAGTATAATTGTTTAATGAATAAACCAAGAAAGAGTAACCTACTCACCCTTTTTAGACTCAAAGGTATGATACGTGTGAAAGGTTGATGAGCGAGGTCGAGTTGTTTATCTTATGATGAACTACATCCAATTTTATTACTCTACTCAAGTTGTTTTGCCAAATTACTCACCCTACACGTTCATTTGGTAACCCTATATGGAGGAAATCAAGTTATGCTGAGGCTAATACGGTCAGGATACTGGATTCCGAAACTTCAGAATCTTATAAGTTTTGTTATTAATAAATGCGCAACCTGTACCCGATATGAAAATCGCCACGCAACTCAATTAATGGCGGCATTACCTCCAGAACGAACCCAGTTGACCCGACACTTTTATAATGTTGGAATTGATTTTGCTTTACTGCTTAATATCAAAATTTATTCTGGTCGCTCGTGTAGAATAACCAAGGGGTACGTATGCGTTTTTGTGTGCTTTGCAACAAAAGCCATTCATCTAGAACCAACATCGGACCTGTCGACCCCATCTTTTATGGCAGCTTTCGCTCGATTTTTTTCGAGGCGGGGATGACCTGCCGCTATTTACTCGGACAGCGGAACAAACTTCGTCTGAGCTAACCAGTTATTGAAGAAAGAGCGGCAGGAATTCATGAGGAATTTAAAAGGATCTGTGATTTCAACGAACAGTTTTCAGAACTTAACGTGGCACTTCAATCCACCGGGAGCTCCACATATGGGAGGATTGTGGTAAGCTGGAGTTAAGAGCTTCAAAGCTCACCTCAAGAAAATGAATACACTTCGATATACATTTGAAAAGCTAACTACCCTTCTTGCTCGAATCGAAGGATGTTTAAACTCAAGACCCCGCCCGTCAACCGAAAATCCTCAGGATCTTAACCCTTTAACCCCAAGTCATTTTTTAAATGGTTCACCCCTATTAACCCAAGTTGAACCAGACTTAAGTGATGAAAACATCGCTCTCGCAAATAAATGGCAAAAGCTCAGGATTCAACATCAATATTTCTGCAGAAGATGGAAAGATGAATACCTGAAAGAGCTCCACAAGAGATACAAGTGGAAAAACCCTCAACGGCAAATTGGAATTGATGGCATGCTAGTTTTTAAACAAGATAACCTACTCCCTAACGAATGGTCACTCGAACGTGTGATTAAAGTTTGCCCGGGGTCCGATGGTCGTACTAGAGTCGTAGATCTGCGGACTCCAACCGGAACACTAACTCGACCTATAGCGAAAGTTATAGTTTTACCCACGGATTGAATTTAATCATTTTGTCTTAAAACTAACACTCACTTGTATATTAACCATAACACTAACTTGTACTTTAACCCATAACACTGATTTATACTCACCCGGAACACTTATTTATACTCAACCAACACACTCACTTAACCCATGTCAATATGTAAACTATATCACCAGCAATTATCTTTGCCGTTGATACTTTTAATAGACGAATGGTTGTCAATTTACGGCATTGCGAAATATTTTACATATTTTACTTTCACCTACCCATATCCTCACCTTTCAGGCACTAATATTCATAATATTGATTTCCTTTAACAGAAAAATGGCTCCTAATAACAAGCATAGAGGTCGTCGGAGAAACCAGAATGCTAACGAGCGCAGCCGCCAAAGTTCTAGCCGCAAACCCGAACAACAGCAGGTACTTTGGATGTGGTATTTGCCAAGCAGATCACCGTCTAACTCATTGCAAAAAGTTCATTCAAATGAACTTGGCGCACCCGCACCAATATTTTTGAATGCCAGAAGCACCGTTTCTGCCTTACCGTCATCCAGGACAAAAATCTTCGTACCGACCGCCGTTGTCCATATAAACCCTAACGAAAGGAAACGCTTGCCTAGAGTACTGCTGAATCCAAGTCTGACAACATCTCACATTGCTGCATCGTTTGTGCGTGAAGCAGACTTGGCAACCTTCAGATGTACGTCCGGGTTGTCGTTGCGCCCAATATTTCGTCAGCGGTTCGGTACGAGGTTTGTATGGTGGTGGTTAAGGATTTACCCAAGACATCCTACGCTGGGTCAATAGATGAGTCAATCAAGGATAAATTCTCCCGCATTTCTCTGGCCGACACGGAATTTTATTTCAACGCTCCGGTTGCTATTGAGATTGGTGGTGATTTTTACACCACAATCTTTAAATCGAATGTGATTCACATCGATGGAGGATACTAATGGCCCAAGATTCCACTGTTGGGTGGTTAGTCATGGGCTCCATTTCTAACTAATCTAACCCTCTTATACACAAGTATTTATGACCCTTCATTACCGTACTCATATTTTACTTTTACATTTTGAACACCTAAAAATAATTGTCTGTTTGTTCACAGGTTTACCTGGCCCGGGAGAATGTTCGCCTTGGTGAACAAGGGACAAGGTCCAACCCTGACCTTCCAATAACGCCTGACACAACTACAACCTAAAACCGCCATGCAGCTGAACGACGAAAGCAAAACTTCACAAACCATTAGTGAAATAAAAGAGTGAAGAAGAAAACAACAACGCAAGAGTTAAATAGCTAAAATAAACTTAATCCTATAAATGAAAATAATTAAGAGAAGCTAACACTTAAAATCTAAGTTAAAACTTAAAGTCTAAATTAAAACTTAAATTCTATATTATATATTAATACAATTTACAAGTTAGCGAATTTTTAAAAACTTGTAGTTCGGAATTTATAACCCAACCCCCCGAAGAATTTAAATATACTCATATATTTTTTTAACGTTTTCCGAAAGTAAACTTTTTATTATTTGAAAATATTAAAGACGGTACAGTACTCCTAACTAACCCTCTAACCCGTATCTTCACCATTAATCACGTTTTTTTATTTGGACTTACCTATAATCTATAAACAAAGCAAAAATATTGTATTTGGGAATTTAAAATAGGAAAAAGAAACTTAAAAACTTATCATCGGTCAGTAATTGCGTACAGTAGAAGCAACTATTTAAATTAGTACAATATATCAAATTTATTAAAGAATTATCGATATTTAAAAGTAATAACTATATGGTTACTCTTATCAAATATACCATTAAATGTGGGTTTCAATGGAGCCAACCGAATTGTGGATTGTGTTGATTATAGACGCCACTAAAGATTGGTATTGGTAAACGAATTTTAAACTAGATTTATTTTCCTAGCAAATTAATAAAATTCAAAATTAGCCATCAACATTTATAAGAGTTTGTGGTATAGTGGGTAGAGAGATAGCCTAGTACTCCGAATATCCGAGTTTAAAAATTTATTTTTTTTAATTAAAATTAAATATTGAAATATTAAAATAGCAAATAAAGCAAAGAAAATTATAAGTAGTAGTGGTGCAATAAGAATCTGAATAAAAAATAAAATTTTTCTTTAAATAAAATTTTGTGGAACGTAGTCATATTTATGTGGATTATAAATATTAAATAAGACAACTGAATATTAGCTTTCACGACTAAAAATATAATTTAATATGAAAATAGTTGTTGTAACCGCTATAACTCCATTGAAAAAATATTTGGTATCCGCAATTGATACTGTTTTCTGAGTGTAAAAACTTTGTAATGAAAATTTTAAATGAATAATAAATAATTTTGTTGATAATAAAAAATAATGTCAAATACTTTTTAATCAAAGAAACAATAACAAATTTTATAAACATATACAAGTTTCCATTTGTAAATGCAAATATAAAGAAATGCAAATTAAGTAAAACATTACAATTATTACAACAAAATTTAAACACATTGGGCCGTATGCAAAAAAAAAATAACAAAGTTTGGTTAACCATTGTTAAGCAAAATTGCTTAAAGTTGTATCCAAAAACGATTGTTAACTTAACATACCTTTGGTAAACGTTTGGTAACTTTAAATATTTTAAAGTAGAAAGCAACGTACTTTAAACGTATGTTAGTGACATTGTAAATTAAAATTTTGTGAAAATGTTTAATAAAAATAATAAATTGTAAAATGAATACTTAAAGAAGAATTTTTTAAATTAATTGTGATTGTTGAAGAATTAGTGTTAATTCTGTATTGTTTTTATAACTATATACTATTATCGAAATCGGAAATTATTATCGGTCAAGAATTTAGAAGCCGAGGACTGATGGGCTCTCTCTCTCTCTGATTGCCAATTAAAAAAATAAAAATAAAAATATCAATTAACAAACAGCAAAAAAATTATAGAGCTGATTAAAACAATCACAAAACAATGTTAATGTAAAAAAATGTTGTAGTGATGGACTTACAATCAAAACAAATCAATACAGCTCGTTATTCGAATACTTAAAGCATTTCTAACATAAAAAATATGGTTAGTTCTTTTCAATTTCCTAAATTTAGTTCATTTTGTGTTTTTATTTTATTGAATAAGTAAATCGAAGAAGATTGCGTTAAAAACATATTATTTTATGTTAAAATAATAAGAACCTTTTTATAGATTTGATTACCCGGCTGAAAATGACAACTGAATATGATGGCATTGCCAGAACCAAACTATAAAATTCATTAGAACTTTTATTTTTAAAGTGGGATTTTTGCATACGAATTTTTAAGAAACGTTTGTTAGCCTTAATGTGTTTGTTAACTAATGTAAAAGTTAAAGCAAAAGTAATTAATTTTTTTGCATACGGCCCATTATATATAGAACTAAACTTTTTTTTGGTTAAACTAAAAATAAAGACAAGGCAAAGGTAAATAAAATCAAAACTTTAATTTTTAAGGTAAACAACGCATTACCCAGCAAAAATAAAAGGTGGCACTGATTATTTTAGTATCACTTTTTTTATTGTTTCCTAAGTTTCAGTTAGTGTTCTTTCACTACTTTTTTCGAAGGTATTCTGAGGAACTTTCAAAAGAATTCGTGTTGGCATCTGAAATAAAGTATTGATTTGGATATAAACC
Source organism: Eustalomyia histrio (assembly GCA_949748255.1). Lineage (NCBI taxonomy): Eukaryota > Metazoa > Arthropoda > Insecta > Diptera > Anthomyiidae > Eustalomyia > Eustalomyia histrio. The sequence goes on along the minus strand of OX456523.1, from coordinate 76,450,758 downwards.
CAACGTTTATCTTAATAATCACTGATATCCTAACTTTTCAAGCAGAAATTATTCCCCATTTTCGGTGTCTTAAGTTATTCCAGTTTTCTTCAAAATTAATGAAAAAAATAATTTTAAAGAACTGTTATTACAATTTTCTTAAAAATTAATGGAAATATAGTTTTAAAGAACATTTTTTTAAATACATTTTAATGAATACAAATTTATGTTCTTGCAATTACTTTGGAACAAATACGAAGAGAATGTTCTCCAAAAATTAGCAAATGGAATTACACCATTTTCAACCTCTGAATTTAATATCGGGTCGAAAATTAAAAAAATATGGGTCCGTTGATTTTGTCTCCTTTATTACATATACAAATTTCAGTTTTTACTTGGGAAAGTTTCCTTGTAAGTTCTTTTTTACCTTGAACCAATACTAAAAGGATACCCCTACTAATGATTCCTGCGTGGAGTTTATTTCATATACGTATAGTTCGACTAAAGAACGAATTTTCCCTGTAATACGTTGTGCGATCCACTGGCCAATCGACAACAAGTAGATGTGCTCTTTCAGATAAACGAGTATTTTGGGACCTAGGAATGAGTTCACATATCTCCTTAGAACACCTCGCATGTAAATATCGAGTGCAACACAACTTACGTTCCGACGAAGCTTCAATGATATGATTTTCCCCGAATAATATGATTTTTCCAGCGGACATTACATTGAACTGTCATGCGCAGAACATCAAGAGCATCAGACTGCTCAACATCGACACCACCATGAGTACAGATGGCATTGGTGACACCACGATCCTTGTGTAGGTCAACAAATAACGTGCATTAAACTCGACCCTATTTACACGACCGAGATTGTCGAAAGGTCCATATTGAGTGTGTCATTCATACTGTTCCTCATGCTCCTAACCTCCAAAGGACTTGGCGTATAATCAAAGTAATATGAATGACAGATGTAACTGTCATCTGCGAAAGAATAGATAGGGTTAGAAGTTTGACCCAAATGGTCATTTATAAAGATAAGAAAAAGAGTGAACGAACGCTACCTTGCAGTACTCCTGAATTCAGCTGAAACTCGTCGGATAAGACCCCATCCACAGACTACACAGACAGGAAACAGCTGATTAAATCAAAATGCTAGAGCGCAGAAAAAACTTAATTTAAAATAAAACACAAAAATTTATACAAAGGAATACCTAAACATTGCATTTTTATTGCGTCCTTAGAGTAGTGTAATTAATGGTGTGCAACTATATGTGACACATTAATGTTATCCTATGACACATCAATGTTAAATTCATCGATAAAACCATAAAAAAAAAAAAAGAGATGCCTTTGACACAGTAGTTATGTTTTTATCGCAGCACTATTTTTGCTGGGTACATATATAAATATATATATGAATCTGTGTATGTCGGTAGTTATATGTATATGCATACTAACCTAACAAAATGTAACATGTGAATAATAGAGTTTTGTGCGGTTTTTTAAGCAACACTTCTCTAACATAACCACAATGTCTAAAAAGAAAAACAAAAAAAAAATAAATAAATAAATTATGGTTAAAGCTGAAAAGTTCCAACTAGTGTTCAATATTTGAACATTTTGACAGAATTTTAAAGGGATTTTTAAGTAGTTGCAATTTACCTGTTTAATACTTTATGGTGTCCCTTAAATTACAAGTCGTCGATTTATATTTCCCACATCTAGAAAAAATATTCGAATTGTTCAATCGCAGTAACCGAAATTTGCTGTTGTGTCTATCGAATTGATATTGAGGGAACCTTAATTCTTTTGTACTAACCGGAAAAATTCTGTTACCATTCAGTTGTAATATTTTTTCTTTGTGCAGTTTTTTATTTGATCTCAAATATTTAGTAAAAATGTAATCCAACGAACAGGTTGCTGAACACCTTATACTGCGTTAGCATAGATGATAATTTATATTATACGACCGGTTCTTTTCGTAAGGAGTATGACATATAAGCAAACAGGGAATCAGTTCTAGAGCCTCTTCCATTGAACCGTTATTAAAAGAACCTGTTCTAGAAAATATTCAAAGGTAACCTGTTCTAAAAAATTTTGTGGGTATATGAATTATAAAAAGCAAAATGTTTTGGAAAACAATACTAAATTACCCCCAGAATTACCGACTTTTTGAGGTTCAAGTATACCGATCGACTCAGAATCATCCTACGGCCCATATATATTATACACTATACATTACATCCACACGATATGGAAATCTCGTAAAGTTTTACCTAAATTTGCCATCTCTATTTTTTTTTTGCAAAAGTACAAACTCCTGTGGTCAAGTATTTGTTTTTATTATTTTTTTTTTATTTTAAACAATACTTTTTTTTCTCCAAACACCAAAATGTCCATTTAGTAAATAATTTAAAAAAAATTATAACTGTATTACTCAAAGAAATTGTTTATGACAGACACTGTCAATGGTCTGTTGAATATATTTCGAAGACATATACAGCCCAGCAAAACTTTGGTAATGGGTGCGATATTCTCATGCGTTAGCTTGTAATTATAGCTCGTTACCTTTTTTATTATTTGCAAGCATAAAGTAATAAGTTACTGATTATTGATTACGTAATATATGATTTATAAATGCAAAGTAATAATCTAAATATTTTTGAAAATATATTTTTATACATTTCTTTGTGTTTTTGTAAGCAAAAAGGTAATGTATGTTTGTTTTGACAACACTAGCGAAAAAACGAAGCGCAACAATTCATTTAAGTTTAAAGCAATCAAATACTATATGCGTCGATAGCTCAGTGGGTAGAGTTCTTGGCTGGCAACCAGAGTTCCCTGGTTCGACCATGATAATAATAACGTTTAAAATATTTGTAAAAATTTTTTTAATAAAAATTCCTCTTTTTTAAAAATCTATTTGCAGACACATTACCTTTTCCATTCTCGTAACCATATAAGTAACCCCTTATATTATCACCTTTAAAGTAATGGGTATATACATTACTTTGAGGCTCATCGCCTTTAAAATTCATCAGTGAAGTAAGGTGTAAAGTAATCCATGAGCCCCTATGGCTACACATTACTTTACACATTATTTGGTAATGTGTGGTTTTGCTGGGAGAGCTACATGTTCGTAAAATCTTGAGAGTTTTCTGAATGCCTTAGAAACGAGAAATCAATCATATGCAATTTGGCATACTTATCTCATAATGTAAAAATGGCAGTTAAAGGATGTCAATTTCATTATAGGTATGAAGTTTAAAATCGTGAGAAAAAATTTTAAATATCGACAATATATGCAATAAAATAAGTCACTAAAGCAGTAAAAGTAACTTTAAATGGCTTTTCTCGAAACCACTTATTGAAAATCGTCACGTGTAGCTTAAATGTATCTACCGATTCGAATTTTTTGTCATTGTTTTGTAGCGGACTAAAAATTAGGTAATTTTTTAGGTCAATAACTTAATGTTTTAGACCGCTACAAAACAAAAACAAAAAACTAATCAAAAATCGGCCTATCTGTTTAACACATTAACGTTTTTGGTTATTTCTGTTTTTTAATTGGTTTCTTTGCAATTTTTAGATTAATCCTCGTATCACTTTTATGCAAATTGAAAATAAAAATAAACCACAACGTCGGGTACTTCAGAACTTATTCTTCTGGTGGCTTATGGCTCCCGATTTGGCCTTAGCTGTTTAATCAAATGGCTACTAAGGTGTTCATTAGGGCTGTTCACGAAAGGCGTTTTTTGCGATTTTTGCAACTCTTGAAGCGGAATATTAAAGTTTGTGATCTAAAAGAATTTCGAACTTTTTTTTTTGGATTTTTTGAAGATGGGTATGGGGTCGCGGAAACAGATGTTATCAAAAAATGAGGTTATGGAGAAAATTTTTTTATAATTATTTTTTTCTGGTGCGTTTTGTATAAAAGTTTATATCTTGCTTGTGGGAAAATATTCAAAAAATAAAAAATAGTAAAAAACAAAAAATAAATTATTTTAAAATACTTAAAGTCGGACCTTTTTTAAAAGTAGGTAATTGACAAAAGTGTAGAAAATATACAAAAATAAAGAAAAAATATTTTTTATTTTTAATTTCACACTATTTGAATTTTACGATACTTAAAGTCGGACTTTTTGAAAAGATTTAATTTACAATTGCTATACTGTAGAAAGAAAATAAAGCATGAGTAAGTATGTAAAATATATATAAAACTGTTTTCGAAGATTAAGCAATAATTGTCCTCAATAAATTTGTTCAGATGTTAAAAAAACAGTACCGCAAACAGTTTCGGCTGCTTGTAAAAGTACTGAAAAAATTCCGGATCATGAGTTACTTTCAAAAAATATAGTGCTTAGAAGGCTATTTACTTTGGATAAAAAACAAAGCTTTTGAAATAAGAGCTGCATCTGTGGCAGATGCAATAAAACAAATTTGGAAAAACCCAAACATTAAATCTATTCAAAAACAGAATATAATTATTAAAATTAAAAATTGCAAAAATTCGAGATATCAAAGTTGTATTAAAAAAATACATGATTTTTAGACCAATCCAATCTTATTTTCAATATTGGATACGTTAAAAGAACAAGTTATCAACAATTAAAAAAATCTATCGAAAATGGTGATACAAAATTTTTCGGTTAGTGAATCGGAAATGTCACACTCCTCAGATGACTTTTGTTCCACATTTAATATTTTATGTGTTTTAATTTTAGATACATATTTAGTTTTTAATTTCAATTTGTTCATTAAATATGTTGATTTTGTTTATTTAATATCTTTTGATTTTGTATGGGAATACAAATATATTGATTAATTAAATTTTTATTTAAACAATGTATCTTAAATGTTTTTTTTTTTACTTAACCAAGAAGGAAACTTAATGAAATTTTTTTAATTTTTAAAAAATTTGAAAAATAAAATAAATTTTTTCAAACTTTAATTTTTTTCTTATATTTTTCCAGCAAGTGAAAATAAATGTTGAAAACTTTTAATGTATAGCCTGTTCCTCGATCTTGAACGAAAAACTAGTCGAACGAAAGCAAGTCACTCGAATTCGAATCAATTTGGGTTTCTCTATTTCGAAAGCCTTCGATCGACTTGACTTACGTGTGTCAATTTTTGTTTCTTACGCATTTACAAATCACAGAGATGCCAGATCATATATTTTGAGCATTTGTTACAATTTGCTTTAAAAGTAGCAAAAATACTACTAAACTGCTTAAAGACAAAAACAACCCTGTTTAACAGTGATCAGCTGTATATGACAAATGAAATAAAAAATAACAATAAACAAACCAATTTTTTTTTTGGAAAGTGTGTTTATTTGTGAAAATGTTTGTTATCGATTGGTTGTGGGTGAAATTGTTGTTTGGAGAGCTTTTTTGTTGCCTGTTGTCTGTTCGGTGCTAAAGTCCTTATAAATTAAAAGATGTAAAATAAAAAATGTAAATATGAGCTTCTTGGGCAAACGTAAGCCACAAACAACACACACATACCTTTCACCACTCAGCAACAGCGTAATAGGGAGTGAAACGGAGTTAAGTTTTCTGGCAAAATTTTCCTCCTCTGCGGAAAATTTGTTTGCTCCGAAAAGCAGAGTCCTTCTGGCAAAATCAGGCCTTTCTTCCATATAAAATACAAGCGTCTTCGGATGGTCCATTGTTGATTTTTTTAAACTAAAATTTAAAATTCTTAATAAACTATAAATATTTGTATTATTTTGTACTTACTTTTTGTTATCCATTGCTTTTTTTACTTCATTTTGCTTTTAAAAATATCTAATATATATTTACTCGACAAAAAAATAGCAAGTGACTCATTTTGACATTTGCGTTCGAGCTGTTCGAAATAGAGAAACCAAATTTTGTATGAAAACAGTTACGTTTTCGTTCGACTTGTCGTTCGAGTCATCGTTCGCATAGAAATAGAGTTAGTGAAACCCAAATCAGTTTTCTTTCGACTAGAAAGCGAACGAACGTGTTCTTTCGAAATAGAGGAACAGGCTAGTAATTGAGGTTTTAAATGTTGAAAAAAAGTAATTTTGTACTTTTATGGCTATCTAAGTGGTAATTTTTCACACAAATAATTTTTTTTCGTGGGATCGCATCATTAGGAAGAGATTTGTTTAGTTGTATGAACAAAACGGACCAGAAAAAAATATTTAAAAAATTTTTCTCCATAATCTCATTTCTTTCATAAAATCTATTTCCGCGACCTTCTACCCATGTTCAAAAAATCCAAAAAAATTTCGAAATTCTCTAAGACCACAAACTTTAATATTCCGCTTCAAGAGTTGCAACATTTTTTTGTGAAACGCCCTAGTGTTCATGGAAGTCGGAGTTTTAAATTTTAGTTTTAAAAAATGTATAATAAAAAAATTTATGTCTTTTCATAACAGAAATTCTTTTTTTTTAATAATACGATTACTCAGTACAAAATTTAAAGAAAAATTTGATGCATCGGCGTTGTAAATCATTTCTAATAGCCTTTGGAACACAGATTACGCATGTTGTTTTCGAACTTCAAAGTTAGCTATGAACTCTGCCCTTTAATTAATTTTTTTTTTATTTTATTTATATTAATCATATAATTACAAATTATATCTTAATACCCTAACCGAGCACTAGCAACAAATGCCATCGGCTCGTTGTAGCGAAAGCAGACCAGAGCCTCTGGTGGGAATTGAACCCACGACCCCCGCACTAATAAGCTGACACGCTACCAACTTGCCTACCGGGGCGCTCAGCCTTTAATTTAATATATAACAAGTTTCGACAGGTGCGGTAATATTCCCTATAAATGTATTTAAAGTTGAAATTTAATTTTTTTTATGACCGCTCATTAATTTTCTATAACGAAAATATAGAAGAAAATTTAATTTGCACCTTTAGTAAACCCCACAGGTTACTTAATTTATGGAAAAAATCCTGTACTTTATTAAAGAAAAAATTAACTAAAACTAAAAATAATAGATTTTTTCTACCTCAAAATTAAGGAGTCTGCGACAAAAATACATTCATAAAATTTTGATGAAAAGCGTTCAGATACATATATAAAATGTATGTTTTCTAATCAATATCAGCAAAGATTTTGAATGCATGCTAAAAGCTTTAATTATTTTCCCATAATAATTTCATACAAACCGAGTTTAAAACAAAAATGCCATTAGGTTTGATTTCAGAAAAGACTGTTTTTTATGAAATAAATTGTCCCATTAACGCCCAAATGAAGTCTGACGGAGAAAATTCAATAAAAATGTATTTTTATGTGATAGTGATAGGATAGAGAAAAATCAAAAATGAAAAAAACTGTAAATTGTCAAGGAGCAAAGAGTGGAGCAAAAAGTGGAATTCGTTGTCGTAAAATTTGATTCAACAGGTTTAATTAGAGATTTAAACAATATTATGAATTATCAGTAATTTCCTCAGTGATAAAATTGATAAGAAAATTAGAAGAAAAAATTGGGTTTTAGGTAAAAGTTAATTTGTTAAATTCGATGTTCACATTCGTGACCCGATGCATTTTTTGTGCCGTTCTTCTTTTTTAATTGTTTAAATATTGTTGTTTTTTTTACTTCTCAGTATTTTTTTGTTGAAGCTTTAGTACACTAAACCAAAAACAAGAGACAAATCAACTTTAATGCATATTAATGGACAAATGGGCGAACAAAACCTGCCCATGTAACTATCACTTTTTTTCAGTAAAAACATATTTTGAAGTTTAATTATTTGATGTGCTGTTGTTTTGATAAAATTTTTGTTATGTAAAAAATTCTCTTAATGAATTTGAATAATTAATTTAAATGTATCACCAAAAAACTGGTTTTCGACAAAATCATCTTCCAAGAAACGATAATTGCTTCGTAAAGTATTTGTGCCGATGATAACAATGTGTATTTAAATAAAATTTGCTAATTTGAGAAAAAAAATACATTAATTTGAATAATTAAATAATTATTTTGTATTTATTAAATTGGTTTTCTAATAAAACAAGACACAATATCTTATAAATTACAGTACTAAAATCGGACAACACTTACAACCTTTTGTGCAGTGTACCATGTCAAAAATAAGATAAAAATAAAATAAAAATAAATCTAATTTTTTCACATGTTCCTTAATATTCTTCACCTCTGTGTCAGATAACCTTTTAAAATATTTTAATATTTCTGGGTATTTTATAATAACATTGTTATTTATGTAATTTTCATTTATATTATTCTTTGCAGAACTAAAGTGCAACAAACATGACAAGAATAAAAAGGATTATAAAATAAAAGGCAAAAACAACTAATAAAACGTTATACAAAAACATATTTAAAAAATTGCAGCTAAAACAAGAAACGGAAACTAAATTGAAAAAAGATAATAAGCACAAGACAACAACTACTTAAGGAACAAGTTTTTGGTTACAATATAATCTGGTTTATGGTAACAACATCAATGCATATAATGTATTTTACGCACAACTAAATGTTACACGAAGATTTTACAACACTAAACTCAGCAACAACAACAGAGTAACATATACAACAGAAGACAAGGAATATTTTACAATATCTTGAGAATGTAGTTTTATTTATATCCTTAACAGTAGTGTTTGAAAGTTATAAATAGCAAAAAAAAAATAAGAAAACACTAAACCTTAAACTACAACTAACAACCACATTATACACATAGTTTTAATAGTAATAATAATAAATATTAATTATGAGTCTAGAAACGAGGAATTTTAAAAACTAAACTTAAAATACTCCTCCTCTTCCACCCTCTAACCAGTTGAAATTCTGGTTTAAATAAAAAAAAAAACAACTGTTGACATCAAAACGTTAAAACAACCCTAACTTGTTGGAGCTACAAGTGCTTTACAAAGTGTATGAGTTTATGAGGGCTCTGTGTGTGTTTGCGTGTATGTGCATATGTGTCGTCAAGTCAAGTGTACAAATAGATAAACTCTAAATTTATAAACTGCAAGTGAATGAGGAGTATACGTGTATGTCAATTCGGTACCGTTAACATTTTTTGAATTGTGCAACGTGAAAAAAGTTTGCATTACGACGGAGTGATATAACGCGCGTGGGAGTGTAGGTGTTGGTTACTTTTGGTGCAGTTAATAATTGTTTATGACAAGTTTATAAAGTTAACTGCTTGATTTTGGAAAGAAACATCTCTTACATATATAACACAGCCTACGTTTAAGGCAAATAATATAAAAATAAAATATAAAAACGTGACATCAAATATTAACGTATTAACATAAAATAACGTTTCATTAAAAAAAAAACCCTATCCGGTGTATTGACAAAATTATATAGTTTTCTTTCGTTAACTCAAAGAAAAGCAGTGGCGCGTTTACTATTATTATGGCTCGCTTTATAACATCATCATCGTCGCTGACATCATTAATTTATTCCTCCTCTAGAACATCATATTTCCCTTTTTACTTTTTTACGTCGTCAAATAATTTATTCCGTGGCTTTCTAACCACCTTTGTTATGCTGTTACGTTTGTCGTCGGTGGCTTATGGCATAACAGATCGTTTAATTGTGCAAACGACAAGTGGCCCGGTACGTGGTCGTGCGGTAACGGTGCAGGGTCGTGAAGTTCATGTTTTTACGGGTATACCGTATGCTAAACCTCCTGTGGATGATTTACGTTTTCGTAAACCTGTACCAGCTGAACCATGGCATGGTGTATTAGATGCAACTCGACTGCCAGCAACATGTGTACAGGAAAGGTAAGTTTTTGCCATCATGCTGTTTAGTATTTTACACACCCAGAAAAATATTTGGTCAGTTTCCAACTAAAATTCGGTTACTACGACTTAATACTTTTGATGCAACAGAATGTTGGCTTTCACAAAAAAAAAATTAATTAATTAATTAATACAACTGAATTTTAGTTGCAATATCCAAAGAATTCAGGAATTACAAACATTAATTTTTTTAATTCGCACTTAATATTTCTGTGTGCATCTTCATGTTTCACACATTTTGTGTGGTGTAGACTTTTCTAAGAATATTCTATGATAATAAAGCAGGTGCAACTCATGCATACAGAAAACAGATTTGTTGTACCAACCGAATTTTAGAAGGAGAAAAAAGTAGATAAGTAGTTTTAGTGAGCTGGGGCCAAATCGTGCAAAAAGGTATTCATATTTTTTGTGAAAGGTTTTAATATTTTTCTAAGCACTTCACTCTATACACTGATGCGATAATACTCGTAGTTGTAGTGGTTAATTAAAATACAAATTTGTCTATTTTTTTATACAAAATTTTATATATTGTTTATTTGTTGAAAATTCAAAATTGAATAATTACATTTTTATAAAAATCAAAAAATAATAAAAACACAATGAAAACTAAATTATGAAGAACAAAGTATACAAGTATTAGGTTCCCACAATACTTCCCCTCCGAAAAAGATCTATGTTTAATAAGTTAAAGGTAACACGTTTTGGTTTTGGAATTTTATTTTGAGTGTTAACATTCGATTCTTCCGTAATGTTTTCCGTAACAGCTGGCTTTAATCTGTCAATAGGTACTGTAACTATCTCTTTTTCTTTCTCTATTTTGAACCACTTCTTATCTTTTTCTATTACCTTGTAGGGTCCCTCGTATGGTTGCTGTAACGCCCTTTTATTCATTTTTCTTAAAAATACAAATTTGCAACTACGTAGATCTTTTGGTACGTTTAAACCCAACTCAGAATTCCTATGATGTACAATATTTGACCTTACATTTTTAAAATTACTCTTAAGCTTAAATAAAACATCTGAAACGTCAAATTCATTTTGCGATACAACAATCTCTCCGGGTAGGCGTAAATTTTGTCCGTAAACCAATTCCGCAGGAGTTGCCTTTAAATCTTCCTTATATACAGAACGTAGACCGAGTAAAACTATTGGAAGCTCATCGTACAATTTTGTAGAATTAGTCTTTGCCATCAATGTAGCTTTCAGTTGTCTATGAAATCTCTCTACCATCCCGTTAGACTGAGGATGGTATGGAGAAGTGGTTATTTTATGAGTTCAAAAAATTTTGCTAATTCTGAAAACATTTGTGATGTAAATTGACTACCTTGATCCGTTGTTATATCTAAAGGGACACCGAATCTAGATACAAAATTTCTTACAAATGTGTACACAACATTAGAGGCCGTAATCTCTCTAAGTGGATACACTTCAGGCCAACGTGAAAATCGATCAATTATCGTAAGTAGATATTTATAACCATGTGATGGTGGAAGTGGGCCAACAATATCTAAATGTATGTGCTCAAAACGACCTTTTGGCTTTGGAATTTTAATAATAGGTGATTTAGTATGTTTATAAATTTATTTATCTCACAATTCATTTTGGGCCAGAAATATGTCCTTGTTATAAGACGTTTAGTGGAACGAGTACCAGGATGAGCTATACCATGTAATTTTGTAAATACAAGCTTCCGAAGAACCGCAGGAACATATGGACGAGGATTATCCAGAGAAAGTTCACACCAAATTTCTACGTTAAAAATTGGTACCTTAATCAGTTTAAGATTACAAGATTTGCTTGGATCTTTTACAAGATCCTTTATCTCAGAATCACTTTGTTGCTCCAGATGAAGCACTTTTAAATTTAAATCAAAATTTTCCATTGCCTCAACATCAAAAGGTCTAGAAAGACTATCAGCAACAACATTTGATTCACCACGGATATACTGAATATCTGTGGTGAATTGAGAAGTAAATTCCAAATGCATAGTTTGTCTCGGGCTTCTTTCCGTTTTGGAATTCATAGCACACGTCAAAGGTTTATGATCTGTATAAACAGTAAAAGTACGACCTTCTAGAAGATATCTGAAATGTTTAATATTCAAATATATCGCAAGCAACTCCCAATCGAAAGAACTATATTTAGTTTCTGCCGGAGTGAGCTTTTTAGAGAAAAATGCTATAGGTTCAGTTTTACCGTGGTAAATCTGATGTAAAACGCCTCCAACAGCCACATTAGAAGCATCAACAGTTAATGTTAATGTTGCGTTGCTATTAAAATGGTTCAACATAACCTGAGATGCGAAACTATTCTTAGCTTCCTCAAATGCATTTATTGTTTCATTATCCCACTCTAAACTCTTAAGTTTCTTCTTGATAGACTTATTAATTAACGCATGTAATATTGAAGTTTTGTAAGCTAATTTCGGAATATAACGGTGGTAGTAATTAATCATGCCAACAAATTTCTGTAACTGTTTAACGGTAGACGGACGGTCAAATTCTTTAATTGCTGAAACTTTTTCTTCCGAGGGTTGGATGCCTTCTTCCGAAATATTGTGGCCAAGAAAATCTATATTATTAACACCGAGAGTACATTTACCAGGTTTAATATTCAATCCGTATTCTTCTAAACGTTGGAACACTTTCCTCAAATGATCCAAATGTTGATTTTCATTATCACTAGCTACTAAAACGTCATCAATATATGTAAATACAAAATCTAGTCCATTAAACACTTCGTTGATAAAACGTTGGAAAGTCTGCGCAGCATTCCTCAAACCAAATGGCATACGTTGGAATTCGAACATTCCGAAAGGTGTAGTAATTGCGGTTTTATAAATATCTTCGCTTGCCATTGGAATTTGGTGATATGCTCTAATTAAGTCTAATTTCGAAAATACTTTCTTATTCCGCATGTTCATATTCAAATCTTGAATGTGTGGCAACGGATATCGACCAGGTACTGTTACCGCATTAAGTCGCCTGAAATCCCCACAGGGGCGCCAATCATTTGGATCCTTTTTAGGAACTAGGTGTAGGGCCGAAGCAACGCTCGAATTCGATGGTCTGCAAATGCCAGACTTAAATAAGAACTCAAACTCAGACTTAGCTACCTTATATTTGATTGGGTCTAATCTTCTTGGTTTCGTAAAAGGTAGAGTACCTACAGTGACAAGTCTATGAACTGTGAAATGTTTTACGGATTTAGAATAATCGGGTTCAGATATCAACGAAGGGAATTCTTTTAATAACTTTGTGTATTTATTATCGACGGAAAATAATTTTGGTAGCGATACATTACAAGTTGTAGCAATTGCACTAACTGATAAACTAGTGCGAGGATCGAGTAAGCGTTTACGTTTAATATCTATTAATAGACCATATTTTTCCAAAAAATCGGCACCAATTATTGGTTTAGAAATGTTGGCAATGAGAAATATAAAGGGAAATTCTCTACGTAATCCTAAATCTATATTAAGTAACTTTTTCCCATATGTGGATATATTTGAACCATTGGCAGCAGTTAAAACAATATCTGAAATCTTATTACTACCTTTAAATTTCTTAGATGGTAAAACCGAGACTTCTGCCCCGCTATCGATAAGGAAATTTAGCTTATTACATTTATCAAAAATAAAAAGGCGACGAGATATACAATCTATATCACCATCGTTTGCCGCCACAACGATGGGAGAATTTAGTTTGACGAGTTCTGAGATTGTGAATAAGAACAGGGCTGTTCACACCTAAAAGCTCTATTTCCATATCTATAGTGAAACTTACATAGCCAATTTCTGTTTCTTGGTGAACGATAACGTTGTCGAGAATTGCTTCTACCATTTTCTCTAAATGATCGACGCGGTTGATGATCTCTTACCTCATTTTTAAGAGAACTCACTTCCATAGACAACTTACTTATATTTTCACACAAAGTTTTTGTCAAAGATTCTACAACACTCTCAATATAAGAAGTAGACTGATTGTGAACACTTGCAACTTCATTGTTAAACATCACTTCCCATATTTTATCTGCTAACTGTTTTAATTCATATATGTCATTGTGACTAGAACCCATTAATGCTACATTAAGACTCTTTGGTAGTTTCCGAAGCCAGAGCTTCTTTAAGAGGTCAGGACTGAAATCTGTTCCCGCCAAAAGAGATAAAGAACGATAAAACTCAGAAGGTTTTCTATCACCTATTTCGTTATCAGACAAAAGTTTTTCAAACCTAGATGTTTCGCTCAAAGAATGACGTTCTATTAATGTATTTTTTAAGTGATTGTACTGATCGCTTGGTAAGGGATTCTGAATAATGTCTAGAACCGTTATTATTACCTCTTGAGGGAGAGCTGTAATAATATACTCATATTTAGTTTTATCTAAAGTGATTCTCTTGGTAGCAAACTGCATTTCTGCATGAACAAACCATGCATCTGGACAGTTAGTCCAAAATTGAGGAAGCTTTACGGAGCTAGCATGAACTTCAAAATTTGGTGAAGGTACCCTATTGACAGAAACCGAAGAATGATGTGGAGAAATTGTACAAGAATTCTGTAGAGTGTTATTTGTATCAACAGGGTCAAGTATATCTGAAGAAGGGTTATTGCTTTGAGGCTGAGAATTATTACGTGGAGGTGAGTGTAATAACGACATTTTCGAAGAAGAAATTTACAGATAAGGTAAATTGAACAACAAAAGAATGATAAAATAAATATTTTCGAGGAAATTTAGGACTTAAAAGTTTGAAAGTAATTGAAAATATTTTGACAAAGTTTGCTTCAAAATATTTTGCTCAATGACAAATGTGTACGTGAATAAACATACAATTATCAAACATGCAACAAATAAAAACAAAACAAGCACTACAAAATTGTAAATATTTACGTATGACAATCTTGAGATTTTGATTTAACTTCTACTTATAGCTCCGAAGATTGTCCCATATATATTCTTAAATTTGATTAAATTGAAAAATTATGTGTTGTTGCCGACCAATTTTATTTCTTGACTTGCTTAATTTTCAAAATTATGCAGTTGTAAAATCTTCATATTTCAATAAGCCTCCAAAATTAGTTGTAGAATCTTGAATAATATTATTACCGCTTCAATTAATTTCGTTGGTATGTTTCTTTAATATATTTATGTTAAGCAAGACAAATTGTAGACAATTACAGCAAGATACATTTATCGCAAGTTCATTCGTAATAAGCAGGATCGCCAATTTGTAGTGGTTAATTAAAATACAAATTTGTCTATTTTTTTTTATACAAAATTTTATATATTGTTTATTTGTTGAAAATTCAAAATTGAATAATTACATTTTTATAAAAATCAAAAAATAATAATAACACAATGAAAACTAAATTATGAAGAACAAAGTATACAAGTATTAGGTTCCCACAGTAGTAACTGTTGTCTTTTCGCCGCATTGACATATTCCATGCCAAACGACATACATTGAACCTAACTTTTTAATTCCGATAGTTTTTTCAGAATCTAAAAGTAACTCTACTTCAAATGCACACAGAGAAAACAGATTCATTGTGGCAGCCGAATGGATTGGTTGGAGCCAAGGACATATTTATTTTTGACTACCGAAATTCGGTTGAAACCGATTTGAATCAGAAATACATTTGGTTACTACCCAACCGAATTATTCGGTTGCTGCAACTAAACTGTTCAGTTGACATGAAATTCGGTTTTCTTTGTGCAGTGTAATATTGAGGACCAGGAAGACTTTGGAAGTCAGCTTTCACGTATGTTTCATCTTCCACTATAACCAGAGAAGACAAATTTGCTTATTTTGTTTTTGCTTTATTTTTAACCTATAATTGTTTTTTCATCTTTTCTGGATTTTCCAGTTTTTAGATTTAAAATAGCTTTTTCTTAAGATTTTTAAGATTTAAATTACTTTTGTCACATTTTTTTTGCCTCAAAGTCCTTTTTAATAAAATTTTTTTTTCTAGTTTTGTTGTTTTTTATATAAATAAAAAGTGTTTTCCACAACTTTTGCTGGCTTTTTTGCCAATATTTTTTTGCTTTGAATACATTAAATTGTGCTTTTTGTCTTCTCTCGAAAAAGATCATATAACTTTCGCGATCCAGTTTTTATGACTTTCTATTGTTTTTCCGATACCTTTGCTACATTAGATTTTTTGTGGGTTTTCAAACCATTACGTCTTTTGCATATTTGAACCATAGTATGGTTGCTTCCGCCTTTTTGGTAATATCTCTAATAGATAATACCTCCGTTTTTGGTAATTACTTGAACAATCTTGTTTTCTAAGTTATTATCCCGCGAACCAGTTTTTGTTGTAATTTTTTGTCTTCCGGATATTTAGAAAAGTTTCAAAATGAGGTAATATAGCTTACCATAACCATTTTCAATTTGTTAATAAAATATATCGCGTGGTTTGGATTTTTCATTACATTTGTCGGTAATTGATTTTATATGGGCCCAAGTATAAGAAGCTACTGAATATAAAAATTTCATTTATACCCAATAAACATTTTTGCTGGAATTACAGCTAAAATCAAATGTAATTCAAGTCATGTTATCTAATTTCAAGCCTTGATATATACTTGAATTACACTTTAATTCAATACCATATTCCAGTAAAGCGGACACTGGAATTCAAGTCGAACATAACAGTGAGAATATACTTTAATTCAAGCCTCAATAATCACAGTTTAATTCAAGTTTTCAAGCCTAAACTTCATGTTTAACCACAGCCATGAAAACACTGTAATGATTGGTTTTGATACAAAATACTCTTTTTAACATACATACATTTTTATAATTTTAGTTTTTATTTTTTGATTTTTGTCGTTATCTTCATTAATCTTGTTTTCTTTAGAATCGTATAAATTTCTAGAATCTTTCTGAAATTAGAAAAATAATGAAAGGACAGAGTTTAGCTTGAAATAAATGTGGCTTACCTTTTCGTTAAAATGCATGGAAGAAACTCAGATTTTATTCAAACAAAGATTGTTAGTTTGAACAGAAGTTGCAATTTTATTTTAAAATATTGACAAAAAACGAAAAACATGAAACATAATATTTTTATTTGTATAAACTTGATTGTGACTGAAAAAGCACCTTAAATAAAGCACAATACAAGCAATATTTTAGCACGTGAATTTTTTACTTTTTAATGTTTATTGGGTATTTTTGAGGATTTGAAGTTTAGCCTACTTTGAAAATATTAGACTTTGGCATTTTTATATTTCAGCTCCTATCTATGACGTAGTTCGCTCTTCTAGTTCAATCGAACTCTGGTTCAATATCTCTTCGAGTTCAATCGCTCTTCTACTGCAATTTATTTTCTAGTTTAGTTAAATTGAATTGCGAGACACAAAACTTAATTCAATTTAATTTTAAGCAAACAAACATAAAAAATGCCTAGCTGTCTTAAAATTTCAATGCTAGAGTTTAATTTAAAGTTTTTAAAACTTTCTTAAAAGCATTTTTATTTTTTGTTTTCAGTACTTGCATTTAGAATAATAATTTTCAAAATAAAGAGGAAATGGATAACATCTTCATTTCAAGTAAAACAGAATGACAAAAATCTTGTTTGACAATTTGAACAAGAATGACTTTAGTTAATGATTTAACATAAAAACCTTGGACTTGCAACATTTAAAAAACAGATGATTATGTGAATAAAAAGAAATGACTAGTTGAATTGAACTAGTTCGTTTACGAACGACACAACCCTGGAAAATAATAAATTTGAAATCTTGCACTCTTTGATTGTTGGAATTATTAATTTAATTTGGTGTGAATATCATATTATGAAAAATTATAAGTGGGTCGAACCAAAATTGTTTAAAAATTTCCTAATATTTTTGATATAACAATACATGGTCCATTATCAAAAATAATTTTAATATGGTATGATGAGATATAATTATATGATTCAATATATGATTCAATATATGGTCCAATATAAGAAATATTTTTAGGAATGGTGTAAGATGTAGTTATATATGGTACAACATTCGCAAACAATTTTGGCATATTGTTATATATAACTCCATATCTAGAGTATTTTTGATAGGTGTAAGTTATAATTAGATATAAAGGGTGGTCCAACCATAATGCACGATGTTAATTGTAAATAAAACAAAAAGTTTTCAGAGAATTATCTTAATATTTTTTATTATGATAGAAAGATCTATGACAATTATGTGTGAAACAAGATACGGCCAAGTGCTCGCCACGGCTTCGGTGCCATACCTCTATCCGATGGTTCATATTTTCAATGACTCTCAGACAAAATTGAGGTTGAATGTGGTTAATGTGCCGAATTATCTCATCCTTTAGCTCTAAAAATTGTTCTTGGCTTATTGACGTACACTTTTTCTTTTAAATATCCCCAAAGAAAGAAGGCCAACGGTGTCAAATCAAATGATCGTGGCTGCCAATTAACATCGCCACGACGTCAGATAACACGGCCATTGAATTTCTCGCGCAAAAGAGCCTCTATTTCGTTGGCTGTGTGGCAAGTGGCACCATCCTGTTGGAACCACATATCGTCCAGGTCCATATTCACAATTTCTGGCCACAAGAAGTTCGTTTTCATCTCGCGGTAGCGAACACCATTCCAGGTAACTGCTTGGCCAATGACGCGGTCAGTCCATAAACCGTCACTCTTTGTGGATGCATCGGCTTTTCAACAACCACTCCTCATTTTCCTAAATGTGGCAATTCTGCTTGTTAACGAATCCACTGAGGTGAAAGTGTGCCTCGTCGCTGAAGATGGGTTTCTTTGTAAAGTCACCATTCACTTCTGTCTGTTCAACCAACCATTCGGCGTATTGACGACTCTTGAAATGGTCAGTAGGCTTCAGCTCTTGAGTTAAATGAACCTTGTAAGCGTGTAAATTGAAATCTTTATACAAAATTGGCATCAGTGATTTTAGTGAGATGTTCAGTTGTTTGGCACGACGACGAGTTGAGGTTGGCGGCTCTTCTGACACACTACCGCGAACGAACTGGGCGAGCATGCACAGGTGTTTTCCCATTTCCTACAGACCCCGGTTTGTTGAAATTTGCGCATAATTCTCTCGATTGTGGACACATTTGGTCGATTATGCTGACCGAAAAAAATCACGAAGTGCACGAAATGCATTTTGATTTGAACGCTCATTTTCGTAGTGGGCTCCAACAATCTAAACGCACTGTTCAATTGTTGAATTTGTCAAACACTGAAACAAAGAAATGTCAAATTAAGT
This sequence comes from Eustalomyia histrio, assembly GCA_949748255.1. Taxonomy (NCBI): domain Eukaryota; kingdom Metazoa; phylum Arthropoda; class Insecta; order Diptera; family Anthomyiidae; genus Eustalomyia; species Eustalomyia histrio. The sequence continues at coordinate 76,431,768 of OX456523.1, read as the reverse complement.
TAGGTAAAACACTTGACGTTAAGGTGTGACTCACTATTAACATCTTGCATTATGGTTGGACCATCCTTTATATAACACTCTATATATTTATAATTAATTATATATAATTATATAAAATCAGATAAGTACAGAACCAATTTATTCTTAGTAATCCATGATACGTTTAAATTTCTCCCATTTTCGCAAAATTTCCCAATATATAATTACATATAAGTCGTGAAGATATAATTATAAAAACACAATTATACGAAAAATGTAGTCTAATAAAATTAGCCACTGACTGCTGTCAGAGAGTGCTTAACTGACTACAACTCTGGCAGACCAAGTTGAAATCCTGGCAATGGCATTGTTTTTTAGAATTTGAATATTTTTTTAATTTGAAATTTTTTATACGTTTTTTAATAAACTAAATTCCGTATATGTTATATTGTTGGATCTAATCTGATACAATTCGATCTGACATTTTTCGGATAAATTTGGATCCTTCTAAATAACCAAAACTATTGCTGGATTTAATTTTATCTACCATTTTCCGGATCAATTTATATCCGTCTAAATCCCCAAACAAATTGCTGGATCTAATTTGAAATCTAAATCCCTAAATATAATGCTGGATCTAATTGTATCTGCCATTTTTTGGATCACTTGAGATCTGATATGATCTGCCTTTTTTCGGATCAAATAAGATCAGCTAGATATTAAAGAATACAAAATTGGATATGATTAAATATTGCGCCATTCTGAATGTTGTACACCTGCGTCAAAAATTGTTTTTCCTAAAATTCAAATAATAAGCTATCAAATAAAAATTAATGAAAATTATTTCTTAAAGATTGCAGTTATTAATTTTATTTTAAATAAAAGTTTTGTTTTGAACGAAAGCTCTACACCTCTTAAAAAACGCCATTTATTAGAGACTCTGTTTTTTACTCACTCTTAAAACTTTTTGGTAATCGTTTTACATGGGATTTTGTATATAATCAATGATTTAACTTTTTCCCAGATTTTAATATATGGAATATATTAATGTGTTTATACGGAATAAATATTTTGAATTTTTTGAGATTTACTATTAGATAAAAAAAAAAAATAAAATGTTTTCTAACAGCACAACCAGCTAAAAATATTCTGGATTATAACTACAAATTTTTCAGATATATAGTTACAATAATATTCCACAGATTTTAGGTTCGAATTTGGATGTATCTACATTTTTTACCAATGCTTCAGTTATTTTTTATTAATTTCAGATTGAATTTGTGGCTAAAAAAAAAACATAAAGCGAGGAAAATAAACTGTCTTTTCGATTAACTCAGTTTCGGTTTGCACAAACCCGAAATAAGTGCAACCCGCTTTTTTTTGTTAACCAGCTTGGAAACACTAGAAATAACGTATTGCAACGCTTATCCTATACTCAGGAAAAAATTTCATCACATTGATTAAGCTGTGTCATAAATTATTTTTCATAAATACAATGCAACTTTTCATAATTTCCTTTGAAACACGTTTTATATCTTCTTCATCATTTCGTTCATTTAATTTTTATTTTTTGAATAGCTCTATAGGGGCAAAATAAACACATTTATTAGACTAGTGTGGTACTAACACACTTCAATACTGAAATTGTATTGTATATTTGTATTTATTTACCAAAACATCAAAAATTGTTTATGTTCTTTGTATGACTACTTTATTGGCATAGGTTAGATTTGTTTTGTACATATAGCTAAAGATATTCTCATGCATATTTCATTTATGTTTATAGTAAAGTTTAACCTAGTTTTTAATATTCATCTCTTCTAAACATAGTCCTTATTTAGGTTTTAAAGCGTTTAACACAAATTGCATTGTTTATGTTTGCAGAAAGAATGAAAATCTATACATTTTAGTTTTGGTGTGCCATAGCTGGGTATACATAACATACTGTCGTGACGTCAACAAACACAGTTGTGACGTCAATGACGGTTCAGTGCAATTTTATTTTTATGGTGACTTTTTATTTCTGTAATTTGATATAAAAATTTAATTCAGCAAATTGCCAAATTGATTACAGCTTAAGGTTGTTGTACTTTTTGGTAGTGAAATTTAATTTTAGAAAATCAATTTAGTTTTAGAAAATTATCAATTTAGTTTTAGAAAATAACAATTTAAGAAATTTTCAATTTAATTTCAGATTTATCAGTTAATTTCACAAGTTATTCATTTCATTTCAGATATATTAATTTAATTTCATTATATTAAATCAATATGTCCGTGACTTTTTGAATGAAACACAGCTTTTTTTGAAAAAAAAAAATATTTATTTTTCAACATAATCTGCTTTTAGCTCAATACGCTTAGTCCAACGTTTCTCCAATTTTTGTATCCCTTTCAAAAAATAGGGTTTTTCGAGGTTCATAAAATAGGCATTTATTTGATCAATAATTTCATCGTTGGAGCTAAATCTCTTTCCACTGAGCCATTTCTTTAGGTTTGGAAGTAAGAAATTTTCACGGGGGCTAAATCCGGAGAATATGGCGGATGAGGTACCAATTCGTAGCCCAATTCATGGAATTTTGCCAATCCTTTGAAGTTGTCACACGATTATGTTTATTGCCAATTGAGAGCAAACACGGCAGCCATCTTGCAGACAGCTTTCTTAAATCCAACTGATCATTTAAAATCGAAACCACACTGCCATATGAAATGCCTATGGCATTAATAATCTCACACACTTTTACTCTTCGATCGGCCAACTCCATATCGTGGATTTTTTTGACATTTTCGGGGGTATTGACCTCAATTGGCCGTCCAGAACGTTCAGCATTATTTGTACTTGTGCGACCACAACGAAAGGCAGTAAACCACTTTTTTACCATTTAAATCGATGGTGCAGAGTCCCCATAGTATTTATCAAGCTTTTCCTTGGTTTGATTGACGTTTTTTTTTCGCAAAAAAAATGTTTAATGAGCACTCGAAATTCACTCTTTTCCATTTTTAAAAAAGAGGTTGTGTTTTGAAGAGGTTGTATGTTTTGAACAGCTGTTAAACGCAAAGTAAATGACAGAACTTTCTCAAAATTTGACAGTAGTCTATTAACAGGTGTTACTTGATGGGTGCGGTGTTGAGTTTCATATAACTACGAGGGAAGTTCGAAAAGTCACGGACTTATTGATCCGCCATCGTAGTTGGTACTTTCTGAAATTAAATTGGAAATGGTGTAGTTATTCAGCTCCTTCCTTGTTATCAGTTCTATAACGACTTATGAACTCATTATGTATAGCCACTCTTTCGGTACCTATTGATTATGCGTTATTTGCACCCCTTAAGTAAAGTATTATTATGCCCTTTATAAGTTTTTATTATTTGAATTTCAACCAGTTATTTTTGCGTTACCTATAACGCAAAAATAATAATAAGTTATTTTAACCTTACCATTTACTAGTTGTTTTACTCCCTACTCGTAAGATTGTAGGTAACTGGCTACCTTCAATCACATCCCTATGTTAAAGTAATGAGCTTAGCAGGTAAACTTTAACCAGTTACTGCTCGTTCTGAAACCCATTATTTGGCAAGGTCCCTTTTTTCCGTGACCGGAACTTTGTGGAGGAAACCGGTCCTCGAGTTGGTTCTCTTATATGAAAGTAACCGGTAACTTTAACATGGGCTTGTCATAGAAGGTGGCAATTTCTACCTTTTAAGCTACTTGCGACATAACGCTGACCTTGTGTAGGGTACCATATCACTGTATTGGTGTAAGTGAATTCGCACCAGAACAGGTTAGAATTATCTTACACGTAACTAGTCTCATGTTAGACTCTACGAGATGTGTGTCAGAACTAGTGCAACATGAAACGTTACGTGATTGGCTCAAATGTACATACCACAGGACTGAGGACAAGTAATTAATAAAGTGCGAACAAAAGTAATTAAGCTAGTAAATAGGCTGGTAAGTAGTTGAAACCTTGTTTAGCTGGGAAGAAAATTACTCATAAAGTTTTTTAAAATCTCCTGCGATGTATTTATTATACTCAAATAGAGGGACGTAAACATGGAAGAAAAGTCGATTCCCAGCGTAGTTTCTCTCTTCATTTACGTTTTTAATGTGTTCAGTGTTGCCAAATGTGCATATTTATCTGTTTCTTGCAGGTTTTGAAGTGCAAATCTTGCAGATTTTTACCCCAAAAAATACAGTTTTTTTCAAATTAATAAAGTTTTTCATTTTTGTTCGATTAATACTAAGTAGCGAATTATGATTTAACATTTGTTCTACCCATTTGTCTACACAAGACATACATTTGTTCCAACATAAGAGAAAATTAACAGCAAATTTAAAATTGTTTAAATCACCAAGCTGGCTCGTGTAGACATATAATAATGCAAAAATGTTATTTGTTCCACGTTTCTTTTCATAAAGTTTCTAAACAATGGATAAATATTTTACTTAAGTTTGATGACAAATAATGATATTTGTTCCCCATATAATCAATTACCTATTATACTAATTTTATGAGACTTATAAAGAAAAGACCATCAATAATTTGGTCTTTATTATGATTTTTAATTGCGTATTAAGAGCCAAACAAGAAACAAATTACAATTTCCTACCTTATAGTGTGCGAAACAGGCGTAAATGTATTTCTGTATAGCAAATTTAATGTGTTAAGTAAGAATAGGAGATGTTGTGCTGTGTGTTTTATTTTATTGTTATGCATTGAGCATAAACAAAACGTAAATACACAACGAAAATCTATTCAAAACAGATTTTGGTTGTGTATTTACGTTTTGCATATGTATTTTCAATGCATAAGAATAAAACAACATCTGATGTTCATTTTTAACTCATTATGTTTGCTATACATAGATATGTTTACATTTAAGTCTGTCTAATCCGGCCTTTAACTTTATAAAAAGTAAAACGTATTTGTTCCTATTTGAATAAAATTTTAATATGTGATAGAGAGAAACAAAAGGAATGCTTTAACCGAAGGGTTGCGCGATTTTAGATATATATTCCATTCTGTTTGGCTGCATATTTATATTTTTATAAAAGCAATAAACAACACCGTTTGTTACGAAAGACTGATGAATAACGGTGAAGTTCGTTTTAACGGCACGGAAACGGTTACAGGAAACGGAGTAAAAACGTAGTGTTTTCGAAAACCCGGTTATGCGATCCGTTAATATTCCGTTTACGTACAAGCTTCGACGGATGCGTGTTTTACGGATGAAAAGGTCTCGCAAAATCCGCATTCATGATTCCGTATGTGTTGGAGAGTTCGTAAAAATGTTTCTTGTGAAGTTAAAACATTTTCTTGAATTCACATACATTCAAACATGTAAAAGATAAGTAATCCATTCTGCATTTATTTAATGTTTTTTGTTTTTTTACCACCAACACTTAAGTTTACTTAGCAACTTTTCAATTCAGAATCCTTGTTCTCATCGTAGAATGCCGCCAATAAATCCAGAGCTAATTTACATATTTTGTACAACGAACTACATACTTTTATAAAAAAAATTGACAGTGTTTTCAAATCAACGTAATAAAAACGCGTATATAAAAATCCAGAGTTTAAAATTAATACTATAGTAGTCGTGATTTGCTATAAATTTCATAATTTAATAGCAACGTGCAAGATATATTCAAACTGTCGGCGCATTATACTATGAAATTATTTCTTATGTGTATTTTGTTTTGATTGTGCGCTGTCACAGCAATAGCTGCATTTTATTTGTATAATTTTATAGTGCTGTCGTAGTTCATTTATTTGGTGCTGTGGAAATTATTTTTGATATTATGTGTTGGTATGAAAATATTAAATATTTCTTGCTGCTGTGGTGAGCATATTTAATGAAATTTAATAGTGTAGCATATATGTAGAATATATTCCATTAAACTGACAGTGTGGCAAGAATAATTTTTATTAAACTTTACAGAACTCTAAATCAAATAAATTAATATAGTGTTCCGAAATGTATTTTCTCAATAGGGCGGCCCCAAAAAAACTCTTTTATAATATTATTTACAAACAATATGAAATTTCGTGGTAACAAAAAGATTTTTAGTTCTTGTAATAGAATAAAAAAGAATTTAGAAGGTAGGTATTAATTAGGATGAAACAAAGAAATATGTTCAAAATAGATTACGGAATGTGGGGACGGATTTTTTATTGCCCAAGTGTGGTCTGTAAACGAATTAAAATTTTAAAAGATATTAGGGTGCAATAGAAAATTTTATTTTTACAAAAATTACAAACAATATATATATATCATTGAAAATATTAAAGAGGTTTAAAAATGAAGTAATGGGGACCATTTTTTTTTTTAACAAATATAAAAAACAAACGCATTTTTGTGCGTTTTCATGTATATCAAATTGGAAATACATATCGTAGGCTTAATCATATATATTCAAAATCGAGTTGTTTTAGTATGGTGTATTAGATTAAGATCCATATTTTAGCAAGATTGTGGTTTTATATGGTAACAATTTTTTTATCGGTAGCACATCATAAACACCATTCAGATAATTTACGTTTCATTAAGTACAACAAAAACAATAATTGGTAATACTGGGTATATTTATTATGTTTTTATTTAAATTAATAAGATTTAAATAAAAAAATTAGACAACATAAAAAAAGCATATTAAACAAATTCATTTAAAAAAATAAGGACAACATAAAAAATGTTATTTCTTTTTATGAGCGGTTTTTAAATGGGCCTTCAAGTTAAAACTTCTTGTGGAAATAAGTATTTTATGGCACATTTTGCACTGAACTCTAGTTTCTAAATCAGTTTTTTCGAAATGTTTTATAATGTCTTCCATTTCAATTTAGTTTTTCTATTTATTTTACACTTATTTTGTTTCAAATAACACGCGTATATTTTATGCAAAAAAAAAATCTACGACATGAAATATTTTCGCGAGAGACACTTGTTTAATACTAACATATTATTCCTTCTTTATCTAAAATAAAATAAACGCGACTACTACATTAAAAAAATAAATGGGGTTCCCCGAACTTTACTTTAATGCTATGCACATACGTTAATGAATAAAAAACACAATGTGTACATATACATATGTATATTTCTATTTAATAAATTCATATGGTGCAGCCACAGCAGCACAATATACAATATTAAATATAACCATAGAATAACAAAATATATAAAATGAATACAATATTGCAACATATATGACTACCACAGCACATATCAAAATTGAAACAAAATGCTAATACTGCTGCGCCAGCACGCAACTGTGGAAGATAAAATAATTTCGTAGCATGCTATCACCACAGTTCAATATATCTTGCTAGCAATGTGAGAAAAATTAATGTGTTGAATATATCTTGCTAGCAGATATTCAACAAACATTTTTGATATGCTACATTTTAAACTCTGCAAAAATCTTTACTGTTAAATAAAATTCAAACACAATTTATATTTTTGATTGCCAAAAAAGTTACCAAAATGAAAAAACAGTTCACATCTCCACATTGGAACAAAAAATAACCAAATTTGGTTAAAAAGAACCAAAAACGGCAACACTGATCACGAACACAATGCCAATCAGTGTTGTCATATTTTTTTTCAAAAATCTTTTTAGTTGTAAAAAAAAACTATTTTCAACCAAAATATTTTTTTACAAATCGTTAAAAGAAATCACTTGAACTGCATGTGTTTTGTTTCTACAAAAACTTTTGATTTAGCTGGCCAATTTGCATTTGGGATTTTATTTCGCTTTTTTATTAAAAAATGTTTTTAATTTTAATTTCTTTAGCTAAATTTTAAAAACTTGAAGGAAAATAGTTTATAATTTTTTTTTATAAATTATTATAAGTTATGTCCTAAAATAGTTGCACTCAAAGAGAAATTATGTATAAAATTTTCTTAATATATGAGAAATAAAATGGTCTAAAAATCTTTTTTAAATAAATAAAACCGTTTGTATTTTGTTTGTATGCGGGGGTTTTTATACAAATTATGTGTTTAGCCCATTTATGGATTATTTAATTACGGTCTTACCGTTTTTAAGATATAAATTAATATATTTTGTGCCACGCCCAATTCACGAATCCCGTCCACATTTGGTTAGGTGTTGTGCATTGATAACCAAGATGCTTGTACCTTAATTGCTTATACAGAAAAACTGACCGACATCGTTAAATCAACTGTGCTGTACGTATTTGTTATGTTAAAAAAAAAAACAAAATATTAAGAAAATTGTACAAACAAGTTGATTAGACCAGGGATCGGTCGCGCGACTAAAAGAAAACAACTATTTGTGACAAAGCGCTTAGACCACTGAGCCATTGAAAGACATACGCAATCGTCGTTAATAGAAGTAAATAAACAGTTTTCGTTTAAAAGACATTTGTTTGGTTTTTAATGACAAATCTTTGTATGGGTTTGTTGTTTATGTATAAAAGGTAAAGAGGTGAAAGAAAAGAAGTTCAATAAATGGATGTGTTGTTATGCGTAAAATTCAACATACATATTAAACAAAAAGTATATAATTTTCTATAGAGTATTTTTCCCGCTCTACCAGAAATGGTACAGAGTTCAGCGGCAACATTTTTAAATGAGAGAGCAACATTTTCAAAGTTGCTAAAGTGTTGAAGAACATTAAATTTGGTGTATGCAGTGCTGCCACATAAACAGTGTAATTTTTTATCCCAGTTTTTGGGATTCTTTTCTGTTTACCAGTTTTTTCATGAAAACAATTTTTTTTCAAATCATTGCATTTTTTATAGGTTTTTAGTTATATGTTTCAACAATTAACAGCATATTTATTCTCTTTATTATATATTTTTACCATAGAAATGGGAAATAATGGATATGAATAGACATAGTTGGTCAATGTGTGTGTACGTACTTTAATACTTTTCATGTCACAATGTTATGTTTGAATTCGTAACTATTTTTTAACACAATTGCAAATTTTTGTTGTATTTTTTTTACTTTATAAGACATGTCTAATTTTATTAAAAACAAATAGTATATTGAACAAATATTATATGTTTATATGAAAAATCTGAAAAAATACATGAATTAAATAAAAAAACATATTTTGTATGAAATAATCTGAAAAATCTCTAGCATCCCACAAAACGGCAAAAAATAGTTAAAATTGGTTATATGGCAGCACCGCTAAATACTACTAAAAATTGCAGACAGAAACTCACCTTTGTTGCCGCCAAACTATGTTTGTGTTCTAAGAGAGTACTTAAAAGTTCGTGAGAGAGAAACATACTCTATAGAAAATTATATACTTTTTGTATTAAATGAAGGAATTTTGCGGAAAAAATTAGAGGTAGTCCTAGTTTTTTGCTTATATCTTAGCCATTTATCAACCGATCTGGATGAATTTCAATAGCAAACAGAAATGGATCACATGTAACAGAAATATATATCAAGCAAGTCCTCATCATGTCTGGGGTCTTCGGAAAACCCATTTAAACATACAGACGGACATCGTTAAATCAACTTCGCTCTTCATAAGGACCCAGAATATATATACTTTATAGGGTCTAAGATCAATATTGAAGAAATTCACCACCATTGGTGAAGGGTATAAAAAAGTAGGGATAAATGTTGCAAATCTAACATAAATTCAATATATGCATAAATGCAGGTAACATTGAAATTATTTTAATTTGCCAATCAAAGTGATAACATAAAAGTCTAACACAATTACGTAGTGATGAATAAAATTCGATATTTTTACACTTGCGTTGGCGTTAGAAGGAGAAGTGTAGGTGAGGTGTTGAACACAGCGGATTTACAAAATTTGGGCATAAAATAAAAATCTTAAAAGGTTTTGAAAATATATGTTATTTTTAGGATTTCAAAACCTCTATTAAAAACATTCTGTGAAAGAAAATGTTTTTTGAAATTTTAGATTATTGAACGCAAAGAAAAAAATCGAAAGCACGTTAGTTAATATCACTGGATTAGATCTTTAATTTTTTTATTTCCATAAGAAGTCAAACCTTAGTTACAATTTTATAAAAAAAAGTTTTGTAAAAATTATGTTAAATCATCACGTCTGACACCATTGGCTAAAGGTGCAACTCCTTTGGGCAATACAAGTAAATTAATGATAACATTTCCAACAATTTAATTATAAATAATTCATATTCAAATTATTTATCGTAAGCAGTCATGCAACAGTAGTATTTATATTGATGGTTATTATATGTTTTTATTTAGTTTGTAGATTACATATTGTGTAATACGTTTGAAATTATAGAATAATAATGCTGAATACTTTAAATAAAAGTTATAACTATTTATTATAATTTATTTGCTTGTTACAGATATGAGTACTTCCCCGGCTTTTCCGGTGAAGAGATATGGAATCCCAACACAAATGTATCTGAAGATTGTCTCTATATGAATATATGGGCTCCAGCAAAAGCGCGTCTTAGACATGGACGGGGCGCCAATGGTGGTGAGGTAAGTGAAAGCTCACTATATTCGTAACGCTTATTAACTGTTTTTGGATACATATGAATTTTTTTTGTTTACTTAATATTTCATAGCATTCATCCAAAACCGATTCTGATCATTTAATACATAGTGCAACACCTCAGAATACAACAAATGGTTTGCCTATTTTAATATGGATATATGGTGGTGGTTTTATGACTGGTTCAGCCACATTGGATATTTACAATGCCGAAATAATGGCGGCCGTCGGTAATGTAATTGTTGCTTCCTTTCAATATCGTGTCGGTGCATTTGGTTTTCTACATCTTTCACCGGTTATGCCAGGTTTTGAAGAAGAAGCTCCTGGCAATGTTGGCCTTTGGGATCAAGCTTTGGCCTTGCGTTGGTTGAAGGATAATTCACGAGCATTTGGTGGTAATCCCGAATGGATGACCCTCTTCGGAGAATCAGCTGGTTCAAGTTCCGTCAATGCTCAACTTATGTCACCTGTTACACGTGGTCTTGTCAAACGAGGCATGATGCAATCTGGTACCATGAATGCACCCTGGAGCCATATGACTTCAGAGAAGGCTGTCGATATTGGTAAAGCTTTAATAAATGATTGCAATTGTAATGCATCATTGTTATCAGTAAGTTTGTTTTTTTTTCTTCCTTTTGAGAAACAATTGCATTAAATCGATGATGTATTTTGCTATTTGTATGTATTTTTGTTTTGTTTTTCTTTATATTGTAATTTAGGAAAATCCTCAAGCTGTTATGTCTTGTATGCGTTCGGTTGATGCCAAAACAATTTCAGTACAACAATGGAATTCTTATTCGGGTATTTTAAGTTTTCCCTCAGCGCCAACTATTGATGGTGCATTTTTACCAGCAGATCCCATGACATTGTTAAAATCAGCAGATCTTTCGGGTTATGATATTATGATCGGAAATGTTAAAGATGAGGGTAAGTTTTATTTAATTTTTTAAATCTGTTTGTTATAAACCGTGGTTTGACCGGTGATTTTGCCAAATCTGAATTGATATTTATATCTATTGCTACTCATAAAAGCTTACAGTAGTGCTAAAGTTTCACATAAATTATTATTTTTATCTGGTATAGATTTGCCTATCAAACACCAAAAAGGTGACGAACCTAGTATTTGGAGTATTCAAAAAAACGGCCTTTTGAAAAAACCGGTTTCGGTTTTCTTCAAAAAATTGAATTTTAAAAAAACCGGTTTCGGTTTTTTTTTTTAATTTGAATAAAAAGCTTATATATATATATATTCATTTAAAATTAATTTTTTTATTGTATTTCATTTCAACATTTTATTTATTGGTTTTAATATTTTTTAATATAATATCTTAAAAATTAATATTATAAAACTATATTCATATGAAATGAATAGAGATCATTAAGTTTGTAAATTGGGTGAAATTAGGTACGTTAGTAATTTGAACGTTTAAAACGTTTGGCATTAAATAAGTTTTTATACCCTTCACCACAGGTGGAAGGGTATATATAAGTTTGTCATTCCGTTTGTAATTTCTACAATATTGATCTTAGACCCTATAAAGTATATATATTCTGGGTCCTTATGAAGAGCGAAGTTAATTTAACGATGTCCGTCTGTCCGTCCGTCTGTCCGTCTGTGTGTTGAAATGGGTTTTCCGAAGAACCCAGGCATGATGAGGACTTTTTTTTTGTTTTTTATTTCTGTTACATGTGATCCATTTCTGTTTGCTATTAAAAATCAGACAGATAGGTTAATAAATGGCTGAAATATTAGCAAAAAACCAGGACTACCTCTAATTTTTTCGGTAAAATCCTCTTGTTTAATATGTATGTAGAATTTTACGCATAAGAAACACATCTATGTGTTAAAATTCTTTTCTTTTATCTCCACCTTTTATACACAAACAACAAACACATACAAAGCTTTGTCATTTAAATAAAAACTAAACAAATCTCTAATGAACGAAAACTTTTATATATGTACCTCTATTGACGATGATTTTGTGTGAGCTTCAATAGCTTAGTTGTCTAGACGCTATGTCACAAATACTTTTTTTCTCTAAGGCCGCGGGTTCGAATCCCGGTCAATTCACTTTTTTTTTGTACATTTATTTTTATTTTCTTAAGATTTTTTTTAGTTTATTTTTTGTTTTTTTAACATTTAATAATTAATTTAAATAAAATTTTATATTAATAATTAAATAATCCATAAATAGGCTAAAAACATCAAAATTTTTATAAAAACCCTCTGATACAAACAAAATACGAACGGTTTTATTTCTATTTTTGCTCCGATTTAAAAGAATTTATAAAATGATTTTTAAACCATTTTATTTCTCACATATTAAGAAAATTTTATACATAATTTCCTTTTGAGTGCAACTATTTTAATAATTTTAATAATTTTAATAATTTATAAAAAAAATTTATAAACTATTTTCCTTAAAATTTTTAAAATTAAGCTAAAGAAATTAAAAATATTTAAAAGAAAAGCGAAATAAAATCCCAAATGCAAATTTGCTAGCTAAATCAAACGTTTTTGTAGAAATAAAACACATGCAGTTCTAGTGATTTCTTTTAACGATTTGTTGAAATTCTTTTCTTTCACCTCTTCACCTTTTATACACAAACAGCACACATTATTCTAGAGCTGTAATATGACCTATGGATACGTCTTATATAGCAAAAGATCGAAAATCTTTAGTATAGCATATTTGCTGAAAAACTCAGAAATATCGGTTCAGATACAACAAAATTATGCCCAAAACATACATTTTTTTTAAATACCTATTTTCTGGAACCATAAATCTTCCCGAGTCCAAGTTTTATCACCAAACTAAATGGTTAATTTCCTCTTAAAGGCGTCCGTATATAAATCTGTCCATTCCATATATGTCCATTTATAAACTTCAGTTTTTTCCCAACCATGGTAAAGGGTATATAAGATTCGGCATAGCCGAATTTAGCCGCTCTTACTTGTTTTAATATTACATTTTATATATGTAAAAAGAAAATCTAGTTTTCACTTCTAAAATAATATTTTAGAAATAATATGCAATTTAAATGTTTCGTTTTAAGACGATTTTTTTGTTTGCTTTTGATAAAACTAGAAGTGGAAAACACTCTTTCACTAATAGTAGATGTTGGACAAATAGTCAAAAGATAATTATATAAATTGTCCAACTTTTTATTTCTTTTGTCGCATTTATCAAGATATATGAAATCATCATATAATGATGAATGATTTTGTATAGTCCCTTTTTTTAGGATTTTGAATACTGTTTATTGTGTTATTTAGATCATAAATTAAAATATTTGAATTTGGAATATCCAAAGTTAAGTCTTCATCGGAATATGTTTATTGTGTTATTTAGATCAGAAATTAAACTATTTGAATTTGGAATATCTAAAGTTAAGTCTTCATCGGAATCTATCGGACTTACATCTAAACAAACGATTATAAAAGTGTTCGGAAAAATTAAATGAGAACAAGTAACCCAGTTGGTGATGTAATTAAAAAACCGGTTAACCGAACAAAAAAGACCGGTTTTCGGTTTTCTTCGAATTTACAAAATATTCGAAACCGATCGGTTTAAAAAAAAAGAAACCGGTTGACCGGTTTTCGGTTTCGGTTTTTGAATACTCTACTAGTAGTGCTAGATTTTTTATAATTATAAATTAAGTTAAGGGTCCTTAGTAAATAAAAAATGGCATTTGCCATCGATATATTTGTTATTCATTTTAAACTACGAATAGTCTTGTGAACAAAATAAGGAATGTGCAACGACGAAAAATACGTATGTAAAATAAGAGCAAGGGATAAAAAGTGAAATATGCGTACTACAAAAAAGAAACAATATATGTAAATCCATTGAATTCTCTAGAACAAAGTCCAATTGAGTTCAAATTTGGAAGTTTGCAAACTTTTTAAAACTTCAGACAAACTGAAGTATAAAAAAAAACTTATAACCATTTTGTTCTCTTTTTGACGATATTGTTCAGCATATGTAATGAATCGTAAAATAACAAATATATTCTTTTGACACATTTAACTGTAATTACAGACCAGAAACTTAAATATCGAATGGTATTGGTCGAATTAACGACTTGCAAAAAAAACTGTTTTATATAATAAATTCAGTGTAAATACCCAAGGCAATGTTTAATACCCAAGAGCTTCATTAAAATAATACTTTATATACTATATTTTACTCAAATAACACTGTGCTAGGTGAAAAAATTGACAAGCGGGGCATCTGGTGAGTTAAACTAAATCAAATACGCAAGATGAAAAATTTAAGATTTTATAATAACCAGACGAAACTTGGTATATAAGCTTACATTGGACCAATGATAAACATAATTGTAAAAAATAAAAAATTTAAAAATAAAAAATAGAATTTTTGTTTGCTGGTATATAGGTATACCCTAAAAAATTTTTATTTGACAAAAATTTATTAAAAATTTACCAAAGCTTTCAAAAATTTTGTATCATTATAATTATTATTATTATACCCTCCACCAAATATGGTATATATCAGTTTGTCATTCCGTTTGTAACATGTCGAAATATAGGTCCAAGACCCCATAAAGTATTTATATTCGTGATCCTTATGCGATTTCAAGTCGATTTAGCGATGTCCGTATGCCTGTCTGTTGAAATGGCGAGCACGGCATGAAGATGCACGCGGGTCTTCATTTTTACCTCGATCATTGGACAGGAGGACGTCTACTGAAAATGAGCAAAATCGGTCAAACGGTTAAAAAGTTAACGAGTGAAAATGTGAAGGTACCTTTAAATTTTCCATACAAATTGGTGTATCTTAGTACAATTTCATAGTAGCGACTGTTTTTTCACCAGTCACTTAGAATTCAATTATATTTTATATTCATCTCTAAACTTTTTTCACCACAAAAAATTTTTTTCACCTCAAATTTATTTTCCACCAATACATATGTTTTCACATCCAAAAAAGTTTTTAACCTCAAACAATTTTTTTCACCTCCATAATTTAACTTCAAAAGTTGTTTATATTATTTGTTTCAAACCCAGTAGAGAACATTTTTTCAGGATATTGGTAGAGGGTTTTCAAAGATTATGCACAGTCGAATGTAAGCCTTTTTCTACTTGTTATTTCCTGAAGATGCTACACAATCGAGTAGCGAAATATTAAAAAATAAATAAAATTTTTATTTATAAAAAAACCAACCTTAAGCTCAAAGAATTTAAGAAGTTAAAAATAAAAAAAGGTTAGAAATAATTTTATATATGTATTTAAAACTAAAATTAAAAACATATAAAATTTTTATTCATTTGTTATTCAAATATTAAAAATATGTATTTTTTTACAGTTCTTATTTAGAAATTTATTATTTAGAAATTTATTATTCTTCCTCCTGCAAATTGCAACAAATATCCCCTGAAACAGAATCAAGTTTTTTGCCACTATACCAGTGTTCGAGTCTGGCTGTCACTTATTGAAATCTCTCGCCATGTTCTTCAGACTCGGCTGGTAATTGTTCAATAAATTGTTCTACATGACAATGCAAAAAATGTATGTACTTTCAATGACATTCTGACGTTTAGTTTTTGAAATGCTTACTCATATGCATATTTTCAATTAAAGTTCACCAATTTTTAAACCGATGATTTCTTTTAACATTTTCAATTACTGATTTAACACAATTCCAATAGCTCGGTATCATTCAATGCAACTTCACAATATTGGTCCTTTATTAGACAACGCATGTCCGATCCATTAAGTAATCCTGTAACATAAAAACATTATGATATGAAGTATACTCAAAACGCATATTCCATAAACATATAAAACACATATTTTTGGTATCGCCCAATTTTTTGCAATTCTCGTTATAGTATTTGTGCTTAGTGCTATCGGAAGAGAACTTTTTAAATTAGTGGCATGTAGCAAAACTTGTTTTTAAGCTACTTTTGGACGAATCAATGAATAAACGCCAATCTCCAGGATTGTATTCATTTTGCATTTTCAAAACCAAGCCACGGATGTCAGTACAATATGCGAGAGAATTATTCTCAACAAATCTAAAAAAGTCGTATATCGGCGATGGCGATTGAATGCCCCGTATTTTTGTAAATCTGGTGGCAAAATATTAGCTTGTTTTAAATCTTTTGCCAAGAAAATGCTCTGTCTTTGCTAAATTTATATGCGCCGTACCATTCAATCCAGACAATTTTGCGAAATTTCATTGTGAGTTCATGGAATCGTGGTATTTGACGATTGATACATTGATACAACCTCTCTAAATATTTGAACAGACTTAAATATTGTGGGAATATCTTCTGTTGATATTGGTTATCCGGAATAAGAATTTCATTAGAATGTGGCAGAAGAAATTGAGCATTTGTTGTTGCAGTGTAAGATATAGAACGATTTTTTCTTATGTTCATACCGGCTGTATGATTTATGCACGCATAACAATCACCTTCAACATGGAGTATGGGATCTCTCAAAACCATTGAAATACCAAATGGCATGGCGTGTCTGTCCCCCCCCCCCCCCCTTTATTAAAACGGGAAATGCTCGTTTTACACACTATCAAAGTTGTCCAACACTAAAAATAAAATATGTTTCATACAATTAATTATACACCAATGACTAATTTGGTACAATTTGCAAACTTTCTATAAAAAAAATATAATATTGAGATTCTAATATATTTTTAGTTTACATTACATAAAAAAAAGTTTTCGAATATTTGAAAATACATTTGTAAAAAATTGCGTTTTTTCCAAAAAAAAAAAAAAAAAAAGAAAACAGTAAAGAAATAAACCAAATTTAAACAAATTTTTAACGATTTCTTAGACTTTTTAATGCGTAATTTTGTTGGAATGTTTTGTATGGAGTAGGTTCAAAAATGGTTCAATCTTGGAATATATAATAAGGATTACAAAAATGTAAAATAACTTAATTTGAGGCGCAATGGTTCAATGCAAGCTTATATGCCAAGTTTCATCTGTTTATTATAAAAACTACGTTCTTACTTTCTTTAAGAGTTAACCTAAAAAAACAGCGACGTTGGATTCAGCGCAATCAATTTAGTTTAAACTACTGGGTGCTCCGCGGTTAAAAAAAGTTCTCAATTCTAGTTTAATCAGTTTAGTAGATTTTCTTTACACATTTATCGTTGATGGGTAAGAACAAAAGTACGGCCAATGATAATTTTGCATTTATTTTCTACGATATGTATAGTTTATTATTTTTGTTAAAAGTTACCGTTGCATATTGAAACATAGAGAAAATATATGTTCTATTTGATACACAGTATTGAAATTTTTGTCTACACTCAAAAAAAATGAACTAGAATTTAGAAAAATTAAATTATTTAGAAATTTGAAAAAATTTAAATGAAAACGGCGTCAAAGATACTTTTTGCACTCAGAAAAAAAGTTAGAATAAAAATTTGTAAACGGTTTTCAATCCCACTCTACTATATTTGTACTGCTTTTTAGAAAAAAATTATTATTTAGCAAATTTTTTTGCTATTTATATTTTACAAATTACAGAATTTTTACAGAATATTTACAAATTGTTCTTGCTAATTTTAGAAATCATTTTATAAATTTTTGAAAGCCGATTTGCTAAAATTAGCAAAAAATTTACTAATTTTAAAAAAGTAGATATTGAAGGAAATATTATTTGTAATTAAAATTTATACCTACAAATTTAAATTGCTTTAAACTGTTACATAAATTAAAAAAGGGATCTGAAGTGTATATACCGACTCATGTCTAAAAATAGGACATCCACTTAAAACAGCACTATAAAGTTTTTTGGTTCTAAAAATCAGCCCTTAAAATAATTAAAATTTGACCTTTAAAGTAAAAAGATGGACTAACATATTTTTCAAAATGAAATTACACTCACCAAAAAAAGTCTGTAATGGCAACTGAAAATTTTGCTGTTATTACGGGAAATTCTGCTAATTTGAGCCCAGCGGTATTTTTTGCTAATCTTAGCAACACATGTCTGCTGAGGTGTAGTACAATGAAATTAGTAGAAAAATTAGTAGCCGCTACTAAAATTTAGTAGACTTTTTGTAAAGTGGAATTTAAAATCTGTTTGCTAAAATCAGCAAAAAAATTACTAAATATTATTAATATTAGTAAAAAGCTTTGAATTTATTTTTCCTATCGAATTAATCATTTTGTTTTAATTTGGTAATTTCTGTTTTGAAAAATATTTTAGTCAATTTTTTTTTTTTTTACTTTTAAGGTTAATTTTTTTTTATGGCGGATTTTTAGAACTAAAAAACCTTTTTAGTGCTATTTTAAGTGGATGTCATCTTTCTAGACATAAGTCGGTATCTTCACTTCCGAAATAACATTTCCTTCAATATCCATTTTTTTAAAATTAGTAAAATTTTTTGCTAATTTTAGCAAATCGGTTTTCAAAAATTTGTAAAATGATTTCTGAAATTAGCAACAAAAATTTGTAAATATTCTGTAAAAATTCTGTAATTTGTAAAATGTAAATAGCAAAAAGATTTGCTAAATAATAATTTTTTACTAAAAATCAGTACAAAAATAGTAGAGTGGGATTGAAAACCGTTTGTTTTTACAATTTTTAAGCCTTTAATTTTTTTTTTTAATTTTGTCTAAAATAATTTTTGAAAAAAAGATGAAATAAAAAAATTTTGATGCTTAATAAAAAAAAAAGATAAATTTGAAATTTTGTACTAATTTATTTTGCTGATTTAAGCAAACAGATTTTAAATTAAAAAGTTTACTAAAATTAAGTAGCAGCAGCTAATTTTTCTACAAGTTTCATTGTACTACACGTCAGCAGACATGTGTTGCTAAGATTAGCAAAAAATACCGCTGGGCTCAAATTAGCAAAATTTCCCGTAATAACAGCAAACTTTTCAGTTGCCATTACAAAAATTTTTTGGTGAGTGTACTTATATTTAATAAAATTTTCCTTAAAATTAGGTCAAAATTTCTTAATTATAGAAAAATTTTACTGCTGAGAACTAAATTTTTATTAGAAAACAGAAATATTTCATGCATCATCAAAAATTAGTAAGGAAATGTTTCCTTGGTTTTAAGAAAAATTTTATTTTATTTAAGTTTATTAGATAATTTTTTTACTAAAAACTAGGACTTAACTGCCTAAAAATAAGAAAATATTTTCTAACAACAAGTTAAATAAATAGCACTTGTTTTAAGTGAAAATTATTCTTATCCTGCTTCTATGGTAAAGGGAATATATTTTACTATATATTTTAAAGTACTTTACACTTATTGTGTATTTTCCCACTTTCGGAGGACTTCCGCTTTGTGAGGACACTGCTCTTACATTTCGTCTTAAAATTAAATTGAATTATACTTAATTCATGTATTTAAAACATAAATTAAATTTTATAGCAAAAAGGTAAACAAATTAAAATAATGTACTGCAGGATATCCTGAAACGTAATAAATTGTGACAAAGTCAGATCCTTTTCGTAGTTAATTAACGGTTCTGCTTGAGAGAACTACAAAAAGGGACTCCCTAAGTGACACACAGCATCTATGGCTAAGGAAAAACTACAAAATATCACAGTTACATTTCTTGTTATTATTGGAAAATGGAAAAGTCATAAGTTTATTTTATGGAATTTTTAGCTTAAACTTTATTTGACATATACAAATTTAAACTTTTTATTATTAAGTGAAAAAAATAATTCGATAAATATAAATTTTAATAATCGCTTCGTCAATTATAGGAAAGACATTATGCCGCAATGTATTAAATGTGCTTGCGATATTTTGTATTATAGTCAGCAAACAAAATTACTAAATAAAAGCGCAAATTCGAAATTTTGAACCTTTTGCTAACAAAATTAAAAAAAAAATTATTTAGGCTACTTTAAGTTCAATGTTAAAGACAGAAAAGATTAGAGATGGGCATGTGAGCCATTTTTGAATCACGCACCAAAAATTACAATCATGCATGATAATTTTTTAAATGGTTACTTTAATTTGTTTCCTTTCATAATATTTTTTCTTGAAAATTAAGAAAACTAACTAGTTTGTTTTTATTTTATTTTTTTTTTAATAGAATATTGAAAATAATTAAAACGTTTTCCAACAAAAAAATCCTATACCAAATTTTATTATTTTTTAAAAATTAGAAAACTTTTACTTGAAAAAAAGAATATTTTATTAAAATTTTTAAAATTTATCTGAACTAAGATTGCATGAAAATTTTCCTTAGAAATAGCTCATCAGTTTCTAAAATCAACTAAATTTTTATTATTACATAGGAAAAAATGTATTACTTTTGGTTTTTAATTGTCTGAACTAATTTTTATAAAACAATTCTCCAAAATTAGAAAGTGGTATACTTAAAAACTGAATTTGGAAATGGCTTTCTAAAATTTAGTTAATTTTACTACTCGCACACATAAAGTTCAACTACTTTCTCAATTTAGTTTAAAAAAATTTATTGAACTAAATGGGACATACTTTACGTCCTAAATTTTTTTTTAACTAAACTTAATTTTATTACATTTGAGTATGCAAATTTCTCAAAACTAAGATGTTTTTTCTTAAAATTAATAAATTTTTATTTAATTAACTTGTTTTTTTTTCTCCTTAAATCAAGAAATATTACTTAGGAGAACTATTTCTGAGTATATAAGCGATTTCGTTTTTCCTCAAAGTCAGGAATTTTTCTTCTTTTTAAGACATTTTTTTTGAGTTGTAACAAAATTTTACTTAAATTGAGGACAATTTATAAACTATTTTGAAGGAAAATTTTGATTACATTGTAGTTCATATCTTTTTTTTAGTGTATATAAAAAATTTTAATTAAGGATTTATTTAATTGGTTAGTAATTTCTACATATTTTTTAAAAATTATTTTGAACAAAGTTTCCTAAACATACACATCCTTGAAGTTTTCATACCCTGTAGGAAATGTCGATAGTGAAAATGTACTGATTCACTATTGACTTGTTCACCAGTACTACTGACTAATTATGCCCCAGCCAACGCTTTTTGCAGTAGACATTTAACATGTGCGTGTCATTGCGAATCTACACAACTATTGACTAGGTGTAGACATTGGAACTTGAGATTCACTAAAACATTTTAGTAATTCTAGTCTACACTTTTGGAACTTTTTACTAGATTTCCACACTAGGAAGGAAATAAGTTTAAGCACGTGCATTTATTTTGTTAAATAAGATATTTTATAAATAAAATTTTTTTATAAATTTCATTAAATTAAATATGTATATTTACCTTTTAAATTCATGTTTCTTTATATTTTGATTAAAAACTTTAATTTTGCATGCAGCTATGCACATGTATTTTCAAAAATCAAGAACAAGCTCAGCTTTGCAGCTGCAAAAAAAGGAATGTAAAAAGAATAGACGCTTTGATGACATGTCACCAAAAAGTCACCCAAAATAGTTAACAAAAGTGGTGACTTGTAGACACTTGACCCCAGACTTCCTACAGGGTACTTAGAAGAATTATTCAGGATATTGTTGAAGTAAATAAATCCATATGTAAGTAATGGTGTATAACATATTGTGGTTGTTGGTAGCAGTAGTATTTTCTTTGTTTTTTTTTCATTTCACTTCTACAATACGTACAAGGTAGTTACAAGCAAAGGAAGTTTCATAGTGACAAATTTTCTCTCTTTTTGTATGTGTTGTAAAAAGGTAGGAAATGTGTTGTAATTGTTGTACATCTACATGCATTTTCATTTTATACTTGTATTGAAAAAGTATTATTTTTTGTTGTGGGGATGTTTTATTTATTTTAGTTTTTGTAAGTTCAAGGTTTTTATTTTTCATGTTATTGCTGGCAAAATGTTGTGTTGTCTTTTTTTTATTTTATTATGAAAAAAGAAATCAATTACTAAGTAATTTATATTTTTTACGTGATATCTAAAACGTAGGTAAAATATTTTTATAATAAAGCATTATAAGGATCAGTTTTAGAGTGTATACCAATTTTTTTTGTTGAATTTTAAGTTTACTACTTAGGTGAACTTTTTAACCTATTTTTCAAACTAAATGCTCTTAGAATGTGTGTTTCGATCGTTGCCTAAGCATTGGCACTTGAAAGTCTTAGAATTTTGGAAAAACTTTTACTTAAGTTTTAGATATTGCTTAAGTGTCCACTATTATTCTGGCACTTATTGTCTGCAATTGAACAAGTCATTGAAGAAAGGAAATTCGATTCTAAGCAATTGTATTTGTATTGTGATTAATTTTATCTTTAGTAATACATTCCCGATCACATGATTAGAACCACTTCAAAAATTTTTTAGTAGATCATAACTTTAATATTTTTTGCCGAGATCAAAACCTTTTTTACTTAAATAGCAACAAAGAAACATAAGGTTTTGTGCAACAGTATTTTAAGCGGACTTTTCCAAAAAAAAAAAACAAAAAAATTATAATTTTTTTCGTTCATATGATTAGAACCACTTTCAACATTTTAAGTTTTTGCAGTAGTAAGATTGATTTATACTATTGAACTATTGTTAGGAACAAAACTATTAGTGCATAATAAACATTTGTGAAAAATGGGCTAGAAAAGTATTTTAAAAATAACCGAAATCGATGCTTATCATTCGCAAGTATATTCCTGGGAATTTGGGCGAAGTACCAAAACTTTGCTCGGATACATTAAGGAGACTCAAAACTATGGAAAGAACTACAAAGAAAGGATTCCAACCGACTTGACTCTAGCTGAAAAATCCTAAGAATTTCCTCGATATCCGGAAATTCAATCAAATGAAAAATAAATGAAGCAGGAAAACTCGGTAATTGAGAGTAAATCGTTTTGAACAAAATTTATAAAAAAAAGTTTATATATGTGTAATATTTCTCATCGAGCTAAAGATCTTTTATTTTAAAAAAATTAATTATAAATATTTATTTATCCCAATATTTCGTCACCACATTGGGTGACTTCTTCATGGGAATTTGTTTTTTTATAATTAATAAATGAAAATTATAAATTGAAAACTTATATATAACAATTTTTTTAAAAAAGGCGGTAAATCAAAGATAATTTTTTTTGTCAATATTAACAAATAAAAATATCACAGAAAACAAAAATAACAATATTTGAAAAATTAAAATATTACATGAACAAAAATATTTTTATTAACTAGTTTCTATTAACTAAATGTCTGTAATTTTGTGCAATATTTGCTATGTCTGTTTTATAATTAATTCGTTGTGTAGATGGTACTTTCATAATTTGTAAAATTTCTAACATATATCTGCGTCTGTAATTATTTTCTGTGTTTAAAATTGACGACCTATCAAAATCAGGATAATGATTAAAATTCGTGCAATGTAATGATAATGCTGTTTTTCGTGTAGAAGTAGTGTTCCTGTATTTTTGATCAGATTTATGTCCTGCAATTCTTGTTTTTAATTTATTCTTTGTTGTACCTACATATACCTTACTACAATTCTCATTATCATTTCCACTACAAGGTATTTTATAAACTAAATTGGATATTTCAGATTTATCTATTTTATTTTTCGTTTTGCTAAATAATCTACCTAATGTGTAATATGTTTTTTGTGCCACTATATATTTCTTATTATCATAAATTTTTTATTTTTCTAAAAGATATAAGATATAAGAGGAACATAAGTTAGAGATATATAAATTTTAGGTTCAGTAACCGTTCTCGTAAATAAATTATTCTGTTTCTTACATTGTCTTATCAATCCACAGATTAATTGAATTGGGTAATTATTATTTAACAAAATATTTTTAATCTTTTCTATATTAATTTTATGAAATTCTGTATCGCTAATCTTTAATTTCCTTTCAATTAAATTCCAAGCTGTATTAAGTATGATTCTTTTTGGGTGTTTAGAAAAATAGTTAATAACTCTCCCAGAAGCTGTTGGTTTCTGATACCAATCTATTAATAAACTCTCACCCTCTCTTATTATCAATGTATCTAAATAATTTTAGAATTACATTCTTTTATATTGTAAATTTTATATTGTCATGAAATGAATTAAAAGTTGATAAAATATCATTAATTGAATCATTCGAAATAATGCAAAATAAATCATCGACATATTTTGTAATGATTTTTGGTTTCACATTTAATTTTTCTATACAAGAATCTAATAATTTTTTCATTACAATATCAGCTATAATTGGCGAAGCTGGAGATCCCATTGGAAGTCCTTGTTGTTGTAAATATATTTTATTATCATATTTAAAGATTTATAAATTTCATTACCATTGTTACCAATGTATTGGTAATGAAATCATAAATTAATTAGTCCAATCAATGCATTAGTCCCATGTATGGTTAATTTGAATGAATGAAAATGAAAAAAAAAAAAATTAAATTGTTTTATTAAAATTGTTTAAATTTTGAATGGAATTTTTTTTTAAATTATTGTTTGTATTAATTTATTTTATTTAATATTCTATACAATTTTTTAAAATTTTTTTGTTTCGCAACAAGGGCAATTTCCAAATGCAGGTATGATTTTACTAAAATAAAATGTTAGAAGTATGATAAAAAAATTCTATGACCTAAAGGACAATAGTAAATTAATTGAATTATTAACGATAAAGTAATGAACCGATTTCGATGTCATTATTATTTAAAAATGGTGATTGATGATTCGTGAAAATGTGGCATAGTTATATTCTATATATTTTCATGCTCTGTACGCTATGAATAGGTACGATTTGATATTTTCAAAAATTATTTAAAAGTTATAATCCTAGTGTACCTCTGGTATAAAGTATACGTATCAACTATCCCTGATTATAGAACAAATATTTGTTTGTTTTTAATATTTACGATGTATGTACATTATTTAACAAACATTTTCACCAAAACAAAACTGAATAAGACTAAAACTTTCGCCATCATTTTCTGTGTCAACTTTAAATTATAATAAAATCTAATTTAATTAAATATATTTTGTTTTCTAGTGCACTTAAAATTAAAACCTGGTTAAAATTTTATTTTTTTTAATTTAGACATATAAAAAACCATTAACACAAAAAAATGTCCAGCATTTCCTAAATTAAATTAAATTATAATAATAAATATATTTTGAAATCCTAAATTTATAGAATTTTTAGCCACGCCTACTCCTTGACTTTTCGAAAAAAAAATGAGTTGTTCCATGCTTTATTTGTATCATAAAATACTGTAATTTTGCCATTAATACAACACACATTTTATCTAACTAGCTGGTAAATTGGCATGAATTGCCTCATAGGGCTTTTTGAAGGCAGGTCGACGATGTACTAATTTTACTTTAGTTTAGTACTTGGTTTTTTTATGTTATTATACATTATTTTTTGCTCAAAATTGTCACGTAATTAATTATCATCAAAAGATGTCAAAATAAAAACCTTGTACTTGTTTTTTCCATTTTTACATTTAACCCATCTTGTACCACTCATAGATATCGTGGAGATTTTTTGACGAAATTTTGTAGAAAGATGTATTGGTTGCTCAATACGCATATTTTGTTGCTTGTGTAATTTTATCACGCCCTCTAGTGATGGTATACATAATTAAATTAACGGGTTAAGAGATTGTTAAAATTTAATTTTTTCTTGATTGCTTATGTGTTTCCGATTCGGTTAATCGATTAACCGATTCCTCGATTAATCGCCTCTGTGACGTTACTTATGTTATAAAATAATAATATAAAATTGTTTTGAATTCGAAATTTGTATTTTCTAAAAAACATGAAAAAATTTATAAAAATTAAAGACTAACATTTTGTTTCTAATTGATTTATCAACAAGTTCTAATTTGATTTATCGACAAATGTTGATGAAGTAAGAATTCGCTTACTCTTATCGGTGAAGACTTGTCAGGAATATGCGTGATTTTTATATATTTTCTAATAGATAACCTCTAGCTAAAACCAGGTAGTGAAAGAGTCAGTGGAAATTCTATCAAACTTTGTTTGTGAATTTCTCAAAAATTATTCATACCATATTTTTAAGAATTTGTTATTGAATTTTTTTGAAAGCAGCTTTTGTTTATTTAAGCATTTTTTTTATTCTGGACAGAGTCATATAAAGAAAATAAAAACCAACTTTATCGACAAAATGTCCAACTTCGGAAAACTAAACTGCGTTTTTATAGGTTTACTTCCACTGAATATGTCTCACATTTTCTTTTTAAAAATCGTCAAATTCTTTTGAAAAACCCGAAGATTATAAGGCATAAATGATTCTTTAAAATATCTCAGGATGCTTTGAATTATAAACAAACACTTTAGAAACCAATTCAAAATGCAACTCTTTGTGTTCTTATTGATGAAAGAGATACATTTATTTTGCATTAAACGATTAATCGATTAATCGCCAATTTCGCTTAATCGACCCGAATAGCCAATATATCAATTTTCTTCATTAATACAAACACCCTGCCGGTTAACCGGTTAGAGCATTATTCGAAAATTAAGAAAATTGATTAATTGTCAAAATTGGCGATTAATCGATTAATGCAAAATAAATGTATATTTTTTATCCATAGGAACATAGTGCTGCTTTTTTGGGTGGAATCTGAAAACTCTTCTAAAAGAAAGTGTAGTCACACATTTTGGTGATAAGGGCGGATTTTTATTTTCGAGAAATTAGAACATTTTATAAATGAACAAGAATTGCCTTCAAACACTATTCATAAGGAAATTCTTACAAATACTGTGTTGTTTTTGCATAATTTACAAAGTTTGGCAGAACTGTTACTGTCAGTATCTGGTCAGTGATTGTAAGTTCATAATATGTGATTTTTGACAAAAGCACTTAAGTTCACTTAAATAAATTTTCCAAATTTTGTAGTCTATAAATTTTTGAATACGGATATTATTATCTAGTTCTTACCTAGTAAATTGTATCGATTTTTTTTGTTTGGCTTCTACTTAAGATATTGTACCCTTTTAAAAGTTTTTGATAAATCAACTTTTTTTTAGTTTTTAAAAGTTTTTGTATGTAAATAAATAAAAATAATATTTTCGAATTGAAAGCAATGTTATAACATTAGTAACGTCATATACATTTGAAACTGTTTTTTTGTTAAATCTCTGCTTTAGCTTTAGCTTTTAAAATATATTCTAAGTGTGAAAAAGCTTTGGAATATGAGAATTGTTGAGAGCGTATTATTTTTCAGAACCTGGATCAATAATTTAGAAAAATTTTTTGTTTTTAAGAACGACTAGTTTCAAAACTTGTTGCCTTTCTTAATCTGTTTTTATGTCACTTTTAACACCGATCATTTTTGTTTGTAATTATTAAAAAAGCAACCAAGTATTCCTAGAACCACTTTTGGAGCTAGTTCTTCTTAGTTATGTCTAACATTAAAGTTTAGGTAAACGGGTTCGCGTTCCATGGAATTTGTTCTTACAGAACATGTAGAATTGATTTGGGAACCGATTTCAAAAAAATTTTCTTGCCAGAACTCCTACAGAGTTAATATACATTAATTAAGTTAATTAGAATTTTTTTAAGGAACAACAATTAAAAATTGTCTATTGTATTTCCGAAAGCCCACACAGCATTTGCTTTGTGTTGGTTAAAAAAGTTATCTGATCCTTAGATTCTTCCTTCACTTGATTTCAAAAGAATTTGATTAAATTTTAGTTAGTTCAAGAAATTATAAAGATTTTGGAAATAACAACAGAAAAACCCATATAAAAACCGGTTAATCGACCTATTTTAACCGATTATTCGGGTCGAATAATTATTTGAGCTTAAAATTAATTGTTTCGATATAAATAGAGGCGATTAATCGAGGAATCGATTAACCGAATTGAACACACTACAAAATACTATGAAACTAATGTACCAAATTTTTTCTATCTAACTTTCACGAGTTTTCAGAATTTTAAAACTTTTGCTATTTTAAAACAATTTTCTAAATTTTAATATGACAAAAATGGTAGTGAGAATTGCTCATAATTAACATTAGAAACGAAAATTGGTTCATTTTTAACATATTAAAGTTCTTACACATTCGGAAATTTTTTGATTTGATCATAAAAAGTAGATACTGCACAATAAATTTTTCTTATCCCCATAAAAATGTCCTAGATGTCTTTAACCAAATCTCCATACCACATTCATAAAACCTCTCATCTTTCTATATTCAAAAAATTTTCAAAAAATTACTGTTAAAAATGTAAATAGTTGATTTTTTTTTTAAAACTGTATAATAATAATTATTATAATTTTTTATTCCTTTGGTTTAGCCAAGAATCCAAACAATTATGTACATATTTTTTCGTATAGTATTATCGTTTTCCATCTAAATCTATCGGGGACTTGAAAATAGATATTGCTTATAAACAACGGCATCTAAAATCGGTTAAGTTGTCATGGATACAAAAACTAAAAAGAATGTACTTTTAATTATTGTCAGTAGCAAAGTTATAAAAATTTTATAAAGAATGCTTTGTTATCCTTAACACTTGTAAATGTATTTACCTTTAACTGTTTCCAAAAAAAAAAAACATACAAATTAAAAATACTAAAAATATAAAAGAGAACTAAAGAGTAAAATTTAAACAAAAAAAATGTATAACTCTGTGAGGCCAACCATGTAAACACAATGATAATAATTTCATGTAACAACTGCTTTAGTAAAACAATAACAACATTTTGTGGCAACAAAAAACAACAGCAGCACCACTATAAATAGCGACAAATGGGTCCGCAATAACAATAATGTTTTGTAAACGAAATACAAAAGATAAGAATTTTACTTGATAGGAGAAAATCTCACCACTAGGAGCATGAACATGAACATTGTCATATTTTACTACAGTATTTAGCAGTAGTAAGTGTTAATCCTAAGGGCATTGTAAAAATACGTGTCAAGGGCAAAAAACTCATAAGTAGAGTTAGCCAAGATAAATTCAACGATTTTGATGAAATTTAAATATGTTTAGGTAAAATAATTATAAGGTTAAAGTGTCTGAGTTTTTGGGATATCTCTTGAACTCTATGCACATTTTTATTTGCGTCATATAAAAACTTATAAACTTTCATATAAAATCTTTAAAAGAAGATAAATTTTGAATTTTCATACTAATTAAAACTATTTTTTTCGAAACTTCATAAAAATTGGAGTATTGTAATTGCACTACAATCCTGCACAGAAAAAAGTATCACAAAATTTTAAGTAATTAAAAATATTTGTTAAAATTCAAATTCGATTTCTAACAATTTTTTGTTTGAAATATTTGTAAATTGTCACTTTTCATATAAAAATTCTTTGAAAATAAAAATTGAAGTAACAAAAAAATAACAAAAAGTTTTTTGTATTTACAAATTCTATTGTTGGTGCCTTTTTAAAAAATATTTTTTTTGTATTTAAAAAAATGTTCTATGGACGATGTTCAATATTACAAACAGAATTTTGTAATTTTATTCTGTGTGAGGGTCAATTCTCGTTCTCTGATAATGTGAAGTGAAAAAAAACTTTTCATTTTCGTTTTCATAAGTACTTTTCACTCGAACTTTTCACAAACATATAAATTGCGATTCTCGTATGTATTATGAAAAAAATGTTTCATTCGCACTTTTGAAACTTTTGTAACTGTGTTATCCAAAATTTAAAGCAAATGTCAAAACAGAGAAAAATGTATACAAAAGTGATTTAAGTTCGTAAAATGTATTTTAAATAATTATATAAAAATGTCTGGATTAATTGTATTATTGGATATTACTCAAAGAATTCGGGATGAACAAAGGTAAGACAATGATGTTACAAGCATTTCATTGCAGTAAATAATTTAATAATTTATAGGAATTTTTTGAGAGTGCTGAGAAGCATACTTCATGATGGCCAAAATCGAGAAGACAACCGACGACCACTTCATGGTCGTCCGTGGATATAGAAGATTGTTGTGTTGCGGCAACGGAAAATACTAAGTATTTTATCCTGCTGGGTCTGGTGAATTCTTCAATTTCCATTCTCTATAGTTTACTAATAAAATTTTCATGTTTCTTTGCAATAAAAAACAATTAATAAAAAAAATAATATGATTATATGTTCTAAAATCCTATTAAAACCATACATTTACCAAAATAACTGATCAACAATACATAAAAACTTCTTTACAATAAATATTTCCTTTATATTTATATTTCACTTTATTTGATGTAACCAAAACTACAAACAGTAAACTAAACAATATTCTGAGTGTTTTTTTCTACTGAAAATGTGATATTTTATACTTGTTGTGATTTCGTCTTTATTATTAAATGAAAAAAAAATTCAGATTGACAATCTAAATTACGATTTGATGCATTTAAAGTTCGAGTGAAATTTTTTCACAGTAAAAATAACTTACTATGCTTTATTTTCTAAAATTTGCAATAATGCAAATTTTTGCATTATTTCTTAACTTTTTATATATTTAACATTTGGTTTATATTTCAGGTACATATTTTCTACTATACGATTTTATTGATTATTTTGATAAGGATGATGCCACTTCATTGCCACGTGATAAATATCTAGAAATAATGAATAATATATTTAATAAGGCCACACAAGCAGAGCGAGAAGCTATTATATTTCAGGTAAATTTTGAATACAATAAGATTTTAATTTAAAATGTACTTTCTATATTGGTATCATGCGAAAATCTCTTTTGATCACAACTCGATGGATGTCTTAAATTGAAGTGAATTTGGAAAAAGTAACGCTACAATTACCAAAAAAAATCTGTAATGGTAGCGGGAAATTACGGGAAATTTCGCTAACTTGAGCCCAGCGGTATTTTTTTTTTGCTAATCTTAGCAACACTTGTCGACTTATATACAGTACAATGAAATTAGTAGAAAAAATTAGTAGCAGCTACGAAATTTTAGTAAAGTTTTTGTAAAAATAAAGTTTATTTTGCTTTAGCACTGGTTAAATATGAATTTAAGAAATATTTTCTTGTTTATAAGAAAGTTTTATTAAGTTTAAAAAAATGTATACTTAATTTAAATTGTTTGCACTGGTTTTGAAGAAAAGGGTATACCTGATTTAAGGTACATTTTTCTTGGAGCCAAATCATTCCAATATTTTTTTATATATTTTCACCCTATTCCCCCACATATTGGCCTACAGACTTAAACAAAAAGCCTGATTTGATAGATTTTTGTGTATCTAAGGGTATACCACCCAATTTACAAAAATGCTACCCGTGTTTAGACTTATCATCCGATCATTCTCCTGTCATATTGACAATTAGTACAAATGTACATTGCGTAGAAGGACCTTGCAAGTTGCATAACAAGAAAACAGATTGGAACCACTATCGCGAACTTATAAGCTCATCTCTAAATCTTAACCTACCCCTAAAAACTTAGAAAGATATTACAAATGCCGTTGAAATCTTTGTTAAAATAATACAAAACACAGCTTGGGACTCTACTCCACAAAATTGTTTTATTAATCTCCCCAAATGTTCACTTGAAGTACGAAAAAAACCATCCGACAAACGGAAAGCTGGCAAAGAACCAAGTCTCCTACTGACAAAGCAAAGTTAAATAAACTAACTTTCGAACTCAAAAATTTATTAAAGTATGAAAACAACAAAAAATTCGAAGAAGAAATGAAAAAACTGGGTCCAACAAAAGTAACAGATTACTCACTATGGCAAATAACAAAATAAATAACCCTATACGGAAACCAGATGCAGCCTAGGCGAGAAGTAATAGTGAAAAGGAGAAAACTTTTGCTACTCATCTTGAAAAAGTGTTTACCTCCTATGAACTAAACAATGACGACACCCCAAATCACATTGACGATTTCATAAATGAAACCCACCAACTAGATTTACCAATTAAAAAGTTTACAAAATTGGAAGTAGCTAATGCAATACATAATTTAAATGTTAAAAAAGCCCCAGGATATGACCTTATAACTGCAAAAGCATTAAAAGAATTACCACGAGAACGTATAACTCTTTTGACCTTCATATACAACACCTGCATGCTCCACTGTTTTGTACTATCCCAATGGAAAGTTACGCAGATATCTGTGATCCCTAAACCTGGAGAAGCTGTTGAAAAAGTAACGTCATATCGACCAAATAGTCTATTGCCTATTCCCTCAAAATTTTTGGAGACTCTATTCCTCAGTAGATTGATGCCAATAATATAATCGAAATCTCTTATTCCTAATCACCAGATTGGTTTTCGAAAACGACATGGAACAATCGAACAAGTACATCGCTTAGTTGAAACAATCCACGAAACTTTCGAAAAAAAAACAATACTTTACTGCAGCCTTCCTTGACATCTCTCAAGCCTTTGATAAAGTGTAGCATAAAGGTCTGCTTTACAAAATAAAGAAAATGCTCCCCATAAACTACTAACTCTTCATTAGATCCTACCTATACAAACGCTCGTTCTATGTAAAAGAAGAAGAATAAATGAGTTACATATGTACAATTATGACGAGTACCACAAGGCAGCGTTATGGGACCCACTCTTTATGTACTTGTTGTATACATCTGATCTTCCCCAAACAGATGGTATTATAATAGGAACTTTTGCTGGCGATACAGCAGCTCTGTCTGTACACAAGAACCCAAAGACTGCAAGTAAAACTTTACAAATATCTAGGTATTTATCTGGACAAACGGTTAACCTGGAAAAAACACATACAAACCAAACGTAAAGCACTAGATATCTAACTCAATAAAATTAACTTTCTTGTAAAACCCAATTCCCGACTGTCTCTGGAAACAAATTATTGGTTTATAAATGTATACTTAAACCAATTCGAACATATGTCATCCAATTATGGGGTACCGCATCCAAATCAAACATTAACAACATACTACGATTTCAATCCAAAACAATTAGGAGAATTGCAAATGCCCCCTGTTACATAACTGAATACAATTGTGTTGTGCAATTACCTTGGCTACCGGGTTCTTCGATATGCAGTACAATTGTATGTAAACCTTTGCTTACAAATGCCTTAATGAGTCCAAGTGGGGCAATCTATAATTAAAGGTGAATTATAATTACTCGGGTTAGAGCAATTATAATTATAGGGTTTGGGAGATAAAAAAGGGGGGTGATTAGGTAGTGGTTTCTGGTTCCTTTGGCATCAACGGGCTTACCTTTTATTGAGCGTTCCCTTTGCAAATAATGAGTCAACTAGGGATTTACTTCTCTTATAATTCAGTTTTTATTTTTATAATTTGGGGTTGATCTGGTTGAACTGATCGCTTAGGCGGTTCTTGTGAGACTCGCCGACTTATTGTATTAAAAGTTACAGCAACACATAAATTTTGACTCGCTTTTAATTTCCAATAAGTCTTTGCGGCGAAAACTAAATTAAGTGCTGCCATACAGTTTGAAATGCTTATATTAATTGTTATTTAATGATTAATATAAAAATTATAATTTGGGGTAAAATTCAAGAATTATAATTTAAGTGTCCAAATTAGTTTGGACATGGCGCCGGCCTTGGCACTAGGCAGCTTTTGTTGGGGGTTCTTGAGCGCGTAACACATGGGCCAACGAATAAATAGCCTCCACAAGGATTTTGTTGTCTGGCGTTGCCGAAGAAGCTGATTGCCTCGCTGGCTGTCTGGGTTCGCGACTATTTGGTTGACGATGACTTGATTGTTCGCCATGACTGGATCGAGGATGACTTTGTTGTTGGCGATGACTGGACCGAGGATGACTATATTGTTGGCGATGACTGGACCGAGGATGACTTTGTGGTTGGCGCTGTACCCGTTGCAGACGTGGATGCAATAACGTATGATGAAATCTGTCACATTTTCTGCAGGTATCCAACGATGGACAGACCCTTAAATTATGGCTTCTTGCTAGACAGTTAAGGCAGTAGTTGTAACGTTCCACTATAGCTTCCCTCTTGCTTGGGGCCATTTTCAAAAATTGACGACAGAATCGCAGCGCGTGAAAACGATTGCACAACACGCATTTATAGATGTCCGGATCACGCCTTCTCGTCCTGCTGCTCGTTTGATTCCGACTGCTCTGAATCGGACGGGTGGTTTCAAGTCTTCGGTTGTTCCTAGGGATAAAGGACACTATTAGAATAGGTTCAATATGTAATGGGTATGTGTAAATTATGATAAGAGTGTAGTTATGAGTAGATAATATGAGAAGTAAGCTAGAAGTATGAAAATCTGTATTGAGGTGAGTATATGGGGTGAATAACTTGTGACTATAATGAACATTGGACTAAGTATCGATTTTACATGACGTGGGTTATAGCATTAATATTTAGAGAATTTAGCTTTCTTTTGCAAGGGGAAGAAGGCATAATTTCACAATGGGACGAGTGATTATTCCTGTGGCTATCCGTACCTCAGCTGTACGTATATGGTTATCAGACCCTGGGAAAGTTTTTTCAACTCTTCCTAAACGCCATTCGTGGGGTGGTAATAAATCATCTTTCACCACGACGAGATCACCAACCTGTAGATTAGGAATGGGGTTCTTCCATTTATAGCGTTTGTGTAGTGACTTGAGGTAGTCTTCCTTCCATCGTATGCACCATTGATGGTGTATTGCCTTTAATTTTTCCCATCGATTTATAAAAGAGATATCATGGAAGCCTTGTTCTGGGAATGCTACTATGGGAGCACCTCTTAAAAAGTGACCAGGAGTCAATGCTGTTAGATCCGTTGGATCCTCAGATAGAGCTGAGATTGGGCGAGAGTTAAGTACGCCTTCAATTCGAGCTAACACAGTAGCAAATTCCTCGAATGTGAATTCATGTGCACCCGCAACTCGTTTAAAGTGGTATTTAAAACTTTTTACGGCAGCCTCCCATAAGCCGCCCATATGAGGTGCATATGGCGGAATGAACTTCCACTCAAACCCGTGAGTAATATACTTTTGTGCTATGTCTTGGGCTGCATTCTCGATAAAAGTGGAAAATTCGATTTCAAGTGCCTTGCTGCAACCGAGAAAATTTCTGCCATTATCAGTTACTACCCTTTGGGGTAGGCCTCGCCTCCCAACAAAACGACTAAACGCAGCCTCAAATGCTGCAGAGGAGAGATCTGAGCAGGGTTCTAAGTGTATGGCTTTCGTGCTGAAACAAACGAAAACACTAACGTAACCTTTAACATAAGGTGATTTTCTTAACGATGATGTCTTCAATTCGAACGGGCCCGCAAAATCAATACCAGTTATTTGAAAAGGTAGTGACAGGTTACATCTCTCCGGAGGTAAGGGTGCCATTATCTGTGAACATGGCTGTTGTTTGTATACTATGCAAGATTTACAGTGATGTATGACCTTTTTAATACGCGGTTTCAGTCTGAATATGAAAAATTCAGTTTGTACCGCTCTGTGCATTTGACTGTATTCCGCGTGGAATAAAAATTTATGCAGATGGGTTAGATACAATTGGCAAAATCGTGAGTTCCCTGGTAAAATGATAGGGTAACGCTCTGTATAGGGAAGAGATGATTGAGATAATCTTCCATTTACTCTCATAGTCAAATTTTTATCGAGAAATGGGTTTAAATTTTTAATAGAACTTTTGTTAGAAATAGTCTTAGAGCTTTCTAGACAATGATATTCTTCCGGGTAAAAACTTTTTTGAGCTAAATTTATTAGTCTTAATTTGTAAATGTCATTTCGGTTTGAGTTCAATGATGGTGAGCGTAACTATAAGCGTTTGGCCTTCGCTTATTTAAAGATTTGTTAAAGAATCTAAAAACGTAACAAATAACGCGTAGCGCTTTAGAATATGATGAGTATTTGTCCAAAATGTCATTTTTTTCTACTTCAATGTGTAGAGACTGAGTTTCCGTACATTTTGAGATATAGTGAAGGGGATTTCGTTTAGGCCATGCCGTAGCGGGATTTGTTAGCCATGAAGGTCCATGCCACCAGAGCGAATTGTGAGCAAGGTCTTGGGGTTTGCAGCCACGCGTTCCAAGATCAGCTGGGTTTTCGTGAGATGAAACGTGTCGCCATACTGCATCTGGAGCAAGGAGATTGATATGAGCAATTCTGTTGGCCACATATGTCTCCCATGTTGAAGGGGGTTTGGAAAGCCATCCAAGGACTATGGTTGAATCCGTCCATAAATATATTTCTTTGGAATTATATTCTAAGGAAGAGTTGACATATTTTAACAGTTTTGCTAATAGAAGGGCTCCGTTGAGTTCAAGTCTTGGAAGACAAACTGTCTGAATTGGAGCAACTTTACTTTTGGCTACTAACAAATTCGCATAAGTTGTTTGGTTATGTGTTTGACACCTTACATATAGAGTTGCACAATATGCTGATTGGGATGCATCTGAAAACCCGTGTATTTGAATATTCTCTAAAGGGGTATATTGTATCCAACGGGGTATAGAGATAGTTTCTATCTTTTCTAGATCTTGCGCTAGATTGTTCCAGTTTTTAAGGCAATCATGAGAAACTTTGTCGTCCCATTGTATTTTTTCCAACCACAATTTTTACATCAATATTTTTGATCTAATGACTATTGGAGCTAGCCATCCTGCAGGGTCAAACA
This sequence comes from Eustalomyia histrio, assembly GCA_949748255.1. Lineage (NCBI taxonomy): Eukaryota > Metazoa > Arthropoda > Insecta > Diptera > Anthomyiidae > Eustalomyia > Eustalomyia histrio. The sequence goes on along the minus strand of OX456523.1, from coordinate 76,394,799 downwards.
ACTTTGCAATTGCCGAGAGAATTTGACGCTTTGTGATCTCTTTAGTTGGATTGATTTCAGCAAAAGTATACGTAAACGTGTCATTGAGGGCATTCCATTTAATACCAAGAGTTTTAGCAGCACTCGTCTCATGAAATCGAAGAAAATCTTGATTGTAAAGATCTTCCTTTGGGATATTTGAGAGAAGTTTGGGATCATTTGCGGTAATCTTTTTTAATGGAAACCCAGCTAAATTTAATGATTCTCTAAGCTGAGTTTGGGCAGCCAGAGTTTCCTCTATTGTATAGCCACCAGACAGAATATCGTCTACGTAGGTTTCTGTACGCAGAATAGATGCGGCCTTAGGGTAATGAGATTCTACATCTGAAGCGAGTTGTAAAAGGGTGCGAATTGCAAGAAAAGGTGCACAGTTTACTCCAAAGGTAACTGTTTTTAACTCAAAATCTTTAATAGGGCTGTTTGGCTGACTTTGGAATAAAATCTTTTGATATGGTCTATCGTCTGGGTGTACGAGTATTTGGCGATACATTTTTTGTATATCGCCGCTAAATACAAAACGATATTTCCTCCAATTAAGTATTGTTGTGATTAAACCATTTTGAAGGATCGGGCCTGTATACAGAATATCGTTAAGTGAAAGTTGAGACTTAGTTTTCCTCGACCCTAACTTTGGTGGTTTTGTGCTCTGGTCGTACAACAGCGTGATGGGGTAAATAGTATGAATAGTATTTGCCATTAGATACAATTTCTTGGGAACGAGATTCTTCCATGTGATCCAGAGCTAAATATTCTTCTAAAACTGTATTGTATTGTGTGTATAATTCAGGATCTTTAGATAACGTCTTTTCCATTCTGGAATATTGAGCAAGGGCTACAAATCGAGAAGATCCTAAAGAGATTTCTTTGGGAAATTCTGTCCTAAATGGTAATCTGACCATATATCTGCCATTCTTGTGACGAGTGGTTGTCTGTATATAGAATTTTTCACAAAATTCATTATCAGTTGAGTTTGTGTAAACTGATGGAATTTCTTCATCTTCCCAAAACTTTCTTAAAAGTGTATTGAGTTCGCTTTCCACTGTGTTAACTTCCGTTGTAAAGGCTTGAATTGGTTCAGTTTTTATGGGACCACTAAGTACCCACCCAAAAATTGTATTATACGCCGATGTTTTGCCACAAATGTTCTTTTTTATTCCATTAAGATTAATGAAATGTTCATAATCGTTGCCTAGAATTAAATCTATTTGGGATGACTTATTAAAAGTAGGGTCGGCTAGATCCAAATTTTTGAGTTCATTCGGGTAAGGTATTTCAAACGAATACGTGGGGAGATGCCTGGTTAATTTGGGTAAAACAATGGCTTTTATAGGGAATTTTTTGTTCGATCTTTTAGCATATAGCATGAGCTCACATTCTTTGTTTGCTATTTGTTTCTGACCACCAATACCTGCTATTTCGAAATGAGACTTTTTGTAAGGGAGCTGAAGACGATTCCTGATTCTTTCAGCTAAGAAAGTTCTTTGAGAGCCTGGGTCAATTAAGGCTCTTATGGTGAATAACTCGCCCCTACATTCTGTTTGCATTATTGCAGTTCTTAATAGAATGTTCTCGTTGCTTGTAGAACAATTAGCTTGAATGTGTATCGAGGTACTAGGCTGCTTAGTTTGAGTATCGATTTTATTAGTATTTGGGTACGAGTTTTGGGAATTGGTGGTTTTATTTGAACCATTTTGAGAAATTTCTTTATTTATTGTAAAATTTTGTGATTTTTTAGCCATGTGCAACAGGGTATGGTGAGTTTTTTTGCAATAGAGACATGTGCGTTTGCTTTTGCAATTAGCCTTAATGTGATTTTGTCCTAAACAATTATTGCAAAATTTGTTTTTAAATACAAAATCCACTCTTTCCTGCACTGAGAATGAACGAAATTGTGGGCATGTTCTTATTGTGTGATCTTCATTACACAACTTGCAAGACGATTTTAATTCTTCTTGGGATACAAATGTTTGCATGTTTGGAGATTTAACAAGAGACATGCTATCTTTGGAGTTTCTTATGCTTGTAAGACGCTCTACCGCTTCGTATCTATCTACGAGAAACTGCGACATTTGGACCCATTTTGGAAGTTCACGGGGGGATGAAAGCGATTGTTCCCACAAAGAAAGAGTCAAATGTGGTAGTTTTGTGGATATTAGTCGAATGAGAATTGGATCCCAACTGTCTACCGCAACTCCAAGTGTTGTGAGGGTTGCTAAGGAGTCATTAACAGACGATTGTATTTTCCTGATGGATTCACTGTCTTCATTAGTGGCGGGAGGAATGTCGAAGAGAATTTTGATTTGATTGTCTACGAGAACGCGCTTATTCTCGTAGCGGGTTTTTAAAGCGTTCCATGCCAGTTCAAAGTTAGTATGGGATAGTGGATATCTTTTTACTATGTCTCCCGCTTTGCCTCTTGTTTTGTTGCGAAGGTGATACAACTTTGTGACGGGAGTGAGCCTTGAGTGATTAATGTACACTGCTGTGAACATATCACGAAACGAGGGCCATTGTTCGTAACTACCTTTGAATATTTCTGTATCACATGGAGGAAGTTTTATACAATTGCTTGAGTTATCTGGCAATATGTTCTGCATTAAGGGTTGAGTGGGAACAGAATACCTGTAAGTTGACTGAAGTCCTTGCATATTTGAGGTTTCTAAGCGAGAAACTTTTAATAAATCTATAATTTGGGAAGAGCAGTGATAATATGCGCTTGTGCAAGCTTCATATTCACTTTTGGCCTGGTTTTTAATGTCAGAGTCAACTAAATAACTTTGAGACAACATTACATGTTGGTAAGAAGTATCTAATTTAGCCCATCTTGTCTCCAAGTCCTTGAGCTTGACTTCTAGAACCGATTCAGTTTGATCTTCTACTTCGGTTTTATTGAATAACTCACAACATTGAAGTAAGTGTTCGCAATCGAATAGAAAACGATCATTAGGGGAAGGTTCAGATGAGTTTTTGGAAGTAGAAGATGTATTGGATGTAGCCATTTTGTAGAGTAAATTGAGATTAAGTTTGAATGTAGTGAGTTATATTAAATAAGTTTTATGGTGAATAACGTGGTTCTATAGAAATAAATGCAAATTTTAGGTATAGTGCTGAAAGACTGTAGCCTTTTTTAGTGAGAAGTGCAATACAGTACTCAGTTTGTTGTTATAAAGTTAAAATTTAAAATGATTCTAGATTCTGCTTATCTAGTTCCAGACTGAGTTGTTCAACAGCCAAATTAAGAAATTCACTTTTTTAGTATTGATTAAGGGGGTTTAAGATAACTAGATACCTGTTATCTAGTTCACAAAGAGAAACAATATACAAAGTGAATATAGGGGTTCTAAATTTGCATTTATTTCCCAAATATAGCGTAATTTGTAAAAATTCAAAAAAAAAAAAAAAAAAATATATCCAATAACTGAATTGTTCTTTAATGGGTTAATAATGTAGCATTACGTAGAGTGTTGCCAAAGTGTTGCCAAAGTGTCGCTTTTTAAATATTGTAAAAAGAATTTTTTTAAAAATTTTAATTTTCCAACTTTTATAAAATAAACTGCTGTTCCAATTGTGTTTTTTTTTTTTAGTTCTTTTTTAATTTATTTTTATAGTATTTGAAATACTTGTTTGCTAAAATTATTAAATTTATTTTATAAGGAAGTCAAATTTCCCGTAAGATATTTTAAAATCTGTAATTTAGTGAAGTTTTTTTTTTTTTATAGAATTCCTTTTCCACTATAAATTTTTAAATGAATAGGGTTAAAAAAAATAAATTGGCCTCTAAATTTTTAACATTTGCAAATCTTTCATCCATACGTTTCCTTTCTAATTAAATGAGAAAGTAAGCAAATAGTTGGTGGAATACCTTTCAACAAAATGTTAATTACTTGTTTAAATTTGAAAATGTTTTATAAAATTTCCAATTTGAGCGTTAAATTCTTATGAATTATTTACCAGAATAGTTATTTAAATGGTTTATAAACAGAATGTAAAACAATTTTCCCTTTTTTTTTTGTAATTTTACATTTGTTGAGTTTTATACTTTTTCCCCTTTTTTTAAATTTTTGATTTAGCCATAAATTTTTGTATTTTGTTTCTAATATACTTTCGTTCGTTTGAAGCAAAACGTCATCCAGAAACAATACCTAAGTATTCACAGATGAAAGTGTGCCAGGGATGGACAGTACTGTTATGGAATTATAAATTTGTTGAAATATTTTCCTTTATTTCTCCTCGATTGATTCTGCCAATATTAAATCCAAATCGTAATTATATTTCAATTAACGTTTGCAAACGTTGTTAATAACTCCTTTAAATTTATTTGCGGACAATTAAAATATAATGCACTAAGCTTTCCATCCCTGGTTTGTTTCTGCAGTTTGTTGTGTGGTCATTGCTGCCAGATTTAACGATTTATTGTTATTTGACGATTTTTTAAATTTAAAAAAAAACTGAATATATTATATTTTATAAAATCTTTAATGATTTCAGTAAAGAATATTTTACGAATAGGGTTTAGTTGACCTTGAATATAAAATGATGAATAAATTATGTATTTTCTTTAGATTTTAATTAACTTGTTTAATTATTTGGTATATTAAAACTTTGTTGGAATTCGTGACTTGACTTAAGTTATATTCAAATGTGTGCGAATAATTCGGGGACTCACTAAAAATGCGATAAATTTATCTTTTGGATATAAAATTTTATTTTCAAATGAAGATCTATAAAAAATAGACTATTGATATCAGCAATACTGGGAAAGAAATTGTTAACACGTATATTATTGTTATGTATAAAATTGAACTGCCGATTTTTCCTATTTGACGATTTTGCAAATCGATTTGACGATTTTTGCCAAAAATAACTGGCAGCCCTGTGAGTGTTTTATTTTCATGTATTTTGCTTTTTTCCTATTTATGATTTTTAATAAAGCAAGATAAATTTATTTTCTCTTAAAATTTTTTTTTATTTTGTGTAATGGACTGTTTTATGTGTTAATGGACTTTATTATGTTAATGGACTATATGTATTATTATTATTGATGTTTTGTTTCTAATTTATTTTTTGTTTTTTAATTTCATAAACATTGGAATTTGAATTTATTTGGTGCTATATATTTTATTATATATAAATAATAATAATTTAAGAGCACTTACTTTGATTTTTGAAAGATCAAGAGCATTTGTTGTTTGGTGGTTGAAATTCTCTTTTAGCTGACGTAATTAGGTATTTTATCAAGATGTACAGTGTTGAAAGAATTATCTATTATTATTATAATTTTTTACACTTTTGTTTTGCTTTAAATTTTCGAACATTTCTCGGTATGTATGTACATATGTAACAATTTTGTACCTTTGTACAAAATGTTGTATATAAGAGAAACGAAACGGTTTATTTTAAAATATATAGAAAATTATGGGGGACCAATATGGCGAATTGTATGTTTAAAAATTTGGAAAAAAAAAATTAACTGCTTTTATTTTAACCGTTGTAGAAGGATATTAACCGTTTTTATGTAAAATTTGGAAAGATAACGAAATTTTGTATTTGCATATACATAAATACATTTGCCAAATTTCTAGTACGGTATTTTTTACCTTTTTTTTTTTTATTTTTGTATATAAACTGATTTTAATAAAAATTTTGCACTTTGTTTTTTTGTTGTTTTATTTTATCACAAACTTAAATCCGTTTTTTTTTTGTTTTTGTTTTATAACAAACTTGCATCCATTAATTTAAAATTAATTTTTTTGTTTTTTTTTTTTACACGTTCTTTTTGCTTGTTTCTGTTCATACGTACATTTTCTTTTGTTTGTGTTTTGTACTTACTGAGTGTTCTTTTTGTACTGATGCTTAGATTTTTTGATTTGTTGATTTACCTCATTTCTTTTGATGTTTTTGCTCACTTTTTTTTGATGCCTTTTACGGGGAGAGGACCATGAATACAATTGTGTTGTGCAATTACCTTGGCTACCGGGTTCTTCGATATGCAGTACAATTGTATGTAAACCTTTGCTTACAAATGCCTTAATGAGTCCAAGTGGGGCAATCTATAATTAAAGGTGAATTATAATTACTCGGGTTAGAGCAATTATAATTATAGGGTTTGGGAGATAAAAAAGGGGGGTGATTAGGTAGTGGTTTCTGGTTCCTTTGGCATCAACGGGCTTACCTTTTATTGAGCGTTCCCTTTGCAAATAATGAGTCAACTAGGGATTTACTTCTCTTATAATTCAGTTTTTATTTATATAATTTGGGGTTGATCTGGTTGAACTGATCGCTTATGCGGTTCTTATGAGACTCGCCGACTTATTGTATTAAAAGTTACAGCAACACATAAATTTTGACTCGCTTTTAATTTCCAATAAGTCTTTGCGGCGAAAACTAAATTAAGTGCTGCCATACAGTTTGAAATGCTTATATTAATTGTTATTTAATGATTAATATAAAAATTATAATTTGGGGTAAAATTCAAGAATTATAATTTAAGTGTCCAAATTAGTTTGGACAATAACAAACAACTTCATCTTGAGCTTAATATCCCTACCGTAAAAGCTGAAATAGTGGTTCAACTATTGGCATACAAAACAAGAATTGAACAATACTCCAACTCATTAGCAACCAATCTGATGAGTAGCACAGCCACATTTCGTAGACTTCGAAGAAGAGCCCCGCAAGATTTACTAAATGAAGCAACATTATGAAAACATAAATATGTATGTATAATATTCAATCTGGTGTTTAATTTAAACATTTTACTGCCTGGGATGATCACTTGAACATCGCCATAATATAGTTTATTCTCAACCACTTCAAACCTAATGTTTAATATCATAAAGTTGGATAAATTTCATTAATAAAGTAAACTATTCAGTTTTAAAGAAAACTTAAAAAAAAAATATATATTTTTTAAAATTTAGTTAAGTTACTTAATATTTGGTAAATCATATTCTTAGTGTATAAAGGTAAAAGTTGAATTTTTTTACTTAAGTTGGAACATCTGTAACCATTTTTTCACGTACCCGTGTTAAAAAACGTATAATAAAACTGAAGGTTAAAAATATTTTTGCAAAAAAAAACAAAAAAATAATGAAAATAACTATTTTAACATGATTCTGTTGCCATAAAAAATAGTTATATTGAAATTAATTTTTTTTTTTAAAATGCCGGACTAGAAATTTATTCTTTATATATCGTATAAAAAAGATTACTTTATAATATTTAATTTGAAAACGTTACGAAATAAGTGAAACTTTTTAGTGCCAGGTTAAATAAAAAAACTGTTTTCGACCAATACTGCACGTAGGGTTTATGTTCAAAAGTACATGAAACAAATACCAGAACAATAATATTTACGAATTTTTGACACTATAATATTTTGTTTTGAAAAAACACTGGAATAGTTTTAAATTTATATTCAAATCAAACATTGTTGTACGAAATTTTAATTTGGGAGTATAATCTCTTTATTCATGATGTTCTAAAAAGATTAAAATGACGTTAAATGATGCAATACATACATTGTTGTACGAAATTTTAATTTGGGAGTATAATCTCTTTATTCATGATGTTCTAAAAAGATTAAAATGACGTTAAATGATGCAATACATGCATTGAAAATTTCAGTCGTTTTACCAACTTCCATTGATTTTGCAAACGTCAGTTTTGTTAATGTTCTGGTTGACGACATAAAAATCCGTCCTTACTTCGTTCATGTTTAAAACTAACTTTTTAATTATCTCCAACAGCTTTTCTTTTAAGGTGTTAAAAAGTAGGAAATTAAAGTTCTTTTTTGAAAAATTTCTGCAACTTTTGAGAATAGTTTAAAAAAGTTGGTTTAGGAATTTTTCACAAAACAGGTAATTTGAGATAATTCAAAAATTATATTTTTTTCTAGAAATTGTTTCCTTAAATTTGGGATTTCTGTTGGTCAAAAACAAACAGAAGCCGAATCCAAGAAATTTTAATTTTACAGATTTCTTTTATTTTTATATACATCGAGATTTATTTTTCAACATCAGTATATTTACAAAAAAAAAGCAAATTAACTATTTTTAGCTAGGCTGATACATGTATTTTGATTCGGCAAAAGATATCCACAGGTTCCGAAGTTTGCAAAAAAGACAAGAGTGGAACAAAGTAAACATTTTAAAAGTTTTATGTTTAAGCTCTGCCTCTTCTGGAGACTTGCTTCTCTAAGACATCGAGTTCCGAGAAAACTATATTTTTATGTAATACAAACGGAATAACAAACTCTTTATCAGTATAAAAAATGCGAAAATTTAAACACAAGAACATTTTGATTTTATTTGTATAGCGATCTAGGTACTGACTTGCTTGTACTTGCAATTATCTTGTGTTTTCTAATTCGTAGTTTTTTATATGTAAAAGAAACTAAAATTGCAAAAAGAGACTTTCACTGTGTGTACACGAATACAAGTTCAAAAGAGAATTTAAGGAAACCCAACATACCAAATGAGTTGAGAAAAATATTATTATAAGCTTACAAACACAAGCCTTAAGCTTGTAAAAGACTTGAGAATATATTGAAAAAGGCTATCGTAACAATTGTAGGAAAATCAAAACGGAACCCTCGTAAAAATATTATGTGTGTATGATTATTATTTCAAATGGCACTACGCACCGCGACCACAGTAGGTCTTTTGTGCTGCCCAGAATCACCCTAAAGGTTCAAGCAATTGATGAAGCCAAGAACCTTGCCAAATGTCGGAAGGCGACAAGAAACGGTCACCCGAAAACTTGATCCTCCTGACACAAAGCCCAGGACAATCGCAGAGGACATGATCTGACGTCTCCGATTCCAACCCGCAAAACCTGCACAGTTCAGTGTCCAATTGACCCTTCTTGTGCTTATGGTACCTAAGGTTGCAATGTCCAGTAAAGTATCCAGTCAGGGTCCTTAGGTCCCTTCGACCAAGGGCCAGTAGTCGCCCAGACCCACCACTGGGCATAGATATAAATCTTTTAGTCTGTCGTTGGCCACGAGATGTTTGCCAATAATCGTAAAATTTCGACTCTCTCCACAACCTGAGCCTCTCCTTAATATAGCCGCAGAAAGGCTCAGGGCCTATGAAGGGACGGCGGGCACCACGGTTGGCCAGACAGTCCGCCCTTTCGTTGCCCTCATGGCCCGGAATTCATCCCAGGGTAAGGGAGTTGCTCCTACCGAGTCGGTTGAGTGCCGTAATACATTCCATGACAAGTTTAGATGACACCTCGTGGGACATAACAGCCCTGAGTGCCGCCTGACAGTCAGAGAGAATATAGATACGAGATGTGACCACACGCCTCCGTAGGCATTCCTCCACACACACACATATGGCGTAGATTTCCGCCTGAAAAATGGAGGGATATTTGCCATGGGAAGGGCGCGCTGGAAACCGGGTCCTAAAACCCCCGCACCCGTATCCTTATTCAGCTGTTTCGAGCCATCTGTGAAACATAACTGGGCCCTAACTTCAAGTTCCCAAGTCCGGTTGGTCCACATGCTCCTATCAAAAGATATAGCGTCAAAATACTTGACCAAAATCTGTTCCGGCAGCATCTTATCTGTGACCTTTCTGATTGGGTCGTCCATAAGAATCTTGGCGATCCTCATGTGACCCCTTAGGTTGCCGCCTCTCATGCTACCGAATTCCCTAAGTCTAGTTGAGCCCATGACGGCCGCCTCCATTACAGAGATATGCAACGGAGGAATTCCCAGCATGGCCCCGATGGCATCCGTAGAACACGTCCCGCTGGCGCCCGTTATACCAATGCACGCCAGACGGTAGATCCTCTTAAGAGGATCGTTTCATCGTTTTCGACTGCTTGACCTTAGGCCACCATGCGATGGCCGCATAGGTGATCATAGGTCTGACAATAGTAATGAATGACCAATACACCATCCGCGGACTCAGACCCCATGTCTTCCCAAAGAGCCTTTGGCAGGCATAAAGAGCTCTGGTGGCCTTTTTGGATAGCGAGTCAATATGATCATTCCATGTTAGAGATTTGTCAAGAGTAACCCCCAAATACCTAACCTTATCAGAGTAATCTATCACCATGCCCCCCACAACGGGCCTTGATAGATTAACCTTCCTTCTGTTTGTAAATGGTACCAGTATCGTCTTCGACGGGTTGATGGATAACCCCTTTCCCTGGCACCATGAAAGAGTAAAGTTCAGAGCCACTTGCATGCGCTCTGAGATCGTCCTGTCATCCCATCCAACGACGGATATGGCAAGATCATCTGCATAGCCGTAGGTCTTGAAGCCCTGGTCCTTTAGACCCTCGAGCAACTCATCTATGACCAGTGTCCATAATAATGGCGATAAAACACCCCCTGAGGACACCCTCTGGTCGCATTCACAGTCTTGAGTGAAGACCCTATACCAACGGTGATTACCCTGGACCTTAGCATCTCTAGAGTCCAATCCACAATGATTGGAGAGATACCCTTACGCAGCATGGCCCCTTTAATCGCACTGTAGGACGTGTTGTCGAAAGCGCCCTGTATATCTATAAAGGCACAAAGGGCAATGTGCTTTGCCCCTAGTGCCCTCTCAACCATATCGACAACGTGATGAACAGCTGTTTCGGTAGACTTTCCCCGCTGATACGCGAACTGAAGACCGTGTATCGGTCTCCGTGTGAGGTAAGTGTCCCTAATATAGCGATGCAAGACTTTCTCCATAGTCTTAAGGAGAAACGAGCTGAGGCTAATTGGTCTATACGATTTAGGCAACTGTTCGGACTTTCTCCCTGCCTTTGGTATGAAGACCACTTTCACCTCTCTCCAAGGTGATGGTACATGACCAAATAGCAGACTGGATCTAAATATCCTAACCAGCCTTGGGATAATTGCGTACAACCCCTGCTGCAAAAGGCATGGATAATCCCCGTCCGGACCTGGAGATTTGTATGGAGAAAACTCATTCACCGCCCACCGACGGGAGATTCAGTGTAGGAACCATCTGGTCTCCTCAGAGTACAGATACCATTCGTATGATCCTGTGATAGGGCCTTTTGAAGTCGCACAGCTTCTGGAAGATTCGAGATTCTCTCACAGTAACTGCGCCACGTGGACCTTTTGGATCTGCGTAGTTCCTTGTTATATGCAGTGAGTGCAGCCCTATAGGTGACCCAGTCACCTGTTCGTTTGGCATTATTAAAGAGATGTGTGTATGATTACTATAAGCTTATTCTTGCAATTGTAGAATAAGCTTTCAAAAATAATATTGTATTAACTTGCGTATAGAAAAGCTTATTTGACTCAATATATTTATAAGCTTTTTTACATAATTGTAGAATAAGCTTTACATATAATATATTATTAAGCGTTGAAAAAGAGAAATCACAATTATTTTCTTTAATTTCATTTTTTTTTATTTTAATTTTAAATATAAATAATAATAATTCATTTCAAATGTAAAAAATAATAATTTATTTTATATATAAATAATAATAATTAATTTTAACCATTTTTATTAACATTATGATAAACGAGATTAAGAAAAGCTTAAAACACACTATTTATATAAGCTTATTCTCAAGTTGTATTGCATTTTGATTGCTATATGGTATATTTGGAATTGTTGCATGAAAAATTACTGTGTGTGAACCGAGACCTAGTTTAATAGTATGGTCTTCCCTACTACTACGTCTTCCAGACTACTAAAGTAATTTTAAACGTGTCTCAAAAATAATTAAAAATTGTCTTAGACCAGCTAAAAATAGAAAATAATTCTGTTTAAAGAGAAATAAAAAATTGTTAAAAATATACCCACAACTCACATTAATAACATGATGCCCGGACACATGTAAATTGCAAATTTTTTCGTGTTTCATTTGAGTTGTATTGTATTTTCTATGGTAGTCTAGCAAAACCTCAACAAAAATGTAACTAATTATAATTTTTATTTTATTATTCTAACAATTGGAGCAGAGCCGCGAATAACGTTGTAAGCGACAAAATTGAAATTATTGAGAAATCGAAAAAAAACGTTTTAGAACTTGTAGGTGTATCCCACTGACTGATTTCTTTAGATTGCATTTTTATAACGAAATCCTGCATAATTTTGCCTAATTTCATTTTTAAGTCATAAAAGAGAGCCATTCGAACGGTAATCTGGAAAAACAGGTTTTGTAAAAATTGTCGCTTAAAACGATATTCGCGGCTCCGCTTTAATTGTTACATGGTAAGGAAGCGTTGCTAGCATTTTTAACCTGAAAAAAGAAATGCGAAATTAAACGATTTAGTTTAAAGCCTCACAAATAAATATATAATTCAGAAAAAAGAAAAGCATACCAATGCTGATTTAGAAACAAAAATTTATATATTTCACTTTTTACACAAACATATATATCAGTAGGAGTAGTTTAGAATTGTGTGAAAAACAATTCCCTAAATATATTGCTGGATCCAATGGCGTTCCCAGGATTTTGTTTCCGGGATGGGGCCAAAATATATTTAAATTTTTTTTTTTTAAATCTTTCAATTTCTAAACCTAATTTTTTTTTATCCTTTTGAAGCATTTAAAACAAATTTACAGCTTTTAAATTCATAAACAATTTTTATTTTAAACTTATTTATTACATTGACTAGAATCGAATGTACACGTTTAATATTAAGTACATTTTAATTGTTTTTGTGTTGTCAAGCTTCTCTACGTTTTAGATCATTTTGTTAAAAATCTATTATGCAACAAAATTCTTTTGACAAAACGTCAAATACTCGACTTGGTGCAATATATTATAAATTCTTTAACATATTGATGGCTCTTCCATTGTTACGAGCAAATTTAATTAATATATATATATATATATATATATATATATATATATATATATATATATATATATATATATATATATATATATATGCATTTCACATACTTTGAAGACATCTGTATATACAGCCAAAAAAGTCTCTATTATATGCGCTGTATCCAGTAAAATGTCTTCAGTGTAAACAGTAGAACAACGAAAAGTTTAAGGACAGTCCCCAAAGTAACAAAATGTCTTCATAGTAACTTGTGGAACGAAAACCCGTCCCCGCAACATGCGCCGTGCACATATATATATATATATATATATATATATACTAGCTGACCCGGCAAACGTTGTTCTGCCTAGGAATAGGATTACATTATTATCTAGGTAGCTCGCACAAAGTTTGAATATTCTCACAATAATAGTACCCCAGATATGCAATAATAAATTTGTACTTCGTATGGGAGGTGCCACGCCCATTGCTTGGATCCCCCATATTTTTTGGAAGATTATGAATATTATTATCAAAGAAGCTCACACAAAGTTTGAAGACTCCCACTTTAATAGTACCCCAGATATGCAATAATGAATGTTTTCTTCGTATGGGAGGTGCCACGCCCATTGCTTGGATGGCACTCATTTTTTTGGGAGATTATGAGTATTATTATAAAAAAAGCTCACACAAAGTTTGAAGACTCCCACTGTAACAGTACTCCAGATATACAAAAATACATTTTTACTTCGTATGGGAGGTGCCACGCCCATTGTACCCATATAGGTCAATTGTGAATCTAAACCATTCAGGGATCAAATAAAACAGACACAACAAATTTCATCGAAATCGGCCCAGCCGTTAAGGAGGAGTGCAGTCACTAACACACGTACAGGAGAATTATATATATAAAGATATATATATATATATATATGTATATATATATATATATATATATATATATATATTATTGTAGGGATCATATAATGGTAATCCAGAATCATGATATATATATGAGAGATAAATTCAAGATCATAACATATATATATATATATATATATATATGTGCACGGCGCATGTTGCGGGGACGGTTTTTCATTCCACAAGTTACTATGAAGACATTTTGTTACTTTGGAGACTGTCCTTAAACTTTTCGTTATTCTACTGTTTACACTGAAGACATTTTACTGGATACAGGGCATATTATAGGGACTTTTTTGGCTATATATACAGATGTCTTCAAAGTATGGGCAATGAATATATATATATAAAGGGTGTCCCAAGAAGAACGCAATTTTTTAATTTTAAATAAAACACAGATATTTAAAAAAAAAATCGTGAAACTTTATTATATCGTAAAGTAGACAGAATGAGGTTATGTATGGAACAATATATCATGCAGATGGCCGCCGCGGCTTTGCTGGCATGCACGCGATCTTTTAATGAAATTTTCAATGACCGTTTTGCATGAATGCTGCGGTATTTCATTAATGCAGCGTCCAATTTCCTCTTTTAAAGCTTGAGTCGTCGTCGGCTTATTCGCGTAAACCATCGACTTCAAAAAACCCCAAAGAAAAAAAATCTAGCCGCCTAGCCAATTCTGATCTCCAAAACGCGAAATAACACGACCGGGAAATGACTGATGCAGCAATTGAATTGTTTCTCTGGCTGTATGACATGTGGCGCCGTCTTGTTGGAACCACATGCCCTCCACATTCATTTCTTCAATTCTAGGCAAGAAAAAACTGGTTATCATTTCACGACTGTTTGCGCTTGACCTGCCTCATTTTCATAAAAAAAGGTCCAATGATTCCTCCAGCCCAAAAACCACACCACACAGTGACACGTTGAGGGTGCATTTGCTTCTCGTGAATCACTCGAGGATTTTCCTCACCCCAAATGCGACAATTCTGCCTATTGACGAAGCCATCAAGATGAAAATGGGCCTCGTCACTGAAGATGATTTTATCGGCAAAATCAGCATTTTCATGTTGTCTCTCCAATACCCAATTAACGAACTCCCTTCGCTGTCCATGGTCAGCTGAGTCAATTGAACTTTGTATGCATGAAGATGCAAATCTTTCGTCAAAATTCGCTGCAAAGTGGATTTGGAGACACCAATTTGCTGAGCTCGGTGTCGAATTGAGGTGGATGGAGTTTGAGCGACATCATCATGTGCAGCTGCGACATTTTCGGTCGATCGACCTGGTCGATGGCGCGTTGTTGTCTTTACATCACTAACAGACCCAGTTTCGGCAAATTTATCCATTAATCTCTTTACAGTTGACTCTTTTGGAGCATTATTGTGACCCCAAATTGATCGCAATTTGCGAACTGTAGCCGCAAAACTTTCACCATTTTGGTAAAACAATTTCACAATGAGAATGCGTTGTTCATTCGTGTAGCGCTCCATTTTTACTAACCTCGTACCTTCTACTAGCAAACAATAACAATTGTTCAAATGTCAAACAATGACACTTCGAATGTTGCCAGATTTAAAAATTGCGTTCTTCTTGGGACACCCTTTATATATATATGAGCCTTCTAATTCTTATTAGATTATAATTTCTAATATTTCCAAGAAATGTTTTTCCTAAAAAAATTTGATATTAAGGACTTTTTGAAGAAAAATTGTTAAGGAAAAATCATAGATTCTAAGAACTTTTCTTTCAAGAAAACTTTGATCCTGTGGACTTTTTTAAGAAAAATACTTTTTTTTTTAATTCTAAGGACTTTTAATAAAAAAAATCTTAGATTCAAACGGCATTTTTAAGATTTTTTTTTAAAAGTTCTTAGAAAGTTTTCTTTTAAAAAAAGTCATTAGAATCTAATTATTTTTCATGATGTATTTTTCTTTCAAAGAAAGGTCTTAGAATCTAAGTTTTTTAGGAATATATGAATTTTTATCTAAAAAACATTTTGCAGAATCTGAGAATTCTAGATTAAGGAAAATTCCATGGAATCTAAAAATGTTTATATCAGATAAATTTCAAAATATCTAGTATTTTGTATAAGAAACCTTCTGGTACAAAAAAATTTTGATTTTCTACAGACTTTTTCTTGTTAATAAATATTTTATTAATATTCTGAGAACTTTTTACAAGAAATTAATTAATAAACATATTTTATTAAAAAATATTATTTTTATTGCAAAGAAAAAAAAATAAAATCTTTAAATAGAATCTTTTTTTAAAAAAACCCTTTAAAAAAATCTTCTAAAGTTAAAAAAAAAAATTAACTGGATCTTAATGGGTCAATGATGAAATGTTAATGAAAGTTATTTTCTACCCATGTGATATTTGTCGAATTTTAGTAAAAATTTTTTTAATTTTGTGGTAAAAAAACTGGCTGAACTGATAAAATTTTGGTTTTTATGAAAACAATACAATATTATGACTGTAAATGTCGAAGTCATGTTTTATTTGATGTATAATTATTTAATGATTGTTACCAGCATTTTATGGTTGCATAATTATCATATTTTTTTCATGATCAGAATTTTTGTTAGCAGAGTATGGTTACAGCCAATCATGTTATAAAATATAAGGTGACTATCATAAAATAGTAAAATATTTACTATTATAATGATGGTAGCGACTATGTTGATGTTTAGCAAACCAATAACTTGATTGTGACAACCATACCAGATTGCAGCAAGCACAATATAGTAGCAGTGATCATGTTGCAACCACGTTTTTCTCTGCGTGCATATTACAAGGTTAGGTAACTGAGAAAATATTGAGAAAATTTCCCTGATTTCAAAGCAAATTTTTCTCATTTCTGCACAAATTTCAGAAAAATCTGGTAAACCCCAATTGGAATTGCAAAAAATTCAATTGGGCTTGCAAAGAAAATCAATTTGAAACAAAAAATACAAGCTAAACATAGTAAAAACTGTATTTTGGAAATAATATCGGGGGGCCCAAGCGGCCTGCCACTGCCTGGATCCTTTTTTTTACTCGAGTATATACTTATTATGGAGAAATCAAGTAAAGACCTTATGGGCATCTCGTACATTTAAAAATATATATTTGTGTATGCATTTATATGAAAAAATGCACATCGTAAATGTTTCAATTTATATTGACGTTGATGGTGACACATGAGTCGTTGTTATTGGCAGCTTATAATTGAGTTGTTCGTTGTACTTTTCGATTGTTTTATTTGCAACATTGTTTAACAATCGTATGGCTTTTCGAGTAATTTTTGTTGAAAACAGAAAAATAAACATTGTTCTGAAAACGGCGACAGTAGTAAAAAATATATCATCTGTATTATATACAGGTTGGTTGAAAAGTTCCTGCGCTCACCAAGAGATGGTGAGCTCCAAAGTTTTTTTTTCTCAAGTTGGTATAACTGTCCTGAGAACACATGCAAAGTTGCAAGTCATTCTGTCAATTCGTTCTTTGTTTACAAGCCATTTGAAGTTGACGTGTCATTGATTTTTTTTAATATGGAAAAAATTGAATATCGTGCAGTCATTAGATTCTTTGTTTTGAATGGTTTAAAAGCAAAGGAAATTTATGAACAATTGTTAGAAGTGTATAAGGAGTCCTCACCTTCAAAATGCATCGTTGAATTTTGGGCTGGTGAATTTAAACGTGGTCGTACCAGCCTTAAAGACGATCCACGCGAAGGACGACCAAAAACTGCAAACACAGCAGAAATCATTGAGCAGGTACATAATATGGTTATTGAAGATCCAAGTTTGACTAAGCTTGAAATTGCTAATGCCATAGGCATCTCAGACGAACGAGTACTCCATATTTTACATGAAGAATTACGTATGAAAAAACTGTTTGGAAAGTTAGTGCCGCAGACATTAACAATTCAACAAAAACTGGATCGAAAACAAATTTCTCAGCGTAATTTGGAGCGTTTTAAGCCGAATAAAACCGACTTCTTGCGTCGTTTTATAACTATGGATGAGACTTTGATCTACCACCATGATCCTAAATTGAAACAAGAACGTTTACAGTCGACTGAAGCTGGTTGTTCAGCTCCAAAGCAGGTGAAGTCACAACGATCAGCAAACAAGGTTATGGCATCAGTTTTTTGGGATGCAAAAGGAATTTTGTTGATTGATTATCTTCAGAAAGGTAAAACAATCAACTCTGAATATTATTGCAACCTTTTGGATCAGCTGGATGAAAAAATTCGTTAGAAAAGACCTGGTTTAAAGAAGAAAAAAAATCATTTTTCATCAAGACAATGCATCTGCTCACAAAAGTGTTTTGAAGATGGCTAAATTCAAAGAATTAAAGTACGAATTGCTTGAACATCCACCGTATTCAGCAGATTTGGCTCCCAGTGACTAATATCTCTTCAGAAATCTCAAACAATTCCTTCGTGGAAAGCATTTTTCGTCGAATGAAGAGGCCATAGACGGTTAATTCGCAGAGCTTCCGAAAAATCATTGTAAGGATGGGATAAAATTATTGGAAGATAATTGGAACAAGTGTATTAAGCTTCTAGGAGATTATATTGAATAAAAAAATATATTTCGTAACAAACACAGTATTCTTTCATTTCGAGCGCAGGAACTTTTCAACCAACCTGTATATATATACCACGACAACATGTACAGTTACCATTGAGTTGGTTTCTATACAGACTGAATTTTTATTATATTAAAAATTCAATTTCAAATCTGTTTCATATATATATGTGTGTTATTATTTCATTGCTAAGTTTTAAATCATTTTCCTACATTTATTTATGTATGACTCCGTAAAATATTTTTTCATTGAGTTTAAAAACAATTGTTTATTATAATTTAATTTAAAGTGTACTGGAGACTATGGTAAAAATATATGAAACCTAATTTGTTTAAAGAATTTAAGAATTTTATAAAAAAAACCTAGCAATCATTAGTTAAGGTGTTTTTCTTAGGCATTCTAAAAACTAATAGATTTTAAATATAATATTAATCTGAAAATAATATGTACACTTTTGTATGATAGTATATCTATATGTTTTTGTGCATCCATATGTGATTGTATCTGTTTGACCACAGCTTTTTTGTTAAATACAAACGCATATGAAACCTGTCAAGTCAGTTTGTCGGTTCAGTTTAATGGAGGAAATTAAATTTATGTAGATTAATATTTGCTACTCTTCCAATGAACCATTAAATGTGTTTTTCTAAATATATACAGTGACTTCATCGCATAATCGAACAAGTGCTTGTGTTCTATGTATGTGCTCTAAACTAAATAAAAATTACTAAATAAAAAACATAAACATTGTTCATGATAATGGTAAATTTACAAAGAAAAACCAAAATTAACACAGTTTTTTGTGCTTAACGCATAATCGGACAAGAACAATTAATAATTCGTGACATATCGTTTATTTTCAAGAACGCCGCGGCATGTAAACGTTTTTCAATTGATTATACCAAGTTTTGGCATACTTCAGGTTCTATGGAGTTCCATGCTCCTAGTAAAGCTCTTAGTAGCTGATTTAATGTGTTAAATTATTGTTGGTACCTTCTTCCAGCTAGTTCCTTATAAAGAAGTTCAATTACATTATGGACTAGCCACTGTGTCAGCGTTACTATAAGTTTGAGGCAGTTATGGATCAACCAAAGCTATGCCCCACCTGAAGTGTGCTTGGGATCGTTGTCTCGGTAAAAAACAAAATTTTTCGCAGTGTCCAATTTTTCTGCACTTTGCTTTACATTTTCTTTTAAAATGTTCAATTTGATGAATTTCTCACATATTTTTCAGATCTTTCCCTAGCCTATTCTTTTGGTAAAAGTATTAAATTTGAACTAGAGAAATATTGTTGATAATGATTCGAGAATAATGTTATTTATCAGATAATACTACAATCTAAAAATAGTTTCGAATCTAGAAAAAGTTTCTTTATGTTTAATTCTTCAGCTATTTTATATATGTTAGAAAGCAAAGTGTTTAGAAATGTTTGGTTTTAGTTGAATTAAGCTTGTCATTTTGTAATCTGAGCTAAAAGACATTTAAAAAAATTGTCTCTTATATTTTTATTTTTCAACCGACTAAACAAGAATAAAAATTCAGTTTTAAAAGACCAAAATTATTCTAAAATGACGTTAATTTTTTTCTGGGGTCCTTTATATACTGCATTTAAATAAAAAGTTTAATTATATCTATGAAATCTTAAATAGAAAATTTATTATAAATATATTAAACTTTTTAATTAACATTTCATTATCATTTCCATATATTTGCCTGATTTTTCAAAATACTTGTAACTTTTACCTCAATATCGCTGTACTTGTTATTGACTGCAAAATCAGTTGAAAATAATTAACAGCTATCATTTCTACCAAAAAAAAACAATATATACATATAGTATATACATAAATTAAAAGCAACGGGTAATGACAAAACAAAATCAAAGCACGGTTAAAAGTCAGCTTTTTTTATTGAAAAAAATAAAGCAAAAAAACGTGTCAAAAATAAAACAAAAAAACATGTAAATAAATGGCAAAACTTAATTTAACAAAAATTAATACTACAGAAGAGAAGAAAAAGTAAATTTATGTATTTAAAAAATAAATTAACAAACCTTTAATGTTTTCATGTATATTTTACACATCCTTTTTATTTTCATACAGTACACAAGCTGGGAAGGTAATCCAGGTTATCAAAATCAACAACAAATCGGCAGAGCTGTAGGTGATCATTTTTTCACCTGCCCAACAAATGAATATGCACAAGCATTAGCTGAACGAGGTGCCCAAGTACATTATTACTATTTTACACATGTAAGTATTGAAAAAAAAAAAAACGATCAAATTAAATTTTTTTTAGTTACGGATGTGTGTGTATGTGTAAGGTAAATACCCTGTAGGAAGCCTGGGGTCAAGTGTCTACAAGTCACCACTTTTGTCAACTGTTTTGGGTGACTTTTTGGTGACATCTATACTTTTTACATTCCCTTTTTGCAGCTGCAAAGCTGTGCTTGTTCTTGGTTTTTTTATTGTTTTATTTTGTTGAAAATACATGTGCATAGCTGCATGCAAAATTAAAGTTTATAATAAAAATATAATGAAAAATTAATTTAAAATTTAAATATGAGTCAGAATTCCTCGTTTTCTGTGTTCTCTGGCAAAATTATTTTTTTCTAAATTTTTAAATTTAGCTTGAAGTATTACAAATCAATTCGGAAAATAAAAAAAAAAATGGCGTATATCATCATTTGGAAATGCAGAGCATGCAAACATTGCCTCCTCACACATAATTACCTTCTTTTCAATCGCTTATATTCACTTACTGTGTTGTAGAGTTACCATGCTCGTGATTTGCATAGCTTTTTAAATTTTTTTGTTTTTCATTTAATGCTTCACTTTGTTATCGTCACTCTATAAAACGGTACTTTTGTTTTCATTTCAAAATTAATATTAAAATTTATGTTAAACGTGATTCCTCAATAATTGTGGTCAAAGTTTTGATATAATACTTTAAAATAATAATTAAAAGAACGATGAGTCCTCGAAGATTTTGTTGCAATCCATTCAAGATAAACAAACACGCACAAATCTTTAAAGGAATAAGAAAAATCACATCAAATGCGAAAAATTGTTGTTCGAGCTTTCTTGGCAAATATTTGTGTAATTGCTGCAGAATTGAGCTGTCAAAAACAGCTGATGAAAAACAATTAGTTGTAAAACAAGCCAAGATTTGTCTATTGACCTCCAGTCAGATGTGGATTTCAGTGAATCCGATTCAGATTGGGAAGGTAGGTTCATACCAATAATTTTTTAAATGCCTCTTATCAAATGTAAATGTGTTATACGTATAGAAGAGTTTTTTGGCAACATGAAGAATAATCGTCAAAATGATGCTGACGATGGAAAATTGGTAGAAGAAATAAAACGTGCCCTTGATAAAGCTCAAACAAAGCAAGAAAAATTAAAGATCCTGTGAACAGTGCCAAGATCCTGGGGAGTAAATAATGTACACGCGATGTTAGGAGTCAGCCATCATATCATCATAAGATACGCGCTACACTTGGATAGGGATGCTCGCCCTCAAAAAATCGTGGCAGAGCTCTACCTCAAGAATTAATTGAAAAAGTACATGATTTTTACCAAGATGATTCTACAGTCGAGTTATGCCAGTTCAGAGAGACTATTTGTTCGTCACCATTGATGGAAAGAAAGACAGTGTTCGAAAAAGACTTTTGCTTTTTGATTTGAAAGAGCTGCATTATAATTTTCAAGCAAAACACCCGGAAATTAAGATGAGCTGCTCGAAGTTTTGCAAATTGCGTCCGCCGTTCTGTGTCACTGTTGGCTGCGGTGGAGCACAAAATGTGTGCCTTTGTAAAATTCACCAAAATTTAAAACTAATGTTTTGTGGACTGAATAAGAACATGGAAAAAGCTTATGCTATAGCCGACGTCATAAAAGATATGGTGTGTCCAACGCCGGACGAAAATTGCTTTTTGTTGCAATGCTAAAGTTGCCCTGGAATCTCCATTGCAGCTACCCCAATAAAATAGCAAATGGAAACGCAAAAGAACAGTACGTACATTTCAAAAATTGGACTTGCACAGATAGGTAAATCACTTTAAGTCCATTAATATAATCCTTTTACCACTCATTCAATATACTTGCAGATGTGATATTGTTGAAAATAAAGAGGAAGCGGATACATTTTACCAAACACTGCTAGTTAATGTACCATTATATATGAAGCATGACTTTGTAGCTCGCTCGCAATCAGAATTTTTTGCCAGTACTAAAGCAAAATTAGCAGATGGAGAGTATTTGATATGCCTAGACTTCTCAGAAAATTATGCTTTTAAAATACAAGACGCTGTCCAGTCGTATCATTGGAATAACAACCAGGCGACGTTGCATCCCTATGCGATATATTATAAAAAATGAGGGTGTCATTACTAGTAACTGCTTTGCCGCTATTTCTGAATGCAATAACCGCGACGCCGTTGCTGTGTACCTTTTCAACCAAAAAATGATCGCGCATTTAAAGCAAAAGTTCCAAAATATCACAAAATTGATATTTTTTCCGATGGGGCAGCCTCCCAGTACAAAAACAAATACAACCTCATTAATTTAGCAAGTTTCGAAAAAGACTTTAATGGAAAGGCTGAATGGCACTTTTTTGCGACGTAACATGGGAAGGGTGCCTGTGATGGTATTGGGGGTACCGTTAAGAGGTTGGCGTCACGTGCAAGTCTGCAGCGCCCATTGGACAATCAAATATCGACTGCTCGTAAGCTGTATGAATGGGCAAGTGAATCCATTAAAAAGATCGCATTTTGTTTTTGCACTGAAAATGAGCATTCGGACGCTAAAAACTTTTTAAAGGAGGGGTTTGGAAAAACTGTCACAATTGCAGGAACTAGAATGTATCATTCCTTTGTTCCAAATGGCTCCAATGTTATTGCCTGCAAAAAATCTCTAAGTCGGACAAATTTGAGCTACATTAAATATAACATACATAAATACATACATGCAATAAACAGCTTACTAAGGCTTTTTTATTTAAATGAACTAGTCGTAATTTTTTTCCTTCTCTATGGTTTATATATGTGTAATTATGCATTTTAGTGTAATGTTGACTTAAAACAACTAATAGAAAAAAGGAGGCAATGTTTGCATGCTCTGCATTTCCAAATGATGATATACGCCATTTTTTTTATTTTCCAAATTGATTTGTAATACTTCAAGCTAAATTTAAAAATTTAGAGAACACTGAGAAAAATAATATACGAATTAACAATAAAAAAAAAAAAAAAAATTAAAAAAATTTTTCTTCGATGAGAAATAAAAGAGCTATTACCTTTACAACAAGCCCAAGATCATTCAAATCGGTTGAAGCAGTAAGAAGTTAATATAGATCTTGTATAAGACCAAAGCTTTTTTGGTCAAATTTCAAATGTTAATAACTTTAGGAAAAAAAATTTTTTTGATTCCAAAATGATACGAAACTCTTCTTCGGCTATCGATATTATAACATTTCAAAAAAATCGCACACCCAAAAAATTTTTTTTGTAAAAACGAGGAATTCTGACTCATATACAAATTTCAAGATAATATATAATGAGCAAAAGAAATTACAAAAAACTTGTAGAAAAATAACAAGAAAGAGGCAACAATTTTTAGTGAAAGTTGCAACTCTAGAGATTTTGTGGAGCCTGATGAATGTCGATAGTGAAACTGTACTGATTCACTATTGACTTTGTCACCAGTACTACTGACTAATTATACCCCAGCCAACGCTTCCTGCTGTAGACATTCAACATGTGCGTGTCATTGCGAATCTACACAACTATTGACTAGGGGTTGACATTGGAACCAGAGATTCACTAGTATATCTTAGTAATTCTAGCCTACACTTTTGAAACTTTTTACTAGATTTCCATACTAGGAAGGAAATAAGATTAAACAGGTGCATTTATTTTGTTAAATTAGATATTTTATTAATAAACTTTTTTTATAAATTTCATTAAAGTAAAAAAAATGTTTGTCCAAATTTAATTTTGGAGTAGACAAATCATCAAAAGACTGCACAAAATCATCCACAGGCTCTGTAAAATCTTCATCAGGCTCCACAAAATCTCTAGAGTTTCAACTTTCACTAAAAATTGTTGCCTCTTTTTTGTTATATTTTTTTTATACAAAATTGATTGTTTTTTCACAAGTTTTTTGTAATTTCTTTTGCTCATTATATATTTTGTTCAAATTTGTATATTTACCTTTTAAATTCATTGTGCTTTATATATTTATTAAAAACTTTTATTCTGCATGCAGCTATGCACATGTATTTTCAACAAAATAAAACAATAAAAAACACCAAGAACAAGCACAGCTTTGCAGCTGCAAAAAAGGAATGTAAAAAGTATAGACTCTTTGGGGACATGTCACTAAAAAGTCACCCAAAATAGTCGACAAAAGTGGTGACTTGTAGACACTTGTACCCAGGCTTCCTACAGGGATATTACGAATATGAATGATGATGACTGCTTGTTACATGCATTGAGGTGATATTTATTTGTATGAAATTTCAAAAACTTAAAGAATATATTAATTATTTGTTTTAATAAAAACTGATATTTTCGAATTAAGAGCCTCCCTAATATGCATTCAATATACATAACATATTTTTAATGATGTTGTAGCTGTAACTGATGACGATGCTGTTGTGCTTTATGTATTTTTCTGCAGAGATCGAAACACATTATACTTTTGTGTGCTGTATATCCTTGTGTTAGTATGGCTGCATAAAATTCATTAAAATTTTATTTAAATTTAACACTTAATATATATCTGCTTTTACAAAACACTATGACTATGTCGAGGTGTGGTGTGGTTATCATTAAATTTATACACTACAATAACTGTCGCAACGTTTGATGAATGACGTTAAAGGAACATATAATACATTTATAAACTCTTTAGTATAGTAGTTTTTTTTCATAAAATATTATTGTATTGAACACAAAATGTTAAAGAGGAAACACAATTTGACATTAAAGATTGCTTTAAACCCAAAATGTTAAAAATGTGGCTTGGTTGCCATTTAAACGGATGGATAATGTTAGATTACGATAAAGTATTTTGAATTTTTAACTCTATTTAATGAGGTAACTTGTTACCTACTAAAAATTGGGCAAAAAAAGACACAATATTTAAAATCAGAATACTCCAGTAAAACTTGCTATTACCAGATAATGAGAAATGGAAAAAATGTAATTACTTACACTTTGGTCAAATAAGTCATTATTTTAACATGGGGGGTGTCATTGGAGGTAAATTGGTTACCAAAAGCTTACGAATATAGGCATAAATAAGTCATTACCAAGATGGTATTTCTGGGACATAGACACATTTGGGCAATTCACAGGCGGTATTGAATTTTTTATGTTGTATTGAAATACAATATACAAACACTCTGTTGTGAACAGTCAGTTGTATTTTCATGTTGTAAAACGTCAGAAAATTAAAAAAAAAATATAAATTTATAGAAACAAGAAAACAAAATAAAAATAAAATGCAAAATAAAGGTGAAAGTGAAAAAACTGGCATTCACTTAAGACTGATATGTTACACAATACAACATTTAATAAACACAGCAAATGAAGTTGTACAGTTGTATAAGATTTTTAAGTGTAAATTACCAACAACAATTTTACACTATTGTAAAGTAATACACGATACAACAGATACAACGATACAATACCCGTTGTGAATTGAACAATTATGTTTAAAAAAAATACCCCGCAAACATGTCAATACGAATGCGATTCCCCAATCGTATTTCCAGAAAGAAGAAACAATTTAATTGTGGATGATACTCCATTTGGTAGAAAAAGTGTGCCGAATGCAATACTTAAAAGCAATTCTTCTGAATTCCAAATTAGTAAGTTGATTTAGCGTTTGGGTGTGTAGGATTTTCTACTGTTGGGCCCCTACGTGGGCCAAAAATACAAAAAAATCACAAAAAAAAGATATATTTCCGATATTGTTAGATTATCATCTGAAAGATAAAATATCGGCGATATATCGTCTGGAAGTTAGAAAGAAGATATTTTCCGACAACCACAAACAAGTTTTTATAAACGAGGGCGGATCAATAAGTCCGTGACTTTTCGAACTTCCCTCGTAGTTATATGAAATCCAACACTGCTCCCATCAACAAATACGACCTGTTAATAGACTACTGTTAAATTTTGAGCAAGTTCCGTCATTTACTTTGCGTTTAACAGCTGATCAAAACATACAACCTCGTAAATTTTTTAAAAATTTCGAGTCCTCATTAAACATTATTAACCGTCAAGCAAACCAAGGATAAGCTTGATAAATACTATGGGGACTCTGCACCATCGATTTTAATGGTAAAAAAGTGATTTACTGACTTGCGTTGTGGTCGCACAAGTACAAATGACGCTGAACGTTCTGGACGGCCAATTGAGGTCATATAGTGTAGGTTCGATTTTAAATGATTCATTGGATTTAAAAAAGCTGTCTGCAAGATGGGTGCCGCGTTTGCTCTCAATTGACCATAATGCACGGCTGCACACGTGTGTAGTCTCAATGGCCAAATTCTATGAATTGGGCTACGAATAAAGAAATGGCTCGGTGGAAAGAGATTTAGCTCCAACGATGAAATTATTGATCAAACTAATGCCTATTTCATGGACTTCAAAAAATCCTATTGTTTGGAAGGGATACCAAAATTGAAGAAATGTTGGACTAAGCGAATTGAGCTAAAAGGAGATTATGTTGAAAAATATTTTTTTTTGTTTTATTCAAAAATCACGCACTTATTGATCCTCCCTCGAATTTTTTTTATTATGTCTGCCGTTTTTATGACTTGGTTCATAATGGACTAAAATTTTGCAGAAATAGTCTAGCTGTAATGCTGACTTGTTCCGTTACAAAATGCCAATGTCTTTTTGCAAAAATAATCTGCATAATTCTGACGTCAAATTTATATAAATTGTAGCAATTTTTTTTATTGAATTAAAATAATAAAGTCATTACAGCGTGATAATTTTTTCTAAAGGAAAAATTCTGAGGAAAGGAAGATTGCCTTAAAATCTGAAGACTTTCTGTCTATATGAAAATCCTATACTGTCCAGGTTAGCCAACAAAGTTCGAAGATGATAAATTGGCAGTCACTCAAGCAGTAATTCTTAATCGTTTGCAAGCAGCAGAATTCATCCAAAAGCAATTGGGTACTACTCAAGTGGAAGCCGAGAGACGTTAAAATACGATTTTGCATGTCCGAAATGCTGCTTGAACGCCATTAAAAAAAAACTTTTTTTGCACCAAATCATTACTGGTGATTAAAAATGGATCCATTACGACAACCCAAGGCGCAAGAAATTGTATGTAAAGCAGATCACACATTTTATTCGTTTGAAGTGAGCATTGGCCGAAAAACGCCAGGAATATGCAATGAAACATGAAACCGTAATATTATATCATGACATGGCTTGGTCACATGTTGCAAGACCGGTTAAATACTATTTCGAATGTAGTGGTTGGAAGTATTGCCTCACCCGCCTTATAGTCCAGACTTTGCCCTGTTCGACTAGCATTTGTTTGGATCCATTCAGATCGCTCTCACTGGAATACGCTTCCAACCAATGTTTCACAATTAACGCCGAACATTTGCATATTTTGCTATAAATGCAAATTTTAATATATATTTTGCTATAAATTCATGTTTTCAGGCTTATTGGAAATAGGCATACCTATAATCTACCACATTTATAGAAGGGCCAATATTAAAGCCATAACTTGCAGCCAACTTACAACCGAAAATATTAGATTTGACACTAGTGTTTATCTAGCGGATAAACACATGAAACCAAACCTTAATGTTAAAAAATATTGGTAGCTTGCCAACTAATTTTCTTCCTTTAATTTTAACACTGGACTATTCATTTTATCTGCTATAATATAAAAATGAGCTTTTTAAAAATTTTTTTCTTGCATTCAAACCTGTATATACAACTACATTTGCTGTATTATAAATTATAAATATTACTTAAAATTATGTTATATATTATATAGTGTATTTGAGAGCCCGCTTAAAGGGACTGTGTATAAAAATAAATTATAATTACACTGTTTGTTTATTTATAGTAATCAATATAAATTTTTTAATGAAATAAACGAAAAAAAAACTAATACTTTTAGAGATTATATTGTGTAATGAGTTACTGTAGATCTTATCGCACATATTTTTCTTGCGCTTGTAAATTTGCTGATTATTTTAAATCTTTTTATCAAAGAAAATTCTAATCGAAGGACTCGACAGTTAAAAGTTAATATATCATTTTTCTTTTAAAAAATGTTTAAATAAAAACATAATACAAAAACTGACTAAATTCTGAGGCTTTCAAAAACCAATCTAGGCTTTCTACCAAATTCTACTGGAATTTGCAGACCAAACTTTAATAAATTTTCTCTGGCACTTTAAAAACAGTTTTATTGTATGAAAACTCATTACTTTTACTTAATGACACTGACACAAGAGTATTCATCACCATGTGCGTATAGTCTAGAGGGAACTGTTTGACGATGTTAATAAGTATTTTTTATACCCTCCACCATATATGGGGAGGGTATATATCAGTTTGTCATTCCGTTTGTAACATGTCGAAATATAGGTTTAAGACCCCATAAAGTATATATATTCGTGATCCTTATGCAATTTTAAGTCGATTTAGCGATGTCCGTCTGTCTGTCTGTCTGTTGAAATGGCGATCACGACGCGAAGACGCAAGCGGGGGTGCCTATTTTTACCCAGATTATTGAACATCCTCCCGAGCAGTTTGCTATTTAAAATGAGCAAAATCGGTTAAGCGGTTCAAAAGTTATGAGTGAAAATGTGAAGGTACCTCTAAATTTTCCATACAAATTTGTACAATTTTTCTGTATCTATTTTTTTTATACCCTTCACCATAGGTGGAAGGGTATATTTTTTATACCCTTCACCATAGGTGGAAGGGTATATATAAGTTTGTCATTCCGTTTGTAATTTCTACAATATTGATCTTAGACCCTATAAAGTATATATATTCTGGGTCCATATGAAGAGCGAAGTTGATTTAACGATGTCCGTCTGTCCGTCTGTCCGTCTGTCCGTCTGTCCGTCTGTCCGTCTGTCCGTCTGTGTGTTGAAATGGGTTTTCCGAAGAACCCAGACATGATGAGGACTTGATTCTTTTTTATTTCTGTTACATGTGATCCATTTCTGTTTGCTATTAAAAATCAGACAGATCGGTTAATAAATGGCTGAGATATTAGCAAAAAACCAGGACTACCTCTAATTTTTCCAGTAAAATCCCTTTGTTTAATAAGAGTGTGAAGATAAATACGTAGGTTAAATACGTTTCACAATGATATAAATAAAAAACAAATAGTAGTGTCGCCAACTTTTTTTTTCCTAGAAAATGCCAAATTTGACAAGAAAAGCGCTGAAACATATGGAAAAATATAAATTTGAGATTTTACATGACATATTATTTTGGATTAAAATTTTCGGACATTTAAGAAAAAATAAATGGGGATACCGCTTGTTTGTGGAGAGCTATGAGGTAGTAGATTCCAACGATGTATTCATCTCCTTCAGAATCACTCTAGGTTTCGAGTTTTGCATTTTAAAGAAAATTTATTTTTGAAATTCCACATAACATTATTTAAAATTAAAATTTTTGGACATTTAAGAAAAAAATAAATGGGGGTACCGCTTGTTTGTGGAGAGCTATGAGGTAGTTGATTCCAACGATGTATTCATCTCCTCCAGAATCACTCTAGGATTCCATGAGAAATTTCAAAAATAAACTTTCTTGTCAAATGCAAGACTCTAAACCTAGAGTGATTCTGGAGGAGATGAATACATCGTTGGAATCTACTACCTCATAGCTCTCCACAAACAAGCGGTACCCCCATTTATTTTTTTCTTAAATGTCCAACAAATTTAATTTTAAATAATGTTATGAGAAATTTCAAAAATAAATTTTCTTGTCAAATGCAAAACTCGAAACCTAGAGTGATTCTGGAGGAGATGAATACATCGTTGGAATCTACTTCCTCATAGCTCTCCACAAACAAGCGGTACTCCCATTTATTTTTTTCTTAAATGACCAAAAATTTTAATTTTAAATAATGTTATGTGGAATTTCAAAAATAAATTTTCTTTAAAATGCAAAACTCGAAACCTAGAGTGATTCTGAAGGAGATGAATACATCGTTGGAATCAACTACCTCATAGCTCTCCACAAACAAGCGGTACCCCCATTTATTTTTTTCTTAAATGTCCAAAAATTTTAATTTTAAATAATGTTATGTGGAATTTCAAAAATAAATTTTCTTTAAAATGCAAAACTCGAAACCTAGAGTGATTCTGAAGGAGATGAATACATCGTTGGAATCTACTCCCACATAGCTCTCCACAAACAAGCGGTACCCCCATTTATTTTTTCTTAAATGTCCAAAAATTTTAATTTTAAATAATGTTATGAGAAATTTCAAAAATAAATTTTCTTGTCAAATGCAAAACTCGAAACCTAGAGCGATTCTGGAGGAGATGAATACATCGTTGGAATCCACTACCTCATATCTCTCCACAGACAAGCGGTATCCCCATTTATTTTTTCTTAAATGTCCAAAAATTTTAGTCCAAAATAATATGTCATGTAAAATCTCAAATTTTTATTTTTCCATATGTTTCAGCGCTTTTCTTGTCAAATTTGGCATTTTCTAGGCAAAAAAAAGTTGGCGACACTACTATTTGTTTTTTATTTATATCATTCACAATAGTTGTGAAACGTATTTAACCTACGTATTTATCTTCACACCCTTTTGTTTAATATGTATGTAGAATTTTGAGCATAACAATACATCCATGTGTTAAAATTCTTTTCTCTCTATTGACGATAATTTTGTGTGAGCTTCAATAGCTCAGTTGTCTAGACGCTGTGTCACAAATACTTTTTTTTTCTCTAAGGCCGTGGGGTTCGAAGTTCAAATCTCGGTGAGGTCAATTCACTTTTTTTTGTACATTTTTTTTTTTATTATTTTCTTAAGACTTTTTTTTTGCTTATTTTTGTTTTTTTTTTAACATTTAATAATTAATTTATATAAAATTTTATATTAATAATTAAAATTCTTTTCTTTCATCTCCACCTTTTATACACAAACAACAAACACATATAAAGATTTGTCATTTAAATAAAAACTAAACAAATCTCTAATGAACGAAGACTTTTATATATGTACCTCTATTGACGATGATTTTGTGTGAGCTTCAATAGCTCAGTTGTCTAGACGCTGTGTCACAAATACTTTTTTTTTTCTCTAAGGCCGTGGGGTTCGAGGTTCAAATCTCGGTGAGGTCAATTCACTTTTTTTTTACATTTTTTTTTTTATTATTTTCTTAAGACTTTTTTTTTTGCTTATTTTTGGTTTTTTTTTAACATTTAATAATTAATTTATATAAAATTTTATATTAATAATTAAATAATCCATAAATAGGCTAAAAACATCAACATTTTTATAAAAACCCTCTGATACAAACAAAATACAAACGTTTTTATACCTTTCACCACAGGTGGAAGGGTCGCGGGTTCGTTAAGATTTTTTTTTTGTTTATTTTTTGTTTTTTTTTTTACATTTAATAATTAATTTAAATAAAATTTTATATTAATAATTAAATAATCCATAAATAGGCTAAAAACATCAAAATTTGTATAAAAACCCTCTGATACAAACAAAATACAAACGGTTTTATTTCTATTTTTTGCACCGATTTAAAAGAATTTATAAAAAGATTTTTAAACCATTTTATTTCTCACATATTAAGAAAATTTTATACATAATTTACCTTTGAGTGCAACTATTTTAGGTCATAACTTATAATAATTTATAAAAAAAAATTATAAACTATTTTCCTTCAAATTTTTAAAATTAAGCTAAAGAAATTACAAATATTTCTAATAAAAAAGCGAAATAAAATCCTAAATGCAAATTTGCCAGCTAAATCAAACTATTTTGTAGAAATAAAACACATGCAGTTCTAGTGATTTCTTTTAACGATTTGTTGAAATTCTTTTCTTTCACCTCTTAACCTTTTATACACAAACAACAAACACTATTCTAGAGCTGTATTATGACCTATGGATACGTCTTATATAGCAAAAGATCGAAAATCTTTAGTATAACATATTTGCTGAAAAACTCGGAAATATCGGTTCAGATACAAAAAAGTTATGCCCAAAACATACATTTTTTTAAAATACATATTTTCTGGAACCATAAATCTTCCCGAGTCCAAGTTTTATCTCCAAACTAAATGGTTAATTTCCTCTTAAAGGCGTCCGTATATAAATCTGTCCATTTCATATATGTCCATATATAAACTTCAGTTTTTTCCCAACCATGGTGAAGGGTATATAAGATTCGGCATAGCCGAATTTAGCCGCTCTTACTTGTTTTTCTGTTAAGTAAGTAAAAATGTTATTAAGTCTTCTTATTGTTCGATTAACATTCTTAGAGCTTATATGTGTGTTACTCTGATAACTAAGTTAACATAAAAATCAACAATGTTAAAGTCGCTAACAGAGCAGACCTCTGTAAATAACATTGCTAAAACTAAATAAATAACATTACTAAAACTAAATAACAAAAGTTCGTTACATAAATTGACAAAACATATTCATATTACAGTTCATGCAAAATTTAGTATATACGTATATCATCTTCAGCCCCTATGGTGGAGGGTATTCAAAGATTCGGCACAGCCGAATTTAGCCCTTTTTTACTTGTTTCTAAATCTATTTCTTCTAGAGCGAGATTTGTACGAGGTATGTTATCTTCTAACTTAAATGCCATACCTTTTCCACCAGTTTTTGCCGGCTCTCAAGGGTTAGAATTTTGCCTTTTTGCCCCTCCCCGTAGAACATTCCAAAAATTCCGCCTTAGTTAGCGTCTACACTAAAGGAAGGACCCTCATATCAATTATCAATGAGTTAGCCCATACTCCAGGGAGCATATATTTAATCTTTTAGATATCTAGGCAAAAATACCCTTATTACTCGTCCCTGTAGGAATTTCCAAAAATACACTCTTAGCGGATGCCTTCACCGGGGACACGAACCTATATATACCTATATATACCAAATTTTAACTTCCTAGTTGCAGCAGTTTTATTTTCAAAATCCCGTCTTCGATGATGTCTAGGTTGGATGAGGAACCTTCAGACGAAATTTAAACATATTGGCTCCTGTGAATTAGGCAGGCCATTAAGAGGGAGAATTTTCCTGAGTTAGCCCATATTTCAGGGAACAAATATATTAAATTGCACATCTCCAGTCAAAAGCGTTGTGACAGGCCATCAAGGGGGAGGCTTTTCCCCAGAGTACGTATTTGGTGTACTTTATTATTTTCACGAACGAAAATATTTGTGGTCAGTTATCTTGTATCACAGTACATGAATGAAATATAATCAATCTGTTTCATTTTTCATTTTTGTTAATTTCTTTTTACGCACACATTTCATTTTCTTATTGTGGTATATTGTGTCTCATGTTTTTATTCTCACACATGTTATGAAAATTGAAATTTACACAACATGTTCTCGTGTGAAACATGAAACAACACACTTTATTTTCATATACCACGAAATGAAAAAAATTAATGAGACTGGTGGTGAAAATTTTAATGATACGCTTCGTGATACTTTTTTCATGATATACTTCGTGATATGCTTTACGATACACTTCGTGATACACACTTATTTCAATTTTTTCTTCGTAGCTAAATTATGCACTTGAAAAATTTAATGTAAAACACAAAATTAAGGTCTAAATTAAAATAATTTAAAATTAATTTGTTTTCTAAATCATAGATATTCAATGTCAAATTTAATTAAACACCCGAAGAAAAGATTGGGTGGAATTCGATTAAGACCATTAAAATGTATTTCTTAGGAAACAATTTTATTTAGAATTACCTATAATCAATTAATAATGCTTAAATATTGCTATAGAAATAAAAAGAGGAAAAAGGAACTAAAAACTATTCTTTTATCCAATTATTGGTATTTCCAATCAACTTTTAAAATAAAATTAATTTAAAATTTATTAAATGTGTACCTACTGTACAGGAACCATTTATTTAGTTAAAATACTAGATATTCGGTGCAATCTATCACAATTATTAAAAATATGTCAATATTCAAAAGTGGGTACTAATCAAATGTGCCATTAAATTCATCAGGTATCAGGGTAGACAAAAATTCCTTCTTTTTAAAATTTGTTTTTTAATTTGATATAGATTTTTTGAAAAACACAATTTTAATGGTGTTTTATGAAATGTTGATCTTTTATTTTGTAAATGAATAGTATTAGTAGGATTTTAGATCATATAATAATATTCTATTTATAAATTATTTTAATGTAAAGAAACATGAAAATTTTGTATTAGTAAATTATAGAGAATAAAAATTGTGAAATTCCACAGAGCCAGCAGTATAGAATACTAAGTATTTTCGGTTGACGCTACCCAACCTTATCAATATCCACGCTCTCCTTTCTCCCTTTGGTCATTGCTTTTTAATGATTGTCTATTTTATATTGAGTGTTTGGAAACAGCTACTCCAATGATTAATGCTTTATCTATATTAATTTTATATTTTTAACAGAAAATATGCTTCTTTTTTTTATTTTTTTGACAGCTGAATAAATGACAGATGAAAGATAAAAGATGTTGCCAATCTAAATACATGTTTCACGTTTTCAACATCTTCCATCCGTTTCACAAAGATGTTGTTCAGTGTAAAAAGCCAATAAGGCTTTATGATGTTGGCTTTTTTAAGAAAATGTATAAAAAGTACAACGGTATGCCAATACGTTTTACAATGATGAATAATAACAAACAGTTATAGAAACAAAAAACATTTAAAAAAAGCACGTGGTTTTAAAAATGAAAACAAGTAACTCCAATATATATATAAACCTAACAAAATCGAAAAAATATATTTTATTTTATAAAAAAATATATCATTCCACAATATATTGCAATGAGTTAAATAAAATTAAAACCAAACAAAAAAGTTTTAAAAAATTGTGTTTTTCAAAAGTTTGATCTGAAACTTTTGACATCTGTTTTCTAGTGCAATTGCCAAGATCCTAAAATATAACACATGGTATAACCCAACAAGATTTGGTCTACTGGGCTAGCATGCAACCTAAAAAAATTAAAAAAAATTGTGTTTTTTCAAAAAATCTATATCAAATTTAAAAAAAAAAACAAATTTTAAAGAAAAGGATTTTTTTTCTACCCTGATCCCTGATACCCTAATTTAATGGCACATTAGATTAGTACCCACTTTTGAATATTGACATATTTTTAATAATTGTGATAGATTGCACCGATTATCTAGTATTTTAACTAAATAAATGGTTCCTACTTCCGTACACAATGAATTTTAAATTAATTTTATTTTAAAAGTTGATTGGAAATACCACTAATTGGATAATAGGATAGTTTTTAGTTCCTTTTCACTCTTTTTATTTCATAATGCATTATTTAAACATTATTAATTGATTATAGGTAATTCTAAATAAAATATTTTAATGGTCTTAATCGAATTCCAACCAATCTTTACTCTGGGTGTTTAATTAAATTTGACATTGAATATCTATGATTTAGTTTTAGAAATATCAATTTGGAATTGAAATTAATTTAAAATTATTTTAATTTAGACCTTAATTTTGCGTTTTACATTAATTTTACAAGTGCATAATTTAACTACAAAGAAAAAATTAAAAAAAATTAAAATAAGTGTGTATTACGAAGTGTATTATGAAAAAAGTATCACGAAGCGTATCATGAAGTGTATCATGAAAAAAGTATCACGAAGCGTATTATGAAAATTTTCACCACCAGTCTCATTAATTTTTTTCATTTCGTGGTATATGAAAATGAAATGTGTTATTTCATGTTTCACAGGAGCACATGTTGTGTAAATCTCAATTTTCATAACATGAATGAGAATAAAAACATGAGACACAATATACCACAATGAGAAAATGAAATGTGTGCGTAAGAAGAAATTAACATAAATGAGAAATGAAACACATTGATTATATTTCATTCATGTACAGTGATACATGAAAGAAGTAAAATGAGCACTTTGTGGTGTGCAAATACGAACTCTGCTTTTCCCTTCCCATGGTAATTTCCAAAAATCCCATCTAAACAGATTTCTACTTCGGCAAGGGAACCTACATACCAAATTGTAACTTCCTAGCTCTAGCGGATGGGCTGGGCGATGTTGAACGGGTGAGTTCAGTCTTTACAAAAAAAAAAAAAATACAAAAACCTTCTTTAAAAGCTTTTGTAAAATTTCGTAATACTTTTTGAAAGGGTGATTAGTGTATTAAAATGTAATTTGAGTAATATCAATTGAATGTTTATCCATAGAAAAAAGAAAAATATAATGAACATTATAATAAAAATAAAATTCATACTAATTTTACACTCTGGCAAAAAAAATTAACTTTTTACCATAACTTAAACGCATGTATGTCAGTTTGCAAAAATACCCAGCAAAAAAAAGTAGCAAAAGAAGAGAAAAAGAAGCAGTGATTTTGATTCCGGTGTTGTGAAAATTTGGATCGGAACCAATGATTTTTACATAGGGGTGTCATAGGGTGGAAGTTTTCTTTTATGATCTCTTTTCATTGCTTCTAAAGCCCTTCTTATGGTTTAGTGAATAATGAGATCTTTTGATGTTCCCAAACAAATTTTGAATTTGAAATTAAGATTTTAACAGGACATCAGTAATCGACCTGAGAATTTAACTGGCACTTATGTTGTTGTTTCCCATATAAAGTTTGAATTCGACTGTTGGTTAAATTATAACGGGACATTCAGTAATCGGGCATTATTTATTAAATTACTCTATTCGAAGTTCTTGCAATTTTTAGTACAATAATTTTTTGCTTTTCATAGCAATAATAACTACGATTTTAAGAATTTAAAACCTCGTAAATTGCACGTTAAAAATTGAAACAAAGCACTTAAACTTAAACCATAGTTATAAGTTTTAAATTTTTTATAAAATATTTTTTATATATAATGATTAATGTTTAACTTTGGTTGTTTTTAAAATAAGTTACCCTTCATACATTTGAAAAGTGTTATATTTCATTAAAAATTACATTTTTGAAGTTGTGAAAAAGAACTGCCTTAGAAGAGGAAAATCAGAACTAAACGATACTTTGGAATCAATGAAAGATTAATTCCTTTAGAATCACTTCCATTTATTTTTGCTGGGTAAAAAAGGAAAAGAAAATATGTAGTTAAGAAAAAGGAAACATTAAAATCAGAAAATATTTTTCCTACATATAGTTCTCCCTAGAGCTGATTTTTAGGAAAGGAGGAGTATTTTTCTTTGCTTTTCTTTTGGTTTGTTGTTGCTTTAAGTGCGCCATTAACAATGATGCTTTAACCCTGCTGCTGATGTCCTTAACACACACGTGCAACAAAAACTTTGATACATATTGCATACAATGAACTTAAGTTTTAATCATACTTATTTGCCTCGAACAACGCAATATTTTTTTAACAAGGAAGGTTTGCGATGTGATACACCCTGATATAGATACAATGTGAATATGCTGTATCGGAGGAAAAATTAATGAACATGAATAATTTTAGCTACCCATTCCCATGATTAAAAGAAGTGCGTAGAAATGGGAGATAAACCGATTTTTGTATTTCTTCAAGTACAGCTAATTGGATATCAAATGAAACACTTATTTTTGTACAATCTATTATGTTTGAAATTTTATGCTATTATTAAAAACTCATATTATTGTTATATCAAAAACCTTATTTTTACATTTTAGCCACTTGCCTCCTCTACATTATATTTAAATTTCATAAAAATCGGAGTGAACCATTACGCTGACCTTCCTTGTAAGAATTTTTTCTGTTGCTGTATATACTTGAAGTAGTTTAACGAGCTAAGTTTGTAATAATATATAACTATTTTATGTGTTTCCATGGATGTCTGGGTGCTAAAAGATACAAAGTTTCATAAGGGGTATCCTTTGAGTAAGTGAGAATCTGCAGTCTGGATGCTGGTGGTGGTTTGGTGAGGCTACACAAAAAAAATAAATAAATCAAAAAAACACACCTTCGAAATCAAACTAATTTTGTATTCTTTTTAATTTAAATATGCTTTTACTTAATTTTAAAATGCGTACACAAAATATAAAATGTTGAAATGTGACTTAAATATGAAAAAATAATTTTAACTGGGATCATGTTTAATTTAATAAGATTCATACTTAATTAAGAAATGTTCGCAAAAATTAGAAAATAAAGAGAATGCAATGGTTTCAATTACTGAGAAAAAATATATGAAATGTGGCTGCAAATAGGAAATTGCAAAATTAAAATAAATATAAATTTTTAATGTTAAAAGTATCCTGTTTCCGGTGTGAATATATTAATTCATTTTACTACGATTTTTCTATCCGTGTACTACTTGCTACAACATTATTGTCAAGTTGTTGAAAATTTATGCCCTAAACTTATTCTCACTATAAATTAAAAGAAGACACATTATTATTTTCAGTTATCAAAAGTTTATTTTTGGAAATATATAGTACTTGTTTTTTTTTTGTTAAACATCGTATAGCACATGATACATATTGGCTAAAATAAGTAAAGTTTACAAATTATAAGTTTCCTTACAAAAATAAAGATATTATAAAAAGAAAAGCAACTTTATTTTTATTTAAAAGCTTAAATGTGACTTTTGCGGTAAATTATTGTATAAGCCTGAGAGACTTGGGTTCGATTTCTTCTACTTTTTATACCCTCCACCATATATGGTGAGGGTATATATCAGTTTGTCATTCCTTTTGTAATATGTCGAAATATAGGTCTAAGACCCCATAAAGTATATATATTCGTGATCCTTATGCAATTTTTAGTTGATTTAGCGATGTCCGTCTGTCTGTCTGTCTGTTGAAATTGCGATCACGACGCGAAGACCCAAGCGGGGGTGTCTATTTTTATTTTATTTAGTTATTTAGTTTATTGGACATCCTCCCGAGCAGTTTGGTATTGAAAATGAGCAAAATCGGTCAAGCGGTTAAAAAGTTATGAGTGAAAATGTGAAGATACCTCTAAATTTTCCATACAAATTGGTGTATTTTAGTACAATTTAATAGTAGCGACTGGTACATAATATATTTTCTCATATTTTTTCATCAGTCGCTTATAAATGACTTTGTATTAACCTCAAATATTTTTCACCTCAAAAAATTTTTTGCACCAGAAAATTTTTTTCACCACAAAAAATTTTTTTCACCTCAAAATTTTTTTTTTCACCAAAAATAATTTTACTTCAGAGAACGTTTATTTTTGGGAGGGTATTCAAAGATTCGGCACAGCCGAATTTAAGACTTTTTTTACTTGTTTTTTTAAGAGTTGTTCAACATTTATTTATATATTTATATAAAAAATATATATATATATATATATATATATATATTTATTGCCCATACTTTGAAGACATCTGTATATACAGCCAAAAAAGTCCTTATAATATGCCCTGTATCCAGTAAAATATCTTCAGTGTAAACAGTAGAATAACGAAAAGTTTAAGGACAGTCTTCAAAGTAACAAAATGTCTTCACAGTAACTTGTGTATATGTATGTATATATATACAGTGCTGGTCAAAACATTTGCAACTGAAATCCCATTTAAAGTAAATACTGTTTTTTTATAATAAAAACACTTCTACACTTAGTTTCTTATTTTGTTTTATTTAATTCAATTATAGTATATTATCTTACAAAAACAAAAAAATATATTTATTAACTTACAACAATAAAAAATAACTTTTAGCAAAATTTGTCGAAATTCAGGTGTTCAAAACATTTGCAACTCTTAACGAAATTAAAAATAAAAATAAAAAAAAACTCAAAATGTTTAGTATTTTGTTGCATATCCACGATGTTTTATAACTTCAGAGCATCTCTTAGGCATGGAGGCTATGAGCTTTTCTATATATTCGTTAGAAATTGCATTCCACTGCATTTCCAATTCGACGAAAAGTTCATCACCATTTCGGAATACTTTATTGCCGATGTTGCGTTTAACAATCATCCACATGTTCTCAATCGGGTTGAGATCGGGACATGACATTAATTTTATTTTCCTCTAACCAAGCTTTAACTATCCTTGCCGTGTGTTTAGGGTCGTTATCATGCTGGAATGTCCACGAAAGTGGCATATCCCATTCAGCATACGGAAGCATAACTGAGCTAAGTAGGTCTCTATAGATTGGGGCTGTCATTGTATCTGTTATGCGGTGAATCGGACCAATTCCATTCCCAGAAAAACACCCCCATACCATAATATTTCCACCTCCGTGCTTTACTGTGGCTGTTGTCTACCTGGGATTAAACTTTTCACCTTGAGGTCGTCGAACGTAGGTTCTTCCATCTGACCCCCGGAGGTTAAATTTAGACTCATCCGACCATAAAATGTTTTTCCATTGATGTGGAGTCCAATTTAGGTGGGCGCGAGCAAATTCAAGTCGAGCTTTTCTGTTTCTTTCTGATACATATTGTTTTTTTGTGCATCTAAAGCTTCTAAGACCACATTCTACGGCTCTTCGTTTGATAGTGGAAAGACTGGCATCTATCGGAGTTTCCGTTTTTGCTTCTCTAGGGATTGCTTTCGGATATTTGAAAAAAAAATTCTTTATTTTTCTATCTTCTCTTTTAGTTGTAATACGGGGTCTTCCTCCTTTATGGATTGTATGGATATTGCCACTTTTAACTATTCGACATATCGTTGACTTGGGTACAGAATATTTTATTGAAATTTCTTTTTGAGAAAGTCCATTTTGATAATCTTTTAAAATTTTGGTCTTAAAAACTGAATTATATTTGTTTCCAGCCATTTTTCACAAAAATTATTATAATGAATATTACCCTTTCACCATATAATGAAAACTACTGAAGCGCAATAGTTTTAAATTTTGTTTTTGTAAAAATGTAAAGACAAGAATATAAATAATTTAAAAAGAATGCAATTACCGTTATTTCCAAGCATTTTTTAGTGTTAATTAATTCGCTAAGAGTAGAAGAAATTGCAGGTGCAAATGTTTTGAACT
Source organism: Eustalomyia histrio (assembly GCA_949748255.1). NCBI lineage: Eukaryota > Metazoa > Arthropoda > Insecta > Diptera > Anthomyiidae > Eustalomyia > Eustalomyia histrio. The sequence continues at coordinate 76,353,320 of OX456523.1, read as the reverse complement.
CTTAAATTTCGACAATCTCTTAAAATATATATTTTTTGTTGTTGTAATTTAACGGAATCTGTTTTTTCTTAATTGTTTAACAAAAGCAATAAATAAATGTAAAAAAATAATAAATAGTTAGTAACCAAGAGTCATTTAAAAAAAGTTTATCAATTAAAAGCTCAAATACGGTCTCAGTTCCATATGTTTTGAACAGTACTGTATATATATTTTTTTTAAATTTCAGCAATTTCGTTCTGTAAAAAAGATTTTTACGATAAAAAAATCTTTATAAAAAAAGTTTTATAATGAGTAGGAAAAGCAGCAGCTTTTTAATGACCTCAATATTTTAAAAAATGTTCATATAAAATTTAATTTTTGGTCGAAAAAAAGATTATTTTAAATTAAGCTCCTTTTTGCCCTCCGGGGCTTAGTTTACGAGATAAACCGATTTAAAGATTTTTAATAAAATTTTCATACAAAATTTAATTTTTGGTTGAAAATAAGATGATTTTAATAACGCTGCCTTTCGCACAACGGGGCTTAACTGATCGACATATTTTTCACAAAACTTTGATTTTAGATGGAATAATAGATGATTTCAAATTTTCCTCCTTTCCACCAAAAACATGGTAATTACAGGTCATTACTTTGTATATTACTATGTAATGATAGGTCGTTATCTTGTGCATTTCTTTAAAATTCATTTCTTTTAAAATCAAAAAATATGTACATGCAAAATAATGACTTACTGGTAGTTAATGAAATAAGTACCGAATTCGTATTTCAGTTTTTTTTTAATATTTATTGATTAATATATTTTAAAAAACTATACGACAATATAGGAAATTATCTGATTTTGCAAAAAATTTTAAAGGGTTTATAATGTGAAATAACATAAACTTAAATTTTTGAATGCAAAAAGTAGATATTTTAAATATTTTTTTATAATTTCAAATACAAATGATTTTTTTTTGATTTCTTTAAGTAAGAAAATTTTACTATTATTTTACTAAGAGTAACTACTTTATTTACTATTACAAGTAACCACTTATTTCTTCACTATAAGTTACCATGCTGGTAACTCATTATTCTCACTTTTTTTTGTAAGCGAGAGGGTAATGACCACCCATGAATTTTGGAACATCGCGAACAAAAGTAATTAAGCGAGTAAATAGCCTGGTAACTAGTGAAACCTTTTGTGGACTACTTACTCTCTTAATTACTTGGTTATGTCTGTTTTTGCTGGGTTTTCGCTCTTCTAGGCTTAGTTTTTGAGATAAACCGATTTAATATACATTTTTTATTATTGTTACCCGATTTTAATAAGTTTTTAATTGTAGCTATTGTTTGTTCATACTCTTATTTTACTTTTATTTTACATGGCTTATTTTACTTATTTATGTCAATACCTGTAAGCTTCAGGTAAACATTTACCGCCAGTAACACCCTCATTTTAAATTATTGTGTTATTTGATCATTTCCCATTACCTGGTTGTAGAAAGTCTTTCTGAGAAACTCGTTTGGTTTACGAGGTAAACCGATTTAACGATTTTTATGCAGCATTTAGGGGGAAACCAGTCTATTTTTTTACAATTCAATCGACGTTTTTTAGTGTTTTTTCTACATTTATTTATTGTTTATTGTTGGTATGATTTTTTTAGAAATTTACATTGTAGCGATACTAAAATTAAAAAAGTTTTAATCATTTTAGCTTTTTTTGGAAGCCAAAGCACATGTGCAGGAGTTAATAAGAAAATAATAAAAATAAATCTGAAACTTATTTATGTTTAATCTTTATATATGTGTAGGTCTTAGCCCTTAAGAGAAAGGAATAAAACAATTTGTTGACTATTTATTATTCAGATATACTTCTCTCCAAGAGAACAACTTAAATTGTACTAGCATATATAGCCCCCTATTACGGTCGACCGATCAACCCCGTCAGACCGGTTTTAAAACCGTTCGATCGGTCTTTACGGTGTACCCGGTCTTAACTAACACATTTGCAAAAAGTTCTACAAATCTTTTCCTCTATAAACATATTAAATTACTATTTCCACAACCAAAAATACACTTTCAAGTAGTTAAATGATAAATATTCGAAATTTTCTGAAGAAGTGACGTAATAAAATATATTGTAGGATTAATGTAAATCCTCAGGACTAGTCATTGATATGTATTTATTTTTTTTTAAACAGTACCCAGCATTATTTCAGAATATTCCAAAATAATATTTAAATTTTTTTTTAAAGTAATCCAGGATTTTTTTTAAATTATCCAAAAAATTTTAAAATTGTCTAATAAGGTTAAATATTAATGGTAAATTAATTAAAATGTTTCAAAATTGTTCAACCAGTTTATAAATTATTCAAAGCATTTTTCGGTAACTATGATAAATTTTTCAAAAATTTTAAAGAACTTTTAAACAAATTTTAAACGTTTTTGGATAATTTAAAAACCTTTTTTTGAAACATTTTTAGAATATTTTTGAACAATTTGAAATAATTTTTTGATAATTTAAAAATCTTTTTTGGGCAATTTGAAATAATTTTTACACAGTTTTAAATTATTTTGCATAATTTTAAAACATTTTTAGACAATTTTTGAATTATTTTTGAAAAGTCTGAATTAAAACTAGAAATAGTTTTATGTTGAATAAAATATACAAGCAAAAATGCACAAATGCACAAATTGCTTCGTCATAATTACTTAAGCCTATAAAAATGCAAATGACAGGCTAAGCTATTTTCAATTAAAGGTTGAAAAATCTGTTTTACTTGATTTTTCAAAACTTATTAAAAATTGCAAAACTGCATGAAATTTTAAACAAAAATATAAAAAATGATTTAATTCAAAAATTGTAAAAGTGCGTCAAAACCATTTTCTCATTGAAATATTTGATTTTGAAAGATCAGAAAACAAATTTTGAATAAAAACTTTAGATTCAGAAAATATACGATATACGATATTTTAAGATATGCATCGGGCTTATATTTAAATCACTATATTTGAAATATAAACGTATGAATATATTTGTAAGTTCCTTTTAATAAAAGAATGTTAACTGAAGTTTAGAAAGCAATGAAAGGAGTTATAGCCATAGAATGACTACAATTTTTTTCTGGGCTTAAAAACCAGCAAAGCAACAAAACAATAAAAACGTAATAAAATATATGTGGTTTATGGCGGCTAACTTATATAATATAACCAGAGTGCGAAATTTTAAAAACTTTTTAAATATTTTTCAAAGAAATTTTAAAACCTTTTGTCAATTTGAACTTAGCTTAGAATTTATTTAGCTACCTCGCACAAGTCCTTAATGCAAGTATTTAAATCTACCACATAAACTCTTAATTTTAATCCACGAAATTTCAGAATTATGAGCTTATTTTTAAATCACTATATTTGAAATATAAACGTATGAATATATTTGTAAGTTCCTTTTAATAAAAGAATGTTAACTGAAGTTTAGAAAGCAATGAAAGGAGTTATAGCCATAGAATGACTACAATTTTTTTCTGGGCTTAAAAATCAGCAAAGCAACAAAACAATAAAAACGTAATAAAATATAAATAAACATATATAAAATATATGTGGTTTATGGCGGCTAACTTATCTAATATAACCAGAGAGCGCAATTTTAAAAACTTTTTAAATATTTTTCAAAGAAATTTTAAAACCTTTTGTCAATTTGAACTTAGCTTAGAATTTATTTAGCTACCTCGCACAAGTCCTTAATACAAGTATTTAAATCTACCACATAAGCTCTTAATTTTAATCTACGAAATTTCAGAATTATGAGCTTATTTTTATATCAAAATATTTGTATTTAAAATTTAAAATATTTAATTAACAACTCAAAGTATTGTTATATGTATACAATACTGTTAATATACATTCACGTTTTATTTTTAAGTGTACTGAAGTTTTTTTTTTTAATAAACTATGCCATTATTTTTTTGTACTTCATTGTATTCAACTACTTATTTAACAATCTGTCTGTCTGTCCTTATATCCACACGATATGATATCTACGATATCTACACTCATTCTATCGGTAACCTTTGATTTTAGGTTTGTTTTTTTCCGAATTTTATATAAATATTTCGTACAAATTTAAGTAGATAAAAACTTGCTAAATTGTTAAAGATATAGCTACATAAAAATTAAGAATTTATAAAAATGCTGCGAAGTCTTGGAAATTTTTGGCATTTCTCTTTTAAATGTAAAAAAAAATATTTGTCAGAAAAACATTTGAAATTTTTGTATTTGTGATTTGATAAAATATACAAAATAAGAGGTAACAAATGAATTATGTTTTTGTTAGTAAAGGCAGAGCAGGGCACAGCGTACACAGTGGTGATTAGAGCGCCTTTTTTTACGGCCTTTTAGAAAACTACGTGGAAACTACTATTTTAATACAATATAAAAGCAACTAAGCTATGACTAACTCTAGGTGAAACAACTGTATGACAATTATTCTGTCTCTCTTTCTTGCGTCTGATTTTCCAATTCGTCAGCTTATTATTGGTTTGGCCCACTCACCATTTTTGTAATAAAAGAGGCGAATGGATTCTATATAATATCAATATCCTCTTTCTAATTCTGAAACCCGTTTTTCGATATCTGGCATCATAACTGAGATAACTAATATCAACTTTGATATAAAATTGAGAATGAAAACCATTTTCATTGTTTTTCTTTTAAATCTTTGGGCAAACTAATAATAACCTGACGATTAATTAAATGTGTTTTGTGAGTGTGTTTATTTGATTATACATTTTACAGATCATATAAATGTGAAACTTTGTTGTATGTTTTGTTCTTTTGAATACGAGATCAAATTAAAAAAATACATTTATTATGTGCAAAAATGTTATAAAAACATGAAACAGTTTATGTTACTACAAAATGTAACCCAAGTATAAAATTTGTTGTGAGTTTGTACTAAGTTTATGAAACAACAATTTTAGTAAATACAGTCATGTTGCACTTCTATGGTATTTTTTTGATACTTTTGCCGATCATATGTTTTAAAACATGCTGTGTAGTTGTTCACTTTTACACATTATTTTTTTTTTGTATACATTGTTCTTAAATCTCTTTCTCGCTTAGGACATGAATTACAACAACAACCCTCACCATACGGTTTTTGTTCACTCGTTTGACAGCTGTCACTTCTGACATCACTGGTATACTCTGTGGAGCATGGCAATTGCTATGTTAGGCTTCCCGGCGAAGTCCATTTACGAAAGGCTTCCCCAAATGTAAATTGTATTTGATTACAAATAATAAAGAAAAGTCAGGTAATAGGGATAGTCGTTTGCTTTACAAATAGTTACAGATTAGAAATAATATTCGAAAAAACAAATCTTTCCATTTTCCATTTTATTCAATAAAAATTGAAAATATAGAACTGAAGAGCAGTCGCTCTCCCTGTTCGTAGCTAGTATCTCCTAACTTTTCAGGATCAAATCTAGGCCCAATTTTTGAAAATAGCAAATGGCCCTAATTTGTGTGATATAAAATTTGGGCCAAATTGCATTTTCATTAGGTTTGCATTTTTTAGTGAAACACGAAATTTTATAACGGTATTACGCAGCAAAAAAAATTGTAGTCATTCTGTGACTAGAACTTCTTTCATTGCTTCCTAAACTTCAGTTGACATTCTTTTATGATTTTTCGGTATTATTCTAAGGCACTTCCAAAAGAATTCATGTGTTCATATATCAAATGCAGTGATCTGGATATAAACCCGATGCATATCTTAAAATAACACTCTTCATTGCTTCTAAAGCATAAATTATAGTATATCATATATTTTTTTTTTGAATTTAAAGCATTTATTCAAGTTGAGAAAATAGTTCTAATGAACTTTTTTAATTTTTTTACTAAATCATTTTTTATATTTTAGTTTTTGTATAATAATAAATAAAATAAAATTTTATTAGGATTAGAATTTATGCAGTTTTGCAATTTTTATAAAGGTTTTGAAAAATCAAGAAAAACAGATTTTTTTGTCATTTGCATTTTCTCAGCCTTAAACATTTATGACGAAGCAATCTGTGCATTTTTGCATTATGTTTATTATTTAACACTACACCATTTCTAGTTTTAATTCAGAATTTACCAAAATAATTTTAAAATTGCGAAAAAATTATTTCAAATTGCCCAAAAATGTTTTAAAATTGTGCAAAAATTATTTAAAATTGTTCAAAAATAATTTAAAATTGTCTAAAAATGTTTCCAAATTGTACAACCAGTTTTTAAATTATCCAAAAATATTTTAAAATTTGCCTTCACATTCATTAACATTTTTGAAAAATGTTTTAAAAATGCTTTTTCACTAATGCAGAATTATTTATTTGTTTTAATAAAGAGTATTTGTATATCAATGCATAAATTTCGCTTCTTTAAACTTATTTTTCTGCATTCTTATGAATTAAATTTTCATGAGAGCTTAAAACCTACAAAGTATATGAACATTTTCCACTCATGCATCAGAATACCTAATCATTGTATTATCATTGCTTCCTTAGAGTAAAGTATGAGTAAAGCTAGTAGCTACATTTGAATACTTCCATCCTATGACACGCTAATGTTAAATTCATCGATGAAACCATCAGAAAAGAAGTGATGCCTTTGCCATAGTAGTGATGCTTTTATTGCTTCTTTGGCAGCCTCATTTTTGCTGGGTAGTTTATGTTTATTTTGTTTTGATTATAGACCGAAAAGATTGAGTGTATTTTTTTTGTAGAAAAAAATATAATAGTAAATTATTATATTTTGTGGCTCAAAAATGACTTTTAAAATGACATCAAGCTATTAAGATCTTGCGAAATATGTTTGCTCGTAATTTAAAGCAATAGATACCTACCAGTGCTTAGATATTTATTGATTTTTGTTCGTCTACATGGTAGGTATCTAAGCACTGGTAGATATCTATTGCTTGAAATTACGGACATAAGTCATGTATGTTAAAGTTAGGGTAAATCAGTTTCATATATTTATAGTTGTAGAAGTTGATGCCGACGGCGAAAATTTTTTACCAAAAATCGCGCGATTTTTATTGAAAAATTTTTAGTTTGTTTTTCGTATATTAATAGTTGTAGTAGTTGGCGCCGCAGAAGAACAAATATAACTCTTAAAAGGTTTTAAAATTGCCAAGCTCTAAGACGCAATGTCATGGAAAACCATTCGCTTTAAAATTTTATCAAAATAATATGCCCCAAATTTAATATAATGAAATATTATATTTTTAGGGTTAATTTTCATTATCAAATTTTGCCCCGAAAATGGGGCTTATTTTATTTTAAGATTGGGGTCTTATTTCTTGGGGCACAACGCCACCTTAACATCAAATTAAAAAAAAAACAGCACAGATATCATTGGAACGTGGAATAGCTATGTGCATTTTTTTACTCAAATCCAAAGACAACCATTTCAAAAACAATTGAATTGTTTCAAAAACTTTAAAAAATAGAAAAATTTCAAATATTTTTATGACAACTATTTTTGTTAACATTTAAAAGAAAAAACCAATAATTTCCAAGAATTGTCAGCATTTTTATAAATTCTTACTTTTCAACTACAATAACTGCTTTGAAATTCTATATAAGTTAACATACGGGGTCGAATCAATAAGTCCTTGACTTTTTGAATGAAACACAGTTTTTTTGCAAAAAAAAAAAAATATTTTTCAACAAAATCTTCTTTTAGCTCAATACACTTAGTCCAACGTTTCTCCAATTTTTCGAGGTCCATAAAATTGGCATTTGTTTGATCAATAATTTCATCTACCGAGCCATTTATTTAGGTTTGGATACAGGAAAAGTCACTGGGAGCTAAATCCGGAGAATATGATGGATGAGGTACCAATTCGTAGCCCAATTTATGGATTTTTTCCATTAAGACTACACACGTGTGCACCCGTGCATTATCTTAATGAAAAGGAACTTTTTCTTTGCCGTATGAGGACGTTTTTTTTTAAATCCTCGTTAAATCGGTCCAATAAGTCGGCATAATATTCGCCGTTTATTGTTTTCCCTTTTGAAGGTAATCGATATGGATTATCCCGCGTGCATCCCAAAAAAACTGTTGCCATCAGATTATTGGCCGACAAACTTACCTTGGCCTTCTTCGGAGCTGGTTCACCCGGAAAAACCCATTGTTTAGACTGCTGCTTGGTCTCCGGAGTGTTGTAATGGATCCATGTTTTATCCACAGTTACGAAAAAAACTCATTTGAATTGCGGTTAAACAACTCCAAACAATCCTTTGAAGTTGGGCGACCACAACAAAAGCCAGTAAACCACTTTTTTAACATTGAAATCGATGTAGTATTTATCAAGCTTTTCCTTGGTTTAATTGACGGTTTTTTCCCCCAAAAAATAATGTTTAATGAGCACTCATAATTCACTTTTTTCCATTTTTAAAAAAATCCACGAGGTTGTATGTTTTGAACAGCTTTTGAACGCAAAGTAAATGACGGAACTTGCTCAAAATTTGACAGTTGTCTGGAAACAGTGTTGCATTTCATATAACTACGTGGGAAGTTCGAAAAGTCGCGGAATTATTGATCCGCCCTCGTAAATTTAAAATACAAAATAAAAAAGTAATACAATTGGTATATAAGTTTAAATTTTAATCAAGATGATCGAAGAAAATTAAAAGAATTTTCAAGTTATCCAATTGGAATCACGAATTTTTTTTCTTTTCGCTAAATAAACTCTAAATTTCTTTGAAAAATATTTAAACAATTTTTAAAATTTCATAAAAATTTGGAAACTTGAATTTAGTTTATATTTTATTTATCCAGCTCACATCCACATAAATAACATTTGAAAACAATAAACTACATATATTTTTTCAACGTTTTTATTATTATGTTGTTTTGCTGATTTTTAAACCCAATACTAAGTAATAGCAGATAAGGATAATCGATGTGTAAATCAACCTTTGTATTTTTGGTTGTATATTACGAGTGTGGAAATAAGTAATAATTGCGGAAAGATAATTATAGAGGTTTAATCGTAAGCAGCAGCCAAATAAAATTTTGTACTTATTACAAGGCTCATTAACTGAGAGAAAATTTAGCAAATTTCCTGATTTCAATGCAAATTTTTCTCCTTAATGGACAAATTTCAGCGAAATCTGTCCATGAAATCTGGTAAAACCCAATTGGACTTGCCAAAAAATCAGTTGGTCTTGCAAAGAAAATCAATTTGAAACAAATAAATACAAGCTATTTTGTATATACATATGTATACTAATAGTACACAGAATAAAATTACAAAATTCTGTTTGTAGTATTGAACATCGTCCATAGAACATTTTTGTAAATACAAAAAAAATATTTTTTAAAAAGGCACCAACAATGGAATTTGTAAATACAAAAAATTTTTGTTATTTTTTTGTTACTTAAATTTTTATTTTCATAGAATTTTTATATGAAAAATGACAATTTACAAATATTTCAAACAAAAAATTGTTAGAAATCGAGTTTAAATTTTAACAAATAATTTTTATTACATTAAATTTTGTGATACTTTTTTCTGTGTACACAGAATAAAATTACAAAATTCTGTTTGTAATATTGAACATCGTCCATAGAACATTTTTTTAAATACAAAAAAAATATTTTTTAAAAAGGCACCAACAATAGAATTTGTAAATACAAAAAACTTTTTGTTATTTTTTTGTTACTTCAATTTTTATTTTCAAAGAATATTTATATGAAAAGTGACAATTTACAAATATTTCAAACAAAAAATTGTTAGAAATCGAATTTGAATTTTAACAAATATTTTTAATTACTTAAAATTTTGTGATACTTTTTTCTGTGTATGTATAGTAAAAAATTGTATTTTGAAAATAATATTCCCCCCCTGGCACGCCACTGCGTCTGACATTTTTTTTTTAAAGAGTCGTCAGATTCCTCTGAAAAAACCCAAGATTATTAGGCATGATTCTTTAAAAAATCTCAGGATGCTTTGAATTGTCCCAAAATAAACATTTTAGAAACCAACGCAATAGACTTAACTTGATATTTCAGTAAAAAGCAGCTCTTTGTGTTCTTATTGATAGAGAAATACATTTATTTGGATTTTCCAAATAATCCACCCGAACAATCAATTTTCTTAATTTTTCGAATAATGACCTAACCGATTTATCGGCAGGGTCGAATAATTGGAAACACTATGTGAAACAGACATTTTGTTTTCCTGGTTCATAACTAGTACGACTTTGCTAATCTTTTTTTAAAAAATGTTGGTCAGTCGCACAACTATCCCACAGGCACAAAAACAAGCAAAATTATGTTAAACCATATTGCATCCTCATTAAGAGACCAATTGGACCTGTTGGAATAGTATGTAAATAATTTATTCTTTAAAATCATATTTGTAATTATTTTCAAATCTTTAAATCGCCACAAATTTTCCATTGATGCTCGTTGTATTTGATCTTGGTCAAAATTTTACATATGGTTGGGTCAATCATATTCGAAGAGCATCATATATGTTTGGGTTTATGGTTGTGCCAACCATAATCGTACTATATTATTGTTATCATATGATAATGAAATAACCAAAATATGGTCCCTACAGTTATATTATGATTTAAAAATTAGCATATTATGGTCCTAAATAAATATGTTATATTGAATTTATCATAATATGATCGCACGTAATCATAGTATGCTCAAAATTTTATCATATTATGACCCCTCATAACTATATTATGATTCCTGGGTAATCTTAAGGGAAAAGTTCTTAGAAACTACGAAAAAGCTTTTTAAATTTAAGAATATTTCCTTTAGAAATGTTTTTTCTATAAAAAAATTAATATTAAAGACTTTTGAAGAAAAATTGTTAGGAAAAAAATCACAGACTTTAAGAACTTTTCTTTCATTGATTGTATAATTATTTATTGATTGTTGCCAAGATCAAATCGTTGCATAATTATCATATTTTTTTCATAGTCAGAATTTTTGTTACCACAGAATGGTTACAGCCAATCATGATATAAAATAGAAGGTGCCAATCATAAAATAGTAAAATATTTACTAAATAATGATGGTAGCGACCATGTTGATGGTTAGAAAACCAATAACTTGGTTGTAACAACCATACCCGATTGCAGCAAGCACAATATAGTAGCAGTGATCATATTACAACCATGTTTTTCTCTGCGTGTGCTGCATGCGCAACCAGAATGGATGGTTTTATGTTTCCATTGTGTATCAGACCAGCCTTCTTGCTTTACTTTGAACGATCTATGAACAAACGCCATTCATTTACCTCGCACGCTGTATTATTCATGGCATTAAATAAACCGTTCTTTTTTAAAAAACGGTAAAAGTGCCTTATTTCTGGTTCTGTAAACAGTGACTTTTGTTTGAATAGAAAGACATTTTCACTCCTGAAACCGTGATGCGAACAATTCTGCTTTTTGTTTCGATAAACCAAAATTACGAAACAAGTTATTCAGTTGACTTTGCGAAATTAAATGTTTTTCTTACATGTTAAAATCTTCGGTCGAAGATGAACTTTTCATCGGAAGTAAACTGAAACCAGCAAAAATGAAGCTGCCAAAGAAGCAATTAAAGCATCACTACTATGGCAAAGGCATCACTTCTTTTCTGATGGTTTCATCGATGAATTTAACATTAGCGTGTCATAGGATGGAAGTATTCAAATGTAGCTACTAGCATTACTTATACTTTACTCTAAGGAAGCAATAATAATACTTTGATTAGATATTCTGATGCATGAGTTGAAAATGTTCATATACTTTGTAATATTTAAGCTTCGATGAAAATTTAAGAATGCAGAAAAATAAGTTTAAAGACGCGAAATTTATGCATTAATATACAAATACTCTTTATTTAAACAAATAAATAATTCTACATTAGTGAAAGAGCATTTTTGAAACATTTTTCAAAAATTTTAATGAATTTTGAGACAAATTTAAAAATATTTTTAGATAATTTAAAAACTGGTTGTACAATTTTAAAACATTTTTAGAAAATTTTAAAATATTTTTGAACAATTTTAAATAATTTTTGCACAGTTTTAAAATTATTTTAGTAAATTCTGAATTAAAACTGGAAATGATATAGTGTTAAATAAAATACATAATGCAAAAATGCACAGATTACGTCATCATAAATATTTGAGGCTAAAAAATGCAAATGAAAGGCCAGCTAGTTTCAATTAAAGGTAAAAAAAAATTAGTTTTTCTTGATTTTAAAAACTTTTATAAAAATTGCAAAACTGCATAAATTGTAACCCTCATGAAATTCTAAACTAAAATATAAAAAATTATTTAATAAAAAAATTTAAAAAGTTCATCAGAACTATTTCCTCAATTTGAATAAATGCTTAAGATTCCAAAAAAATATACTGCATTTGAAATATAAACACATGAATTATTTTGGAAGTGCCTTAGAATAACACCAAAAAATCATAAAAGAATGTCAACTGAAGTTTAGGAAGCAATGAAAGAAGTTATTGTCACGAAATGACTACCATTTTTTTTTTGCTGGGGAAAGTTCCCATGGAATTTGCACTCATACCTTGTCAAATTGGCAAAGGAGTTTATTTTAACAAAAAAAGAAACCTTAATGCCCTCATTTTGCAAAAGGCAACGCCTTATTTTACATCATTTTGTAAATCACTTGAAAAAAGTAGGTGATTGCTCGCATTGAAACAGCTGTTCGTTACGTTATATGAAATTTTACACATACAAATTAGAATTTCATAAATCACTGCGCTGAAAAATTAATCACTTTAGATGTCTAAATCATCATTTGAATTGTTAGAGCGATGGTAGTTTGTTGCAAGTTTTTGCTGATATTGCAGAACCACGACGTGTTTGTTTGAGGAAAGCGGAAATTTCATTAAGAATGTAAAAAAGGTTTCCTTACTTATTCTAAAATTGTTTTAAAATCTAATGAAGAATTGTTATTGTCTATTTTTTAAAATTAACATTAACTCAATATAAGATAAATAACTTACTCTGTATCTGGTCATCCGTAGATAGAACGGAGGATCCATTGTTTGTCTCAAAAGACGTTACTATTGGCTGATTATTTCAACCAATTGCTTTATTTGAACAATTATGTGGTCTTCTAAGCCTGAACGAGCACAGTAGCATAACAGCCCAGTCCACATCATCACTATTTCGTCAGTTTTCAGAATCTCGAGAGAGCTTATGGCGATCATTTGATATTCCTCTAAAAATATCCCAATCTGTTCCTCCGAATATAGACAAAAAAGCTAGATGTCACGTTTAGCGAGAAGTCGAAAACTAAAAACAATGTATATCAACCGATGTGCTGTTTTTGCCAAAAAGGTGTATGAAAGCATACTGATAACCGAAATGTTCGTGAAAAATGTGTTGAAGATATACTAATTTGATGTAACATAAACAAAATATAAAAATAAATATGGTAAATCGTGATTTTGACTACAATAAATTATGTGGCTAGTTTGAAATAAGTAGACATACCGTATCCCAGCAAAACTTTGGTAATGGGTGCGATATTCTCATGCATTACCTTGTACTGATAGCTCATTACCTCTTTCATTATTAAAATATTTTTTGAAATTTCAATAATAATTGAAATATTTTTGGAAATCAATTTTAAGATACATTACTTTGTTGTTTTTGTAAGCAAAAGGGTAATGTATGTTTGTTTTGATAACACTAGCAATCAAATACTATATGCGTCGATAGCTCAGTGGGTAGAGTTCTTGGCTGGCAACCAGATTTCCCTGGTTCGATTCCCATCTTGACCCCATTATTTTTAATTACAAATATTTTAAATAAAATATTTGTAGTAATTTTTTTTTTAATAAAAATTCCTCTATTTTTTCCATTCTCGAAACCAAAAAAGTAACCCCTTACATTATCACCCCTAAAGTAATGGGTATATACATTACTTTGAGGCTCATCGCCAATGGAGTAAGGTGTAAAGTAATCCATCGGCCCCTATGGCTATGCATTACTTTACCCATTATTTGGTAATGTGTGGTTTTGCTGGGATGTTTGGAAAACCACAAACAAAGCTAAACAACGTAAGTTTTTTCAGGGTGAGATGAAAGTTTAAGCATGTACAAATTTTTTAATAAAACATCAAAATATCCAAAATGTGATATCTTAAATTTCACGAAATTTAAGATATGATTAAACATATTTTATACACATTTAAATAAAATTTTGAAATGTACTCTACTTTTGGTGATTACTCATAAGTTAATTCAAATTTAAACAATAACTTAATTCATGTGTCTGTGATGCAGTGGGTAGAAACACAGCGTGCTAGTCTTAGGCTACGTTTTCACTGAACGTGTTTTGCATGTGTTTTGAAACAAAACTCTGTTTTGTACATGTTTTCTCATATATTTTTTTCGTCAAACAACAGAAATATGTATATATATTTTTAAAATTATTCTTTTAAAAACAAAATTTTTTTATTAATATTAAAAGACACCATTTATTGTGTGTTGTAGCTGCAGTGTTGTTTTTAAACAAAAATATTCAAATTTAAAACTAGAAAAATATTCAAGTTTAAATTTGTCTGGAGAAAATATAATACGCATTAGTCTAGAAGAAAACCAATGGCCAGACAAACAGGAGGTCGCCAGTTCTAGCCCAGTTCACGGCATAAAAAATGTTTATTTTTAAAATAAATCTTGTGGAACGCATTTCTATTAGTAGAATATCTACTTATATAATGTCTACTTATGGAACATTAAACCTATAAATATAACAGCAGTCAACTATAACAATAAAAATTCCGAATTTGTAAATACAATTCGGTAATTACAATAGAATAAAAAATTAATAATTACAATAGAATAAAAAATTAATAAAAGTGATGGTAGATGGAACTACAAAAATTCGATGGCAAAAAATTCAGTTGCAACTAAAATTTCGTTTTTTGTGCGTATTAATTTGAGAACTTGCTGTTACGAGGAAAATGATTTCTTATTGGATATTTTTTTAAATACAAATAGAATTTTAATTTGAAAATTATTATTGTATTATATTGTTGTTTATTCCCGAATATAAAGAAAAAAAAAACAGTGAAAATGATTTAGAAATCAGCTGTTTGGTATGTTTTTTTATTAATTTTAACCAAAGAAGCAGAAAGTTTAAATTAGTAGAAATATTTTTAAGTAAGTTTTACAAAAAATAAAATCTTGTTAGTGTAAAAACTAAAAATTACTACCCCGCCCCCCCCCCCCCTCCCCAACGCTCTACAAAATCAAACACCAGTGTGTTAAATTAATGTTTTACATGTTTCTACCCATGTTCTTAAATACCAGTTAAATCCGGTCCATTGAATTACCACTGATGACGACAAATCTAGCAGTTATTAAATTTTCGTATATGCAAAAACATATCCCAAACTTGCGATTCCCAAAATACACCATATTCACCTACTATCTGGAGATTTTCTTAATAAATGTGAAAACCAACGTATTGAATTTCTAACAAAATTACCATGGATGGTAACCGAAACAAATGCGGTTATCGGTAAGGGTAACGCTTTCGGTAACGTTATTTTAAGGGTAACGCTATTTTCTATTATTTCGGTAATGTTATTTTAAGGATAACGATTTTTTCAGTTATTTCGGTAACGGTATTTTAGGGATAATGATTTTTTTTAGTTATTTCGGTAACGGTATTTTAGGGATAACGTTTTTTTAGTTATTTCAGTAACGGTATTTTAGGGATAACGATTTTTTCAGTTAATTCGGTATCGGTATTTTAGCGATAACGGTATTTTCCATTATTTCGGTAACGGTATTTTAGCCATAACGTTAATTTAGTTATTTTGGTAACGATATTTTAAGGGTAACATTATTTTTGTTATTGCGGTATCGGTATTTTAGTAATAACGCTAGTTTCAATGCACACCGATATATTTAATTCATCATGATCTGACTTTGGCAAGATAGATATATGTATGTACAGAGAATATATTTTTGAATCTTGTTACTTAACAGCGGCCCCTAGCAGAAATATCTATAATTAACACACAGAAATATCTATAATTAACACAAACATTTTTACATAATGAACCACAGATGGTTTGAAATTAATTGGTCCGTAAGTAGGTCCGTGGTAAGTAGGTCCGAGTAAAAAAAATTAATCTGGCACAATATTTAATCATTTTCAATTTTATATTCCTTAATATCTTATTTGATGCGAAAAATTGTAGATTAAATTAGACCCAACAATATATTTTTAAAGTAACATCCAAATTTATCCGAAAAAAATCAGATCGAATTGCATCAGATTAGATCCAACAATATAATATACACGAAAACTACCACTTTTCCAATTGTATTTCAGAAATTGTCAATTGTATTTTAGAATAGTCAATTGTATTTCAGAAATAATCAATTATGTTTCAGAAATTGTCAATTTTATTTCAGAATAGTCAATTGTATTTCAGAAATAGTCAATTGTATTTTAGAAATTGTCAATTGTATTTCAGAAATAGTCAATTGCATTTCAGAAATAGTCAATTGTATTCTAGAAATTGTCAATGGTATTTCAGAAATTGTCAATTGTATTTCAGAAATAGTCAATTGTATTTCTGAAATAGTCAATTGTATTTCAGAAATTGTCAATTGTATTTAATAAATAGTCAATTGTATTTCAGAAATAGTCAATTGTATTTCTGAAATAGTCAATTGTATTTCAGAAATTGTCAATTGTATTTAATAAATAGTCAATTGTATTTCAGAAATTTTCAATTGTATTTCAGAAATATTCATTCGTATTTCAGAAATAGTCAATTGTATTTCTGAGATAGTCATTTTTATTTCAGAAATTGTCAATTGCCTTTCAGAAATTGTCAATTGTATTTAAGAAATAGTCAATTGTATTTCAGAAATAGTCAATTGCATTTCAGAAACATTCAATTGTATTTCAGAAATAGTCAATTGCATTTCAGAAATAGTCACTTGTATTTCAGGAATAGTTAATTGTATTTCAGAAATAGTCAATTGTATTTCAGAAATAAAAAAATCAGTACACCCTACGATTTGGAGTTGTTATATTTAATTTCGTTATTGTCTTGTATTTTAATAATTTTTGTATTTTCAAATGCTGGAACTAGAAAGTTGAAATTTGGTATGCAGGTTCCTTCTCCAGTGAAGATAACAGCAGTGGCGTAACTTTTGGAAAATCCAAAGAGGAGGGGCAAAAAAGCGGAAAATTCTCCCCCTTGACAGCCTGCCAAAACCGCAGGAGCTGTGAAGTTAATATTTGGTACATAGGTTCCTTATCCAATGTAAATGTGCAATTATGCTAATGTGCAGATTTGTAAAAGTTCAAATTTGTAAATGTGCAAATGTGAAAGTGTGCAAATTTGCAGAAGTGAAAATGTGCATATATGCTAATGTGAAAATGTGCAAATTTGCAAAAGTGCAAATTTACAAAAGTGCAAATGTGAAAATTTGCAAAAGTGCAAATATGCAAAAGTGAAAATTTGATTGATTGTTTGATGGTTTGATAGATTGATGGATCGATGGTTTGATGGTAATGTAAATGTGCAAATATGTAAAAGTGTATATGTGCACATGTGCAAATGGGCAAATGTGCAAATGGGCAAATGGGCAAATGTGCAAATGTGAAATTGTGTAACTGCTAAAACGAGGTTCTCGGAAACTCCTTCGGCGCGTAGCAAAATGGGGAAAACCTCCCCTTTTACGGCTTGCCCAAACCCTATAACTAGAAACCGGAAATTTGAAATATGCTTTAACAGCATGCACAAACTGTTAGATCTATAAAGTTAAAATCCAAAGAGAAGGAGCAGAAAAGGGAAAAATTCTCACCCTTGACGTCCTGCCAAAAACGCTGGAGCTGGAAAGTTGAAATTTGATTCATATGTTCCTTTTCCGGGGTAGACATTCACCTAGATCGGTTTTGTAAATGTCTACGAAGAGGGGCAAAAAGGTGAACAGTCTCCCTTAACGGGCTGCCCACACCGATTTAGTTAGAAATGTGAAATTTGAAATATGTGTTACCTGGAATATGGGCTTACTCATTATTGAGGTACATCTTAGAGTTTTGGTCTGGGACATTGTAAAATAATGATATTTAAAGAAAAATATATATATAAATTTTCACTACTTATATCCTATCAAAAATTCCTAGTTCTTGTTATCCCGAAATGATTTAAATTTTAAAGTTTTTTAAAAAAAATATTAATAAGGAAATAAAAACAAACTAAAAGCACAAAAAATTTATCCCACTGGCTGGGATTCGAAACCATTGACATGGTGCCACATATAATCATATGAAATTATATCTTTCACCATATCAAAAATACTCTTGATATTGAACTAGATATTGAACTATAATTATATCTTATACCATATCAAAAAATATTTCTGATATTAAAAGATATATTAAACCACATATAATTATGTCTCATACCATAATAAAAAATAAAATTCGAAAATTACACACAAAAGAAAAACGAAAATAATTTTATTGTTGTTTTTTTGTGTAATTTTCATATGTAATGGCAAATTTTATTGCATTTGAAGACACCTGGTAAACAAGATCATAACTTGTGTAGACAATACTTAATAAAAAAATGTATCGGTATTTTAAGGGCAAAGTTATTTTCATTTATTTCGGTAACGCTATTTTCTATTATTTCGGTAACGTTATTTTAGGGATAACGATTTTTTCAGTTATTTCAGTAACGGTATTTTAGAGATAACGATTTTTTCAATTATTTTGGTAACGGTATTTTAAGGATAACGATTTTTTAAGTTATTTCGGTAATTGTATTTTAGGGATAACGATTTTTTCAAGTATTTCGGTATCGGTATTTTAGCGATAACGGTATTTTCTATTATTTCGGTAACAGAATTTTAAGGATAACGATTTTTTCAGTTATGTCGGTGTCGGTATTTTAGCGATAACGGCATTTTCTATAATTTCGGTAACGGTATTTTAACGATAACGATTTTTTCAGTTATTTCGGTAACGGTATTTTAGGGTTAACGATAGTGAGTTGAAAGGCTATTGAATCAATAACGGTATTTAAGGGGTATTGACTGCCAACCCTGAAAAGAACGAGATATCTTTTCTATTTTATTCAACAAACAATTCTTAATTAGCACACTGGGGCGTATTAGTAATATGCAGAATATTTTTAATACAAATATTAATAATACGTTATGCAAAGCTAATAATAGTAGGACTTGAAAACTTTTAAGTCCTTTTTATAAGTTTCCTATTCATAATTACACATTTACAAAATATATTAAAAGTCATGGATTGAGTTTGTATATGTATGCATGTGTCTTATTTACTACTTTTAACCAAACAATTATGAATATTGCACAAGAAAAAAAATATGCTTATGGGGCCAGACATTGTTTGAAAACTCATACGATCCTTTGGCAATGAGAAATGTGGAGGAAATGAGGGGGGAAAATATAACAACATCAAAAATAACAAAAAAGGAAGCAATAAAATACTAAAATGGAAAGAAGAAATTTTAATCTGTGGCATACTTTAGTAAAAAAATTTCAAACATAATACATAATAATACTATACAGCAACCACGACAATGAGTTTTTATAATGTTTAGAGTGTGTGTGTGTGAGTAGCTGTATGTTTGTGTGTGTGTTAGCAGTATATATGCTTGTTTACTGAATAAGTGTTTGGATAATATGCTGCTATTAAAAACGTAAAAAAAGTTTGCAAAACACACTTACATAGAATAAAGTTATATATAGTCCTTTCTAACATGCAACAGTAGCATCAACAATAATACAAACATTTTCCATAAAAACATGCAGAAGCAGGCAAAGTCATCATCAACATAAAGTTTTGTAGCTGGGGCTTATAAGCCATTCAAAACAAAAAAAAAGGAAAAAATGTAACATTGAGTCAAGCAATAAAGCAACAGAGTCACTTGTGCCAATTTTAAAGCAATTTACTTGCAACAACAAAAACTTTGTTTATCTCTCCAATTTATCTTATATTCTCAGTATTTAAACATATCCTATGTATAAATGTCGGACAGATTTCTTCTATCCATCTATCTATTGTTTTAAAGCCAATTATAGTTATACATATTTTTTTAAAAATTTATTTTCTTTTTTGTTTTTTAATTGTAGCGCACTAGTACATCTTTGTGGGGTGAATGGATGGGTGTTTTACATGGAGATGAAATAGAATACTTCTTTGGTCAACCATTAAATACATCACTGCAGTATCGGCCAGTCGAACGAGAACTAGGCAAACGTATGCTCAATTCAGTTATTGAGTTTGCCAAAACGGGGTAAGTACTTTAATAAATGTTAAACAATGCACAAATAAAAATTCCAATCGAACAAAATAGTTAGTGTGTGAGTAAGTTAATGTTGTGTCTTGCAACATTTGATTTTTCACTGCCTTCCAATATTTTTTAAAAAATGTCTCATATACAAAGAATTTTATATCACCGTGTTCCCACATTTAGCTTAAATTTGTATCTTTTAAGTCTGAAAAACGTAGTTCTACCCTAAAACGCTTAAAGTAAATATTTTTATAAACTTTAAAGTGAAATAAAAAATTCTATAGAAACAATTCCGTTTACAACATAGTAGAACTACATTATTAGTAAGTATACTATTATTTTAAAATTTGCTAAAAATTTGTGTAGCTAAGTTTGTAATTAACGGACAATGTATGTACCTTAAAAAAGTTTTCCTTTGTACCTTGAAAAAATTCCTAATATTGTATTTTTTTTTTCAGTAAAATATTGGATCATACTTAATAAAAATTTAAATATTTAAATTTTAACTGTACGGAAAATATATATTTCTTGATTAAAATAATTGTTTCAATGTACCTACCTTCAAAATTTTATAAATTTTGCAATAATTCAGCTACCGTTAAAAACTTATATTTATTATAATGCTGGGGTCTTTCTAATACCTTCAAAAACATACATATTTTACATTAAAAAATCCGTTTTTTTCCTTAACGAAAGGGATACATCATTGTATATTTGAAACGTTTCAAGGTACAACAAATTATGCTACATTTTGTAATATGTTATCTGAAGAGTATTGTTTACTTAAGTAATAATAATAAAATTTTGTATTGAAATTACAAGTATTAGTTATAAAAATGTGTTTTGACTCTATTTGAAATACTTTTCGTTTATGCTATCTTCTACTTATGTTAAGAGAAAACGGCATGGTTGGCAATCAATACCTTTTCATTATAAATGTAGTTGTATATCACGCTCTAATCAATACCGATACGAAAATTTTAAAACTGCGTTTGCAATAGTGACATGTGTCTTCAAATATCACGAGGTTTATTTCATAATATTACCTGTTAAATTTTGTTATATTTGCAAAATACCGTTATAAATCGGCGTTTCGGTAGTTTAGCGTTATTATAACGGTAGTTTAAGATATTTCAAAATTGAATTGGTAAAATAGCGCAATAAACCCGGTTATAAAAAAAGACATTATACAAAAAGACACTTGCCTTTAATGGAATGGCCATTTTAAAATTTTCATATCGGTCTTAAAATAGCTTTGGTAGCCAACTACCTTTATTATGAAAAGTTATTGAATGCCAACCATGAAAAACGGCAACAAAATCGTTTTGAACTTTTATAATCCATTTTAATTTATTTTGTTGCTTAATTTCAGTGGTACCAATCATACTTGATTTTTTGTAATGAACATTTTCCAGATCCTTTTGAAATGGAACAGAATATACGTTTTAATAGATTATTTATTTAAGATCTGCCTTCTAAAACTTCGGGTTCTGAGATCTTTTGTCAGATCTAATTATATGAATCAGTCTAGCTTAAAATAGTTAACTTTCTACGGAGATTAAAAGCTAGTTAAGAATATACAAAACTTCTCTGAAATTTTTTCTTAAGAAAAAATTAACCGATTCTGACTAAGATTTCTTTTTGAGATTAAGGACCTTTCGCCACATAAAAAAAATTGAAATTCGGAAGTTTTTTATTAATAACTTTTTTTTAGGACCTCATGTTTACACAATATCCCGTTAGGTTTTGAAAAAAATTAAAATTTGAATTTAACTGTTGGTACAACAACAAATGTGTCCGTAAGAGTCTCAGTTGGTGGCTAACTGAACATTCCGTTAACGGGTCTAGGGCAGTTTTCGTATAGAAAACTATCATACTATTTAGATTTTGCATTTTAAAATCACTGATTAATTTTTACTATTGAATAAATTAAGTTCTTTTTATATTGCAAATAAAATTTTCTATAGCAACTCTTTATTTACACAAACTTTAACAAACTCGTTAAATTACACTTTAACACAAACCATGTTAAATTAGATTTAAACACAACCACTGTTAACACAATCTATTCAATTTTATCACCAGTATTATTCTCAGACATTAATTTATTAAAGAAGGAACTTTATTTATTATTATTATTAGGCACAAAGACAATAATTTATTAAAGAAGGAACATTAGTTGAAACTATTTCCCAAAAGGTGGCGGGTCTGAAGGAAATTCTACCTATTAGGCATATTCTGCTACAATATGAAACAGACTATTATTGTTTTCTATTTCGCTTGTAACATAAAGGAATGTTTGTCAAAAACTATGCAAAAATATATGTTTTATGTGTATATTATACTTTAATTTTCTAAATCAATATTCATTTAGTTGTTTGAGAGCACAGTATTGCAATTTATGGTATATGTGTTCATATATTTTGAAAGAAAGATTTAACATAAATATGCATTTTCCAATGCCTCAATACTTAAACATATTATAAATTTAACGAAAAAATACGATTTTGAACTATGAAAATTTGTTTTTAAAATAAAAATGTAAAACAAATGCTTTTACCACGTCGAACTTTTATAAAATTGACTTAAGTATTAGGAAATCAGTCTGCTAGTGACAGCTGAATGTACTAGAATTATAAATATGTATTATATGTTATATTTGTGGTTACTAAGGCAATTGAAAGCCAGGGTATTGTTATATATTTACTTGAGCGCCATCTACTGCGAAGTAGAGACACTAAAGCAATTTTACATTTTTCTCTGTCTATAAATTAATGTATTCTCACCATGTATGGTAGGGGGTATAAAAACTACTACATTTTTGCAGTTCTGCTAATAATAAACACATAAAGATTATATTCCGGCGTATTAAACGTACACTATAAAAAGCTTTTAGTGTATCCATCAACCACAATGAAGTTACAATAACTGTTATACCCAATATGTATAACACTTTATTGCAGCCACTTAATGGTGGTGAATTTTATGTACATATGCCATACTTGGGAAATTTTTAATACCATTGAAATTTCATGCAATTTTTTCCATTGAAAGTTAAATTACTAATGGTAATGAAATAGCACAAATACATAAAAAACTAATTATAATTGATCGAAAAGTCATTTGTTTACAAAAAATTTATATGATATAAAAATTATAAAAGTAGCTTTATACAAAAAATACTTATATATACCCTTTCACCTGTGGTGAGGGGTATAATTATAATACAAAATATAAAATATACAAATATTAACAAATATTAATATAAATATTAACACTTAAAATTCGTTTAATAATGCTAACTTTTTATTTTAATTGTTGTATTAGTAATGGTAATGAAATTCAAAAACATTGTCATTCATCAATGATATCAGATGCTAAAATCATTAATTCAAACAATCGTAATGAAATTTATTTCATTATAATTGTTATCAATGTAATGGCAATGAAATCATCAATTAACTACTCCAATCAATGCTTCATGTATCAGTACTTAACTTTGTGTTTCTTGGTGCTTTTATATTTCCAGTAATCCAGCTGTTGATGGTGAAGAATGGCCTAATTTTTCAAAAGAAGATCCCGTTTATTATGTATTCAGCACTGATGAAAAAACAGAAAAATTACAAAGAGGTCCATTGGCCAAACGATGCTCATTTTGGAATGATTATCTGCCGAAAGTACGAAGTTGGGTTGGTAAGTGTAAGAACAGTTAACTAATTAAGAAATAATTAAACGTTTATAGTAAAAGTTTTTGTAAAAAAAAGGTTTTGTAAAAGTAAAGACACAATCCTAAGCTACACACACAAAGCTTTTGCTTTTAGTTACTTTTAGTTTCCATTTATTTCTGATGACTGTTTTATTATTTTTTTTTGTTTAAAGCCACTGCCTTTGTTTACATGTTTTATAGCCGGAAATTATTATGTATTACATTTTTTTTATTTTATTAATTTATTTTCAATTAATAGGTAAATCTTTAATCATAAATTTTAATTTTTAATGAATTCAAAGAACACACAAAATTAAAAATTGCAATTTTTTTAATTAAAATTTATTGCTTGTGAATACTAATAGTTAATATTGAATATTGTCTATAAAATATAGCCACAATATGGTTTTTACACAGAATCTGACAATTTTATTTTATTAAAAAGAAAAAATCAAATAAAGTTAAGTAAATTGTGTCTGCCTTTAAACAGCTACAGATTCTATAGTTCTTCTCGTATTCTAATAATTCAAAAGATATTTTAATGGTACATTCGTCTACATTTATATTTGTTCGATGCAATAATATTTTTTGTTCACAAATACCTTTTTAACACAAATATGATTTTCATTAAAATAATAGTGACCCGCGGCACGCAAAATAACAAAATTAGTTTTTTATGGATCTTTTGAAAATTCATGAGTATTTGGGAATCTATTTTAGCTTTCAGTAGCTTACATACATAACTTCAGGGATATCTTGAGGAACACCCTATTGTACATTTGTATATAACTAAATTAATTAAAAATAAGCGAGAATTTTTTTTGTTCAAAAAGTTAAGCAATTTAAATTTAATACAATTTTTAATCTGAATAATTTAAAAATTTCAAACTATATTTGTTAGAGCTTTTTTAAGCTTATTTTGCAAAAATTGGCTTATATTTGATATATACGAAGGCGGATCAATAAGTCGGTGACTTTTTCAATGATACACAGGTTTTTTGCAAAAAAAAAAAAATAATAAAAAATTATTTTTCAACATAATCTGCTTTTAGCTCAATACACTTAGTCCAACGTTTCTCCAATTTGTGTATCCCTTCCAAAAAATAGGATTTTTCGAGGTCCATAAAATAGGCATTTGTTTGATCAATAATTTCATCGTTGGAGCTAAATCTCTTTCCACCGAGCCATTTCTTTAGGTTTGGAAAAAGAAACTAGTCACTGGGGGCTAAATCCGCAGAATATGGCGGTTGAGGTACCAATTCGTAGCCCAATTCATGGAATTTTGCCACTCCTTTGAAGTTGTCACATGATTACGTTTATGGTTAATTGAGAGCAGACAGCTTTCTTAAATTCAACTGATTTTTTAAAATCGAAACCACACTGCCATATTAAATGTGTCTATGGAATTAACAATCTCACGCACTTTTACTCTTCGATGGGCCAACACCATATCGTAGATTTTTTCGACATTTTCGGTATATTGACCGTCCAGAACGTCGAGCGTCACTTGTACTTGTGCGACCACAACTAAAGTCAGTAAACCACTTTTTTAGAATTGAAATCGATTGTGCAGAGTCCCATAATATTTATCAAGCTTTTCCTTGGTTTTGTTGACTGTTTTTTTTTTTTGCAAAAAGTAATGTTTAATGAGCATTTGAAATTAACTTTTTTTCCATTTTTAAAATCCACGAAATTGTATGTTTTAAACAGCTGTTAAACGCAAAGTAAATGACGGAGCTTGCTTAAAATTTGACAGTAGTCTTTTAACAGGTGGTACTTGATGGCAGCAGTGTTGTATTTCATATAACTAAGAGGGAAGTTCGAAATTTCACGGACTTATTTATCCGCCCTCGTACATTTTTTTGAAATAGGGCTTTAATTTAGAAATAAAAATTTTATGAAATTTAGGGGCTTATTTTTTTAATTTTATCTGCTAATTAGACTAAAAACATTGTTTTTAGAGCTTTTTTTGGTTGGCTGTAGAGCTTTTTTTTGGTTGGCAATACATATCTGTAGTTCAAAAGAATTGTTTAAAAGATGCTAAATTTTTAACTGATTTTTTTTAAATTTAAATTAATTGTATTTTAGATATAAAAAAGTATTTCTTACCAACAGATTTTTCTGTTGTTTCTATTATTATTTATATACTATTTTGGGAACACTATTGAAAAGGACTTACGGTAGAGATGAGCAATGTTTTATGACGTTTTGGCAATATTTTTATGCCATTCCTTATTGCTGACTTTATTGTAATAAAAGTAGTACATGATGTTTTCAGTAGCAGCGACTTGTTTTCATACTTTTTTAAATAAAATGTTTCATATCATGCAAAATTGATCCCTTATGCTGCGTTTTGACTGAAAAGTTAATCTAGTAAAAAGAAAAATTTCTGTTTAATTTCTGTGATCACAGACACTTTTTAACTAACAGTGATTTTACATATAAGGTTCCACGAGAACTGCGTTGCTGAAAAATCCTTTCCTGGATTCTGTTTTTCAGAAACGGAAAACCGATTGAATGTCACTTTTTGAAAAAAAAAGATGGGTAAATACAACTTCATTTTGTGCCAGCTTACACTCCAAAAAAATGAACTAGAATTTAGAAAAATTAACTTATTTAGAGGAAAAATTTAAATGAAAACGGCGCCACACTTTTTTCCAATATTTAATAAAATTTTCCTTGAAATTAAGAAACAAATTTTACTAAATATTTGGTCAAAATTTTTAAATTATAGAATAATTTTACAACTGAGAAGTAAATTTTTATTAGAAAACAGTAAAATTTCCTCCTAATTAGTTACTGTTAGTTAGGAAATGTTTCCTTGGTTTTAAGAAAAATTTTATTTTATTTAAGTTCATTAGAAAAATTTTTTTTCTAAAAACTAGGACTTAACTCCCTTAAAATAAGAAAATATTTTCTAACAACAAGTTAAATAGTACTTCTTTTAAGTGAAAATTATCCTTATCCTGCTTCTATGGTAAAGGTAATATATTTAACAACATATTTTAAAATACTTTACACTCATTGAGTAGGTATTTTTCCACTTTCGGAGGACTTCCGCTTTGTGAGGACACTGCTCTTAACAAGCTTTTTGCTATACAATTTTTTCTTAAAAATAAATTGAATTATACTTATTTAATGTATTTAAAATATAAATTAAATTTCATTAGCAAAAAAGTTAAACACATTAAAAAAATGTACTGCAGGATATCCTGAAACGTAATAAATTCTGATAAAGTCAGATCCTTTTCGTAGTTAATTAACGGTTCTGCTTGAGAGAACTACAAAAAGGGACGCCCTAAGTGACACACGGCATCCATGGCTAAGGAACACTGGGGGTCCTTAATAATTTAAGGAAATTGTTGTAAAAATACAAAATGTCACAGTTACATTTCTTGTTATTATTGGAAAAAGGAAAAGTCATAAGTTTATTTTTTGGGATTTTTAGCTTAAACTTTGGGCACGTGAGAGACTTTCGACTCACGCTCACGCATGATCACCAAAAATTACAATCATGCACGATAGTTTTTTTAAATTGTTACTTTAATTTCTTTTATTTAATAATATTTTTTCTTGAAAACTACAAAAACTAACTGGTTCTTTTTTAATTGATTGTTTTTTTGGAATAGAATATTAAAAATGATTTAAACGTTTTCAACAAAAAAAAAATCCTATACCAAATTTTATTATTTTTTAAAAATTATAAAACTTTAACTTGAAAAAAGAGTATTTTATTAAAATTTTTAAAATTTATCTGAACTAAGTTGCATGAAAATTTTTCTTAGAAATAGTTCATCAGTTTCTAAAATCAAGTAAATTTTGATTATTACATAGGAACAAATTTATTACTTTTTGTTTTTAATTGTCTGAACTAATTTTTAGAAAACAATTCTTCAAAATTAGACTATCACATTCTTAAAAACTGAATTTGGAAATGGCTTTCTAAAATTTAGTTAATTCGCGAACAAAAAATAAACACACATTAAGTTTAAGTACTTTTTCGATTTAAGTTACACATTTTTTGAACTAAATAGGAGTAAATTATGTCATAAATTTTTTTTTAATTAAAATTAATTTTATAACATTTGAGTATGCAAATTTGTTAAAACTAAGATGTTTTTCTTTAATTAATAAATATTTATTTAATTGACTTGTTTTTTCCTAAAATTAAGAAATATTACTTAGGAAAAATATGAAATATTTCTGAGTATATAAACTATTTCGTTTTTCCTCAAACTTAGGAATTGTTATTCTTTTTAAGAAAATTTTTCTAAGTTTTAAAAAAATTTTACTTAAATTGGGGACAATTTATAAGCTATTTTGAAGGAAAGTTTTGATTACATTTTAGTTCATATCTTTTTTTAATGTATAAAACATTTAACATTCCCATTTTTTTTAACTTAAAAAAGTTCTTGTAATATTGTAGGGCTCTTAACAAAGGTAACAGCAGGTTGATTTTCTTTAATAACAATAAACAGAAAGTTTAAAAAATATACAAAAATACAAAACAGAAACACAAATGTCATAAAATACGTAACCATTAAAATAATTTTTAATTAATTTATGCTATTAATGAAACGTTGTTTCTCAATAAAAACATGCTAAATTAAAAATTCAATAGAATTTCACCGGCACAAAATGACAAAAACAAAGGAGTATTAATACACTCACAATATTTTTTCCTTAAAATCTACCAAATATGCACGTTTCAATAATTGAAAATCACTTAAAAACTGGACTATGAACTCTTCGTTTGAAACAACTGTTATTAAAATAAATAGCAAAGCCAATTAATTAGCAAAGCCAATTACTGCTTATAAGAATTGTTTGTTTGTTTTTAACAGAAAATTTCAAATACAAGTATTTTAGATACTGCTGGTAGAAAAAGTTAAAAAAAAATATATACTATGAATTCAATTGGAAACAAATTAACTGATTTATTTTTCAAAAAGCTATTAAACGGTTACTGCAAATAAATTGTGGGTGTAGCTTATAAAATTTAATGCTTCTGTACAAAAATATGAAAATAATAAAAATTAGGGTAGACTGGGGGGTATCCTCGATTTTTTTTTGTTCAAAGTACTTTCTTTACCAAACCAATAAATTTGAAGCAAATGTTCTTTACCTTAGCTTGTATTTTTATACAGGTTGATTCATTCACGACCCGCCAAATTTCACCAGGGTACTCCTTGGCTCATTTTATAGAAATATGTCCATTACGACCATCCCCGAAAATTCAAGTGTGCGAAATGGCAGCGGTTTAAAAGTTTTCGCATTGGTGGTCGGAGGGTGGTAGGGTAAAATTGCTAACTTCTGAACCAGTGGTCGGATTTTTTTGAAGCAATAAAGAAAAAATTAAAAAAAAAGATACAGAGCTTTTGAAAAAAAAAAAATTTTTAAAAAGACAAGAAAACGTGCATTACATTGTATTTAAAAATCTAGTTAGTCCAATGATATGTAATATTTTTTAATGTTTCTTACGGCAATTAAAGGGACCCAAAGCGGCGATTTGGTGACTCCATTGTCACAAAATTGTTCGTTAAGAAAAAATGTGCCCATTGTAGTATGAACTTATTTATTAACAATAAGTCGTTGCGTTTGTGCCCCACTGTCGATAGCTCTCCCTTCTACCCTATATTATAAATTCATAGAAGTTCATTAAAATAAAGATGTTAATGGACCACACCTTTCTAAAGTCTTTTATAAAAAATTTCTATTCTTTTCCTTAGGTTCTTCTTGTGAAGTGAAAAAATTCCATTACGAATTTTAATTTGAAATCCATAATAGTCACAAAATAATAAACACTTTGGAGTTGTTTTTTTTTCATTTTATGAACTTGTTTAACACCATGATACAAATCAAATAAAAAGATTTATTGTCACATATTTAAACAACAAAGAATACAAAAATTAAAAACTTTACTTCTTTTTGGACTGCATATATTAAGATTTAGTTTCTTCTGACTCATTTAAGATAAATGTGAACAAAATACTGATCGATGGCTTTTTCGAAAGAAATATATAATTTTTTTGGTCAGTTTTGAAGAAATTTGTTTTTGGCTTTTTTATTTATTTTTTTTTAAATAAAGAACTCATTTCAAGCCATGATATACTCTGAATAAACTTGTACACTCAAAATATTATGTGTGTAGAATTACAGTAAACTTTTTAAATTTAGAAGGAAATTTTATTGTTTTGCCGGTTAGAATCAGATTTGTAAAAAAAGTTTGTGTTTTTAATCGACAAATTTGTTGTTGCTTCACATATATAATAAGGGTATAAGTAAACAAAATTTTGTTCCCTTTTCCTTTCCACTTACAAATTTTTTGTATTATGCCATCTTGAAAACTAAAGAATATACAGCATAATGTACGATAATTAGTAGCACCACACAAAAGAGTGTTACTTCGGTAAACCAGGTAGACTTTTTATTTTTTTTTCCAAAATAAAGCACATTTTCAAAAATAGTGCCTCAAAAAAACTAAAAATAAAGTTTTTCTAATAAAGTAGCTTTATGTTTAAAGTGCTTTATGTGAAAATAAGTACTCTTTGTAGAGAAGTGCTATTTGTAAAAAAAGTATTTTTTTTTAGAAAAGTACATTTAGTAAACACATATTTTGTTGGAAAAGTACTTCTTTGAAAAAAGTACTTTTTATAAAGTACCCTTTTTAAAAACGTAACGAAAAAGTACTTTTCCAAAACATTACATTTTTCAGGTTTTTAATGTAAAACATTTAATTTAATTCCTTACAAACATGCTAACATAACATATGCTCTGATTTTTATATGGGGAATTCCCACTTTTTGTGAAAAATTAGCGAGGGTTTTAGCACATATAAAAACATCTAATATAATGGATTATATTTATCTACATTTATAGTTATTTTATTTATTTATTTTATTTTGTTTTATTTAATTATATTTAATTTATTTTATTTAGTTATATATTTATTATGTTTTGTTTTATTTTATTTTATTTTATTTTATTTTATTTTATTTTATTTTACTTTATTTTATTCCGAGTTGCGCTTAGAAAAGGTGTATGTTTTTTACTGGGTATACTATAAGTTGAATTTTCATATGAAAATGTCATTGGCTTTTTTGGGTAGTAGTACGGCGTTTTTACACCGTTAATAAAATACATAAAAATATAGAAAGTTTTGCTAAAAATAGGGGGGTTTATTAACTATCATAGGGCATAGGGCTATCTCGAGTTATAAGCGAACAATCAAATAAACGTCCTTTTGGCTCTAGCATAAGTACTTTATGAGATAGTATTTGCAATTTTAAATTCTAACATAGGTAAAATTTAAAAAAGTTTTTGCTAATGTTAGTAAGTAAAAAACTTTTTCAGTCGGTTTGACGATGTCCGCCCGCCTGTCTTTTTTTCCGCATCCAAAAATTTGCAAATATTAAGATATTTGTGCCATAAAAGTTGGATCTTGTTTCGATGAATTTTTAATATCAGTGAAGACTTATGACCTGAAATGTTGTTTGCTTCGAAAAAGTGCTTTTGGAAATACTGTGCTATGCCACTTTTCGACCAATAAGATCTTTCAAGATATCGTTTTTTATCGGGGATAGAATAAATTAGCATTTAGAATAGATTATTTGCTAATTTTCTTCATTTAAAAAACATCACAATTTATTATTATGCATACAAAAATAAATAAAAATTAATGAATAATACATGCTTGGCAGACAAAACGGCGCGACTGATTTAAGTTTTTAAAACACCCTGCCTTTTCGTTTCCACTAATCAGTTCAAAATTTGATAAGATTTAATCTTTAAAACAAAAAAGTTAAGAAATAAAATTATAATTTATATTAAAGGCATATTTCGCCTGAGGGTATTTAAAAAAAAGTATCTGCTTCATTGTATTTTTAATTGTGTTCCAAATCGTTATTTATCATTGTCACAAAACTAATGTTTTTTTATTGTTATAATTGGTATTGTTTTTGTTAGATTTTGGTTGTTTTAAATGACAAAAGACTTTCTTTCATTTTAAATGTATGCTAATAATTTAGTATTTCTGTTTTCTTGTGTTATTTGTACACCAAAAGGTTGATAATTAATTTTAAGATTTTTGTTTTTTTATGTAAATGTTTGAAAATCAAAAAACTTTAATTTATATTATATTGGTTTTTGGATTTTATGCATAATTTGTGGTTTTTATTAATTTTTTGTATGAATTTCAATAACCCCTAATAAAGCATTATGTAGTCAATTCCTATTGGTTTCGAATATATAGTTTTTTTTATTTGTAGTTTTTCATCCATAAAGAAACAAGAGATTGTACGATTTTAACACAGTTTTTTTTTAACAAAAACTTTATTTGTTGTTGTGATCATATTGATCGATTTATCAAATTATGAACAGAATTGAAATGTATTTTTAATACAAAAAATATTTATTTGGAAGAAATCTTAAAATCAATCCCTTAATAATAGAAACTTAGTTATTTCGATAGATTAAAGATTAACGTCAAAAAGGCATTTTTTCTTTAGTCTCGAATAAGTGTATGTGAGGAGTAACATTTTGAAAACGCCGAAATCTCACCTAGGAAAAAATAATCCTGTTGGGACCACATATCCTCCTGATCCATATCCTCAATTTCTGGCCACAAGAAGTCCGTTATCATCTCGCACGATGACGAGTCGAGGTTGACGGTTCTTCTGCCACACTATCGCGAACAACAGCAATGTTTTCCGCAGAACGAACTGGGCGAGCATGCATAGGTGTTTTCACATTTGCTACAGACACGGTTTCCTGAAATTTTTGCACAATTCTTCAGATTGTGTACACATTTGGTCGATTATGCTAACCAAAAAATCTCGAAGTGCACGAAATGCATTTTGATTTGTACGCTCATTTTCGTAAAAGGCTTTAACAATCTTAACGCGCTGTTCAATTTTGTACCTCTCCATGGTTGAATTTGTCAAACACTGAAGTTGGGCAAGAAACTTGACATTAATTAACATCGTGCATTATGGTTGGACCACCCTATATATAATATTTAAATGAGATTTCCCACATGGATAAAATTAAACATGTATTATCGAACTGTGATCAAAAACAGTTAAAATATTTTAATTATAACAGTTTTCCAAATTTTTCTTTTCTCCTGTAAAGTTGTGGAATTGGATTATGTACCCTTATTCGAGCAAAACATTCAATATGCTATTATTTATATATTTGAAGTTTTCAAATATATATATAGGAAAATTTTATTGTATATCCAATGCATAAAAGCGTAGTAAGTCTAGTACCATCTGGCAATCAATTGAAAAAATATTTTTTTTATTAAAATGTAATTTTATAATACCGGAAAAATTTAACTGTAATAAAGTGTAAAGTAGTTGTCAGTTGTACCAAAATTGTTGTAGTAAATATTTAAAAGTTATTTTTACTGCTGTTCAAAAATAACTAACAAGTTATTTTTGAACAGTTAAAAATAACTTATTAATTTCTTAACTGCATATACCTTAACTGCTGTTTCCAGTTGATTTCGAGGAAAAATTTTTTGTGTGTACTATTATTTATCAATTAAACCATTAATTAATTCAATCAATTCAGTAATTATAACTTTTTTTTAGTTTTATCTGTGTATCAATTAATATTTTTGTATCTTTCGCATGACCTGTTTTCTTTTAAATTTTATGCTAATTATAGCTTAAAATAGAAATTATTAAATATCTTTCTCTAAATTTTACGATCGGAAAGCCATTAAAAGATAATATAGTCTCAAAAAAGAAAACAAATTTTATTTGTCATTTTAAATTAATATTTTTTTGTGTTTTACTTTAATATTAAACCACGTGGAATGCTAAACAATAATATTTAATTTTGTTATCCAATTGAATATGTATATAAGTTAAAATTAAACAGCATCCCGCTTTATCTAGTTTCAAACTATTAAATTAAACAAAAAAAATAAAATAAATATTATGCAAGGGACTAAATAAAATCGATATGTATATGACACACATATATTTATATACTATGGTAACAAGTAAAATTAGGTTATGACGACATAAGCAAAAACAGATTGATTGATTGATTTAAAAATTTACAACTATACCTAAAAAAACATTAGTTTTATTAAAACATTATTTAGGGAAAAATATATCTTATATATTGCAAAATGTTTTCAGTCCTTGTATTTTTAAGTACATGCAGACATATTTTGAGTATTGAAAAAATTTCAGTTTATTTTGCAATATTTAAGACGTTATTTCTCCGCGAAACATTATATATCCTTAAAACGACAATTATAAATAATTTTTCTAACTTTCAAAATGACTGCTGGTTTTTGTGCCAGCAGTCATTGGAACATGGAGCCAGATCACTGTTAAAAATGAGTACTTGAAGGAATGTTGAATGTGCATATTCTATTCAAATTTTCAAATCATAAATTGAGTTTTTTTACAGAGTTCTTAAAGTTTTATTTTAATTAAATACAAGTTGTAATTAGTTTGTTAAAAAAATAATAAAAAATTGTTGTGATTTTTTTACATTTTCTGACATGTTTGGCTAATAGTAAATTTCAAAAATATTTATCCCGTGTAAAATGGCCAGGTTTTTGTATACAATAAAACACTTTTAATACAAACTCTCGGTCAAAAGGATTTAATTTCATAGTTCGACATTTGTTAATACGAATCCTATTTTGACGAACTATTTTTTGGCAGACATACGAACAAAATTTCATAAAATTTTTAATTTTTATTACGAACTTACTAAAATTTTGTAATTTTTACTTTCCATTTTTTCTTATTTTAACTAAATAAAACTCGCAAATATTTGCTTAAAAAGAAAGTCTGATAACAAGATTGCACCATTTTTAAGTTTTCCTATTAAAATTATTGACCCCGCTTAATAAGAACTTTGATTTGACCAAAACTGTGAATATAAAAAGTTTCTAAACTTAAGCGTCTGAACTTAGCTCGGTGGCTTGATGGCTGGATGATTGAATCGATAATTTCAACGCTGTATGTATATCCTATTGTTTCACAATCCTTGGTTTAACCGCTCCCACGGAACTCAACTCAACCCGGTCTTACTGTATTCTCATACGATACATTTTGTACAAGAAGCTATATATTCTAAAATTTTTATAAAAAAAATTCATATGTCCCATTCATTAAAATCAGTGGAATTACATGATGCAAAACAATTGTAAGTGCAAAGGAAAATGGAACAAAATCTACTCTGCATAGTGGACTACTCCATAATTGTGAGCGGGCCTTTGGGTTTAGATATTTCTTTTTTACAGAAAAATTCTGAGAATATGTCTGTTATAGTTATTGTTTTTTAAGTGCCCCATATTGAAATTCATATTAGTGAACAATTTTTGGTTGCTTATAAAATAACTAAAAGTCTGCAAGTTTATCAATTAAATTGAAAAATTCAAAATGAATTTGAGTTTTGTTTTTAAATTTCATATTATTGAAATTTCATATTATGAATTTTAACATAACTTATTTTTACTTACTGTCACATGAATATTTATATTTATTTGTGTGCAAAAAAAAAAAACTGGTTTGGATACTAACATGCAAAATAATTAATTTCAAATGCAAAAAAACTTCTTTCATTACTTGGTAATTGTTTCCAAGTTTAATTAAATATTCTAAATTTACTTTTTTTATAAAACTCCAAAAATAATGTATAAATTGATAAACAAAAAATTTACACTGGTTCCTAAAAGAAATGCAAGTTTAAAGACCAATGAAAATTTAATTTATTAACAGCTACGGCCATTAAGGTTTTCCATGAACGATCATCAGCAGAATTTTAATATTAATACTTGTTCTTGATTTTTTTCTTAGTTTTTCAACAGACAGTGAAAAAGATAGAAAATAGTGTTCTTGAAAATCACTTTATCACCACTGTGCAATTTATTAAAATCAAGATTTAACAGACTTTTAGTCGTCGTTACTAAAACAAAAAAGTCCAGTTTTTTTACTCGTTTCTTTTTGCAACTAATGACAGTTTTTATTACCTTTCATTAATATTTAAAGCTAATTAACATTAGAAAGAATAATTAAAACACGCTTCTATTTTAAAACGTTTTATAATTTCAGAATAATTTATTTTAAACACACGGCTGCGAAATAGAAACAGATAAAATCACATTTATAGATTAACCCCAAATCAAAAACGAATTAATTGTTTTTACAGGCACGTGTATAAAAATTTCCAAAATTATATGTTTGATAAAAACATCTTTGTTTTTTTTTACTGTCGATTGGATAAAAATAACGTTAAATGTAAAAAATAACTATTATGATCAAATTGTGTTCGTATATTATGTTGATATGATTATACCCTACACTACGTATAGTACACTCAAAATCTTTCAAAAAATCTGTAAAGAAGATTATCAACAAAAATTTCTGTAGACTTTTGACAAAGGAACTTTGACTAAAAAAATGTGTTTTTTGTTCAAATTTCAAAGGAGTTCCCTTGATGGTCTGCCGAAGCCGCTTTGGCTAGAAAGATGAATGGCCTAATTCACTCATAAGAAACATTTTGGAGTTTTTGCTAGAAACGTGGCAAAAATTTTGGTTTTACATTATAAAAGTTTTGTACCATAATGAAGTACACTGCCACTCGGAACATTGGTTTAAAAGCTTTGCTTATAAACCTGAAATTTACAATATGTGTTCTTTTGAGAATGGGCTATTTTACTAACAAGGTCCTTTTCGGAAATTTTTCTAGGAACGTGGGAAAAACTGTGATTTGAAAGGGAAAGTCTCCACCTTAACATCCTGCCCAAATCCCATTGGGTAAAAACCTGAAATTTAATTTATATGTTCCCTGGATTATGAACTAATTCAGTGATAAGGTAATTTTTTAAATTTTCTGCAGGAGCGTGTCCAAAAAAAAAAAATAGGGTAATGAAATGACACGGAACGGGGAAGGAGGAAGGAGGAAAATTAAAACGCTAGACAAAGAGAACGAATCTAGAAAAATGAAAACAGTAAACACAGGAAACGAAATGGAAGTGAGCGTCTTTGGATTTTGTTGATATTTACCGATTTCAACATATTATTTTCTTTTTTAACGAACTTTATAAATTTTTAATTTTTTTTTGTTTTTTTAAGTCTTAGCGCATTATTTTTGGTTATTAAATTTAACCTGATTGTCATTGATTAATGAAATCAAATTCTTAATTCATATTAATTTAAAAATTGTGGATTTGAAATTTTTAGAAATTTGTACGGGTATGTTGAAAATGAGAAAAGTCTTTGACTTAACATCCTGCCGAAACTCTTTTTGTTAAAAACCTGAAATTCAAAAATAAATTCAATGGATTTTGGCCTAATTCTCTGATAAGTTTCCTTCTGTAAATTTTTTGTTGAGTTCTTACTCGGCTTTGGGGGACCATAAGAAAAAGTTTTAATCAGACCCTGTGTAAAAACTCGATTTTAGTCGAGCAGGATATTTATTCTCTGTTAATTTAATTTTAAATGTTAGATGTACTACGAGTACTATACACTACAATAGCTGCAAACTTAAAAAAAATATTATAATGTAAATTCTGTGTACATACATTTTTTTCCATTTAAAAATTAGTGTTTACTATTCGTTAGTAACATTTAATTATGATCTCGAGCCTGATAAATTTAAAAAAATATATAATTAAAAGATTATAATTTTTAAAATTTATGTGATATGTTTTTGCTTTGTTCGAAGAAGATTTTTAAATTTTCTTCTAAATTAATAGAAAAATTAGTAAATAATAACCGACTAGATGGGCGTATGGAATATTAGAGATTAAGTATATCTATCTAGAGTTTGTATATAACATATAGTATAATTCTCGTATAGCTTTTTCCGTTTAGTTTTTGAGTTAAACAAATAATATTTACAATTAACCCTTTTATGCCCGAATTAAGTGGGGCGCGGTTAAAAATTGTATAACCTTGTGTATTTGTAAGTTTATACCTAAATATGAAATGGTATCAATTTCAAAGTCCTGTAGTCTGTTTTAGACCTCATGAAATGTTACCTATAGGCAACATTGGGCAATAGTGGAAAAAATTTCAAACACACACATAATTTAATTTATATATTTTATTGATATTTTAATTAATTTTTAATACAATTTAAGTCTGAAACAATTTTTTGTGGGTTTGAACACAAACAAACCTTACATTTAGAGCACTTAGAATAGGAAATCCCAGTCTGATATAGTCTGAATCTGCCCTTTGATCCCT
Source organism: Eustalomyia histrio (assembly GCA_949748255.1). NCBI lineage: Eukaryota > Metazoa > Arthropoda > Insecta > Diptera > Anthomyiidae > Eustalomyia > Eustalomyia histrio. Next base: position 76,315,082 of record OX456523.1, on the reverse strand, counting down.
ATTCAATCTAGTTACCGATTTAGTCTGCACTTCTCCATCTCAAGTTTTCTAAATTAATTACGGCACTTAAACTTTATCTTCAACAATCCTCTCAATCTCCTCTCAAACTTTAATACTTTCACCTCTGTCTATGACATTTTGTAGGGTTTCTCCAATTATATTTTCCAGATTTCTTGTAATTGTTTTCTCTTCTTCTACATCGTTCTCATCTGCAGAATCATCCCATTTGATATCGCAATTTTTTGGATTTCTAGCTGAGTCAAACCCTTTGGACGCATATCTAATGCATAAAAGAGTATTATAGGATTTATAAACACTATGGACCAATGTTGTCTATAGTTAACATTGTGTTTTACAAATTACATACCACAAACTAAAATCTTTATTTTAATTTTTTTTATTTATTTTCTAATGTTCTTAAGCACTTGGATCCTAACTTTTAAATCTCCTTATTATTTTTTCATTATTTGTAATCTCACTTTTTGCAGAAAAAAAAATTCACTTAGACTCAACTAAGATTAGCTCTCAAATGATTGCCAATACTTACAATAAAATATTTGAAAATAAGCTTACACAATATATCTAGCTACTCTATGAAAAGAACCGTGAGAGAAAACAATACAAATTACGGGACTTATAAGCTAAAATATACAATTTTGCCTATAGTCAACATCGGGCATGAAAGGGTTAACAATATAAGCTGCAAAGAATGTAGAATGTAGACTGACTGCTATTTTGTAATACAAAATTTTCATAATCTTGAAGCAAACGAAACACATCTCACAAGAAGTTTCTACAGATCAACAATTATACTTCTTTACAAACTTTTAAATTTTAGTTTTAAAGCTAAATTTTTTTCTAGAATAATTTCTTTAGTTACATATAATATAAGCCACATCCATTTTAACTTTAAGAAAACATAAATTCGATCTTGCGTGACTATTATTAAAAATTATTGATAATGCATATAATAATAAAAATTTTGTGAGATTTATATATTACTTCACCTCGGGCTAAAATATGGCCACACTTCTTTAATTCTTTAATTATATATTCTCTTAAATGTCGCGTAGTAACCGAATTTGATTTAAAAGCTTTTAAACAATAGAAGTTCGTTTTTTACAAATATTTATGTTGATGTCTTAGAAACAGAATGACAAAATTAACATTCTTCTAATTAAGTATTGTTTTCACATCAGATAATTTATATTTATATTTATTTAACTTTAATTTTTTTCCAAATATTCTTTCTTCTAACGATTGCTTTTATTTATGCATTGTTTAATTTATTTTTATATTTATACCCTTCACCACAGGTGGAAGGGTATATATAAGTTTGTCATTCCGTTTGTAATTTCTACAATATTGATCTTAGACCCTATAAAGTATATATATTCTGGGTCCTTATGAGGAGCGAAGTTGATTTAACGATGTCCGTCTGTGTGTTGAAATGGGTTTTCCGAAGAACCCAGACATGATGAGGACTTCATTGTTATTTATTTCTGTTAAATGTGATCCACTTCTGTTTGCTATTAAAAATCAGCCAGATCGGTTAATAAATGGCTGAGATATTAGCAAAAAACCAGGACTTCCTCTTATTATTTCCGTAAAATCCCTTTGTTTAATATGTATGTAGAATTTTACGCATAACAAACACATCCATTTGTTGAAATTCTTTTCTTTCATCTCCACCTTTTATACACAAACAACAAACACATACAAAGATTTGTCATTTAAATAAAAACCAAACAAATCTCTAATGAACGAAAACTGTTTATTTAATTCTTTTAACGATGATTCCGCATGACCTTAATAGCTCAGTTGTCTAAACGCTATGTCACAAATGCTTTTTTTCTCTAAGGCCGCGGGTTGAATCCTACACCCGCTCAATTCAACTCTTTTTTTGTACAATTTTTTTTTTATTTTCTTAAGACTTTTTTTTTGTTTATTTTTTGTTTTTTTTTAAACATTTAATAATTAATTTTAATAAAATTTTATATTAATATTTAAATTATCCATAAATAGGCTAAAAACATCAAAATTTTTATAAAAACCCTCTGATACAAACAAAATACAAACGGTTTTATTTCTATTTTTGCTTCGATTTAAAAGAATTTATAAAAAGATTTTTAAACCATTTTATTTCTCATATATTAAGAAAATTTTATACATAATTTCCCTTTGAGTGCAACTATTTTAGGTCATAACTTATAATAATAATTTATAAAAAAAAATTATAAACTATTATCCTTCAAATTTTTAAAATTAAGCTAAGGAAATTAAAAATATTTGTTAATAAAAAAGGGACATAAAATCCCAAATGCAAATTTGCCAGCTAAATCAAACGTTTTTGTAGAAATAAAACACATGCAGTTCTAGTGATTTCTTTTAACGATTTGTTGAAATTCTTTTCTTTCACCTCTTCACCTTTTATACACAAACAACAAACACTATTCTAGAGCTATAATATGACCTACGGATACGTCTTATATAGCAAAAGATCGATAATCTTTAGTATAACATATTTGCTGAAAAACCTCGGAAATATCGGTTCAGATACAAAAAAGTTATGCCCAAAACATAAATTTTTTTTAAATAGCTATTTTCTGGAACCATAAATCTTCCCGAGTCCAAGTTTTGTCACCAAACTAAATGGTTAATTTCCTCTCAAAGGCGTCCGTATATAAATCTGTCCATTCCATATAGGTCCATATATAAACTTCAGTTTTTTCCCAACCATGGTGAAGGATATATAAGATTCGGCATAGTCGAATTTAGCCGCTCTTACTTGTTTTTAAGTGCATTTGAAAAAAAAACACACAAACACACACACACAGAACCAATTAATATTTTAAACTTGTTCAAAACTGAGTTTTCAAAGAAAGAAAAAAATATAAAACATTCATTTAAATGTTTATTATTAAAAAGATATTTGTCAGCTTTAAAAAAAAATAAATAATATTTAAATTAGCTTATTTTATAAGGTAAGTAAGCTAAAGTTTATATCAGCTTGCACCAAAATTCGCACCAGTGTATTTTTCGTTTTGTTTTTATTAGTGTTTTCTGTTAATTGTGTTAATATTCAAATGTGTTCTCTATATAACGAATGGGCAAAATAGGCGACTCAGGCTATTTGGGCAAATATGTAATATAAGTGTGAGGTTGTTTAAAATCGTCTGTTTGATTTGTTTGTTAAGTTTAACTAACACAAAATGAAGTTTAAATTAACTAATCGGTTCTAAGTCAAAATCCAGGAATTTTAATTTTTCTCTAGAATAAATATATTTTGAGTGTTTTATTAAAAATTTACAATAAGGAGAAAATAGCTTGAAGAAATAAGTGGATACTTAAAAAATTCCTTTAAATATTAAATTGTTTATATTAAACTAAAAATAGTTCAACAAAACCTAAAAAAATTCTTCTACAAGCTCTTTGGTAATCAAGGACCGAAAAATGTTTTATTTTGGTTTTTTTCAAATAAATATATTTTTCTTTAAACATACTTACTTCCGGCTGCGCAGGCCTCATAATTTGGAATTGTTTTCATGAATATCTAAAAAACTATTCAACTGATTAAGATTAAATTTATACTATTATAAAAAACTCTGAAATATCTAATTTTATTCTTAGTAAATTCAAGATTAAATATGAGATTCCAGGAATGTAGTATTCTTTGTCACGACGTCGTCTTCCGCCCTTTTGAATTTTTATTTCATTTAGGCAAACGAACCTGTCACAGGACAGAGACCGGTCCTCGGACCGGTTGTTTTATATGAAACGGACCGGCCTCTTTAATATCGATTTATCATAGGAGAGGGTTAATTGCGCTTTTTGACATGTCACAGGACTGACACAAAATAACCTGTAACAGAACTAATGCAACCAGTCACATAACTGACATTACGGGCACACCAGAATTTGAAAAATCGACTGGATGACTGTAGGTCTCGGTAACATAACGTTCAGCTTACAAGGCAAACACTGTACTGTCTAAGCTAATGTTTTGATTTTTTGTTCAAATAAGATTACAAGAAGATCAAATAAGAAAATGGAAAATGAGGAGCGACTATACAACATTTGTACTTATGTTTATCGTAAGTGTGCCATGTTTAAATGTGCTAACAAAAAGAAAACACAACAGAAAATCATTGTTATATGAAATACAAATTTTAAAAACGGTTTTTAAATACGTCTATACAACAATAAAATACTTAATACAGCTTGTGAACTCCTTAAATTTAAATTGAAAAACATAATATTACCGAAGTAAATATTTTCAAGATGAAAAAAAAATTGTGTAGAAAAATTTTTGAATTTCTTAGTAAATAGCACCTATGAGCCAAAAGGAACCGTAAAAAAAATTAACGAAAAGACTGTGGATTTTTTTTAATATTTTGCGAAATATTAATAATATTTTTCGCTTATTTTTAACCAAAACATGAACTGACAATACAGTTAAATATTTAGGGTTTATGGTTACGATGGGTAGGTTCTGCGGCACTTTTTACCTAACTCACTTCGCTTTGTGACTTCTGTAGCGATATATGGATTCTGCCAAAATGTACATCATATAAAGTGTTTTATTTACAAATTTACGGGGTTAAAAGTTTATGGAGCAAACGAAATTTTTTAAAGCATCCTTATAAAAGATGCTTAATTTTGCGAACTTAAAGGTATCGAATACGACTTATTTTATTTTATTTTTTAAATTTTGTAACTTTTACAACAAAACATTTGGCTTAAAAAGTAGAATGAAAATTGACACAAGTAAGAAAAAAAATACATAGAGTTTTAAAAACAAAAAAAAAAAGTTAACAGTTTATAAAATCTTTTCTATCATGTTATCTACGAATAAAATTCAAAAACTTTTTATTTTAAATTCTAACGCGTTGCTAGGTTTTTAAATGTTTAAGGAATAATATTTCAAAAACGTATTGCATTTATAAAAAATTGCCATTGGGTGTCAATGATAGCTGTCTTATTTGAACTAGATTACTATTTTTTCTGAGTTGACTAAATCTCACACGATTAAAAAGATCACATGGCTCACGGGTTATTATAATTTTATAAAGATATATTAGAGTTGTTATTTTCAGCAGGTCTTCAAATAGCACGCCAAACATTCTCTTAGAGTAAGATGTTATATATATACTTCTGAGGCCATAAACGTATCTTGCGATGTTGTTATAAGTAACGTTTAATTTTGTTTTGCTGTGCGATCACAAGTAGCAAAAATCTTACATCCGTAGGTTTAAGTTGGTATCAAATAAGTTTTAGTAAGCAATAACCTTATTTTCATTTGGCGTGCAATATCGAGTATGTTTAGTCACAAGCAGCCATTAAGTAATCTGACCAGGTGAGAGTGTTACTAATATAATACCAAGATTATAAGCTATATTAACGATTTCAATTTGTTGGTTGTTAATATACACACTAGGACTTAAAAAAAAATAATATACATAAATACATTTGAATTTTTATTTTACTCACATCTGCCAATTTTAACAAACTTTTCTTTAAGAGTGAGATACAAGTAGTTAATACGTTTCAAGTTACGAAATGGGATTTTATTAGTTTGTGTTTCAAGTGCACATAGAAAACTGATTCATTGTGACAACCAAATTTCTTGCCTTGGAGCCTCCGACTGAAATTCGGTTAATACAATAAAATTTCGTAAGGGCTTTGAGGTTAAGAAGAATAAACGTTTTTCTCTTAAATACTAGCTAGTTTCTGCCTCTTTTTGTTTTTTTTTTCACTGGTCGACATAGTACTAAATACGGTGGTTTTTTTTCAGTCCTAATATAGGACAATATATATTTTGAGGGCATTTTAATATTTCTTTCGAGGTGTATTAAATATGTTTACAGACAAAAAATAAAGTTTAAACCGGATTGAAAAATGTAGTTTGGTTGCGAAACCCAATAAATTCGGTTATGCGAACCATTTTCAAATGTTGGTGTTTCAACCAAAATTCAGTTAGTATATTAGATTTTTTTTATTTTTTTACTTTGAACCAACAATCAGGGGATACCCTACCAATGCCGCGCACTACGTTGGCGAAAGGAAGTTAGGTTAAAGGAAATATGGAGTAGTGTCTGTGGGCATTTGACCTTAAACCGCCATAATATTTGCGCTCTAAGCAAAAAATAGTTAATGCGGGCAGATTAACCATTCTTAATGATTGGTTTGGACATTCATGTTACACAAGGTGGGGTAGTAAGCAAAGTTGTCGCTTTTGGGGGAAAGAAAATCGACGCATAACTCATGAAGCATTATTACACCCTCTCAAAGTCACCGTGTGTTGTGCACTTACGTCGAAAAACTGATGGGACCTTAGTTTTTCGACTACGGTGAACGCTTAACGGAAATTGACGATCTGGATTTGGAGGATATGTGTCTTCAACACGACGAGCCAGTTGTCATTGGATTGGCCAGCCAGATCTTCCGACTTCTTCCTCTGGGGATATTTGAAGTCGTTGTTGTACACGAATAATTTCCGCACCTTAGAGGATTTAATGAACAAATGGACAATTATGCAAAATGTAATCAAAAGAGCCCAAATTTGCATCAACGCCGACGGCTATCATTTGTCCACATAGTTTTCCAAAATTGATTCAAACAAAAATTTTTTTTAAAAACGAATGATTATTCACTTTAAACAAAAGTTATTGCAAAAGAAGATCGAAGATGGCTTTTACTCAACCCTGCATAATAAAATTAAATATTTTTTCTCAATATTTTTTTTTCTCATGTAAAAGGTTTTATTTTTTTAAACAAATTTGCAAATAAATAAAATTTTCTGTGACTGGTACAAACAAATACAAGGCGAATACAGTCACTACTAGTTTCCCAGTATTTTTCGCAAGAATAGGCACGCAAAATAGTTTTCAAAGTTCAGGTCATATATTGTATTTAAATTCTAATTGTATTTATATTTTAATGGATTTATTCAAATTTTTAATTTATATCTTTGTAAAACCTTGTCTTTATTTCAATAAAATTATTTTTTGTTTTAATCAAAACCATAAAAAACTCATCATCATTACAAAGAGAAAATAACAGACTAATTTCTTTTTCTTGCAGGTTCCGAATGTGAAGATGATAACTCGGCCTCATCAACACCGGCAGTATTTGAACAGCAAAAGTTGTTAGCAATGATAATGATGCTAACAATCATCATAAGCATTTTTCAATAAAATAATTTGAATTTAAAAAGGAAAATATTTAGCGCATAAATAAAAATAAAATACTTTATATAGATAAAAAATTATAACAAACAATAATAAAAACAACAGTTAGAGACAAAAAAAAAAAAACAAAATAGAAAAGCACAAATTGTAGTAAAAAACTGAAAAAAATCAATTATTATAAATACACAAAAGAAATTAGTAAAAATAAAATAGAAATCAGATAGACTTTTTATTAAAGTCAATTGCAAAAGGCAAATTGTAATATTGGATAATTTTTTTATACACAAAAATTTAAGACTTAAATCACACAAAACCAGATTTAAACCCCCTTCATTTAAATACCCAGTACTTGAAATAAAATGACTCAATTTGGCAGAAATTTCTGTTACTTTTGGGCATAAAATACAAAAATGTAATTGAAAAATTTGAAAAATTAGGTAATCCAAAAAAAAAACAATGTCAATGTAATTAATTTGAAATTTCTGTCAAATTACAGAAATATTTTTTTTTTAGTGTACATACAAATATTTTAAATTAATAAGAAATTATCAATCGGTATTGGCTAGAAATAAAAAATCTTAAATGATTTGTCTAGAAATAATTGAAGGTGATTATTAAAATGAAATCCCAGTAAAATTTAATTGAAAACTTTGAAATATTTGAAAAAAACAAGTTAAATGAATAACAAATTTGTCCCGAATTTCTACCATAAAAATTACTTATTTTTTTATAAATACTCGTATGATGACAAATTATTGCACAAGCCCAAATGACAACAAAATCATGACAATTTTTTGATAATAATGAAAATGAAATTATAAATTACAACAACAGAAGTATTTATTAAAAATAAATTTTTTTAAATAAAATTGATCTGAACATAAAATCCCTAACAAAATTTGTTTGTACACGCTTTGTGAATGATTAAAGATTAAAACATTTGTTTTTAATATTGCCATTAAAAATAATAATTATTATAAAAAAAACAAAGAAATTCCAATGTTTAAATATATAGAAAATAAAAGAAAAACAAAAATTACAAACTCTGTTGCGTAGATATAAGTATTTTATGTTTTTCAAAAAATACTAAATATATTGTATTAAATTAAGCAACGATATTAAAATGATATTAATGAAAGTTAAAAAAAAAAACAAGAAAAATTATTAAATATAAACATTTGATTTATATAATTTTAAGTCAAATATAATTATGTATTAGAAAAAAATTATTATTTTTTTGTAATAAAAAACAAAACCAATATTGAAAGAACTTTATAATCTACATACATATATAGATAAAAATAGCTTTAAGCATTCTATGTTTTTCTAAAATTTTAGAAATTATTATAACGATAATCGTTTCCATATTCAAATAACTAAAGTATGTATGAAAATATTCTTTAATAAATTTTTATTATTTTCTTTGCTCAATTTTTATTAGTTGTCTTATTATTTCATGTTTTGTTTTAGCAAATTGAATTTTTAAGTTTTTTTGTCAATATTTTATTTTGAATTGTGATAAGGTTACCATTTATGGAGAAGCTTATCTAAAAATTGTATTTTTTCTATAAAGCTTTAAAAAAATTATAATACAAATTTCAAATATTTTTTAATTGGCTAAACTAAAGGTAATTATGGTTTATAGGTTTCTATCAAAATTGATAAAATGTTTGAATAATTTTTTAAGAAATTTTCTAAGTAATTTAGAATAAATTTATCCAGCTCACACTGAGTCTTGAGGTTCAATTTGTAACGTGATATACCTCCATATGGTTGTCTCGTGGCTGATTCGCCACGTTACGTTTCATATAGCTAATTTTAGTTTAATTCTAGAAAGTACAACAATATTTGCTCGCAATAAATTGTTTGATATGAACCTAAACTATACAACTATGAAAAAAATTACATTTAAGTGTAGCCGACCCACAGAGATGACAAGAAAATCCATTGATCAAAAAAGCTTACACACTTCGTTAATAAAATCGGGCTAGGTCCGAACCATATCATTTTTATATTGGACGAAAACCAATGAAGTTTTTCATCATATTTATGAAGTTATTCATTAATATTTTATTTTTTTTCCCCTATAATTTTCTTAACTTTTTTGCTTTAAAATTTTTAATTTTCTAAGACTTTGTTTGAAACCTATATTTATTTCATAAATATTATGAATTTTATTTTGTTGGTTTTTATGGAATTTTGAATAAATATTATGAAATGATACATAGGAGAAAAATCTTTGAAACATTTCATACAAATGATGAAGGCTTTTCTTTGAATGTACTTAAAAGTCATAATACGTATATAAAGTCGATCACCACCAATCAGAAAAAAGCTTTTTCAAATTTCGTCCGATGGAAAATTTTCATAAATATAAAAATATTTGTGAAATATTTCACAATCAACGCCAATAAAAAAACTTTCTTTATGGCCGTTAGAATATTCAAAAAACCGGCCTTGTGGAAAAACCGGTTTCGGTTTTCTTCGAAAAATCGAATTATAAAAAAACCGGTTCGGTTTTTGCAGAAAAAACCGGTCAACCGGTTTTTTTTTAATTTGAATAAAAAGCTTATATAATTTGTTAATTGTTTTTATTACAAACAAAAAAACAAAAAGAAATTTAATATATAAAGTAATAAAAATAAAAAAATACATTCTTTGAAAAAAAATATTTTTTAATATTTTTTTATTGTATTTCATTTCAACATTTTATTTATTGGTTTTAATATTTTTTAATATAATATCTTAAAAATTAATATTATAAAACTATATACGTTAGTTATTTGAACGTTTAAAACGTTTGGCATTAAATAAGTTTTTTTAATATTACATTTTAAATATGTAAAAAGAAAATCTATTTTTCACTTCTAAAATAATATTTTAGAAATAATATGCAATTTAAATGTTTCGTTTTAAGTCGATTTTTTTGCTTCCGACAAAGCTAGAAGTGGAAAATACTCTTTCACTAATAGTAGATGTTGGACAAATAGTCAAAAGACAATTATATAAATTTTCCAACTTTTCAGTTCTTTTGTCGCATTTATCAAGATATATAAAATCATCATATAATGATGAATGATTTAGTACAGTCTCTTTTTTAGGATTTTGAATACTGTTTATTGTGTTATTTAGATCAGAAATTAAACTATTTGAATTTGGAATATCCAAAGTTAAGACTTCATCGGAATCTATCAGACTTGCATCTAAATCTTCATAACCAAACAAACTATTATGAAAGTGTTCGGAAAAAGGAAAAGAGACCAAGTAACCCAGTTGGTGATGTATTTAAAAAAACCGGTTAACCGAACAAAAAAGGCCGGTTTTCGGTTTTCTTTGAACTTACAAAATATTCGAAAACGATCGATTTTTTTAAAAAAAAAGAAACCGGTTGACCGGTTTTCGGTTTCGGTTTTTGAATACTCTAATGGCCGTCATACAATATATTCAAGTTCAACGTAATGCTTAATAAATAATTAACAAATGTTATATACTTTCCAAAACAAAATTTGTAATATTTTGAATAAAATATTGATAGGCTTAGGAATTTGCATAAAATAAAAAAACGACAAGCCTTTATAACCTTTTTAACTACAAGAAATTCAATCTGTACTATTGACAAAAATTAACAAATTTTAAAATCTTTTTGTGTATATTCTTTCAAAATTGTTTTTCGTATTCCAAATATTATATTTTTGTCTAAAAATATTGCGTACTTTCTTACTAGTAAAAAAAGGCTTAAATTCAGCTGTGCCGAATCTTTGAATACCCTCCACCAATATCCTAAAATAATGTAAAAACCTTTGGAAGTAAAATTATGGAGGTGAAAAACATTTTTTTAAGTTAAAAACTTTTTTGGATGTGAACACATTTTTTGGGGGAAAAAAAATTTTGTGGTGAAAAAACAGACAGACAGCTAAATCGACTTAAAATCGCATAAGGATCACGAATATATATACCTTATCGGGTCTAAGACCTATATTTCGACATGTTACTACGGAATGACAAACTGATATACAGTGTCACCTCGCTTATTGCAACTCGTAAATTGTTTGCATTGTTGACTTAGTTAACGCAACTTTTAAAAAAAAAAATAATTTGTGTTTTTTATTTATATAAAACTTTCAATACAACAAAAAAGTGATATTCTTAATATGATAGAAAATGATTTGCGATGAATATAAAGTGCACAAATCAACAATAATAATAATTAAAAAAATTAAGCTGCAATTAGTGATTAAAAATGTTGACATTACTCCAGCGTTTCTTAAAATAAATGTCAGAATGCTCTTGATTCTTTTAACATTTGTCTTCAGTAGGCCGAGGAAAATAGAATAGCCTTAAAAGACATTATGTTTCCCCAAAAACCTTCATGAAATTGCAGTGCAGAAAAATATTTCATGCAATAAAACACAGTCAAAACTTTCTTACTTTTTTAATTGATATTTTTACCATTAAGCTTACAAATTCAATTTGTTCATCCGTTTTATATAAGAATGTGTATTTATCATTTATTATTTGTTTTTTTTATGTTATTTTTAATAAAATCAATAACTTTATTTTAAAAATAAATGATTTAAATATGTGATAAAATTTCTTTTTTTAATTTAAACCGTAAAAAATAAAGACTCGGTTATCGCAACAACCTCAGTTTTCGCAACTGCCAAAATTTCTATTAGTTGCGTTAAGCGAGGTTGCACTGTATAGGGTATATCAGGTGGAGGGTATACAAATATGCTAAGCTTTATATCGAAAATTTGGTTTTTGTTCCTGAATAAGGTTTTATAAGCCAACAAACAGAAGTACATTCTACGAAATGTAAAGAAAGTAAAACTAATAATGAAGATTTTATTATTCTGAAGTTAAAATGGGAACAGGGAAAATGTTTTATAAAAAAATGTTTTTTAAAAAAATTCTTTGGAAAAAACCGTGACCTTTGAATACATTTTACGCACAACTAAAGGGGATACTGAAGTGAGAAAACAAAAAGTACCAAAGTACACGACATTCCCCAACCTATATTCTTTAGAAATTGTGTATTGTAAAATGAAAAATTAAACAAAAATTTTAAAATAAAATGTAGATATTCGAAGTATTCTAGAGTTGGAATAAACTTCAATGTGAAATGATCTTTTATCATTTGAATATTTTCTCGTCAAAATGTTATAATAATTATCTAGTCACAGACATATAGATGGTAGAGAAAACTACCAGAGACCATAAATGTCCTCTTTAAAGCTCTATTATAAATTAAGTGAGCTCTTAATCGATGTTTTACTCTAACTCTACACAGAGAACCGAATTTCTTGCCAACTGAATAGCTACCAAATTATTCGGTTGTCGCAACTAAATGAATTCTTGATCCGATTGAAATATACGCTTTCAAACGAAATTCTATTGTATTAACCAAGTTTTGGTTGCCACAAACAAATATGTCGGTGGCTCCAACCAAAACATTCGGTTGTCACAATGAATCTGTTTTCTTTGTGTAGCAGTTATTCTCTCACGTGTAGATGTACCCTGCGGAAAAAAAGGGGTCAGTTGGGAATTGGGATCTGTTCCGTGATAGATGAAAACTGTACCGGTTCAGAAAATACATATCACGAGATAGGTGAAAAGAGGACCGGTTCTTAAAGTACCTACCACATGACTGGTTTAATTTTAATGATAATTTTTTAAAGTTAGTTTTGGTAGATGATAATCAAAGTCATTTTCATTTCTAATAATGTTTTTATCCAAAAATTTAATTTTAAAATTGTTCACTAATTTTTGTTAATATTGCGGCTTTACAGCTTTTTAACTTTTGAGTATAAAATACAGCGATTGTATGAAATATTCCGCTCTTTTATAAATTAAATTATATTAAATTAAATTTTAGAAATCCTGCAAATGTAATGAATCGTGATTAAAAGATTTTTAAAAACAATAAAAAAATCCTTTGAAAAACTGTTGCTAAAAACTACTTGTTTCAAGGTACAACCCATGTTGTTTGTGCCTTAATACGATTTTACGAAAGTTTAAAATTTTTCAATTATGTGGCTATATTAAAAATAATTAAATTTGTTAAGTATTTTAAGGTTCAGTAAGTACTTTTTTCATTTCTCAAAGAAATATTTTTATTTTAAAAGTTTTAAGGAACAACGTATTCCTCCAATTTTACATAATAAACACGAAAATCGTGTATGGATGTTTTTTTTTTTTTTAATTTAGTTTAAAATATTTTTGGAACTACCAATTTGTTCATAGATAATATTATTCGTGTAAAAAAGGTTTTCATACACTCACAATATATTTTCCGTTACCGAGTGTAGTTTATTTAAAAAGTAATACGTAAAGTTTGTTTTTAAATGAAGAATCAATTGAAATTCATAGAAATATATTTTTTAACTATTTGAATCAGTCATTCAAAAAACAAACTGTAAAAATCTACAGACATTCAGTAGGAGTTGATATTTTCAGTTAAATGTAAAATTTTATGTTTACTGCTTCAAAAAATAGAAATTCATATAATTCCTTTTTGTTTTTTTACCAAAATAGTTTGTTTATATACAAAATTATTTCAATAAAAATTCCAAGAAATTATATATACATCTGCTTGTGTTGTGTTCTGTTTTGTAATTACATACAAATAAAAAAATTTCAATTTGAAAAACAAACCACAATAGTAGTTTTTTCTAACTTTTTGTCGGTAAAAATTTGATGGTCATTTTAAACGGCTTTCTATTGTTTTTATTTTTGTCGATTATTAAACAATGATTGAAAATAAACAACAAAATGGGTTAAATATTAAGGAAAATCAGTAGTCCTCTTTTTAATTGTATTTTCGATTAATTTTATATGTATTTTAAGTTGTTATTAACGAAATAATATTGTGAGTGTATATATGATGAAAATTTCACAGTTTTTCAGTTTCATAACAATATTGTTGAGAGTATCCGGTTCAAAATTACACCAGAATCTGCCTAAATTCAATTATGCATTGGATCCGCTGGACTAAACAAATTTCCTCTGTTTCAGCTTTTAAGATATGAGCCAAAAAATACACTGTGATACAAAATGCAGGGGTTTTCATATAGCAATTCTGTTTTGTTGAAATTCATAGAGTAAATACAGTTTTTGTCGATTACTTCGTTTAGTATTATTTTTTTTTATTAGCATACGATATGTAAAATTGTAACTGGAAGAAAACTGTTATTTCACTATATTTGCGAATAAAAATATACTTAATGAAGTGATCGAGATAAACTATGAGTAATTCTGTAATCTATGGGCTACAATAAAACAGATTTGATATATGAGAAATCCTAAATGTTATTTTTTATGTGTAGTACAATGTTGTTGATGAGGTTTTTGTAATAAATGTTGACGAACTTATCAAACATTTTTCATACAAATTTGAAAAGTTCTTTAATATGATAATTGATCAAAGTATCTGCTTTTTTCCTAAGTGTAAAGAAACAACCCTAAAGAACATTGTTTTTAATCGGCATACTACTAGTTTTGGTTCTATAGGCAAAAACATATTAATAAAAAATAAATCTTAATTTACCAAAACGAAAATTTGTTGTTTTTTTCAGTGTCGAGTCAATTTTTAGCAAAAATATCAAGAAATGTTAAAAAAAATCGATTGATTAATTTCGAATTATTTATAAATAAATATTGCTTTTAACAAAACAAAGGAAACCTAAAAATAAAGGGTGATTAAAATAGGCTCTATGTGTTTCTGTTAGATCAAAGTTTGAAATTTTGGAAAAATTTAAATTTAATACTTTGTTTGCAAATTGCAACAATTATCCGCTAAATAGTTGATAAATACATGAATTACAATTTAACTAATAAGGTAGTTTTACATGTATCAAAATTATTTAGACTAATTCAGGCTAATTTATTAATTTTTTCTAAACTCGAATACGTAACTTTTACCTTTTCAAGTGGTAAATATTAGCATGTTATTATTTAAATTTCAATACTATATTATTTATACCTCTTGAATTCTTCCCAAGGATCTTTAGAATTGTTTTGTTAATTAAATAAGTAAATAAATATTTTAACACAGAAATGACAATTATTGGATTTTATAAAATTTTTTATATGAAAACATATCAGTATATTAAAACAAAACACAAAAATTAAACAAAATTGGCTTTAAATAAATATTTACATGAAAAAAACTATACACAACAATAAGGTATGTCTGTAATTTTATGTATAAAAGAACAAAAATAAATAAATAAATAATAAAAACAAACAAAAAAAAATAATAATAAAAAACAATACTTTAGCACTTTGAATAGTTAAATGTATTATTAATACAATTGCTTTTTAAATGGTATTTAGAACAAAATGAAAAAGAGTACTTAGTTTATAAAACAAAATAAACAATGAAACAAAAAATAAATAAATTAATTACTAAAAAAATTATATATAAATGCATATCAACTATATATAATGGATAGATGTATTACTTTTATTAAAATAAAACAAAAAAAAAAAATAATAAAATATTTAGTTATTAGTTGATTACAAAACAAAAAATGAGCGATGTTCGCTTTTAAATTAAATTTAGAGAAAATTAAAACTAATAATAATTGTATAACCTCTAGTAAACAAAAATTTTTAAGGATATAAACATTATATATACTCGTATATTAAACATTATTTAAAAATAATTGCTTTATATATTATCTATAAACTATAATAAAAAAAAAACAAATAATTCATTACGGCAGTCTTAAAGGCTTTCTATAAAAAAATTAAAACCTCTATTTTTTTGTGAAAACGTTAAGACAATTAATGAAATCATTTCATTAATGATTTTAATTTGTTTTTTGTGACAAATAAAGAACTAATAATTTTAATATTACAAATTAAAAATTAACTCAATTTTTAAACAATAAGGACCCATTGAGAATAATTACAGAAAAATATCTAAATTATAATAAATCATACTTACATAAATAAATTAACAAATAATTATTTATATTTTTTATACATGAAAACATAAAATTAAAAAAAAAATAAACTAATGTAAGTCTTAAAAACTTTTAAGAAAAAAAGAAACAATAATATTCTAGTAATTGTTACACATATTATTGAAACTTTATTAAAATTAAAATTTTTCTTTAGGCCTCAAAAATATAAAGAAGAATTTTAATAAAAATATACAAAAAAAAATCGAAAAATAATTATTACCAAGATAATAATTTTCTTAAAATTTTTTATAATTCTTTTTTCAATATATTGAAATATTTTTGTCATATTTTTGCATGGTTTTCGGCTCAAGCCAACAAAAATTCAAATTGACAATATTATATTTCGCCTTACCATGAACAATTTCTAAAAAATCGAATTTTTTTATTAACTTCTTAGTTTTTGTTAAGACATTTTAGTTATAAAAGAATCAGATTTGATAATACAATTTTGTATTATTATTTATATGTACACCCTACCCGACTAAAAACAGTTATATATATGTATATTATTCATATATAATGTGATTAAGTTATATAGGATGTTTTTTTAAAGGTTGAGAATTTATATTTAAAATAATACACATAAAGATTTTGGAAAAGATTTATTTGAAATTTTTATTTGACAGCTTATTATTTGGCATTAAGTATTTAAAAAGATTTTTGGGAAGAAGTGTACCTCAACCAACTCTTTTGAAGCGCATTCGGAAAGACTAATTTTAAATTTTTAATTCGGGTAAAAGTGACAACAAAAAATTTATTTTTCATCATGATTAAACAATGATTTTTCAAATAATCTTGAATAAAAAGAAATTACTTTTGTTTGACAATTTATTCGTATCGCAAATGTGGGGCAGTAGAAAAATTACGCCATTTACAGTCTAAAAAACATAAAATTTTCACCACTTTTGCTCATAAATTGGTTCATACAAGAGAATGAATATTAATCTTGCATCTTAGGTATTTAAATAATTAATTGGCATTTAATATACTATCAATTGGAAAAAGTTGTTTTTTTTTTGAATTTCGTAAGTTTGTGTTTTATCTATGAATAAAAATTCACAACCAGGAAAATCAACACCCTTTTTATGTTTAAGAATTCAGTATTTTCCGAAACATTTTCCCATAAATTGTATCTGATTTTTATAAGTTTTGATGTTACATGATACAATTATATGACAAGTCAGACAAACAAGCTTTTTAGTTTTTAATTTATTCCTGAATCGAAGTGTTCCAAGCAACTTAGAAGTAAAAAGCTCCTCCATGAGCAATGTATTCGTGCCAAAGTTCTTTCTGCTAATAATGGTAGTTCTGCTATTCCAACTTAATATTCAGTGACGCGGTTGATAAGGCTAACCTTCTAGCTGAAATGGTTGCAAGAATTTTATTCCTACCGTAAGACAATCAACCACTGAAATAGTATCATGTACTATGCCAAAGATATTCTTTGGATTTCGTGCAGATAAAAAGTTGCTTGCGAGGCCGGATGGTATACCAGCTCTAATCTCTTTAGCCATGCGGAAGTCTTCCGCTCATGGTGAAAGGCCCCGTAAACTACCGCCCAATCGCAATAAGCGCTGCGCTCTCGTAGGTATTGTAGAGTAATTACCATTTTGTTATTTTATCTAGAGTCGAATTTACTTTTAATCAATCGACCGTATTTCTCTAGTAGACATCGTTTTAGTTTGGTGTTCGATCGTGTGTGCAATAGCTCACCTTTATCAAAGCGTAGTGCTTTTGGTGTCGGTAATGACTTCACATAATTTACTTTAAGCTTTCTCATTACACGAGGTTCAGCTCAATTCAGGGGTGCCGAAATTCTCGGTTCTTTCTCCATTTTTTCCCCTCGTCTTTACTGATGATCGTCTTTATCATAGCTTTCGCTGATGATAACAACATTTGTCACTAATTTTTCTTCGGTTGTAGGTCAAGCCTTTTGGAGGTTGGGGGCAAAAGGCAAATTATGAATGACAAACTCAATCGTATTTTTTTGGCAATCTCTGATTGGGGCCTTGATAAAAGGGTCGATTTCAATGGATGTAAGACGCAATGTTGCATGTTGACTCATAGGGCTTTGGGGTCTCCAATGCCATCAGTAAATATGAGTGGTGTCAATGTCGAGGAATCAGATACTGTTGATGTGCTGAGCATTAGAATTCAGTATGATGTTCTTTGGAATAAGCAGGTATTTAAAGTGTTGAACGAAGCATTCAAGTGTCTTGGTTTTCTGAACAGGTGCATGAAATACTTTACTCCTTCTAATCTCTTTAATATTTATGTATTAACACCTGTATCCGACGGAAAATGGAATATGTCTATTATACATGGCAGAAGCTTCAAATTCTGTTTTTGAGCTTTTGGACCGTGTAAAGATCTGTTAGCTCATTGGATCATCGTCGGAATGTGGCTTGCTTATCACTATTCTATCGATGTTACAATAGGAAGCTAAGTAACCCCTATGCCCCGGAATACTCCCTTATCTAGTAGAGCACAACTCATTACAGAGATAATTCATTTATCGAGTCATACAAGTCGTATGTGGAATAAAATCCCCGCAAAGGTCTTTCATGTTACTTACAATATAGAGAAAATTAAGTTAAATATCCACAAACACTACTCCCTCGTTCTTCATTCCCATAACATATTTTTCTACAATAATCCAAATACAATGCACGCATTTTTAGGTGCATCCCCTGAGTGTTGAACTATCGTAAATAATTTATACGATTATATATAAATTAGATATAATTGTGTCCGAATTTTGACCTGATTCAATAACGGTCTATTAAAAAGATTAGAGAGAAAATCTATAAAACAAACATTTATAAAACTAATCCGGAACCGAAATTTTCAATATTTTCCGTCTTTGGAACATGAATAAGCCCAGATATTTTAAAGAAACGTCCTAATAATAAAACAGAATTTTGGTTGAAACCATATATTTAAATTTTTTTATATTTAGTTGCGACAACTACATAATTCATTTGCTGCAACCAAAATTTTCGGTTGGCAAGAAATTTGGTTGTCACGATGAATCTGTTTTAACTGTGTTATGGCTCTGAGCTGTGAGTGCACAGCGGTTCATCGATGGCAATATACTTTTTTGATAGAACATTTTGTTTTTTATTTTACATTTCCTTAAAGTTATCTTAATAAATCTGATTCTTTTATAAAATAAGGTAATAGGATTTCAAATGATTTTCAAAACTGAAATAATACAACGTATTAATCATAATGTTTATTGCCATTTGTTATTAGAAATTTTAATTTTATCTAGCTTTATACTTTCTGTTATCTATTGAATAATTTTTATACATTACCAAACTCATAATTATAGATAAGTGTAAATATTTAAAGTGATTAGTAATAAAAATTAAAGAAAACTAAACTAAAAAAGAAATCAATACTGATTTAATTTCTGTTTGTTAATTTTTTTAAATTTAATAGCTTAAAGTATTTTTTTTGTTTTTGTTTTTTGAATTAATAATTTATATCAGCTACGACATCTGATAATAAAGAAAACCCAACATATATATAAATTATATGTAAAGATGAAAAACTCAAATAGAACATAAACCAAGAAAACAAATTAAGACACCTTGAATATAAAAAGAAGCACCGCATAAACTAAGGACTAAAAACAAAATCGAATTCTACAAAACAAAATAAAAAATCATTCAAAACTTTACAGAGACAAAAAATGCATTTGAAATAATATTAATTTATATAAAAAAAAATTAATTTGAAAAAATGGTTTTGATGTATAAATATCAAATACATATCAATTTATGGCCTATTATTTTATTTTAAAATAAAAAAAAAATATTTAAAATGTTTTTTATGTACTGCACAAAATTGTCTAACAATGCACACATCTATGAGAAAAAAAACACATAAATAAATACTTAAGCCTATATAAATAAATATAAATTTTAGTTAATTTATATGAAAAAAAGAACAATTATGCAAAATTGTTTTTGATTTATTGCGAAAAATATATATTTAACTAAAATTTATATGAAGAACATAAAATAAAAAGTTTTGAATTTATTTGGCCATTTTTTAAAAAAATATTATTTATTTATTGCAAATTAATTTAGAAAATACATATATTAATTCCGTGAGAGCTGGCTGCTCGGGAATTCCCCTCTATTTTATATACTTATATTATGGCTTTTTAAAAAAAAATTTCTAAAATAAGTTAGGAAAACTTAAAAAAAGGAGTATTATTTTCAATTCTATATTAGAAATTCACAAAGATCACAAATATATTTCATTCAAATCAAAGAGTGTGAGAATATGTCATCTTAAAGGTTACTAATTTCTCGTAAGAAGAAAACGGCATACATGTGAGTTAGAACACATTTCTCTATAATGTAAAAATTGTATACAATGAAATTCTTGAAAATATTTCGTTTTCTCTGATATTATTTGCAAAATTTGTTATATGCTGTGAAATGTTTAAGGAAATTTTCATGAATTTTTTTACACATTTCGGCAGCTCATACAACACATATTGAACATTATTGAGCACTAGGAGGACAAAGTCACACATATGACTATAATTTAATGGATGCTGATTTCATAAGCATTGAATTGGAAAGCATTATGCCAATTAGCCATGATTTTAACTGTGTTCATCCTGAAGGTTTTAAAGTCCTTGCCAAAATCAACGTATTAGAAACTTCGTAACTCGTGCGTCTGCAGCTATGTAACTTTATGGTTGGTTGATGGCTTTAAGTCAACAAGTAATAAAAATATAATTTCGATTTCTATTAATTTTTTGTTTGAAATGTTTGTAAATTTAATTTAATTTTAATAATTTCGATTTCTAACAATTTTTTGTTTGAAATGTTTGTAAATTTTTTTTGTTAAAATAAAAATTCTTTAATTATAAAATAGGAAGTTACAAAATTATAACAACAAGTTTTTAGTCTTTACAAATAGCATTGTTTATGCCTTAAAAAATTATTTAAAAACTGCATGCTCTATCAATCGACACAAATTATTCGTATTATTCATCATTTGGAAATTCCATTTTTTTTTTATCGCTTGACTTACTTTTAACTGATTTTATTAAAATACTGTTTTATATAACTTATAGATTTAAGTTACCTTAGTATGTTGATTAATTTCACCATTCAAACTCTTTAGTCACTACTTTTTTAATGCTCATTTGCTTATTGCAATAGAAGATTACCCAGTAAATGGCGTCCTTTCTAATTTTATAAAATTGCTAAATATCTTGAAATAGAGCAAAATAGAATAGTAGCCAAAAATGGCTCATATACAGACCTCAAGAAAAATAATTCAATAATCATTAATAATTCAATTTTTAAAATTGAGTTAATAAAAGTTGTGTTCGTGAATTATTTCCTTGGTTTTTTTTTTGATCCGCGAGAATTTTCTCTTTGTTTTTCACAAATTAAAATTGTTTGTTTACAATTCGCGACTTAATTTTTATACCCTTCACCACAGGTGGAAGGGTATATATAAGTTTGTCATTCCGTTTGCAATTTCTACAATATTTATTTTAGACCCTATAAAGTATATATATTCTTATGAAGAGCGAAGTTTATTTAACGATGTCCGCCTGTCCGTCTGTGTGTTGAAAGTTGAATTTCCGAAGAACCCAGACATGATGAGGACTTGATTATTATTTATTTCCGTTACATGTGATCCATTTCTGTTTGCTATTGAAAATAAGACAGATCGGTTAATAAATGGCTGAGATATTAACAAAAAACCAGGACTACCTCTAATTTTTTCCGTAAAATCCCTTTGTTTAATATGTATGTAGAATTTTACGCATAACACATACATCCATTTGTTGAAATTCTTTTCTTTCACCTCCACAACTAACACATACAAAGATTTGTCATTTAAATAAAAACCAAACAAATATCTAATGAACGAAGACTTTTATATATGTACATCTATTAACGATGATTTTGTGTGAGTTTCAATAGCTCAGTTGTGTAGACGCTATGTCACAAATACTTTTTTTTCTCTAAGGCCGCGGGTTCGAATCCCGGACAATTTACTTTTTTTTTGTGCATTTTTTTTTTATTTCCTTAAGACTTTTTTTTTTGTTTTTTTTAACATTTAATAATTACTTTATATAAAATTTTATATCAACAATTAAATAATCCATAAATAGGCTAAAAACATCAAAATTTTTATAAAAACCCTCTGATACAAACAAAATACAAACGTTTTTATTTCTATTTTATGCTACGATTTAAAAGAATTTATAAACAGATTTTTAAACCATTTTATTTCTCATATATTAAGAAAATTTTATACATAATTTCCCTTTGAGTGCAACTATTTTAGGTCATAACTTATAATAATTTATAAAAAAAATTTATAAACTATTTTCCTTCAAATTTTTAAAATTAAGCTAAAGAAATTAAAAATATTTGTTAATAAAAAAGGGAAATAAAATCTCAAATTCAAATTTGCCAGCTAAACCAAACGTTTTTGTAGAAATAAAACACATGCAGTTCTAGTGATTTTTTTAACGATTTGTTGACATTCTTTTCTTTCACCTCTTCACCTTTTATACACAAACAACAAACACTATTCTAACAAACACTATTCTAGAGCTGTAATATGACCTATGGATACGTCTTATATAGCAAAAGATCGAAAATCTTTAGTATAACATATTTGCTGAAAAACTCGGAAATATCGGTTCAGATACAAAAAAGATATGCAAAAAACATAATTTTTTTAAATACCTATTTTCTGGAACCATAAATCTTCCCGAGTCCAAGTTTTATCACCAAACTAAATGGTTTTTTCCTCTTAAAGGCGTCCGTATATAAATCTGTCCATTCCATATATATAAGATAAGATTCGGCATAGCCGAATTTAGCCGCTCTAACTTGTCTTTAAAATGATTGTAAGAAAGAAACCTTCATTAAAGTTCATTGATTTCCCAGCAAAATAAGAGCTGAGAAAGAAATAGTTAAACACTTCATCTACTGAACCCGAAGTTGTGAAAATTTCGGTGAATCATTAATGATTTTAACATTGGCGTGTCATTCAGAGGAAGTAGTTTGTTTCGGTGCTATGAAAAATCGATGAGCAGATGGACTTTTTCATTAGTTTACGGAAGTTTTTAAATATAGGGACTACAAATTAATATAGGGAGTGGCTTAGTTTTAAAGTTATAAATGTGATTTTGAACACGCCAAGAATTATTATTTCGACCAGGACAAAGTGGATATCACTGGCATGCAAAATATGTTTTCAATAAGGCATTAAATGACTGCAGGAATTAACCATTCATGGACCAACTAAATGACTGTTTTTTACTAGTAGGGGTCAATATCAACATTTTGGAAGTTATTTAAAATGACTTCTTACAAATCGAAAAATTTGCAGTAATAACTTCTTTGGATGTTCTGAAAAAGAGATTCGTAAAGAATAACATCCATTTTATTTTGCTGGGTTAATATAACTGTCACTAAATAAATAAATATTAAATAAATAAATAAATAAATAAATAAATATGAAAATTATTAATTCAATATTTTTAATTAAAATCGAGACCTTTCAATGAATAAAAAAATTACAATAATGTTTGAATCAAAAAGGAAAAAAAAAATAATAATTGCGAATTACTTCACGTTTCAAAATAATTACGTTTGAATTAATTATCTAAAGCTCTGCTGATATTTCGTAATCTAAACAAAAGAGATAGAGTAAAAAATAACTGCAGGTTTGCATTAAATATAATTAATCTATAACACAGGCATATTTTTAAAATTAACAAATCTGATTTTAAGCTAAAAACTATAACAATTATTCTGATTTTGGCAAAATGGTGCATTAAAAACGAGTAAAATTAAAAGCCGAAATTTAAGAAAAACATATTTGCGTCAAAAATCTAACAAAGCACAGATATATGCAAAAAATGAATATTATAAAATTCATGGAGATCGTTATTGTTGTCTCTTTCTTCACAGTGCCACCATAAAAACAAAGCTATACGGTTCGACAATACTTTTTTTGACATTTATGATTGGTAACTTATACCTGTCTAATGTGAGAATCCAAATCGCTATTATTATTTTAAGTGTTGAATTGGTTGTTAGTAAATAAACAGTTCCTAGCTAAGACAAAAGGTGTATTTCTATATTTCTTAAAAAAAATTAATATAATATTAACACGGATCGGTTTATGTCATGGATATAAAGGGTGAAGGTTTTTGACTGGTTTTTGTTCGAGAGCATATCAAAAGCTTACGAAATTCAGAATAAAATCTGCACAATATTAATATATTCGTCAAAAGAGAAAGTTTTATATGCAAAATGCCTATATTTTTGCATAAGCTGCCAAGATATTGAAAAAACTTTCAAGATAGAGCTTTGATGAATGTTTTTTTAAGGTGTGAAAAGTTGAAAGTTAAAAATTCTCTTATTTTGGAATGAATGGACCTATGACTGAGAGTAGAGTAGAAGAGTGTTTAACACGTCGATCTCCCTGCGCCCCCCCCCCCCCCCTCCAGCACAAGCGCTTTTTATTCAAGACTTTTAAATAATAACGTTTGTTAGTACATTATTTACCTTATATATAAATAATATTAATTTTTTAAAAGAAATAAATTTGGTTACGCTTTCTTATTCAAAACTTTTTATAAAGTTTAATGATAAATAAACACAAATAATTAAACACTTGTTAAAATAAAAAAAACAAACAAGAAAAATAAAAACATAATTTGAAATAATGTGCAATGAAATCAATAAATATGTGTTCTTAATTAGTAAAATATATTATTTAATTTTATTTGGAAAATAAAACAATTAGGGATATGTTTAGTAGTATTTGAATATGAAAAAACTAAGGATTTTTGTAGACATATTTGTGTTAAATTAAAAATAAAGATATAAAACAAATGTTTTTATGCAATAAAAACAATTTTTAACAAAAGAAAATTAATATTAAAAATGTTAAATTAACAAATCAAGGAAAAAATAAATTATATTATTTAAAAGTACTGAAAAAAAAACAAATAAATTAAGAAAATTTACACTTCTCAATAGTAACAATCTATCAATTAAACTATACTACTCTTAATAACTTAAACATAAACAAAACACTATCTTTTTTACTCACTCTATCTCCCTCGATCTACTTCTCTTCGTCATACTCTTATGCTTAATAATTTCTGTTTGCTTTAAATGGAAAATGTCACAGTGGATTCAACAAGACAAATATTCTGTATTAATCAATTTAAATATTTTAAATCCTTTTAACAAAAACTTTAACCAACAATCCACCACTGTGCCCAAAAAATTTTCCATAAACAACTTATAGTAAATCTATATAATTTTCTTTAATTTTTATTGCTTTTAGTTTTCAGATAATATAATATTAAATCATATCAAAATATATATATAACAATTTTATATATGGCTTTAGTGTTCAGCATATCCTTGTTTTTTTTTTAGTTAAATAATTATCAAAAATAAATATATATTTAGCAAAAAGAAAATAAATAAAACATATTATGACATAAATAAAAACTCATACAGCATAAAAACACTTAAAATTGTCGTTAGTAACAATACAAAAAAACCAAAAAAAAAAAATATATATATATATTAAAAAACATTGTAGGGATCATTTTATTGAAAAATATAAAATATTATATTAATACCGTTATTATGAAAAAAAAACTCTACTAAATCTAATAAAACAAAATGATACAAAGAATTTCAATTCAAACTGTTATAATAATTATTATAATTAATAAACAAAAAAAAATTAATAAAATGATATATCAAAGACAACTAAATATGATAAATCAACTAAAAACAACAAAATAATAAAAAAATCATATAATAAAATATACTGTAAAACAAATAAAAAATGCAATTTTATTTATTTATTAGAGCAAATTTTATTAGAAATCATCTTTAAAAATCGATAAATAACTGCATAAAATCATTTAATCTTATTGCGAAAACAAAATCGCGTTTTCTAACTTTCTGGTTTTATATATTCGCCATTTTAAATTTTGAAAATCTAACTTGAGATTCTTATTAATCAATCTTAAATGCCCGGGTAAATGCGGTAATTTAAAAAATAATTTCGCTATAAAGCATTTTAGAAAAAGCCAATCGGCATTGATATTATAATCGATTTAAATTACACCAACTATAGATTTGATTTACTTTTCAATGACGATTTACTTTTTCCGAAATTCAATATGGCGGTTGTGTTTTATTTTAAGTGAACGAATTCACTTGAAACTCTTGGAACACTGGCTTTAGAGGTTGATTAATATGAAACTAAAGTTAGATTTTCAAACTTCAAAACGGCGAATTTATTATAATAAAAACTAAAAACGAATTAACTTTAGATTTTTATTTACAAACCTCAAAAATCGTAAGTTAAAAAGTTCAAGACTTTTGCGTTTTTTGTATTTCTAATCTTTTTACAAGCTTTTTATCAATACAGGTTGGTTGAAAAGTTCCTGCACTCACCAAGAGATGGTGAGCTCCAAACTTTTTTTTCTCAAGTTGTGATAACTGTCCTGAGAACAAATGCAAAGTTGCTAGTCATTCTGTCAATTCTTTCTTTGGTTACAAGCCATTTAAATTCGACGTGTCATTGACTTTTTTTAATATGGAAAAAATTGAATATCGTGCAGTCATTAGATTCTTTGTTTTGAAGGGTTTAAAAGCAAAGGAAATTTATGAACAATTGTAAGAAGTGTATAAGGAGTCCTCACCTTCAAAACGCACCGTTGAATTTTGGGCTGGTGAATTTAAACGTGGTAGTACCAGCCTTAAAGACGATCCACGCGAAGGACAACCAAAAACTGCAACCACAGCAGAAATCATTAAGCAAGTACATAATATGGTTAGTGAAGATCCAAGTTTGACTAACCGTTAAATTGCTAATGCCATAGGCATCTCAGACGAACGAGTACTCCATATTTTACATGAAGAATTACGTATGAAAAAACTGTTTGGAAAGTTAGTGCCGCAGACATTAACAATTCAACAAAAACTGGATCGAAAACAAATTTCTCAGCGTAATTTGGAGCGTTTTAAGCCGAATAAAACCGACTTCTTGCTTCGTTTTATAACTATGGATGAGACTTGGATCTACCACCATGATCCTAAATTGAAACAAGAACTGAAGCTGGTTGTTCAGCTCCAAAGCAGGTGAAGTCACAACGATCAGCAAAGAAGGTTATGGCATCAATTTTTTGGGATGCAGAAGGAATTTTGTTGATTGATTATCTTCAGAGAGGTAAAACAATCAACTCTGAATATTATTGCAACCTTTTGGATCAGCTGGATGAAAAAATTCGTGAGAAAAGACCTGGTTTAAAGAAGAAAAAAATCATTTTTCATCAAGACAATGCACCTGCTCACAAAAGTGGTTTGACGATGGCTAAATTCAAAGAATTAAAGTACGAACTGCTTGAACATCCACCGTATTCACCAGATTTGGCTCCCAGTAACTACTATCTCTTCAGAAATCTCAAACAATTCCTTCGTGGAAAGCATTTTTCGTCGAATGAAGAGGCCATAGCAGCCGTAGACAGTTATTTTGTAGAGCTTCCGGTAAACCATTATAAGGATGGGATAAAATTATTGGAAGATCATTGGAACAAGTGTATTGAGCTTCTAGGAGATTATATTGAACAAAAAAATATATTTCGCAACAAAAACAGTATTCTTTCATTTCGAGCGCAGGAACTTTTCAACTTGTATACATCCGTTGGGTGGTTCTAAAGATAAATTTAAAAAATGCTGTTGTTTTTAACTTAAATTTATAGAACTAATATAAGGGAAAATAATGCTAGTTTAATTTGAAATCAATATGTTACATCAAAAAGATATTTTTATAAAGAAATATGTATTACATTTATAATATGCATTGCACAATTCAAAATTGTTTTGTTTTGCAAAAAGAAAATTGGTTACGGAGATTACAGTAACGGAGTTAACATTTCGTTTTTTTTTTAATTTGAATTCAGAAACCCTTTGTGAAAAATTGATTTCTAAAAATAAAATCTTTAGATGTCTACGAAGTGAATTGTAATATGCCTTTGTTTTTATTATTCCATATATAGTTTGGTGGTAATAATTAGAACGGAGTTTACAGTTTTTTAAATATTTATTAATTACACACTTTCTCATCTAGAGAAAGTTACTTGCTGCAGAAAAACTTTAAATCAGTTATAATATATGAGGAGCCGCAGAATAAAACATGCTTTTTGCTCATTTTAATTTATTGGGAAATAGAGTATTACCTTTTATCATCCCCTTGTAAAACAGCATGAAACCCGGAAATAGGAAAAATTGTTTTGCTTATCATAAGATCTAAATACGCAATGAATAAGATTGATCTGTAATATTCCGTTGGATCTTATGTTTATAGATTTGAACTGTATTTTTATGTCCCTACCCGTCTTGGTAACTCTGGCACTCTACCGTACAGCTTTATGATTTCAGCAGTCTAGATATAAATAAAAACAAACTCCTCCTCCGCATCGAATTCAACATATCAATTACTAAATTCATATGTTCATATGCCTTTATTTTATTAAGATTAACTGACTTATTAATAATTAGTAATTAATAAGTAATTTTAATTAGAATGTTTATTTAAAAAACGGCATTTTAATTAAAAAAACGGCATTTTCAAATAAAAACCGCCATTTGAAATTAAAAAAAATCAATTAAAATTAAAAAATATCAAATGCCATTCATTCAATGGATATCACTAAAAATTTGGACATTGATATTACTGTTATATCTGTGCAATTTTGGTTTGGTACTTTTAGCTGCTCAAAGTTGTATATATACCTCATATTTAAACTGATCAAACTTATTGAGCAATAACTTTTACAAATCATAACTCATATGAAAGCAAAAATGCAAAAAGTTCTTTGTTTTCAAAAATTAAAAAAAACACACGTCTTCGATTTAGCAAACAACAAAGTGACCGACTTTGAGCCGCAATACACCGTGAACTGCATCGAGTTTTGAAAAATAAAGAACAGCACAGATATGGGAATTTAGAACAGCTGCGTGTTAATTTTGTGTAAAATCTAAAGCCAGCGATTTAAAATAGATTGTTTCAAAAACTTTCGAAAAGAGTCCAAATGTAATTTATAAAACATATTTTTTAATTTAAATTGATCTTTTTTGAGTGTCAATTGCGAATTTTTGAATTTTATTTGTAATTTTTTGAAATTATATTGTGTTTTTTTATTTCGGAATTTCAATTAGAATTTTTGGGCTATTTTTTCTAAATACATATATGGGTAATATTAAATTTTTATTATAGCAATACTAAGTATTTTCTTTTTATAGAAAACATTTATTTTTTGTTAAATTGTATCTTTATATCTAAAACTACTTGTAAAGAAAACGACTTACCAGGATTTTGTTCTACTTTGTAAACAAATGCAATTTGAACATTTGAGGCCGCCTTTGTACGAAAGCTGTGACATACAAAAAAATTCTAAACCAAATAAAAAAAATTCTAAACTTAATACAAATTGATAGAAGCTTTTGAAATTGCTTTGAACAAAAAATTTAAAAAATTGTTTAATATTCATAGACATTTTGAAACCTAAATTTAATTAGATTTAGCCAGCTCATACCCACACTAAATAAAATATTTTTCTAACGTTTTTATTATTGTGTTGTTTTGCCGATATTTAAACCCAATACTATGTAGTAGATAAGGGTAATCGATGTCTAAATCGAAGAAGAAGACGATAAATTAA
Source organism: Eustalomyia histrio (assembly GCA_949748255.1). NCBI lineage: Eukaryota > Metazoa > Arthropoda > Insecta > Diptera > Anthomyiidae > Eustalomyia > Eustalomyia histrio. The sequence goes on along the minus strand of OX456523.1, from coordinate 76,285,158 downwards.
TTTATTTATTTTACCCAAATAATATCATGAAAGAATTGTTTAGGTGTCGTCTTAGAGGAAGGATTAGTATAGGAATTTCATCGTAAGCAGCGGCCAAATAAAAGAAAAAAGGAAAAAATACTTTTATAATTATTACTTGAGAAAAACCGACGGAGAAAACTAAATTGAATTTCATAATTTTTTTTTTATATATAGATAATTGTTGGTCTCTTTCAATTTAAGTATCATCAATGTGCCTGTTAGGAAAACAACTTAACAGACAGAAATGTAGCAAAATACACGTTTTAATAGGTTTTTTTGTTTAGGCTCTGCCAATTTCTGGATGCTCTGGCTTGTCTAAAACCTTGGGATCTGAAGAGATCTTTTGCCGGATCGAAATATAGGTATCGCCCTAGCTAAAAATCGTGAATTTGTTTTGTTTTTGTAAATATACGTAGGTTGAAAGCTCGCTATAAACAAACAAAAAGAAAGATTTTATAAAAATCTTCACAGGAAAATTGTAAATTTGAACAAATGTTTTAAATATTTATCTTCCTTTATTCGATCTTCAATATTATATTATTCCTTCAAATCGAGTTCAAGATCTTTTTACAAAAAACAATAATAATTATTTATTATTTCCTTCCAATATTTCGTCTTCACATTGGGTGACTTCTTCAGGGAAATTATATAATTTTTTCAACAATTAAAACTTATATATATAAAATTTTTTAAAAAAGGCGGGAAATCATAAAAATACTTTTGACAAAAATTTCCTTTTTTAAAAAATACAAGTATTTGTATTGAAAAATTTGTATAAAAAAGCATAATTTTCGTCCAAAGCAAAAATATTTAAAAAAAAAAAGCAAATTACAATTTAAAATTTTTTCATTCTGTTTTTTTCAGAAGTCATAGCATTTACACGAAAAAGCCAAACATTAACTTTTGCGAATCAAAAACTTATTGTTAAAAAATTAAAAATGGAAAATAAATTCCTAACAGAATAGTTAAGTCACCAACTATATTAAGGCATAGTTTTTGGCATGTGAGTTAAACTTAAACCGAAAACGAATTTTTTCGGTACATAAAATTTTGGTCTTCATTGAAATAAAATAAATAAAAACAAATGTCATCTGGCAACCCTATCCGTTGACGAATAGAGGAAAGTCAAGAAAAAGTGCAGTATCGTCTTAGTCGTCGTGCAGCAAACAACGTAGCGAACATCAACGATAAATTATTAACACCTAATTACATTAATTAAAATAATATTGTTTTTCCTTTGTTAATAAAATATAATCATTATTCAATAAATAATTAATTCATTTCTGGCCATCTCCTGACAATTTTCAGAAGTGGGATAAAGAACAAAAACGAAAAACACTTGTTTTTTATGTGCGTGAAAAAAAAAATTTAGAAAAAGTTTGTTCGCTGTCGGTATATAGTGCGAGTGTGTGTTTTCTTTTGCAAACCGTCGTTAAGGGTTGCAGTCGAGCAGCATCAATACGCTGTTGTTGCTGTAATCAAATAAATTTGTGCGCGTACGTACATACGAATCAGCGCAGCAGCAGTACGTATTCTGTTGTTGTTAAATGTTCTAATCGTGCGCAAAAACGAGAGACACACCATAGATAGACAAAAAAACGTTGTGAAATTTTAAAAAAGAAGAAAAAAAAAAGAAAATCGTTACTAAGTAAAAGAGAAGAAATATATATGTACATACAAACGTTGTGAGAGTGAAAAAAATACGTTACAAACAAAACGAAACACACATAATAATTTTTAATACCCCGTTGGTAAAATAGACGAGAAAAAAAAAGAAGACCCGGTTGGAATTAAATGTTTTGAAAAATGTTAAAAATTAATACATTAAAAGTGGAACAATTAAAAAGTTTACTTCGAGAAAGAGAATTATCGAGTGTTGGTACGAAAGCGGAGCTAATTAACAGGCTAAGTGAATCGGTAAACGGTGACGAAATTTTTGTTATAGACTCTATGTTTGAATCGAAAGAAAACGCAATGGAAAACGTGACGGTAAATGAAAATTCTCTACAAGATCAAATGGACACTTTAAAGAACATGATGAAAGATCTTATGACGGTAGTGCATACGCATGTGTCCAACGTTAATGAAAGCAACCGTGCTCAATATATATCCTCGCCGAATAACTCAATGGACGTAATCCAACCCACTACAGTGGTTAATGCAAGTGAAAATGTGCGCGATATTGCATCATTATTGCCGGAATTTAACCCGTTAAAAGACATTTCGCTTAATTATTCAAAGCAATTCATTAAACGTGTTGAACTGTTAAAAGAAGCATATAAGTGGTCTGACGCAATATTATTATTCGTGGTACAACAAAAACTAATCGGTTCGGCTAAATTGTGGATAGACTCTCAAGAAATTTTTGTATCGTGGCAACGGTTTAAGGAAAAATTTTTAGAAGATTTTCCGTGCGAAGAAAATGTTGCTAATGTGCACGTAAAAATGGCAAATATGCGTCGGCAAACAAACGAATCTCCACAGGAGTATTTTTATAAAATGATGGCAATCGGTAATAAGGCAAGTTTGCTCGAAGAAGATATTGCTCATCATATCATAAACGGAATAAACGATAGTGATCTCCGAAAAATCATTTCGCGTAAATATGAAAAGTGTAATGATTTATTACGAGATATAAACACGTATTGTGAATATAATTCGGTGAAAAATGACTTTTCTTATAAACAAAATAAAAATATCGTAAACAATTTGAACTATAAACAGAATACGGTGAAACCGGATGAAAAACGTACTCAACGTGAAATTAAATGTTTTAACTGTCAGCAAATCGGTCATATTTCGATTAAATGTCCCGAACCACAACGGAAAAATCGGTGTTTACATTGCCAACGTACAACGCATAAAAGTGACGAGTGCCCAAATAAATCAAAATCAAACATGCATAAAATAACAGATAACGATGAAAACGATGAAGTGATTAAAAAAATACGCGTTAACGGTAAAGACATTATGGCGTTTATAGATCCCGGTAGTAAATACAGTTTGATCCGCAAGAGCCTATCGGAAAAATTGGCTAGTGTAGAACGGTGCGCAAAACCATTATCAGGTTTCGCGGGTGGGAAATTCGTCTGTTCCGGAAAAATAAATGCAACGCTTGCAATCGATAATAACATTTTAAATGCAAATTTGTTTGTCGTCGAAGATGAATTAATAAACGAAGATATTTTGCTAGGTCGTGACGTGTTATTGCGAAAAGGACAAAAGGTAATTTTAAAGGCAGATGAATGTTGGCTACAGAACGAAGACGAAATACAAATTGGCAGTGCCGCAGATCAACAAGAATGTACGGATCTCAAGAAAATAGTGTACAAAAATCAAAAATGTTTTGCCAAAAATGTATTTGAGCTGGGTAAGTGTTTGATATCTAAAATGAAAATTAAACTTACTACCGAAGAACCGATAAATTTGAAGGCATATCGAATCCCTTTTGCTAAACGAACAGTGGTCTCAAATATTGTTAACGATTTACTTAAAACCGGAATTATACGTCCTTCAAATTCCCCTTACGCTTCGCCAATTGTTCTCGTCGAAAAGAAGAACGGTGAACATCGACTTTGTGTCGATTATCGACTTTTAAACAAAATAACCGTTAAAACGCCGTACCCAATGCCGATTTTAGAGGAACAATTCGCTCAATTATCGGGTAATAAAATATTTACAACGCTTGATCTACGAATGGGTTACCATCAACTTGAAATTGAAGAATCATCGAAACCGTATACAGCCTTTGTGACCACGGACGGTCACTACGAATATAATCGAATGCCCTTTGGTCTGGTAAACGCACCCGCCTGTTTCCAAAAGGTTATGAATCGAATCGCAGAAGAAATGAATCGTGGCGAAATGTTAGTATATCTCGACGATGTAATCATCGTTAGCCAAACGGTAGATGAAGGTCTGAAACGTATCGAAAAATTTCTTAAAATATTACGTTGCGTCTAGATAAATGTAAGTTTTTACAAACTGAAATTGTTTATCTAGGTCATATTATTAACGGTAACGGAATAAAACCAGGGGAACAGAAAATCGCAGCGATACGAAATTTTAAACAGCCGACCAACGTTACAGAAATACGTCGTTTTCTGGGTTTGACTGGATTTTTTGGAAAATTTGTACCTCAATACGCTTTAATTTCGAAACCGCTTACAAAATTACTACACAAAACCGAGAAAGATAATTTCGTTTGGAATGATGAACAACAATTAGCATTCGAAAAGTTAATCGAACTATTAACTAATGCTCCCGTACTAGCGTTATATGATTCTTCAGCTATACACGAAATACACACGGACGCGAGCTCTATTGGACTCGCTGGTATACTATTACAATCGGAAGATGGTAGGAATTTCCAACCAGTCTTCTATTTCAGTCGACATTGCACGGACACTGAACAACGTTACCACAGTTACGAACTCAAAGTTTTAGCAGTGGTCGAGTCGCTCGAACGCTTCAGAATTTATGTGCTCGGAAAACATTTTCGTTTGGTAACAGACTGTTCCGCTATTGCGAAGGTACGTGAAAAGAAAGAGCTTAAAACGAGAATCTCAAGATGGTGAATGAAACTACTTGAATTCGATTTCGAACCTGTTCATCGACAAGGCAGCCGTTTAGCACACGTTGATGCATTGAGCCGATCGCCGAACGAGCAGTACGGAAGTAGAACCCGCAGGATTCGTTTACACTGTCGCAGATAACATCGAAGATTGGATCCTAACGATACAACTACAGGACCAACGTTTAAATCACATTATGGCCGTATTATCAGGAAAGATAAAATCTCCCGAAGAGAAGCAACTACGGATAGAATACGAAATTAAAAATCATCGCATATATCGAAAAATCGACAAGATGTTGAAGTTTGCTGTCCCTAAAGCCGTAAGATGGAGAGTCGTCAAACATTTTCACGATGACATGGGTCATTTTGCCATCGATAAAACACTACAACGTATACAACAATCGTTTTGGTTTCCAAAAATGAGGAAATATGTGAAGGAGTACATAGCCTCCTGCGTTTCGTGCTGTTATAATCGTACACGAGGTGGCAAACCTGAGGGACGCATGCATTACGAACCTCCTAAACCTATACCGTTTTATTTAATTCATATCGATCATCTAGGTCCTTTTATACGTTCCCGAAAAGGAAATACCCATATACTCGCTATTTCCGACGCTTTCTCAAAATTTTTAATAATCAAAGCTGTTAAAAGTACAAAAACCGTACCAGTCATCAACACTTTAAACGAAATAACTGGATACTTTGGACTTCCCAGTCGAATAGTCTCCGATAGAGGAACTGCATTTACGTCAAAAATGTTCGAAAAGTATTGCGAAGAACACAACATCCAGCATACGAAAAATCCAGTACGAACACCGAGAGCCAACGGCCAAGTTGAGCGAGCTAACGCTATTATTCTAAATTATTTACGAACAACAACCGATAACCCGAAGGATTGGGATGTAAAACTCAACGAATTCCAATGGATCGTTAATTCGCAAGTAAATTCCACAACTGGATTTACTCCCCTCGAACTCATCTTCAATTACAAAGTCAACGACGTAGTACAAAATCACCTTGTCGCCGCTATACAAGATGAAGCAGTCAACGAAACAAACAACATCCCTCTTGAGGAAAAATATCAACAAGCCTTAGAAAATATTGCACGACAGCGAGAAAAATGGAAGATAAGATTTGATAAGAAACACGCTAAACCACGTAAATATGAAGTAAACAGCTTAGTGGTAGTCGAAAACGAAGCTGCCGCAACTGGTGATTCCCGTAAGTTAGAGCCGAAGTATCGTGGTCCATACATGGTAACGAATGAACTTGGAAATGATCGTTATCTGGTGGAAGATATTCCCAGCCTCCAGGTTACTTCCCGAAAATTTAAATCCGTTTTGTCAACCGAAAAGCTTAAGCCATGGTGTGGTGATTATCCCGAACTGGACATAAATGAAACCGATGACGAAGATGAAAACGAAGCCAAAATCGAGGACGATTTAGTTGCAGGATTGGCCGAGCTGTCATCTGGCAACCCTATCCGTTGACGAATAGAAGAAAGTCAAGAAAAAGTGCAGTCTCGTCTTAGTCGTCGTGCAGCAAACAACGTAGCGAACATCAACGATAAATTATTAACACCTAATTACATTAATTAAAATAATATTGTTTTTTCTTTGTTAATAAAATATAATCATTATTCAATAAATAATTAATTCATTTCTGGCCATCTCCTGACACAAATTTCAAAATCAGTATTCAAGTTACAAACTGCGATAACCTGAGTTTGAAGATTATCTACATCCTAAAAACTCGGCCTAAGCGAAGTTAAATCAAAAGCACGATACCATACAAATACATTGAAGTATCCATATTTAGCTTTAGTAAACTTTTAAAAAGTTCTATTATTTTAATCCAGTTAATTTAGAATCGAAACTCATCATATTTAATTTAACTTAAGCAAATTAAAACATGTCAAAAAAGTAATATAGATTAAAAAATACGTAGCAATTAAAAAATATAACAAAAGAAATTAAAATTCAAAAAATTAGAAAAAAATGATATTGTGCGAATCATATTGTTCATTTTAAATTCAAAAACTCAATTAAAATTGCGAAAATGGCATTAGAAGTTCAGAAAATATCAACCAAAATTTAAAAAAAATATTAATTGACATTAAGAAAGTATAAATTTATTTTCATAAAATTCGATTTGAAATTCTAACTTAATCAATTTGAATTCAAAAAATATTATTTGAAAGTCAGAAAACATTAATTGGGATTTAAGTGACATCAAGTGAAATTCATAAAATCCCATTTAAAATTTAGAAAATAACAAAGAAAATCCATGTTTTATTTCAAATTTTTGATGGTTTCTTAGTTTCAATTAATCTTTTATAAATTACAATTAATATTTTCTGAATTTCTATTGAAATTGTCCATATTTCAAAATATATTTTTTAAATAGCAATTGATAATTCTTGTCCATCGTTAGTCACTACTTTTTCCATCTTTCTGCATTCCGAGCCAAAAGAACTGCTTCGGTTTTGAGGTAAAGAATGAATCAAGCCAATTTCTGATACCCTGTTTTGAAGTGAAGCGTATTCCAGTAAGGAAGTTCTACATCGATCGAAACAAATGGTAGTCAGAAGGAGCAAGGTCTGGGCAAAAAGGCGGGTGAGCCAAAGCTTCCCATCCTCTGTTTTCCAAATAGTTTTTGACCGGTCTTGCAACATGTGACCGAGCGTTGTCATGATGGAAGATTATGGCATCGTCTCTGGTCGAATGTTCTGGTCGTTATTCGTTGATTGCTCTCTTCAAACGACTCAATTGTGTTCGATACAGGTGCCCTGTCATCGTCTGACTCGATTTCAACAGCTCATAATACAAAACACCCTTCTGATCCCACCAATTACAGAGCATTACCTTGGCGCCATTGATATTCGGCTTCGGCTTTACATATGACTTTTTGCGCTTGGGGTTATCGTAATGTATCCATTTTGCATCACCAGTAACAATACAATGCAAAAATTATTTCTTTTTGTAGCGTTCAAGCAGGATTTCCCACATGCAAAATCGCATTTCAACGTCTCTCGGCTTCAATTCATATGGAACCCAATTTCCTTGCTTTTGACAGAAACCCAATGCTTTTAATCGTAGGGAAATGGCTTTTTGTTTGATTCCCAATGATAATGCAAGTTCTTCGTGCGTTTGACAACAATCTTCGTCGAATAATGCTTCCAATTCCTCATTTTCAAACTTATTCGGCTGACCAGGCTTCTTTTTGTCTTCTGTGTCGAAATCACCACTTTTGAATCGCGCAAACCATCGTTCACAAGTTTTTTGAGTTGGTGCATGTTGACCGTAAGCTTCTACCAACAATCGATAACTTTTAGCAGCCGTTTTCTTCAAATTTAAGGAGGTAATCAGACTTCCCCGCAAAACGTATTTTCGACATTATTATAGCAATTGAAAAAATGTGTGCTTACACTTTGGCGTCTATCGAATACTGAATTATAGACAGATGTTTACCCTCCAAAATACCAAACAAGCCATATGTGATAGTTATGCCATCTGTTGCCCAAATCGACATTATTAACTTGTATACCCAAAATATCTGAACGAAATCTTAATTTTGAATAGAAATTCTTACTTACAGTTAAAAAAGTCTACATATGTTTAACTTAGCTAATAACTTAGCAGGTAACTTAGCTAATAAATAATCAGAGTAAAACGTTAACCACAGATATTTCCATATATTTTGACAATTATAACTGTGGTTAGCCAAAATGCGACAAGCATGCGACTATTTTTTTTATGTATTAGGGCCTCCTAAAGCCGAAAATCGCATTAAATTTTTTTTTTTGTGCTAGTGTTTGTAATTTTTTTAATTTTTTATTTTTTTATTTTAATTTATTACTGAATTTACCATTTTGACTATATCTCGAGTTTGGCTCAAAATTTTTTTTATCGGTCAAATTGCAAACGAAAAACCAGTTAAGGCACAACATGTTTTGTGAATATGGTTTTTAAATCGGTTAAGTAGTTTAGAAGACATGAGCAGAAATTTCGCGAAAAAATAAATTTTTTTTTTGATAAAAACACAAATTTTGAAATTTCAAAAAAATAATAAAGATATTCGTGTTACATGGTCAAATATGAAATAATTTTTTTCTTAAATGTTGTACTTCTACAAAGATTATAAGCCATTTTAAAAGTTAATCTATGGATAAATACCAAAGTTAAGATCATTTATGTAAAGGTACCAAAATTTAAAATTTTTCTGTTTTTTTTGTTTTTTAGCAGGTACTGAGAACACGGATTTTATTTTATTTGCAAATTATGTAGACAAGAAAGCAAGTGCTCTCATAAATATAAATGACAAAAATGCCAAAAAGTTCTGGATTTTGAAGAGTTATGGATTTTGAAGAGTTTTGGATTTTGAGCCAAAAAAAAGGTGGCTTTATCCTAATGTTGAATCTGTCAGTTTTCCAGTTCCTCATACGAATGTATTGCCCATTCATAAATACCCAAAATCAACTAACACCAACGTAAATTCCGACTTATTATTTGTAAATCAAACTCAACTGAACACAAGTGGAGAGATTCGCTTACTTACTCAGGTTCAATTATTATTTGGTCAGAGACTTGAAGCTCACAAAAGAAAAAGTAGAAGTACTTGCTCGTTTACAACAATACAACTATTTGGAGTCAAATGTAAAAGTTACATACTACAGAAACCGCGATTCTCCTTACGCGAGGTATTATTCAACCGAAGATGAGATATGATTCTGCAGGGACATTCTCGTTTTGTTCGAGGAGCTTGGAGAGCCTTACAATGCAATTGAATGGCGACTATTTGTTGATAGTAGTAAAGAAAGTTTCAAAGCAGTTATTTTACATAATGGAAAGAAGAAACTATCTATACCCATCGCACATGTCGTAAACACTAAAGAATCGCACGAAACAATGGTTAAGTTGCTAAAATGTATTAACTATGAAGATCACAATTAGAAAGTTTGTTCCGATGTAAAAGTGGTGGGCATGCTATGTGAAATGTAACGTGGATACACAAAATATTGTTTTTTTATTTGCCTCTGGAACAGTCGAGCTCTGGAACAGTCGAAAACATTGGCCGGAAAAATTAGCCATTACAGTGGTCCATGACAACATTAAGTATGTGCGTCTTATTAGGAAAGAAAACATTATTCTTCCACCATTACATATAAAACTTGGACTCTTGAAAAACTTTGTCAAAGCATTGAATAAGGAAGGCCAAGCTTTCGCCTATTTGAGTGAAATTTCTTTTGTAAAAATCAAGGAAGGAAATTTAATGGTCCACAAATATAAAAAAACTTATAAAAGATACAAAATTCGATAAATATTTGTCCCCACATGAGACTGCAGCTTGGAAATCAGTTTAATTGGTGGTTTCGGATTTCCTGGAAAACAAAAAAGCTCGGAGTACAAGACTATTGTCTCTTTTACTTTTTCAACAGGTGTTAATTTGCACTTAAGATTCATTTTTTACATTCTCACTTGAGCTTTTTCCCAGAGAATCTCAGTGATGAGCACGGAGAGAGGTTCCACCAAGAAATGAAATCCATCGAGAGGTTATTTTAGGGATATTGGGATGAGAGAATGATAGGAGATTACATTTGGTTTCTCTTAAGAGAAACGGAACCCAACGAAAACAAACGTAAAAGAAGGTATAACAACTATTTTTAATACTAAAATACAAATAAATTTAAAGAAAATCAATAAACAATATTACCAAATAAAAAGTTTTTTTTTCTTTTAATACTGTATATCTTAACTATACAATATTATTGGGCAACCTTTCATAAAAATATAAAACAAAAAAAGGAGAAAACATCATATTAGGTACATTTACATAAATGGTCATAGCTTTGGTATTTTCCCATAGATGTTCTTTAAAAATGACTTATTTTTTATATAGAAGTACTACATTTAAAAAAAAAAATTATTTTATATTTTTCCTTTCAAGATTAATACCATTTTTATTTTTTTGAAATTTTCCGATATTAGTTTTTGCCGAAAAAAGAGAATTTTCTGTAAAATTGTGACCCATAGGTCCAAAACTACTGGACCAATTTAAAAAACGGTGACCAATTATTGACAATTCTTTTGCAATTTGTTTGATCAAAATATCTTGGTTCTAGTTTGAGATATAGTCACAATAGTAAAATTACTTAAAAATTAAAATATAAAATCAAAAAATTTTAAATTTACAAAAACTACTACAGAAACAAAATTTTTAAATACGATTTTCGGATTCAGGAGACCCAAATAAAAAACAAAAAATTAGTCACGCGATTGTTGCACAAAATTTTTTAAAATTTGTTAACTAGTGTTCTTAACTCAGTTTCAATATAAAAACGGGTAATATGCAAATCTTTCAAACCGGGTTTATACACTCATAGAAAAGAGGAAGAAATAGTTTCCAAACATCATCGAAAAAAATAAACAATTCAAATTTTTTTAAACAAAATATAAGAAAAATAATGGTATTATTCCTGAAATAATTTGACTTAATTTTTTGTTTAATAAATAAAAATTAGTTCCAATCATGTCATTGAAAGAATTAGACTGTGGGAAATTAATTTGTAAATATTTAGAAAACAAATCCAACCAAAAACAAACAAGAACTATTTTGTAATTGTGAGAAACTATTATTTAGAATAACTGTTATTTACAATTTAGAAGAACTTACATTTATAATACGATAAAGTTTTGCAAGAATAGAAACTCTTTTAAAAGAAAATGAGGCTTCGGTAAAAAATGTGCTTTGCAATGCAGCCAAATTTGGGCGGAAATTGTGGAAGTACGGCAACATCCACATTAGAGAAACAGTAATTTTTTTTTGGTAGATTCAAAATGAAATTTGTTTGAGAAGGGTTACAAATCCAAAAATGTGCACGTTTTTATAAATAAAATTAATAGATAGCCGGCGAAAATTAATACAAGGTTTTCGCAGCGGCAATCCGTATGGGGCCTTAAATATAAGAAAGGCTTATCGCTGTAGTTAAGAAGTTTTGTGCAAAATTAGTTTCAACATATACCCAGCAAAAATAAATGGGAGTGATTCTTAAGTAGTTAATTTTTCATTGATTTTGCTCTTCTAAGGCAGTTTTTTTCACAACTTACAAAAATGTGATTTTTATTGAAATTTAACACTTTTCAAATCTATTTCGGGAAACTTATTTTAAAAACAACCAAAGTTAAACATTAATTATAGATATTTCTATATATATTTGACACTTATAACAATGGTTTCAGTTTAAGTGATTTGTATAAAACTTTAACTTACAATTTCCAGATTTTAAATTCTTAAAATCGTAGTACAAAAAGTAAAAAAATTATTGCAGTAAAAACTGCAAGAGTTTCGAATAAAGTAATTTAATACATATATGTACATAAGGCCCGATTACTGAATGTCCCGTTATAATTTAACCAACAGTCAAACTCAAACATTATATGGGAAACAACAACATATGTGCCAGTTAAATTTCCAGGTAACGGAAGATTGTTAGAATGAGGCTAAGGCCCGATTAGTAAGGCCCGATTACTGTTAAAATCTAAATTACAAATTCAAAATATATTTTGGAACATCAAAGGATCTCCTTTTTCACTATATCATAACAAGGACTTTAGATGCAATGAAAAGGAATCATAAAAAAACATCCACCCTATGACACCCCTATGTAAAAATCTTTGGTTTCTATACAAATTTAAATTTCATTCCAATTATATACTTCATTTAAATTATATTTCAATTTATATTTTATTCCGCATACGAATTTATATTTCATTCCACATACGTTATAATTTTTTTTAACTTTTCCTTTTTGCTATTAAAAATCGATTTGTTTATTTGAACACTAAAAACGAGCATATTTTACTCTTACTCATATTTACTCATATTCACTCATATTTACCTAGTCACAAAATTGCTTGCAAGTAGATAGCACTAGTTGCAATTTCGGTTGGCTTTAGTTAATATTGAGCAAAGAGATTTCGCTAATTTCAGTGACTCTTACCACAGTGTCCAGTTTGGCTCAATTTCAGTAGCTTTTTCTTCTAAGTATTTTACAGACACATTTCTAAGATTGAATTAAAAAAATATATAATTATGCAATTAAAGTCTTTTGGTAAAAATTTCAGCTTTCAGTACTAAAATTGCTTAGATATTATAACTTTTTTAAGCAATCTACTTAAAAAGTAAAATAATTTACATTTAATAGTTGTAGTAAGTAGTTGATGTGAATATTCATAATTATACACAACAAATGCAATATAAATTTTCATTATGACTTTTACTATTTTAATTTTGCATAATAAAGTTTTATTTTTCATATGTTTGTGAAGACCATAATTTCATATTATGCTAATTAAAAATGGCTGCGTCTTTTTTCCATTTACATTTATAGCGACTACTTAGTTACATAAAAACATACTCAGTGACTTACCTGTTATTGTCTTAAAGAGCAAAATTTAATTTAAAATAAAATTTAGTATATGCTGGCAATAAAATATATGTTCTGTTAATGCAATTGCATTCTTGAAAATAATTTTTATAGTCTTGGCTTAGTATTTCCGCAAGCTATTTTGAACTTTTAAATTTTTATTATCGCTTAACTAATAAAGCTGGACAAGTGAAACTTAAGTATGAGTTTCTATATAGTTAGGTATATAATATAGATAGATAGATAGATATAATTCTTAATTATGTTTTCTTCAAATATAGTTACAAAATTCTTATTCCAATAACTTATTTATACTAAAGAATTTACAGCATGGTTTAAAACCGTCAGCTGAAAATGGGACTCTAAATTTTTTTTTTAATATTCAGAAATTAAATTCTGCTACCAGCATATTCCTATATTTTAAAGCGTTTTTTAAATAGTTACAAAGGCATTGCCAATCAGTATCTTCACCACCATTTAAAATGTGAATTACTTCATTTTCCGTTATCGCTATACGCCGAAAGTATCTTAGCCTTATGAACTTGAGTACAGGGCACTGACCAATAAAGTGATTTACTGTTTCAACTTCGTTTAGATTACACAAAGAGCAAATTCGAGCACCTCCTGCTCTATGCTGGTTTGCGTTTAGCCACAAGAGATCTCCTCTTGCTTTCATTATAAATGTAATTTGTTCTTGATTATATTGTCCATTACAATATCTGTGACCTTTCGAATGATCTAGGTGTTTATAAATTATTTGCTGACTAAGTTGCGCATGTGCTCTATGTTCTTCATATATTCTCAATTTCATCGACTCTACTAAATTTATACACGTATTATTCCAACTTATTTTGCTTTGTTCTATGTTGTTGTATTCTATATTAAAGTCCTGTAATTTACTTTTAAAATCTTTATACCAATAAATATTTTTGGCTATAATTATTTTGGAAAGCACATGGGGCAGTCTTGTGCATTCGTAATCAAATATGGTTTTCAAAATACACTGAAGATGTTAACAATAAGCATAAAAATTACCTTCTTCCTGACCAGTTTCCAAAGATATCACATAATTAGGGGTATTATTTGAGAGTTTCAAGATACGTTTGGTAAAAAAACATTGCAATTTATCGATTTCCTCAAACCAAGAAAGACCCCATATCTGTGCACCATAACATTGTATTGCTCTGCACACTGCCAGGGATATTTTCCATTTTACTTTCAGAGAGACATATTTTTTGCCGATAAACACCTTCCACGTTGCATTTATACTCGCTTTGGCTGCATCGTTTTTGTTTCTTACGTGTTGGGTAAATGATATTTTTGGCGTTATTAAAATTCCTAAGTATTTATATTCATTTACAACTCTTACAGCCTCGCCATTAAATTTCAACCTTTCATTCGAACCGACTTTACCACAATTTCGAAAAATCATAACTTCAGATTTCGTTAAGTTGACCTCCATCCCCCACATCCGACAATATTTTTCCAGATTGTTGATCATTTTTTGTAGCGTAATCACATCATCGGCTAAGATTACAATATCATCGGCGTACATTAAGACACGAACGTTCATATCATTAATTAACAGACCGCCTTTCAAATTATCGTGAATATCATTTAAATACAATGCAAAAAGTAATGGTGACAGTAAGCATCCTTGTTTTACTCCAGTACACGTATTAAAGTATTCAGATATATCATTTCAGTCCACACTGCTTATTGTGTGTTCATGTAGACTTGCATTGTACTATTTTCGATGATACTCCTAACTGGTATAGTTTATGTAACAGCATCTTACGTGGTACCCGATCAAAAGCAGCCTTAAAGTCTACAAAGAATGCGTATACTTTCCGTTTTTCTACTGTGTTTCTCTTACTGTATTTAGCTGTAGCTCAATCTGTTTATAGTACTCACTTCGCTTTCTATTGCATAAATTCTGAAAATTACTTTTCTTTTCGATGTATTTCTTTTTATCGTTAATATTCTGAGATTTTCGAAAAGATTTCAGCGATTCCATTGTTTTCTTACTGGCCTTATGACAATCAATATCAAACCATTTATTTCTAAATACAACTTGCTTCGAGTTTACATTTGGCTTCGGATAAGATTTTAGAATAATATTATTAAGATCATATAGACAAAAATCAGGATTCTCCTCTTTTAACAAACATAAATTGGCATCTAATTTTTGACTAAAGGTATCGGTATGTTCCATTTTACTTTTGGTACTAAGTTAAGTTTCTTTGTGTTATTTTGGGTACTATTCATTCCAAATTTGATTTGTATGGGTTGATGATCGGACCAAATGTAGCTTCCAACCACAAAACTCTCTACCATACTAAGTAATTCCATTGATACAGCACAAAAATCGTTCACCGAATTACCAATGTTGGAAACAAAAGTGAAATCTCCCTCTTCATCACCCACTGTTCTTCTATTTAAAATAACCAAGCCATAGTCATTACAAAACTCTAAAAACTTTTTACCATTGACATTTATTATTTTGTCTTTTGATCTCCTCGCTTCTAAGCCAACTGGGAATATATATTTATTAATTTTCTTCGCCAATCCTTACATTTATGTCCACAATGGTTATTGAATTAACAATTTCAAATGTTTGCATACACTGCTTTAAAGTTAAATTCTTGCTCCCAACTTGTGCCTCTTATATAAAGTGGAATTATTGTTAACTCAAAAGAATTATTTGTTAAAAATATCATATCCAAACCACCATAATTTTTGAACTCAAACCTCATTTCAACATCTACCAAATTCTTTCTAAATCCCCAAACATATCCACCCACATCTACCTCTGCCGTATATACTCTTTTGTGTTGCTGGATTCCATATAGTTTTAAATTTTTTAAATTTATTTTGATTTTTTTTTACATTTTTCTCTCTACATGGGTCTCCAATAATATAAAAATTTCAAATTGTTCTATTAACATAAAAAAAATCGAGGTGAAGATACTTATTTTCTAGCCCATGAACATTTTAAGCAACTATTTTAACATTAAATTTATTTTATATATTTTCTAAATCTAAATTATCATTTGTTTTCGAAATACATTTTACTTTATCTTCCCTAGCTTCTTTTAACAGTTTTTTTAATTTATTTTAGTAAAGATTTCATAATAATCTAGTTTAATACTAATCTCACCATACAATTCCTTTAAAACTTTTTCTCCATTACATTTCCCACACATGAGAACGTTATCTTTATGGCAAAACGTTTACCATCTACCATTAGCTTGTCATCTCTAACCGTAACACGTTAACTTTGATCCCTCTGCAATATTTTCTTTTTCAACTGAATCATTATGTTTTTATTCTTGTGACGCTCATTACAAAAGTCCCGTTCAATGTATATGAAAGTACCTGCTAGATTTCCGATATCATCGCAACTGATCTTAATTCAACCATAACAGTCATTTTTTCATTGTGCTCGAATAATTTCCTAGTTTTCTCTATATCAATGGGTTTTTTAATTTTAGGATTATTCTTAAACAACTTTACCACTGTGTATATCTCTGGCTATCCAGGCCTCATATTAGAATTTTCTTCTTCATCTGCTCATCTTCCATCTTGTTCATTCTTTTTTGATCAGTTTCTCTATCCTTTTTGAGCTTTTGTACCTCTTCCTGCAGTTTTTTACATTCGTCCGCCAAATTGTTGACTTTACTTCTTTAACATCTTCTTTTATTTCTTAAAAAACGCTTTTTGTGGGCATATTCTTTAGATTTTCATATAATATCGTGGACATCGAACTTACTAGCTGGTTTGTGGACATTTTCCCAACTTCCAGGCGAAGTTTCCTTGAATTTACGTTTTGGAGTTTGCTTATCTACGTCTACTCGCACACCCAGTTCAAAAGTGACTCAACTCAAAAAACTTAATTTTTCATAAATCGAAAAAAACTGTTTTTGACCTAAATAAAAATAGTTAAAAACAACCATTTAGTAGAATAGAAAATCCATACAGATTATGATCTAAAAAGTTTTTTTTTATTTTAAATATTTATACACTAGAAAATTAACAATTTTTAGTTGTGTCATTTTTGATGATGTATTATTTGCACAAATTACCAAATTAATTTAAGTTATGTCACTTTAGCTTAATTCTTTTCAAGTTGTGACACTTTTGTTAAATTTAAAAATCAAAGTAAAATTCTAAAAATATCAAATTTATTTATTTGAAAATACATGTAAACTTAAATACACAAGGTAGTTCCATTTCTCACACAAACATTTTTTTTTTTAAGTTTATTGAAATTAAATTATTCAGTTCAATTTCTTCGACCTTTTTAATATAAATTCCAGGTAATAAGTATTCAAGCTTAAGGTCTATTTTATACAAAATAATTTATTTGTTATCCAATATTTCGCTATCTCAATGGATAGCTTCTTCAGGGATTTTTTGTTTTTTAATTTTAAACAAATTTTTTAACAAATCAAAATTAATGAAACAACAAAATTGTCAATTTTAAAAAATATTAAAAATTATACACAGGAAACAAAAATTATTCTTTTACATTTTTATGAACCTATTTAATTTCCTATCTTATTCTTATAAATTAAATGTCTGTAATTCTGAGCTACATTGTCTGTATCTGTTTTAAAATTAAATCTTTGTTCTATTGGTGTGTTGATAATTTGTAACATTTCTAACATGAAGTGTCTTTTGTAGTTTGTTTCCGTATATAAAACTGTTGTATTTTCAAAATCTGGTGTATGGTTAGGAGTGGCACAATGTGATGATAATGCAGTTTTCTGAGAAGCTGTATTCCGATATTTCTGATCAGATCTATGTCCTGTTAATCTAGTTTTTAATTTGTTCTTTGTGGTACCTATATATACTTTACTACATATTTCATTATCTTTACCCCTGCAAGGTATCTTGTAAATAATATTAGATTTATCTAATTTCTCTGTCCTATCTTTCATTTTACTAAATAATCTATCTAATGTATTATATGTTCTATGAGCCATCCTATAATTATTGATATCATAAATATTAGAATTAAATATTGGATAACAAATAAATAATTTTGTATAAAATAGACCTTAAGCTTGAATACTTACCTGGGGTTTATTGAAATTATTTGATGTTTTTATTTGTAGCGAGCTTCAAATAATTTCGATAAACTTAAAAAAAAAAATTGTGAGAGAGAAGTGAAACTACCTTGTGTATTTGTATCATGCTAATTTGTGTATTAAACATGAACATATGAACTGAAATTATATACTTTATATACAAAGAAAATAAATACATTTATTCGAAAATACATTAGGAACTTATATGTTCTATGAGCCATCCTATAATACTTCAAGATCTTATAATATATACTTCAAGATCTTATAATATATAAAAAAAAAACAGATTTATTTAATATTAATTAATAAAGTGCTTATAGTAGGCTTCATAATATTGATTTGGACTATTATTCTTTTTGATTAAGTCCATAAGGTATCTTTTTTTCCTAAGTAAAAATGCTAGAATAGGCTTTTGTTAAACTGAAAAAAGATTGATTAAATATTAGACCCAATGTCATCTAAGGTAAAACTGCATCCAGGAAACAAAACCTGGATTGGGAATTGACAAGAAATGTATACAACAAGTGAACAACATACAAAGAAAAATAACAATATACCTGATAAAATGCCAAGATTTTAAGGATTTTGTAGTTATATTTCGCACCTTAACTTCGTTGAAACTTGAGTCTTTGTAAGATGTTTTGTAATAAAAGGACTCGGGGCTGTTTTTTTCAACTCGAAGAACTTTAATATCCCTCCATAAGAATTTTTCTTTTTTAATGTTAGTCGTAAAATTCCTCCTGCAGGGTTTTTAAATCGTAAAAGTCGTTGTGTGACAGTTGGTGTAATTTATACGGTCGTCCAGTTTTCTTAGCAGTTGCTATTAAGCTAATATACTGCTCTGGTATGTAAATGGGAATGCAATTAACATGCCTTTTAATTTGTTTTTCTATTACACTATGCACGTTATCTCCTTCGTTTTGCGAGTGTCCTGTTACTAAAAACTTATGGGTTATGCTTTTCACATGATATTTTTGAACTGCATAGCAATACGTGGAAATCAAGTATTTGTTTTTTTGTTGACCAGCACAGTTATCTGAATAAAAAATGAACTCCACATCTTCAGGATTGCTGGCTTTTTGCCTTTCACTTTCAATATACCGCAGGACACAGCTTCCGAATTCAAATTATCCTCGATTTCCTTCTATCTCGCTCCAAAAAAAAAAAAAACATTCAACGCTCCTTGCGTAAAGGTCACTTATGGTAAAATTGTAGCAGTTAATTTTGTTTTTATAATAAAAAGAAGATGTCAAGCCTTTTGGCAGTGGCAGTACAGCTTGTAGATCGTACACAGCTACGTGAGATTTTTTCTTGTCCTCTTCTTTCTCTCTTCGTGACAGTTCCTTCTCTTCCTGGTGTGATATGTGAGCTTCATACAATTCTAACTTTTGCTGGTCATTTGCATTTTTGTATGTTTTCCAAAAGTCGCACTGATCCTTTTTGGGTTTAAAAAATGAAATATTAAACTCAGTATTAAATATTTGGTTAAATATATGCGAATGTGCAAAAGGTAAATTATCGTTTATTCGAAGCTCCTTGTAGTCGCGATATAAGTCTGCAATGCATTTACTGCCTTCAAGAAACTCGCGTGAGGATTGGTTTCGCAAGTAATGTGACTCAACTCTGGGTATGGCCTTTATAAACTCTTTTACGCTATCTTTAATTTCTGGGTCTACTGTGGGATGACTTTTATGTTTTCCTCTCAAGTCGGGATCGACAAAGCCACTCGAGTTATTTTTCGATATAGTTATGCGTATATATCGATTGCTTTTTCCAAGAGTAGACATGAAAAAAATCTTGCAAACTCTTATTTTAAGGACGTTCACCGTAAAATAAAATGCGTTGTTATGCTTGCGGAAGTTTCCTGTACGTGAGTATCGGTATTTCGGTAGTATAGGTTTCATGTTACCTGCTATATATTCTCTTTGCCTTTGCAAATCACCTAAGCTCCAATAATTATTAAATAATTGTTGCCGATCAGCTTCACTTATTTGACCAGTACATCGCAATTGGCATTTTTCTCCGCAGGGTTGTCCCATTTTTCTTTCTTCAAATGATCTTCTTGATTTAGCTTGTGATACATAGGATTTTGCGGAATTTCT
This sequence comes from Eustalomyia histrio, assembly GCA_949748255.1. Lineage (NCBI taxonomy): Eukaryota > Metazoa > Arthropoda > Insecta > Diptera > Anthomyiidae > Eustalomyia > Eustalomyia histrio. The sequence goes on along the minus strand of OX456523.1, from coordinate 76,264,941 downwards.
TAACAATTTCGCTTAATACTCCAATTACGACCTCTTTTTTTAACCTTATTATTTCTGTTATCGTCTAGCTCCTCATCATCAATAGTACTACTTGAATTTGAAGAACTAGATAAAAAATCTTCACAATTTAAATTATATTCATCACCAGAGCTTGATTCAAATGGGTCCTCAATTCTGTCATCAGATTGATTTGATGGACAGTAACTGTTTGCTGTATGTCTTGCAATCCTCATCTTAACAGATGAATAAGTTTCATTTTGCGACATGGCCTTAGTTTAACAACGAAAAATCGTCTAAAGTGATCTAAGTGATAATTGATGCCAAGCTTCACAATAGCAAAACCGTTCATTTTCTAAAACTGAAATACAGAAATTAAATAATAATGTTTTTTCTTTAAAAGCGTCCGAACTCAAAAACTTAATATTTTTTTTCATCTAAAGCGTCACAACAAAAAATAATAGAAATGATTCATACTTACCTCAATGAGCTAAACTGACACAATTCTAATTAATATAAACTCCAACAAAGATTTATTTTATCAAAAGTGACACAATTCAAATTAAGACTATTTCGCACTAAGCATAGGGATCTACTAACATTATATTTTCTGACACAACTAAAAATAAGTCACTTTTTTAAATTGCAACTTTATACCAATTGAAACATAAATAAAGACATAACTGTTTTTTAACAACAGTTAACAATAGCAATATACACTGATATTTTTTTTATAGATAAACAATTGTACTGTGCATAGTTTAAGCATATAAAACAGAAAAATTAAAATTTTGAGTTGTGCCACTTTTGAACTAGGTGTGCGTACTGTTAGTTGGGCTCACGGTTTATTAAACATATCCATTCTTTAAAATTTTAAGACGGTAACGATTCACACATACATATATGGTCGATACTGCAGTACGCAGAAAATTCGCTATCTGGCAGCACCGTTATCTCCAAGAAAAAACAATATTTTGGTAGAGCGAGACCAGCTGATTTCTTAAAGTATTTGCATTCGTTGATTAGAGTGTTTTTAACAAAAATATTAATTCCAGTAAAATTTATAAAATGTAACAAAATTGCAACATTAAAATGTGTTAAAATGCACAACCCGCAATCTATTACACAGATGTGCGCATTAATTATTTTCCATGTAAATGTTATTTAAGTACAATATTGTAGTTTTTTACCGGCTTAAGATTTAAAATAAAAACACAAAAATTATATTTTTCATTTATTTTATATCTTAACTTAAGAAAAAAAATAAAAAACAAAAATGTTTATGATCCATTACTTGGTAAAAATAATAGAATTAAAAAAATGGTTCGAATTCATGTCACAAAAGTAACTATGCAGTTCACAAAAATCGGCACTATGATTGAATCTATGAAGTCAGGCGGACATTTAATATTTTGTTGGATTGTCCTTGGCCTTTTTAACTGATTCCAACCTTGATGGCATAGATTGGATAAGATTTTGGGTAGCCGAAGAGAGAATTTTATTCCACTCCTCAATAGTTCAGCTTTAAGGGTATCTTTGCTTGTAATGTTATGAAATCTAGTTTTTTTTGAGATAATACCACAGATGTTCAATTGAGTTTAAGTCAGGTGAATATGGGTAGTTTTTAATTGCTTTAGCGTTCTATACAAAAGCCATTCTCTAACAATATGGGCTGTATATTTAGGATCATTGTCTTGTTGAAATAGAAATGATCCTGTAAGTCCCAATTTAGCTGCACTTTCATGTAAGTTATTTTTTAAAATGTACAAATAAAACGTCTAAACCATTGTTCCTTTGATCATCACCAGATTTCCAGCACCAGATGCTGTCATACACCCCCATACCTTACCCCCATACGATGGTTTACTGTCGCAACCATACTTTTGGATCGAGCTCAGTGTTCACTTTTCTCCACACATTTTTATACCAATCTAAGCCAAAAATATTATATTTACTCTCGTCGAAAAAAAATAACTGATTTCTAGAAATTTGCATCATTAGTTTTGTACTCCTTTACGAAGTCCAACCGTTTTCTTCAATTGGTGCTGTTCGCAAATTGGTTTTTGTGGATTTTACGGCCATGGTAAACGGAGGAATGCAGCCCCGAAATATTAGTGGGTTGCAGGTTTTTCCAGTCTCTTTTTCTTTATAAAGTTTAACAATAACACTTTTCAAATCTTGTGAAAGTTCTTTTCGACGAGGAGCCATAATTCGATTTTAGAAAAACTTGCAATAAAAATGCAATTTCGGTATTGATTCAAATTTATAATCACAAAAACTGCATACTTTTGTGATGGACTTTTTGCTAATTCTTTAAAAATGATAACGGGATATAATAACGGTATAATTAATTTTAGGCATGTTCGTATTTTTGTATAAGGTAATACCACATGTTATTGTTAGTGTAAAAAACATAAAAACTTCGGCATATTTTTCCAAAAAAATAAAGATTTTTGATTGCTTTTATGCTGCATACTTACTTTTGTGATACACTGTACATTATTATTTTTGTTAATGTTATCCTTTATAATTTTGGGGACCTTTTAAAAGGAAACCGGGTTATGTCTAATATTTTCTGTAGGACGATGTAATAGACACTGAGAGAATTACTATCGCTTCAGTAAGGGGAGTGTTTAGTAAAATGAGTCATTGGTTTTTTTCATTTCTACGAAAATGTTCAAAATGTCATTAATTTATATCAGGGATGGAATATGGAATTTTTTTTCGGTATCAAAAAAAAAAATTCAGTAGTACTTTTTTGACCCTCAGAGTACTAATTTTCTTTAATTTTTATCTAAAAATAGCTTAAAATATAAATTCGCTTTTACATAAAATTAACATACGTAAAAAACATTTTTTTATATACATATTAACCAAAAAACGAGTAACACATTAAATTAGAGATCAAGTTAATATAAACTTTAGTTACCCAAGCAAAAAAAAAATTAATCTAATCGCATTTTGTTGAATCTAATTTTATCTGCCCAGCAAAAAAATAATGGTAGCCATTCTGTGGCTATAACTTCTTTTATTGCTTCCTAAAGTTCAGTTATCATTCTTTTATAATCTTTTTGTTGTTATTCTAAGGAACTTTCAAAATAATTCATATGTTCACATTTCAAATGTAGTGATTTGGATATAATGCCGATGAATATCTTAAATAAATCACTCTTCATTACTTCTTAAGCTTCTAAAGCATTTATTGAAAATATTATTTTCTGATCAAGTCAAAAATTTCAATGTGAAAATAGTTCTGAAGGACTTTTATTATTTTTTTTATTAAATCATTTTTAGTTTAATGCATTTTTCAGCTTTTATTAGATATTGCGACACAATCTGTGCATTTTTGTATTTTATTTAACAATTCACCATTTCCAGCTTTAATTCAGAAGTTTCCAAAATAATTTTAAAATTATGTAACGTCGATCCGTTCGACAAAAAATATATATATATATATATATATATATATTGATCACATTTTTCTAAGCAATGATGAAGAAGTTATGGCAAATGTTTCATAAAAAGTGCTGAAAAATTTCATCATATTTATGAAGACTTCATACCAGTAAATTCGAGGAATTATAAATTTAAAAATCCCTTATTGTGTAAGACGTTTATAATTATTTAAACCCGAAACGAAACTTCTCATTACTTATTCTAGGTTACTAAGCTATGGGGGTAAGTTGAAGTTTGAGAACCTGTCCCGTGACCTGTTCAAAGGGGACCGGACTAGAAGAAACTATCCTGTGACCGGTGAAGACTGGGAAAAACATTACAGATCCAGCACATATATGCTTGAGAAAAAGTCTTTCATGAATTGAAATGTCAAATTTAAAAAGACTATCTTAACTTTCAGTTTAATTTTTGTCTAAAAATTGAAGGAAAAAAATTTAAAAAACTTTTGGAAAAAAATACGAATTTAAAACTTCAACGGAGGCTCCATTAGTAAAACCAAAAGCCAATTTTACTTTTAAGGACTGTTTTGTTTTAAATTTTTAAATTACTTCACTTTTTAATTTATATTGTCTAAACTTTAATATAGTTGCCCACATTTTAATTAATTTTTATTGTGGTTTCTACACTATAAAAATATTTTCTAAATTTAAAAACAGTTTTACACTTCAATTTACATTTAGCTTCTCAATTTTTAGTTATCCTTTAGGGAATCAGGAGTCTATTGATCTTAAATGACCTATCCCATGACACACTCAAAAAAAATGAACTAGAATTTAGAAAAATTAGCTTATTTAGAGGTAAAACTAAAATGAAAACGGCGCCAGACACTTTTTACCAATATTTAATCAAATTTTCCTTGAAATAAGAAACAAATTTTACTTAAAATTTGGTAAAAATTTCTAAATTAAAGAAAAATTTTACTACTGAGAAGTAAATTTTTATTAGAAAACAGTAAACTTTCCTCCTAATTAGTTCATACATCATCTAAAATTGTACTGTTAGTTAGGAAATGTTTCGTTGGTTTTAAGAAAAATTTTATTTTATTTTAGTTCATTAGAAAAATTTTTTTTCTAAAAACTAGGACTTTAATCCCTTATAATAAGAAAATATTTTCTAACAACAAGTTAAATAGCACTTCTTTTAAGTGAAAATTATCCTTATCCTGCTTCTATGGTAAAGGTAATATTTTTTATTTTATTTTATTCAATGTATTCTTCAAAGATAAATTTATAAAATACAAAATTAAAATAGTGTGGGCTACTAGGCCATTACACTATATATGTTATGTTTAAATCTCGTTCAATACATTAGCAGACCGAAGAATATTCTTGATTTTTGTCGCTTAGGTCCTTTTGTTGCAGTTCAGAATTTCTTCTAGTAACTCATTTGTTGAGCTTATCGGGCAATCTTTAAAAATGTGGTTGATTGTGAGTTCCACTGAGCAGTTTTCACAATGTTTAGGCTCCGCTCTTTCAAAATAGTGTTGTGTGCTGAATTTTGTTGTTCCCACTCTTGTTCTCGCTATTATAATACAGTCTTTCCTGCAGAGGTGTTTGTAGTAGGATGGTCGTGACGTATTGCTGTTGTGGGATCTTAAAAAGCTGTTTGAGGTACTCCATCTTTGTTGTTGAAGTTCCAGTTGAAGATATTTGTGAAAGTTAAATATTACAGGCTTAAGTGGTGGTACTTCTGTGATTAATGGATGATTAATTGCGTTTTTGGCAGCTGCGTCAGCAAATTCATTACCTTTGATACCTACGTGTCCTGGAATCCATAGGATGATAATATCCTTTTGCAATGTGGAATTACCACCACAAATTTTCTGCTTTCGCCATCAAGTTTTAGTGATTTGACGGCACTGAGACTGTCAGTACATATCAGGGATTTTTCTCGTTTTCTTGACACATAGGATACAGCGTGTCTTATGGCTGCTAATTCGGCTGAAAATATGCCTGAATGATTTGGGAGAATAGATTGTTTAATAGTTTCGAAGTTTTCATTGTTTTGTTCAACGACAGCATATGATGTGTTTCCGTTTGAATAAGACCCATCGGTAAATATTGTGATGTTTTTATTGTAGTTTTCCTTCTCTCTCAAAAGTAGAGTTGCTGAAATATATGTGGATGAATTCCATCTTTTTTATTTGAATTTAGTGAAGTATTAACGATTAGTTTGGCATCAAACTGATTTTTGATTGTTGTAATGGTTGATCGAGGTGGCAGTGGTATCTCCATTTCATTAGCATAACTAATTATATGTTGTAAACCACAAGGATGAGGTAGGTCATCCTGGTCCATTAATTCCCATATAAGCCGTGGACGATGTTAAGTAACCCTTTTGCTAATAAATTGATGGATTGTTTTATACCCTCCACCATATAGTGAGGGTATATCAGTTTGTCATTCCGTTTGTAACCTGTCGAAATATAGGTTTAAGACCCCATAAAGTATATATATTCGTGATCCTTATGCAATTTTAAGACGATTTAGCGATGTCCATCTGTCTGTCTGTTGAAATGGCGATCACGACGCGAAGACGCAAGCGGGGGTGCCTATTCTTACCCAGATTATTGAACATCCTCCCGAGGAGTTTGGTATTTAAAATGAGCAAAATCGGTTTAGTGGTTCAAAAGTTATGAGTGAAAATGTGAAGGTACCTCTAAATTTTTTATACAAATTTGTACAATTTTTCTGTATCTATTTTTATTTTCTGTTAAGGAAGTAAAAATGTTATTAAGTCTTCTTCTTGTTCGATTACGTTTATTGTCTTACATACTATGAGAATAATAACATTATTAGAGCTATATGTGTGTTACTCTCATAACTAAGTTAATGTAAAAAGCAACATAGTTAAAGTCGCTAACAGAGCAGACGTCTGTAAATAACATTACTAAAACTAAATAACAGAAGTTCTGTTACATAAATTGACAAAACATATTCATATTACAGTTCATGCAAAATTTAGTATATACGTATATCATCTTCAGCCCCTATGATTGCCGGAGGCTGGGCTCATATAGAATGAGGTAAGGTCCAGAGGAGCTGGATCGTCATTAATACGTCCATTAATTATACCGACAGGAGAAAGATATGTAGATCCAGCTCAGATGGTGTTTTTCTCGCTTTCGTATATTTGGCTGACTAGCATATTATCGTGTAGCGCAAGTTTCTCAACAAATCTTGCGTGCAACGACATGGAGTACCTACAGAAGAAAGAACATTCGTTGCAACTATTTATCAATACGTGGCGCATCAGAAAGTGCATTCTCTCCATTAGGCATATTCAGATGCAGCGCTGGTCCCCATTAGCCGGAACAAAATTGAGTATTTGACAAAAACTATGCTTTAAATTGTGTTATTTGTGCAGTCCATGTTTGAAAAAAACTAGTGGAAATGTAAAATGTAAAATTTCATAGTAGTGACTGATACATAACATATTTTCTCATATTTCTTCACCAGTCGCTTAGCAGTAAATATTTTGTATTCACTTTAAACATTTTTTAACCACAAACATTTTTTTTACCACAAAAAATTTTTTCACCAAAAAAGTTCTTTTCGCATCTAAAATAGTTTTTCACCTCAAAAAATTTTTTCACCTACATAATTTTACTTCAAAAGTTCTTTTTATATTATTTGTATCAAAAGCAGAAGAGAACATCTTTTTAGGATATTGGTGGAGGGTATTCAAAGATTCGGCACAGCCGAATTTAGCCCTTTTTTACTTGTTTTTAAAATGGTTGCGAAGTTGTTTATTTTTGCTTCTATTCTTAACGCATCAATGGGAGTAGCATAAAGAATTCCTGTAGCTGTGCGGAAACATCTGTTTATGCTAGCGTTTATCTTATTGATATTAGTTTTTGTTGTCCAGCCATAAATTGTAATACCCTCTGTCAATGCGCGGCAAATCGAAATTCCAGTTTCCTTATGAGGGCCTTTATTTTTGGTACAAATTATTTTTAAAAGATTGTTTGTTCTTTTTAATTTATTGATTGTATTGTGTACATGTTTGTTCCCAAGCATATTGATGCCAAGAATTCTCATTTCGTGCTTTATTGGAATGTTTTGTCCTCTTATAAGGATGGGTGTTAGATTACATTTGTATTTTTTGCAAACATGAATGGCTTCACACTTGTTTATGGGGATTTTTGCTCCTGTATCATTTGCCCATTCATTTATTACTGAATCGCACCGATTTAGAGACGTAGAGATTTCATCATTTGTGCCTGAAGAAATGACAAAAATGTTGTCTGCGTATATGGATATGTGGTCAATGCCATTGAGACTTTTAAGTTTGTCAAACAATGAATTTATGTAAGCAGTATACAATACCACAGATAGTGGAGAACCCTGCGGAATCCCATTATCTAAAATATGTGATTTAGAGAGATAGCCATCCACCCTTACTATTATTTTTCGGTGTGAAAGAAAAGATTTTACCAGTTTTAGTAAGTTTTTTGGTACACCCGATTTGTGTAGTTCCTGTATCACCACGAAATTGTCAACTTTATCAAATGCTTTCTCTAGATCTTCTGATAAGATACCGAGTGTTTGTTTTTCCTTATATTTTCTTTTATTTTGCTCTCAATTTGGTGACATAATGTAAATACTCCTTTAATAGGTAGGTATGCATGCTGTTCTTTTACTATGTTGGCTTGGCATAGCTTCCATAACCTTTGTGAAATGATTTTATCTAATACCTTCGATATGACCGGCAGCAATGAAATTGGTCTAAATCCCTCTATGTTATTTACGTTTTTGCCAGGTTTTGGAATTGGTGATAATATTGCTTGTTTCCATATTGGTGTATAATTTACAAAGTCTTAATTTGAAAGTTATCGAGGAGTTCTTTATCATTGAATAATTGATTTTATCCAATCCTGGTGTTAATCCTTTACATTTTGTCAATGCGCTCTTTAGATTAATTAATGATATTGGATCGTTTAAACTCAAAATTTCATTAGTAGTGCCTATAAGGAGATCAATATTAAGCTGATTTTTAAGTTGTATAATCGTAGGCCTTTGCAAAAGCTTCTCCTATTTCTTCTGGATGCGACAAAATTTGAATTTCTTGATAAATTGTAGGAAAACTGATTGACCTAGATGAAGTTATCTTTCTCACTTTGTTCCACAAAATTCTGGAGTCAGTTTGGGGGTTCATTGAATTAAGAAAATTTTTCCAACTTGTTCGTTTAGCGTCTCTGCATGCTTTACGTACTAATGCACAATTTTTCCTGTAATTTATGGCATGCGATAGAGTTTTTCTTCTTCTAAACAGCTTCCAGGCTGCGTTTTTTTTCTTAATAAGCGAAGCAATATGAGTGTTAAACCATAGCGGGTTGTTTTGACTGTTTGGCTTTGGACCTTGACTAACGGGCATTGTTTTATTTGCTGAGATTCTTATAATTTTAGTTAATGTAGCTGCTTCTTTGTTGACGTTTTCGGTGCAAGGTGTGGAGTTACACAGCTTAATAGTGCTTTTTGAGAAAGAAACCCAGTCAGCAAGTTTATCATTAAATTTTTTAACGTATTTTTTGGTGTAATTGTTGTTGGTCGTGTTCTGGATGAAGATTGAGAAGTGGTCACTCATTCCTTGATTGGAACACTGCCAGCTTAGAGAAAGTGCTAAACTTGCTGTTGCTAAACTTGGTGTTAGACGTATATTGCTGTGAATGTTTGTCTAGTGCTTAAAAGTGTAGCAGACCCATCATTTAGAAAAGTGAGATTTCTTTCGTTCGCAAAGAACTCCCACAAGTTCTCCGCTTGGGAATTGTATTGGGAACCCCATACTGTGTTTTGTGCATTAAGGTCTCCACATATCAAATGATGACCAGATTCGAAAAAAGGTATAGATTCTTTATAAATATTTGTAATGTGTAGATTTTCTGCTTGATGAAGGAGATCCCCTGTGGATGTTTTATGTTGTGTGGCATTCAGGGAACTCTTTATAAGTATTGCGATGCCCGATTTGCAGTACGTATATTCTTTGTTGTGATGAAATATTTTATAATTTGGTATATGTAAAAGATTTTTGTTTTTTGTATTACGTGAGTTTCTTGTAGGATGATTATGTTTGGTTTATATTTATGTACTAAAAGTTCCAAAGCGAACTTGTTGCTTAAGAATCCTTGGATGTTCCACTGGATTATGGATATATCTAGTCCTAAATTCATTAAAATAAAGGATGTGTTTATTTTTTCTCTTCATCTTGTGCATTTGTTACGCCTTTTCCCAATTGGCTTTTGATGTCATTATAAATCGCTTTAGAGTATGGGGATAGGTAACTTTCTGGAGATTGTGAATCTTGGGTTTGTGATATTCTTTTTGGTGTTGCTAGATTAATGTATGCGTCGCTGTCAATTTCCATGGTATGTTTGTTTGTATTTTCTAGCGGGTGTTGAATATTTTTTATAATTGTACTTAAGTTTGTTTTTTGTTGTTCTGGTTTGTTTGTTGTTGTTGTGTGTTGTAAAATTTCTTTTTGAGGTTTTTGTATAACGGTTTCTAGATCTGAAACAGTTTTGTTGTTGTTGATTTGAATAGTTGTTTTATTATTATTTAATTGTTTCTTTTATTTTTCTGCTGTTATATTTTTTGTGTTTTTGGTGATATTTGCAAAAGTGGGTTTAGGGATATTCTTTGTAAATATTTAGTGTAATTCCGGACTCAAGTTGTAGGCTTTCCAGGCTTCCCTGATAGTGCATCTTCTGTCTATTTTGATCTTTAAAACAGCTTTAAGTTTAAGGAAGGAGGGACATGTAGATGAGGCATGTGTTTCGACACTACAATTTACACAATATTTCTTGTTGCAAGTGTCATGCGGTGTGATTTCTCCACATTCTCTGCAAAGTTCTGGGTTTTTGCAACGATTTTTGGTGTGTCCCAACTTTTGGGAGTTTTTACATCTCATTGGGTTAGGGATGTATTCATTAATTTTGACTCTTTCCCATCCGAGCTTAAGGTAATCAGGACGTCTTATTAAGTCGAAAGTTATGATTGCAGCTCCTGTAGGTACAAGCTTGTCTTCTTCTTTTTTCATTATCTTTCTTATTTCAATTAGTTTTTGGTCTTTTAAACCTTCAAGTAGTTCATCTTCCGACAAATATATAATTCTTTTTGAGAATATTTTACCTTGTACATAATTGAGAGCTTTGTAGTATGTGATAGAAACAAGTATTGTGTCAATATAACTAGCTTTTTTTAATTTTTCGGCAGCCTTATTTAGGTTATTAGCTTTCAAGAGGAGGCCACCTGATTTGAGTTCAACAACATCAGTGTATTCTTTTGAGATAAAATTCAATCCTTTTTCTATTTGAAAAACATTATATGCTGAAATAGGTTTTGATGTTAATTCCTTATTGGTGTTAGTTGTTATCACAAGATAACGTGGAATATTATCATCGCACTGTCTTCTTTCAGGAAGAGAAAAGAATTCATCATCGCGGAAGCGTTTGCTTTTGTTGGATAAGTCTTCGTTAGAACCAAGTTCCCTGAACCGATAATGGTTCCGGGGATGAGAACCATTCATTTTCGGGCGGCTCGACCCTTGAAAAATATAAAATTTCTACTTTCACCACAAAATAAAAGAGGAGTTTGTTCTTGTAAGTGTAAATTATGATATTAAAGAGATAACCGTTACACTATATACAAAGGTAATATATTTTACCATATATTTTAAAGTACTTTACACTCACTGAATAGGTATTTTCCCACTTTCGGAGGACTTCCGCTTTTTGAGGACACTGCTCTTAAGAAGCTTTTTGCTATACAATTTTTTCTTAAAAAAAATGATATTGAAGAGATAACCGTTACGCTATATACACAGAGCAATAGGAAAAACAACTTTACACGGCTATTGCCCGAGCGAGACTGTAAAGGTAATATATTTTACCATATATTTTAAAGTACTTTACACTCACTGAATAGGTATTTTCCCACTTTCGAAGGACTTCCGCTTTTTGAGGACACTGCTCTTAAGAAGCTTTTTGTATACATTTTTTTTTTTTAAATAAATTGAATTATACTTATTTCATGTATTTAAAATATACATTAAATTTCATTAGCAAAAAGGTAAACAAATTAAAAAAATGTACTGCAGGATATCCTGAAACGTAATAAAGTGTGACAAGGTCAGATCCTTTTCGTAGTTAATTAACGGCTCTGCTTGAGAGAACTACAAAAAGGGACGCCCTACGTGACACACGGCATCTTTGGCTAAGGAACACTGGGGGTCCTTTGTCTTCTTAAATTAACTAATTTAAGGAAATTATTGCAAAAATATAAAATATCACAGTTACATTTATTGTAATTATTGAAAAATGAAGAAGTCATAAGTTTATTTTATGGAATTTTTAGCTTAAACTTTATTTGACATATACAAATTTAAAATTTTTAATTATTAAGTGAATAAAGTTATATACTAAATAAATATAAAGTTTAATAAGCGCTACGTCAATTATGGGAAAGCCATTATGCCGTAATGTATAAAATTTGCCTGCGATATTTTGTATTGTAGTCAACAAACAAATTTATTACATAAAAGCGCAAATTCGAAATTTTTTACCCTTTGCTAACAAAATTTGAAAATATATTTTAAGCTACTTTAAGTTCAATATTTAAGACTGTTAATATTAGAAATGGGCACGTGAGAGATTTTTGACTCACGCTCACGTACGACCACGAACCAAAAATTAATTTCTTTTATTTAATAATATTTTTTCTTGAAAATTAGGAAAACTAACTGGTTTCTTTTTAATTGATTGTTTTTTTGAATCAGATTATTAATACAAATAATTGAAACGTTTTCCATTTTTATTTTTTAAAAATTAAAAAACTTTTACTTATCTGAACTAAGTTGCATGAAAATTTTCCTTAGAAATTGTTCATCAGTTTTTAAAATCAAGTAAATTTTTATTATTACAAAGGAAAAAATTTATTACTTTTTGTTTTTAATTGTCTGAACTAATTTTTAGAAAACAATTCTTTAAAATTAGAAAGAGGTATACTTAAAAACTTAATTTGAAAATGGCTTTCAAAATTAAGTTAATTTTTTCTACTCGCGAACAAAAAATGAACACACATTAAGTTCAAGCACTTGCTCGGTTTAAGTAGACACATTTTTTGAACTAAATGGGAGTAAATTATGTCCTAAATTTTTTTTATAACTAAACTTAATTTTATTACATTTGAGTATGCAATTTTTTAAAACTAAGATGTTTTTTTCTTAAATGAATAAATTTTTATTTAATTGACTTGTTTTTTTCCTAAAATCAATAAATATTACTTAGGAAAAATATGAACTATTTCTGAGTATATAAACTATTTCGTTTTTCCTCAAACTTATGAATTTTTATTCTTTTTAAGAAAATTTTGTTATGTTTTAATAAAATTTTACTTATTATAAACCATTTTGAAGGAAATTTTTGATTACATTTTAGTTCATGTCTTTTTTTTTTTTGAGTGCAATATTACTAAAATTTGTAAATGCGTTTTTTCATTGTTTTGTTGTATTTCTGTAACCTTTGTTTTGTTTTTTTTCTAAAGAGTATAAATTATAAATAACTAACAACAGCTTATAATTGTACCGTGGAGCGTTCGCTTTGTAACCAGTCGGTTTTTTCAAATTCTTACTTTCGCGTGTAAAAAAGGTCAGATCTGCCACACGTTTCTGTATCTGATGCGAGAAGTTTTCGCATTGAGAAATTTATAGTCATCCTATTCTATTAGAGTATTCAAAAAACCGGCCTTTTGGAAAAACCGGTTTCGGTTTTCTTCGAAAAATCGAATTTTTAAAAAACCGGTTTCGGTTTCGGTTTTTGCAGAAAAAATCGGTCAACCGGTTTTTTTCGGTTTTTTTTTAATTTGAATAAAAAGCTTATATAATTTGTTAATTGTTGTAAATTCAAACAAAAAAAAAATAAATTTAATATATAAAGTAATAAAAATAAAACAATACATTCTTTGAAAAAATATTTTATAATATTTTTTTTATTGTATTTCATTTTAACATTTTATTTATTGGTTTAATATTTTTTAATATAATATCTTAAAAATTAATATTATAAAACTGTATGCATATCAAATGAATAGAGGTCATAAAGTTTGGTAAATTTAGTAAAATTAAATTTGGTAAATTAAATTTGGTAAAATTAGGTACGTTAGTAATTTGAACGTTTAAAACGTTTTTCATTAAATAATTTTTTTTAATATTACATTTTAAATATGTAAAAAGAAAATCTATTTTTCACTTCTAAAATAATACTTTAGAAATAATATTCAATTTAAATGTTTCGTTTTAAGACGATTTTTTTGTTTGCTTTTGATAAAGTTAGAAGTGGAAAATACTCTTTTACTAATAGTAGATGTTGGACAAATAGTCAAAAGACAATGATATAAATTTTCCAACTTTTCAGTTCTTTTGTCGCATTTATCAAGATATATGAAATTATCATATAATGATGAATTATTTTGTACAGTCTGTTTTTTAGGATTTTGAATACTGTTTATTGTGTTATTTAGATCAGAAATTAAACTATTTGAATTTGGAATATCCAAAGTTAAGTCTTCATCGGAATACATCGGACTTACATCTAAATCTTCATAACTAAACGATTATAAAAGTGTTCGGAAAAAATAAAAGAGACAAAGTAACCCAGTTGGTGATGTAATTAAAAAAACCGGTTAACCGAACAAAAAAGACCGGTTTTCGGTTTTCTTTGAATTTACAAAATATTCGAAACCGATCGGTTTTTAAAAATAAAGAAACCGGTTGACCGGTTTTCGGTTTCGGTTTTTGAATACTCTATATTCTATACAAGGTGACTTAATAGATAATAAAGTTAATTGCATTTTTACTGGAAATTTTTTCGAGAAGAGACGAATAAATATGAATGGCTTGAAATATATCAACATTGAAGCGGCGCGAGATGATAATTCTTTGAAAAGTTATTGCCCGCCATCTGATGAAAGGTTGGCGGAATTTTTGAAGCTTTTTAGTTTGTAGTCCTGTTGTGTTATTTTACTTCGGTGAGGTTAAGTGCTGTGGAAACACTCAAGGAGGGCGTTGCGATAAAAACTCATGCATATTACTTTTATAATTGAAATTGATATTATTATATGTATATCCATCATATTTAATAAGAAATAAGATATTAAAAAACACCGTTATTTTTATATAAATTTTTACTTCGTTGGTTGTGAAAACGGCACAAATGATATTAGATATGAACTTCTCTGGCACCAGTATGATACTAACTAGATGTGCTCATATCTGCCCACACCAATCAGTAAATTTTTCAGATATATTTAGATATATAAAGTAATGTAATATGCCATATACAATTATATATGAGAAGATCTATTTAAATTCAATCAGATTAAGGCAGATCTGAGTCGGCAAAATAATTTCATATACATACGTAGAGATGTTTTCCAATGAGTCTAACTATAGCAAAATTCTATGTATGTCTTTCATTAATATTATATGAAAGTAAATTCTTTCAGTGTATACACTTATATGACTTATATGAACCACACCAATATTCGTGCTAGAAATTTCAAAATATAAATATTTGGACTTTTACTTTGAAATCTTCAAGTAAAGTATTTACCCAGGTCTGTTTCAAGCTAGGTTTTTATTTGAAATAAATGGTGTAGAGTACATACATGTTTACACGAGTATGATTTCCGGGTTTTAGTTTTAGTAAGTGGTCATGTTAAGAACATAATTTAAAGAGTTATATGCAGTAGCTGTCTGCAATGTATTGATTGGATGTTTGATAGTTCATTTTATGTGTTAATTTAACTGTAAATTAATATTGTAATTTGTATATGTAAATAAGTCTGTCTATACGAAAGATAGAAATTTTATATGTTATGTATACACAATTTGCGTCCCAGTAGTTATAAACATATGCACATTAAAGAGTCTCAAAACAAAACAAAAACAAAAATAGCAAAAGTGTCTGTAATAATTTTTTATTCACAAAGAAATACCATTTTTGGAAGTTCTTTGTAAAAAACAGTTTAGCTCACAGGCAGTTATCGGTAGAACAAACATATTTTGGGAATCATCATAAAAAACGATAATGCTTACATTCAGAAAGGTGCGCCATGCATTTTTTAAACCCTGAAAATGAGGCACTCTAATGCACATATAATGCATTCAATACCAACTGCCCAGTGTATAATATATTATGTCTTATCAATATTAAACTTATAAGATACATACAACAAATATTAGTAAACTTTTTAAATTTTACCCAAAATTGTGTGTTACATAATTAAAGTTTATATAAAAAGATCAGCCCGTGTAAAAAAGATTAGATCTAATCAGATCTGCCTAAATATCTATCTGCCTATCATTTTTAAGAGGTTATAAAAAATTTGGTGATTTTTATGACCAGATTAGCAGATAGGTGGGCACTTTGCAATACTGATTACTGAAAAAAATGCAGTAACCAGTAAATTTTTACTGATATTGAAATTTTGATTGCATTATCAGTAAATTTTTACTGATTTCTGAAAAGAATGCATAAATCAGGAAGGTTTTACTGGTAATGAAATTTAAATTACATTATCAGTAAACATTTACTGATAACTGCAGTTCCAATTGTTTAAAAATCTGGTCATATTGGATTATATCTGGTGACAGATTTATTCATACTTAGTATCAGATCTAGTATAAGATAAAAATGTAGATAAAAATTAAGGTGTAAAAACACCTTATTAACATATAATAATATCCAGAGAAAATTGGACATGATTGGATCGTCTATGTCTGGTATAATTAAATCTAATGAGATTTTTTCAGATCTGATCTTTTCACAAGAGAGTACTCTACAAAACTCCACTATTTCATTCAGACTTATACAAAAACTTATTTTAAGTATTCTGACCTTCTAAAGATGAACTTGTTGTCAAAAAAGTACCATCAAATTATTTTTGAATGTTATGAACCTTTTCAATGTTATGAACCTTTTCAATGTTATGAACCTTTAAGTAATTACTCATTTTTGCGGAGAAGTACCTAATTTTTTTTAAATTATTTACGAATTTGAAATCTACATTAAATTGCTTTTTATTAGCCGGGAAGCAGAGTTAACCAATTATCTATGCTTTTCAAAAACAAATCTGTAAAATGGATATAAATCCAAATTATGTCATATTTTAATACCTATTTAGTTATAAATGCATATTCTGACATATTTCGCCAAAAGTTTATGTTGTTGATAACTGGATTTAAAAAAATATATACTTTTGATGAAAAAAATAATATTTTTCAAATTTATAAGTATTTTGTTTTATCACGAAGAACAGAAAAGAAAATTACAATAAAACATCTTTCTGGCGATGATTAAAGGCAATATTCAACTTTGAAAACAATTAATAATAAATGCGTATTTTTCAAATTTAAATGCATATATTTCGATTTAAATAATTCATATTATAAATATGTAAATAACGGGAAATGTTTACTAGATTTTTTTTTTGAGTTGTACCAACATTGTGTTGATATCAGGAAAATATGTTATGAGGAAATATTAAATAGTGTTTGTAGACATTATGCTTAAATTTATATATATTGCAATTATCAGGGAATACTACCCTATTACATACGACAAGTTCGACTGATGGACGATATCTTATTAGAACATTCCATTAGAAAATATCCTCCGAATATTTAGAATTTTCTCAAAATCTGATTATTTTTCTACATAAAATTTCCCTTGATCTGGAAGGTTTTGCAAAGGAAAAGTTCATATGAATCCAAATGTTGTTTTATAGAACACTTTCCAAAACCCCAGGGTTTTTCTATAGAAAAATTAAAGCCTGGTAAAAATTAGTGTAAAAATGGGAAAGATTCAACTTAAATGAACTGTTTGATCCAGAAATCGAATACATATGTAATACTGCAAAAGGTTGTACAAATGTACTTTAAAAGAAAGATCCTTAGAAAAATCAATCAATTTTCCTCTTAATATATTCCGATATCTAAAAAAATCGGTAACGAATTATTGGGTTTGTAAGTTAAACTATGAATCTGAATTCTCAGGTTCGATACCTTAAAAATCTAAAAATAAAATTTTTCTTAAAATCAAATTTTGTGAAACGTAGTTATATTTATGTGGAATATAACTATTAAATTCGATAAATGTATATTAGCTTTCGCAACTAAATATATAATTTAATATATAGACAGTTGTCGATCGGCAAGAAATTCGAGAGCAACAACTCATACTGTTTTCTAGGTGTAGTGGCTAATTTTTGTAGAAATTCGTTTAAAAAGGACTTTTGACATGAAATTCTCCACATACGTGATAATTTTTGTCTATACTTTAATTATGCTTATTCAAAATGTAATGTTATGTATGGCATTTAACATTAGTTTGCTCCTTTTAATGTACGATAAATTCATGTAACTACGTATACATATTTATACTTAATGTAACTATGCACAGTAGACCCCCTCAAATTTGATATCGTGCAAAATGTAGTGTTTAGAAAATTAACATTGATTTATAATAAATACAATTACGATTTTTTAAGATTTTACTGATTAAAAAAATTTATTTAATTTTTTCTTATAACGGCTGAAATGAATTGCAAAGAAAATGTGAAATAGCTTTAACAATTTACAATAAAAATAGTTTGTATCTTAAATTTAATCAATAAAAATACTTATTTTAAAAACAAAAAAGAAAAAAAATGCTTATGTGTTTTGTGGGATTTAAACTCAGAAACAAAAGGCCGAGTTTATGGGATGTGAGTTAAACTTGGTTTAGTTAAATTGAAAACGAATTTTGTCTGCCATTTTTAAGTCTATTAACATAAATTTGTCGGAACAACTTTTCGTTACAAAAAATTTAGTTTTTCATTGAAATAAAATAAATTAAAACAAATTTCGATAAACTGGGTTTAAAGATACTATACATCCTAAAAACTCGGCCTAAAGCTATCAGGATGTGGATTAAATATGTGTATTAAGGTAGAAAAAAAATGTTCGTATTCACGGGCTCCACAACCTTACAAAAAGCCATTATAAAAATAGTAACCCCTTACTTTACTTATATGGTTACGAGAAAGAGAGAAGTAATGAGTCTAAAAATAGATTTACATAAAAAAAAATTTTACTAAAAAAAATTTGTTACAAATATTTTAAACGTTATTAAATATAATGTGGTCATGATGGGAATTGAAGCTGTGAACTCTGGTTGCCAGCCGAGAACTCTACACACTGAGCTATCGACACATAATTTATGATTGCTTTAAACGTAAAGGAATTGTTGCGCTTCGTTTTTTCGTTGGTGTTGTCTAAACATACATACATTTCAAAGAATCCTATCTACACTTAAAAGAGTTTGTAAGTTAAAATAACAGAAAATTCCATTTACAAGAAATGATATTTCATTTAAAAACCGGTCTACTTTTCATTTAAATCAAATAGCTTTTTTTAATTTATTTTCAAATGTTGTTTGAGCAACTGATACATCCGTAAGAAACAAATGATTAAACAAGTTAAAATAAATGTAAAATTTTTACCTACAAATTCCATAAGAAATAAATGGTTTATTCATTTAATTGAAATTGTTTTCGTTTTTGTGTTTTTTGTTTATTTTTAATCTACAAAATGTATGTATGCCTATAGACACTTTTTTGTGTGTTCTTGTAATTTGATTTTAAATAATTTTGTATATAAACAAACAATTTAAATAAAAAACAAATTAGAATTTTTTGAATGTATATATTTTTTTTTTTGAAACAGACAGCAAACAAACTTAAAATTTTTAATAATTGTAACTGACACAAATGAACCACACATTTCCGTTTTGTGGCTAAATTTTTATTAAATTTCAAACAAAGAGTTAATAAAACTGAAAAAAATCGGTAAGTGATAGTAAATTATTTCGAACAAATGTATAAAAAAGTTATCTATATTAACTCTTAATTGAACAGAAATTTTTTTTTATTAAACTACAAACAGTAAGCTACATAATATTCTAAGTGTACTTTGTAATGTAATGTTATGTATCTAAAAATAGATTTTGTAAAATATTTTAATTATTACTGTACATTTAAAAATTATGTAATACGTAATCAATACTCGGTAACTTATAACTTTATGCTTTCAAATAATGCATAAGGTACCGAGCTATCATTACAAGGTAACATATGAGTATATAGCACACATTACCAAAGTTTTGCTGGGTACTAATGATATGCGAATTCAAAATGATTATGTCATTTGCACTTTTGCAGACGATACAGTTAAAATGGCTCGAGCTAATAAACACTCAATGTATATTTTACAACGATAGATCAATGAAATAAAATGCTGGACTAGACTTTGGGGTCTAAAATTAAATAGCCTCAAATCGATGCATGTGTACTTTACACTACTAAATACTAAAATATATTTCTCTTCAAAACCGATTCATGGCTTATTTTGCTCTCTCACAGCAAATAATTTCAATAAAATGGAATCAATATAAATAAATAAATAATTTTTAATGCGAACATCTTTGTATGATATGTGACATGAGGCGGCTTAATATAGAAATGTTTACATTATAAATGGTAATAATTCATTCATTTATCAACAACGTTTATTTTTTGTAATTTACGATTTAAACAAATTATGCACCTACAATTTTCCATCTATTTTATTCAATTGATTAAGACACGTTTTAATAATTTCAAATAGTTATTAATGTTTATTATGATAATAATAGATAGTTTATATATGCAAGCCATTGTGCATGCCTGAATGCAGGTACCCTTTGATATTCAATATTTGATATATGATCTTTTGTTTTATCAAGTCATCAAAATTTATTGATAGAAAGTATTTAAATGTTAATCTTTATACATTATTTCCTCGTATAACTCGGTTTATTAATTTATACGAATTTTGTGGTACCGCGTTCTACTAGCGCAAAGCTCCTATAATAAACCGCGTTAAAACATAAACGCTTTGTTACCTAAAATAGTTTGTCAGTTAAAACAACAGTAAATACAATTTGAAAGAAACAAAATTTAATTTAAAAACCAATCTACCTTCTCATCATTTAAATCAAATGGCTTTTTGTTATTTACTTTTATTTGTTGTATAATCAGTTGAACAGTACCGATTCCGTAAAAATAAATAAATGCTTAATTTTTTATCTTTTTGAAATGCAAAATTTAGACACACACTACAAGCACATCTTTTTTAATAGCTTTGTATGTGTGTGTCAAGTTCTTATAAACAAACCATTAAAAAAAAAGAATAAAGGATTTTTTGTAATATATTTTTTTTTTTCGAAACAGATATATATGTACCTACTTGTGGTTTTACGGAACTGCAAACTTTCTTGTTAAACTTCGACATTGGAGGGATAGTTGTACTTAGAATATAAATAATGTCTACTGAAGATGATTGATTTTAATCACATATACATATAAATAGGAAAATATGCAATTATTTTTGACCTTTTATAACCCAATATTAATATCCGTAAGAGCACCCAACAAGTATTCAGATTAATATATTCCAATATTACAACACCTACCCAGAAACTGATTTGTACTGGTATCCAAATGTGTTGTTCAGATGCAGTCACCGAATATTTCCGCTATGACTGTCAGGAATTTTTGAATTTCCCGCCCACTAACTGAAAGGGCAGTACTGCTCCTGCCAACAGGCATCTGTCAGTTGACTCCTGCCAAAATTTGACCAAAAAAAATTTGCGTCATTTAGTTTACGTTTGACAGTCATTGATAGAAGACTACCGCGTGATTTCAGGATAAAGAAGAAAATAGAAAATGGCAGTTGCCATGACAAAAGTCGATGAATTGCTCCCTCGTCTGCTTTATACTCCGGACTTAGCCTTGAGTGACTATTTCCTCTTTCAAAATGGCTCTGCGGAAAGAGATTTGACTACAACGATGAAATCATTATTCTATTTTGATTACATCGACAAATTTTATTTTTGGAAGTGATAAAAAAATTGGAGAAACGTTGGAAAAAGTGTATAGAGCTCAAAGAAGACTATGTGT
This sequence comes from Eustalomyia histrio, assembly GCA_949748255.1. Taxonomy (NCBI): domain Eukaryota; kingdom Metazoa; phylum Arthropoda; class Insecta; order Diptera; family Anthomyiidae; genus Eustalomyia; species Eustalomyia histrio. The sequence goes on along the minus strand of OX456523.1, from coordinate 76,243,456 downwards.
AAAAATAAAATGACATGTTTTTAAAAACCTGTCCCCCTCGGTCATAGTCGGTTTTTTTGTTACTAAATTAATTTTTTGTTGTCGTAATCGAAAAATTCAAATACCGTAACCAAGCCATTCGGTTGACAACAAGCCAGCACCAATCTGTTTTCTTTGAAGGATTTAAAATTTACCACTACAATTATGTGGTAAATTTTCGTTTGAATAAAAAATCAAGTAAAAAAGGGCTAAATTCGGCTTGCCGAATCTTTGAATACCCTCCACCAATATCCTAAAAAGATGTTCTCTTCTGTTTTTGATACAAATAATATAAAAAGAACTTTTGAGGTAAAATTATGTAGGTGAACAAATTTTTTGAGGTGAAAAACTTTTTTAGATGCGAAAAGAACTTTTTTGGTGAAAAAATTTTTTGTGGTAAAAAAAAATTTTTGTGGTTAAAAAATGTTTAAAGTGAATACAAAATATTTACTGCTAAGCGACTGGTGAAGAAATATGAGAAAATATGTTATGTATCAGTCACTACTATGAAATTGTACTAAATTTGTGGCAATTTAGGGGCACCTTTACATTTCCACTAGTTTTTTTTAAACATGGACTGCACAAATAACACAATTTAAAGCATAGTTTTTGTCAAATACTCAATTTTGTTCCGGCTAATGGGGACCAGCGCTACATCTGAATATGCCTAATGGAGAGAATGCACTTTCTGATGCGCCACGTATTGATAAATAGTTGCAACGAATGTTCTTTCTTCTGTAGGTACTCCATTTCGTTGCACGCAAGATTTGTTGAGAAACTTGCGCTACACGATAATATGCTTTTCAGCCAAATATACGAAAGCGAGAAAAACACCATCTGGGCTGGATCTACATATCTTTCTCCTGTCGGTATAATTAATGGACGTATTAATGACGATCCAGCTCCTCTGGACCTTACCTCATTCTATATGAGCCCAGCCTCCGACAATCATAGGGGCTGAAGATGATATACGTATATACTAAATTTTGCATGAACTGTAATATGAATATGTTTTGTCAATTTATGTAACAGAACTTCTGTTATTTAATTTTAGTAATGTTATTTACAGACGTCTGCTCTGTTAGCGACTTTAACTATGTTGCTTTTTACATTAACTTAGTTATAAGAGTAACACACATATAGCTCTAAGAATGTTATTATTCTCATAGTATGTTAGACAATAAACGTAATCGAACAAGAAGAAGACTTAATAACATTTTTACTTCCTTAACAGAAAATAAAAATAGATACAGAAAAATTGTACAAATTTGTATGAAAAATTTAGAGGTACCTTCACATTTTCACTTATAACTTTTGAACCACTAAACCGATTTTGCTCATTTTAAATACCAAACTCCTCGGGAGGATGTTCAATAATCTGGGTAAGAATAGGCACCCCCGCTTGCGTCTTCGCGTCGTGATCGCCATTTCAACAGACAGACAGACAGACAGACGGACAGACAGACGGACATCGCTAAATCGTCTTAAAATTGCATAAGGATCACGAATATATATACTTTATGGTGTCTTAAACCTATATTTCGACAGGTTACAAACGGAATGACAAACTGATATACCCTCACTATATGGTGGAGGGTATAAAAAAAATAGATACAGAAAAATTGTACAAATTTGTATGGAAAATTTAGAGGTACACCTTCACATTTTCACTCATAACTTTTGAACCCTTGAACCGATTTTGCTCATTTTAAATACCAAACTGCTCGGGAGGGTGTTCAATAATCTGGGTAAAAATAGGCACCTCCGCTTGCGTCTTCGCGTCGTGATCGCCATTTCAACAGACTGACAGACGGACATCGCTAAATCGACTTAAAATTGCATAAGGATCACGAATATATATACTTTATGAGGTTTTAATCCTATGTTTCGACATATTACAAACGGAATGACAAACTGATATATACCCTCACCATATATGGTGGAGGTTATAATAAGGATCGTTTTGGATATTTTAATACAAATGTACGATCTTATATCGCACATTTACCAACATCTTAAGGTGCTACTTTTTTACTGACTCGGTTTTTTTACTGATTCTGGCGGCAGTTGAGGTTCCTCCAAGCTTACGCAGTTTGTCACTGATACGTTAGAGTTCATTAAAAGACTCAATAGAATGATTGGTGATTGAGTTCGCTTGATACGAACGATGAACTGACAATATATATCCATGATTTTTAAATTTGTGCTCTCTATCACATGTCCAAATTAAATACCAATACATCGAGAAAAATTTGTGCTGACAACCAAATTAGTTTTCCGATTGGATAGTTCAGTTGCACCTACAAAATTTTTCAGTTCGTGACTACTCAATTGATATTAAGACACCCGAAATTTAATTTCCACAGTTAAATTAGTCATGCCTCAATTAGTTTTTTGTTGCAACAATCGTCGGTTCGAATCTCAACTCGAACTTGTTTTCTCCATGTAGTCTTCCAACTATGATTAGTGAAAATTTTTACGTAACTCACGATAATGACTGACGGTTGAGTCGGTTTAAATCGTGGAATAAGGAAAAGTGTTCTCAATACGTTAGTAAATATTTCTAACATAAATAACTCCCAAGAACTGTTGGCAGATTAGTTGAGTTAACTTGAAGAAGGAGAATAATATAAGAGAGCGGCTCAATCCTACATATAACTGTTAAAAGTGGTTTCAAATATAACCTTATTTAGTGTTTCTTTCATTTGATTTTGAAGACACCAAAGACAACTGAATATCCAGTGATATCCAGTGTCCAAGTATTCTTACTTTTTGTTTTCTTCGGATAAGCGTATTTCGAAAGACCTCTAAAATGTAATTCCATTCATAATCTCTAACTGACAGACTCACTCACTCATTCAACATCGCCCAGCATAATCCGCAAGAGGTAGAAAGCTAAAATTTAGTACGTAGGTTCCTCCTCCGGTGTAGACATCCGCTAAGACGGTGCTTTTGGAAATTCCTTCGGGGAGGGGCATAAAGGGGGAAACTCCTCTTTCGCGGCCTGCCCAAACGCATTTAGCTAGAAATTTGAATTATGCCCTCCTGGGAGTATGAGGTAACTCACTGATATGGTGCATTTTAGAATTTAGGAAAGTGACAAGGTAAAAATATGGGTTTATAGGACGAAAAGTTTCCCCCTCAACAGCCTGCTCAAACCGCTGGGCCTGGAAAATTCAGCTAAAATGGAATTTTTTGAAAATCCAACGGGAAGGGAAGTTGAAATTCAGTACACATGTTCCTCTTCAGACGTAGATATCCATCCAATTGGTATTTTTGGAAGTTCCTACGGAAAGAGGCAAAAAGGAGAAGGTCTCCCTATGCCTGCCCACAACGATTTAGCTAGAATCATGAAATTTAAATATGTGTTACCTGGAGTATGGGCTCTCAATGATAAGAAACACTTTTGGAATGTTAGCCAGGGACTTGGTAAAAATAGGAGTTTAAAGGGCGTAAAGTCTCCCCCTTAACGGTCTGTCCAAACCGCTGGTTCTAGAAAGTTGAAATTTGGTATGCAGGCTCCTTCTCCAGTGTGGATCACAGCTAATATGTGATCTTTGAAAATTCCAGCCTGGAGCGTCTCTCCCTTCACAGCCAGCCAGGTGGAATTTTTGGAAATTCCTAATGGGAGGGGGCAAAAAGAGAAAAAGTCTCCCCCTTAACGGCCTGCCCACACCGAAGAATCCTGAAATTTGAAATATTGTTACCTGGAGAATGGACTAACTCCTTTTTAAAGAACATTTTAGAATTTTAGCCAGGGACGTGGTAAAAACTGAGATTTAAAGGGATAAAATGTGTCCCCTTAACGGGCTGCCCAAACCGCTGGAGCTAGGAAGTTGAAATTTGGTATGCAGGCTCCATACCCAGTGTAGACAATATATAAGACGAGATTTTTGGAAAATCCAACGGGTTGGGCAAAGTAGGGGAAAATTTTCCCCCTAGATGGCCTGCCAAAAGCGCTAGAGCTGGGATATTTAAATTTGGTTTGATTTTTGAGCATTCCTACGGGTAGGGGCAAAAAGGTGAAAAGTCTCCCCCTTCACGGCCTACCCACACCGATTTAGCTAGAAACCTGAAACTCAAAGAGTTGAAATTTGGTATGCAGTTTCGATCTCCAGTGTAGACTACAGCTAAGATGGGATTTTTAGAATATCTAACGGGAAGGGACAAAAAGGAAAAGTCTTCTCCTTTTCACCCTACACTAACCGCTCGAGCGGTTTAAATTTATAAGGTCCTTCCTCCGATGTAGCCAACAGTTAAGACAGGATTTTTGAAAAAGCCTAGAGGGAGGGAAAAAATGGGCAAATTCTTCCCCTTGAAGGCCTGCAGAAACAATTGGAGCTAGGAAGGTGAAATTTGGTATGAAAGTTCTTGCATAAAGAATGCGCTTGCATTAACTATAAAGCTCATTAGCAATATAATCACATTTGACATACATATATTATGCCACGTAACTGCGGTCAACATAAAAAGTGAAATTGCATACAAATAATTCAAGATATAGTCCCAATACAAAAAATATTTCAAAAGTATTCTGAAACCCAAACATATTAAGTTGTAAATTATTTAAATTTTTAAATTGCTTATTTCGAAGTTTTATCGGGTATATGACATGATATTATGATTATAAAATAGTCAACTGGTATGTATAATGAAAATGCATACAGTACTTTTCGGTTATAGTCTACTTTGATTAGTCAACATTACTCATACATATACCATTTTCACAGTATTTCCTACCGAATTTAAAAGAATACTTTTCTCTTTTCTTTGCAGCTTTTATTAAATATGTTGCCGAAATTGTTGAATATATTTTTGTATATATTAAAACATGGTTAACAAGTGGTTAAAACCACTCAAAAACAAAATGAAATACTTCCTTAAATTAAAGAAATAAATATCGTCAAGTGTTAAATATACATACGAATTTCCATTATAAAATGCCAAATTTAAAACTACTTTATAAAATACAATCGACTCAATTTAAATGCTATTAAATATAAAAGCTACAAGCTTCCATAATAATTTTTCAATTTTAACATTCAATTAACCAGATACAGAGTAAATGGAATTGAAATGGCATACAAATTATAACAGGCTAAAATTGTTCAAGTGTTAAAAGAATAATACAAAAACAAAAAATTTAAAAAGAAGAATTCATCATGACAGCTAATTGAGACAAAATGTAAATAAATCAATACACAGCCAAGCGAACAGGAATAAAAATGAATTGTCAATTTTCAATTTAACTGCAACGAAAGAAAATGATTGAATTGAGCTACAAAAAATAAAAATGATTTGAAATATTACGTGCTTATGAATTATGAAAACAAACAAATGCAAAAAAGCCGGACCATTTTTAATGATGACAAGAGTGATGTAGTTTGTAATTGTACTCAATGGAAATAAAAACAAAATTGCCTACTGTGTTAGTATCGGTCCAAAATGAGGCAGGGAGGCTAACAGTATACGCTGTGAAAAAATACGACAAAATCCGCAAAAGTTATCATGGAGCATCAGAGCTTCGAATATTTAATCTATTAATTCAATTTTTTTAATCTAATTGCAGAATGTAACGAATTAAATCCAAAATTACTAAATATATTTTTTTAAACATTTTAACAGTTAAAATCAGTTTTTTACCGCTCAGTTAACAAAAAACATAATCGTCAACCCTTCTGAAATGAAAAAAATACATGTCTTGTGTCCACGTATGCAGTCCACTTTTTCGTTCCGAAAAAGAAAATTATTGAAATATTTTCAATTCGATTTTAACCTTGGGCAAGAATTATTTTATGACTTTTTAAGGGCTTCAATCCACAAGGGTTAGCAATTTTTTATATTTGTTTTCTCAGATAAGCCACAATGAGGAAGTTAAACACAATTAAAATTTAAAATTTTTTTTTGGCAACCGAAACGAATCAAGGTATTGGTATCGATTTTTTGTTTGTTTCGGTATTTTTATCAGTAACGGTATTTTTATCGACATCAACACCGCTACATAACAGTTACGTTTTCATAATAAATTATGTGTTGTATACTGAGAGGATTATCTGCATGTTATTAATAAATTTGTGTATTAAATCAATGAATTTCGCAGGAATTCGTCCATTAAAACTTTTCAAACATATAATACCGCTTTTCATAAAACTTTATAAAAAGCTTATTTTGTTAATTAAAAATAAACTTAATCAATAAGTTTCATTAAAAGCCAGTTTTATTAAATTTACACTGATAGATTATTTGTTTACGTGGAGTAGCTTTATATCAAACAAACATACAGGTATCATGCAATGTATAATCAAATAGGAAAAACTATATTATCAAATATGTAATGTTGAAATATTAGAAGTCAGAAATGGAAACATTTGCAGCTGGACTGGCAACCCTGCTGATTAATACTTTTTAGAATCAAACGTTGTTGACCAAAGCTAAAACATGTAAGATTAATTATTGTTTACTATGTTAAAAGATGGGAAAATCTCATTGTACGGGTAATAAATTTACGTACTGTGGAAAAAAGTAATTTTGTATATCGCTTTTCCATTATATGTATATTGTTATATCATATATTTAATCACTCAGAGGAAAATCCTATTTAAACCATGAGGCTGACTATGACCTGGTCGCTCACAATTTTTTTCCATTTTCTCTTTTATCTATTGAAAATTTGTGTTTTCTATTTCATAGTAACAATTACTTATAATCCCGAAACTAACCAATTCTAAATGAAAATAAATTTTAAAAATTTTCATTCATTAGTGAAAAAACTTCATTAGTTTACTGAAAAATTCTCTCTATGTTAAAACACAATATTGCCAACTCAAATTACTAATTGATAGAAATACGATTTGAAATTTGCGTTGAATATATTTTATAGGACCATAAATCACGTAACCAAATTTTAAGAAATTCGGCCAATATTGGACCTAGCCCCCATATAATCCCCCTTGCCAATATTTGCTTAAATGAACTGTAATCAAACTACAGGTCGGAAAAAATAGATATTTGAATGATATTTTAGACATGAGTTTTACTTGGCCTAGGACGAACGCTGTTGGGTAGGATATTATATAATCTTAAATTTTTTTTAATTGTTCGGTTTCTTATTAGTTAAAAAATTAACATTTGATTTTAAATCACTGAACGGTGACAAATCGAACAAATCCATTTTTTTTATTTATAAAAATTTAACCCGTGATTCAATTCATTTAATTTTTAAGAAAACCTCCCCGCTCTTTTTCTGGCCCAACACTCATACATGGATTTGACTGATTGTTTATTTTTTATTGTTGTTGTTTTCGTTTTAATTTTTTTCGCAACGAATTTATTAGTCGATAATTGTATTGTTAAGCTAAAATGTAGAGAAGGTTTTATATATGAATGAAATATGTATATATTTTAATATGTAAACAACACCATTTCCAATTTGATTTTTCAAATACGAGTATGTTTATATTTAAATAATTTTGTTTAGAATTATTCTTAAAATAAGTAGCGGTATATCTGAACAGTATTTTTTTATAAAAAATAACTTTTTTATAAAATAATTTCTGCAATTTGAATAATAGTGGAAACGGTGTGGTGTAAAAATGGATAATATGGATAGTATAAATTATATATTGTACATACTCGTACATTTTATGAATAACTTGTCTTTGTGATTATCGATGGTGGTGTCTATGATGTTGATGGTGATGATGATGACACAATATAAGTACTCTGTAAACATAGTTACATATAATCAAAATAAATATAAGATTTTTATTTATTTATCTTTGTTAATAAAAATTATATACTACAAAAAGTTTTGTTAATAAAAAAAACCCTGGTACCTTTTTTAAATTTAGCAAACATTTGCTTCCGTTTAATTTAGTTAATGGCTTGAACTTAAAGAATACTGTACCTGTTTACTACTTACACTTATTATATGTGAATATAAATATTTATATAAATAAATATAAAATAAAATTAATTAACAAAATCAATAAAACTAATATTTATTAGACAGAAATTTACCAAGTTTTTTATTTTAGATCTTTTTGGTTGCGATATTTTATTACTTCTGGGAAAGTATATAGTTGACAGTATTCATTGACGGTGTAACAAGTATTTTTAAGCCTTATTAGGAAAATTTTACGACCTAAAAGTCATATCTTATAATTTCACTTTTAATCCTTTTACGGTCTAATAAATAAGTTTTGATGTATTAGATAAATTTTCTAATCATTGTTCTAAACTTTTTTGTAATCCTAGATGACAGTTGCAGCTTTCATAATATGGGAACCGCCCAAGTTAACTAAATATAAGTTTTTATTATAATTTTGGTATGGAAAAAGTAAACGTTTTGAGTGTTAAATATTATTGCGAATTGTTGAATTCAATTCTAACACAACACAGTTTTACTCCACCTCTAAAATTTGCTTTAAAGCTTCGACTTATGCCCGAAATTTCAAGCAATAGATATCTACCAGCAGGTCGTGTGCAGGATATGTTTTCTATTTTTTTTTTTTTTTTAACTTCTAAACCTAGATTTTTTCATATTTTTGAAGCATTCAAAACGAAATTTACAGTTTTTAAAATCATAAACAATTATTATTAAAACTTATTTATTACATTGACTGAGATCTAATGTATACGTTTAATAATAAGTACATTTGGATTGTTTTTGTGTTGTAAAGCTTCTTTCCGCTTTTAGATAATTTTAATAAAAACCTATTATGCTACAAAATTCTTTTGACGAAACGTCAAAGACTCGGCTTGGTGCAATATATTATTAATTCTTTACCACATTATCGTGACCGGAAAATCTATTTGTCAGGCGAAAATATTTTCCAAAAATCGCGCGATTTTTGTTAAAAAATACATTAAGAACAAATGTAATAACAAGTTTCAAAATTGCCAAGCTCTAAGACACAATGTCATAGAAAACCATTCGCTCTAAAATTTTTTAAGATCGTCGGATGCTGCAAAAACCGCATATCTGAAATTGATGGCTCGTCCATTGTTACCAGCAAATTTAAAGAAGTGGCTGGAAGGACACACTCATGGACGGAGAGTGCACTTAATTTTTGGACAATTTTGGAATGTAGTGGTTGGGCATCACTAAAATATTTGATTTAAAATATTTCAATTTAGGTTGGCCCAAGTAACTTTGTTGTTTATGTATAAGGAGTACATTCGGATGTTATTAATTCCATGCAATATAAATGTATATAATGCTGTGCATAAACAACGTTTCTTTGCTTTAATATTTTGGGGTCTTTTTTTATTTCATCTTATTTGGAGTCACTTTTATTTCTTTAAATTGGTGTTATTTTACATAATAAATAAAAGCCGGAATGTAATAAATGAAAATATGTCCTAAACTTAATTTTGGGGCTAATTTTCATTTGGTTGGGGTAATATTTTATTATATTTTTAGTGTTTATTTTCATTTCATTTTGCCCCAAAAAATGGGGCTGAATTACATTTTAAGATTGAGGTCATATTTCTTGGAGCCATTTTGCGCAACGCACATTGGGGTGAAAAGTCACAAAAACGAGGATTAATTAATTAGTTTTTCGTATAAGTATTTGGTACCATATAAAAGTAGATAAAATTCAATACCAATAACTGTAAGAATTATGGATCTATGCTGTTTAATTTTTTTGTTGAATAATATTTGCTAATTTGGCAAAATTAAAAAAGTTAAAAACTGAAAATCAAGATATTGTAATTGCGATTTGTTCGAATTGTTTGTTAGAAAACACTATTTTTTAAAATGGATCCATCACGTATTTGAATGCATCATCAGGTATTTGATTAATTTATTAATAAATTTTTGTAAAGGAAAATATTGCGGAAATATTTTTAAACTTTTTTTAAAAAATGGTCAAAAAAAGATTTTTTTTTTAAAGAAATGTTGATTTTCAAAATATTTGTGAGAATACTTTGGCAAAACTTTTTATATATTCTCAAAATATGGTATTTCAGCTTGCACAATCGAAAAAACCTTGCCCGTTTTTCCCCCATTTGAAAATATTTGAAATTTTGTGAAACACAACTTAAATTTGTGATTATTTAGTTATTGTTATTGTTGTTGTAAGTACGATTTTTGTAACAGACAGTGAAACAAGTAAAGAGTTTAACTCAGTTGATAAAATTATCGCGAAAGAAGGAAATGTGGATAATTTAAAGTTTGGTTTATCCATTATTCATGGATCGATTAGATTTTTTGAGTGTCTGCTACATTTGTCGTATAAAATTAATATAAAAACATGGCAGATGATAAATAATTGTTGCTGATATAAAATCACGTATTCAAAAAGAATTCAGAGAGCAAACTGGACTTATCGTTGACCAACCAAAGCCAGGTTTTGGAAATTCTAATGGTGGTAACACTGCCAGGTGGTTTTTCTGAAATACAGAAGTTTCTGCTAAAATTACAAAAATTGATGTAGAATTAATAGAAAGATTGCATATAATACTTATTGTTGTTTCCTGTGGTCACGAGATTCACATCGAAAAATTTCGCGACTTTACCCATAAAACTGCAAATCATTTTGTAAAACTGTACCCATGGTTTTATATGCCTCCTACTTTACACAAATTCTTGATTCATGGACCAGAAATATTATCCCATGCTCTATTGCCAATAGACCAACTTTCTGAGGACGCACAAGAAGCTCGTATTAAGACATTAAAAATTTAAGAGAACAATATGCTCGTAAATGCAGTCGCAAAAAATCGAATGAAGATATTTTTAATCGGTTTCTTATAACTTCAGATCCTTTAATTTCAAGAAAAAATAAACATTATGATAAAAAACTACATAATTTAAATTTACTAAAAACAGCACTTGATTTGCTTATTCTGCCAAATTTTTCCGATGATGTTGATGATGATAATAATGATGCTTTTTAGTTCCATATTTTAGCAATAGATGTGCCTTGTTTAAAAAAATATTATACATACATATATATGTATATAATCAGTAAAACGTAATTTTAAAAATTAATTAAAAAAACAACAAATATTTGTAGAATTTTAGTTTCGTAATACATATCGCACTTGATCAACAAGAGCGTAATAACTCCAAATTTGTAAAATGTTCAGTAGAGGCGAAAAACTGTTTGTGGTTTCATTTTAAGATAATTTAAAAATCCAAATACACCATAGTAAGCAAATTCCATTTGAAAATATATTTACATTGTTTTTCTTTTGAATATTTGCACATATTGAAATAAAAAATCAATTTTTTTACTTAATACCATTTTTCTGAAAATTCTCTACATTTTTTTTGTATTATTAAGCGTCACACGCTTTAGTTGAAATTTAATTTATATTTCCAATTTTTTTTTTTCAACAAAAGGGTATTAACTCAAAACAATTTTATCTTACCTTGTTATAATATTCTATGAACTCCACATTTTTTTATATCTTGAATACATGTTCTTAATTTCAGATATACGACGAGTAGTCTTTATTAAATGATAATATAATTTAAATGATAATATACATATTGTGTTTATACACAATTATTACAGGTGTTTAAATTAATTATTAAGTGTTTAAATTAAGTATCTATTAAATTTTTGTAATACAACTCATAAGTATGTTTTGGGATTATATTTTTTTTACAAGTTCCTTAAGATCCTTTTTCTTATTTTCCGACAGAGGAAGCCTTTCCGAATAAATAGAGGATAAACTAAATAAAACCGCTTTCTGCATTTCTATGTCCGAAGAACTGCTTTGACTTACCAACGACGGATTGAAATCGTCATTCGAATCATCGCTGAATGGATCTGCAGAGCTATAACTATTATTGTCACTATGTATATCCTCTAAACGTAAAGACGCAGAATAGTGTTGCATGTTTGGACACGTCATATTAAATTTTAAGTAACTATTGCTTGTTCGTACAATATAAAATACAATAATTTATTATATTTCAATATTTTCATTATTACTGCAATGAGCAATTGATTTCGTTATCAGAAAGTAGTAATGTTAAAGTAAATTTATTATAAACACGATATCATGAAAATTGTTATAACTAATAGATTGAAATATTTCATGAAAAGGGTCACAACTCAAACAAAATTTCAACATTTTTATCAAAAAAAGAGTCACATTTCGAGTTGAAATCATACAGTTAAACAAATTTTATCAATAAAACAGTATCAACTTAAAATAGAACAAAATTTAAATGAAACAGTTTGATTTTGTTTTTCATGAATAAAGGCTCAAATCAAAATAATAAATTTTTTATGAATAAATATGATTCATTTCTATTTCAATTTTTGTTTTAACTCAAAATAATACCTTTTTATTAATATAAAGGTAGTCACTACATTATCAAGAAAATGGTCTCAAATGTGCTTTTCGCGATGAAAGAGTAATCACAACTAGTTGAAATTTTTACAGTAGATAGATATTGATGTTTTTAATTGATTTCTTGCAAAAAGTGAAATTTTAAAAATTTTGAGTTATTACTCTCTTTTTGATCAAGTGCGATATATGTACTATTTTTAGAAATATAAATTCCAAAAAAAACTTAAAACTTATTTAAAAAACCTTATAAATTATGAAATTATTCGAACAAATTACATAGTTTTTTTTTAGTTTTTAGGTTTTTAAAAAAAAAATTAAAGAAAAATTCCACTAAAATTTTCCAACAAAAGTTTTTTTTTAGTAATCAATATACACAGAATCTAAAAAAAATATTGTCTCATAAGTTACAATCTTCCCTGAATTAATCCTTGTTTTGCATATGTTTCACCCCACTGTGCAACGCTACCGTGAATTTTTAAAAATAAAAAAGCAGCCACGTTCCCATGATATCTGTGTTGTGTTGTGCAACGTGCAAATTTTTACTCAAATTCAAAGATTAGATAGTTTTAAAAACTTTTGGAATGAATCCAAATGTAATTTATAAAGTATCAATTGAAATTCAAAAACACTTAATTAAATAAAATAAACATTTGTTGAATTTCAATAATTTTTTTAATAGTGTTTGGTAATTTTTAATTTTAATTGGGCTTTTTAAGTATCAATTGCGAATTTTTGAATTTTATTTGTAATTTTTTGGGCTTAAATTGAGTTCTTTGATTTCGGATTTTTCTTTTCTAATTTTAATTATCATTTTTGTGCAATTCTGTCTATTTTTTTTATAAAAAAGTTTTTTTTTCATATCTCTATGTCTATAACTACTTGTTTTTATATATGGACTTCAACGGCTCTAAATTTACTAACAAACACATAATTTTTTTGTTAGCTTTTGTCGTTTTTAATATTTTATCAAATTACAAATAGAAAAATTTCAAATATTTTTATGACAAATATTTTTGTTTATATTTAAAAGAGATAAGCCAAGAATTGCCGAGACTTGGCAGCATTTTCATATAATCTTCCTTTTAACTACTATAACTACTTTGAAATTCTATATAAGATGAATTTCATTTAAAAATCGAGATAAAACTGAAATTTTGAACCCGACCACATCAGATATCGATGAAATTTTGTTTATAGCTAAATTTGATCAATACAAACAAACTCTCATTTTTAGAAATGACTGTTTTGCGATTTTTTGGGCTGGCACAGTGGGAAAGTTTTCGAAAAAACGCGAAAATAGTCGAAAAGAGCTCCATTTAAGCTACAATAACTCAGAATCGGCTGAACCGATTTACATGATCTTGGTATCATTAAAAAGATATTTTAACAGGCTTTATGACACGTTTAATAAAAATTTCACTGTAAAAAATTAATAACAAAAAGAAAATTTTAACTAACGAAAAATCAAAAAAATCAAGGGTTTTTTTACAGTGTATTATTTTTTTTAGAAAGGTTTATCCTTCACCTATACCATATCAAAAAATAAAAATTGGGTTCTTTTTTAGGTTTTTTTATATAATTTATTAAGTAGTGTCACTTCTAGTAATAGCCCTTATATTTTATATTTAAAGGTAAAATAAATAAACATTGTCCCAGGAAAATTAATTAATATGTCGTAAAATTATTATTATTATTTTTGTCTGAAAAATTCTTTGGAAAAAACATTGATGACTTTTGTTATGATTCTCAGAATTTAAAAAAAAGTAATAAACAAAAGGTTATTTGATTTTTATGATTGCGGTAACAAACTAAAAAACGGTCATAAATGTTCGTGGACAATTAAAAGGAAAACAGGAAAGTGCAGTTTTTTAATTATTTGGGTTTTTCCGTTGGCTACCTGCATGATTTTTTTACAGAAATTGAATCCACATTTATGAGTGCTCATGTTTTGGAACGTTTCAAAACGGGTGGCTAAATCAGGTATATAGCCACCCTTAAAATATGCACCCATTCATAAGTACCTGCCAGTAAAATATTGAAAAATACGTAGTATTTATAGGTGTTCCTTATCGATTTTTGTCATTCAACAAGTGCCAACGAACGCGAAAAGTACAAGCGATTACAATTTTTACGCGTATATTTTAAAAATTTGAGTGAATATGAATTCAAACAATAAGTACAGATGCATAAAAATATCTAATAAGTGTTGCGCTTCGTAAAATAAGTGAAACCGATGCTGCAAATATAATTGAATATTTTCCAGCTGTCGCCAGCATTCATTGTAGCCGTATTTGCGAAACTTGCCGGAATACACTGAGGAAAGCGCGCAGTCGTAATGAATCCAACGTGGAGCAGAATGAAGTCTCAAATTATTTACCAACAACGCCCAGCGATGAAATTAGCGAAGAATTGAATGAACTTCAAACTTGTACCAGCCGTAATACAAACATCGAAAGCAACGAACTCATTGAAAATATAAATGATCATATTATTCCTCATCTACCAAACCAAATGTCGCCGCTTAAAAGGAAATATATCAAACGAAATGCATAAAGAAATAGAAAATCACTGCAAATTTTGGAAAATGTAGCAGATTCACTTGGAGCTGATCTATTGTCTGATTTGTCAGCGCAACTTGAAAACGTCAAAGCCATTTACGAAGAAATTTTGCAAAACATCAAATATCAAATAGAGAACAGCTCAAATCTTTTGGAAGAGCAAAAACTTTTATCTCTCTTACCAATCAATATGAGTCACGCAGAAATTAAAGATCGTTTTGGGGATGATATATCTCACGATTGTATCAAAAAAAGTAAAGATATCCAAAGGAAGTTTGCAGATATCTATCTTTTAAAAATGAGCAGACGTAGTTTACCAACCGAAACTCTAAGCACAGTCAAGTTATTTTATGAAGATGATGAAATTAGCCGAATGATGCCAGGATCGCAAGATTCAATTACTGTTAAACAAGGAAACTTACGTGAAAAAGTTCAAAAAAGACTGATGTTATCTTCACAACGCGAATCTTACTAAGAATTTAAAAAAAAACCCCTTGGCCAAAGTGGGTTTTACAAAATTTACAATGTTAAGGCCAAAAAATTGTATGAAACTTGGAGTTGGAAACCAGCAAAATATCTGCGTATGCACATTGCATCAGAATATGAAATTGATGTTTGAAAAAAGTGGCTTAAAATCAATTTGTATTGAAGGAGAATGCACATTTACCGACTACAAAGATGTTCTCAAATTCGTTGTTTGTAATAGTGACATAGAAAAAAGCGAGTGTTGCGTTTCAATGTGTGGTCACTGCTTCAAAAATTTAAATAATCTAAAAACGCATATGCTAAAACATTTTGAAAATAACCAAATTGAAGAAATAATATACAAAAAGTGGAATACAACGATTATATGTGTTCTGGAAACGTTAACCACCAACCCAGAATCATTTGTCAGCGATTTTACTGAACACATCAAAGTTCTGATTCCGCATCATTTCATAGCAAAGCGACAATCTGAATTTATCAGCAATAAAAGAGCGGCGCTGTTATCAGGAGAAATTTTAATTCAAATGAACTTTGCTGAAAATTATGCATTTCTTGTACAAGATGCAGTACAAGGATACCATTGGAATAATGATCAGGCTACAATACATCCGTTCGTTATTTATTACAAAGGTAATTATTTTAATATTTTGGTATTAGTAAACACATCCATCCACACTCATCAAAATATTTAATATTTTTTATTTATTTGTTTTTTTCCTTTGTTTGTTTATTTTCAGATAACGATAAATTAACTCATAAAAGCTTTGCCATAATATCTGATTGCAATACCCATGATAGTATAGCAGTTCATCTATATATTTCAAAAATGATATAGTTCGTGAAGGCCAATATAAATAACAATATTAATAAAATCATTTACGTATCAGATGGTGCAGGAGCACAATATAAAAATAAATATAACTTCATTAATTTATGCCATCACAAATCTGATTTTGGTATTAACGCTGAATGGCACTTTTATGCTACCAGTCACGGAAAATCTGCATGTGATGGAATCGGAGGAACATTGAAGAGAGGTGCTCGAAATTATAGTATTGCAAATAAAAATGAAATCCAGACAACGAGGCAACTCTATCACTGGGCATCAGAAACATATAAGACCACCATACAAGTTGCTTACGCAGATGCTGACGAATACAACAACGTTAAAGAAAAGCTATTTTCAAGATATAAAGAAGCTCAAACTATAAGGGGAACTCAAGGCTTTCATTCATTCATTCCGATAAATGAAACTTTTGTACATGTGCGCAGATATTCCGACTGTGCCAAATTTGAGCAGCGCAAAATTTCTTACAAATAATTAACTTAAAAAAATCTAATCATTATTCGAATTACTTCGAAAACTTTCGGTACGTATTACTAGAAGTGACACTACTTAAAAAATTTGGGTTAAAACATATTCACAGTTTTCCTGGGACAATGTTTATTTATTTTACCTGTAAATATAAAATATAAGGGCAATTACTAGAAGTGACACTACTTAATAAATTATATAAAAAAACTAAAAAAGAACCCATTTTTATTTTTTGATATGGTATAGGTGAAGGATAAACCTTTCTAAAAAAATAATACACTGTAAAAAAACCCTTGATCTTTTTGGATTTTTCGTTAGTTAAAATTTTCTTTTTGTTATAAATTTTTTACAGTGTAATTTTATTTAAACGTGTCATAAAGCCTGTTAAAATATCTTTTTAATGATACCAAGATCATGTAAATCGGTTCAGCCGATTCTGAGTTATTGTAGTTTAAATGGAGCTCTTTTCGACCATTTTCGCGTTTTTTCGAAAACTTTCCCACTGTGCCACGCCCAAAAAATCGCAAAAAAGTCATTTCTAAAAATGAGAGTTTGTTTGTATTTATCAAATTTCATTCTCGATTTTTACATGAAATTCATCCTAAGTAAATTTTTGTATATTATTCGATCTATGTGTTTTAATTATATATTTTTAATTTATCAGGCTCGAGATCATAATTTAATGTTACTAACGAATAGTAAACATTAATATTTTTTTTTATTAAATGGAAAAAATTGTAAGGATCTTCAGCCTCCTTATGAACCACCCAACCCAGAAATAACTCATGGTTTTGAACAGGCTTTTATATCACACACTCAAAGGAAAATGACTATACGAAATTACATTTTTCATTTCAGTGAATGATTACCCGTACAAATGAGCCTTTCCCATCTATTTATAGAAATACCCTTTGGCAACCATCTTCGATTTTTGAAGCACAAATTGACATTAATACATATGTTTTGATATAAAAATAAACTCATAAATCTGAAATTTTAAGGATTCCAGTTAAGACTTGGACATACCAATCTTAGATTTTTTGTTTTAAAAGAAAATATACAAGTTAAATAATTTTAAACTGAATACAAATTGACAAAAAGTTTTAAAATTTCTTTGACAAAATATTTGAACAATTTTTAAAATTTCATAGAAATTTGGATACCAGAATTTAGTTTAAATTTTATTTAACCAGCTCACACCCACACAAAATACAACATTTTGAAAACAATAAACTACATATAATTTTTTATTTTGTTATTTTGCTTATTTTTAAGTCCAATATTGCTTAAAATTACAAGCATTAGTAAACAAGATACTTAGTAAACAAACTTGCAAATTCATTCGGTAGGTCCAGAAATATTTGAAAAATAGAACAAAATTTTTAACCAAATTTTTTTTCAATAAAGAAAGCTTCACATTTCGGAAGAAAAATTTGACAGAGCTTTTTCGACTTTGTATTTAGGAGTCCAAACCACTTTGAAAAAGTTTTATTAAAAGACTGACCTTGTATTCTAGTGGAATCCAAAAAATTAATTCAAAGTAAGAGCCAAAAGTTATTTAATTGTACTACTATAAAAAATATTCCGTTGTTTGCACATAATTCTAATAAAACTACTTAAAAATATTTTGACCTGTAAGAAATTTGTTAAGGTTGATAGTTAAATAATCGACGAAATTCGCGAAAACTATAAAAAATGATTTAAAATTCCCACAGCGGGTTAAATTTTAGGTTTTAGGTTTTTATTAAAAATTACCAGAATTTTCCTAACATTTCAACAAAGAAACTAGTTTGTACAAAACAGAATTGAAATGTGCCGACCTTTAACATTTTGGGTTATATATGTTAAAATTAAAATGTCCAAAAAATATAGAATTGATGCTGATAACCTTATTAATTTTAAAAATTTAAGATTGTGTCATTCTGTTTAATTTGTGGGTGATTAGGAACAAAATTTATTTTTTATATTTATTTACTTAATTAATAAGAACATACTCTTTATTAAAACCTGTCTTTAGGTTAGTATAATAAATTTTAAAATGTTTAAGTTTAAAAACAAATCTTTGTATATTATTAATTGATCTTCAACTTTTAATTTTTTACAAAACTCTCAACATCAAATTTTTGTAAGATTTATATAATTTTAAAGTAACATTTAATTTTTGTATTGGAAATTCTAAGCAAATATTAAATAAACATGTCATTAGTTCAGGTTAAGAAAAATAGAAAAAATTTAAGTCGGGTTGTAAAGTGGATTCTTTTTTACAATTGTATATTTAATAGCACAAAAATTAATAATGGATGAATTTATATCCACTTAATATTTTAAAAATTTTGAAATTGTGGTTAATTAACATATGTAATTTAAAATAAAATTTAGGAATAAAACCTAATTGTTCTGACAACTTAAAATATTTGTTTTTTTCCTCTGAAAACATAGACAAAAAGTCAACAGATTTTAGAAAATAGTATTTATATGAGACTTTAATGCTTTTTTTGATATTTATTTTTATTTCAAAGGAACCGAACGCTTTAAATATTCAAAACCTATTCCAAAAAATATGCATATTCCTTAGAGTGGCCCAAAAAAAAAAACATCGGGATTTTAATTCGAAATCTTAACAATATTGTCCCTATTCCTAAATGTCTAAAAACACTCTGTGCCAAGTTTCAGTAATTTACACAGAAATCAGGGTTAAATTTAAATTGAATTATTTTTTAAACTATACGCATAAGAGGATGTAAGATCAAAAGTTTAAAAAATTCAGTATTTTTAAATTAGTTCGCGATATTTTTTTACATTTTATAGTACATATTTTATGAAAATGTATTTTTAGTCTGGTTCGAAATCATAGAAAAGGACACGAAGAATGTTGATGAAGGTCGTAGCAGAGCAGAAAATGCATTCCATTCGGCTAGTGCCTAAATAACTTTTTCTGTGTATTTCTAATGATTACTAAATAAGAAATTTTTTCATTTGAAAAAAATTTTCTATGATCTCGAGCCAGACTTAAAATACATTTTCATACATATAAATATTAAAAGATAAACTATAAAATAGAAAAACTTCATATATATTTTAGTAATAATATCAAAATATTGCTTACGCCTTATATGAACAATTTTCTCAAATTCGATCTTAATTTTAATAAATTTCCAATTTAAATTAAAAACAAGTTTGTTGTTTTTAAATTATTCGCGCGTTTTGGAAAAATTTAAGAAAATTAGTTTTTTTAGTATTTTCCTAGCTATGTATCTAAAAACGTTGTCATCGAAAAAGCCAACTTTTTGTACTTCTGCAATCTACTTACCAAACGCTTTGATTACCCGAGTAAAAAAGTTTACATATAATCACATTTAGTCTTATCTAATAACATATCATATGTATATATTTACATATGTCAGTATGCATTACCATATATCATGCATTATACTTTGCATTATTTTTTTTTTTAAATTAGCTTATATTGTGCTATATATAACCACATTGAAATTATGAGGAACTGACTTCTTCCTTTAATTGAGTCGACTATTGATTACTTCTGCTCCAGAAATATCACCCCAATGTATTTTTAACCGAAAAAGAATTTAGATGTGGAAATAGAAAGACGTTAAGGCATCTATATTCTTCTTGAAATGAAAGACCTTTTCTTATCAATGGTTGTTCACAAAGTGATTTTATTTTGTTACATTAACTTAACAACAAGTGTTAATATCGTAACTTAAACTACTTTTTTAAAACCACAAAAGATAAGCTTGCGCCATCTATATTTCAATGTATCTAAATTTCATATTTTACATTTTTCGCGCAGAGAGCCGGAATCTTGATGGGTACCATCAACTAAATTAATTACAAAAATCAAATTTAAAAAATTCTAAGTTAATTTTCCTAAGAATTCAACACTGGAATTCATTTTCATAATATAGGAAAAAATAAACAGTATTGGAATTTGGTGTAGACGACCATTTTTCGAAAACTTTACTATTGCAGTAGGTAATAAAGTTACTGCTTGTTGTGAAATAATAACAATGCGGTTCCTAGGCGTGGTTGTTGTAGAGGTTTGATGGTTTTTTTATCGCTTTCGTTTCTGTGCAATAAGGTATGATGGCTGCGTTTGCATACGTGACATCCTGATTTAGAGAAACAAGTTTTATGGGAATGTTTTGTGCTAAGCAATTTGTGCAGTATCTAAATCTTTTGGCGGACTTCATTCTCTTATCGGCATCCATGGCTAAAAAGCGTTTACACAATCGAAGTGGATGAAAAGCCTTGCAGATACGACACTGGAAAGCACCTTTTTTCTCATGCATGGTTCCTTCACGATTTGATACACGATTGGTAATGATTCTAGGCATTCTGTAAATATTTAAAGGACACAAGCAGGGGAACATTTTAATGGAAGATTATTGAGAAAGGTTATTGAGAAGGCAGAAGTACTAGCTTCACTATTGGTCGTTTAACAATTGCTCTTTGAGTGTAGACATCAACTACTCGGGCTTTGTTATCTTTACCCTTTGTCAATTCTTTTAAGAACTTCAGGTGAATTAGAAGTCCACTAACGAAGAGGAAAACAAGCTGAATCAAATGCAGAAATAAGTTGATCTCTCATTTGTATATGTAAACCCAAATCATGCGTTCCTGCTATGACGTCATCAACATACATTGAATGTTGTATAACTTGACTAGCTAAAGGGAGAGAATCTTCAACATCTTTTGCCAATTGAAGAAGCGTTCTAAGTGCAAGATATGGAGCACAGTTTACACCAAATGTTACTGTTTTCAATTCAAAATCTTGTATGATTTCTGAAGGAGTTGATCTGAATAATATTCTTTGAAATGAAGTATGTCTTGAATTGACCTTTATATGGCGGTACATTTTTTCTATATCCGCGTTAAAAACAAAGTGGTAAAAACGCCATTTTAATAACAGAATTGTAAGGTCACTTTGCAAAGTAGGACCTGTATATAGAACATCATTTAAATAATATCTTGAAGATGTGTGGCATGATGCATTGAAAACAACAAGTATCTTGGTAGTAGTTCGATTAGGTTTAATAATTGCATGGTGTGGAAGATAAAAGTGATGGGAGTAATTTTCGGGGGGTGGTGATGATACTTGTTCCATATGGCCCAAATCTTCATATTCCTGAATTACTGAATCATATTTTAATTTTTGATCGATGTTCTTTAATAAACGTGCTTCGTTTCTTAGAAATTGAGAATAAGCACTAGGTTAGGATTGGCCTAATTGAATAGATTTATCATAGAAAGATTTTTTGAATGGCAAAGATGGTAGTTTCAGTGAATAGTTTTTCACAAATTTGGTCGGATGGTGAAAAAATGGGTTTTTGGGCAAGATCCTCCACCTCCCAAAAACACTTTATCTGTTTTTCTAAAGTAGTATTGTCGACAAATGAAACAAAGGATGATAAGAAAGATGTTTGTTGATCCTAATATTATCCACCCAAATATTGTCTCCTGTGCAATCAATGAACTACAAACGTTTCGATTTACTTTATCAAGTAGAATTTGATTAATTATATCAGCACCAATTGAAAGATCAATACGAGAATTTTCGTAGAATTTTGGATCTGCAAGTTGGATATTTGAAATCCCTGTTAAAACTGATGGATTGATGGAACAAGAGAGAAGATTGCCAGAAAGATGAGGTGCAACCAATGCATTTATATTTAATTCTATTTTGGATTAAACACGTGAACTTATGGAAAATGAAGCCAATTTTTAATCCAAAATTAAATAGTCTTTCGGAAATGAATGTTCCCTGCGATCCAGAATCAATCAATGCACGAGCTGAATATTTTAAACCTAACTGATTGATTTCAACTACAGCAGTTCCCAAAAGAACACCCTAAGAATTGGATGCAAAACATGATTGGATCTGACCCTTTGATGAAGAAGGATCAAAAGAAACTTTATTTAATTGATTTGAGGTTTGAAAAGAAGTTGTAGAATGTAAGTGAGCAGCGGTTGTATTTAAAACTTTTAGTTTGTTTTTTGAATCGAAATTAGAGTTTGAAGAATTTGAAGACTTACGTTGCAAAAGCATATTATGTCGCTTATTGTATGTGAAACAATTAAAATTGCTTATGCAGTCTTTTACTGCATGACCACGTGAGAAACAGTTAAAACAGATTTTTAAAAATTTTATACAGGATGATCTTTCTTCTTGATTATTTCAAGAAATGTTTGACATTTTCTGATGGTATGATTTTTATTTGGACATAACTTACAAGGTATGTTGTTAAAGGAGGAAACCTTTGTGTGGTTGCTACTAACTGCTTTAAGAGATTTAGACTTTTTGAGCTTGAATTAAATGCGGAAGGCTTATTGAAGACTGAAGTAACTTTGGCTTCTGATAAAGTTCCAAGAGATTAAATTCTGCATGATAGAAATGAATAAAGTTCACACTATTTTGAAATATCTTTTTTATTTTCAACTGATTGTTCCCATAATGCTAGGGTTGTTCGCGGAAGTTTAGTAAAACAAATGTAGTCAAACATACCATCCCAACTTTCCAGGTCAATATCATAAATTTTGAAACAAGAAACACTTGCATTTATTTCACGTTGCATAGCTTTAATTTCTTTACTAGATTCTGAAGTGATAACTGGAAGATTAAATAGTGTACGTAATTGACTACGAATTAACATGCGTTTATTTTCAAACCGGTATTTTAAACCGTTCCATGCAATAGCAAACCCACTATTAGACAGTGGAGCTTTGACAACTATGGAGTAAGCTTCTCCCTCTGTCTTTTTCATAAAATATCATAATTTTTCAATGCCAGAAAGATTAGGTGCTTGAATATAAATAGCAGAAAACAAATCTCGAAAGGATGGCCACGATAAATAGTCGTCATTAAATACTTCAGTGTTACATGCGGATAAGTGAAAATTTTACCTAGAACCGGTCGTATTCGGATTGGATGACGAAGTTTAAGAACGTTCTATATTTGCACTGATTTTAGACACCATTCTCACATACATTTCATATGATGCATGATATCTTGAATTAATTGCTTCTATATCGGGGTCATCTCTATCCGTAGGAGATATTACCTTAATACATTTGTCAAAAAGAACTTTAATGTTAAGCTCATCTCTGTGAACTTCTAAGGCAAACACAGACGAGTTAGAAATAGTATTGTCGTCGAGATCTTGCTCAAACTGAACTAATTTATCATTAGCTTTAATAAATTTTTCTAGGTCAGTCATTATTAAAATAAAATTTGTAACAAATTTTTATCGGATTATATTTGAAAACGGAAGAATAAACAAAAAAAAAAACTAAACCCAAAAAGATTTCTTACGAATTTATAACAATAAAATTTATCGACAGTAGGGTGTGATAAATTTGGATTGAAATAGCAAACAAATAAACTGTATTTAAAGTTATACATTTCATTGTGTTATTTTTTGGTAATTATTCTTTGTAAAATTTAAACATTAATTTTTTGTATAAACGTTTTATTGTTAAAAAAAATTATATTTGCAAAAAAGGTTCTTCTTCTTTTTTAGTAAATTGTGAATTATTGTGTTGCTGTTATTAATAAAATGAACCCAATTTTTTTAAACATTTGAAATAGAAACACAATTCCTTTTAATTGAAAGACGTAGCGAGTATTAAAGGAGAGCGTGATAAAAATGACGAATAATATTTGATCTCACAGGAAATTATATGTGTTCTTTCTCTTTATAACTTTTTCTTTAAATAAAGTATGTAAAAGGTGATTGAAAAAAGAATAAGAACAGATGACCTTATTTTTTCCCAAGGTTATGTTTCACACTTTTGCTTTTTATTTGTTGAAAATTTCAGGTTAATTTTTACAGACTTTGAACCGATATTTATGATTTTACAATTATGTCGTATTAAATATTTTTATGGGTTTAAGAGCATGGAAAATTTAAAATTTTTTGAGAACACTAAGTGTGTGAATGTGTGTATAGAAATTTGTAGTTGGTTTTGGATAATTATTATTAGTTATTTCTACTTAAACAAAAAGAATCACTTTTAATTTGTTAGTTTTAACACTAACAAAGTTTTCACGTCCGAATTATTTTTATAAATTTTCGATTTTAAATATTTTATGCGAATTGAAATATTACCGTTTATCACACTCTTTTCTTATTGAACAAAGTTATAAAAATAGTTTGACATGTACATAACATAAGGAATAGAAAGAATGACATTAATGCAAACCTGGAATAATTTGGTACAATGTAGCGAGATGATCCAAATAGTGTTGGAGTAGTACTTGTTGCAGTTTTGATTGCGTTATCGAGTACCCAATGTAGAAATCTGGTTCGATCAGGACCAAAATGAAATTGTGAGGAACTGATTTCTTCCTTTAATTGAGTCGACTATTGATTGCTTCTACTCCAGAAATATCACCCCAATGTATTTTTAACCGAAAAAGAAGTTAGATGTGGAAATAGAAAGACGTTAAGGCATCTATATTCTTCTTGAAATGAAAGAACTTTTCTTACAAATGGTTGTTCACAAGTGTTAATATCGTAACTTAAACTACTTTTTTTAAACGACAAAAGATAAATTTGCGCCATCTAAATTTCATATTTTACATTTTTCGCGTTAACATATATCATATAAAATTATATATAACACTATATATAATTTCAAAGGGCTTACACGGGACTATATTTACTTATGACTTATGCAATTATATATGCTATCTAGTATTTGAAATGTAATAATATATGGTCCATTATCAAAAATATTTTTTAATAAGGTATGAGACATAATTTTATGTGATTCAATATACGATCAAATGTAAGAAACATTTTTTGTTATGGTATAAGATATAATTATATATGGTACAATATTTCAAAACAAATTTGAGATATTTTCTATATAGTTCCATATCTAGTGTTTATGATAGAATTTTATATTGTTTTTAAATATAAATTATTTTATACGTTTTTTAATAAACTAGACACATTTCACACAGCTGATTTTGATCAGGTTAAAATAATAGATAAGGAAAATATTGAACGAAAGAGATATACGAAAGAGAGCTTATATACACAACAAAATACAAAACCAACCATGAACTTTAAAGAGGATACAAATAAGATCAACCACATCTACAATGTTACAATTAATTAGACGCGATTTAAAAAAAAAATAAAATTTAAAATTAAATTTTATTCTTTTTCAATAAAGTTTTTAAATTTAATATTTAATATTTTTTAATTTAGCGTATTTATGTTTTGTTTTTATTTATTAACAGCCAACCCTTTAAAAAGTCGACATACAATCGACGAAACGTCGGGAAACTTCAATATAATGGAAATTTAATTACATGAACATTTATGTCTTACTAGCTTAAAGAAAAATGAATGAAACAAATTCCGTATTGTTGGATCTAATCCCTAAATATATTTCTGGTTCTAATTAGATCTGCCATTTTACGGATCAATTTAGATCTTTCTAAATCACCGAATATATTGCTGGAACTAATTTGATCTGCCATTTCTCGAATAAATTAAGATCCAACATAATCCCCAAATATATTGCTGGATCTAATATTATTTGCTGTTTTTCGAATCAACTTAGATCAGCCAGTTTTCAAAGAATATCAAATTGGATAAGATTAAATATTGCGCTAGGATTTCTTTTTTCTCGGGTAGGCAAGTTATTCTTTTCAAGTTTTGAAGGATAATAGTCATAGTTACAACTGAACGTAAAATTTTATATTTTTTTTAGTTTTTCACTATTATTTAGTGTATTAAGATTTAACTGTTAATAAAAATCCTATTTCACGTAAGAAGATATTCCGTGGTTATATAACAATTCAAAAAAGAATTTTGCACGGAGGTAAATATAAGATAATTTCGTGATCAAAGTCGAACATTTTTTTGTATGAAATTTTCGCGATATTCCCAACTCTAAATTAAATTTTGATTTCATATTCGTAATGTACACCCAAAACTATATAATATTTGACAAGTCGCGATCGTAATAATTATATTAAATTATTCTCAATGTTTAATTAATGTAATAGGATAGAACTTTGAAACTTCAATGGAGATCTCCTACCTCTAAACAAAACTTTTTATAAATTATTTTTTATTGTTTGCAAGACCAAAATTTTTCCATAATGGCATATTTGTAGAATTTCGGAGCACATGAATTCGAACTCTTTTTTTTTTTGGACACCCTTAATATACAGCTTTATTAATGAATTATTGCTAATATTATTAAGTTAAAGAAAAATTAAATAAATAATTTAAACTCAAAAAAAGCACCTCAATTTTTAAACAGGTTCCACAATGTTCATATTAGACCGACTCATGAACAAAGTAAAAAGGGTGCCGCTCTCAAATATACCTTGGCTTTTATTATGATGATTCCACAAGCTAGACTGTTTTAAAAAATATAATTTTGTTAAGTTTTTGTATTTAAACTAAATATTACATTTTGTGTATCATATAAAAGATTATTTATGGAGAGTCCAAACATATTGTATTTTTAAAGATATTGTATAAAAGTAATAATTTTTAAGGTTTTTGTACGGAGATATTTGAAATTTAAGTTAATTTACTTAAATCTCAAGTCGATTGAAGTCAATACGTATTTCAGGTGCCGAATTACGGCATTCGTGATCGAACGAAATTGTTCGAAAACTGTTTTTTAAAAAAGTTACCACAATAATACTAATAATGATAACACCAACTTTAACTTTTATTTCCAATCTGGGGCCAAACTACAACATCCCTGATGGAAAATATTCCGTTCTAATGTTTGATTTTTAGAAATAAAAAACTAATTTTGATCGAAAAATTACGATCACGAATGCCGTAATTCGACCCCAGTTTTTTTTTAATTCTTTCTAATACGCATTTTACCAGAAATTCCACTGGACCAAATTGTTAAAAAAAATATTTTGCCTTAAAAATAGGATAAGTGAGAACATATTTGGACATGTTATATATACCGTTGGATACATATTTCATAACTAAAAATAGCAGCTTGTGAGATGCCCATATTGCTTGACACGAAATATTTTGGAAATCATCATAAAACAAATCAAAGCATATATTGTGGGGTAATTGTTTTGGTAAATGTAAGATGGGCCGGTCTTATATATATATAAATATTGTATATATTTATTATAATTTCTTAAAATCTTTTGAAAATTCTATTGCTGTCCTCACATTATTATCATTGTGGAGTGTGTTATTTTTTTCGTTCCTATAAAAATTGTTAATTTTTGTTGTGTTTTTTTATTCTTCTTGTTTTTAGATTTGTTGGTTTGTTTAAATGACAGGTTTTTTTCGTACAAGTTTTATGTTGTATTGTCTGACGTAAGTGAAGGGAGCGTATTATTATATTTTCTTTTTGAAGATTGCGCATTTTTTATTATCCATTTACATAATTTTGATAGACTTTTATGACAATTTATAACTTTTCGAAAGTTCATGTTGCAAACGATTAAACAAAAGTTTGTATCTCAAGTCTTTTGTTTGAACTTCTTTTCATAAATATTAACACGCTTATTCATGACTAAATTAAATTTTTTTACAAAACTAATTTCCATATTAGATTTGCTTAAAAGGTTTATATAATTGCCCCAAATATGTTATGCAAATATTCCCTTAGACATTTTGCACATGTGTAAGAAGCACACCTGGAGCAAATTAAATGAATGGACAAATTAAATGATGATTTATTTGCAATGTCCAAAAATTGTACTGATAGTATATTTATAACCATTATTTCAAATAATGATAGTGATTTAAAAAGTTTGATTACATTCATCAATGATAGTGGATTTTAATTCCATTGCAATTCGCAATACCGCATAGAAGGGGTTTTAAAAATATAATGGTAATCAATATACAGGGTTGTCCAAATACGGGTATCTTTTGAAATCGTACACACAGAGAAAAATTTTGTTATTTTTCAACTGAAATTGGGTTCCTACTACTGAAATCGGTTGAAACAACTGAATATTGGTTTCCACAAAATAATCTGGATAACACAACAGAATTTTTGCTGGAACACTCAAAATATTCAGCAACCAAAAATACACATTTCAATTCGGTTGGTACCTTATGTATGAGTGTATTTTATTTTGTCACTGATAGATTTTTTCTGTTCGAAATATTAAATATCAGTCAGTATCATACCTCTGCGGACCAAAATGAGTTACTTTAAGCTTGAATAACGTTGGAAAATTTTGCAAACTTATTTCCAAAGTTACACAAACTGTGCGTTTGTTGAAAATAAAAAATGAAGCATCCACCCCGCGTGTTGTACGCACATTGTGCAAAAAGTTCGTGAGACGACCTGCTATTTCTATGGTACATACCGATGAGAATTTGGCTGCTGTGGCCGAAAGTGTGCAACTCAGTCCAAAACTTCAACTTGTCTTCGATCTTAACAACTCGTCATTTCACGCACTAGCATGGTGAGTATTTTGCAAAAAGATCTCGGATCATTCGCTTAGAAAATGCAATTGACTCAGCAATTGAAGGCAAACAACCATCAACTTCGTTACGGCTTCTCAGTTTGGGCCTTACAGATATCTCCAATCGGATTTTGAATGTGGCCGAAAAAAAAGCTTTTCTGACATGGCGATTTTCATCTCGCTGGCTATGTCTGGTCTCCGAACCGCACGACATATTCCAGAAGCCAATGCATCCACAGAGAGTTAAAGTTTGGCGTGAATTTTGGAGTGGTGGCATAATTGGCCAATTTTTTGGAAAATGCTGTTGAAAACGCCACTTCAAACAACGGACTTTTTATAAGCTAAAATCGCACACACAGAAAAATAAAAAAGTGTATTTGGTTGCGACAACCAAAAAATTTGGTTAGCACAACCAAACTCACATACGATTGCCGTTGTACTAACGGATTTTAATCGCAGTAACCGAATTTCAGTGGGAAACAGACAAAATTTTTCTCTGTGTGCAGATATGAATTTGGATAATATTTGGTTTCAGCAGGATGGCGCAGTATATCATACAGATCATCAAACAATCGAAAATATTCATGAGAAAATGGGAATATTTTTTATATAAAATAAAGCCATAATTTACCAAAAGACATTGAATTTGGACAATCTTTTAGAACTTCTAAACTTCTTATCCGATCTAATTAGAAATTGTAAAGGACGTGTTAATATTTCTTAGTATTGTAGGCCGTTTCATGGGGATAGTATGGAGTAATGTACGTTATAAAATAAAGATTCAAAGCTGAAAGTGATTCAAGGCTTAAAATATATTTCCACTGTTTTGTTCGTCTTGTATACATGTATGAAAATGCTATTGAATTACAGTATAATTCAAGTATAAACCAAGGCTTGAAATTGGAATTCCTGCAAAATTTTTAATTATGTAAATGGGTAAATACAAATATTTATAATATTTTTGAAGTAAATTATTTTGTGGATAGCCACACAACTTTTAAATATATATTTTTATTTGGATCAAAATTGCGTCCCTGACGTTTACGCAAAGAAAAAACTTTTCGCCAAAAAAAATGGATTTAAATTTAAAAAAAATACATACAAATTATTTTATTCAATCACCCTGTTTTTGCAACATTCATACTAAACCCGTTTAAATAGTGTTTGTTTTAATTTTTGTATTTACAATGATTATAATCAAATAATTCATATTATCCTAAGTCTGCTTTTTTATATGTATTTATCATCAAAAGCATGTTTGTTTTATAAATCATTTGTATATGTGGACATGAATAAATAAAAATTTATTGCTTATGCCTTAAAAATTTTGTTAAAAAACCACATAATAAAAATTCATCTAATTTTGTATGCTTATTTTCAATAATTTATCAGATCAATCAGAAATAAAATATAAATCGTTTAAATAAATTTGTAACACGTGCTTGACTTTATTAGTCATTAAAAATATAAGATAAGCTACAAAAAACTACTACACAAACATTCATTAAAAAATTTACCAAAAATAGCTATACAAAGTAATACTACATGCTTTAAACATATGTACCGGTTCATTTAATTTACCTTGACTTTGAACAACATTTAACTTTAATAAAAAAAAATCATCAAATTCATACCTGGGAATTCTTTATTACCACTGACACTAATGAAAATTTAAAAAATTTCATAATAATTTAATGGTAATTATTTTTTCCCATTTTATTGCATTACTAATGTAATGAAATAGCACCAATGCATGTAAAAAACTAATTATAATTGATGGAAAAATCATTTCTTTATAAAAAATGTATGCGATTTGAAAATGATCAAAGTTAAAATAAAAACACGAAATATTAAATATGTACAAATATTTAAAACGCTTTTGGCTACTAGCAAATTTTATAATGTTATTAAATTAATAATTGGTTTCTCGTTTATGCAACGTATAGTGATATGCAAAAATTATATGTTTGCCTAAAAAATTGTTTTTTCTTTAATATATGTTAAGTAAGAAAATGTAAAAAAGTTAAATTTGTTAATAACACACAAAATGATATTTAATAATGGTAATTTTTTTTGGTTACTAAGTGAAATCAGACCATTGAATCATTATTATTAATTAAAACAATGGTGATGGAATGAAATCATCAATTAATTAGTAAACTCAATTCATTAGTCCCATGTATGATCACATTTAACGAAATGAAACAATGTGTCACACTGTATAATGCTAAATTTAGAGACAAATTGAGTTAACAAGCTTATTTATTATTAAGATAAAAATTTAATAACCAATATGATATAATGTATGAAAAAATAAACGCAAAATTAACAAAATTTTCGATTACTCCACCTATATTCCAAAAAGGTTAAAAACTATAACATAAATTTAAAATAACTTACCTTGATATATGGCAGTTTCTTTCAATAAAAATTAGATTGAATCTAATGTTAATTGTTTATGTGACAATTGCAAAATACTATGGTTCTATTCTATTTTAATAAAACTTATTTTAATTTATAAAAAAAACTTGTTAAATCTCAAACGGAAATAAACTTGATGCCTTTTTGTAAAAAGACAAGAATATTGAGAAACAAAAAATTATTTATTCAAGAGATTTATGAAATGTCTCATTCTACTTATTTATGTATTTTTGTATATTGTTATCCGTTCGTTTCTTCTTTAAAAAAGTAGAATATTTGATGATGAACAATCAAAACAATCATATTTGATGATGCATTAAACATAGAAATAAAAATAAAAATGCAAAAAAACAAATATTGTTAGTGCAAGTATGATAAAAATGCGATGTCTGCACCATAAACAGTTTTTAATGAATCCTCTTGCTATATTTTTATTTAATTTATAAATTTAAAAATCTAGAAATTCAAATTATTAATGAATAACTAAAAAAAAAAAAATCATGTTAAGACGTTGCCATTAATTTAGTTAATTAATTCTAAAACGTGGGCGTTTTGTATGTATAACTCCAGTAAATTGCTTTTATTTTTAACAATATTTTTTATATTTACTTTTATTATTTAACTGTCTATAATAATTATTGCAATATAGTGTTTTGCTTCAGTTGACGTATTTACGAAATTTAATTCATTCATAAAATGTATCCCATGCGAAAAAAAACAACAAAAAACAATTGGTGTGTTCGACGTACGTTACCGCGGGTGCCCGCGGGAACCCAATCTTACCAGAAAGCGTTTCTTGTAACAAAAATTGGGTAAATGACAGCGTTTATGAGAGGGTAATTGTGTTTCTCATTTTACCAGAACTTACCCGTACTTTTTGTTTGGGTAAAATGGTAAAATTGTCAAATCATCAGCTGTTGCTAATAAATTAGCTGTTTTGTATTTTTGAAAAAAATTAAAGTTAAATCAAAATTTACTATAAAAAACTTTTCCTTCTTAATAATGAAAAATACTTTTGAAAATGTAAATAGGTATTTGCCATTTCAAATATATTTATTATATAAACTGTTTTTTAATATGAATAAATTTGACGTTTATTTTTGGGTATGAAATGCGGTTTTGCGCGTTCGCAGTATTTTGGGCATTTTTATGGTTTTGTGAGAGAATTTTTTGCTTACTCTCATTTTACCAGCCTTTACCCAAAATTACCTCGTAAAGACCTAATATGAAAGTGAAACAGTGACGAACGTTTAGCTCTTAATGCCGTATTGCCTGTACCTAAGGGACTTTTTGCGTAAATGCGAAGTTTCGTATGAAAGTAAAAAGACAAAAAGTGTTATTTGGTGTTAGAGGAAAGGTTTCTATTTATTTATTAAAAATATGTTAGCTTCGTAGAAAGTAGTTGGGTAAATCGAAGTTAACAATCGTTTAGTAAGAAGAACTAACACGAACTTAAAGCAAAAAAGAGGTGGCAAACAACGCCTAAGTGACGTTAATTACTTACAATGTATATAAATACTCCCTTCAAAGAAGTTAAAAAGGAGAGTAAAATAGATCATAGCGTAATATTAACCCAAAAAGGGGTCAGAGTTTACCAAAGGGGCAAAATAAAACCGATGAAACCTTTTAAAGCCTGTAAACCTTTTAGAGTACATTTTTTAATTTTTATGTGCGATTTTCTTTTATCGTTTCAAGATCATGAAAAAGTTTTTTTTTTGCTCAAATAAATATAAATATTTTAATTCTCTTAATGGAAAATACACCGAAAAAGTTATTTAGACACTAACCGAAAATAATGCATTTTTTAGCCAGCAACTACATTTTTCATGCATAATAGTGTTAACTGTAAATATTTATTATTAAACTTAGAATGTCAGAGGAAAAAGCTGATGAAAGCTAACGCCACGTTAATTTATTTAGTAAGGATGAATTTTTCGTCTATGTTTCATAATTCCCATAGATTACAAAATTTTGACAAATCAACATCTTACAAAACATTAATATAAATCAATTATAAAACTTTACTATGAAACCACACGCGATACGGTCCTGAATTGTTCAATATATGTTCTTAACACAACAATTAATGTTAACAACAAATTTGTTAAATTGATCGAAAAAGTCTAAAAGGCAAATGTATGTAAACAACTCAGCTGATAGTAGATTTAATATATGCAATTAATAGGACTATGAAACGCAGAAAATTTTATTCAAACTCAATAAAACAACGTGATGTTAACTTTTATTAGCATTACGCTTTAATGTTTTCAATGAAATAATATATATTTACAATTGAACTCATAAGGTGCGAATAATGTATTCGGTTTGTAGGTTCGTTAATTTAAGACATGGTAGGTTTTAAAGAATAGGCATCAGAAATATTTTTAAATTAAAACTTTAATATTTTTGTACATTCAACCTTCTCTCAGTGTTGATCAAAAATTGCCAATTTTCAAACAAAGTATTAAGCTTACACACATAGGTACAAATGTTTATACATTTGGATTGTAAAGTCTTAAAGTTGTGTATAAGAAATAATACCCAATAAAAGAAGATGTTTTTCTTTAAAAAGAAAAATCTTCAAATCTTCTGTAAGGAATATTGTTCTATAGACTTTGTGAAATAAATAAATAAAAAAATAAATAAATAAATAAAAAAATTATATGTTTTGCTAAATTCGTAAAAGACTGGTGTTTTTAGAAAACGATTCAATTCCGCTATCATTATCGGTATTTTTGAGATGGAGAGTCACGGTATATGTTTTGGTAACGGTCAAAGGGGTTTTAAATGGGTAACGGTATTATAAAGGTATCAGTTGCCAACCTTTGTAAAATCTATTGAGGTATCATTAACAGCTATAATAAAATAAGGTCCAAATTTCAAAAGGTAATCATCAAATACAATACAGTTTTTTTTTTACAAAATTTTTGCAGAAATTTTTAGCTGTAATTTAAAGCTAACATTTCGAAAATAAAGACTTCTTTACGCGGTCAACAATGTGTAATATGCCTACCGAGTTTGGCTGTGCAGAATGAAAAAAAAAATAAGTTAACTCAAACAAAAGAAAAAGATTTCGGAACGGCCATCCACTTCGCTACGGCTTCTTAGTTTGGGCCTTACAGAAGAAGCTCCAATCAGATATCGAATTTGGCCTAAAAATCAACTTCTCTGACGAGGCGCATTTTCATCGCGGCGGCTATGTCAGCAAACAAAGTTGCCGCATTTGGGGTCCGATCCCCGAACATAAGCCCAAAAATATATGATACTATTCGAATATGATTGCCCTAACCATTGTTTTTGTTTGAGTTTGTACAAATTGGTCACATCTTATAGAATTGGCAAACTAGTTCCTAGCACACAAACAAAAATTTCGAATTTTTACACAAAATAATATTTTAAAAAAATTAAAATGTTTATACTCTAAAGAAAATTTTGTAAAATTCCCATCAGACTTTTGTTAGTAAATATTTTGCCATTTATAGACAAATGATTTTTGCAATTTTTTCATCCACTATGACTGTCAAGATCTTAAATCATTTTATGATTTTTCGACTTCTGAATTATATTTGTACATTAAAAAAACGTTTCTATTAAATAGTATTAAATTGAAAAACGGAGCAGTGAGTTCAATATTGGTTAATACAAAAAAAGAATTGTTTCTTCAAATATTTCTTATACACATTTTATGCTTGATATATTTAATCATATTTTTTAAGGTGTGTCTCGTTTATTTGTTTTTTATTTGTTAGCGCAAAAAATTTATTAAATTTAATTTTAATATATTTGTATTGTAAGGAAATGTTTGCTTTTGTATAATGAAATTGAAATAAAATTTTAAAACGTATATCACAATCTTGATAATTGAATATAAAATGCTTAAAATACAAAGTAGTAAAATAAATATAATTATCAAGCTAACAATAAGTAATGAAACTAAAATATAATTTGTATGCAGTTTTAATAAAGCACAAATCAATAAGCATTTAAGGTTCTGTTTTAATATATGATTTAAAATCAAAAACAGTATGCTAAGTGTTGCGTAGGGGTAATATGAGAGTAACAGATGAGTAAAAGTTAATACTTCGATTACTGAACAACTTAAGAAACCTTAAAAAACTGAACCATAAACATTTTTCAACGCTAATTTTATGTTTAACAGACCTTACTACGAGAATATAGAAAAACACATTTATACATTCATTAAGCGAAATGGCTGCAAACTAGTGTAATTACCAAAAGTAATTTTGCTTTTTTACTTACAAACATGTTTTTCTAAACATTTACTCAACTGTGCTGCATGCACACTGTACCATTCCACACCATTTTCAAACATTTAGCATTAGTATATTAATTTAAAACATGTCACTCTCAAATAGTAATTATTATTTTATTATAATTTTGCTTTTTTATATCTTATATCTAATCACAGATTTATGCATAAAAAGTAATTAAAATAAACTTATGCTGTCAAGTAAAAATAAAAAAAAAAATAATTTATTCAATTTATAGCAACATCAATTAATTAAATTCAAATAAAAAGTAACAGAAACTAACAAATCAAGTGCAACTTAAGCAAAAATTAAAAAAAAAAAATACTAAAAATTATTATTATTTTGTCTGTTTGCTAATGATGATGAACCGAAAAGTAATTTATTAAATTGAAAATAATAAATGAAAGAAAAAATGCCACTATCTCAGACGCACCGGAAATAATTCATATCCAATCATGTTTTACTAATAAAAAATTTTAACTAACAATAAGATGTTTCAACTAAAAAAAAATTACATTAAATATGTTTGTAATTAAATTTATTATTGTTTTCAATTAGTGTTATTGATTCAAAGTATCATATACAATTTTCGATTTGTAAATCGGTGTTTAGAAACATTACTGAATCAGTTTTGTAGTAGATTGATTAATATTTGTACACAAGGATGTTTTATACTCATAGACAGTAAAGATAGAAAGTATACTAGTTAACTGATAATAAATTGTTTTTGTATATTTCTATGAATTCCACCTTCAAGTTTTTTTCCATTAAAAAACAAAAATATTTTATCAACATTTCTCTCCTAGAAAAGTCACATTTTTGAGCAGTTAGAATTTGAATTTATAATCAAAAATTTCTAGCACATTTTATTTGCATTGTAGAAACGGTATTGACACATCCACATACGAGTAGTTTGGACTACCAGAATAATACTAACTTACTTTTCGCATTACTACAAGGTCGCCCAAAATTGAGCACCTTATCAGTTTTAAATTATGGCGACAGTCAGTTTTATTTTAATATTTGTGATGTACACAGATTCAGAATACTTATCAACAGGCCTGTTCTCCTCAAGAATACAAAATACTCGTGACTAAAATATTTTGCAATGGACGATTTTCTGTCCAAATTTATCATGAGCGACGAGGCCTATTTTCATGTTAACGGAAGCGTAAATGAAACATATTTTTTTAGCTTCTGTGGCGCTGGGAATCTACGTATCATTCAGAAGAATCATTACATCAACTCAGTCACTGCATGGTGCGATATTAACTGGTGACTAGTACTAGGTATAAAGAACCATGATCAGCGAGTTTTTATTGCCGCACTTCTGGGTCGCTTAATGTCTCATTTTAGAGATTTGCAGTGGCCATCAAAATCGGTCGATGTAATCGCTCTAGACTTTTTTCTTTGGAGTTTTTTTCCTAAGAAATTTTGTAACACATTAATTTTAAACTCCTGGTAACCAATTATAATTTAACTTTCAGTAACCGACAAGTGTTGTGAATTTCAATTTCTAGTTTGCTTCTCTTCTAAACGGAAATAGATAAATTAACCCTTTGACCGCCCATTTTTAATTTTTGTCATATTTGACCCATTTGTTGTTTGGATCAATGTAGTCTCAAATTCATATATTTTTGCATAATTTTTGGAACACATTTTCTCGTATCCTATTGGACAACACAGGGTACCAAATTTTGGTAGGACAAAGTCTGTTTAATCTATATTAAACACTAAAAATTAAAATTTTATTGTACATTGAAATACATAAAAACATAATTTTCATATTTTTAAAAATTTAAAAGAATCATGAATTGCATCCCCTGTAATCTATTTTAATAATTATTTTTTAGTACTCGCTATAAATAGCAAATGTCAGTTTTATCCAAACTTCGTTTGTATTAATAAACGAAGTTTCCTGATAATTTAAGTTCGATAAAAGTGGACAGTTGCTATTTATACCTAGAAGCAAACAGAATTGAATTTTTGTACACTAACCTGGAAAAAAGGAAATACACTTACCATAAAACCCAAATACTTACCGTCTTACCTTTTACTGTGGGAACTAACAAAGCCAATATAAGGAATTTTTTAATAAGTGATCGTTACACCAAACAACCACAAACTTATTCAAAGTCCATTCCTTTAATTTTTAGAAACATCGTGATATTTGGAATTGGTTTACTCCTTTTCTTACAGGAAACTGATGCAATTCGGGACATATGCATCCTTTGGGTCTGCAAAGGTTAAAATGAGGAAGTTTTTGCTCAGTTTTAAACTTTTTTTGTGCGCATTGAAATTCAAGTAATTTTTATTTGATTTGATTATTTTTAAATTTTTCTATTTCAAATTTGGACTCCAAAATTTTCTATCTCTTTACAATTTCAAAAATTTTTGTGCCAAGTTATTTTAAAATGTATGTCATATTCAAATTAATTATATAAAATGTGTCATAACACAAACAAGTTAAAATACATTTAATTTATTAAATTTAAAATTTTAATCCATTGTGTGCACTTAAAAGGTTAAGATTAAGATAATTCCTTATACAAAATTCTAAAAAAAAATTTAAGTGTATATAAAAATTTAGCTATATTAAGACAACTTTTAAAAATGTTAGTATGTCAACGCTGGCTCCTCAATTTTCGAAACTTCTTTACTTGTTGAGAGAAAAAACCTAGCATATTCAAGTTTTTACAAATTTTACAATAAAACTAGTTACCACAAGCCAAATTTTTCTCGTCCAAAAAATTTCCTAACATCCTTAACCAAATCAGCATTGTTCTTTCTATATTTAAATCATTTTTAAAAAATGTGCTATAAAAATTTGTCAAAAATTTGGTTTTTAAAAACTTTATATGACAACCCTAGAAAAATAACTTTTATAATTTTTTTAAATTCATCTGTTTAGTCAAAACAGCAAACTATCATATGCTTTATATTTCATAGCTGTCTGGTATTGAGAGTGTCCGTTATAGGCGTATTTCACTGTATTTAATATTTTTTTTTTTAAACTCGCAAGATTCTTCTTTTAGCCATTTTTACCACAAAGATGGACAAAGGAAATTTTACGGTTCAGAAAAAGTTGTTTATATACTGACAGGTTTTTGGCTTGAAAAATATGTTAAAGTTAATTTGATTCAGCACTAAATTTTTATATTTTTCCATCTAAATTATTTTTAATTGCCATTCTAGCGTGGTTTTGTGAGAAGAAAAAAAATGGCAACAGTATCCATTATGGTTAATTAGCTACCCGAGTAAGAAGTTTATATAATAATAAATATATGCCCTATATTGCGTACATTATCCTATATTGTGCCATATGTAATCACATCTAGTTATATATAGATTTCTATTAAATAAGATACTATTTATATGTTAAAATATATTATATTATCATATAAATTTATTTATAACACTATATGTAATTATATATTGCTTATATAGAACCATATATACTTATACATGGCTTATGCAGAACGATATATATTTATATATGCTATCAAATATTTGTAATATGAGAATATATATATGGTCCCTTATCAAAAATATTTTTTTATGTGGTATAATTTATAAATATATATTATTCCATAAGTTGCGAAATACCAATACATTTTTTATATGATATAAAATATAATTATATATGGCACAATATTTGCAAACAAATTTAAGATATTGTTATTTATGATTTATAAGAGTGTTTTTAATATAATATACGATAAAATTATATGTGGTTACATTATATAATTAGATATAATTGTATATGGTTCTGTGTCAATGGCTTCGAATTCCAGACATGAAGATAAAATTGAAACATTTTTTAAATTTTTTAAATTTCAAACCTTTTTGGAGCAACAATAACTATAAGTTTTAGGAACTTATAAATTTATATGATCCAAAAGTTATGTAGTGGTCAAAATTTATATTTTATATTTTTACAGCGGTATTCATAAAAATTTTAAACAGCATTTCAAATCAATTTTAAGCAAAATTTGCTAAAATTGTATTCATAAACGAATTTTAGCTTAAAATACCTTTTTTAAACCTTATGTAAATAAACGAATTTTAAAATTGGTTCGACCCTATTTTAAACCTATTTTAAAATGACATTTTTACTTTGTGTTTATTTTCATGTTAAACATTTTTGCAAAAAATTGTCATTTAATCAAAAGAAGTTATTTGTTTTTGTTTAATAAATAAGAATAAGAATTGTAAGAACCATATTTATTTGAAAATTTTGATATTTTGAATTGTATTTTGTTTATAATAGAAACTATTGCCCAAATGAAAAAAATCGTTAGACGAAAATTTACAAAAACAGGAGCGACCCGTTTTCAATTACGGATAAAGAATTTAAGCAGAAATAATAATTTTTCGATATTATTTATTGAATGTAAACTAGTGGTGTGTTGTTTAATGAAAACAAAGAAAATAAAACCGGTTACTTTAATACTTTTTTATCTACAATAAAATCATTATCTATGTAACACTTTTATTAGGCATTTTGTTTAGACTCTTTTTTCTTTTTATACCCTTCACCACAGGTGGAAGGGTATATATAAGTTTCTCATTCCGTTTGTAATTTCTACAATATTGATCTTAGACCCTATAAAGTATATATATTCTAGGTCCTTATGAAGAGCGAAGTTGATTTAACGATGTCCGTCTGTCCGCCTGTGTGTTGAAATGGGTTTTCCGAAGAACCCAGACATGATGAGGACTTGATTGTTTTTTATTTCTGTTACATGTGATCCATTTCTGTTTGCTATTAAAAATCAGACAGATCGGTTAATAAATGGCTGAGATATTAGCAAAAAACCAGGACTACCTTTAATTTTTTCCGTAAAATCCCTTTGTTTAATATGTATGTAGAATTTTACGCATAACAAACACATCCATGTGTTAAAATTCTTTTCTTTCATCTCCACCTTTTATACACATACAACACACATACAAAGATTTGTCATTTAAATAAAAACTAAACAAATCTCTAATGAACGAAGACTTTTATATATGTACATCTATTGACGATGATTTTGTGTGAGCTTCAATAGCTCAGTTGTCTAGACGCTATGTCACAAATACTTTTTTTCTCTAAGCCCGCGGGGTTCGAGGTTCAAATCTCGGTCAGGTCAATTCACTTTTTTTTTGTACATTTTTTTTATTATTTTCTTAAGATTTTTTTTTTCTTATTTTTGGTTTTTTTTAACATTTAATAATTAATTTATATAAAATTTTATATTAATAATTAAAATTCTTTTCTTTCATCTCCACCTTTTATACACAAACAACACACATACACAGATTTGTCATTTAAATAAAAACTAAACAAATCTCTAATGAACGAAGACTTTTATATATGTACCTCTATTGACGATGATTTTGTGTGAGCTTCAATAGCTCAGTTGTCTTGACGCTATGTCACAAATACTTTTTTTCTCTAAGGCCGCGGGTTCGAATCTCAGTCAGGTCAATTCACTTTTTTTTGTACATTTTTTTTTATTTTCTTAAGATTTTTTTTTTTGTTTATTTTTTGTTTTTTTACATTTAATATTTAATTTAAATAAAATTTTATATTAATAATTAAATAATCCATAAATAGGCTAAAAACATCAAAATTTTTATAAAAACCCTCTGATACAAACAAAATACAAACGGTTTTATTTCTTTTTTTTTGCTCCGATTTAAAAGAATTGATAAAAAGATTTTTAAACCATTTTATTTCTCACATATTAAGAAAATTTTATACATAATTTACCTTTGAGTGCAACTATTTTAGGTCATATCTTATAATAATTTATAAAAAAAATTATAAACTATTTTCCTTCAAATTTTTAAAATTAAGCTTAAGAAATTACAAATATTTCTAATAAAAAAGGGAAATAAAATCCCAAATGCAAATTTGCCAGCTAAATCAAACTATTTTGTAGAAATAAAACACATGCAGTTGTAGTGATTTCTTTTAACGATTTGTTGAAATTCTTTTCTTTCACCTCTTCACCTTTTATACACAAACAACAAACACTATTCTAGAGCTGTATTATGACCTATGGATACGTCTTATATAGCAAAAGATCGAAAATCTTTAGTATAACATATTTGCTGAAAAAATCGGAAATATCGGTTCAGATACAAAAAAGTTATGCCCAAAACATAAATTTTTTTAAAGTACCTATTTTCCCGAGTCCAAGTTTTATCTCCAAACTAAATGGTTAATTTCCTCTTAAAGGCGTCCGTATATAAATCTGTCCATTCCATATATGTCCATATATAAACTTCAGTTTTTTCCCAACCATGGTGAAGGGTATATAAGATTCGGCATAGCCGAATTTAGCCGCTCTTACTTGTTTTAATTAATAAACAAGTTTTTATAAATTTTTTATTTTTTTATAACAATATTTTTCTGAAATACATAGAGACGAGTACCGTATTGTTTAGTAATCATTGATTTGCATCATTACGATAAATGTGACAAATAAAACCTACAGTGTTGCCATCCTCAAGTTAAAAAAACTTTTTAGTTAAAATACTGATTATGAATACGAATTTTTAATAAACCTTTTTTAGGCTTAAAATGTTTTTTAACTAATATGTATTTGAAACTTGAATTAACATTTTTTTATGAATACCGCTGTTATTATTTATATTTTTTTTTTAATATATTTTTTAAATATCATTTATTCTCCACATATAACATATAACTGTATATAATTGTATATAATATTATTATTAAGAACAGGAACAATTCAGTTTTATTAATTCAGTAATGATATGTAGCATTTTGTTTCAAAATTTCCACGTATGCAATAAGTCACAAATATATTATGATATATAATTATATTTAACATAATTATGCAAACAATGCAGTCAGTCGGCCATTATGTATTGCAGTGTGTGACTGAGTGACTTAAGGGGTCGACTACAACTCCGGCATTTTAATTTTTTTATTATTCATAAAAAAAATTTTTAATCTATTTTTATACGTTTTTGAATAAACTATATTTCTAATATATGTTGTTGAATCTAATATCATACTATTCGATCTGTTATTTTTGGGATAAATTCGTATCTTACATAATCCCCAAATATATTGCTGGATCTAATTTGACCTGCCATTTTTGGGATCAATTTAGATCTCACTAATTCCCCAAATATGCTGCTAGATTTAATTTAATCTTCGGATCAACTTAGATCTTAATAAATCCCCAAATTTGTTGCTTGATCTAACTTGATATGCAGTTTTTCGGATCAAATAAGACCAGTTGAATATTACAGCAGATATTTAAGAATATCAGATTGGATCAATGTTTTTGTTTTATTCGGGTAAAAATAATAAATATCTCATAATACATATGTATGCCTTTTGGACACACATGTTTACCAAATTTGCCCTTATTATAAGTTTTTTAAATGTCGTTAAGATTTCTGTAAATAAACTAAATACATATGTAAATGATTAATTTGCTTAATTCGACATTCGGTTATATGTTTGCAAAAAGGCTAAATTTATTTATTATTAACACATTTTTATTAAATGTTTTCAATTTACCTTCTGTGTAAAGTTTTAATAAATAATATAAATTATTTAATAATCAGTTACTACTTTTTTTAGATATAATTATTTTCTAAATTTAAAATAGAATTAAATGCAATCTATTGCTCACACAAGATTTTTCCTAAATTCTACAATACAATCGTGTCTTAAGAAATTTTCATATTTTATTAATATTTTATAATTTGAGTTCTACAATTTGATTACATATTTCCATTTTCATTGTGCTGAAATGCCATATTTTTTTT
This sequence comes from Eustalomyia histrio, assembly GCA_949748255.1. NCBI lineage: Eukaryota > Metazoa > Arthropoda > Insecta > Diptera > Anthomyiidae > Eustalomyia > Eustalomyia histrio. The sequence goes on along the minus strand of OX456523.1, from coordinate 76,199,821 downwards.
TCTGTTGGAGTATAATTAATATCTCTCAGATAGTTTCATTTAAAATTCATATAAATCATTTGATTATGAATTTATAATACAATCTGATTTTTTTATTTATCTTGTCCTTTAATTAAGCTTATCATCATCAAATATGAAAGACGCGTCTACACAGACGGACAGATAGCAACAATATATAACACGCAATAATCATTCAAGTTGTATTTGTTTTCATAGGTTAATCTTTATTCGAGAATACGCATTTCACTTTTGACTTTTTATATTTGTTCAGATTTTATGTTTGAAATATCGACAAAAACAATAGCTGTGTTTGTGTTCGAAAGTCCCATAGAAATTTGACATTACTTCACGTTAAGAATTAAAGCGTAGAATTATGTTACATGAGTGCTATCAGTTCATAGTGAATGTACCCGTTAACATATTGCAGCACAAACACAGCAAATAATAAAAACTAGCAGCATTCTAAGCAAAAGTTCTAGTTAAAATAAAATAATGTGTCCGAGTTGTAATTATTTTTGGAACAGTGTATTCAAGGTAAAATTGAGAGCAAGAATAGTTTTGATTCCTTCTTTATTCGTTTATATATTCAATATTTATTCAATTTAGACAAGAGATAGAACACGTGTTGAAACATGATCATTGTACTAAATACATTCGATTGTAATCAAAATTTTTGTTAGAACAACAATATAAAAATAATATTATTTACTAATTCGCAAGTTTTATACCTATAATAAATTAATAATTTATGCAAACATATGGTAGCCTAATGATCCCCTTTGTAAAACTTATTAAAAAATCAAATCGTGTTGTAAAACAATTATGTAATTTGTTAATAACAATTCATATATGTATACATAGATTGCTGATAAATGGACGTTTACCCATTTTCAACCAGCGGTCGAGATCTCGGCCACAAACTTTTGCTGTTTTTCATTAAATAATTAAAAATATAAAAATATTAGGTTATGGAATTAAACTATTTCTTTTTAAGATTTGTAATATTAAATTTCCAACCTGAACTTTTGTAGCCTGCCCCCCCTTTTGAAGTCACAATTGGGAAGATATAAAAATAGACAATTTTAATCTTATTGCATAAAAAAGTGTTATTGATTTATATAGTTAACAGTTTATACAGACAAAAAGTTATTCAACAAGTCGTTCTTAGAAACAGAAAATTTGTCTGTTAAATTATTAATCCAGGTTCTGAGAAATAATTCACTTTTAAAACTTTAATTAATTTTATGAAATTATTAAAAAAGAAAAGAAAAAATCTAAAAATTTGATACATATTTATATATACAGCAGATATCAAAATACAACCAAAGATACAAGGCTCCCAGAATATGCAGAGATTAAACAAAAAACCATTTAAAATATATAATTTGTTAAGATCAATCAAACATGGGGATTGGTATTTTTTTAACAAGCACTATGACACTCCTTTTGTTATAAAAATTGCTTTCAATTCGAAAATTTTATTTTTTTAATAACAGTTTCTTTAAGTATTACATACAAAAAATTTTAAAAATTAAAAAAAGTTGATTTGTCAAATACCATTAAAAGAGTAGAAGAGCTAAATTGGAATCCAAAATAAAAACTTGTTACAATTTACTAAGTAAGGATCTGACAGAAATATGAGTATTCAATAGTTTTATAGAGTAAAAAATCTTGACAAATTTTCTTAAGTTGGCTTAAGTGCTTTTGTCATAAGTCTACAGATATTTATTATATGATTTTTTATTTAACTTCACATATTATAAAAATGTCGACACTGCGCTTATCTGTTTTCGGGTTTACTTCCACTGAACACGTGTGTGCACACTTTCTCTATAGAGTTCTCAGATTCCTCTTAAAAACCTCCAGATTCTAAATCCTGATTCTTTAAAAAGTCTCAGATTGAACAAACACTTCATAAAACCAACGCAGTAGACTTAAATTGATATTTTATAAAACAATTAGCACTGTGTTCTTATTGATGAAAGATATACATTTATTTAGCATTAAATGATTAATCACCAGTTTTCCGATTAATCGACCCGAATAACTGATTAATAAATTTTCGTCATTTTACGAATAATGCCCTAACCGGCAGGGTCGAATAATTTGTAAAAAAGAGTTTGTAAAATACAGACAATTTAAAAATAAAAATACTATAGTCAATTGACGCATAAACTATTTACGAATCCAAGAATGTGACAAAACTGCGGCAGTCTGGTAACCTTCTTGTGCCTGTTAAATGATTTCTTCTTGTGTAAATTAGAGAAAAAATCTTTAGTAATTGTTTACTAAAAAATCTAAAGCGATTTCCTTGGCAAACACTGTTAAAATTAAAAATTTACCACCTCTAGTGAGGTACTGGGTAAGCAAAGTCCCAATATCGCTATCAAATTAGAAAATTAGTTAGCTTAGGAGATATAACCCGAAATATGGACCAAATCGAAAGCAAAAAATTCATTAAAGTTAGTTGTTATCGTAATTAAAGTATTATATAGTTTGTTTATCAACGCAGTTAGGGATCTTTTAGGCAATAGAGAAAAGAGCTTCATCACATCGATGAAAATATTTTAAAAATCGTTTGTCATCAATTCTTCATCATATTTATGAAGTGTTCATAAAATTTAATAAAACGTGTTTCACAACCTATTTATCATTTCATAGAAAAGATTTTTTTTAGAAAATTACGCATATTCCGGAATGGGGTAAAATGGTTACCCATATCCCGGAATGGGGTAAAATGATAGGGTAACATACTTCTATAAAGGAACTACGCTAGCTTCTAGTGAAATTCCGAACCAGAACATTTTAGTAATAGTTTTATGATTAAAAATGGTCCATTGTACCATTCATCAATATGATGAACCTTTTTCCCTGAGTGTAATTGTAGCAGAAAAATTAATAGAGTACCAACTGCATCATCCCTAAAAACTTACTCTCTATTAAATATAAAATAAATATTAAAAAGGGGGAACATTTGCTAATAGCATCAAGTGGGTCAAAGGAGAACCATAATATTTTTTAGGCTCTAACAGTATCAACAAAGTGACTTCATTATCCCTGTCATTACAGTATTTTTGGAACAAATAAAATAAATAAAAATTAGATGTGAAAATATTATTTAGGTAAAAAAAATTGGAATCAATTGAGCGCCCCGGTAGGCTAGTTGGTAGCGTGCTAGCTTATCAGTACGGGGGGCGTGGATTCAATTCCCACCAGAGGCTCTGGTCTGTTTTCGCTACAACGACCCGATGGCCTTTGTTGCTAGTGCTCGGTTATGGTATTAATATATAATTTGTAATTATATGATTAATATAAATATAAAATAAAAACAAAATTTTTTGTGGAAAAAAAATTTGTGATGAAAAAAGTTTAAGCTGAATATAAAATATTATTAACCCCTATGCGTCTGGAGAAAAATATGATAACGCCTTTAATTAACAAGACACTACTCTAGATGAAATTCTTCTAAAATATATTAATTTGTTTTGAACATTTAGGGGTACCTTCTCCTTTTCAGTCACAACTTTTTAGCCGCTGGACTGATTTTTGATTTTTGATAATTATCAATACCACACTGTCCGGGAAGACCGTCATTTCAAAAGACATAGATCGACTTGCAACAAAGGGAACATTAGAGCCATAGAATATCGAATGTTATTTTTATTCATCATATGTTTTTTGTTAACAAAAATTTTTAAAATGCGGGAACTCTGTTAAGAGAATTATAAACAAAAAAACAAGAGAATAAGGAAAATCATTTTGAAAATAAAATAGATTACATTTCACAACTGCAACGCTCAACGCGTTTTAATTGTCAATTTGTATGGAAAAATACGTCACGTTGCTGTTCTGGGCCGTCAATCACTTTACTCAAAAAAAAAAACTGACAAAAAATAATTTTTAAAACATTCAAAATACTCTCTTATATTGAAAAAAATGTCAACTTATTTTTGTATTAAATCCAGGGTTGGAAGGCAATACCGCTAAACTGCTGTTATAGATTCAATACCCTTTCAACTGACTATCGTTACCCCTAAAATACCTTTACCGAAATAACTGAAAAAATCATTATCGTTAAAATGCCGTTACCGAAATTTTGGAAAATGCCGTTATCGCTAAAATACCGATACCGAAATAACTGAAAAAATCGTTATCCTTAAAATGTCATTACCGAAATAATAGAAAATACCGTTATCGCTAAAATACCGACACCGAAATAACTGAAAAAAATCGTTATTCCTAAAATACCCTTACCGCAATAACTGAAAAATCGTTATCCTTAAAATAGCGTTACCGAAATAATAGAAAATAGAGTTACCCTTAAAATAACGTAACCGAAATAATATAAAATAACTTTACCCTTAAAATACCGATACATTTTTTTAATACTTTAAGTCGTATTGATATAGGATAGAAGTTGCACGTACGACGACGGGGAACATTGAACGTAACGTTGCTAATCAGGAAATCAGAGCAAATATCACCATTTATTAAGTTTACTGTTATATAAAATTTTACCGATCAATTAAAAAACATACAGAAATGTGGATATTTTTTGCTCTTATTAAACATTTTAGTATATTTTTTGTGAAATACTACCGCTAATAAGCCTTTTTTTTAATTTTTCCAGAAATGTCTAACAAACTTTTGGGGTACTTATAAAATATTAAAAAAAAATTATTTCAAATAGAAAAAGATCAACATTTTTTTTTTATTTGAGCGATGAATAAAAAATATTATAATCGAAAAAAACAAATTTAAATTTTAGAAAAATTTTAACAAGTTTGCATGAAATAAAAAATTGACAAGAAAATGCTCGACGAAAATACGGAGTTTTAAATACCCTATACTTGTACAACTCTACCTTACTCCCACTAAAACTAAAACTCCCAATAAAACTATTTAAAAAAAATGTAGGATCAATTTAAGGGTTTCCCTTATTTTTAACCTTTAAACCCCACCTTTAAAAAAATTTTTGTAGAATTTTAAAGATGATAGTTTCAAGGCTGAAAATGCCTTCTTATTTGAAGATTTTTTTTAGCATTTTCAACATCTTCGGTACTTAGCATTAACTTAAATCTGTGTCTATATATAATGCTGCAATCAAAAGTGGATTATTAATAAAGTGGTTTTCTCTTTTTATAATATTTAAAGAAAGAAAAGGAAATTCGTGTGAAAATATTTTTGTTTTCTTATCTTTTGTTAGCACTAATTTAAAACTAAGCCAGATTCTATAAAAATCAGCGTTTTTTTAACAGGTGCAAAAACTTCATTCATATGCAGCATACAGTAATTCCGAACAAAAACTTCTGTATTCCAATTACTCTTGAACCATGTCATAACTGGAATTATATGTATTTTGACAGTCTAGTGCGACTTATTTCAAGTTTAGCCTTTTAGCTAAAAAAGAAATTTTTGGTGTTCGCAGTATTTTGCAAATAGCTCTGAATTCATCAAGTATTTGCCTTAAAGAACTAGATATAGTGTCGACCACTGTAAACTGGAATGCAAGAAATGCAATGATTTTTATGATTTTTCTATCAAACATTTCTCAAGCCATGAACAGCAAAAATATTTTTATATATTTTCGAACCGGAACCTGGTTTAATTTTTGGGTTCGGGTACGGGTTCGGTTTCAGTCCCTGATTAAAGGTTCTGTATAATCCATATATAAGTATATATGGTTCTGTACAAGCCATATATAAATATATATAGTTCCGTGTAACTCATATATAATTATATATATACAACATATAATTATATAAAGATCAAGATCATACATAATTTTATGAAGATCAAGTAATAAACAGATATGGTTATATATGACAAAATATAAGGTAGTTTTAAAAAAAATTATGTAATATATATTTATATATGATAATGCATACTGAGATATGGATTTATATATGATAATATATAATTAGATAAGGCCATATAAGATGTTATCTAAACTTTTTTACTCGGGTGTATAGGATTTTAAAGCACCTTGTTTTAATTTTTAATGAAATATTGGGTTAAAAATTTAGAAGACATAGAATTTATTCGTTTCGTCGCCACAAAGAACAAATTTAAAGAAGAAAACTTAAAAAATATATTAATTATAAAATTAAACGAAAAATTCTTTGAAAAATAAATAAATTTCCTAATGATAAAACATTTGTATTTTTTATTGTTTAACCCGAACCCTGAACCGAACCGAACCCGAACGTGAACTTTTTATTTCAATTAACCCGAACCTGAACCCATTTTTTCAGGGTTTCAGTTCCTGCCTTTAATAATTATATATGCTACCTAATATTTGAGATATAATAATATATGGGCTATTGTCAAAAATATTTTTTAATATGGTATAAGATATAATTATATAAGATACAATATGTGCAAATTTGGGATATTGTTTTATATAGTTCCATATCTAGAGTATTTTTGATTGGTAAAAGATATAATTTCATATAATTATATGTGGCCCCATGTCAATGCTTTCAAATCCCAGCCAGTGAGATCAATTTTATTGTACTTTTAGTTTATTTTTAGTTCTTTATTAATATTTTTTTAGAAAACTTTCAAATTTTAATTAATTTCGGGATAACAAGAACTAGAAATTTTTGATAGGATATAAGTGGTGAAAATTTAAATATATATTTTTTTCGCTTTAAATATAATTATTTCACCACATTTTTTCTTAGTCAATAATATATGATTATATATAATTATATAATATTATATATAGTTATATAATTATATTAAATCAGGACCAATTTAGTACCATTAATTCAGCCATGATTGCCCGGGCTAACGCCTGGGAGTGTACTGAGATCCTAGATAATTACACGGAGTCCCCAATATTTACCATGCCCCAGACCAAAATTCAAAGATGTACCTGAAGAATGAGTTAGCCCATACTCCAGGTAACACATATTTTAAATTTCAGAATTTTCCCTTTGAACCCTCATTTTTACCAAGTACCTTGCTAAAATTCTAAAATGTAGCTGAGCAATGAGTTAGCACATACTCCAGTTAGCACATATTAAAAATTTCCTAGCTTCAGCGGTTTTGGCAGGACGTCAAGGGTGAGAATTTTTCCCTTTTCTGCCCCTCACCGCTGGATTTCAACTTCCTAGGTCCAACGGTTTGTGCAGGCTGTTAAGGGGGAGACTTTATCGATGAGTTTGCACATATTTCAAGAAAAACATATTTCAAATTTCCGGTTTCTAGCTATAGGGGTTTGGGCAGGCCGTGAAAGGGGAATTTTTCCGCGAATGTATATGCCGCAGGGAGAACCTACATACAAAATTTCAGCGTCTTACCTCCTGCGGTTTGGGCTGGACGATGTTGAATGAAATAAAGAAATAAATATTTACATATTTACATATTTACACATTTACACATTTGCCCATTTGCACATGTGCACATTTGCATATTTACACATTTACATTAACATCAAACCATCAATCCATAGATCCATCAAACCATCAATCTATCAAACCATCAATCCATAAAACCATCAATCAAATTTTCACTTTTGCACATGTGTACATTTGCAAATATTCACATTTGCACTTTTGCAAATATTCACATTTGCACTTTTGCAAATATTCACATTTGCAAATTTGGCCATTTTCACATTTGCAAACTTTCACTTTTGCAAATTTGAACATTTTCGCATTTGTATACATGCACATATACACATTTGAATATTTGCTCTTTTCCAAATTTGAACATATGCACATTTGAGCTTTTGAAAATCATGAACATTTGAACTTTATAAATTTGCATATGTGCACTTTTGCAAATTTCCACATTTGGAGATTTGCACTTTTGCAAATTTGAACACTTTCACATTTGCATATTTACAAATTTTGTGCACATTTGCACTATTGCACATTTGCATTTTTGCAAATTTCCACATTTGCACTTTTGCACATATGCACATTTCCATAATTGCACATTTACATTGGATGATAAATCTATGTTCCAAATTTTAACTTTCCAGATCCAGCGGTTTTGGCAGGACGTCAAGGGGCAGAATTTTCCGCTCTAATGCCCCTCCGCTTTGGATTTTCCAAAAGTCACTGGAGAAGGAGCCTGCATACCAAATTTCAACTTTCTAGTTTCAGCATTTGACAATACAAAAATGATTAAAATACAAGACAATACCGAAATTAAATATAACAACACCAAAACGTAGAGTGAAATACAATTGACTACTTCTGAAATACAATTGTCTATTTCTGAAATACAATTGACAATTTCTGAAATAAAATTGACTATTTCTGAAATACAATTGACTATTTCTGAAACACAATTGACTATTTCTGAAATATATTTGACTATTTCTGATATACAATTGACAATTTCTGAAATACAATTGACTATTTCTGAAATACAATTGACATTTCTGAAACACAATTGACTATTTCTAAGATACAATTGACTATTCTGAAATACAAATGATTATTTGTGAAATACAACTGATTATTCTGAAATACAATTGACTATTTCTGAAATACAATTGACTATTCTAAAATACAATTGACTATTTTTGAAATACAATTGACTATTCTGATATACAATTGACTATTTCTGAAATAAAATTGACAATTTCTGAAATACAATTGACTATTTCTAAAATAAAATTGGAACAGGTATAATTTTCGTGTATATTATATTGTTGAATCTAATCTGATACAATTCGATCTGACTTTCTTCGGATAAATTTGGATATTACTTTATCCCTAAATATATTTGACCTGCCATTTTTTGGATTAATTCAGATCCTTCTAAATACTCAAATATATTGCAGGATCTAATTTGATCTGTCATTTTTCGGATCAATTCACACCCTCCTCAGTCCCCAAATATATTTCTGGATCTAATTTGATCTGCCATTTTTCGGATCAAATAAGATATTAAGGAATATAAAATTGGATATGATTAAATATTGTGGCAGATTATTTTTTTTACTCGGGCATACTTACTCTTTGCCAATTAATTTCAAACCATCTTGTGGTTCATTATGTAAAAGTGTTTGTGTAAGTTAACATAGATATTTCTGCAGGGGGCCGCTGTTAAGTAACAAGATTCAAGAGTACATACATATATCTATCATCCAAAAGTCTGATCATGATGGGGTTAAATATATCGGTGTGCATTGAAACTAGCGTTATCATTAAAATACCGATACTGCAATATCAAAAATAACGTTACCCTAAAAATAACGTTACCGAAATAACTAAAATTACGTTAACGCTAAAGTACCGTTACCGAAATAATAGAAAATACCATTATCGCTAAAATACCGATACCGAAATAACTGAAAAAATAACTATCCCTAAAATACCGTTACCGAAATAACTGAAAAAATTTTTATCTTTAAAATAACGTTACCGAAACGAAAATAGCGTTACCCTTACCGATAACCGCATTTGTTTCGGTTACCATCCATGATTAAATCTTGTAAAACATGTTTGGTTTTTATTGTTTCGTTTAGGATATTTGCATCTGGTTTCTAAATTTCTTTTGTTTATGATTTAATCAGCTTTAATAACTATTTATAAATAAGTATTTATTTATTAATAATTATTAACATAAATTTATTTCTAATACGTGTTTTTTTAATTGATATTCTTCAACACATTAAAAACAAGATTTATTTTTGAGATAAATTAGCAAAACTAAGAATTGAATCGAATTAAAACATGTTACTGCTACGGCTATTTAGTTCCGAAGATTAACTGCTTAAATCAACCAATTGATAACTTAATCAGGTGACAATAAGTTTTTTATTGTAAATTAGCAATAGAACAGTTAGGGGCTGTTCTGTGGGGTTTTAAGTTATCAAATAAATTGGGTAGTTTCTGGTTTTTAAGAGCTGGTTAAGTTAAACGTTAACAATCACAACTGTAAGCACTAATATTGGGTTATTTTGGGAAAAGTTAGCAGGCTTAGTTAGCACACATTAGTTTGAACTGTTTATTTTAAAAGTGAGAGAGAGAAATTTAGATATTTATATGGGAAATAACTCTTAAAATACAAAATTAAAAAAGTAAAATGCCGCTTAAATTCCGATAAAAAAAAGTTTAACTACATAGTTCTTTTTTCTGAAGCTCTTGCAATTTTTTTGAATTGTAATAAATTTTTTAAAGAAACTTAGCAGTCAATATTTAGAAAATTATTACATGCGTTTAAAAATTGGTATGCACGAAATTCTGAGCAAATTATCCTTTGTATTCCGTTTTAAAGAAAAATGGATTTACGCCACTTTCAAAATCAACATTTTATTTAAATGTTTTCTAAAAATAGTTATTTTTCAAAAAATCTTCTATGCGTAATAACCTTGCTCACTGAATGTTATATATAGTTGTTAGTATGCCACTATTTATTTGTTTTTATAAAATTTTGTATACAAATTTTTTTTATATTATATATTCTTCTAATACCACGGTAGAAATTTAATATGACTTCTGTTAGAAAATTGTGGCCAGAACTAAACTCTATTCATTTTAAAGCGGAAGTTGTTTTTATCTTTAATTTAAATGTTTCATATAACAATAATATTTATTATTATTTATTTCAAAAATTTTTATCAATATTCAAGAAATATTTTAAATAACACTAGACAACAATTCTAGAAAATTTTGTCGCTCCCTGGATTCAAAATATTTAAACTCAAAATATATTTTAATTCCTAATTCTCTTCTTGTCTTAATGGGATTATAATTTATACCAAGCAAAATTTTCTGTTTCAAAGAATCAGTTGCACAACAACTTCTATTCTTTTATGTTATAAACCATTATACTGTCGATTTTTACACCAATGATTATTTTGCTTAAAATTGTCACAAAAGCAATTATCCGTTATTCCAAAATAGAACCGGTTCCCCAAGAATCGATTGTGGAAGTGGCTCTAGAACTAATTTACGTTCAATGTGTCTAGAAGTGGTTCTAGTGGAAGCTGTTGCAGAATTTTAATTTCATAATCTATTAAAAAGTAGAGAAGGTTCAGAGAAAGTAGAGCCTAATTTTATTTCGAAAAAGTTAGAGTAAGTGGTTGTAGACTTCTAAATAACTACATAGATCCAAACTAGTTTTTTTTTTTTTTTAATTTTCAATCGCGATTTACTTCATACTTGATGGAAATATTTGGAAAGCAGATTTGGAATCAGGAAGCCAAAACCTATTTTCATTACGAGAAGGATTTTGGTGTAGAATAGTGTAAATAAGTGATTTTAAAAATATAAATTTTCTGTGTCGCAATTGCAAACTCGTCATTAATTTTAAATTTTATAACAACGACTTTCTATTTAAATTTATAATGTGGGAAACTATTTTTTAACTTTAAAACATCTTTATATGTATTTATTAAATTTAAAAACTACTCGGTGTAGCTTAAGGAATAACGCCTACTTTATAAATTTTTTTAGTTGCAGATCTATGAATATTTTACAGCACCATTTCAAAGGACGTCTCGTAATAAAACTTAAACAATTTTTAATTGATCTTTATGCCTTATTAAGAAATTTTATTAATACTTTGTAGCCTTACAACGCTGAGATATATCTCCCACACAGATGCAGAGAAAACATTGGCTTTATGTCTGAGTAAAATATGGATATATGTACAAACTAATGTACATTTTCAATTTTTAATAATATTTTTCTATAAAACAAATAAAAAAAAATTTCCAAATACTAACTTCAAATGAAGTACTTTGAAAAAGGTATTTAATTTTTATACAAAATCTTCCCACGGAAATTTTGGGAACAGAATAAATAACTTCAATACACTTTTCATTGAGTTTAATAAGATTTTTGGATAAGTAGCTTTTTCGACAGAGATTTTATTTTAATTTATTTCAATAATTATATTCGGCATTAAAATCTATTTTGCGAATGAATGCCTTTGCATTTCACTAAAAATTTGTTCATGTAGTATACATTACTGTGATATCTGTGCTGTTATTGATTTTTCAAAATTGTAGTTCACCGTATATCATGATGATAATTTGGAGACTTTTAGCAAAAGTGAGTAAACCTAATAACTCATGTTTCAAGTTCTCTTCTTTTTCATAAATCGTATATTATATGAAAACCTAAACCTCCTTCTTTTAGCTGAAATTTTCAAAAATATTCCAAAACCGCAACGTGACGTTACAAATAACCTTCTTATTCATATACCTAATACAGTTACTGATGCCCATAACCAACATTCTATTCTAGTAATTCTCATTTAGTTGGCAAAATTTATTACATGTAGTGTCAAAGTTTAGAGGTAAAAAGGCCGGACTAGGATCCAGTGGGAGTTCGAGTTATACTTCGACTAGCATCCGAAGTATAACTTGTAAGCCAACCAGATACTCGTTTCCCCGATCTAAACCGACTCACCTGCCGATTATTCTCATGAGTCACAAAAACATAGTAAACGTAGTTAGAACCGATTTAACCCGACTTACCTGCCGATTATTCTCTTGAGTTACTTAGAGTTATTTACTAACCATATAACCTTTTCACGATCTAACCCGACTCACCTGCCCATTATTCTCGTGAGTCACGTAAGCATAGTAAACGTAGTTAGAACCGATTTAACCTGACTCACCTGCTGATTATTCTCGTGAGTTACTTAGAGTTATTTACTTACCATAGAACCTTTTCCCGATATAACCCGACTCACCTACCAATTATTCTCGTGAGTCACGTAAACATAGTAAACTTAGTTAAAACCAATTAACCCGACTCACCTGGCGATTATTGTCGTGAGTTACTTAGAGTTATTAACTAGTTAGATTACTCGATCTAACCCGACTCACCTGCCGATTATTCTCGTGAGTCACGTAAAAATAGTAAACGTAGTTAGAACCGATTTAACTCGACTCACCTGCCGATTATTCTCGTAAGTTATTTAGAAATATTTCCTAACCGTAGTTAAAACCCTTTTCCTGATACTACGACTCACCAGCTGATTATTCTCGTGAGTTAGTTAGGAATATTTACCAAACCTTTTCGTTCGCATTTCACGAATTAACCCGACTCACCTTCGGGTTACTTCAGACCCCCTGTCATACTCCCACTCAGGGAATAGTGTTGCTATAACTCTAAAAGAAACTTGTCTATGCCATTAATCGTTTTCCGTTATTGTTACCTACGGAAACGATTATACTGATTATTAAAGGAAGCAGACCTTTAATAGACCCAACCAATCCTGAGTTTTCCCTGGCTGGAAAACAAAACTGAATTACAAAACTACAAAAACATTTTTTATTAAAAAACAATCCATTCCTAGGCCACATTCTTATGTAAAGGGTGGTTAAATTTTAAGGGCCGAAGTTGATTTTGAATAAAACACAAATTATTTAGGAAATTATTGTCATTTCTTTTTATTATGATAATATGGTATGGTTCAATTATGTATGGAACAAAATATCGGCCAATTGGCCGCCGCGACATCGGCGGCACACATCCATCCGATGGTCCATTTTCGATGACGCTGAGGCATAATTGAGGTTCTATGCCGTTAATGTGCCGAATTATCTCATCCTTTAGCTCTTTCAAATAACCCCAAAGAAAGAAGTCCAAGCCTGAATAACCTTAACGCGTTGCTCGATTGTGTATCTTTCCATGAAATTGAGTTGGTCTGAAATTAAGAAATTTCAAATGAAATGCAGAAAAAAACTTGACGTTTAGGTGTGGTTCATATTCAACATCGGCCCTTAAAATCTAAACACCCTTTATAATATATCCAAGATTCAGAGTGAAATAGGATCAAAAATACATATATTTGTTTCTTTAAACTGCTACAATTTTCTTGATCTACTGCTCGATGCTTAATTTCATTCCAATTTAAGTTTGATTTGGACGCTCAATTCTTGTTTGGTGTTTTCGAGTATGCGATGGTCGTCCTGTGCGGGGACTGCTCTGAGGGTTCCACTCTATAGCTTGTTTTGCTATTTCATCTGGTGGTTTTCGCAGAAGGTAACCTCTCCAGTACCATTTGCGCTTGCGGACTTCATGTTGGATTGGTTGTTGATTAGTTTCTGACCAAAGGTTAATGTTTGAGAATCTTTTGAACACATTTGTTTATAACAACTTGTATGGCTTTTAAGAGTTCAACACATGATTTAACTACCCAAATGCTTGTAAAGTTTTATTTATTCCGCTGAAAATATTTGCGGTATAGCCACCACTTTTGTCAAGTATGCTTCCTAAGTAACAAAAGCATTTAACATCTTCATGTTGGTGGGTTTGAATGCTAAACCTTTGCTCGTTGTTTGCATTCATGCGCATTGTTTTGTTTTACGCATGTTTATCTTCAGACCAATAGATAGTGCAGATGACTAAACTAGTGTTAACTTCGATGGCATATTAGAAAATGAATATATTAGAAAACAGATGTCATCTACATAGTCAATATCTCTAATCGACCTGGCAAACCCAGCGTGATTTCCCTTCTATGGTAAAAAAGGGCTAAATTCGGCTGTGCCGAATCTTTGAATACCCTCCACCAATATCCTCAAAATATGTTCTCTTCTGTTTTTGATACAAATAATATAAAAAATCTTTTGAAGTCAAATTATGTAGGTGAAAAAATTTTTTGAGGTGAAAAACTTTTTTAGATATGAAAAGAACTTTTTTGTTGGAAAAAAAATTTTGAGGTGAAAAAAAATTTTTAAGGTGAAAAAATTTTTTGTGGTGAAAAAAAATTTTAGTTGTGAAAAAATGTTTGAGGTAAATACAAACTGGTGAAAAAATATGAGAAAATATGTTATGTACCAGTCGCTACTATGAAATTGTACTAAATTTGTATAGGCAATTTAGGGGCACCTTTAAATTTTCACTAGTTTTTTTAAATATGGACTGCACAAAAAACACATTTTAAAGCATAGTTTTTGTCAAATACTCTATTTTGTTCCGGCTAATGGGAACTAGCTCTGCAGCTGAATATGCCTAATGGAGAGAATGCACTTTCTGATGCCCCACGTATTGATAAATAGTTGCAACGAATGGTCTTTCTTTAAAAAATTGGAGTGTGTATGTAGGACAATATGCCTAATCGAGAGAATACAGCAAATAAATTAATTTGTTAAAGAAAGAACATGATTTGTAACTATTTGTCAATAGATTGCCCATCAGAAAGTACATTCTTTCCATTAGGCATATTTTGCTGCAGAGCTAGTCGCCATTAGCCATATTGTGCTACAATATGCAGGAGTGTATTATTGATTTTATATTTTCTTCGTAAGATAAATGAATATTTGCCAAAACTATAAAAATATATGTTTTATGTGCATATTATACCTTAATTTTTTAAATCAATATTCATTTAGATGTTTAAGAGCACAATATTGCACTTTATTCATGTGTATTTTTTTTAAGAAAAAATTAACATAAATATACATTTGCCAATACCTCATTTCTCAAAAATACAAATGGAATAAAAAAAATACTATTTTCCTCTATGAAAATTTCTTTTTTGACATAAAAATGTGAAACAAATGCTTTTATTACGTCAAACATTTGAAAAGTTGACTTTAAAATTATGTAATAAGTCTACTAGCAACATCGGAATGCATTATAATTTATAGTATGTAGTTAATTTAATATTTTTGGTAAATTTATGTAACGAACTTTTGTTATTTAGTTTTAGTAATGTTATTTATTTAGTTTTAGTAATGTTATTTACAGAGGTCTGCTCTGTTAGCGACTTTAACATTGTTGCTTTTTACGTTAGCATAGTTATTAGAGTAACACACATATAGCTTTAAGAATGTTATTGTTCTCATAGTATGTAAGACAATAAATGCAATCGAACAAGAAGAAGACTTAATAACATTTTAACTTACTTAACAGAAAACAAGTAAAAAAGGGCTAAATTCGGCTGTGCCGAATCTTTGAATACCCTCCACCAAAGGGAATGAAGATGATATACGTATATACTAAATTTTGCATGAACTGTAATATGAATATGTTTTGTCAATTTATGTAACGAACTTTTGTTATTTAGTTTTAGCAATGTTATTTACAGAGGTCTGCTCTGTTAGCGATTTTAACATTGTTCATTTTTACGTTAACTTAGTTATCATAGTATGTAAGACAATAAATGTAATCGAACAATAAGAAGACTTAATAACAATTTTACTTACTTAACAGAAAAAAAAAAATAGATACAGAAAAATTGTACAAATTTGTATGGAAAATTTAGAGGTACCTTCAGATTTTCACTCATAACTTTTGAACCGCTTGACCGATTTTGCTCATTTTAAACACCAAACTGCTCGGGAGGATGTTCAATAATCTGGGTAAAAATAGGCACCCCCGCTTGCGTCTTCGCGTCGTGATCGTGATTTCAACAGACAGACAGACGGACAGACAGACAGACGGACATCGCTAAATCGACTTAAAATTGCATAAGGATCACGAATATATATACTTTATGGGGTCTTAAACCTATATTTCGACATATTACAAACGGAATGACAAACTGATATATACCCTCACCATATATGGTGGAGGGTATAAAAAAAAAACAAGTAAAAAAGGGCTAAATTCGGCTGTGCCGAATCTTTGAATACCCTCCACCAAAGGGGATGAAGATGATATACGTATATACTAAATTTTGCATGAACTGTAATATGAATATGTTTTGTCAATTTATGTAACGAACTTTTGTTATTTAGTTTTAGCAATGTTATTTACAGAGGTCTGCTCTGTTAGCGATTTTAACATTGTTCATTTTTACGTTAACTTAGTTATCATAGTATGTAAGACAATAAATGTAATCGAACAATAAGAAGACTTAATAACATTTTTACTTACTTAACAGAAAAAAAAATAGATACAGAAAAATTGTACAAATTTGTATTGAAAATTTAGAGGTACCTTCACATTTTCACTCATAACTTTTGAACCGCTTGACCGATTTTGCTCATTTTAAATACCAAACTGCTCGGGAGGATGTTCAATAATCTGGGCAAAAATAGGCACTCCCGCTTGCGTCTTCGCGTCGTGATCGTGATTTCAACAGACAGACAGACAGACAGACGGACAGACAGACGGACATCGCTAAATCGACTTAAAATTGCATAAGGATCACGAATATATATACTTTATGGGGTCTTAAACCTATATTTCGACATATTACAAACGGAATAACAAACTGATATATACCCTCACCATATATGGTGGAGGGTATAAAAATAGATACAGAAAAATTGTACAAATTTGTATGGAAAATTTTGAGGTACCTTCACATTTTCACTCATAACTTTTGAACCGCTAAAACGATTTCGCTCATTTTAAATACCAAACTGCTCGGGAGGATGTTCAATAATCTGGGTAAAAATAGGCAACCCCGCTTGCGTCTTCGCGTTGTGATCGCCATTTCAACAGACAGACGGACATCGCTAAATCGACTTAAAATTGCATAAGGATCACGAATATATATACTTTATGGGGTCTTAAACCTATATTTCGACATGTTACAAACGGAATGACAAACTGATATATACCCTCACGATATATGGTGGAGGGTATAAAAAACAACCTTGACGAACTCTATTTTCTACCGAATTTTTCCTTCTCGGTCGCCTCTCATATAATATGCAACAAGTGCCATTTGAGCATTTTTCATATTAGTTTCATAAAAATATAAAACACACAGAAATTCAACAAACCTTGCCCATAGTATACTTTTACGTCTTCACCGCTCTGAGTTTAAAAGTTGAAATTCTTCCATCTCATCAAATTTTCCTGATATTCTCTCCGCAAATAAATAGTTGCATTTCCAAATACTACCCTTCATCATTAAGACACATTTTATATTTATCAGTCTGAAATAAATCGTTAAAAGTTAAGTAGTTTTATATCTTATTATTATGATGTTGCAATTGTAAAGACGAGTTGTACAAGAAAAATTAAGATAACTGATAAATTCAAATAGTAGTTTAAAGATGAATAGTGCTACTTAAATATAACACTCTTAATAGTCTAAACAAGCTAGTTTCTAGTATTTTTGAGGGGTGTACGTGGTAAAGTGGCTAAACAATCCCTAGTAAGCCTTGTCTATCAATCTTAGGGTAACGTGTTCCCACGATTCATGGTAATTCACTCAAAGCCGACTCGTAAATGATCTTATCTGTACTTGGACTAAGCTGGCTATCCCATATTTGCAAGAATAATGAGGAAGACAGACATGTCTGAATTATGAATTTTCTATATGAAAGTGGCCTACTTGTGGTATCCTCTCGGGACTGCCCTGACTATCAGCGTGGGAGCGAATTCGAGCGGCCTCGAAATTTCGAGTCAGTCAAAGGATATGTCGGGGGAATAACATGCTCTATGTTACTAAGTTATGTGTGAGCGTGCCGTAACTTCATATCCGATGGTAGCACACTCATGCGTGCTCTTCTTTGTAGTTAGGCTGGAAGCCAACATTACAACATGTAATGTGTTGAAACAGCATATGCCGAGAGATGAATGGCTGGTGGGTTAACCAGTCACGAATATGCGGACTTGGGGCACCGGGCGGACCGTTTTATTCCCTGACTACTCGTGGGACCAAAAATGAATACGCCCTATTTTAATACTAAAAAAATTTATATGGATGGGGAGAAGAAGTTGGATGAAGAGAAGAAGGAAAGCACATAATGCTTCGGAAAAAAAAAGGCACTACCTCAAAACTCTACTACTGAAAGCACGAAGGATTCAAACCCCTCAACTTCTAAGGTTACAACTAGTGCCAGTAACGATGTCACTCAAGCTAAAGTAAACAAACCAAAGAGATTAAGTGGTGCTGCGAGGAAGGAAATTAATTTTCTTGTCCAAAAAGGTCTCGACAAAGAAGAAGCTCGAGTAAAAGCCCTGGATGCTCCAGAAAAAGAAAAAATTGCTGTGAAGAGGCAAAGGTCGACGGAACAAACTCCTCCGGAAGCAACTTAAAAGAAACGCCAGAGGGACCTCTCAACTAAAGGCAAACCTACGGCTAAAAAGAATCAACAACAACCTAAATCCCAGAATAAAATAGCTATACTGGCGAAGAACTTTCCGAATACTGTCCTGAATACAGCTCAAATGGATCAACTACAACATTCCATAATGGACAAAGTGCTAGAAGAAGATGGAGTAATACCCCAATTTTGAAATAGCAACTACAAATCTGGTTTTCTAAGCTGACTCCAAACCTCAAACCATGGGCAACAGCAAATTTATAGGCTACGGAGGAAGCGAAAGTACCTCGTCCTTAAGTCGTTGTTGGCTTTTTTCCCAACGCTGCCAATATGGAGACCGAAAGAATTCTATCCTTTGTTCAACGGCAAAACGGTGGGCTCAAGTTGCAGGCGTGGATACTGCTTCGTAGACTTACTCGTAACACGAATGCTATGATGGTGATGTCAGTCGACCAAATATCTGCGGACAAATTGGAGGAGAACAAGGTCCAGATCTCATATAGGTTTGGGCAAATCCAGTTGCACATAAAAGATGCCGGCAATAAAGAAGTGGAGATGGAAAATGCCATGGAAGATGAGGCACTAAAATATGACATTGGTCTTACTGAAGGCATGAATAATGCTAGGAAAATTCCCACTGCTCCAAAGGAGAACAAAAATCCACAGCATCAAAATGAAGGTGATACAAACGAATCTTCAACGCGCTAAGGCTGTTTCAGCGGAGATAAGCAGAAGGTTTGCCCAAGGCACCTTACACATTGGCCTGATTAAAAAGTTATGGATCAGGTCAGGTAAGTACACAGCAAGGCATTAATTAATGGATGTGGGGTATGGGGTAGCACTGATACCAACAAAAGAGGTGAGTCTCTACTTGATTATTTACTAATAAATAATATTATGGTAGCAAATAGGGGTAAGGAACCTACATTTATGAATGCGATAATGAAGGATGTCATTGATTTTAACCTTGTAACTAATAATATGCAGGATATGATCATGAACTGGAGAGTCTCTAATGAGAACTCATTTTCGGATCATAACCATATTCTTTTTAATATCAAGAATTATGAAATGAATATAGGTCACCGAAGGCATACTGACTGGGTTGGATATAAATCTGACTTCGAAACTAGGCCAGGTAACAATAGGATAACCATAAATAATGTAACGGAGTTAGACACAGCAGTTGATAATTTCACTGCTGATATTATGTCCTCCTATGAGGACAACTGTTCGGAGAGGACAAAGACCACAAATAAGAAGGTAATATGGTGGAATAAAACACATGAGGAACTTAGAAAAGTGGCCAGGCAGGAATTTAACAGGACTAAAACCAGCAATGACTGGTCAACGTATAAGAGTGCCCTTACTAGATACAACAAATAGGTTGTCTTGAAAAACCTTCTGTGAGGAGCTGAAGGAGGTACGTATTCAAAGGGCATTATCCTCAAACAAAAAACAAACAATAAGTACCTATTGTACTGATGATGATAATCAAACAACATCCTTTGGGCAAACTCGTAATTCCCGGATCTAGTTTCAAAGGGGACGAGTCCACTGTGGACAAGACAACAGCAGCTACAAATACATAGTTGCGGAGCTCCTTCGTAAGACAATAACATTTGAAAAGGTGGAATTCCTTCAAATCATATAAATCACCAGGGCCTGTTGGCATTTTTCCAGCGGTGCTAACGAATGGGCCTGAAGTATTTAAAAGGCGATTAGTGCACATTTTTAGAGCTAGCCTTAAGCTTAGCTTTATACCAACCAAATGGACGAAGGTTAAGGTAGTGTTCCTTCCAAAAACTGGTAATAAACCTGCTAACCTCCCGAAATCCTGTCGGCCAATCAGCCTCTCATCTTTTATGCTAAAAACAATGGAGAATATTATAGATCGCTATGTTCGTGATGAAATTCTCTCGAGAAAACCTTTGCCTATCAGAAAGGCAAATCGACGATTACATCCGTCCATAAGCTAACCTCAATGATTGCAAAAGCTATGGAATCTAAAGGTATTCCTCTATTCCCTTTTATAAACAATGAAGGCGCTTTTGATAGCGCTAGCTATAAATCTATGGAGAGAGCTTTTTTGAAGCTGGATGCTGACCCACTGATAACTGGGTGCATAAACAAGGTACTCTTGGGGAGACAAATTATAGCGGAGGCGAAGTATTTTGAAATAGCTCTGGATAAATCGCTCACCTGGAATTCTTATCTGGAGATAATAAGCAAAAAATGCGTAAAATTAATTAAGGCTAGTAAGCAACTCCTAGGAAAATCGTAGGGCTTAAGCCCGAAAATATCGATGTGAATTATTCTCCTCAGAATATTGTACGGATCGGTCATATGGTGGGAAAAGACAACACAGAGAACAGCTCAGCAGAAGCTATCGAATATACAAAGACTAGCATGTCTGAACATTACTGGTGCAATGAGTTCGACCCCAACTGCATCATTGGAGGTGATTTTGAACCTAAACCCTTTGCAAAAAAGCTATAAAGCATCAATCGAACTCCACAAACTATTAAATTCAAAGAAGGTGAAGGACCATCTGAAGATCCTTAACCAGGCCAGTTCCATAAAGAACATGACACTATGTAGTGATCAAATAAATCCAGTGATTGAACTAGGAAGAGAATACAAAGTTCAAATCCCAACAAGAGAAGAATGGGAACTTCTTCCCCCATGGTTGAAGGAAGATGCACAGAAGTGGTATACTGACGGATCCAAAACTTCTAGCGGAGTTGAAGCTGGTATATACAGACCTAGGTGCGGAATTCACATACCTCTCCGATTCAACTACATTTACTGCAGAATTATATGCTATCTATACAGCAATGACCGAACTTCTGGAAAGAAATCTTGTGAGACCATAAAGACCCTGAAAAACCCCACCTATCAGCATAGATCAGTGCTGGAATGCCATAATGCCCTCAACCAACTGGCGATTAATAATTAGGTAACATTTGGGTACCCGGTCACAGCGGGCATGAAGGCAATGAAAAAGCTGATGAATAAGCGAGGCTAGGAGCGGAACTGCCATTTATGGTCGCGGTGCTGGAGATACAAACTACTCAACCCAACTACATCGTAAAATCGTAGTAGTTTTGCTGGATTTTTTGTAGAAGGAAACAGCAAATGTTAGACAGAAACATAACCATCATTTAAAATGACAATCAACCAACGATAACAACTTTCAGATGGTAAAAAGCGCAATAACATATTAAAAAACGTTGAAATGCATAATTTTTATAATAAATAGTATCGAATCTATCAAGTTCGCATCACTGCAAGTAACTTCAAGCAATTTTTGTCAAATTAAAATTGTATATTTTTGGATTGAAAGTGACGTTACATCTATTTTTCCTTAAATAATTTAAGTTTCTAATTTTTACAAATATGCTTCTGCTCTTTACACTTGTATAAATTTCTCATTAGCATATACTCGCGCCCTTTTCCAAAAAAGAAAAAGCCGTAAAAAATGTAGTGTCATACGGGCTTAACAAGCACAATGATGATACTAAAATTGAAATGGCCCAAAAAGATTCTATTTATATAAATACGGAGTCTGACAGCTCGCTATAAACTAGCAATATTAAAAACTATTATTTAAATTGAATATTAATTTTTAAATTTAATGGAAAATTCAATAGAGTATACCACTTTCTGTTTTCCCACTTTTCCCCGGTCACGGTATAGTTTTTTTAAAGGCCAATTAAGACCTCAATCCCAATCGGATATATTTATATCAGGTTCAACTATATAAAGGTAACTATTTTTTCATCCTATAATTTTTCAGCATATAATTATTACAATTTAAATAAATATTTCCTCTTTTATTAAATATATTTTTGTTAAAAAAAATACCCCACATGCGTTCAGAATAAAAATCATAATTATTAAAATCATCACTAACAAAGTGCAGACATCAACACCGTGTGCAACTTTTATTTTACGAAACTACCGCAAAACTGAAAAAAACGTGAATAGGTCGCTAATATTATACAGGTAAAACAAAAACAGAAACATTGCCGCAATCTTATCATAAAGAAACACGAATAAAAAAATGAAAACTTTAAATTGCAAATTGTTCTCACATACAACAAGACTTGCCACAGTTAAAAAAGACGTGAAACCAATCACACCATAACTTTAAAGCAACTCACCAACTAAACAACATTAATAAAACAATAGTACATACCACAAAAATCAGAAGAGACAAAAACTGGAGCCTACAGTTATCTGCATAGACTTTTAGGTTAAATGCTACTATAAGCAGACCTTGAAAAAGATAAATCTTTATTGAATCAATTTGCCAAAAAAGAATTCTTTTTCTTAATCAGCGAGTTGATTCAATATTTTATAAATCAATTTATTAAATCAGATTTAAAATCATAGTTGATTAATCAATTTAATTTCATTTGATTTTTGATTCAATTTAATCAAATCATTTCAAACATAATAATTTTTTAATTCGCGAATTAAAAAAATATTGATTTGCAAATTAAATCAAAATAAAAAAACATTAAAATTTACTTTAAAATCTTGCTTAGTTTTCCAGATATTTATCATTTTGTAAAATGGTAATTCTTTAAAATGACCGGTATCTCGAAAACTAAGCGAGATAGGGAAAACGGACTAAATTTTTGCTCTAATAGAGTATTAACATAATATACTGTGATACTAAAAATAGGCCGGGTCCGGAAGATATCCCGAGGTATCTATTTTTATAAAACAGCCACTGGTTGACCCATTTATATACGAACGAAATGGAACGGGGTATTATCATATAAATTGATAAAAACAAAGAGTCACCCTGTGGTTGTTTTATAAAAATTCCATAAAACCATTCGGGGACCTACTGAATCGATTCTATTGAAAGGGTAACCTAAGCGCTTTCTCGCTTAGTTTCCAAGATATTCGCGATTTTATAAAATCCCCATTTTTTAAAATGGTCGGTATCTCGAAAACTAAGCGAGATAAGGCAAAACGAACAAATTGTTTGCTCTTGTAGAGCATTGATATACTGCGACAATAAAAATGAGCCAAGTCCGTAAGACATCCCGAGGAGGCTGTTTTATAAAAATTCCCCTTCGGGTTTAAAATTAAATTAATCGTGATTTGAAAAAAATTATTTTAATTGGCGAATCAAATCATATTTGATAATCAAAATAATTCTTTATTTGAAAAGAAGAATTGTTTTGATTCGCGAATCAAATCGAAATTGATTTTATTCTTTGATTTAAAATTTAATTATTCAAATTGAATTATATCGTTTGATTTATAAAAAGAATTATTTAAATCGACTTGATTCTTCTAATAAGATAAAGATTGAATCATTGTAGAAAATAATTCAATCATGAAAATTAATTCGTTAAAATTTAAATCAGATTTGAAAGTTGATTTAAGGAATTATGTTTTAAAGGTCTGACTATAAGCAACCAAAATTAATAACGACTATAAAGAATTCACAAAGGAGGAACTAAAATATAAATCTGTGATGGCTACATTTTCCAGAATAAAATCTGGCAAATTTAAGAATAGAATTTCGTTTAAAATATTCGAGTAATGAACTTACAAAAACAAACTTACAGAAAAATCCCATTTCACTTCTATTTTATCTCTTAATACCTTGATTCTCTTTTAAATTCAGGTTCCATTGAAAGGCACTACATTAGCATTATTGTTTAAAAATACCACACATGACGCTGATGACGCGTTGTCGATAGTGACGTCGAAACTTCTTGATTTATATTATTGTAAAATGCACATAAATAATAAGAATTATGCGTAAATTATAGTAACTGCATACAAACTTTATCACATAAATACAATGCCGCACATCAACGAAAAGGTTTCTTAAATGTAATAACAACGATGATGATAAAAATGTAAAACTTTAATTTTTTTTATAAACTAAAAAGGGTATTCTTTTTCAAGATGCATTTCCTTTTGTCTGTCCATTTAATGTATTTATGTTTAAATATTGTTAATGTTCCAGTGATTACTTCTTTTTTGCTGACCTGTGAATTCAAGTGATTGTGGTCAACAAGTGCCGTAAAACCACAAAAACAATTGTTCATTTATCGCCAAGATAAAACAAATAAATGTTTCTTTATTTTTTGGTGTTTCAAAAAAGAGAATAAATTTAACAACTAAAATTTAGCTTGAGGTTTCGATACAACATTTATGTACTCTACATTAGGGCAATAAATACTTGAATCAATAAAAACAATAAGTAGCATTTTTTGTTGAATTTCCTTTTTCCTTTTTGAGTGCACCTTGTCAGTATATTACCCCATCTCCAGGGAATATATATTTTTAATTTCTTGTTATTTTTTCAAGGAATTAGGGGTAGTTCGTTAGAGCAGAAACTTCCCCTTTTCATACCACCAGTAAAAATTTTCCAAAAAATATTAACCTTTTTGGGATGGAATTTTATTTTAAAAATCGATATATTTTTGGTGTAAATTTTTGCATATTCTAATAGATATGTCTAAAAAACGTATGTTCTTCATACTCATAAATCCTGAAATTGTCCTTTTATCTTGTGACATATAACACCAATAAGCATATTTTGTGGGTAATAAGATTTCAATGAGCATTTTTCATGGGACTTAAAATAATATTCCAATAATTATTCTTAAAGCTAGTTGTTTGGATGTAGTTATACCTTGTTTATTGGTTTAACTTGGTTTAAACTTGGAATGCTGTTTTTGAGATCCAGTTTATTTTGTTTTAATTTGTGTTTAACTGCGCAAGATTGGCCAGTTAAACCTAAGTTAAAGATGTCAAAACACACACAGCTGATGAAAAGCGTCTCCAACTAATACCATTCGATACTTAATTTCTCTTGTTGAAAAATTCGTTGAGCGTTATTTTTATGTTATTTTTTTATATGTATATTATTTATTTTTGTATTTATTTATATTCGTGAACACGTGATTTTGTTTGAAAAAATATTTGTTTTGATTTTAATGCTACCATATGTTTGGTTATAAAATATAGCAAACAGCAAGTGGAATCAAAGCCAGTTTAAATTTATTTTCAGTTTAACTAATAAGCCATTAAAGCAAGTTTAACTCACATCAAAAAAAACTAGCTCTTTATCTACCAAAATTCATTGATATTAACAGCGTATGCACGCTGACATGTACCGTTATGCGACGTATTGTCCCAGTTGTCCCGGAATGGTTAATGATACTCGCTTTAAATTTCTTTACCAATAATAATGTAAAAAATTACAAAAATAATTACCATTTTCGAAAACCCTAAAAATATAAAAACATCGCTTAAACTGAAAACAAATGTTTAAAATTGATAAGCATCACTAAAATATCTAATTGAATGAAAATCATAAATAAAAATTTAAAATCATTAAATTCCGTTGCCACAACAGGATAATCTTTGTGTAGGGTATCTAAAGTTCTACTCTGCAGTTGTATTTTTTTAAATTTCCAATACATTTACTTACTTTTTCACCTGGTCGAATTGTTAAATATTAATATAAACAAAATTGGCCTTCGTTAATTCGTCTCTAGGTCTGTTTGTCTGTCCGTCCATTTATAGTCTACTACTGATATTTCTGGCGATTGTCGTATTAAGTTTTTGTTTTACAATTTTGTTGTCTTTATCTCCTGTCCATGAAACACCAACCGTTGAATGTATAGATTTATCTTCATTTTTATTTTATTTTTTAATTTGCACTTTGCATAAAAAATATTTAATTTTCAAGTAAAATAATATTTTTTATTCAATTTCAAACGTCACTCAAACTATTGGCTTAATTTTATTTTAATAATACATTTTATATGAACTAATATACACTCTGAAAAAATTAATATGGGAAGTAGAAAATTTTTAGTATCTGATAATATTAAAAAATTGTTTAAGATTAAGTATAATTGGCAGAAAGATATAAAGAAAATTTATCATAAAACTCTTAATCGTAAGAATCCTGATTATATTTTATTATCAACACAAATTAAATTAATAAGTGTTATTATTAAAAGTCAAGTAGAATTGGAACAATCTAAATTATTTAGTGAAAAGCTTAAGAATATTAGACCAGGTCCAACTGCTCATAGGAAGATTTATAAGATTGTTGGTTACAACAAGAATAATTGTGCAAAAAATCTGGCAGTTAATGGTGTTATTTTGGATGATGAAGCTCAAAAATTAGATAAGTTAAAAGAGCACTTTTCTCAGATTTATAGTAGCTCTGTTCCTAATAGAGATGTCTCAAATATTGTTCGTGTTGTTAATGAGACAATTTCTAGTGCCCACGACCATCTTTTTATTTTTGATACCAACTTTTCTGCTCTTAATACCCAAAATTGTTCTAGATTGGTCACCATGGATGAGTTGTTAAATCATAGAAAAAGTATTAATAACAAGAAGTCTTCTGGTTCCCAATGAAAGCAGTTGAATTTCTTACTGTAATATTTAATCACTGCATTAATAACTCATACTTTCCAAAAGTTTGGAAAATTTCTAAAATCATTCCAATTCAAAAATAAAAACAAATAGTATTGAAATAAATAATTTGAGACCTATTTCTTTACTTTCAAATTTAGGAAAGCTTTTAGAAAAAGTCTTACGAGTAAAAATGGATTTAGGAATAACAGATTCCTATATATCAGATTTGCAATTTGGATTTAAAAAGGGGCATTCTACTGTTGATGCGTTACTTAAATTTCAGAATGATATTGTTAATCATCTTCGTGTTAAGCAATGCACAGTGGCAGTGTCTTTAGATGTTGAAAAAGCATTTGATCATGCATATCATAATGGAATTCTCTTTAAGATGATTAGAATCGGGTTTGATCCTTCTATTGTTAAAATGTTTAATAGTTTCTTTTCTGATCGGATGTTTTGCGTACAATTTAATAACAATTTAACTAGTTTTGGTAATGTTAACTGTGGTGTTCCACAAGGCTCTATTTTAGCTCCGCATCTCTACAATATTTTTATCCATGATTTTCCCCATTTAAACACAAACTCTATAGGACTTTTATACGCCGACGACGCCCTCCTCTACTCTCACAATGAATCACCTATTATTGCATTACGTCAACTATCTGATCACTTGTTAATTGTCATACGTTTTTATGATGATTGGGGGATTAAAATAAATGCTTCTAAGTGCGAAGGTATCTGCCTACGTAATGCCGCAGGTAAATGTAAAAGATTTGTAGTACCTGAGAGTAGAAACCTTAAACTTTTTTTAAATGGGATTGAAATTCCCTTTAAAGACACCATTAAATATCTTGGTATAACATTTGGCAAACTTTTGAAATTCAATTATCACGCAAGACTTGTGTTGAAAAAATCATATTCAATTTTTGGCTCTTTTTCAAAAATACTCCATAATAAAAATTTAACTAAAAACACTAAGCTCTTATTATACAAAACTAGCATTAGACCTGTATTTTTAAATGGGTTTCCAATTTGGTTTAATATTTCACCAACCGTTATGAAGGAAATGGAAATTCTAGAACGAAAAGTTTTAAGATACTGTATTGGAAAAAATTTTGAATCTTTCTCCAGACGTTATTCAAATCTTGTTGTTTATAATGAAGCCAATGTTACACCTATTGGTTTATATGTTTGTGACATTCTTAGAAGATTTGTAGACAGAATTGCGATTCATGAAAATGAGTTCATTAAGGATATTTTTCTAAATCAAAAGGACTTTACTTGGTCTAATACTAATTATTTGTCTCCAATTAGCTATATTAATGAAATTCCAGAATCTTTTGATATTTTTCTTTCTGAACGACACAACTTTTATTCAAAGAGTACAACAAGCACACATAGAGGATAGTATCGATTTTTATTACTGGCTTAAGCCAATTTATACTTGATCGTAATCTACAGGTTATATATATATGTAATTTTGTTGATTGCTATGGGATGTAAATTGGTTATTTTTTTTTAATTTTTTTTTATTTTATCTTTTTGTTTCTTCTTTGTTAGATTCTAAGTTATTTTTAAGTCCAATTTTAGTTTTAGGAGATTAACTCTCAAGTCAAGTAAAGCTCCGGGAGCAAGAGCGTTATAGCCTTTATTTATAAAAAAAATTGTGTGTTCATATATTTCTGTAAGCACAATGCTAATTAAATTTATGGTACATTAAGACATTACATTCTAGTTTTAAGTTTTCTTCATTAATTATTTGTATTTAAAAAAAAAAAAAAGAGAAAAATTCTAATGGTTGAAAAAGACTCAATATATAAATAAACTATAACTATAAACTATAATACATTTTATATGATTTATGTTTTATTTTATTTGCATTTTTAATTTATATATATTGGTTTTAATAATTTTGTTTCGTTGTTTTTGTATGCACAATGATAGTGTTTGTATTGTATCAACGTGGTTGTTTTCGTATGAATTTAATATGGTTTTTTGGGCTTATTAATTTTTTTTGAGCATTTTCACTGATAACATTTTTTTGTTTTTGTTTGTTTTATTAC
Organism: Eustalomyia histrio; assembly: GCA_949748255.1. Classification (NCBI taxonomy): domain Eukaryota; kingdom Metazoa; phylum Arthropoda; class Insecta; order Diptera; family Anthomyiidae; genus Eustalomyia; species Eustalomyia histrio. The sequence goes on along the minus strand of OX456523.1, from coordinate 76,170,403 downwards.
TTGAATTACACATCTTGATTTCTTTATAACTAAAAAAAACGTATGAATCAGTTTCGGTTAACAGTATTGAATATTTATATGAATATTCTTTTAGTACGTTCCAATTGTTTATAAATAATTACACTAGTTTCCAGATATTGAGTGTCCTGTTAAAAATGAAAATCGCCTGCATGTGTACTACAAGTCGTATGAGTAGGATTAATTTAATACTGAAACATATAACTCATACGTCCTGTAGTACGCAGCTTTGTATTTTAAGGGAAAACAAATCACACAATTAGGCTAACAAAATTGGCCATACTTTTAGAATTTATCCATAGATCTTCTTTATATATACCTTGATTTATTCGGTTAAAGATGGCGCTTGAAATTAAGACCTATTTTTTATTTGAACGATTTTTATTTTTATGATATTTTTTCAAAAAATACTACTTTTGGAAATTCAGCTGGTCAAAATAAGAACACTTTAGTTTCACTCAGTGCATGAAAATAATTGTAAAAGCTTGTGTTATTTAAAATCTCCAATTGTTCCATAATATCGTAATGGATCACGTACTTTTTCTTATTAGTCACCCGATGTTACTGTAGTTATACTTTATGTTTATAAATTATAAAAAGGAAAGTCGGTATTTCCTATAACTATAAAATAATTCATAATCTTTACAAAAAAATTCCTCCGACAGGGTGTGTTATTTTTTTTTTTTTTGTATTCCAGTTTTTTAGTTTATGAAATTTCAATACATTACAAAATATATGCATTTTAATGTGTTTTCTGCCTTATAGAAGTGTAACATTTTAATTAAAATTAAAAGTAAAACATTACAATGTTGTATTTTTACAATAAAAGTTTAACTAAAATCAAATTACATATTGAATTTACTTAGAAAATGTGTATAAATTAAGTATTGTTCAAGCACAACATATACCCAAATTGTTATTTTCTGGTCCCCAAAATCACCAGTGATTTTGTTTAACCAAAATTCATGTTTTTTTAAATTAATTTAATATAAAACATATTTTTGCAATGTAAATAATTTGCACATTTTAATTTATTTTATTTGTACTTATGACAAATTTAAGATAAAGAGATCGAATTTTTTAATCCTATACTGCCCAGGATATTTTTTCGAATCTGATACTGAATTTTGGTGGAGATTTTGGTGGTTGATGGGATGTCCCAAATCAAAATCTGGGTTAATATTAAGGGTTTACTAACTCAACCTTGTATCTCAAAAACTACTACTTTTCAGCAGAGACAAAAAAAAAAGTTTTTATAATAAACTCTCGACATTTTTAATCGTTTTTTTAATTTAAAAAGTAATGATGAATTTAAAATTAAAAAAAAAATAAAAAATGCCACTAGTTTATTATAAATGTTTTCTGTCTCTCCTCAAAACTAGTAGTATTTGAGATAAAAGGTTGCTATAGTTAACCCTCTATTTGTATAACACAAATGTTTCTAACTTGAAACTATTCACAGCTATAAAGTTGGAACAGTATTGATCCTTTAGGTATTGAGTACTCAATCAATACTTCTAGAGTTGTATTTTGTTGTATATTAGCGTAATTTGGTCTGAAAAACATTATGAAAATATATAATAAAATATACTTTAAAGTATTGAGCAGTATCGAACATTCAAAAGTATGCATATTTTACAATTCTGCACTGTTATCACCAATTCTAAAATATTATCAGGGTTGAAAAAAGAATAAAAATTAAAAGAGAAGAAAGTATTGTTAATCTTTTATCCCCATAAATTTTATTGTCATCCCCAACAAATCCCCAGATCCCCAAACGGATATTTTTATCCCCATTCATGAAATTAAATCCCCTAAACTGACAGCACTGGAAACAAACCACTTCTTTCAATGCTTCTAAATTAGCTATTAGTGTAATTCATTAGTGTAATTTTACTGCTTTTTAGAAGTTATTTTGAGCAACTTCAAAAAATCACTTCTTCATGGTTTCCAAAGTATTTGTTAGTATTTATTTTTACAGATTTTTTAAAAGTAAATCTGGTGAACGCGGGTTCAATTCCTATTTTCTTTTTCATTTTTTTAAATATTTATAATTGATTAGTTTAAATGTAATATTTTTTTAAATTTTTAATATAAAGATGATAAATATTAAATAAATTTAATATAAAAATGATAAATATTAAATTGCAATACAACTTGTGCACTTTTATAATAAGTATCTTTATCGAAGACAATACGACACAATTTCTTGTAATACCATAGTGGTGGTTTTAACACAATAAACTGTAGAACTGCAGTCCTAGTTTTGTTTCACATTTTTTTCTTTTATGTGATGAAAAAGAGTTTCCTTTGCTCTCATTAAATGTACTTACTGATATTTAGCAAAAACAATCTCCAAACATCAGGAGCTATTTTGGATTTTTCAGATTTTTTTATTGGTGGATCTGTTTCTTGCCAATGACTTTTCCTGTGTATTTTTACTTTGAAAGTGAAAACAAAAGCAACTCTGACATCTTAACAAAGTGTGATAATGTAAAGAGGACTTTATTTATTTGTAATCAAAAACAAATAAAATTAATTACAAAATTAGGAATGAGCCTTAGTGTTTATCAATCAAAAATTTTATTAAATATTAAATACATAATAGTAAAATACTGATTTAAAGAATTAATGCAGCAGCAGGACTGGTGTTTATATTTATATCGTTTTAAATTATATATAATCGTATGACAGCTGCAAACGTAAGCAGTAATAATAAGTGTGTGTATTTTGATTTTTTTTTGTAGTAAGCAAAACTCATAAGAGCAATAAAATTTATTTTTAGACACTATACTCTTAATATAACTTAAATAAGAAATGTTGTTGGCATTTAAAAATCATATCATCAACTGGCTCCGTGGCGCAACGGTAGCGCGTCTGACTCCAGATCAGAAGGCTGTGTGTTCAAATCACACCGGGGTCAATTGGTAGTTTTTTTATACATTTTTTTTTTTTGATATATAAATGTTTAATTACATAATATTCTAATTATTTTTATTATCATTACTATATTTGCAGTTTAAATTTAATAATGAAAATATATATATTTCTTTACGTATCAAAGCAATTATATTATAGCGATAGAAGAAATAAATAATTTACAACTTTTAAACTCTTTTTGTTCAATGAACAAAAAAGTTAAAATTTCGTAATTAATTTTTTAAACCAGAAAAAATATTTAAATTCGTAAAAATATATTTTTGTGAGCGAACACGTTATGAATTACACATACTCCTAACAAAGGTAGTTTAGAGTTCCCACTTGTAAAATAAGTTACTAGTTTTGCTCCAAGACTGACAGAATACCGTCAGGAGACATTTTGCAAATATCTTTCCAACTCAAACAGCTAACAAAAATTTTTTTTTTTAATTTAGCACAGATAATACACTCAGAGTTTGTACTAATTAAAACTAATTCCGTCAAAATTTCTTTTTCGATTTTACCTTTTACCTTTTAAAATTTTAAATTATATTAAAAATAATAAACACAATTGAAATTTTCAATAGTAACTCTTTATTTAAACATAAACTTAAAACAATTACACAAGAGAATTTGTTGAAACTAAATTAAGTTAGACTTTAACAAAATACAATGCTGCTTCCTTGGCGTTTTATTACCAACTAACTACCATCCAACATTGCTGGCGTACCGTCCTGAAACTGCATACCGGAAATTTTGAGATTGTTTTTTGAAGTTTGACAGAAGAACACCAATGCAACACTAGTCGTGGTGAAGGGTTACCATTGATCGTAACTGTTTTACATTTTAGGAATGGCATATGAGAATTTATGTTTCTACGAGTGGATAGAAATTGATGAAAAGAATTTACATAACAATATAAACAATTTTTAATTAAATAAAATTCTGAGGTCCATTGCTGACACCGATAAATAAGGATTTTTCTATGTATGTAGCAGTATTTTGGCAAGATACACATCCCTTTAGCTTGCCATGTAGTTTGTAAAACTGCTTTAAAATCCACATATTCCTAAGTATCTCTTATATCCCCTATGTTATAAGAATTAAAAGCTTTAATATGGTATTCAAAATTCTATTTTTAACTTTTTTAAGCACCAAAAAAGTATATTGTGACACAAAATGTACCAGCTCTTTGTATCCTTCCCGAAAAAGTTACTGTCTTTTTCGTTATTATTCCGTTTATTCGTGGTTTTATTTTTTTCAATATTTTTCTTATTATTTTCGTTTTTTTTTTATTTTTTCGAATTTTTTACATGCATTAAGTACGGTTGCAAAATACGGTCAAAGTCATAAAATAAATTTCTTTACGCTTAATTTTTTAATTTTTTTTTTCAGTTCGTATTACGTAAGCGTAAGCAGCAAATGCATAAATGAAAAGTTTTATTGGCTGAACTGGTTAAAAGCTTTCCCTGTATGATTGTTGTTGGTAAAAATATTGATAGACTGCCGACAACAATTGTTTTTAATTAAAAATTTTTCTTTGCTGTAAGGATTTTGTATAACAAATTATAATATATCGTTTTGCCACATTCGCCATAAGCAATGTTTTTTACAATAGAATAAATATTTCAAAACATTTCCGATGCATGCATAATTTATTTACTTTTACAAAATGTATGATATTGGGCCACTTGATACTCTGCCAAATTGCAATATGAAATGCACAATGTTTGCTGTAAAACACCCGCATTAAATAAATTAAATAAAGTAAAAATGAAATGTGATGTCTAGCATCAATATCAGGAACACAGACAGTTCATTCATAATATTAATTATATTTTTGTAAAGTTTATGTTATTATTGTTGGTTTATACATAAATCCAATATGTATTACAACACATTTATTTCCGCTTGAATAAGATATTTAAAAAATAAATGTATATTAAAGCTTATTTAGAAACTTGAAAAATTTTAATTTTTTATTCAATATTGCTAATATTAATAAATTAACAATAGAATTAGATAATTAAATTTTATAAATAAAATCATTTTGAATATATTTTTATAGTTTTTTTCTTACTAACTAGATTGTCAATTATGCAAATTTTAAAGAGCTATAATAAATAAAAGAAAGAGTAAGTCAGGCATTATAAACTCCGAACTAATTTTTTAGAATACAAAATTAAAACATTGTTGAACAGACTGGTTTTGTTTGAATTCAAGCTTTTTATGTGAGTTTTAATTCGCCATAGTATTGCAAATTACCAAAATCGGAGCACCGTTAAAAAAGTTATGAATGAAAATGTACACTCACAATATTGTTTCGTTAAAAATAATCTAAAATGCATATTAAATTAATCGAAAATACAATCAAAAAGAGGACTACTGATTTTTCATTATATTCAGCCCATTTTGTTGTTTATTTTTAATCATTGTTTAATAATCTACATATGTAGTAAAAGCAATCAAAAGTAGTTAAAATAACCACCAATTTTTAACTGACAAAAAGTAGAAAAAAACGATTTTTGTGGTTTGTTTTTCAAATTGAAAGTTTTTTTATTTGTATGTAATTTTACAAAACACAACACACACAGATGTAACATATTTTCTGTGTGTATCTATATTTCAATAATTTGTTGTAATATTTATTGAAATAATTTTGTATATAAACAAACTATTTTGGTAAAAAAAAAACAATAAAGAATTATATGAATTTATATTTTGAAAAACGGAAAACATAAAATTTTACATTTAACAGAAAATATCAACTTCTACTGAATGTCTGTAAATTTTTATAGTTTGTTTTTTAAATGACTGATTCAAATAGTTAAAAAATATATTTCTATGAATTTCATTTGATTCTTCGTTTAAAAACAAACTTTACGTATTACTTTTCAAATAAACTACAGTCGGTAACGGAAAATATATTGTGATACATCAAATCTTCCACACAATATAATTTGATATTATCGTCTGTGACTAAACATTTTGTCATATTATTTTACTAGACACCCAAAGGTGAATAATAGTTTATATCAACCTCAAACATTTTTCTTCACCACAAATTTTGTTTTCACCTCAAATTTTTTTCTATTGATAATGTTATGTTATGAATATATATATATATATTTTTATTATATTTGTAACGAAAATACTGCGGACGGTAAAAGGCCGTATGTAATGCTTTTACTTGTTTTTATTAAATACGATGCAATCAAATCTGTATTATAATTTTGATAGTTTTTGTTTTAAAATAAAAGTAAATTTTGAAAATAACTCTTTTTGTAAAATGAAAATTAAAAAAATTATGTTTCCAAAAAAAAAAATTAAAAATTAAATTTTAATGACAGTAATCATTACTGTATAAATATTTTTAAAAAACTAAGTATTAAGACAAAAGTATAAGCATTCCGACACAAATTATTTTTTTGTATTCGAAACATTTTCGTTTACTGGGTGATCTAAGTATTCGTTCTACGTGGTGGTCCCTATCTGCTGAAAAAGTGTTTTAATGCTTCTATGACTTTATTTTCTTTTTAGTTTTTTTTAATTTTTAAAATAAGTATTAAAACAATAAGTCTTTAAACCAGGGACTGAAAGCCTGAAAAAATGGGTTCAGGTTCGGGTTAATCAAAATAAAAAGTTCAGGTTTGGGTTCGGTTCAGGGTTTAGGTTCAACATTTAAATAAAGTACATATGTTTTATTAATATGAAATTTATTTATTTTTCAAAGAAATTTTCATTTAATTTTATAATTAATATATTTTTCAAGTTTTCTTCTTTTTAATTTGTTCTTTGTGTCGACAAAATGAATTTCAAGGCTGAAAAGGCCCTCTCATTTGAAGAATTTGCTTTAGAAAATCGTTTCTTCTTTTTTAGAACTTGTTTGAGCATATCTTCATTATCTTCTTAAGAACAAGATATTGATTCCCTCATAAAATTCTCTTCTTCTCTTTCCATTTGCAAATTTTTGAAAATTTGAATTGTTTTTTTTTTTAGCACTTACTTTTACACTTACTTAACTTAAATCTGCCATCTAGATTTTATGCTGCAATCAAAAGTGGATTATTTGTAAAGTGGTTTTCTCTTTTTATAATATTTAAATATAATTCTTGTGAAAATGTGTTTGTTTTGTCATCTTTTGTTTTCTCTTATTTAAAACTAAGCCAGATTCTATAAAAATCGTCTAAAATCATCTGTTGTTCTTGTAATTTCAGCGTTATTTTTTTAACAGGTGCAAAAATGTCTACGAATTCTTTACAAATATTTCAAACATAATCATTCATCATAGTCAATGCAGTATCCAGTAATCCTGAACAAAAACTTCCGTATTCCAATAAGGCTTGAACCATGTCATAACCGGAATTCCATCTAGTTTGACAGTCTTGTACGGCTTTTTGGTGTTTTTTTGGTGTTCGCAATTTTTTGCAAATAGCTCTGCATTGATCAAGTATTTGCTTAAAAGTATTAGATAGTGTCGAGCAATGCAAACTGAAATGCAAGAAATGTAATATTTTTATGATTTTTCTATCAAACATTTCTCACGCCATGAACAGCAAGAATATTTTTATATATTTTTGAACCCGAACCTGGTTAAATTTTTGAGTTCAGCGGGTTCGGGTTCAAAGATTTTATAAACAGCGAAACTGGGTTTGGGTTCGGTTTTAGTCCCTGCTTTAAACTATAAAAAAAAGTTTACCCACTAAAATCCTAATAACATAAAAGTAACAGTTGTTTAATAAAAAACTAATAATTTTTTTAATATTTAACCTGTTTGAATCTTGTATGACTTTATACTTGTATTCCAAAAAAGTTATAGTAAATAAACATAAATGTTAAAATACGAAAACTTGAACTTGACTTTCTAAGCAAAGATTTGTTAAAAAAAGCTATAGACAACTTAATGTGGGTTTTTTTTTGCAAAGATAATAATAAAGAGATAAGAATAGTTATCAGCAACATATTATCTCTAGCAACATGAAGACTAAATAATGTTTATAAAAAATTTATTGATAAACAAGAAGAATACAGGGGCACTATTTTTTTTGAGATACGAATCATATTAATATAGATAATGGACGGTTAAATATATTTCCAAACATGTACACATCAGAGAACTGCATTTGCTGATTGCAAAACGTTCATACGCAATCAACACAAGAATAAATATGTGTTTGCGTTCAAACGCTGAATATACTCCAACACAGATATTTGTTGATGATTTTAAACCAATCAAACGACGTGCAAATTGTTGTGTCACTGATTTATAATCATCGGTCGTTGTTAAACATTTGATTTTATTCTGTTCATTCGAGCCAACAATAATTATTTTGATGTAGAATAAATCAGAAAAAACAACAAACAACGTGTATGAGTGTAATCATAATTAAAACATAATAGTTTCTTTATCTATAAAAAGGGGGTGGTTTTGTAGAAACACATTTCATAAATGTTATATGTATATTAGGGTGGGTCTAAAATACATTTTTTTAGAATTTTTATTAGGAATACGAAAAATATTGTTCTTTGTGAAATTTTTTTTTTTTTTTAATTTAGGTCGACATCAGGCTCGCCCAATCCGGTTAAATTTAAATATTGCCTAATTTTCCAATCAAAATAGATGAAAAAAATTTAGACAATATTTAAATTTTTTCGGATTAGGCAAGCCTGAGATATCGACCAAAATTTTTTTTCCAGAAATATATTTATATTTCACAAGGAAGAATATTTTTATTAATAATAAAAATTCTAAAAAAGCGGATTTAAGTCCCACCCTAATGTAAAAAACATTATCATTTATGAAATGTGTTTCTATTTTGTTTTAATTATGAATACTGATTTATTCAACGCTGACTTTTTGTTGAGTGATTAAATTTGCAGTAAACATAATCGACATATGATTCAAACTGATCCGAATTACGCGTTCAGTAACATGATGCTGATTTATTCTACAGTAAATTTTGTTGAATTATTAAATGTGAACAAGAATTTTTGTGTATGATTTAATCAAGAAAAAAGTTGATTTTGCTGTTCTCTGGTACACATAGAAAAGAGATTCGTTGTTTTAACACAATTTTTAAATCACATGAACTATTTAAAAATTCGATTCGTTTGCTGTACCCAACACAGAAAAAAGTATCTCAAAATTTTAAGTAATTAAAAATATTTGTTAAAATTCAAATTCGATTTCTAACAATTTTTTGTTTAAAATGTGTGTTAATTGTCACTCTTTATAAAAAATTCAAAAATTCTTTAAAAATAAAAATTTAAGTTACAAAAAAATAACAAAAAGTTTTTTGTATTTACAAAATCCATTGTAGGTGCCTTTTTAAAAAAAATTTTATTTGTATTTACAAAAATATTCTAAGAAAGATGTTCAATATTACAAACATAATTTTGTAATTTTATTCTGTGAACTTTTAGCTGTTATTTGCTTGCCGGTTGGGTAACTGTTCTTCTTTGGCTGAATAATTTTTGACAATATGGGATCATTCTGTTGTGCCGCTGACCATGTTACACATGTATCCATATCCACGGATTAGCCGAATATCAACGATACATTCTTTTTCTCTCGGCCCTTGCACAATGCATGATATGCTTTTAAAACACAGGGTAAAAATATTGATTGGAATTTTGTCGGAAAATTTTATCTTTATTCAATTATTGTAATTATAAATACTTCAAATCCATAGCAGAATAGTTAATTTTTTTATGAACAGAAAATTTATAAAAGTAACAAAAACACTGTCTCATCATCCAAAATATTGGCTTTTCTAACCAACATTGAAAAAGTTTCATCTTCTTTTAATACCAACAACGAACAATTTATCGAAGATTTTGTCATTTATACAAAATTTTGGCAGGAAATTTGAATATTAGTATTGTTTCAATTCCATCGCACCTGTGTATCCTTTACGTATGCTGTATGGTAGTGTACGTCGTAGGGTTAACATCGAATTTTAAATTCGATCTGATGGAGAAACATTTTTATATAGAATTAAATAATATTGCAGGTATAACTTAAAATATCTATAGCTACAATCGAATTGGGTTGACAACAAATTCGATAGTCACAACGAATATATTTTGTGTGTGAAGTACAAGTTTTCTCAATATAATTTTCGCTCCATAGTGTTTTATTTTATCAACTTGTAACTACAAGAATGTTTATATACAAAGCTTATAGTCATTTTGACCATATAACCGAATAATCAATTTATTAAATGCTTATTTAAGCTCATAAATATGTTATTTTAATCTCAAAAAAATTTTTCACACACACTAAACATGAATAATTATTACGAGTATAAACGATCAATTCAGATGATATTTTTTCTTCATTTGTTTGACTAAACTTACTTATCACTTTAGCCCAGCAAAATTTTGTTGAATAGGTATTTATATTAATTATTTGTTTTTTTTTTTTACCCTCCACCATATATGGTGAGGGTATATATCAGTTTGTCATTCCGTTTGTAATATGTCGAAATATAGGTTTAAGACCCCATAAAGTATATATATTCGTGATCCTTATGCAATTTTAAGTCGATTTAGCGATGTCCGTCTGTCTGTCCGTCTGTCTGTCTGTCTGTCTGTTGAAATCACGATCACGACGCGAAGACGCAAGCGGGGGTGCCTATTTTTACCCAGATTATTGAGCATCCTCACGAGCAGTTTGGTATTTAAAATGAGCAAAATCGGTCAAGCGGTTCAAAAGTTATGAGTGAAAATGTGAAGGTACCTCTAAATTTTCCTGTATCTATTTTTTTTTCTGTTAAGTAAGTAAAAATGTTATTAAGTTATTGTTCGATTACATTTATTGTCTTACATACTATGATAACTAAGTTAACGTAAAAATGAACAATGTTAAAGTCGCTAACAGAGCAGACCTCTGTAAATAACATTGCTAAAACTAAATAACAAAAGTTCGTTACATAAATTGACAAAACATATTCATATTACAGTTCATGCAAAATTTAGTATATACGTATATCATCTTCATCCCCTTTGGTGGAGGGTATTCAAAGATTCGGCACAGCCGAATTTAGCCCTTTTTTACTTGTTTAAATAACACATTATTATAACGCAAGTAAAAAATTACAAACAAGTTTTTATTTTACCACACACATTTATATTAATTCGGTAACGTGCGTTTTTTTGGAACTGACGAATAAGTACTTATTTCATTAATGTTTTCTAAACAACTGTTAAGGTGGTGTTTTCTGATAACAGGTTGCTTCAGACGAACGAATATACTATAACAAAATACATGTAGTCACTCATTCGTCTCGCGACGAATCAGTGTTGCCGTTTTTGGTAATTTTTAACCAAATTTGGTTATTTTATTTGAAAACACTGTTAATTTTTTTATAAAAGTATGTATTTCGTTGTGTAAAATATGTTAATTAGCTCTGGATTACCAAAATATGAATGACTGTTTTAATTGGCGGCATTCTACCGATAAGAACAAGGATTCTGATATGAACAGTTGCTAAGTTAACTCAAGTGTTGGTGGTAAAAAAAGCAAAAAACATTTAATAAATGCAGAATGGAAAGGTATTTGAATTTTACATATTTGAATGTATGTGAATTCAAGAAAATTTTTTAACTTCACAAGAAACATTTTTACGAACTCTCCAACACATACGGAATTATGAATCCGAATTTTGCGAGATGTTTACGTCCGTAAAACACGCATCCGTCAAAACTTGTACGTAAACGGATTATTAACGGCCGACATAATCGGGTTTTCGAAAACACTTCGTTTTTACTCCGTTTCCTGTAACCGTTACCGTGCCGTTAAAACGGACTTCACCATTTTTCATCAGTCTTGATTTCGTAACAAACGGTGTTGTTTATCGCTTTTATAAAAATATAAATATGCAGCCAAACAGAATGGAATATATATCTAAAATCGCGCAACCCTTCTGTTAAATTTAAAATTGCATGAATGCAAACTAAGGTGCAGAACTAGTGATTTGAAGTACTTTTATGCGGCTAATCGAAAAGTACGTTTTACATTGTAAATATTATCAACTGAACATAAACTTATTTGTTTTTTTTATTTCTATAAAGTATTGAACTTTATAAAAGGCCAAAATTAAACCGTGGTAATGGATGGTAGTTGCTTTTTTCAAATGTTTTCTTTGTGTTGTGCTTTTTTTAAGAAATCTTAAAAAAATAATAGAACCAAGAACTCAAGACCGTTTTAACACGACACAACTGTCCGTAACCGATCCTTCAATGACTTGCTTTCAACGGATTCAACTCCGGTTTTCACGCCACACAAAGCCACAAATTCGAATAAATTTCTGATACGTTTACGGATGCAGAAAACGGTACGCAACCGGAGTTGGATTCCGTTTATAACGTACTGAAAACGGTACTTTTTTTGTTGGGTTGTTTTGGGTTTTTATTGAAAAATACTGCAGTCAATGCAAATAGTTAATCCGAAGATTTATCATTTGAATGCGACAATGAAAGCAGGTAGTTTAATTTTTTATAAATTTTTTCTATAAAATAATATTTCTAGTACAAATTGAATGCATTAATATACGAGTATTTAAATAAAAACATAAAATTTTAAGTTTTGGTTATATATTTTTTCATTTGGTAATTTTTTTTTTAAATTTTGGTTACAACAATTTTTTTGTGGCAACAGAGGTCTTAACAACCTATGTAAAAAAAAATCTTGTTTTTTTTTTTTTAATTGAGTATGTACAAAATTTTTGCTGGGTAGTTTACTCTCTCCCGATATCAACTGAGTATATTGAGTTGAAATAAAAGTTTTTAAGAAAGAAAAAATATTGTTTTGCGACTACTAAGTTAAACTTATTCGTATATAAATGTGCGTTAGCGGCCACCGGCCAGCCATAAGACGCCTTCAAGTCTAGCTGGCTACTACACGAGAGTGGATATTGAAGTTGTGTCAATTTGTAAAATAACTTAAAAAATTTCGGTATTTTCTCAAATTAAAAAATAAAATATATTAACATAACAGATTTTTAATTAAGTGTTTAAACAAATTTCGGCTAAAAGAAATATATAAGAAAATAATTTGAAAATAAAAAAGTAATTTTGTCTTATAAACAAATTTAAAAAATCAACAAATATTTTATAAAATTTATAAAAAAAAATAAATTTTGGGTTTTAAATTTAGTGTTTTATTTTTATATAAAAAAAATAATTTTGTTAAAAATTCTTTTGAAACCAATAAATTTAAAGTGTTTAAAATGTGTAAACTAAATTTACAACTATTTTTACTGCATATTTGTATGCTGGCAGTATGTTTAAATACAGCCCTGGCTTGTCATGGCTCATTAATAGGTAAGTGTGAAGTGTGAATTAAAAGGTAATAATATTTGTATCAAAAATAAATATTTTTTTTAATACAAAAATTATAATTAAAACATCAACAAAAAATAAACAATAGTTACAGCTTTAATATATAAAAATAACAAATTAAAACAAGTGTTTAAATTTTACTAAAAAAGTAGGTTATTAAAAACTCAAATAATTTAAAAAACTTTATTTTTTTTTTTCAATTAACACTTTTTGTTTATCAATCTTGAAATTAGTGTGTAGTTAGTTACGGTTAAATTAAAACAATTTGAAAACATATTTAATTTGAAAACAAATTAATATTAACATTTAAATTGCAACAAGTAATTTTAAATAATTTTTAAAATTGTGATTTTTGCCACATTAGACAGTAACGTTATGCACATGTTTATAATGATAAACAAATATAAATTAAAAATATTGGGAATTTTCTATTTTACGAAATAATTAGAATTCTATAAAGGTTTTCGATAGAAATTAAAATAAATTCTATAATTTTTAAATTTATATTTAAATTCTGTTTAATCTATTTGAAAAAAGTGGATACTGGCCAGACAACTGATTCAGCTTTTGTCGTATATATATTTATAAATGGTGTTCTGAGGAACACTCATATAAAATCTTGTTTTGCTATAAAAAGTTTATTAGATTCAAATAGTTTTGGTTTAGATGTATTCAAAATATTATGAATAGATTTTTTTTATTCTACACAAAAAGTTTTTGTGGAAGTTGTTTTCTAATTTTTAAGCCTGGACTAAGTTTTTTTCCATTAATCATAAACTTTTTTTTAATATTCATGGCGCCATATTTTAATAGACCGGAGAAATGCTATAGCTCCCATACACTTTTTTCTTATACTGAAAGATTAAATAAAAAAATTTTAGTATAAAATCTAAAAATAAAATCCATATTTTAAATATATAAACACGACACGTTTACACACTATTTTTGGTCAATCATAAAAAATGTATTGAAACTGTTGATATAGCTATTACTTTAATTGGAGGTTATTTCAATAAATCGCATACAATTTTTAGTAATATTATTTGCATGATAGGTGTAAAATCAATAATAATATTAATTGATATTAGCAATTCCGTTTCTGAATCTCTGTTTCATTCTCTTTAATATGGGTGATATCAGTTTATAGTGAATGTTGCTGTTAATATCTTGCGCGCAAACACAGCAATTATCACAAAAAACAATTTGTTTTTTGATTTTGCTTTTTTTACTCATATTTGCTGTATTATATTTTCACTTTTGGGTCTTAAGTAGTTTTTCTTGGAAAATTAATGGAAAGTTACAAGACTTGTTTCAAATAGTAGAAAAATATGCCAATGACTGGAAAATGAAAATAAATATTGACAAATGCGAGACTATTTTATTCCGCCCACCTGTTGGAAAGTGCAATTATAATATAAGAAAGCACTGGAAAGAATTTAAGGTTAAAACTGGCCCTAAATTTCTGTATTACAACAAACACATAGATTTACAAATAACAAAGGCAAGAAAAGCTTTTTTTATGTACACTCACAATTTTATCTCGTTAAAAACAACTTAAAATACATATTAAATTAATCGAAAATACAATCAAAAAGAGGACTACTGATTTTCCATTATATTTAACCCATTTTGTTGTTTATTTTTAATTATTGTTTAATAATCGGTAAAGGTAAAAACAATAGAAGATTCTTTTAAAATAACCATCAAATTTTTACTGACAAAAAGTTAGAAAAAACTACTTATGTGGTTGGTCTGTTTTTCAAATTGAAAGTTTTTTTTATTTGTATGTAATTACAAAACAGAACACAACACATGCAGATGTATATATTTCTATTGGCTTTGTGTGTATGTATATTTGAATGATTTCTTGTAATTTTTATTGAAATAATTTTGTATATATACAAACTATTTTGGTAAAAAAAAAACAAAAAGGAATAATATGAATTTCTATTTTTTGAAGCAGAAAACATAAAATTTTACATTTAACTGAAAATATCAACTCCTACTGAATGTCTGTAAATTTTTATAGTTTGTTTTTTGAATGACTGATTCAAATAGTTAAAAAATATATTTCTATGAATTTCAATTGATTCTTCATTTAAAAACAAACTTTACGTATTACTTTTTAAATAAACTACAGTCGGTTACGGAAAATATATTGTGAGTGTACAGAAGAATATTTTATTCTAAATATATAAACCCTTCGGTTAAATTAATCCTATACCAATCCTTAATTATACCAATATTAACATATGGCTGCCAAATTTGGTACAATATTTCTCCATCATATATGGAAAAAATTAGAGTTTTCGAACGGAAATGCCTTAGAGCATGCACTTCACTCTTCAGGTCACCTGATAGTGAATTTAAAAAATACGTTTCTAACAAGAGCCTATATAATGCTTAAAAAATAAGTAGAATAGATAATTTCATCATTCATCTAATAAGAAATCATATTCTAAAAACTTTTGAATACAGATTAAATAACCTTGTGATGGCCCCCTACTACGTCAGTGAAAAATGTATCGAGGTAACTGGAAAAAATGGGTATGTGCCACCGGAAGCATTTTTATACCTAGGTAAACAGGGATATATTCAAAATAATATGGGAATTCCGGTATTATACCATATTTATAGGCGAGCCAATGCCAAGGCAATAAACTGCAGACAAATTACAGATGCAAATAAAAGATATGACACAACCCTCTACTTTAGGGACAAAAACATGTTGCCAAACTAAAATATTAAAAAATACTGGTGGCTAGACCGATTTGGTAGCTAAAATTTTTCTTTTACCTCTTAACTTTTTTCCATTTTAATTATCTAAATACCAAAGTGGGTTTTTCAATTGTTTTTCCCACATTAAAAATTGCAAATATATTATACATATGTTTTTTATTACCTGTAAGTTAATTTTTCAATATTCCTAAAAAGAACTTAGATTTTCTGATTGCAAATATACTAGAGTGCTCGAACACGGGACAGTGTATACTATGTTATATTAACTACTATTTGTTTATTTATGGTCTACATTATAAGAAATTTCTTGTAAAATAAACGTTAAAAAAAGTAGTTTTTCTTAAGATTTTTGAGTTTTGAATTGCTTTCTTTTTCAATATTTTATTGCCTTAAATACATTTAATTTTAGTTTTTTTCATTTTGCTTCGAGTGTCTAAATAATTATAGTTTGTTTCACTTTTGAAGTGTTTTGTTTTTTATAAACAAACAAAAATATATTATTTAAACATATTTATAACTTCCTTTTTTAATAATTCAGTTAACTAGACAGATATAAATACAAAAGTTAAAAAAAACTATTAATCATAATTCACATCTTCTTTTGTCTATAAATAAATATAACTATTCACTTAAACACCTGAAAATAACCACAACAAATAATTAATAATTTGCCAAATAATGGCTTAAACAAAGAAAAACACGAACAAGTGTTAACGCACTTTTTGAAATATAAATCTGCCCTAAAATAATCATTAATAAAGAATTTATATGTTCATTTAAACATATTAACGTTTTACGGACATATAACGTAAATTAACTGAACTGACTGACCTTAAGATGAAAGTGAACCACACGCAACCCAAAACATGCTCAACACTCAACATTTTAACAATAACCCACTGACAACAAAATACATGTAAAAACCGGCATTTTTGACTTTAATGTATTTTGTTATTGTTTGGTTCAGACACCGTTAATAAAATTTATTGTAAAGCTTTTTAACATCTTAATAGTGTTCAATATACTACAAACAAATTATTATTATTGTTGTTAAGCATTTTTATTGACTCATTATTGTAGTATAACACCAAGAGAGATCAAATAAAACAACAAAAATGTACATGTTAATGTGTGGATATTTTTGAGCCAAGTTACTGTCAAGAAAATAACCACAAAAATTCGTTCAAATATGAAAAGAAAAATTAAATTTTCCAGCTAATTCAAGATTAATTTAAGCATTTTTATATGATCTTGCCAAGTTCATTTGGGTTCAACACGCATTAATTTTTTCTAAAGACAGAAAATGATCTTATAATCATAATTTAAAAAACATGGCTCTCTAACAACATAACTTTACATTAATACTGAATGCAATTGCATAATAACAAAAAAAACACTACTGAAATTAATATTTTCTCTGTTTGTTAATATGTATTTTTTTTTTGTTTTCTAATGTGGTCAGTTAAAATATATTTATTTAAAAAATCTTTTATCTAAGATTTTATTTTTATGTCAATATATTGTCATTTATATGAATAATTTGTTTTAAAGCCACACCTTTTTAGAAAAATTATTAACGAAAAGAGGTATTAAAAAATACTGATAAAACACATTGAGTTTTGTTAAAAATCTTCACGTATTTTAAATATTTTGTTTTCAACACTTTATATTAGAAAAATAAATAAAAACAAAAATGAAACATGGAAACATCTTCGAATAATATAATTTAATTTAATTTAATTTATAGTAATGTAGGCAACAAAAAAAAATGTACCCATAAAGAACACAAAACCTCGTTAAAAATTTTAAGCTGCTTAAAGAGTTGCAACAAATAAATTTACATAAAATTAGTTCAGAAGAGATATATAAAAAAGTTTATATTCTTAATATTCATAACTTCAATGTTCAATACATTTTTGAAATGTCAAAACTATTTTCGCAAAGCCAACGAATATTTAAATAACCGAGAAGAATAGCCCAGAATAAATTTTATTTACAAAAAGGTGGTTATATAACAGACGTAAACTGTATTAATACTAAAAGTATACCGTAAGCTGTCAAGCCATTCGATTGGCAATAAATTTTATTGTCAGCACGAATCTGATTTTTTGGGTGTTAGTTGCGTCTATAATTAATACAAACCACAATTCGGTTGATTTTACTAGAACCCTTATTTAATGGTAGATTTGATCAGGATAACCATATTTGTAGTCTCCATTTTTTAATATCGGTAATTGGTTAATAAATTTGGTAGATCATTGCAATGTTTTAGTACTTCTTAAACATTGTACTCTACACAATCACTAAACGAACTTTATTTTTAAAGTTAATTTAAAATACCAATAACTGAAAAACAGGAAATTTTTGATTTCCAATTCAATATTTTTGGACTAGGAGTTATTGGAATTGCAACCAATCTTTTTTCTGGGTGTATATGTATATAAAATTAGTGACATTATTTTTTCCAATATTTTTTGTTAACATTTTGACACACGCATAAATGTATATTAATAAGAGCGCTGTATTTGATATTCAACATGCACGAGCTTTTAATTTCATCGTTATTGAATTATAAAATATATATTTGTTTTGCATTTATGTTAATACGAGATTTGTTGCCAAGATGGTTATTTATGCAACCATTCAATAAAGAATTAGTTTATTTAACTTTTATTATATTTTTTAAACTTGTTGTATTGTCACATAATTAGTAAACAAACGTGTTTTCAAAAACCTAATTTTTGTATTGTATCATTTTTTTTCGCAGCAACAGATGTTTCATTATTTTTTTTTTTTAGAAAAAGTGTAAAGAATCGTAAAAAAATTATTTAACAAGTTCAAACCGATAAAAATTGTATTTTTCTTTATTTCGTATTTCTATTATTTTGATTTTTCACGTTAATTATATTTGTTATACTTTAATTTAATTATTTATAAATGAATGCCAATTTTATTTTGGTTCATTAAGAAGAAGTGTGAAAAATTTATATTATTTTTTTTTTTAATTATATAAAATAATTTTTAATTTAATTTTTATTCAGGCATAGAAAATTTTATATGAAATCATTAGTAGTGTTACAAAAACAATAATAATAATAACAAAAATCTAGGGTTTCTTGTAATATTTCAAATAATTATTAGTTTTTCATTTTAATTTACAAAAAAAAATCCTTCAATTAATTTAATTTAGCTTTGGTACTAGTTTCCCTATAAAATTTAATAAGCTATTTCAAAATATAAACTTTATTATAATTTCGCGTTTTGTTAATTTTTTTATAAAATTTTTATAAAAAGGCAGTTAAACAACTTCATAAATTTTACGTCATTATAAGATGTTAATGAAAAATTCTATAAGTGTATTTTATTTAATTTTTTTTTTATTTCTAAAGTCAATAAACTGTTTTATAGTTATAATACAATATAATTCTTAGTATTTTGTTTTCGTATGACTTAAAAAAATATATGAGAATTTCTTCATATCTATAATCTTTGTTACGATACATAGATTACATACAGATTTACATAAATCTATTTTTAAAAGATTACGTTTTCTAAACAACAAAACACATAAATATAATCAACATGTTTTATTAATTAGCCATAACATTTTAAATAAAACAACAAATTTTTAAAATGAATGAAGCAGTTCGTTTGTTTTTGACCTCTGTTTTGTGCAAAAGTAACCATATATTACAAAATATTAATCATACGTACTTATGTTACATATCACTAACAAATTAAAGCGGAAGACAATTAAAAATCAGTCATAATAGATCATTAAGAATATGGTTTGTAATGATTTTAAACAATAGATAATTTTTGCTCTATTACAATGAGCCTCAGTGTTTACTGGCTTATGTTACACTCATGGAAATTAATTTGTACAAATAGCAAAAGAATCTACTAAAAATTTGTTTAAAATGCCACCGCAAAAAACCTGCGAAACGTTATAAATGAAAATGAAAAGATACCTCTTAACTGTTTATACAAATTTGTATATTTTAGTACAATTTAATATTAGCGTCTGGCGAATAAAATATGTTGTGCCTAGGGGTGAATAAAATGTTATATTCTCCTCTAACAATTTTTCCGCCCTGAAATTACACAAAAACTAGATATTTTTCAAAAACTAATTACGCTAAAAATAAAGAAAATCAAGTTTGTTTCTTTTGTCTTTTGTTTTAATAACATGTAATTAATCGCATGTAAATAATTAATATTAAAACGCTTAGTATATTAAATTTTAGAGCTAAGGAAGATGAAGTGTGTCAATATAACAAAAAAAAAATCAAAGTGCTAAATCAGAATGACAAAAACAATAACACTAGCTTACAAAAATTAAAAAAAAAAATGTTTTTGTAAGAATTTACTATTTCCAAAATTGTTTTATTTTTTATACCTCATTTTTGCAAGCAAATTAAACAAAGTATATATCCTCCTTAATAAATATTAAGTTTTTAAAATATCTTCTATTCTATTTTAATTTTCATGAATATCCGAAGTAAAGTATTTTTTTTGTCTTTCATGAAATTGAACGGCAATTTTAAATTTTTTTAAATTCGCACAAATTAAACCTCTATTTGAGTATAATGAAGTCCGTAAATATTAAAAACTGTTTTTATACCATCCACCATGAGGGTATATGTCAGTCGTTCCGTTTGTAACTTGTCGAAATATAGGTTTAAGACCCCATAAAGTATATATATTCATGATTTTTATGAAATTTTAAGCCCATCTAGAGATGTCTGTCTGTTGAAATGGTGATCACGGCGCAAAGACGCAAATGGGGGTGCTCATTTTTACCAAGGTTAATGGACATCCTCCCTACCAATTTGGTATTAAAAAACTAAAAAGTTATGAATAAAATGTGAAGGTACCTCTAAATTTTCAATACAAATTGGGTGTATTAAGGTACAATTTCACAGCAGCGACTTGCAGGTAAAATATTGTCTCAAAAATTTTTTTCACCATAAAAATTTTTTTTACCACAAAAATTTTTTTTCACCACAAAAAATTTTTTTTTACTTCATCCATAAAATTTGTTTTCACACCTAAAACAGTTTTTCAACTCAAACAAATTTTTTTAGTGAGAACAGTTTTTATGACATTGGTGGAGGGTATTCAAAGATTCGGCACAGCCGAATTTAAGTTTTTTCCTACCTGTAGTTTTCTAAAAAAAATTTAAAAAAGGGAATTTGGAATTCGGGGTCTATGCGGGAAGTTTAAGGAGCACAAACTATTTTAAATTTCATTATGTTAGAGTTTTTTAAGAAATGTTTTTTTCGATAATGCACTAAAATTTTACTTAATGAAATGCTATGAAATATATAATCTTAAAATCTTAAAAATCTAAATATGTACCATAAAACTGCTATAAGCTAGTGTAGTTCATTAAGAACTTCTTATAGAAAACTTTTTTACTGTATTTGTTTTTTGTTTTATATATAATAATTATTTCTTTCTTTAAGTGTTAATTAGTGTTTAGCTTAATTAACATGACAGCTTACAACAAATCTAATACAAACATTAAAAATGATTTTGGTATAATTTGTTAACTTCGCAACAGCAAAAAAAAAAAAAAACAGTTGAATAAACTCAGTCTCTTTTAAGAACAAGATTTACATATAAAGTTTAATAAAATATGACGTATATATTTATAATAAAATTTTATAATACTACTTCCTGCAAACTTATAAAAATGTTAAAACATTTCAGCTTTAATGTTTTATTGTACATGTAAGAGAGTATAATTTGACCTGAGGTCTTAAATCATCAACACGTTTTATGTTTTAAGGCGTTTCAGTTTTATTACCAATTCATTTAATTTAAATAATAATTATGTCTGTTAAATAAGTTTTTAATAATAAAAACTTAAGACTTTAAATTATTGAACTAAAGGAAAATCTTTAAACAGCCATAATAATAATGTTAGTAAAAAAATTAAAAAAAAATATTGACAATCATAAAAACTACTTTTATTAAACAAATTTAATATTTACCCCTTTACAGTAAACCTGGTTTTTTGAAAATCACTAAATCAGTTAAAATATCTGTATAAAGTGTTCATTATTTTTTTGCAATTTATATAAAAGTAATTTCAATTTTAAGGATCTTAATTTTTTCACATAAAATGGTGTTTTTTTAAAAGTAGGTGAGAACATTTAAATTTTGTACATTTTATATATATTTCTTTTAATATAAAGCCGACCTTTTTTGTAGTGATTATAGTCATTTATAAATATATAAACAACAATTTAATATAAAGCTGTAGCGAAGACGTTCTTGTTAACTGATTATGTCTCATGTTTAGGTCGGTGTGATTATGTACTATATTTTTTTAACATTAAGCCGCCTTTAAAATTTACAGTTTATTTCTACTTTGCAACATGTTGACCCTGACCATGGCAACACGTATTTGTAGACAACATTTTAATCCAATTTTATTTTATATAGAATTTTTTTGTGAGTTTAATTAACATGAGTATGAGGTAAAAATAAATGAATGAATTTCAACGATCAGACATCATTTAATTGTCCGAAATAATTGTGTAATTTAACAAGATTTTTAAAACATGTTCGTTTAATCTTGCGGTTTTGTTAATTGATAAAATTATTGCATTTAAGATTAAACAATTGTTAATTACATGTGTAATTGTATCAACAAAGCAAAATATGGGTATTGTAAAAAGCTGAAGGTATAAAAACAGTGTTTTAAATGTTTTGGGGATTATGTTAAACCTTTCACTTTACTGTGTGCACATAAACAATGTCGTTGCTTAAGCCCTGTTTAAGCAGCATTATAACAAAAGTGTATTATTCATGTCAGAAATACTTTGTATAAAGAAAATGTATAATAGTATCAACTCACACACATTTCAAAATGGGAACATACATTTTAAAAAGTGTAAACACTATTTTTCGAAGTATTTCATAAAGTTACCACTTGTTCCAATATAATTGTTATGTTATTCAACAAAGATTAAAAGCAACAAACAGTAATAAAATTAGTAGAAAAATTAGCTGCTAACATTTGTGCGATAACGTGAACGGGACTTTAAAAAGGTGGATTGCCGTACCACTGGGTCTAAATCTGAGTGCAATTTTGCTTTCAATAAAATTTAGTATACTGAACACAACTATGGAAACATTTTTGCACTCATTCAAAACACCGTATACTTGCTTTTAATTTAATTAAAATGATCTTTACGATTTATTTTAAAATGTTGTTTAAGCAACTTACACATCAGTAAAAGCAAATAATTATTTAGTTGAAAAGAAAAGTTAATATTTTATTTACGAAATCTGTATAAATAAATGATTATTCTCATTTATTTGAAATTATTATTTTTGAATTGTTGTTTGTTTTTTATTCTGCAAAATGTGTATTCATTCAGTCTATCAACACATTTTGTGTGAATGATCGTATCGTATGTGTGTGTTCATGAAATTCTTGTAATTTAAATTGAAATAATTTTAAACAAACATTTTATATAAAAACCAAACTTGGAATTATTTTAATATTTTTTTCTTTAACAAGAGAAAACAAAAAAATTTAATTTTGTAATAACTGTAACGGAAACAAATAAATCATAAATCTCCGTTTTGTGGGTAAATTTTTATTAAATTTCCAACAAATTAAAAAAAATAAATGAAAATTAAAAAAATATATATTAAACGACTGTAAATTATTTTGAACAAATGTGTAGAAAAGTGAAAATAAATATTACTCTAAAAAAATGTACGTATCTTTATTTTTAACTGAATTGAAAACTTTATTATTAAACTACAAACACTAAACTACATAATATTTTGAGTGTAGCCTCTCATATATGTAGAGAGTATAAAAATCGTGTAAAATTTAAATCATGTAAAAAGTATTGCGTAAATCAAAGGATAGGTGTATGTTATTCAATATTTTAATGCGTACTTTTTTCTATTTTTTAAATTCTTGTTATTTCGGGTATAAGTAAATTTCATTACTTTTCGGAATATAGTATAATATGTTATGTATATCTAACTTTATTTTTGAAAAATACAAGTTTCTGCCCAGCTACCAAACAAAAATTTAGGGCAATATATTGGATGTGCCTTAAAATATTTTATAAGATGTTTTAAATATACCAGTATTTTTTTCTGTGTACTTTCATTTTGTGTATGTTATTTGTTCAACAAAATACAAAGTTGCAGTTACAAGATATGTCATAATATTTTCAATGTTCAATAAAGGATATTAAAATAATTTAACATGAGGTATTTACATTAATTAAAATACCTATTAAATATTAAATTTAACATGCATATTAATTTTACATGCTTTGTATAATTTTAAATGTATAAATTAACGAGACAAAAATATTGGTTATATACAAGAAGATGAAAAAAAGACGGAAATCAGACACAAAATGACGCCTAAGAGTCTGGTGTTGAAACTTAAAGTCACATACACACGTTTTGTATAATTTTTTCTTCTTATTTTAAAAACTCATCAACATCAAAAGAAGAAAAAAAGCCTCGTGCTAATAATGCAATTAAAACTTTAATAAGAAAAAATACCGAATATTTTAAAATGATAAATGATATTTATACGAAAAACCGCAAGAAATGGCAACACAAAATAAAAAACGGTATAATAAAAAAATTACCGCAAAATAAATGAGCTTAAAATTTATCAAAATGGAAAAAAATTGGTATAAAAATCTCAGAAATATATTTATAAAAAACATGAAAAATTTCAAGGTTATTTATTTTGCATTCTTCTGTTTATTGTACAAAGATTAAAATAAACTTCCAGTATATTTAGTATAAACATTTTTTTGTTGTTTGATAAAACACTTGTTTAGCATTTTTATTTTAATTAACTTAACAACATTTTAAAATACAGAATTAAAAATATTAATAATTCTTTTTTAAGATTGTGATATTTTAAAGTAACATTAACTAAAACAACAGTTAATACATTGACTACACTTAAAATAAAACGTCGATTATAAGAGGGAAATCAGAAATGTTTCTGTAAGTGTATTAAAAAGGTTTGTTGTTTAAATCTTTCGATTTTTTAATGATATTACTGCTGTTGTTGCGATCGACCACTGCTTGCTGTTTAAAAATTATTTCCCTTATCAATTGTGTTTTATATTTCATTTTAAAAGTTAATCAATAATGTTTATGTTTGTTTTCTGACTATTGATGAAGAGTCGATGAACAGATAATAAATAAATACATACATATGTTATGTATGTATATATTTTTAAATACTTGTAGATACTTTGCTATACACTTTGCTCCTTTAATTTATGGTCTAAATGACATTAAGTATGGCAAATTGTAGTGTTTTACCTTTAATTTAATGGACAGTATGTAAATGTTGATGCTTTTATCTCTGATGACATGCATCGATGTATTTTTTGTTAAATTCGCTACTTTGCTTATTTTACGGAACTTAATCGACAGTTTTATGATCAATTTGTCAAGTTGCATTTAGGTTTAAGAGGGCATTTAAATATATTCTTTTGATATAAATTTTTGAATTTTTTGATTTAAATCATTGTTGATGTTTTAAATGCCACTGTGACTTTAGGACAATATTTAATAAAATTTTGGTTTTATTGCTAACTACTGTATAAGTTGTAGAGCACATACAAATATTATTCCAAAAAGCTTTAATTAAAATGCATACGAAAAGCAGAAAATTTTTCGCGCATATTCTTCAAATAATAATTTACTTAAATCACTAAATAAGTCTTAAAGCTTGTCTTATTTTTTTTTTGTAAAATAGTTTGCCATAATTTTTTAGTATAGTTTGAATCGATATTAATTACCTAAGATACTAATATTAGCTCCCTTAAATATGCTCCATATTTATTGAATTTGAATTTCGAGTGTTGCCAGACTCATTAATATATACATACCTTAGATCTTTTACAAATTGAATGAAAGTTAAATTTTGATCAGCCAATTTGTAATATGTAGATTTGAACTAATAAATAAAGAAATAACACAAGTTGAATGCAATTTGATTAGGAATGAATTTAACTAAGAATGAATCCTATAAAATATTAAGTTTTTGGAATGCAGCTTATGCATTACCTCTAAAGTTATGGTGTGAATTCGAAATTGTGTTCGTTTTTCCCTCTTTCGGTGTTTTAATGAATTGAAGCCATATTCAGGAAATTCTTCATATTAGAAAAAGCTGAATTTTTCGGTTTTTATGCCCAATCCGAAAATGGGAATAATGCCTGTCTATATCACCTGGAATAAATCGAGGAACGAGTGGAATCAATCGCTTAACATGTGGAACGAAATGGAATTCTATGATGAACGCTTGGAACTGAAACACAAAACACGAATAATGAACACTTAATACAGGAAAATAAATGAAACCGAACGGAAAACGAATTTTCTTTATCGGTGTGTGTCAATGTGAATTCTTAGTTTATAAATAAATGAATGTCACCCTGTATCATCGACATCTATCCTGGCCTATTTGTTTTATCGGAATGTGTTAATGCTCCAACGGAGCAACCAATGTTGTCCGCTACTTCCTCATTTAATTTCGATGTACTGCCCATTTTAAAAAATTCTAATTTTACAATATGGGCCATAAACTAGCGAGCAAAACGTACAATAACTTCAAAATTCCAAACAAACGAAAACACTGATAAAACGAATGAAATTGGTTCGGTAGAGATATCGACGAAATATTTTTTGAAACAGCCCCAGAGTTACTTATTTATTTTTCGTTCACTGTTCCATTCCATTTCGTTCCCTGTGTTAAGTGTTTAAAATTTACACGTTCCTCGTTCGCTTAATTTTATTCCACTTTATCTGTTTTAATTCCACTTTATCTGGATTTTTATTCCACTTATCTAGTTTCTTTCAAAATAAATTTTTTGGAATTTTCTAGAACTTGTTCCCACCAACTTTGTTTCAAAACTTTTAGTTTGAGAACTTTTTAGTATTTTAATACTCCATTGATATATCTTTTAAATACTTCTTTTTTGATACTCCACGCGTAGTATATAGTTCATTTAAAGCAGACATAATAGAGCAAAAACGAAAAACGGGGTTGATTTTGACTGAACTTTTTAACTCAAAAACATGAGATTTAGTACGTAAACTTTTCGTCCTCTAGAATTTATCAGAGTTTTCACTGTGCAAATATCGGCGATCAATTTTTGGGGGATCACTAGTGAAACGTATCAGCTTGAGTATCGGTAATCTTTTGAACTTGTTTTAGCTATTCTTTTTATATAACGAAACAGAAATTTTATTTAAATAAAGTCTTCATTTGAACATGTGCAATTATGTTAATTAAAACCACTCTCTCCCATAAAAATTCAAATTATTGTTTTTTTTTTGTTGTTTCTGAAAAAAATTAGCACTATTATAATTTAATAATAGCTAATGATTAAAATTTAAAGACATTAATTAAAAATATAAATGATACAAGATTAATCAGAAACAAAGTCGTAAAATTAGTATTTATTAATGAATATAGTTTGTTTCTAAGAGAAATAGAATGTCAAAAAAAGGGTTTAGCCCTTATTTAGAGAATTTGAATTTAAAATTAATCTATGTTTGTGTTATTTCAGCTACTGGTATCACAGAGGAAGAAAAACAAATCATATTACAGGAACACAATAGATTAAGGCAAACAGTGGCAACAGGACATTATCCCGGACAACCAGGTGCTGAAAATATGCGCGAAATAGTATGGGACAATGAATTGGCCGTACGTGCACAACAATGGGCTGAAAATTGTCAATTTAGACATGATCCTCATAGAACTATTAGTGAGTTAAACTGAAACATTATATACGCAACGAATTGATTTTAAATATTCTCGATTTCATCTCATAGATCGTTTTACTATGGGTCAAAATTTGGCTATTATTTGGAGTACTGCTCCTTTGGAACCAGATGATGGTGATTTTCCTTCGCGTATCAGAAATTGGTTTAATGAAGTGAAAAAATATTCATTTGGTGATGCTTGGTCTCCCAAAACTGGTCATTACTCACAGGTAAAGTTTGTTTAAAATTAAATATTAGCGCTTTTTAAATTCTCTTTTTGTGTTTATTTCAGTTGGTTTGGGGAGAAACTAGTTTGATTGGCTGCGGTTTTGCTGAATATAAAGATTTATCCAAATATAATAAATTATATGTTTGCAATTACGGACCTGGGTAAGAATGAAAAAAAATATTTAACTTTTGTTTGCAAAATATTTAAAATGTCAAATCAAAATTTTGAAGAAAACACTGTTGCAAATTAAACCCGCAAATATTCGCGTTCACAGAATTTTAAATTAAAGATGTTCGAAATTTATCGATTTTTTGACAGCATGAAATTTTCTGCTGTCTATTCGTCTAAGTAGTTTTTTTTTTAACTGCAATCAAAGTCAGTCAACTATGAGAAATGTTTAAAACTACTTTATTTTTGTTACATTTAAAATATGTAGAATTGATTCAACATTTGTTAACAAGCTTTTTTGTTGTTTTATAATGTTTAGCTACATTATAGCAAATAACTCTAAAATAAATGAATTTATACTCAAAACAAAATAAATCACATTACGAAAAAAATAAAACTAATTCAAATATTTTGGTGTTCTTGATTTCACTTTCACTAGTTTTTTTTTACTAATTAAATTCGCCAGATGGCAAGCAGGCGAATTCAATTAGTATGTGTTTTTTTTTGTTATGAAATATATGATGTGAAAAGCAAAAGCACTTGACTCATGTAATTTTTAATTATTTTTATTAATTTCAAGCGTATTTTTACCATTTTAACATTTGTTAGCAATAGAAAATTAGTTTTTAAAATACATCTAAAATACTTGTATGTAAATTTTTTTGGCAAAAGTTTACTTTTTCGGGCACCCCTCAAAATAAAAATAATTTTATTTTTTTCTATATTTTGTTAAGGGGCCGAGTCCCCAAAAAGCCAAAATACTCAAGTGTGACATCTCAAATTAAAGAAATATTTCTCAAGATTCTTAATATGCCTTTCGTTAGGTCTATTTTAGTAAATTTAAGGTAGTAAAATAAGGGAAAAGTTAATTTTTCGCTCAAAGAAATAAACTGGAATTTATTGTTCGCATTAAACTGAATGAAATTTTGAAAAACAAAAGTTTATGTATATGAATATGTAGGTCAGCTTAATTTTTTACCGACTGTTTCTTACTCTATAATCAACAGTAAATTCAGTAAAAATAACTAACAATGTAGAAAATATGACTGACAAATTTTGTTTAGCACTACATTTTAGAATTTAGTGTTTTGACAAAAGTTCACAGATTTTACACATATTTTTAAAAATTAACAATTTTATTAATCTCTTCCAGGGGAAATGTTGTTGGTTATAATCCCTATGAAGTTGGTAAACCCGCATGTTCCTCTTATGGCATGAAACCGTCACCACATTATCAGGGCTTATGCGCTGCGCCAGACGCCTATGGAATCAACACCAATGCAATTGAAACGTATGAATACAACAGCAACAATAAACAAACTAACAACTTTAATTCATACAATGCATATAACACAAAACAAACAACAACTACTAGCACTCTTCATCAATATAACAATAATTACAACAATAAAAAATCTGCATATTCTAATACATACAATCAACAGGCAACGACGACCAACGTACAAGCGCAACAACAACAAGCATCAACGAAGACGGGTGGAAGCTACGGGGGTTACTCTTACGGGACAAAGGCCTACGGTGGGTCGCAGGCCTTTACAACAGAGACCTCACAAAACAAATACCGGAACAAACTCGAGAGCTATAAACCATCACCTGAGGAATTTCAGAGATCCGTTCTTAAGCATACCGTCTTACGTACATCCTTAGATCAGCAACAGCAACAGTCACAACAACAACAATCTGCTTACAACACCACACCACAATCAGCTAAAAAAGGATGGAGCTTACTAACATGGCGTGGTTAATTTGGGTTTTTTAAATGTTATTTAATTCCCTCTGTACAATTTTTACTAAAACTAAATTACTACTGTGTAGTATTGAGAATGGGATCTAACGATTTAAAATATTCTTTTCCTCATCAAACAAAAAACATTAGAGTTTCTTTTTTATTTTTTTTTTAAATTATGCCAACCACAACTTCAAACACCATTAACTCCAAATTGCCATATTATATCATCATTGTTTAGATTTTAGTTAAATCAACTTTTTGTTGAAACTAGTTTCTAAGTAGCGTTCATTCATATTTAGGACCATGTTAAAAAATTATTACTTTACCTTCATTTTATTTTTGTATTAAGCATAGTAAGTTGTTTCTGTCGTAAAAAAATCACTTTAATTTCAAAGACCATAAATCTAGTTTACAATATGAAAATTAATAATTTTGTGAAATGTTATGCCTTCGGCTTAAAATCATGAACATTTTTCTAAATGAAAAATTATAGTATTGTTTCTAATAATGGATAAGACAAAAGTTAATTATTTATTTATTTTATTTATTAATCATATAATTAGAAATTATATGTTAATACCCTAACCGAGCACTAGCAACAAAGGCCTTCGGCTCGTTGTAGCGAAAACAGACCAGAGCCTCTGGTGGGAATTGAACCCACGACCCCCGCACTGATAAGCTAGCACGCTACCAACTAGCCTACCGGGGCGCTCAAGACAAAAGTTATTAAACACTATCCGAATGGAATGCATTTTTTGGTCAGCTACGATCTTCATAAACATTCTTCGCGTGTAATGTTATTTCTTAATGTGAATTGTGAATATTTATATGTGTTTAGTAATATCTCTGTTCAGTTAGCTATCAGCTAATATGAAAACACATGTGTTTGTTTTTGTTTTATTTTTCTTTGTTGAAAATTCACATGGACGTTTTTCAATAAATACACAATAAAAATACAGTCAAAATTTATTTTTTTCTTAAGAAAAATTAGTCTTGTAAATTAGATTTGCCTAAAAAAGAATTTTATACAATTTTCTCTTGAAACTCATTACAGTGATCATAATATATATATAGAGTATAACAGTTCTCTTACGTGAATTTCAAGCAACTTACTTTGCTTAAGATTTAAATTTAGTATGTATTCTTCATTAATATAAATTTAAATTTCAATAGGAAACTTACAATTGGATTAACAGGCTGCCAATATTAAGCAATGTAGCCAGAAACTTTTTATATTATTTTGTTAAGTGTAGTCTATCACCTTAATTGTATTGTTTCCCTTAGTGCCTTTATTTTTTCTGATTATATTAAATAACTTCCTTTAAATATTTAATATTTATCAAAAATTTGTTTTTCTGTTAAGGAAGTGTTTAATTCAGTGTATTAAGCGAATGTTTGTATCAAATATTTGTTGTGCAACAAAAAAAACACAAAAACAAGGAAATAGCATCTTACTTATTATATGTATTTCTTACAACTCATTAAACAATTTCATAATTCACTTGTATGCATTTTTAACAATTTGTTTTGTTCCAAATAAATGCATTTCTATATAATTTTGTCTTCATAATATGATTTTACAAAACTAAAAATATATATATATATATATATATATATATATATATATATATATATACAAGTATATATGTATGTATATAAACATTTTATAAAATAAATATATTTTGTGAAAATTTTAAAGATGTTTTCTTTCTTATAGGGTTCTACAACATAATCTCCTTTTAGCTCGACAAAATTGGTTCATTATTTTGCCTATAGGCTTTGTCAAGGTCCTTAAAATAGGCTCTTGTGTTAGTGATGACTTATTCTTTCGACCCAAAATCTACCCGCCGAGACTAAACCTAGAAAATATGCTGGATGGAGTAGCAGCTTGTAGCCCAATTAAGATTTTTGCCACTTTTTTGAAATGGTAGCACGTTTGTGTTTATGGTCGTGTATCCCGTGGATAGGTTTTCCATATCCAAATACTAATGTAAAATGTGATATATCCTCTCAGTTGAGATGCCCAAAACCTCTGCTGCCTCACACAATTGCATCCCTGAAACATTTAATATCATTTAATGGATTTTATAGACGATGTTTGGCGTGATAACCTCTTTTGGGGACCTGAGCGTCACTTGTGTTGTGGTCGTAGACAACAGAGTTCATTAAACCACTTTACTACAACTACCTCTTAAACACTCAAATTATCTTTAAGCATTAAACAGTCTCGTGTAAAAAAGATCAGATCTGAACAGAACTCAACATTGGGAACAAATTTGAGATCTGATCATATCTAGACAAAGTTGGTACACAATATGTAATCCTTATAAACTTTTACCTTTATTTTTGTATAGATTTTTAATTTGGTGTCTTTGAAAATGGCTTAAATGGCTAGGATCTGGTATTCTATATGAGCAGATCTGTTCATAAAAATAAAAAATATTAAAAGATGTGGCATTTAATCCGATCAGATCTGGTCATGAAGTGTATCACATATGGCATATCTTATCCTATATGATCAGATCTGCCACCAGATCAGATTAGATTCATCCATATCTAATTAGATTTAAGCAAAAATTATCAGATTTAATATTTTGTACACGGGGTGTTTAAGTGACATGTTTTTCTGTACATTTTACACACCTTAAAGCTAGAATTAGTTATACGTAACGTAACGTGAGGAATTCGCTGATCCAATCTAGGTTAATGATTTAAAAATATACAACTGCATGGAGACATGTCACGTTACGTATGGCTAAATGATGTATAACAAATTTAATGAGTTAAATAGCAATAGAAGAAGTTGTGTTTTTTGTGCCATTCCTATGAAGATATAAAATACATACTAAATACACAACGAAAATTTGTTTTAAATAGATATCAAAGTTATATTGTTTGATTTTTGTTCAAATAAAACAAAAAAAAGTATAGACAAAAAAACACTAACACTACAAGAAAATATACTTTGCCCCAAATTTAGTAATATACGCTCGGATTACTGATCACCAGATAGATCTGTTGAGGTCAACTGATCCATCATTCCTTCTAAGCTAACTAAAAATTAAACAAAATGTAAATTGAAATGAAGATTTGAATTTAAATTTAGAAAACATTATTAAAATGTAAAAACTGCAATAAAAATTAATTTGAATTTTTATTAAAAATCAAATAATATAAATTGAAATGAAAAGTATTAAGTTAAATTAAATATGTAATACCCAATACACATGTTTGCTACAATTAAAGCTAAAATCAAGAATAAAAAGCGAAGAAATTTAAAACAAAAAAGTGCAAAAATTTAACGAAAAATGTAAATTTGAAGAAAAAAACATTAAAATATTATACTATTTTACTAGTGCGACCCAGTTAGAATATAAAATTGACATAATTTTGACGTTTTTCTGTAATCTATTTGGCAATTGCCTGATATCACTTTACTGCATGTCGAGACGCCGGGTAAAATAAATTCATTATGAACCATGGTTGGCAGGCAATACCTTTTCATTATGAAGGTAGTTGTCTATCACACTCTGATCAATACAGATACGAAAATTTTAATAATGACATGTGTCTTCAAATATCACGGGGTTTATTTCATAATATTACCTGTTAAATTTTGTTATATTTTTAAAATACCGTTAGCGTTATTATAACGGTAGTTCAAGATATTTCAAAATGAACCGGCAAAATAGCGCAATAAGACCGGTTATACAAAAAGACACTTGCCTTTAATCGGTCCTCATATCGGTCTTAAAGTATCTGCGGTAGCCAATCACCGTTATTATAAAAAGGTATTCAATACCAGCCATGTTATGAACTTACGTATGAAGAGAAATGTGCTTGAAAGAAAATGTTGATATCGCAATATGGCTACATTCACACGTATTGTTGTTGTTAGTTAAAATTAAATGTCACTAACCAGGGGTGCCATATGATTTTGATAAAAATTCGGCATATTTAAAAAAAAATCGTCATAATCGGCACTTCTATTTACAAAAATCGGCAAATAAATAACCCATTTTGAATACAAAAACTGACTTTAAATACAAAAAACATATTTTTATTAACAATAATAACAAAACAGAACAATTCAGCATTAACGAAAACATAAAATAATATAAAAATTAATAAAAAACGTTTTACAAATAAATTGTATATAAACTGTTATATGTACATATGCTTTGTATGACAGATTGTTTTAAAAGTTCAAAAAAGCTTTTGTTTAAACTTTTTTGTATGAACATGTATTTTATAGATAGATATTTGAGTTTGACATTTTTAATATCAGCATCAAAATAGTCTGAATTATTAAATTTTAAATAAAGATTAATTCCCATTTCTATGATCAAAATATATAATAAAGAGAACAAATATGCTATTAATTGTTGCAACATATAATTACAAAAACTATAAAAAATGCATGAATTTGAAAAAAGTTGTTTTCATGAAAAAACTGGAAAACAGTTAAGAATCCCGAAAACTAGGATAAAAAATTAAACTGTTTATGTGGCAGCACTGCATACACCAAATTTAATGTTTTTCAACACTTTAGCAACTTTGAAAATGTTGCCCACTCATATAAACATATTGCCGCTTAACTCAAAAAGTATATAATTTTCTATAGAGTATGTTTCTCTCTCACGAACTTTTTAGTACTCTCTTAGAACACGAACATAGTTTGGCGGCAACAAAGGTGAGTTTTGGTCGGCAACTTTTAGTAGTGTTTAGCGGTGTTACAATATAACCTATTTTAACTATTTTTTTTCCGTTTTTTGGGATGCTAGAGATTCTTCAGATTATTTCTTAAAAAAAATGTTTTTTTATTTTATTTATGTATTTTTCAGATTTTTCATATAAAAATATAATATTTGTTCAATATACTATTTATTTTTACTAAAATTAGACATGTCTAATAAAGTAAAAAAATACAACAAAAATTTGCAATTGTGTTAAAAAATAGTTACGAATTCAAACATAACATTGTGACATGAAAAGTTTTAAAGTGTGTACACACACATTGACCAACTATGTCTATTCATATCCATTATTTCCCATTTCCATGGTAAAAATATATAATAAAGAGAATAAATATGCTATTAATTTTTGCAACATATAACTAAAAACCTATAAAAAATGCAATAGTTTGAAAAAAAAAAATGTTTTCATGAAAACGTAACTATTTTCATACAAAATTTGGTTTCTCTATTTCGAACAGCTCGAACGCAAATGTCAAAATCAGTCACTTGCTATTTTTTTTGTCGAGTAAATATATATTTGATATTTTTAATAGCAAAATGAAGTAAAAAAAGCAATGGATAACAAAAGGTAAGTACAAAATAATATAATTATTTATAGTTTATTAAGAATTTTAAATTTTAGTTAAAAAAATCAACAATGGACCAGCCGAAGACGCATGTATTTTATATGGAAGAAAGTCCTGGTGTTCGGAGCAAACAAATTTTCTACAGAGGAGGAAAATTTGACCAGAAAACTAAACTCCGTTTCACTCCCTATTACGCTGTTGCTGAGCGGTAAAAGATAAGTGTATTGTTTGTGACTTACGTTTGCCCCAAGCAGCTCATATTTACATTTTTTTATTTTACATCTTTTATTTTACAAGAGCAGTGACCGCACAGAACAGACAACAGCAACAGGCAACAGAAAAGCTTTCCGATTATCAATCTTACAACCAATCGATAACAAACATTTTCAAAAATAAACACATTCTCAAATAAAAATTGATTTGTTTATTGTTATTTTTTTATTTCATTTGTCATATACAGCTGATCACTGTTAAACAGGGTTGTTTTTGCCTTTAAGCAGTTTAGTAGTATTTTTGCTACTTTTAAAGAAAATTGTAACAAATACTCAAAATTTATGATCTGGCATCTCTGTGATTTGTAAATGCGTAAGAAACAAAAATTGACACACGTAAGTCAAGTCGATCGAAGGCTTTCGAAATAGAGAAACCCAAATTGATTCGAATTCGAGTGACTTGCTTTCGTTCGACCAGTTTTTCGTTCGAGATCGAGGAACAGGCTATTAATGTTTTTCAACACTTTAGCAACTTTGAAAATGTTGCCCTCTCATTTAAAAATGTTGCCGCTGAACTCTGTACCATGTTGAATGTCTGGTAGAGCGGGAAAAATACTCTATAGAAAATTATATACTTTTTGCTTAACTCTCTTGCATGTTGAATTTCTGGTAGAGCGTGTCTAACACTATAGTAAATTATATACTTTTTGTGACGACCTCCAAAACGGAAACAAAAAAGTATATAATGTACTATAGAGTGTTAGAAACACTCTACCAGAAATTCAACATGCTACAGAGTTCAACGGCACATGTTTATATGAGTGGGCAACATTTTCAAAGTTGCTAAAGTGTTGAAAAACCTTAAATTAAACAGTTTCATTTTTTATCTTAGTTTTCGGGATTCTTAACTGTTTTCCAGTTTTTTTATGAAAACAATTTTTTTCAAATTCATGCATTTTTTATAGTTTTGGTAATTATATGTTGCAATAATTAATAGCTATTTGTTCTCTTTATTATATATTTTTACCATAGAAATGGGAATTAATAGATATGAATAGACAGAGTTGGTCAATGTGTGTATGCACTCTAATACTTTTCATGTCACAATGTTATGTTTGAAATCGTAACTATTTTTTAACACAATTGCAAAGTTTGGTTTTTTTTTTTACTTTATTAAACATGTCTAATTTTAGTAAAAATAAATAGTATATTGAACAAATATTATATTTTCATATGAAAAATCTGAAAAAATACATGAATTAAATTAAAAAACATTTTTTTTTATGAAATAATCTGAAGAATCTCTAGCATCCCAAAAAAAAACGGCAAAAAATAGTTAAAATTGGTTATATGGCAGCACCGCTAAACACTACTAAAAGTTGCCGACCAAAACTCACCTTTGTTGCCGTCAAACTATGTTCGTGTTCTAAGAGAGTACTAAAAAGTTCGAGAGAGAGAAAAATATAAAATAATAAATAAATGTGTTCTACTAAAGATTTTCGATCTTTAAGACGTATCCATAGGTCATATTACAGCTCTAAAATTTTAGTTTTTATAAAAATTTTGATGCTTTTAGCCCATTTATGGAGTATTTAATTACGGTCTTACCGTTCTTAAGATATAAATTAATCTATTTTGTGCCACGCCCAATTCAAGGATCCCGCCCACATTTGGTCAGATGTTATGTATTGATAACCAAGATGCTTGCACCTTATTTGGAAACTTTTCCTCTTTCCGTTCTCCAATTCTACAGAAAAGCTGGCCGAAATCGTTAAGACAACTGTGCTGGACTGGACGCATTTG
Organism: Eustalomyia histrio; assembly: GCA_949748255.1. NCBI lineage: Eukaryota > Metazoa > Arthropoda > Insecta > Diptera > Anthomyiidae > Eustalomyia > Eustalomyia histrio. The sequence continues at coordinate 76,133,108 of OX456523.1, read as the reverse complement.
TTTTGTTAAAAAAAATAACAAAAAAATCTTAAGAAAATCAAAAAAAAAAAGTGTTAAAAAATATGAAAATAAAAAAAGTTGAATAGACGGGGCTCGATCGCGCGACTTAAAGAAAAAAAGTATTTGTGACAAAGCGCTTCGACCACTGAGCCATTGAAGGACATAAGCAAACGTCGTTAATAGAAGTAAATAAAGAGTTTTCGTTAAAAACAGATTTGTTTGGGTTTTATTTAAATGACAAACCTTTGTATGGATTTGTTGTTTGTGGGTACAAGGTGAGGAGGTGAAAGACAAAAAGATCAACAAATAAAATAAAAACAACAACAATCACGATCATAATGCCAATCAGTGTTGTCATATTTTTTTTTCCAAAAATTTTTTAGTTCTAAACAAAGCTTTTTTCGACCAAAAAAATATTTTTTTACAAATCGTTAAAAGAAATCACTAGAACTGCATGTGTTTTATTTCTACAAATATGTTTGATTTAGCTGGCAAATTTGCATTTGGGATTTTATTTCGCTTTTTATTTAAAAATATTTTTAATTTCTTTAGCTTAATTTTAAAAATTTGAAGGAAAATAGTTTATAATTTTTTTTTTTTATAAATTATTATAAGTTATGACCTAAAATAGTTGCTTTCAAAGGGGAATTATGTATAAAATTTTCTTAATATATGAGAAATAAAATGGTTTAAAAATATTTTTATAAATTCTTTTAAATCGGAGCAAAAATAGAAATAAAACCGTTTGTATTTTGTTTGTATCAGAGGGTTTTTATACAAATTTTGATGTTTTGAGCCTATTTATGGATTATTTAATTATTAATATAAAATTTTATTTAAATTAATTATTTAATGTTAAAAAAACAAAAAATAAAAAAGTCTTAAGAAAATAAAAAAAAATGTACAAAAAAAAAGTTGAATTGTGTCTTGAGTAGGATTCGAACTCGCGTTCTTAGAGAAAAAAAGTATTTGTGACATAGCGTTTAGACAACTCAGCTATGAAGGCCATATGGAATTATCGTTTATAGAGAACAGTTTTCGTTCAATAGGGATTTGTTTGGTTTTTATCTAAATGATAAATCTTTGTATGTGTTTGTTGTTTGTGTATAAAAGGTGAAAGAAAAGAAGTTGATGTGTTTGTTATGCGTAATATTCAACATACATATAAAAACAAAGGGATTTTACGGAAAAAATTAGAGGTAGTCCTGGTTTTTTGCTAATATCTCAGCCATTTATCAATGTCATCATGTCTGGGGTCTTCGGAAAACCCATTTCAACACACAGACAAACATCGTTAAATCAACTTCGCTCTTCATAAGGACTCAGAATATATATAATTTATAGGTTTTATGATCATTATTGTAGATATTACAAACGGAATGACAAACTTATATATACCCTTCCACCTGTGGTGAAGGGTATAATAAGCTAATTGTCAAATAATAAGAGGACAATAATTTTATTTGTAACCAATGAAAACGTTTACTGAATTTGGATAAATAAAATAATAATAAGTGTTTGCTGTGGCGACAATTGATGACTTTGACGTCACCGATGACGGCCCTTTTTGCGGTCCAAAGATCAACAAAATCATCGGCAGCTCATTTAAGAAATGTGGTTAATTCGGTTAACGCACCTTTGAGTGCGATGCTGTCACTAGGTGACTACAAAGATATTACGAATGCAATGTTAATCCATATAGTGATGGAAAGAGTGGATGTAGATTCGCATATCAAATGGGAAGAGTCAGTCGATTATAGCAAGCTGTCAATATGGTATCAGTGTTCAGCAATTTTAACAAGGCGTTGCGAAAATCTTAAAGCCCATGAATAAAAGGTGTGTTTTAGATGTCTTAGAAAAGGGCATTTATACAAAGATTGTTCTGAGGCCAAATCCACAATATGTGATTACCCTCACCATCAGCTTTTGCATAAATAATCTTCTGCTGAAATGACGGCACCAATCTCAAATGATCTGCCATCAACTTCGGCACAAGCAGGTGCTCGAGCATCAGTGATGAATCTGATGGCAAAACCTAAAGTTATTCTGGCAACGGCTATAGTTTTGGTGAAGGACAATTGCCGCAAATACCATCGTGCTCGTGCTATATTAGAGTCATGTTCTCAATTAAACTTAATGTGCGAGAATCTTGCTCAAAAGTTGCTACTTAAAAGGATGCCTTGTAAAAAAGATGCAAATGGCTTGGCTGACATAAAAACTAGTCTTAAAACGCAAACGTGGACCAAAATTCGTAGAGACGCTTCTGGCCGTTTTATTACAAAAATTCAATTTAAATCAGCTGTGAATGAGTTAGGTGGTTCATATAATGCTGCTGAACGACAGTTGCTGTCGCTGGAAAGAAGGCTTAGTAGAGATCACTCAACAAGAGAATCTTACAACGCATTTATGGATGAATACCTATCCTTAGGTCACATGATGAAAGTAAATTAAGTTGATATGCCTCATCAACGAGTACGAAACTTTGAGTTGTACTTGACTGCAGTTGTAAGACAGATAGTGGTCTGTCATTAAATGATGTCATGATGAAAGGACCGCTGGTACAAGAAGACTTATTGGCATGGGTCACCAATGAAGATTCATATTATCAAGGGATTTTATGGAGGTCTACTACTGAAGAAAAGTTGAAAGCATATCGTTTGCGAACCATAACTTATGGCACAGCGGCTGCTCCTTATTTAGCCACTAGTTGCCTGAAAAAGTTAGGTGAAGATTCAGCCAAAGAATTTCCAATTGGTTCGAAAAAGATTTTATCTGATTTTATATGGATGATTTGATCAGTAAATCAAATGATGAAAATGAAATTTTTGAAATTTATAAACAAGTTTCAACAGTGTTGAATACTGAGAAATTTGCGTTAACAAAATGGTTTTCAAATAGTGAAAATTTTTTAAACTTTGTACCTGCAGCTGATAGAGAGAAGACTCTGAGATTGAATGATGAAGAGATCATAAAAACTATTGGTATCATATGGACTCCAATGGGAGATACGTTTCGGTACGTGTGGCCAAGGCTTGATGGTACTTAATCAGAGAAAGAATAGTGTTGGCTGAGCTATCAAAGTTGTTTGACCCGCTTGGTCTAATTAACCCTTTAATCCTGAAGGCAAAGATTTTATGCAAGATTTGTGGATCCTGAAGATAAATTGGGATGAATCGCTGCCGGTGAACATACACAGTCAGTGGACTGAATTCGTAGAGAAATTAAAAGATGTTGAAAATATAAGTATTCCCAGATTCATTTTGTCTTAAAGGAAAATTATTCGAGTTGAAATGCACGGATTTTCCGATGCATCAAAAAGAGCCTACGAATGCTGTATTTCTATTCGTACAATAAGCGATGATGATGACGTCACGGTGCATTTCTGGAGTGCTAAATCAAGGGTAGCAACATTAAAATCTCAATCCCTACCAAGGTTAGAATTGTTGGCTGCAGCATTATTATCTAATCTGGTAGATACAACTAAGGCAAAGGTACAAAGGCAAACCAAGAAAGATGTAGCAGTGGTGGAAAACTAAAAATCGGGGTTTTCCTCATGAAGTTACTGTCGATAAAAATGTTGAAGCTTTTATCAAAAGTGATGACCCCAAACCAATTTGTGTGAAATAGATTGAAGCGTTTAGCGATTTTGAGAAACTGCAAAGGATATTTGTGCGAACGTAGATGAAGCGTTGGTGCGTATAGTCTCCTGTATACAAAATTATTATTTTCAAGAGGAAATTGCGTTGCTTCTGAAGTATGGTCAGTTGCCGTCAACTAGTAAATATAAAAGCCTTAGTCTATTTTTGGACAACAAATATGGTGTACCAATATGGTGGGCGACTGGCTAATGCAGATTTGCCATATGAATCGAAACATCAAATTCTTCTGCCGAAAAATTCAGAAATTGTTTGTAGTTTAATAAGATTTCATAATTTTAAATATTGTCATGCTGGCATCCAAGCTTTAATGGCTATTTCCAGGCAAAGGTTTTGGATAATACACCCTAGAAGATTGATACGTTCTGTGACTGATAGTTACCTACAGTGTTTTAGATGTCACCCAAAACTGAGCACACAGATAATGGGTGATTTACCTCCTCCAAGAGTTGCCATACCGAAGCCATTTAGCGTGACTGGTGTGGATTTTTGTGGTCCTTTTACGACAACATATAAACTAAGTGGTTGCCGCATGACGAAAAGCTATATCGCAGTATTTATTTGTTTCGCAACAAAAGCTGTTCATATGGAGATGGTTTCTGATTTAACTGCTAAAGCTTTTTTGGCTTCTTTGAAGAGATTTTTGGCCAGGCGTGGTTTATGTACGAAGCTTTTTTTGTGATAAAGCCTTTAACGGCCATGTCTAATGATCCAAACGATGAAAGTGTTTTGACACCTGCCCATTTTTTGACCGGTGGTCCGTTGGTTGGTATTACCGAGCCGACTAGAGACAGTAAAGAATTGTCCCAGTGAAGGGGGTCTGGTTTTAGCTTGCGAAGATAATTTACCTCCGAAGCAGTGGCTCATAGGTAGAGATTTCAATGTTATAAAATAAGCTAAAGGTTCAGTGCGAGTAGCCGATGTGCCAAAAAATGCAGAGATTCGACGCGATACACATAAGTTGGCACCCATTCCCTATAACGGTTGATGTATTCCCGAATCCATCAAGGGCGGCGATATGTTTAGTATTATATATATTTCAATATGTATTATTGTAATATTATTTTTAAATTCCTAATGGTATTTCTATGAAGTGTAGCTAGTGTTGCATTTTATGTAATATATATTATTAGTTATTAATAGTCAATAAATGAGAGTAAGCTCAGTGACTGTAGAAGTCCGTTTTGGCAGTCATCATCGAGTAGTAGCAGCAGCAGGCGGTCATATTTTTTGTTAAATAAATTATACTTTAAATTAAAAACGAACGAAAATGTTCATATATGTTCATATATCATCATATATGGCTTCATATATGATCCTATATTTTTTCATATATGAGCATATATGAACATATTTGTCATGTATGGAAGCATATATGGGCCAATATATTTAAAGATAAAGTTCATATATGGTATTATATGAATCCATATATGGCAATATATGGTAATATATTGCATATGTTGGTCCATATTCGACATATATGTTCATATATGAGTACATATATTCTTCCATATATGGGGTAATATATTTTAATTTTTATCAGATATTACCATATATGAGGGTAATTTAAACCTTTGTTATACCGAATTAAGATATAGTTTGAATTCTTAACTGAACATAAAGGCAGAAACGTAATTAGATTCAGTGACATACTAGGTATAACGCAAATATTATATACAAAATTTTTTAAAATTAAAAATTTGTATTGCCAAAATTTTGTTTGATACCAAAACAAAGCTTAAGCCAAATATAGTTGTGTCTTAATTTTCAGTCTTTTTTATCGTTATACGTAACAAAAAAAAAGGGATTGAGATCAATAATACAAATTTCAAAATCTTTCTCATTGAAGAAATATAAATGAAATTTCTAACAAAAAATTTAATAAAAAGTTTTATTAATAAACGAAAATATATTTCGAATTTTAAATAAACTTCTGCCGATGACAATAATAAAAAATTGATAAAGAAACGGAATTTTATGATTTAAAATGTTATTATTTTTATTACATGCTCTTAAATAACTATGTTATATGTGTTTAATGGCTTACATAAATAATTTTCTATTTGAATAATGTGGTTAATACTTAATATATCATCAATTTTTATAATTTTAAAATCATCAGTAGTTTTGAAGGGAATAATGTGTTAAATTTAAAGTAAAAAAACACACATAAATTTTTGGAAAAAACTACTAATATTATTTTTTTAGATTATTGTACAACAAGTCTTCATTTAATGTAACAATTCATACTTTTTTGTTTATTTTGTTTTTTATTTATTTATACTATTTTTGTTACTGTTTTTTAATAATAACAAGAAAGCTTGAATTGTTATATAAAATGAAGATACTATAATCTAAAAATAATACTGGTAGTCTTTTTCCAAAATTAATGTGTGTTTTTTTACCTTAAATTTATTGCATGTAAATATCCCTTTTCCCTTGAATTTAATGTTGATTTAATGTTACTTCATTAAATTTTAATAAAGAAAGCAATATTTTTGTTTAATAATAAAAAAAGCATTTTTAATATACCGTGCTATAGAAAAAGTACTCATATATGACCATATATGAACACTCATATATGTCCATATATGACCATATACCCTCAAATTTCGGATCCGAGCATATATTGAATAATATATGAACCCATATATGTATCCATATATGACAAAAATAATTCGAAATTCTTTAAAAAAAACCTGATTTTCCCCTTTAATTGCCTAAGTTTTAAGTTTAACTTCATGGTTATTAAAATGTAATTTTGTTCATTTACTTAACATAAAGTTTGTAATTGAACATATTTTTACAATTACTTGTAATGTGTTTTTGATTTTTCTTTAAAATACAAATACATTTTTAACTACATTTTCAGTTAATTTTAAATGAGCTTAGCCTTTAATTTTAATAACAATTACTTGTAATTGACAATACCTGTAATACACATTTCGTTAAATTGTAATTTAATTGATATCCCCCAGGTCTAGTACAGGTAAAGTTGCACATATAAAAACGGAAATATAAAAATATTGAACAATTGAAATATGGATATTGACGATGTGTCAGTATTTTATAAATTCACATAATGCGACGACGACGAGCTGTTTGCATAACGCCAAAAAAACCAACCATCCGTGGCACATATGGACTATTTTCCTTTTCAATACAAACAACTTAATTTTATTTTTTTTTTATTTTAAATAACAGGAAGAGAGGGCGCTAAAGCGAACAGCAAAACAAAAACATCGACGGACAAAGACCAAAATGACAACGGAAATTAAATTGAAAATTATTTACAATCCCAAAAACGTGTGAAATATTGATTTTTTTATGAGTCCACATTTGGTAGTACATGTAATGCGGCGCGAGTATGTATTTTAAATATTTTAGTTGATATTTATTGTTGTTGTTAATATAAATTGTGTAACGCTAATAAAAAATACAAAAACACACACACACAAATAACCAACTGTTATTTACTATAAATTTTGTTCATAAAATACAAATGCAAATTTATGATATTTGCACATAAAATTCGATTAAAAGTCTGTAGATGTGTTTTCAGTGTAAACAAAGTCTTATATAATATTTTTTTTGTTGGCAAAAATTGCGATTTAAAAAACAGGACATTTGATGTAATAAAAATGCTTTTCACATGACAAATTTATTGGAGTTTATGTACAATTTAGGCAATACTTTTCTTGTTAATGAATTTTCAAAGAAATTCTTTGAATTGCGGACTTTGTATTTGTAGGTGATCATGAAATTTTTAAGTTTATTGTTCTGTTTTTTTGTAATGTTATAAAAATGCATTATCAATTTATTAGTAAGGTTTTTAGGTTAAGAAGAAGAATAAACGTTTTTCTCAAAAAATTGTAAGCACTTTTAATTTTCAATCAGACTGAAATTTGATAAATTGTAATAAATATTGTGTGTTATAATTGTCTCTTTAATGATAATTTTTTACATTTTTCATATATAATCAAATGGATGTAAAATGAAATATAATGTATTAATTATAAACTGTATTCTGAAAGTTCTATATTTTTATATTCCTTTAACAGACTAGTCGGAAATAATAGGCATGTTTTCTTTATACACTTAAGCTAGCAAGTTATTTCATTTATATGGGGAATTAAGCGAGTACTAAGCGACTAGTTCTTAACTCGCTTAATTCTCCATATAAATGAAATAACTTGCTAGCTTAGGTGTACAAAGAAAACATGCCTAATATATACTCCCCTAATGTTTATGAATATAGATAATTAATCGGATTACGATACTAAAACATACACAGACAAAATTATTGCCAAAAAATTGCATTTACTTTTTTTTATTTTAAGTTTATTATTATTATTAAAAGTTTAGTCATATCAATAAAATTTTCAATTGATAATGAACTGGGTGTAAAAAGTATTCAATACAATAAACACTATGACAACATATAAATATATAATTAAAAACTTAATATCCCAGCAAAAGCAGACATAACCAAGTAATTAATGGAGTAAGTAGCACACAAAGGGATTCACTAGTTACCAGGCTATTTACTCGCTTAATTACTTTTGTTCGCGATGTCCTAAAATTCATTGGTGGTCATTCCCTCTCGCTTACATCAAATGTCCTGAGAATAATGAATTACCAGAATGGTTACTCATAGTGAAGAAATAAGTGGTTACCTACAATAATAAAGTAAGTAGTTATTCTTAATAAAACAATAGTGTACCTTTATCAAGTAAAATTTTCTTACTTAAAGTATAGACAAGAACAATTTGTATTTAAATTGTAAAAAACTTTTAACATATCTTCCTTTGGAACTCAAAAATTTAAGTTCATAATTCAACGGTTTTTCCCATAAAAAGGCTTTAAAATATTAAAATTTTTAAAAATAAATTTTACAGCAGATAATTTTTTATTTTGTTGTACTTTTCTAAAAAAAATTAATAAATATAATAATAAACAAAACAGCAAATCATTATTTTGCGCTTACATATAAGCGCTTTTTCACCCATTATCAGTAGGTCATTATTTTGTTGTTTTAAGTAATGACCTATCATTACATTGTAATCTACACAGGAACGACCTATCATTACCATGTTGATGCTATACTTATGGCCTGTTCTTTTATTTCGAAAGAACACGCTCGTTTGATTTTTAAGCGAAAGAAAACTGATTTGGGTTTCACTAACTCTACTTCCTTGCGAACGATGACTCGAACGATAAGTCGAATGAAAACGTAACTGTTTTCAAAATTTGGTTTCTCTTTTTCGAACAGTGCGAACGCAAATGTCAAAATCAGTCACTTGCTATTTTTTTGTCGAGTGAATATATATTTGATATTTTTAAAAACAAAATAAAGTAAAAAAGCAATGGATAACAAAAGGTAAGTACAAAATAATACAAATATTTATAGTTTATTAAGAATGTTAAATTTTAGTTTAAAACAATTAACAATGGACCTGCCGAAGACGCTTGTATTTTATATGGAAGAAAGGCCTGATTTTGCCAGAGGGACCCTGGAAGAGGAGGAAAATTTGAGCAGAAAACTTAACTCCGTTCCCCCCCCCCCCCCCCCCCCCCTATTACGCTGTTGCTGAGTGGTAAAAGGTAATTGTGTGTTATTTGTGTCTTAAGTTTGCCCCAAGCAGATCATATTTACATTTTTTATTTTAGAAGAGCTAACAGGATTGTAGCAGTGACCACACCGAACAGATAACAGCAACAGGCAATAGAAAAGCCCTCCGAACAACAATCCCACCCACAACCAATCAATAACAAAAATTTTCACAAATTACCAATTTCTTTAATAAAAATTGATTTGTCATATACAGCCGATCACAGTTAACCAGGGTTGTTTTTATCTTTAATCAGCTTAGTAGTATTTTTGGTACTTTTAAAGATAATTGTAACAATTGTAAATGCGTAAGAAACAAAAATTGACACCCGCAAGTAAAGACGATCGAAGGTTTTCGAAATAGAGAAACCAAAGTTGATACGAATTCGAGTGTCTTGCTTTCTTTCGGCTAGTTTTTCGTTCGAAATCGAGGAACAGGCTATTAAAGTCATATTATTTTGTTTTATTTATATCTTCTATTACAGTTATTGAAATTACAAAATTGTATCTTAAATCTCTAAATAAAACACAAAAATTGTTCGATATTCTTCTATTCTATTTTGATTTGATTGAATAATTTGTTTTGTGATTCTGTTCGCGAACCATTTTTGGTTCCCTTAATTTGTTAAAATTAAATCAATTTGATTGATTCTATGAAAAGAATAAACAAAAATCAAATTGATTATTTGAATTCAATATTATTTTAATAAAGTGAAATATTATTTAATCAGAGAATCATGTTTTTAAAGGTCTATTTGTACACTTGTTGGAATTTTTCCATATACGTAGTTCCGTTATGATTTTTTAAAAATATAAGAAATTTAAACATATTATTGTTTATTTCTGTAAATAATCAGTAATTTTTTCACTCAACGCCATGTACATGTGGGCACATAATTAAGTCATTTTGATTATTACAGGTAATTAGTTATATTAGAAAATGTAATTATTAACCCAAACAGTTTCATTGGTCATTTAAACAATTTTAGCTCATTTTGCTCCACTTGGACAATTAGTTTGCAAATCATGGGAAAAAATAAGAGCTCTACTCCTGCTGAAAGGGAGATCATTTGGAGTTGTTTCCAAAGTGTTGGATCTATTGCCAAAGTGGTAAAAACATTAGCACTATCGCGAGGAAAGATTGCCAACGCTATTAAACATTACCAAAAATTTAACACATTTAATAATATTCAAAGAAATAAAGCACGCAAAACCACCCAAGCGGAAGACAGACTTATGACTAGGATGAGTAAGACTGACCCATTTCTCACATCAACCCAGATTAGATCGCGCATGGAGTCAGAACATGATGTTAAAATATCAGCAAGGACCGTAAGAAGACGATTGACAGAAAATAATCTTCATGGTCGCATAGCAAGAAGAAAGCCACATGTATCGAAGAAAAATATTCATGAGCGTATGCGGTTTGCCAAAAATCACCTCCATAAGGATCAAAATTTTTGGAAATTAATAGTGTGGAGTGATGAATCAAAGTTTAATGTGTTTGGAAACGACGGCAGACCCTACGTACGACGGCCAGTAAATGCACATTTGGATCCAAAGTATACAAAAAAAAAAACAGTTAAACGCGGTGGGTCGTCAGTGATGGTATGGGGATGTTTTACCTCCTCCGGAGTTGGTCCTTTAGTAAAAATCGATGGAAAAATGACTGGCGAAATGTACAAAAACATCCTGCAAAATGCTCTTGACAATGATTATGCTGATGAATTGCCACTAGCGTGGATATATCAGCAAGACAACGACCCGAAGCATAAATCTCGGGTCGTTAAGTCTTGGTTTGAAGAAAAAAATATAAAGGTTCTTGAGTGGCCACCTCAAAGTCCTGATTTAAACCCCATAGAAAATCTAGGGGGGATCATAAAACGGGCAGTTTCCGCAAAAAAACCCAGAAACAAAAATGCACTCTGCGAATGGAATAATATTACTCCTCAGCAGTGTTACGACCTGGTTAAAACAATTCCAGACAGATGTGCCGAAGTAATTCGCCAAAAACGGTATCCAACAAAATACTAGAGGTAAGAAATAATTTAAGTTAAAAATAAAAAAATTTAAGAAAATTTTAATAAAGTTTTATTAAAATCTTTTCAGGCAACTTAATTATATGTCCACGCGAAATTAGACAATGATATATATTTTATTAAAAAAAGTTTTTATAAGTTTTTGTTATTAATTAATTGAAAGGCATTTAAACTGAATAAATAAAAGTTGTTTTTGTAGCATTTTTATAAAATCTGTTTTATTTAAAAAAAAAGAAAGGTAATATTGCATAAATGACTTAATTGTTTGTCCACAAGTGTATATACAACCGGTAAAATGACGTTTTTTTAACTTTGAATTCTTTTATGATGTCACCCTTTTTTCTAGAATATTTATTTTTAATTTTTAGCAAACAAAATCTGCGAAAAATCATTCTAGAAACAATTAAATTTTGATTATTCAACAATTTGTTAATGATTTTTGGGAACATAAAAACAAAGTTTTTTGACAACACTGCGGATGTTGTTAGTTCATCTTGAAATCTCGACCGGTAAAGGCAAATAAAATAAAATATATTTACATAGTGTGATTAGTTTGATTAAAACATATTTTTTGAAAATTGATTATTTTTTATTAACATTAAAATAAATTCACTGTTAGATCATGTTCAGCGAAAACAATTGTTTTTAATTTCTTTTTCCCTATAATGATTTTTCGCAGCTTTTGTTAGAGCAAATTTATACAGTGACTTTTTCACATGCAATTCTTGTTAGGTGGCGAACGGGGTAGAAAAGCAAGCGAGGTAACAAAAAAGGACGGTTTTCATTTATCGTTCATGTTTTTGTTATTTCTCTTTCGCACTCATATGTATTCTTCTTTTGTTGCTTTATGCTATGTTTCCACTGGCGTGAGCATATCATGTTGTTTTGTCGAAAAAAATATATGGGAAAACATGTAATCAATTGCATCGTATAAATTGGCTCTTAAAGAATAACGTATGGTTAATAAAATCCGAACAACTGTAAGAATCTTCTTAATAAAAAAACACATAATATTTACAACAAAACTGTTTACGGTAAATATAACTGTACTATCTAGTTATCAAAATAAGAACACGTGAATTAGTTATTAATTAGTTTTAAAAATGTCGCTCAACGAGTTGAACCGTTTAATATGCAAATTTTGTAAAGAAAATCCCAACAAAACAAAAAGTGGAAATTTGAAAGATTTTAGAGATATGGGATTCAAAAAAACTTTTATTTATAACACAATACGCTTGTTTGAAGATAATAAAACTGTTGAGCGAAAACGTGGAACGGGTCGGAAATGTAGTTTGCAAGATTCTAAAGTTCGGGCTAAGCTGAAGGCTGAAACAGTGGACCGCAGTGCAAAATCCTACAGTCAGTTGGGTAAATATATAAATGTGACAAAAATACTGTTAAAAATACTTAGAATCCATTGGAATCAAAAAAAAAACAGCACCATTCACAACAGAACGTCAACAAAAGATTATTAAATCGAGATTACGGGAACTTTCCAAAAATTACTTCTCTTACTCATCATACTACAAATGCGAAATGGATGATGAGTCATATTTTACTGTAGACGGCAAAGAATGGCAGTCAAAACATTATTTTGAGTCTTCTAGTGTTAAAGGACCCGAAAAATATAAATTTATTTGCAAGACAAAGTTCCCGGGAAAAGTTTTGTCGTGGTTAGCCATAAAAGAACGTGGAATCAGCGACCCCATATTTTTTAAAGGAAAATGTGTACCATCACTTAAAAAGTTTATCAAAAAATATCATCCAAATGATAAAACAATTTTTTGGCATCCTCACACTACGCCAAAGTTATAACTCAGAATTTAAATAATCAAAAAATTGAATTTGTCCCAAAACAAATGAACCCACCAAAAGTTCCGCAACTGGGACCAATTGGAACTTTTTGGGCTAATTTGAAGAGAAAGGTATACGAAAGTGGATATAGAGCCAAAAATGTCGATTGCCTAATTCTAAAGATAAAAAGGGAGCTGAAAACTATAAATACAGAGAGCATTCAGAGGTCAATGAGGGAACTACCTCAAAAAATTAGGAAAGAAAACCGCTACGGAGCCAATTTTTTTGTAAATTCTTTTAAACGTTATTAATAATAAAAAAAAAAACAAAATAATTTAGTTTAATATATATTTTTTTACTTTTACGGTTGTTCGGATTTCATTCACCAAATGTTAGTTAATAATAAGGGCATTGCAAAAAAAACATTCTAAGAAAAAGAGTAAAAGAATTCAAGAAATATGTTTCTATCAAACCATATTTTCTTAAAAACACATTTTTCCTGTGGTTGTTCGTGTTTTTTTAGTAATTAAAAAAATTAACTACATATGTCTAGGAAAAATTTTTATGGAACTTAGTTAAGATAAATTTTAAAAATGTTTTCTAATTTTTGTGAAATAATAAACTCAGGTATAGGATTTTTTTCCTAAAAATTTCTTATGATAACTAAAAAACTTGAACAAATTTTTTTAAATCACGAAAAAATTTAGTTTTTCTGGGAAAACGTTTTTTTTTAACTTATTTTCAAAATTTTTATGTCAATTAAAATTTAAGCTAAATATGTCATAAAATAACTTATGACCTTTTTCTAATTTCCAATAATAACAAGAACATTAACTGTAATAATTTGTATTTTCGCAAAAATTTCTTTAAATGAGTTAATTTCAGAAGACAAGGGACTTTGTGCGTCCCTTTTTGTAGTTCTGTGGAGCGGGACCATTAATTAACTACGAAAAGGATCTGACTTTGTCACACTTTATTACGTTTCTAGATATCCTGCAGCACATTTTTATACCCTCCACCATATATGGTGAGGGTATATATCAGTTTGTCATTCCGTTTGTAATATGTCGAAATATAGGTTTAAGACCCCATAAAGTATATATATTCGTGATCCTTATGCAATTTTAAGTCGATTTAGCGATGTCCGTCTGTCTGTCTGTCTGTCTGTTGAAATGGCGATCACGACGCGAAGACGCAAGCGGGGGTGCCTATTTTTACCCAGATTATTGAACATCCTCCCGAGCAGTTTGGTATTTAAAATGAGCAAAATCGGTTAGGCGGTTCAAAAGTTATGAGTGAAAATGTGAAGGTACCTCTAAATTTTCCATACAAATTTGTACAATTTTTCTGTATCTATTTTTGTTTTCTGTTAAGTAAAAATGTTATTAAATCTTCTTCTTGTTCGATTACATTTACTGTCTTACATACTATGAGAATAATATCATTTTAGAGCTATATGTGTGTTACTCTTAATAACTAAGTTAACGTTAAAAGCAACAATGTTAAAGTCGCTAACAGAGCAGACCTCTGTAAATAACATTACTAAAACTAAATAACAAAAGTTCGTTACATAAATTGACAAAACATATTCATATTACAGTTCATGCAAAATTTAGTATATACGTATATCATCTTCAGCCCCTATGGTGGAGGGTATTCAAAGATTCGGCACAGCCGAATTTAACCCTTTTTTACTTGTTTTTAATTTGTTTACCTTTTTGCTAATGGAATTTAATTTATATTTTAAATATATGAGTTTAGTGTAATTCAATTTAATATTAAGATAAAAATGTATAGCAAAAAGTTTGTTTAAAGCAGTGTCCTCATAAAGTGGAAGTCCTCCGAAATTGGGAAAATACTTATACAATGAGTGTAAAGTACTTTAAAGTATATGTTAAAATATATTACTTTTACCATTGAAACAGTTTCATATTGATAAAAAAAATTTATAAATTTTAAGGATAATTTTCACTTAAAAGAAGTAAAATACTTGATGTTAGTAAATATTTTCTTATTTTTAGGGAGTTAAGTCCTAGTTTTTAGTAAAGAAAACTGTGTAATATACTTAAATAAATTAAATTTTTTCTTAAAACCAAACTGAAAGTAAAAATTAAAAATAAAAATTTATTAGTTCTCAATAGTTAAATTTTTCTATAATTTAGAAATTTTGACAAAATTTTTAGTAAAATTGGTTCTTAATTCCAAGAAAATTTTACTAAATTTTGATAAAAAGTGTCTTTGGCGCCGTTTTCATTTAAATTTTCCTCCAAATAAGTTAATTTTTCTAAATCTTGTTTTAATTTTTTTTGGGCATGTATATATTTTTTATAAAGAAATTGGGTTGTATTCATCAACGCATGAGTACTGTTCTTTGCTAATGTTATAGCCCCCCATTACCCGGTTTTACAGTCGACCGGTCTACCCGGTCAGACCGGTTTTAAAACCGGTCGAATGGTCTACCCGGTCTTTAAGGTCTAGACCGGACGACCGGGTAGACCGGTTAACCGGCTTGTAGTACTTTTTGCAAATGTACGTTTTTGGTACTTTTAATTAAATAATAGAAAAATCATTTTCTTTCATTAAATAATAGGAAAATTAATTTTCATTTATATAAATTTGTAAAAAAAACTAGAAAAGTTTTATAAAAATCGAAAAATTTTTTAAAAATCGAAAATTTTTTTAAATTCAAAAAAATTTTACAAATCGAAAATTTTTTTAAAAATCGACAATTTTAATAAAAATTGATAATTTTATAAAAATCCAAAAAATTTTCAAAATCGAAAAATTTTAAAAAATTCCATAAATTTATTATAAATTTAACAATCTTTTTAAAATCCAAAATTATTTAAAAGTTTATTAATAAAAAAAATTGACAAATTTTATAAAAATATATCAACTTTATAAAAATCTATAATATTAAAAAAAAACCATAAATTTTTTCAGAATCGTTAACGAATTTATAACGCTATTGTTGTTGTTGACTAATGAGTATGTTGGTTAAAACGTGTATGATATGATGTGCTGACATATACATATTAAGGTGCCCCTTATTGTATGAGATATGTGATATAATATTTTTTTCACATATTGCATTACATAAAATAATAAAATTTACAGAAAAACTCTTACCTAAAATTTTAATACTCTTCATCGTACATTAGAGGATTCCCTAATGCAGGTACGTACACCCAGAGAACATTATCGGTTGTGGCTACCGTATTTGTGCCAATCTTCTTAATAAATTATATTTTTAGTGGGAAAAGCCAATATTAAGTTGTTGTTTACTGCACCACAACTAATTTAAATTTTCTTTTAATTTTTGATACTTATACATTTGAATATTTTAATTAAAACAAATATTTTTTCTACCTACTACACCACAAACACTTATAAATTTTGGTGGCTAATTTTACATCAAGTGATTTAATAAAATCAATAAGTCGAGTTAATGATTTAAAGTCAATGATCATTATTTAACTTCAAACAAAGTAAACAGTAATAAAAACATAGATAACACTAGTCAAATTTTGAAATTGTTTTTTCTTACCGTGGTTACTACACATTTATGGTATGTACCGTATATGACAAAGCCACGGTCTTTTTCGGCCCCATTCACGGCGTTTTTATACCGTTGCTCGCAATGAGTTAAAATTTTGTAAAATTAATATAGACATAATTCTTACTTAATATTGAACAAACTAATTTAACTTGTAGAGGAAAAAAATTCGAAACAGGGTTTTGAAGTCACAAAGTCCTTTACCCTTATAAAATAGCCACGGTTTTTTCGGTCCCATGTACGGCGTTTTTATGCCGTAGATCATAATGAATTGAAATTTTGCAGAAATGATTTAGACGTAGATCTGACTTAAACCTGACAAATATTTTTCAACTTGTGGAACAAAGATATTCCGAAACTGCCTCTTGAATTCAGAAATTCCTTTACTTTTCATACATTTGAATGAAATAGCTACGGTCTTTTTTGTCGACCTGCTTCGTAATACGTAGAAATTTTGTAAAAAATAATGTACATAATTCTGAGATCAAATTGTAATTTTTTTTCAACTTTGAAACAAAATTATTCTCAAAACAGCTCTTTAATTAAGCAAGCGTTTCAATTTAAATTGCAGATTTCAATTTAAATTGAACATATCTCAAGAACTGAACAAGATATAGCAGAACGGGTGAAAATTTTGCACTGTGTGTATTAACACACATAAATCAAATTAAATAAAAGAACAACAAATTTTCCTATAAGTCTGTAATCAACTAAGTGTCTATGCATATGGTTCTAAGAATACGTTTTTTCAGCTTAAACCAGACATAGGGAATACTAACTACTTTATGTGTTTAATTACAGAGCAATTGTTTCGGAAATTACATATAATTGGATGTCATTGTACCTTTAACTATAGACATGGTAAATGTCAGGTATTCAAAACATTGCATTATGAAAAAGTTACACAACTAAATAATTCCAAAATATAATTAAAAAGCTTTGGTCTGAATGTACTTTTTTATTATATTCTTTAATAATATTAGAGGAATATTTTTAGCAAATGAAATTTTTTCATACGTTTTCTTAAAATATATAAAAAATAAAAATATACCGAAAATATAAAAAGTATTCAAAATAAATATGTAAAATATATTATAATAACAATAATAAATAAATATAATAAATATAGAATATGTTATATAAATATATAAGTATATGATATAAAAGGTATTTAACAATACGTGCAGTGAACTTAAATTTTACGTTGAATTTAAATAAAATTTTGTTTTTTCTTAGTTTTTTAGTTGAAAGTGCTAAAATTTAAAAATGAATTCCAAAATTAAATATTTAGTTATTTATTTTTTTTAAATAACAAAACGAACAAATCAAGAAATAACAAAAGAACAATAGTCAATTTAAATTATAGTCAATTTAAATTATATTTATATTTAAAGTTAATATTTTTTTACTATTATAGATTAGAATAAATAAATAATACGTCTTTTCGTTTCAAATTCCATACAAACTTTAATATAATAAAAAAACAAGAATAAAATTAAAATAAAACTATTTACGAGTTTTTATTTTTAAAATTGGCGATAGATATTTATTTTACATTTCTCTTACAATAAAGGCCACCTTAATATGGTATTGAGCGCCCCGGTAGGCTAGTTGGTAGCGTGCTAGCTTATCAGTGCGGGGGTCGTGGGTTCAATTCCCACCAGAGGCTCTGGTCTGTTTTCGCTACAACGAGCCGAAGGCCTTTGTTGCTAGTGCTCGGTTAGGGTATTAACGTATAATTTGTAATTATATGATTAATAAATAATATAAATAAATAAATAAATTAATATGGTATTTTAACATCACAAACAACAACAAGTTTTACATACTGAGCATCCATGAAAATTTCCACAGCATACACACACTCCTACATACATACTCAATAAGAACAACAATAAAATTTCATGTAAATTTTGCTATTTTTTTTATCCTTTTTTATTATAAATTTTTTTGTTGTTAAATGTGACCGAAAAAAAACGTGGCTTTTTTATATCCCAGCAAAACCACATATTACCAAATAATGTGTAAAGTATTGTGTAGCCATAGGGGGTAATGCATTTCTTTACACCTTACTTTATTGATGAATTTTACAGGCGATGAGTCTCAAAGTAATGTATAGACCCATTAAGTTAGAGGTGATTAAGTAAGTGGTTACTTATATG
The DNA here is from genome assembly GCA_949748255.1 of Eustalomyia histrio. Lineage (NCBI taxonomy): Eukaryota > Metazoa > Arthropoda > Insecta > Diptera > Anthomyiidae > Eustalomyia > Eustalomyia histrio. Next base: position 76,114,290 of record OX456523.1, on the reverse strand, counting down.
GTTACTAGGGTGGGAAAAGTAATGTGTCTACAAATATATAATAATAAAAAAAAAATATTAGAAAAAGAAATTATTACAAATATTTCAAACGTTATTACATATAATGTGGTCATGATGGGAATCGAACCTGTGAACTGGACGCCAGCCGAGAACTCTACCCACTGAGCTATCAACGCTCTTCATGTTTTCTTTCGTGATGTCGAAACCTACATACATTACATTTCGTTTTTTTTTTAAATTTTCGATTTTTAAAAAATTTTCGATTTTGACAAAATTTTTCCATTTCTGCAAAATTTTTTTATTTATAAAAAAATTTTAGAATTATTTTAAACATTGATTTTTATTTATGAATTTTTAAATTTTTTTGTTTTAAAAAATTTTCGATTTTTAAATTTTTTTTAACATTTTTAGGTTTTTTTCAATTTTTTTCGATTTTTAAAAAATATTGGATTTCTTCAAACTTTTTAGATTTTTGCAAAATTATACGATTTTTAAAAAAATTTCGAATTTAAAAAAAATTTCTCAATTTTTATTTAATTTTTTTTTTTTTATTTATATAAATTGTGGCAATTTTTCTATTATTTAATTAAAAGTACCAAAAGCGTACATTTTGAAAAAGTACTAATACCCGGTTAACCGGGTAGACCGGTCTACCCGGTCGTCCGGTCTACCGGTCTAGACCGTAAAGACCGGGTAAACCGTGAAAACCGGTCTAACCGGTTCTGACCGTAGACTCTATTATACACCAATAAATACAATTTCAAAATTTGTTATATTTTTTATTTTTACTCAGCAAAACTTTGGTAATGGGTTCGATATGTTCATACATTTTTTGTTATTTCTAAGTAAAATAGTAACATTTGTACGTTTCGACATCATGAACGAAAACATTAATTGTAACCATTAGAGCCAAAGGTCAGAACCGGTCGTTCGGTCTACACGGACAACCGGTTACACAGGTCGACCGGTCTACTCCGTCTTTACGGTCAACCTGACGACCGGTCTACCCGGTTAACCGGGTAGTAGTACTTTTTCCAAATGTACGCTTTGGTACTTTTAAGTAAACAATAGAAAAATTGCCACAACTTATATAAATTTCAAAAAATTTTAGAAAAATCAAAATTGAGAAAATTTTAAAAATCGAAAAATTTTGTCAAAATTGGAAAATTTTTTAAACTAAACATGTTTAGAAATCGATGAATATATAAAAATTCATGTATTATAAAAATCCATAAAATTAGTAAAAATTCGAAAATTTTTTTAAAAACAAATTTTTTTTTAAATTTTATAAAAATTAATAAATTATATAAACAAATATAAAATCTATAAATTTTACAAAAATCGATAAATTTTTCTTATACGAAAACGTATCTTTAGTTTACATAAACCTGCATATAGTATTTCGTATACAACACATTTATGAATCCCAGCAAAACTTTGGTAATCGGTGCGATATACTCATGCATTACTTTGTAATGGTAGCTCGATAGCTTTTGTATTTTTTGCAAGCATAAGGTAATGATAACGTACTGCATGATTTATAAACGTAAAGTAATAATCTAAATATTTTTGAAAATATATTTTTAGACTCATTACTTTTTGTTTTTTGTAAGCAAAATTGAAATGTATGTACGTTTCGACATCACGAACGAAAACATAAAGAGCGTCGATAGCTCAGTGGGTAGAGTTCTCGGATGGCATCCAGAGTTCCCAGGTTCGATTCTCATTATGACCACATTATATTTAATAACGTTTGAAATATTTGTAATAATTTCTTTTTCTAAATAATTTTTTTTTGTTAAAATCTATTTGTAGACACATTACTTTTCCCACCCTAGTAACCATATAAGTAACCACTTACTTAATCACCTCTAAAGAAATGGGTCCATACACTACTTTGAGGCTCATCGCCTGTAAAATTCATCAATGTAGTAAGGTGTAAAGTAATGCTATACATTACTTTACACATTATTTGGTAATGTGTAGTTTTGCTCGGTAAGTTACACATATTTAAATTCCTAATTAGTCAAAAATTTAATGTAAATTTATGGTGCAATAAACGGAACCACACCATGATAGTCTTAAGGCTGGATCAATCAGACATAAACGTAAAAGCCAAACCACACATTACCAAATAATGGGTAAAGTAATGTATAGCCATAGGGGCCGATGGATTACTTTACACCTTACTTCATTGATGAATTTTGTAGGCGATGAGCCACAAAGTAATGTATTTACCCATTACTTTAGAGGTGATAATGTAAGGGGTTACTTATATGGTTACGGGAATGGAAAAAGAAATGTGTCTAAAAATAGATTTTTAAAAAGAGGAATTTTTATGAAAAAAACTATTACAAATATTTTATTTAAAATATTTGTAATTAAAAATAATGTGGTCAAGATGGGAATCGAACCAGGGAAATCTGGCTGCCAGCCAAGAACTCTGCCCACTGAGCTATCGACGCATACAGTGTTTGATTGCTTTAAACTTAAATGAATTTTTGCGTTTCGTTTTTTCTCTAGTGTTATGAAAACAAACATACCCTTTTGCTTACAAAAAAACACAAAGTAATGTATCTAAAAATAGATTTTCAAAAATATTTTAATTATTACTTTACATTTATAAATCATATATTACGTAATTAATAACCAGTAAATTGTTACTTTATGTTTGCAAATAATGAAAAAGGTAACAAGCACTCATTACAAGGTAACCCATGAGAATATCGCACCCATTACCAAAGTTTTGCTGGGCTGTATAGCAAATTTAATGTTTTAAATAAGAATTGTAGATGTTGGGTTGAGTACGCATTGAATACAGTAATTCCAACGACATTAAAAATGCGTAAAAGTGATTGTACCTGGAACTACAAAAATTGTATTGGCGAAAAATTCGGTTGCAACTACAAATCAGTTTTTCCTGTGAGTAGTTAACTACGTAAAAAATATATTATATTTATACATAATATATTTTAGTGTTAAACCAATCAATTTGAAGCATTTATAATTATAAGATAATATTTAGGTATTTTGGTAAAATGGGAAAAATAACTTTTGCTTCGTTGTTATTTTTGTATTTTTTGAATTGCGCTAAAATTTTAGTATCATTATTCCACATATAAAAAAGATACAAGAAGATATTAAAAAAAACGATTCAAAAATGACGGAATTACAGCTTTGTTATTCAAAAATCTGTTTCTAAAATCGACACGCAGTATAACTCAAATAATTTTAAGTGGATCTTTATAAAACTTATGCAGTATAAGTAACATAAGATATACGCAGGAAAGTAGATATTTTCGATATTAGAATATTTTCTATTTGGAATTATATATTTAGTTTTTTCTAAAAACAGTCTTTTTTAAAACTCAGCCATTTTGTCAAAAAATAATATTTTTCGTTGAAATGCACTTTGTCGGACGTTGCTCAAAAAAATGTAACATATAACGAAAGAATTTTTAAATGGTTTGATGTTATTATGATCAGACTTGAAGCTCGGGCACGCTAATACCCCGGCCTTATTGCTCGTCGTGTGGGGTGGGTTTCAATAGCTTCGCTGCCTCATGACCACCATGTTACCTTACAAAATAATTTGATTTTGCGTGCTTATCAAAACTTTTAACAAGATGAATTTGATGATAAAGAGATAGAGACGTAGAAAACGGAAGGATAAAGTAAAAAGATAGAAGTTGGCAGATGGGGTACCAACATTAAAGAGTAGGAGGCCTTTAAACTAAAGAAAATTGATTACCGAGGTGTACATGGTAAGTTATAAGCCCTCCCGACCTTGATCATAAATAAGGAATCCGGAAATAAATGTTATATTCATGATCCCTTCGAAGACACTACAGCAACCTTTACCCTGGTTTAGAAATCAAACAGATTAAATTTAAATCAGTGCGAAATCATATTGATTTATTTATAAATCCAAAATTCATTTAATGGGGAATTTAAAATTACAGCGAAATTTAAAAATATTAGAACTATCTATCAGATTTAAATTATAGATTATCATTTGAACTTAAATCGAAGCTAATGGTTTGAAAACCTAAATTAATAGTTAAACAAATTACAATAATTGAAATGTTGTATAAGATTTTTTCCTTTTGCCAAAGTATAAAAAAAAAATGAGAATAAATTTACTTTGGGGCTTCAAAGTATGCCGGGGTTAAATATATATTAATATTACGATTATGTTCTTATTTTTGTTACGAAGAAAGAAAAACTCTAAAATTTTAATATTTTTACTGAAATGTGTCTACTCAAAGAAAAAATCAAAATCAATAAATTGTACAATATTTAATATTATATATGCACTAGAAATTTTAAACTTTAAGATTCTAAGAGAAAAAAAAATTATTTATATTGACGTTAAACCTGGTCACCCTAAAGAACCAAAAGGAAAAAAAGTATCGGAATTCTTTCTTTTTTTAATTTTTTAACTTAATTCCAACAAACTTTCGGATGTAAACAAAAATAACAACAACAGTTGAAAAATAAATAAAAAAATGGCAATAAAAAAAAACTTCATTAATGAGTACAATCGTTGCTGCATCGTCGAAAGCTTTCGATGCAGGTTAACGTTGTTGTTTTTGTTGAGGATTAGAGAAGGGTTTTTAACTTCTCTTTTGGTACTTTCTCTTATGTCGAGATCTTTACGTCGACAGATCAGGGATGGAAAACATGGTACAATTGTACTTTTTTTGGTACATTTTTACCTTGGTTGGTACCGTGGTACTACCGCGGCTCATTTAGTACAATTTGAAATTTTTTCAAATTTTTAATTTATAACTTGATAAAACAACATAACATATAGTCGACTCTTTTTTAAAGCAACTATAAATTAAAAACCTGTTTTTATTTATTCAGCTACTATAGTAAAAAATAAAGTCAGTTTTAAGAGCCGGTTCTAAATTGGTGTCACATTAAATGTACCAAATGTTTACATACACATTGTTCTAAAATATTCGGAAGTGGCAACATTGAACAGCTGATTTTAAATTACCTCTCAAAACAAAAAAAAAAGCTATTAAATGCCTTTAAATTTTTTAATAGCAAATCCTGAAAAGGTTAAATTGCCCTCCAAGGGAGGCGGACACACAGAAAAAAAGGTGTGACATTTATAAAAATAAGAGTAAAATTTTACAAAGTTTTGTGGTTAACGATAAATTTTGTTTCACCCCGTCAATTTAAATTTTTTTAAGTCTTTTTAGTGTCTAAGCATATCTGACTCAAAACGATAAAAGTGTTAAAAAAAGCGGAACAAATTTTGTTACCGTAATATCGAAAAAGTACAATTTGTTTGTCTGGTTGGTACAATAACAGAAAACGTATTTTCCATCCCTGCGACAGATGTTTGTTCTCTTTGATCTTAACTTTGAAACTCCAATATCTTTCTTTATAAATTAGACAATGTTAACTTAATATTCTCTTATAACAATAAGGGGGAAAAAAACTAAACCAAGAAACACTCTTAATAGAAATTCTAAATTCAAACATATTAATTAAATGACTAGATAATATTGTTTATATGAGAGTTTGTAGCTTTACTTTATATCAGGCATGCGAAATGATAATTTTAATTTTATACAAAAGTGATTACCAAATTGTACTTTTTTGACCATAATTGTACCATATTTTTAGTATTATAAGAATAAAACACCAATTATAAATTTTTTTTAATATTTTTATTTTTAATAAACATAACAAAAAAAACTGTACAGAAAATTCAGTTGTACATTAAAAGAATATATTAAAAAAACTTAACAATATAATATACATATTTGTATATGTAAAATAAGGTACAAAAATCCATGAGATCAATATCATATTTTAGTAGATAACAGACTATTTGTTATTATAAAATTATAGCAACAAGAATTCAATGATTGTCTTTCGTTTGGGCTAGACTAGAAACTGTTGACACATACAACCTGTTTCTTTCTTTTGTTTTTATAATATTTTGGTAGGAAAAAGATCCTTCCACACTCGCTGATGAGTGTGGAATTGATAATATTTCACGAATAACTTTTGATAATTCTTTAAACATTAATTTATTCTATTCATTTTTCAATGTTGAAACTTTGCTCCAAAAATTACAACTACATACTTTCAGAGCTAAAGCTCTGAATTGTGTAATTTTGATTCCATGACTTTATCGCTTTGAATACTATTAGTAGATATGTAAATATCAACTTCAGTACCACAGTAAACATCCTCGAGAGGCAAGTGGTTCTCGTTGAGATTAAACTTTGCTAAATCGCATTTATCGAGGATTTTTTTTTAAATTTCGCCCCACTTGTCGAAATAAAAATGTTAAACGTTCTAAAAAAATGTGCATACGAGCATCTTTAGCCTGCATTTCTAAATTTATATTATTAATGACTTTAAGTACGTATTGTAGAAATCGGCCTCAAAATCGTTCAATGAGAAATAATATTGGAGAAGTTCCTACTGTTCTAATATTCTATTGACTACTTCTTGACGTGATGACCACCGCGTTGACGTGATAACCACCGTTGAATATATTAAAATAATATGGAGATCAGTTCCAAAATATTCTTAAAACTTCACAAAATCGTCCCTTCTGCTTGAGCGGTTGCAAAAGTGGTAGTTTATTTAATTTATAAGTTTATCTATATCATGTGTGACAATTTTTTGACATTTAGTTCTATTTATTATGAATATTTTCGTAATTTGCGGATCAGTTATTTCTTCCTTGATAACGTTGTTTAGGTGATCCAAAAAATTATTATTTTTTGGGGTATTTTTCATAGCATTGAATTTTTTTCATATGGCTATCAGTGCCCACATGACGCTTTATGTGTACAATGCCTCTTATTATACCTGTTGTTGTATAGTTATTATGTTGAGATATAACACCAGCGTATAATTACTTACGCTTAATACGTTGTGTGTTACGCTTAAACATAATGATTGTTTACCCTGTTATTCTTATTATTAGTTATTATATGATTTATCTATAAACTGAACTAATAAAGCATTCTTAATTTAGATCTTGAATATAAAACATGGTGTCAGAAGTGGCAATTTCTAATCTTTAAAAAAGAAAATTTAGTAACAAAAAATATAAGAAAAAAAGAAAAAAAAAACTAAGGTGCAAAATGTCACTAGAAGAGCAGAAGCCAAGTACTGGTCAATTGTTTGCCACTACATTACCGCCTATGAATTTAAAGGCACCAAACTTGGCCAAAGAGTGGCACACTCAATTTAAAATTTTTCTGAGAGCATCTGATTTGGAATCGCAACCGGATAAAAGAAAAGTAGCTTTGATGTTGCACCATCTGGGCAGCAAATCATTAGAAATATTTAATTCTTTTGATTTCGATATTGATACTGTCAAATATAGCGATTTGGTTAACAAAATGGAGGCGTTTTTTATTCCTCAAATAAATATTGTGATGGAAAGACACAAATTTTTAACAAATAAACAACAAGAAGAGCAAACAATTGATGAATTTGTAACTGTTCTAAAAAACTTAGTCTGAACTGTGAGTTTAAGGATTAACGGGATGCATTGATTCGTGACATTTTTATATGTGGTTAAGCGCCTAAATTGGCTAATATACGAGAAAGACTTTTAACAGAAGGCGATATTTCTCTGGAAAGGGCAGTTTCTATTGCGAAGAACATGGTAATGGCGAAACAAAATTCCGCTATATTACAGCAAAATGGTGATGCGGAAGGTGTTGTTAATGTAGTCACTAAGAAAAACGCAAAAATGCAGTATTTGCAATATAAAAATGAAAATCAAAACAGCAGAAGCAACAGTAACTACAGCGACAGGAGTAATTATAGTGGCAGAAACAACAATTACAACAGCAGCAGAAATACTAAGATTTGTATGAAATATGGACGAGCCCATACAGTCAAATGTCCGGCAGAAGGGGCTAAATGCTATGAATGCGGAAAAATTAACCATTTTGCTAAGATGTGGTTGCAAAAGAAAAGATTCGTAAAGCAGATGGTTGCGGATGATGATGATGATGTGGACGATGAAGAGGACCTATTTGTGGGGGCCGTTAACAAAGAAAATGAAAAACCTAGAGAATGGAAAGTTGAGGTAACAGTAAATAAACAGAAAATTGTTTGTCAAATAGATACAGGTGCACAGGCCAATATTATGTCGACAGAAACTGCAGATTTGTTAAAGATAAAGAATAATTTGAAACAATCGAAAATTAGAATTTGTACTTTTAGTGGGGAAAAAATCCCAGTATTAGGAACAGCAGATATACAAGTTTTTTATAAGAATAAAATTTTTATTTTAACATTTTTCGTTGTAAATATACATTGTAAGAATATTATTGGCATTGAGACTGCTATAAATATGAATTTAATTAAGCAAGTTAATAGCATTTCTATGAATAAATTGGAAAGTATTCGGATGTTTTAAATGGTCTTGGTCGTTTGCAAAATGAATGCAATTTTACGGTGAGAGATGATGTTGCGCCGGTTGTGGAACCGCCTCGTAAAATACCGTTAAACTGCATGAGGGTTTGAAGAGGGAATTAGATAGAATGGTAAAGTTGAAGGTGATTGTTCCGGAATATGAACCAACAGTGTGGGTAAATTCCGTGGTTCTTTTCACTAAACCGAATGGTAGTTTAAGAATTTGTTTGGACCCTAGGAACTTGAATAAGGCAATTTTAAGGCCACACTATCCATTCCCTACTATTGAGGAATGTAAGGCGAAACTTAATGGGTCTAATTACTTTTCAACATTGGATGCTAATAGTGGATTTTGGATGGTACCATTGAGTGAAAGATCATCCAAACTTTGTACGTTCAATACACCATTTGGTCGTTTTCGGTACTTAAGGCTTCCTTTTGGCATTAATGCGGATCCTGAAATTTTCCATGGGGAGATGGCTAAACTTTTTGGTGATATTCAGGGGCTTATCATTTATATTGATGATTTTTTAATCTTTTCGTCCAGTGTGGAGGAGCATATAAAAATTCTGGAAGCGGTCCTTTGTAGGGCAAAGGATGTCGGTTTGAGGTTTAATAAGACCAAATGCAATATTTCCAGAACTGTAATAAAGTTCTTGGGCCATAAATTTGATAAATCAGGGGTAAGGGCTGATGAGGAAAAGATAAGGGCAATCGTTCAAATGCCGAAACCAGCAAATGTCAAGGATTTACATCGGTTTTTGGGTATGGTGAATTATTTAGGTCCATTTATTGAAAATTTATCTTTAAAGAATAAAAATTTAAGGGAACTACTAAAAGCTGAGGTTCAATGGCATTGGACGTCGGTACATGATGCCGAATTCCGTAATCTGAAAAGGGAGATTACAAGGGCACCGGTACTTACGTATTTTAACCCAAAGAGGGAAATCATCTTGTCCGTTGATGCTTCCAATTTGCTCTGGGGTCAACAATTTTACATGATAGGCATCCTATTGCATATGCATCTGTTTCTTTGACAGAGACTCAGAAAAATTATGCACAAATTGAGAAGGAGCTATTGGCTATACTCTTTGGTTGTACTAGATTCCATCAATACATATATGGGTCTAAGGTAACGGTGGAGACAGATCACAAACCCTTGGTTAGTTTTTTTGATAAACCTCTTCATAAAATTCCTCCTAGGCTTCAACGTTTTATGCTGCGGTTGCAGTGTTATGATATTTCGTTATTGTATAAGCCGGGGAGAGATTTGAAAATCGCCGATACTCTTTCGAGGGCACCATTAGAGCATACGACATTATCTGAGGTGGATAAAGAGACAACTCTACATTGTAATTTTATCGCTTCTAATATGGAAACCCCATTTGCGGATATTGATGTGGTAAAGGAACATAGTTTGAAGGATTTAACGTTTTTGAAAATTATGGCTTATGTTAAGGAGGGCTGGCCTAGTAATCGAAAGGATGTGGAGGAAGATGTCGTACCTTATTTTAGGGTAAAGGATGAGATAAGTATATTGAAGGATGTTTTGTAAAAAAATCATCAGATAATGATCCCTAGGAGTCTGCGAAGGATGGTCTAAGATAGAATTCATGAAGGTCATATGGGAGTCGTAAGATGCCAAAACTTGGCACGGCAGTCAGTGTATTGGCCGAATATATACAATGACATTGATAATGTGGTATCGAATTGCGAAGTGTGTTTGAAATATCAGAACTCTAACTCGAGACCGGAATTGTTGCCACACGACGTTGTTGATATACCTTGGTATAAAGTTGGGTGCGATCTTTTCGAATTTCAGGGAAAAATGTATCTCCTGGTAGTGGATTATTATTCAAAATTTGTTGAACTGGAATTGCTTAATGGGGGTTATAGTAGTTTTCACGTGATATCGAGGTTGAAATTCTAGACATGGGATTCCATTTATTTTTATATCCGATAATGGACCTCCCTTTAATTCTAGGGAATTTGACCTTTTTTGTAGAAACTGGGGAGTAAATCACAAAACTTCTAGTCCGTATTTGGCAAGATCAAATGGTTTAGCTGAACGAACAATTCAAACAATGAAGAAATTATTGAAAAAGTCGTTGGAAAGTAATTCTGATCCCTATTTAGCGTTATTGCACTATCGGACAACACCTAAGGGAAATCTACCGAGCCCTTCGCAGTTGTTGATGTCTCGCTTTTTGCGTACTCGAGTCCCTTCAGTGGTTGATAATCTTAGACCAAATTTAGTGAATAGCAAAGAATATAGGAATAAACTGAAATCAAATTTAAGGAAAAGTGCCGAATATTACAACGGAAAATCGAAAAGATTTAAGCCGGTGAGTGAGGGTGATAAAATTATGTTTAAGAAAACACCTACGAGCTGTTGGTTTCATGGTAAAGTAGTTGAGTTTTGCAAGGAACCAAGATCATTTGTAGTGTTAGATAACAATGGATCAATTTTTAGAAGAAGTTTAGAGCATATTAGAAAATCGCCAAAAAAAAACAATTTAAATACTCTTGAAAACTGTAAAAATCAAGATATTAATGAAACTGAGGACAATAATGAATGGGAAGAAGAGAGAGTAGAAGAGAGCGTAGAAAAGAGGGTAGAAGAGAATGTCAAAATCGATGATAATAATGAAAAATATGTAACGCGAAGAGGTAGGATTGTAAAACAACCGAAAAGACTTGATTTGTAATTTATTGAGTGTTAATAATATAAGATTTATTACAACATAGTTTTTGTTTAATGAAGTAGTGAATTATTTATGTATAATGACAAATGCTGTATTATAAATCAAAATTTTTAACTTTATACTATATGTTTAAGGGAGATGTTGTATAGTTATTATGTTGAGATATAACACCAGCGTATAATTACTTACGCTTAATACGTTGTGTGTTACGCTTAAACATAATGATTGTACGAGCCACCCTGTTATTCTTATTATTAGTTATTATATGATTTATCTATAAACAGAACTAATAAAGAATTCTTAATTTAGATCTTGAATATAAAACACCTGTGTTACATAAACTGCATCTTTTCTGTTAACCGCTTAGCAGCCTTACTTGTTCTAGAAATGTAAGATATTATATTAGGACATTTAAGATAATAATTTTCATTACTAATATTTTTAGCTAAAGCACTTCAGTTTCTTTTTGGTTAAAATATGAAAAGAAAAAATTTTTTGGCGCTGATTTTTTATATTGCTTTGATTTGATGTAGCAAAACCCATACAAAATAATGAAGTTAGTTGCAAATAAACGAACAGGTGGTGAAGCAAATACAAAAAAAAAAAAACATTCACAAAAATATGACAGCAAAAAAATAGTAGCAAGGTTAATAAATGAAGAGAGATTAATATAAAAGATATTCACAAAGATGTGACAACAAAAATGAGTTGCCAAGAAAATATAACGATAAACTGGGAAAATTTGTAAATTGTACCAAATAAGCCTTGGGAGTACCATCGTACTTTTAAGACCCAAATCGTACCAAAAATGGTACAATTGTATCAACTTTCGCATTCTGCCTTATATGCATGTGATCTTCATGAGATTTACCAAAAAAAACAAGAGATCAACGTAAAAAATATTAAAAATACTTTAACCAAAATAAAAAAAAAAAAAATTCTTTTAACTGATCGTCCAAACTGATCGAATCTAGAGCACAAGAAAAAATTTAACACTAAAGCCAATCAACATTAATAATTACCTTTTTTAGTTATTTTAATTTCCATTTATTATACAGGTTGGTTGAAAAGTTCCTGCGCTCGAAATGAAAGAATACTGTTTTTGTTACGAAATATATTTGTTTATTCAATATAATCTCCTAGAAGCTCAATACACTTGTTCCAATGATCTTCCAATAATTTTATCCCATCCTTATAATGGTTTTCCGGAAGTTATGCAAAATAACCGTCTACGGCTGCTATGGCCTCTTCATTCGACGAAAAATGCTTTCCACGAATGAATTGTTTGAGATTTCTGAAGAGATAGTAGTCTTTGGGAGCCAAATCTGGTGAATACGGTGAATGTTCAAGCAATTCGTACTTTAATTCTTTGAATTTAGCCATCGTCAAAACACTTTTGTGAGCAGGTGCATTGTCTTGATGAAAAATGATTTTTTTCTTCTTTAAACCAGGTCTTTTCTCACTAGTTTTTTAATCCAGCTGATCCAAAAGGCTGCAATAATATTCAGAGTTGATTGTTTTACCTTTCTGAAGATAATCAATCAACAAAATTCCTTTTGCATCCCAAAAAACTGATGCCATAACCTTCTTTGCTGATCGTTGTGACTTCACCTGCTTTAGAGCTGAACAACCAGCTTCAGTCCACTGTAAACGTTCTTGTTTCAATTTAGGATCATGGTGGTGGATCCAAGTCTCATCCATAGTTATAAAACGACGCAAGAAGTCGGTTTTATTCGGCTTAAAACGCTCCAAATTACGCTGAGAAATTTGTTTTCGATCCACTTTTTGTTGAATTGTTAATGTGTGCGGCACTAACTTTCCAAACAGTTTTTTCATACGTAATTCTCAATGTAAAATATGGAGTACTCGTTCGTCTGAGATGCCTATAGCATTAGCAGTTTTACGCTTAGTCAAACTTGGATCTTCACTAACCATATTATGTACCTGCTCAATGATTTCTGCTGTGGTTGCAGTTTTTGGTCGTCCTTCGCGTGGATCGACTTTAAGGCTGGTACGACCACGTTTAAATTCACCAGCCCAAAATTCAAAGGTGCGTTTTGAAGATGAGGACTCCTTATACGCTTCTAACAATTGTTCATAAATTTCCTTTGCTTTTAATACCTTCAAAACAAAGAATCTAATGACTGCACGATATTAAATTTTTTCCATATTAAAAAAATCAATGACACGTCAACTTCAAATGGCTTGTAAACAAGGAAAGAATTGACAGAATGACTTGCAACTTTGCATATGTTCTCAGGACAGTTATACAAACTTGAGAAAAAAAAGTTTGTAGCTGACACTACCATCTCTTGGTGAGCGCAGGAACTTTTCAACCAACCTGTATGGATACTATAGCTTCACTTTCCAAGGAATTATTAAAAAAAATTTCACAGAACAAGATTTTTTGTTGCGATTAGTTTTTTTATACCCTTCACCACAGGTGGAAGGGTATATATAAGTTTGTCATTCCGTTTGTAATTTCTACAATATTGATCTTAGACCCTATAAAGTATATATATTATGGGTCCTTATGAAGAGCCAAGTTGATTTAACGATGTCCGTCTGTCAGTCTGTGTGTTGAAATAGGTTTTCCGAAGACCCCAGTCATGATGAGGACTTGATTATTATATATTTCTGTTAAATGTGATCCATTTCTGCTTGCTATTAAAAATCAGCCAGATCGGTTGATAAATGGCTGTGATATTAGAAAAAAACCAGGACTACCTCTAATTTTTTTCGTAAAATTCCTTTGTTTTTATATGTATGTTGAATATTACGCATAACAAACACATCAATTTCTTTTCTTTCACCTCTTCACCTTTTATACACAAACAACAAACACATACAAAGATTTCTCATTTAAATAAAAACCAAACAAATCTCTATTGAACGAAAACTGTTCATTTAACTCTATAAACGATGATTACATATGGCCTTCATAGCTGAGTTGTCTAAACGCTATGTCACAAATACTTTTTATACCCTTCACCACAGGTGGAAGGGTATATATAAGTTTGTCATTCCGTTTGTAATTTCTACAATATTGATCTTAGACCCTATACAGTATATATATTCTGGGTCCTTATGAAGAGCAAAGTTGATTTAACGATGTCCGTCTGTGTGTTGAAATGGGTTTTCCGAAGAACCCAGACATGATGAGAACTTGATTGTTTTTTATATCTGTTACATCTGATCCATTTCTGTTTGCTATTAAAAATCAGACAGATCGGTTAATAAATGGCTGAGATATTAGCAAAAAACCAGGACTACCTCTTATTTTTTCCATAAAATCCCTTTGTTTAATATGTATGTAGAATTTTACGCATAACAAACACATCCATTTGTTGAAATTCTTTTCTTTCATCTCCACCTTTAAATGGTTAATAAATGGCTGAGATATTAGCAAAAAACCAGGACTACCTCTAATTTTTTCAGTAAAATCTCTTTGTTTAATATGTATGTAGAATTTTACGCATAACAACACATCCATGTGTTAAAATTCTTTTCTTTCATCTCCACCTTTTATACACAAACAACACACATACAAAGATTTGTCATTTAAATAAAAACTAAACAAATCTCTAATGAACGAAGACTTTTATATATGTATCTCTATTGACGATGATTTTGTGTGAGCTTTTGTTGTGAGCTCAGTTGTCTAGACGCTATGTCACAAATACTTTTTTTCTCTAAGGCCGCGGGTTCGAGGTTCGAATCCCGGTCAGAGCTCAATGCACTTTTTTTTGTACATTTTTTTATTATTTTCTTAAGACTTTTTTTTTTTGTTTATTTTTGGTTTTTTTTTTTAACATTTAATAATTAATTTATATAAAATTTTATATTAATAATTAAATAATCCATAAATAGGCTAAAAACATCAACATTTTTATAAAAATCCTCTAATCGTTTCTATTAGAGGATTTTTTAATATTTTTATTATATTTTTTTTTTAAAAAATATTTTTTTATAAAAATACAAACGTTTTTATACCCTTCACCACAGGTGGAGATTTTTTTTTTTTATTTTCTTAAAATTTTAATTAAATTTTTTCTTAAAACCAAACTGAAAGTAAAAATTAAAAATAAAAATTTATTAGTTCTCAATAGTTAAATTTTTCTATAATTTAGAAATTTTGACAAAATTTTTAGTAAAATTGGTTCTTAATTCCAAGAAAATTTTACTAAATTTTGATAAAAAGTGTCTTTGGCGCCGTTTTCATTTAAATTTTCCTCCAAATAAGTTAATTTTTCTAAATCTTGTTTTAATTTTTTTTGGGCATGTATATATTTTTTATAAAGAAATTGGGTTGTATTCATCAACGCATGAGTACTGTTCTTTGCTAATGTTATAGCCCCCCATTACCCGGTTTTACAGTCGACCGGTCTACCCGGTCAGACCGGTTTTAAAACCGGTCGAATGGTCTACCCGGTCTTTAAGGTCTAGACCGGACGACCGGGTAGACCGGTTAACCGGCTTGTAGTACTTTTTGCAAATGTACGTTTTTGGTACTTTTAATTAAATAATAGAAAAATCATTTTCTTTCATTAAATAATAGGAAAATTAATTTTCATTTATATAAATTTGTAAAAAAAACTAGAAAAGTTTTATAAAAATCGAAAAATTTTTTAAAAATCGAAAATTTTTTTAAATTCAAAAAAATTTTACAAATCGAAAATTTTTTTAAAAATCGACAATTTTAATAAAAATTGATAATTTTATAAAAATCCAAAAAATTTTCAAAATCGAAAAATTTTAAAAAATTCCATAAATTTATTATAAATTTAACAATCTTTTTAAAATCCAAAATTATTTAAAAGTTTATTAATAAAAAAAATTGACAAATTTTATAAAAATATATCAACTTTATAAAAATCTATAATATTAAAAAAAAACCATAAATTTTTTCAGAATCGTTAACGAATTTATAACGCTATTGTTGTTGTTGACTAATGAGTATGTTGGTTAAAACGTGTATGATATGATGTGCTGACATATACATATTAAGGTGCCCCTTATTGTATGAGATATGTGATATAATATTTTTTTCACATATTGCATTACATAAAATAATAAAATTTACAGAAAAACTCTTACCTAAAATTTTAATACTCTTCATCGTACATTAGAGGATTCCCTAATGCAGGTACGTACACCCAGAGAACATTATCGGTTGTGGCTACCGTATTTGTGCCAATCTTCTTAATAAATTATATTTTTAGTGGGAAAAGCCAATATTAAGTTGTTGTTTACTGCACCACAACTAATTTAAATTTTCTTTTAATTTTTGATACTTATACATTTGAATATTTTAATTAAAACAAATATTTTTTCTACCTACTACACCACAAACACTTATAAATTTTGGTGGCTAATTTTACATCAAGTGATTTAATAAAATCAATAAGTCGAGTTAATGATTTAAAGTCAATGATCATTATTTAACTTCAAACAAAGTAAACAGTAATAAAAACATAGATAACACTAGTCAAATTTTGAAATTGTTTTTTCTTACCGTGGTTACTACACATTTATGGTATGTACCGTATATGACAAAGCCACGGTCTTTTTCGGCCCCATTCACGGCGTTTTTATACCGTTGCTCGCAATGAGTTAAAATTTTGTAAAATTAATATAGACATAATTCTTACTTAATATTGAACAAACTAATTTAACTTGTAGAGGAAAAAAATTCGAAACAGGGTTTTGAAGTCACAAAGTCCTTTACCCTTATAAAATAGCCACGGTTTTTTCGGTCCCATGTACGGCGTTTTTATGCCGTAGATCATAATGAATTGAAATTTTGCAGAAATGATTTAGACGTAGATCTGACTTAAACCTGACAAATATTTTTCAACTTGTGGAACAAAGATATTCCGAAACTGCCTCTTGAATTCAGAAATTCCTTTACTTTTCATACATTTGAATGAAATAGCTACGGTCTTTTTTGTCGACCTGCTTCGTAATACGTAGAAATTTTGTAAAAAATAATGTACATAATTCTGAGATCAAATTGTAATTTTTTTTCAACTTTGAAACAAAATTATTCTCAAAACAGCTCTTTAATTAAGCAAGCGTTTCAATTTAAATTGCAGATTTCAATTTAAATTGAACATATCTCAAGAACTGAACAAGATATAGCAGAACGGGTGAAAATTTTGCACTGTGTGTATTAACACACATAAATCAAATTAAATAAAAGAACAACAAATTTTCCTATAAGTCTGTAATCAACTAAGTGTCTATGCATATGGTTCTAAGAATACGTTTTTTCAGCTTAAACCAGACATAGGGAATACTAACTACTTTATGTGTTTAATTACAGAGCAATTGTTTCGGAAATTACATATAATTGGATGTCATTGTACCTTTAACTATAGACATGGTAAATGTCAGGTATTCAAAACATTGCATTATGAAAAAGTTACACAACTAAATAATTCCAAAATATAATTAAAAAGCTTTGGTCTGAATGTACTTTTTTATTATATTCTTTAATAATATTAGAGGAATATTTTTAGCAAATGAAATTTTTTCATACGTTTTCTTAAAATATATAAAAAATAAAAATATACCGAAAATATAAAAAGTATTCAAAATAAATATGTAAAATATATTATAATAACAATAATAAATAAATATAATAAATATAGAATATGTTATATAAATATATAAGTATATGATATAAAAGGTATTTAACAATACGTGCAGTGAACTTAAATTTTACGTTGAATTTAAATAAAATTTTGTTTTTTCTTAGTTTTTTAGTTGAAAGTGCTAAAATTTAAAAATGAATTCCAAAATTAAATATTTAGTTATTTATTTTTTTTAAATAACAAAACGAACAAATCAAGAAATAACAAAAGAACAATAGTCAATTTAAATTATAGTCAATTTAAATTATATTTATATTTAAAGTTAATATTTTTTTACTATTATAGATTAGAATAAATAAATAATACGTCTTTTCGTTTCAAATTCCATACAAACTTTAATATAATAAAAAAACAAGAATAAAATTAAAATAAAACTATTTACGAGTTTTTATTTTTAAAATTGGCGATAGATATTTATTTTACATTTCTCTTACAATAAAGGCCACCTTAATATGGTATTGAGCGCCCCGGTAGGCTAGTTGGTAGCGTGCTAGCTTATCAGTGCGGGGGTCGTGGGTTCAATTCCCACCAGAGGCTCTGGTCTGTTTTCGCTACAACGAGCCGAAGGCCTTTGTTGCTAGTGCTCGGTTAGGGTATTAACGTATAATTTGTAATTATATGATTAATAAATAATATAAATAAATAAATAAATTAATATGGTATTTTAACATCACAAACAACAACAAGTTTTACATACTGAGCATCCATGAAAATTTCCACAGCATACACACACTCCTACATACATACTCAATAAGAACAACAATAAAATTTCATGTAAATTTTGCTATTTTTTTTATCCTTTTTTATTATAAATTTTTTTGTTGTTAAATGTGACCGAAAAAAAACGTGGCTTTTTTATATCCCAGCAAAACCACATATTACCAAATAATGTGTAAAGTATTGTGTAGCCATAGGGGGTAATGCATTTCTTTACACCTTACTTTATTGATGAATTTTACAGGCGATGAGTCTCAAAGTAATGTATAGACCCATTAAGTTAGAGGTGATTAAGTAAGTGGTTACTTATATGGTTACTAGGGTGGGAAAAGTAATGTGTCTACAAATATATAATAATAAAAAAAAAATATTAGAAAAAGAAATTATTACAAATATTTCAAACGTTATTACATATAATGTGGTCATGATGGGAATCGAACCTGTGAACTGGACGCCAGCCGAGAACTCTACCCACTGAGCTATCAACGCTCTTCATGTTTTCTTTCGTGATGTCGAAACCTACATACATTACATTTCGTTTTTTTTTTAAATTTTCGATTTTTAAAAAATTTTCGATTTTGACAAAATTTTTCCATTTCTGCAAAATTTTTTTATTTATAAAAAAATTTTAGAATTATTTTAAACATTGATTTTTATTTATGAATTTTTAAATTTTTTTGTTTTAAAAAATTTTCGATTTTTAAATTTTTTTTAACATTTTTAGGTTTTTTTCAATTTTTTTCGATTTTTAAAAAATATTGGATTTCTTCAAACTTTTTAGATTTTTGCAAAATTATACGATTTTTAAAAAAATTTCGAATTTAAAAAAAATTTCTCAATTTTTATTTAATTTTTTTTTTTTTATTTATATAAATTGTGGCAATTTTTCTATTATTTAATTAAAAGTACCAAAAGCGTACATTTTGAAAAAGTACTAATACCCGGTTAACCGGGTAGACCGGTCTACCCGGTCGTCCGGTCTACCGGTCTAGACCGTAAAGACCGGGTAAACCGTGAAAACCGGTCTAACCGGTTCTGACCGTAGACTCTATTATACACCAATAAATACAATTTCAAAATTTGTTATATTTTTTATTTTTACTCAGCAAAACTTTGGTAATGGGTTCGATATGTTCATACATTTTTTGTTATTTCTAAGTAAAATAGTAACATTTGTACGTTTCGACATCATGAACGAAAACATTAATTGTAACCATTAGAGCCAAAGGTCAGAACCGGTCGTTCGGTCTACACGGACAACCGGTTACACAGGTCGACCGGTCTACTCCGTCTTTACGGTCAACCTGACGACCGGTCTACCCGGTTAACCGGGTAGTAGTACTTTTTCCAAATGTACGCTTTGGTACTTTTAAGTAAACAATAGAAAAATTGCCACAACTTATATAAATTTCAAAAAATTTTAGAAAAATCAAAATTGAGAAAATTTTAAAAATCGAAAAATTTTGTCAAAATTGGAAAATTTTTTAAACTAAACATGTTTAGAAATCGATGAATATATAAAAATTCATGTATTATAAAAATCCATAAAATTAGTAAAAATTCGAAAATTTTTTTAAAAACAAATTTTTTTTTAAATTTTATAAAAATTAATAAATTATATAAACAAATATAAAATCTATAAATTTTACAAAAATCGATAAATTTTTCTTATACGAAAACGTATCTTTAGTTTACATAAACCTGCATATAGTATTTCGTATACAACACATTTATGAATCCCAGCAAAACTTTGGTAATCGGTGCGATATACTCATGCATTACTTTGTAATGGTAGCTCGATAGCTTTTGTATTTTTTGCAAGCATAAGGTAATGATAACGTACTGCATGATTTATAAACGTAAAGTAATAATCTAAATATTTTTGAAAATATATTTTTAGACTCATTACTTTTTGTTTTTTGTAAGCAAAATTGAAATGTATGTACGTTTCGACATCACGAACGAAAACATAAAGAGCGTCGATAGCTCAGTGGGTAGAGTTCTCGGATGGCATCCAGAGTTCCCAGGTTCGATTCTCATTATGACCACATTATATTTAATAACGTTTGAAATATTTGTAATAATTTCTTTTTCTAAATAATTTTTTTTTGTTAAAATCTATTTGTAGACACATTACTTTTCCCACCCTAGTAACCATATAAGTAACCACTTACTTAATCACCTCTAAAGAAATGGGTCCATACACTACTTTGAGGCTCATCGCCTGTAAAATTCATCAATGTAGTAAGGTGTAAAGTAATGCTATACATTACTTTACACATTATTTGGTAATGTGTAGTTTTGCTCGGTAAGTTACACATATTTAAATTCCTAATTAGTCAAAAATTTAATGTAAATTTATGGTGCAATAAACGGAACCACACCATGATAGTCTTAAGGCTGGATCAATCAGACATAAACGTAAAAGCCAAACCACACATTACCAAATAATGGGTAAAGTAATGTATAGCCATAGGGGCCGATGGATTACTTTACACCTTACTTCATTGATGAATTTTGTAGGCGATGAGCCACAAAGTAATGTATTTACCCATTACTTTAGAGGTGATAATGTAAGGGGTTACTTATATGGTTACGGGAATGGAAAAAGAAATGTGTCTAAAAATAGATTTTTAAAAAGAGGAATTTTTATGAAAAAAACTATTACAAATATTTTATTTAAAATATTTGTAATTAAAAATAATGTGGTCAAGATGGGAATCGAACCAGGGAAATCTGGCTGCCAGCCAAGAACTCTGCCCACTGAGCTATCGACGCATACAGTGTTTGATTGCTTTAAACTTAAATGAATTTTTGCGTTTCGTTTTTTCTCTAGTGTTATGAAAACAAACATACCCTTTTGCTTACAAAAAAACACAAAGTAATGTATCTAAAAATAGATTTTCAAAAATATTTTAATTATTACTTTACATTTATAAATCATATATTACGTAATTAATAACCAGTAAATTGTTACTTTATGTTTGCAAATAATGAAAAAGGTAACAAGCACTCATTACAAGGTAACCCATGAGAATATCGCACCCATTACCAAAGTTTTGCTGGGCTGTATAGCAAATTTAATGTTTTAAATAAGAATTGTAGATGTTGGGTTGAGTACGCATTGAATACAGTAATTCCAACGACATTAAAAATGCGTAAAAGTGATTGTACCTGGAACTACAAAAATTGTATTGGCGAAAAATTCGGTTGCAACTACAAATCAGTTTTTCCTGTGAGTAGTTAACTACGTAAAAAATATATTATATTTATACATAATATATTTTAGTGTTAAACCAATCAATTTGAAGCATTTATAATTATAAGATAATATTTAGGTATTTTGGTAAAATGGGAAAAATAACTTTTGCTTCGTTGTTATTTTTGTATTTTTTGAATTGCGCTAAAATTTTAGTATCATTATTCCACATATAAAAAAGATACAAGAAGATATTAAAAAAAACGATTCAAAAATGACGGAATTACAGCTTTGTTATTCAAAAATCTGTTTCTAAAATCGACACGCAGTATAACTCAAATAATTTTAAGTGGATCTTTATAAAACTTATGCAGTATAAGTAACATAAGATATACGCAGGAAAGTAGATATTTTCGATATTAGAATATTTTCTATTTGGAATTATATATTTAGTTTTTTCTAAAAACAGTCTTTTTTAAAACTCAGCCATTTTGTCAAAAAATAATATTTTTCGTTGAAATGCACTTTGTCGGACGTTGCTCAAAAAAATGTAACATATAACGAAAGAATTTTTAAATGGTTTGATGTTATTATGATCAGACTTGAAGCTCGGGCACGCTAATACCCCGGCCTTATTGCTCGTCGTGTGGGGTGGGTTTCAATAGCTTCGCTGCCTCATGACCACCATGTTACCTTACAAAATAATTTGATTTTGCGTGCTTATCAAAACTTTTAACAAGATGAATTTGATGATAAAGAGATAGAGACGTAGAAAACGGAAGGATAAAGTAAAAAGATAGAAGTTGGCAGATGGGGTACCAACATTAAAGAGTAGGAGGCCTTTAAACTAAAGAAAATTGATTACCGAGGTGTACATGGTAAGTTATAAGCCCTCCCGACCTTGATCATAAATAAGGAATCCGGAAATAAATGTTATATTCATGATCCCTTCGAAGACACTACAGCAACCTTTACCCTGGTTTAGAAATCAAACAGATTAAATTTAAATCAGTGCGAAATCATATTGATTTATTTATAAATCCAAAATTCATTTAATGGGGAATTTAAAATTACAGCGAAATTTAAAAATATTAGAACTATCTATCAGATTTAAATTATAGATTATCATTTGAACTTAAATCGAAGCTAATGGTTTGAAAACCTAAATTAATAGTTAAACAAATTACAATAATTGAAATGTTGTATAAGATTTTTTCCTTTTGCCAAAGTATAAAAAAAAAATGAGAATAAATTTACTTTGGGGCTTCAAAGTATGCCGGGGTTAAATATATATTAATATTACGATTATGTTCTTATTTTTGTTACGAAGAAAGAAAAACTCTAAAATTTTAATATTTTTACTGAAATGTGTCTACTCAAAGAAAAAATCAAAATCAATAAATTGTACAATATTTAATATTATATATGCACTAGAAATTTTAAACTTTAAGATTCTAAGAGAAAAAAAAATTATTTATATTGACGTTAAACCTGGTCACCCTAAAGAACCAAAAGGAAAAAAAGTATCGGAATTCTTTCTTTTTTTAATTTTTTAACTTAATTCCAACAAACTTTCGGATGTAAACAAAAATAACAACAACAGTTGAAAAATAAATAAAAAAATGGCAATAAAAAAAAACTTCATTAATGAGTACAATCGTTGCTGCATCGTCGAAAGCTTTCGATGCAGGTTAACGTTGTTGTTTTTGTTGAGGATTAGAGAAGGGTTTTTAACTTCTCTTTTGGTACTTTCTCTTATGTCGAGATCTTTACGTCGACAGATCAGGGATGGAAAACATGGTACAATTGTACTTTTTTTGGTACATTTTTACCTTGGTTGGTACCGTGGTACTACCGCGGCTCATTTAGTACAATTTGAAATTTTTTCAAATTTTTAATTTATAACTTGATAAAACAACATAACATATAGTCGACTCTTTTTTAAAGCAACTATAAATTAAAAACCTGTTTTTATTTATTCAGCTACTATAGTAAAAAATAAAGTCAGTTTTAAGAGCCGGTTCTAAATTGGTGTCACATTAAATGTACCAAATGTTTACATACACATTGTTCTAAAATATTCGGAAGTGGCAACATTGAACAGCTGATTTTAAATTACCTCTCAAAACAAAAAAAAAAGCTATTAAATGCCTTTAAATTTTTTAATAGCAAATCCTGAAAAGGTTAAATTGCCCTCCAAGGGAGGCGGACACACAGAAAAAAAGGTGTGACATTTATAAAAATAAGAGTAAAATTTTACAAAGTTTTGTGGTTAACGATAAATTTTGTTTCACCCCGTCAATTTAAATTTTTTTAAGTCTTTTTAGTGTCTAAGCATATCTGACTCAAAACGATAAAAGTGTTAAAAAAAGCGGAACAAATTTTGTTACCGTAATATCGAAAAAGTACAATTTGTTTGTCTGGTTGGTACAATAACAGAAAACGTATTTTCCATCCCTGCGACAGATGTTTGTTCTCTTTGATCTTAACTTTGAAACTCCAATATCTTTCTTTATAAATTAGACAATGTTAACTTAATATTCTCTTATAACAATAAGGGGGAAAAAAACTAAACCAAGAAACACTCTTAATAGAAATTCTAAATTCAAACATATTAATTAAATGACTAGATAATATTGTTTATATGAGAGTTTGTAGCTTTACTTTATATCAGGCATGCGAAATGATAATTTTAATTTTATACAAAAGTGATTACCAAATTGTACTTTTTTGACCATAATTGTACCATATTTTTAGTATTATAAGAATAAAACACCAATTATAAATTTTTTTTAATATTTTTATTTTTAATAAACATAACAAAAAAAACTGTACAGAAAATTCAGTTGTACATTAAAAGAATATATTAAAAAAACTTAACAATATAATATACATATTTGTATATGTAAAATAAGGTACAAAAATCCATGAGATCAATATCATATTTTAGTAGATAACAGACTATTTGTTATTATAAAATTATAGCAACAAGAATTCAATGATTGTCTTTCGTTTGGGCTAGACTAGAAACTGTTGACACATACAACCTGTTTCTTTCTTTTGTTTTTATAATATTTTGGTAGGAAAAAGATCCTTCCACACTCGCTGATGAGTGTGGAATTGATAATATTTCACGAATAACTTTTGATAATTCTTTAAACATTAATTTATTCTATTCATTTTTCAATGTTGAAACTTTGCTCCAAAAATTACAACTACATACTTTCAGAGCTAAAGCTCTGAATTGTGTAATTTTGATTCCATGACTTTATCGCTTTGAATACTATTAGTAGATATGTAAATATCAACTTCAGTACCACAGTAAACATCCTCGAGAGGCAAGTGGTTCTCGTTGAGATTAAACTTTGCTAAATCGCATTTATCGAGGATTTTTTTTTAAATTTCGCCCCACTTGTCGAAATAAAAATGTTAAACGTTCTAAAAAAATGTGCATACGAGCATCTTTAGCCTGCATTTCTAAATTTATATTATTAATGACTTTAAGTACGTATTGTAGAAATCGGCCTCAAAATCGTTCAATGAGAAATAATATTGGAGAAGTTCCTACTGTTCTAATATTCTATTGACTACTTCTTGACGTGATGACCACCGCGTTGACGTGATAACCACCGTTGAATATATTAAAATAATATGGAGATCAGTTCCAAAATATTCTTAAAACTTCACAAAATCGTCCCTTCTGCTTGAGCGGTTGCAAAAGTGGTAGTTTATTTAATTTATAAGTTTATCTATATCATGTGTGACAATTTTTTGACATTTAGTTCTATTTATTATGAATATTTTCGTAATTTGCGGATCAGTTATTTCTTCCTTGATAACGTTGTTTAGGTGATCCAAAAAATTATTATTTTTTGGGGTATTTTTCATAGCATTGAATTTTTTTCATATGGCTATCAGTGCCCACATGACGCTTTATGTGTACAATGCCTCTTATTATACCTGTTGTTGTATAGTTATTATGTTGAGATATAACACCAGCGTATAATTACTTACGCTTAATACGTTGTGTGTTACGCTTAAACATAATGATTGTTTACCCTGTTATTCTTATTATTAGTTATTATATGATTTATCTATAAACTGAACTAATAAAGCATTCTTAATTTAGATCTTGAATATAAAACATGGTGTCAGAAGTGGCAATTTCTAATCTTTAAAAAAGAAAATTTAGTAACAAAAAATATAAGAAAAAAAGAAAAAAAAAACTAAGGTGCAAAATGTCACTAGAAGAGCAGAAGCCAAGTACTGGTCAATTGTTTGCCACTACATTACCGCCTATGAATTTAAAGGCACCAAACTTGGCCAAAGAGTGGCACACTCAATTTAAAATTTTTCTGAGAGCATCTGATTTGGAATCGCAACCGGATAAAAGAAAAGTAGCTTTGATGTTGCACCATCTGGGCAGCAAATCATTAGAAATATTTAATTCTTTTGATTTCGATATTGATACTGTCAAATATAGCGATTTGGTTAACAAAATGGAGGCGTTTTTTATTCCTCAAATAAATATTGTGATGGAAAGACACAAATTTTTAACAAATAAACAACAAGAAGAGCAAACAATTGATGAATTTGTAACTGTTCTAAAAAACTTAGTCTGAACTGTGAGTTTAAGGATTAACGGGATGCATTGATTCGTGACATTTTTATATGTGGTTAAGCGCCTAAATTGGCTAATATACGAGAAAGACTTTTAACAGAAGGCGATATTTCTCTGGAAAGGGCAGTTTCTATTGCGAAGAACATGGTAATGGCGAAACAAAATTCCGCTATATTACAGCAAAATGGTGATGCGGAAGGTGTTGTTAATGTAGTCACTAAGAAAAACGCAAAAATGCAGTATTTGCAATATAAAAATGAAAATCAAAACAGCAGAAGCAACAGTAACTACAGCGACAGGAGTAATTATAGTGGCAGAAACAACAATTACAACAGCAGCAGAAATACTAAGATTTGTATGAAATATGGACGAGCCCATACAGTCAAATGTCCGGCAGAAGGGGCTAAATGCTATGAATGCGGAAAAATTAACCATTTTGCTAAGATGTGGTTGCAAAAGAAAAGATTCGTAAAGCAGATGGTTGCGGATGATGATGATGATGTGGACGATGAAGAGGACCTATTTGTGGGGGCCGTTAACAAAGAAAATGAAAAACCTAGAGAATGGAAAGTTGAGGTAACAGTAAATAAACAGAAAATTGTTTGTCAAATAGATACAGGTGCACAGGCCAATATTATGTCGACAGAAACTGCAGATTTGTTAAAGATAAAGAATAATTTGAAACAATCGAAAATTAGAATTTGTACTTTTAGTGGGGAAAAAATCCCAGTATTAGGAACAGCAGATATACAAGTTTTTTATAAGAATAAAATTTTTATTTTAACATTTTTCGTTGTAAATATACATTGTAAGAATATTATTGGCATTGAGACTGCTATAAATATGAATTTAATTAAGCAAGTTAATAGCATTTCTATGAATAAATTGGAAAGTATTCGGATGTTTTAAATGGTCTTGGTCGTTTGCAAAATGAATGCAATTTTACGGTGAGAGATGATGTTGCGCCGGTTGTGGAACCGCCTCGTAAAATACCGTTAAACTGCATGAGGGTTTGAAGAGGGAATTAGATAGAATGGTAAAGTTGAAGGTGATTGTTCCGGAATATGAACCAACAGTGTGGGTAAATTCCGTGGTTCTTTTCACTAAACCGAATGGTAGTTTAAGAATTTGTTTGGACCCTAGGAACTTGAATAAGGCAATTTTAAGGCCACACTATCCATTCCCTACTATTGAGGAATGTAAGGCGAAACTTAATGGGTCTAATTACTTTTCAACATTGGATGCTAATAGTGGATTTTGGATGGTACCATTGAGTGAAAGATCATCCAAACTTTGTACGTTCAATACACCATTTGGTCGTTTTCGGTACTTAAGGCTTCCTTTTGGCATTAATGCGGATCCTGAAATTTTCCATGGGGAGATGGCTAAACTTTTTGGTGATATTCAGGGGCTTATCATTTATATTGATGATTTTTTAATCTTTTCGTCCAGTGTGGAGGAGCATATAAAAATTCTGGAAGCGGTCCTTTGTAGGGCAAAGGATGTCGGTTTGAGGTTTAATAAGACCAAATGCAATATTTCCAGAACTGTAATAAAGTTCTTGGGCCATAAATTTGATAAATCAGGGGTAAGGGCTGATGAGGAAAAGATAAGGGCAATCGTTCAAATGCCGAAACCAGCAAATGTCAAGGATTTACATCGGTTTTTGGGTATGGTGAATTATTTAGGTCCATTTATTGAAAATTTATCTTTAAAGAATAAAAATTTAAGGGAACTACTAAAAGCTGAGGTTCAATGGCATTGGACGTCGGTACATGATGCCGAATTCCGTAATCTGAAAAGGGAGATTACAAGGGCACCGGTACTTACGTATTTTAACCCAAAGAGGGAAATCATCTTGTCCGTTGATGCTTCCAATTTGCTCTGGGGTCAACAATTTTACATGATAGGCATCCTATTGCATATGCATCTGTTTCTTTGACAGAGACTCAGAAAAATTATGCACAAATTGAGAAGGAGCTATTGGCTATACTCTTTGGTTGTACTAGATTCCATCAATACATATATGGGTCTAAGGTAACGGTGGAGACAGATCACAAACCCTTGGTTAGTTTTTTTGATAAACCTCTTCATAAAATTCCTCCTAGGCTTCAACGTTTTATGCTGCGGTTGCAGTGTTATGATATTTCGTTATTGTATAAGCCGGGGAGAGATTTGAAAATCGCCGATACTCTTTCGAGGGCACCATTAGAGCATACGACATTATCTGAGGTGGATAAAGAGACAACTCTACATTGTAATTTTATCGCTTCTAATATGGAAACCCCATTTGCGGATATTGATGTGGTAAAGGAACATAGTTTGAAGGATTTAACGTTTTTGAAAATTATGGCTTATGTTAAGGAGGGCTGGCCTAGTAATCGAAAGGATGTGGAGGAAGATGTCGTACCTTATTTTAGGGTAAAGGATGAGATAAGTATATTGAAGGATGTTTTGTAAAAAAATCATCAGATAATGATCCCTAGGAGTCTGCGAAGGATGGTCTAAGATAGAATTCATGAAGGTCATATGGGAGTCGTAAGATGCCAAAACTTGGCACGGCAGTCAGTGTATTGGCCGAATATATACAATGACATTGATAATGTGGTATCGAATTGCGAAGTGTGTTTGAAATATCAGAACTCTAACTCGAGACCGGAATTGTTGCCACACGACGTTGTTGATATACCTTGGTATAAAGTTGGGTGCGATCTTTTCGAATTTCAGGGAAAAATGTATCTCCTGGTAGTGGATTATTATTCAAAATTTGTTGAACTGGAATTGCTTAATGGGGGTTATAGTAGTTTTCACGTGATATCGAGGTTGAAATTCTAGACATGGGATTCCATTTATTTTTATATCCGATAATGGACCTCCCTTTAATTCTAGGGAATTTGACCTTTTTTGTAGAAACTGGGGAGTAAATCACAAAACTTCTAGTCCGTATTTGGCAAGATCAAATGGTTTAGCTGAACGAACAATTCAAACAATGAAGAAATTATTGAAAAAGTCGTTGGAAAGTAATTCTGATCCCTATTTAGCGTTATTGCACTATCGGACAACACCTAAGGGAAATCTACCGAGCCCTTCGCAGTTGTTGATGTCTCGCTTTTTGCGTACTCGAGTCCCTTCAGTGGTTGATAATCTTAGACCAAATTTAGTGAATAGCAAAGAATATAGGAATAAACTGAAATCAAATTTAAGGAAAAGTGCCGAATATTACAACGGAAAATCGAAAAGATTTAAGCCGGTGAGTGAGGGTGATAAAATTATGTTTAAGAAAACACCTACGAGCTGTTGGTTTCATGGTAAAGTAGTTGAGTTTTGCAAGGAACCAAGATCATTTGTAGTGTTAGATAACAATGGATCAATTTTTAGAAGAAGTTTAGAGCATATTAGAAAATCGCCAAAAAAAAACAATTTAAATACTCTTGAAAACTGTAAAAATCAAGATATTAATGAAACTGAGGACAATAATGAATGGGAAGAAGAGAGAGTAGAAGAGAGCGTAGAAAAGAGGGTAGAAGAGAATGTCAAAATCGATGATAATAATGAAAAATATGTAACGCGAAGAGGTAGGATTGTAAAACAACCGAAAAGACTTGATTTGTAATTTATTGAGTGTTAATAATATAAGATTTATTACAACATAGTTTTTGTTTAATGAAGTAGTGAATTATTTATGTATAATGACAAATGCTGTATTATAAATCAAAATTTTTAACTTTATACTATATGTTTAAGGGAGATGTTGTATAGTTATTATGTTGAGATATAACACCAGCGTATAATTACTTACGCTTAATACGTTGTGTGTTACGCTTAAACATAATGATTGTACGAGCCACCCTGTTATTCTTATTATTAGTTATTATATGATTTATCTATAAACAGAACTAATAAAGAATTCTTAATTTAGATCTTGAATATAAAACACCTGTGTTACATAAACTGCATCTTTTCTGTTAACCGCTTAGCAGCCTTACTTGTTCTAGAAATGTAAGATATTATATTAGGACATTTAAGATAATAATTTTCATTACTAATATTTTTAGCTAAAGCACTTCAGTTTCTTTTTGGTTAAAATATGAAAAGAAAAAATTTTTTGGCGCTGATTTTTTATATTGCTTTGATTTGATGTAGCAAAACCCATACAAAATAATGAAGTTAGTTGCAAATAAACGAACAGGTGGTGAAGCAAATACAAAAAAAAAAAAACATTCACAAAAATATGACAGCAAAAAAATAGTAGCAAGGTTAATAAATGAAGAGAGATTAATATAAAAGATATTCACAAAGATGTGACAACAAAAATGAGTTGCCAAGAAAATATAACGATAAACTGGGAAAATTTGTAAATTGTACCAAATAAGCCTTGGGAGTACCATCGTACTTTTAAGACCCAAATCGTACCAAAAATGGTACAATTGTATCAACTTTCGCATTCTGCCTTATATGCATGTGATCTTCATGAGATTTACCAAAAAAAACAAGAGATCAACGTAAAAAATATTAAAAATACTTTAACCAAAATAAAAAAAAAAAAAATTCTTTTAACTGATCGTCCAAACTGATCGAATCTAGAGCACAAGAAAAAATTTAACACTAAAGCCAATCAACATTAATAATTACCTTTTTTAGTTATTTTAATTTCCATTTATTATACAGGTTGGTTGAAAAGTTCCTGCGCTCGAAATGAAAGAATACTGTTTTTGTTACGAAATATATTTGTTTATTCAATATAATCTCCTAGAAGCTCAATACACTTGTTCCAATGATCTTCCAATAATTTTATCCCATCCTTATAATGGTTTTCCGGAAGTTATGCAAAATAACCGTCTACGGCTGCTATGGCCTCTTCATTCGACGAAAAATGCTTTCCACGAATGAATTGTTTGAGATTTCTGAAGAGATAGTAGTCTTTGGGAGCCAAATCTGGTGAATACGGTGAATGTTCAAGCAATTCGTACTTTAATTCTTTGAATTTAGCCATCGTCAAAACACTTTTGTGAGCAGGTGCATTGTCTTGATGAAAAATGATTTTTTTCTTCTTTAAACCAGGTCTTTTCTCACTAGTTTTTTAATCCAGCTGATCCAAAAGGCTGCAATAATATTCAGAGTTGATTGTTTTACCTTTCTGAAGATAATCAATCAACAAAATTCCTTTTGCATCCCAAAAAACTGATGCCATAACCTTCTTTGCTGATCGTTGTGACTTCACCTGCTTTAGAGCTGAACAACCAGCTTCAGTCCACTGTAAACGTTCTTGTTTCAATTTAGGATCATGGTGGTGGATCCAAGTCTCATCCATAGTTATAAAACGACGCAAGAAGTCGGTTTTATTCGGCTTAAAACGCTCCAAATTACGCTGAGAAATTTGTTTTCGATCCACTTTTTGTTGAATTGTTAATGTGTGCGGCACTAACTTTCCAAACAGTTTTTTCATACGTAATTCTCAATGTAAAATATGGAGTACTCGTTCGTCTGAGATGCCTATAGCATTAGCAGTTTTACGCTTAGTCAAACTTGGATCTTCACTAACCATATTATGTACCTGCTCAATGATTTCTGCTGTGGTTGCAGTTTTTGGTCGTCCTTCGCGTGGATCGACTTTAAGGCTGGTACGACCACGTTTAAATTCACCAGCCCAAAATTCAAAGGTGCGTTTTGAAGATGAGGACTCCTTATACGCTTCTAACAATTGTTCATAAATTTCCTTTGCTTTTAATACCTTCAAAACAAAGAATCTAATGACTGCACGATATTAAATTTTTTCCATATTAAAAAAATCAATGACACGTCAACTTCAAATGGCTTGTAAACAAGGAAAGAATTGACAGAATGACTTGCAACTTTGCATATGTTCTCAGGACAGTTATACAAACTTGAGAAAAAAAAGTTTGTAGCTGACACTACCATCTCTTGGTGAGCGCAGGAACTTTTCAACCAACCTGTATGGATACTATAGCTTCACTTTCCAAGGAATTATTAAAAAAAATTTCACAGAACAAGATTTTTTGTTGCGATTAGTTTTTTTATACCCTTCACCACAGGTGGAAGGGTATATATAAGTTTGTCATTCCGTTTGTAATTTCTACAATATTGATCTTAGACCCTATAAAGTATATATATTATGGGTCCTTATGAAGAGCCAAGTTGATTTAACGATGTCCGTCTGTCAGTCTGTGTGTTGAAATAGGTTTTCCGAAGACCCCAGTCATGATGAGGACTTGATTATTATATATTTCTGTTAAATGTGATCCATTTCTGCTTGCTATTAAAAATCAGCCAGATCGGTTGATAAATGGCTGTGATATTAGAAAAAAACCAGGACTACCTCTAATTTTTTTCGTAAAATTCCTTTGTTTTTATATGTATGTTGAATATTACGCATAACAAACACATCAATTTCTTTTCTTTCACCTCTTCACCTTTTATACACAAACAACAAACACATACAAAGATTTCTCATTTAAATAAAAACCAAACAAATCTCTATTGAACGAAAACTGTTCATTTAACTCTATAAACGATGATTACATATGGCCTTCATAGCTGAGTTGTCTAAACGCTATGTCACAAATACTTTTTATACCCTTCACCACAGGTGGAAGGGTATATATAAGTTTGTCATTCCGTTTGTAATTTCTACAATATTGATCTTAGACCCTATACAGTATATATATTCTGGGTCCTTATGAAGAGCAAAGTTGATTTAACGATGTCCGTCTGTGTGTTGAAATGGGTTTTCCGAAGAACCCAGACATGATGAGAACTTGATTGTTTTTTATATCTGTTACATCTGATCCATTTCTGTTTGCTATTAAAAATCAGACAGATCGGTTAATAAATGGCTGAGATATTAGCAAAAAACCAGGACTACCTCTTATTTTTTCCATAAAATCCCTTTGTTTAATATGTATGTAGAATTTTACGCATAACAAACACATCCATTTGTTGAAATTCTTTTCTTTCATCTCCACCTTTAAATGGTTAATAAATGGCTGAGATATTAGCAAAAAACCAGGACTACCTCTAATTTTTTCAGTAAAATCTCTTTGTTTAATATGTATGTAGAATTTTACGCATAACAACACATCCATGTGTTAAAATTCTTTTCTTTCATCTCCACCTTTTATACACAAACAACACACATACAAAGATTTGTCATTTAAATAAAAACTAAACAAATCTCTAATGAACGAAGACTTTTATATATGTATCTCTATTGACGATGATTTTGTGTGAGCTTTTGTTGTGAGCTCAGTTGTCTAGACGCTATGTCACAAATACTTTTTTTCTCTAAGGCCGCGGGTTCGAGGTTCGAATCCCGGTCAGAGCTCAATGCACTTTTTTTTGTACATTTTTTTATTATTTTCTTAAGACTTTTTTTTTTTGTTTATTTTTGGTTTTTTTTTTTAACATTTAATAATTAATTTATATAAAATTTTATATTAATAATTAAATAATCCATAAATAGGCTAAAAACATCAACATTTTTATAAAAATCCTCTAATCGTTTCTATTAGAGGATTTTTTAATATTTTTATTATATTTTTTTTTTAAAAAATATTTTTTTATAAAAATACAAACGTTTTTATACCCTTCACCACAGGTGGAGATTTTTTTTTTTTATTTTCTTAAAATTTTTTTTTAGTTTATTTTTAACATTTAATAATTAATTTAAATAAAATTTTATATTAATAATTAAATAATCCATAAATAGGCTAAAAACATCAACATTTTTATAAAAACCCTCTGATACAAACAAAATACAAACGGTTTTATTTCTATTTTTTGCTCCGATTTAAAAGAATTTATAAAAAGATTTTTAAACCATTTTATTTCTCACATATTAAGAAAATTGTATACATAATTTACCTTTGAGTGCAACTATTTTAGGTCATTACTTATAATAATTTATAAAAAAAAAAATTATAAACTATTTTCCTTTAAATTTTTAAAATTAAGCTAAAGAAATTACAAATATTTTTAATAAAAAAGCGAAATAAAATCCCAAATGCAAATTTGCCAGCTAAATCAAACGTTTTTGTAGAAATAAAACACATGCAGTTCTAGTGATTTCTTTTAACGATTTGTTGAAATTCTTTTCTTTCACCTCTTCACCTTTTATACACAAACAACAAACACTATTCTAGCAAAAGATCGAAAATCTTTAGTATAACATATATGCTGAAAAACTCGGAAATATCGGTTCAGACACAAAAAAGTTATGCCAAAAACATAAATTTTTTAAATACCTATTTTCTGGAACCATAAATCTTCCCGAGTCCAAGTTTTATCACCAAACTTAATGGTTAATTTCCTCTTAAAGTCGTCCGTATATAAATCTGTCCATTCCATATATGTTCATATATAAACTTCAGTTTTTTCCCAACCATGGTGAAGGGTATATAAGATTCGGCATAGCCGAATTTAGCCGCTCTTACTTGTTTTCTCTAAGAACGCGAGTTCGAATGCTACTAAAGACACAACTCAACTATTTTTTTGTACATTTTTTTTTTATTTTCTTAAGACTTATTTTATTTTTTTGTTTTTTTGTTAACATTGAATAATTAATTTAAATAAAATTTTATATTAATAATTAAATAATCCATAAATAGGCTAAAAACATCAAAATTTGTATTAAAACCCTCTGATACAAACAAAATACAAACGGTTTTATTTCTATTTTTTGCTCCGATTTAAAAGAATTTATAAACAGATTTTTAAACCATTTTCTCATATATTAAGAAAATTAAATACATAATTTCCCTTTGAGTGCAACTATAAGTCATAAATTATAATAATTTATAAAAAAAATTTATAAACTATTTCCCTTCAAATTTTTAAAATTAAGCTAAATAAATTAAAAATATTTTGTAATAAAAAAGCGAAATAAAATCCCAAATGCAAGTTTGCCAGCAAAATCAAACATATTTGTAGAAATAAAACACATGCATTTCTAGTGATTTCTTTTAACGATTTGTAAAAAAATATTTTTTTGGTCGAAAAAAGCTTTTTTTAGAACTAAAAAGATTAAAAAAAAATATGACAACACTGATTGTTGTTTTTATTTTATTTGTTGAACTTTTTGTCTTTCACCTCCTTACCTTGTACCCACAAACAACAAATCCATACAAAGGTTTGTCATTTAAATAAAACCCAAACAAATCTGTTTTAAACGAAAACTCTTTATTTACTTCTATTAACGACGTTTGCTTATGTCCTTCAATGGCTCAGTGGTCTAAGCGCTTTGTCACAAATACTTTTGTTCTTTTAGCCGCGCGATCGAACGGGGCTCGATCAACTTTTTTTATTTTTATATTTTTTTAACACATTTTTTTATTTTCTTAAGACTTTTTGTTATTTTTTTATTTTTTTTTTAACAAAGCAAATGCGTCCAGCACAGTTGTCTTAACGATGTTGGTCAGCTTTTCTGTATAATTGGAGAAAGGAAAGAGGAAAAGTTTCCAAATAAGGTGCAAGCATCTCGGTTATCAATACACAGCATCTGACCAAATGTGGGCGGGATTCTTGAACTGGGCGTGGCACAAAATAGATTAATTTATATCTTAAGAACGGTAAGACCGTAATTAAATACTCCATAAATGGGCTAAAAACATCCAAATTTTTATAAAAACTAAAATGTTATATGACCTATAGATACGTCTTATATATCCAAAGATCGAAAATCTTTAGTAGAACATATTTGCTGAAAGTAGTTATGACCAAAACATACATTTTTAGCCGAATTTAGCCGCTCTTACTTGTTTTCTTTAGCACAAGTCAGAACTTATTCGACGATTTTAGTTAGGAGGATAAGAAAAAAATAGCTTTTTTTATATCAGAAATATTTTAAAGTTCATATCGGCGGCTTATGCTTTAAATATGCTTTTCTGTGACCACACAACTGATCTGCACTAAAAAAATATAAAAATTCACTTGCGCAAGACGTTGAGAATGATGTATTATTAAGCCAAAGAGAGAGGATACCAGATGAAAACGTTCTTCTTCTTCCACGCTAGGCAAACTAGGCTTATTGTTAGTATAATTGTTGGTATAATTGTTGGGTATTTATATTAGACACAAGGTGCCAAATCTATATTAAGGAGAGTTTCATAAGAATTTATAAAGACAATATTTAATTGATTTTTAATTTACCATTAGAGATGGCACCAAGGGGAAAAATCAACCAAAATTGACCCAGAATTCAGACAAAAGCACAGTCACTAAAAATGACGAAATGTAACACAATCTAAAAGGTGCAAAATAACAGATGAGGCAAACTTTCTCAAAATTCTAATTTATCGATTAGAACATACATTTTTATTATTGTCTTTCCACCAAATGTCGATTCTATTTAAAATGGCCTAAACACACCGTGCCAAAAGTCCTGTATACTCTTCGGAGAGACTGTTTTTCGTTAATGGAAGACAAGTTGCACAGATGCAGACGCGGACTTTACCTACACCCTTCATGCAGCCTAATGCCGGGGCAGTATCATTCGCAGACGTTCTACGACCCCGCCAACAGCCCTTTACTCAATCAGTCTTACGCAAGTGTTGTGAACCCTAAAGCACTACCACAAGCTAAAAATGTTAATTTTAGTAGACTCGAAGCTACTATTGATTCTCTTGTGCGAACTATAAACAACTTTACAAACTCTATGAACAACATGATGCAGAAGAAGATACGGATGCAATCTACTTTGTTGCGGGCTGTGTTAGGCAAACCATGAACTGTCTAAAAATATGCTATTGGAACGCGAACGGCATTCGCCAGCATAAGGACGAACTCGATTATTTTCTCAGAAACAAGCAAATAGATATAATGCTTGTTTCTGAAACTCATTTAACCCCACGTAGCTCTTTCTTAATCCGAGGATAGATGTTGTATGATACAAAAAATCCCAGAAGCAGAGCATGTGGTGGCTCAGGCATATTAATTAAAACTCGATTAAAGCATTATCTTATGTGTGATTTTTGCGAAGATTATCTTCAAGCTACTACAATATGTGTAGAGGAGTTTGGTATGAACCTAGTTATCTCATTAATTTATGCTCCCCCGAAATTTAAGATATCTGAAAATCAGTTTACATCTTTTTTTTAACTTATTAGGTTCACGCTTTCTGGCAGCTGGCGATTATAATGCTAAGCACACATTCTGGGGGTCACGCCTCATTACCCCGAGAGGCCGTGTTTTGGTTGATACAATTTCTAAATTGGGTATGGATGTGATTTCAAGTGGAGAACCGACATACTGGCCATCAGATCGTAATAAAATACCGTATTTAATAGATTTTGGAATATCAAGATATATCGTAAGAAACTTAGTTTGTGTAGAATCATCCCTGGAACTCTCCTCTGATCACACACCCACTATTGTTACTCTTTTTAATACCCGTGAAATAGTATCCCCACCAGGTGACTTAGACCTAACAGGTAAAGGAACAAATTGGCTCAAATTTAAAAAATTTATCTGTACTCATTGCTCGGAAAACACATCCCAAAGAACACCAGATGAAATCGACCTTTCGCTTAAGAATTTCAAATCTAATCTCAAACTAGCTGCTCGACTTGCTACTAAACCCCGCCGACGATTCAGACAAGAACCAGTTCTTTCTCTTGATGTCGAACGACTCTTGAACGAAAAAAGAAGAGCTCGTAGAGAGTGGCAACTGCACAGATCTCCACAACTCAAAGCTCGATTGAATGAAAGTACAAGAAATTTACGTAAATTACTTGAATCACGGAGAACAAACTCACTAAATAGATTCTTAGAAAATCTCGAGCCTACAGCCAAATCAGACTACTCGTTATGGCGTGCAACCAAGGATTTAAAAAGGCCTGTCTTATGTAAGCCTCCTTTGCGAAATCCAAACGGAGGTTGGGCGAGAAATGATACTGAAAAAGGAGATCTGTTTGTTAAACACTTAAGAAATGTATTCACGCCAAATGATTCAAGTGTTGTAGTTGAGTTGCCACCAATTTTACCCCAGCGCAGAGCAGTACCCGTTCGGTTTGAGATGCGAGAGGTCGAAAAGGCAATTTTTGATTTAAACCCCAAAAAAGCATCTGGCATTGATAATAACAGTAATAAAATGCTCTTGGAGTTACCTCGGATAGCTGTAAAAATAATTTTGTTTATTTTTAATGCTATACTACGCCTTGAATATTATCGCCCAGAATGAAAAGTTTCACTCGTTAAAATGATACTTAAGCCAGGTAAAGATCACACGAAAGTTGAATCGTATAGGCCTATCAGTCTGTTATCAAATCTATCCAAACTTTTCGAAAAGCTACTAGTGAATCGATTAAATGTAGCTGTTGCTGAAAACAATTTAATACCCGCACACCAGTTTGGTTTCAGAAAGAAACATGGCACAATTGAGCAAGTTCACAGACTGGTAAGTAAAATTAGAAAGGCTTATGAAGAGAAGGAATACTGTTCTGCACTTTTCATTGATGTCTCACAAGATTTTGATAAAGTTTGGCATGAAGGACTACTCTTTAAAATCAAGAATATATTGCCATCTAATACACACAATTTACTCGAAAGCTATATAACAAATCGAAAATTAATAGTTAAGGAAAGCGATTTTATAAGCACTCCACAAAATATACATGCCGGTGTTCCACAAGGTAGTATATTGGGCCCACTTTTGTATATCCTATATACCTCTGACATGCCAACGAATAGTGACACACATACTTCCACATTTGCCGATGATACGGCGATCCTAAGTTGCCACAATAACCCACTCGAGGCTTCTCGAATTTTACAGAATCACGTTTGTCAATTAGAAGTGTGGCTAAATCAGGGGAAAATAAAGGTGAATGAGCAAAAATGTGTTCATATTACTTTTACGTTAAGAAGAGAAACTTGCCCTTCAATCCGAATAAATAATCAAAACATACCCCAACATACAAGTGTCAAATATTTAGGCATTCATCTTGATCGTCGACTCACGTGGAAGAATCATATAGATGCAAAATTACTTCAGATGAAATTAAAGATCATTGAAATTAATTGGTTAATCGGAAGAAACTCCAGACTCAGCCTCGATTGTAAACTATTGCTGTACAACTCGATAATTAAACCCATATGGTGTTATGGAGTTCAACTCTGGGCAACGGCCTCCCATTCTAATGTTCAGAGAATTCAAAGAAAGCAGAACAACATTTTACGATTAATAACAGGCGCTCCCTGGTATGTAAGAAATTCAAATATACACTCAGATTTGAATGTTCCTCTAGTTAAAGATGAGGCCGTGAAATCTACCCAAAGCTATTTAGGTAAACTGGAGACTCATCCAAATGAACTAGCGCGCAATCTACTTGGAAATCGCGGCCACCAGCGTCTGAGAAGGAGGGCCACAGCCGACTTGGCAAAGGACGAAAAAAAAACCAAATGTCGATTCTATTCAAAATGGCCTAAAAACACCGTGCCAAAAGTATCTCGGAAATTTTGGAGGAATTCGTAGAAAATTAACTTCTCAGCCTTCACATTTATTCAAATTATGTTTAAAAAGAAAAATTATAGAAATAATTTTTCCACAAAAACTTTAAATTTTATAAAGCTTTGAATAAAAAAAAAAACTTTTATTTTTCTTCAACACAAGATATTATTTTATATAGATCAACAGCTAAACAAAACCTTCACTAAGGTATGCTTGAATATATAATGATCTAATTTCATCATTTTAGTAAAACTAAAGCTCGGTTTTCTTTTCTGTATACCAAACAGAATCTTTAACGTTTTCATTCCAAAGTCCAGAACAATCTTTGTATATAAATCAAAAGACAATCGTCAAAAATGCAATACATATGTAAGCGGATATGATGTATCATTCAGATATAGATTGCATTAAAACGAGAAAAAAAATATATTATAGCAACTTGAATTTAAACCTTTTCCTAACGGCAAGTAATTCAAATGATAAAAACAAGCGGCATTACAAAAATGACATAAAAAAATATTTTTTTTTGTATGTAAATTTTGAATTTTATTTGATCTATCTGTTTTAATTATACATTTTTAATAAAATTAAAAATATATAAATAATTTTTTTTCTATCTTCCATTGTTGGTGCCGGGGCCTGTGGGTACGCGTACTAACATATAAGTGTGTTTTCTGAAAGGAAATTTCCTCAGGATCTCAAATATGCTTTTTGTTTCACGATCCATGGTATGTGGCTTCCTCTAGATCCATTTAAGACCCCCTTTAGGGTTCCGAAAAAGTTTACTTTATAAAAAAAAAATAAAATATATGAGCTCATCTGAATTAAAAAAGAAAACTTTTTTACCTTCCATTTTTATGGGGCAGGCCTGTGAGGCCTTACGCTTATTAAGATATACGCTTATTAAGATATAAGTACAGGAACTCAAATGCAAGGAATCGCAGAATCTCAAATATGAATTTTGTTTCACGATCTATCGTATGTGGCTCCCTCCAGATTCAATTAATACCCCTTTTTAACGATTTCTCCAAAAATTAAATTTTTCCCTGCGACGCCTTTACCTCATGATATATGGTGTGTGGCTCCCTCTAAAAACAAATTTTTTTTTAAAAAATCGCGCGAATGCAAAAATGCATTTTGTTTCATGACTTATGATATGTGGCTCCGTCTCAATCCATTTAAGACCCCTTTAAGGCGATTTCGCAAAAACATTAATTTTTTTTTAAAATTGCACCGGCCCCAAAAATGGAAGTTAAAAAAATATATTTTTTTATATTCCAGAGGGGGTCATGTATTTTATTTTTTTTTAATAAAGTAAAATTTGTCTGGACCCCTAGGGGGTCTTAAATGCATCTAGAGGGAGCCACATACTATGGATCGTGAAACAAAATCCATGAGGAAATTTCCTTTCGTTTGAATACCCACACTTAGATGTTACTACGCGTACAGTTTTTGGGATCTGGCCCCAAAAATGGAAGATAGAAAAAATTTTCTATTTTTATTCCAGAGTGAGTCATATTTTTTTTTGTAGCATCTTGTCGGGCGATGCTACAAAAAAAAATAGTGCATTTTTGCCATATTTTGAATAAATGCTACATTTTTTAAACATCCCAGCAAAACCACACATTACCAAATAATGGGTTAAGTAATGTTAAGCCATAGGGGCCGATGGATTACTTTACACCTTACTTTATTGATGAATTTTACAGGCGATGAGCCTCAAAGTAATGTATAGGGTGTCCCAATAAGAACGCAATTTTTAAATCTGGCAACATTCGAAGTGTCATTGTTTGACATTTGAACAATTGTTATTGTTTGCTAGTAGAAGGTACGAGGTTAGTAAAAATGGAGCGCTACACGAATGAACAACGCATTCTCATTGTGAAATTGTTTTACCAAAATGGTGAAAGTTTTGCGGCTACAGTTCGCAAATTGCGATCAATTTGGGGTCACAATAATGCTCCAAAAGAGTCAACTGTAAAGAGATTAATGGATAAATTTGCCGAAACTGGGTCTGTTAGTGATGTAAAGACAACAACGCGCCATCGACCAGGTCGATCGACCGAAAATGTCGCAGCTGTACGTGATGATGTCGCTCAAACTCCATCCACCTCAATTCGACACCAAGCTCAGCAAATTGGTGTCTCCAAATCCACTTTGCAGCGAATTTTGACGAAAGATTTGCATCTTCATGCATACAAAGTTCAATTGACTCAGGAACTGAAGCCAGCTAACCATGGACAGTGAAGGGAGTTCGTTAATTGGGTATTGGAGAGACAACATGAAAATGCTGATTTTGCCGATAAAATCATCTTCAGTGACGAGGCCCATTTTTATCTTGATGGCTTCGTCAATAGGCAGAATTGTCGCATTTGGGGTGAGGAAAATCCTCGAGTGATTCACGAGAAGCAAATGCATCCTCAACGTGTCACTGTGTGGTGTGGGAATGGAGGAATCATTGGACCTTTTTTTTATGAAAATGAGGCAGGTCAAGCGCAAACAGTCAATGGTGTTCGGTATCGTGAAATGATAACCCGTTTTTTCTTGCCTAGAATTGAAGAAATGAATGTGGAGGGCATGTGGTTCCAACAAGACGGCGCCACATGTCATACAGCCAGAGAAACAATTCAATAGCTGCATCAGTCATTTCCCGGTCGTGTTATTTCGCGTTTTGGAGATCAGAATTGGTCGCCTAGATCGTGCGATTTAACACCATTAGATTTTTTTCTTTAGGGTTTTTTGAAGTCGATGGTTTACGCGAATAAGCCGACGACGACTCAAGCCTTAAAAGAGGAAATTGGACGCTGCATTAATGAAATACCGCAGCATTCATGCAAAACGGTCATTGAAAATTTCATTAAAAGATCGCGTGTATGCCAGCAAAGCCGCGGCGGCCATCTGCACGATATATTGTTCCATACATAACCTCATTCTGTCTACTTTACGATATAATAAAGTTTCACGATTTTTTTTTTAAATATCTGTGTTTTATTTAAAATTTAAAAATTGCGTTCTTCTTGGGACACCCTTTATATACCCATTACTTTAGAGGTGATAATGTAAGGGGTTACTTATATGGTTACGAGAATGGAAAAAGTAATGTGTCTAAAAATAGATTTAAAAAAAATGATGAATTTTTATTACAAAAAATTATTACAAATATTTTATTTAAAATATTTGTAATTAAAAATAACGTGGTCAAGATGGGAATCGAACAAGGGAAATCTGGTTGCCAGCCAAGAACTGTACCCACTAAGCTATCGACGCATATAATATTTGATTGCTTTAAACTTAAATGAATTTTTTCAAACAAACA
Source organism: Eustalomyia histrio (assembly GCA_949748255.1). NCBI lineage: Eukaryota > Metazoa > Arthropoda > Insecta > Diptera > Anthomyiidae > Eustalomyia > Eustalomyia histrio. Next base: position 76,071,202 of record OX456523.1, on the reverse strand, counting down.
TACATTACTCTTTTGCTTACAAAACAACACAAAGTAATGTATCCAAAAATTGATTTTCAAAAATATTTCAATTATAACTTTACATTTATAAATCATATATTACGTAATCAATAATGAGTAACTAATTACTTTATGCCTGCAAATAATCAAAAAGGTAACGAGCTATCATTGGAAAAAATTAAGAATATACTGCATTCCGCAGATCACTAAATTTCACTAAAGCTGCTCTTGGTCTGCCATTTTAAATAATTTTATATGAAAAAATTATACTTTCTGATATGTTTAAAACATAATAAACTGAAGACATTAAATGCGTTTTCTGCAAAATCAATTTTTTTGATTTATGACAGTCTTAATGCAAATAAGAGATATGTTATTATTGACTTTGCAGATAAAAATTATAACAGTTATGTTCTCCAAATTTATTCATTACGTACTTTTTGCTTCCTAGTGATTTTAACAGTGTTGTCAGTTTTTTAAAGGCTTTATCCCCAAAAATCCTCAAATTGTTATTTTCTGGTCCCCAAAAAATCCCCAAAATGTTTTTAACCAAAATTCATGTTTTTTAATTCAATTTAAAATAAAACATATTTTGTAATGGAAATCATTTGCAGCGGTTATTTGTATATGGAAATTTATTTAATTTGATAAAGAGGAGATAAATAGAACGAATTATTTTAATCCAGTACCGGCCAGAACATTTTTTTCGAATCTGGTGCTGAATTTTGGTGGCGATTTTGATGGTTGCAAAAAAATCTTTTTTTGCTTTAAAGTAATTAAGTGTGCTAAAATCCCATAAAACTTATAACAATTTTTGAAGTTTTTTTTTGTTGTGGCGAGCATTGTTTAGACCTATCTCCATAATATGGACCTACAATCGGATCCGAACGTCTTCGCGTATTTATATAGGTAGCATGCGGTCCAACTACAAATTTTTCGAAATACGTAAAATATGCGTGATTACGGCATCACTAGCTAGAGATTTAACTATCGCAACCTCGTATCTCAAAACTATTAATTTTCAGGAGAGCAAAAAAAAAAGCGATTTATAATAAACCAGTGACATTTTTATATTTTTATTTTAATTTAAAAAGTAATGAACAATTTAAAATTAAAAAAAATCAAAAAATGCCAAATGAGTAAGTAGTCAATAGTTTTTGAAATGCGAGGTGGCGATAATAAATCCTCGATTTGTATAAAACAAATTTGTGTAACTTGAAACTATTCACAGCCAGGGCATTCAGTACTCAATACTTCAAAAAATAATTCAAGCAATACTTTCAGAGTTGTATTTTTCAGTATTTAAGCGTTATTTTGTCTGAAAAACATTATGAAAATGAGTGGAATCAAATTAATACTTAAAAAGTATTAAGAAGTATCGAATATTCAAAAGTATGCACATTTTAGCCATAAATGCCAATATCTCGAAAACTAAAAAATTTAACAAAACTGGCGTTGTCAATTAATTGTGCCAAATAATTAATTAGTCCCATATATAAGCTTGAAAAAACTGCTTAATTCTTATTTAATATGATCAGGTGTTTATTGCTAACAAGGATTAAAAATATATACATATACGTATATATATATATTTTTTTTTGTTTTTGAATAATTTTCTCGATTTTATTCACATGCATAATTTATTGTCTATTTATTTATGTATGTATGTCTGTATAGCAATTGTTCGTTTCATTGTTTGCTTGTTATTTGTATTTGTTTTGTTATTACCTCGTTAAATTTTATAATACCTGCATTACTAATTTAATTACTAATTAAAGTCGAAAATATATGAGTTATATTTATTTGGGTTTATGTTAAAGCGAAGAGACACACATATACAGGCACTTATTTTATATGTATGCATGTGTGTTCATAACTTTTATACTCACACACAAGCAATATTTAGACAAATCATTGTGCTAATGTGCGATATTATTTTAAACGGAAAAACTTAATTATTTATTTAATTAACTACAATAATTTATGTAGTTTAAATACATTTCCGCTTTAAGGGGTGTCTTGCGTAAATATCTGAAAATACATTTACAATTTCATTTACAAATGTACTTACAATACGAACTACAATGCCAATAGGAAAATTTTCATATTTAAAATATGTTAATCTATTGATGTTACAGGCAATTAAAATATCTCATCCTTATAGGTGTAATCTCTAATTAATTAACTATTTTAACCTTTGTTAAAGTAATGTTTACTGAACATATAATAATATTAATTCCATATTTTTTTTTTTTTTCTAGAAGTTTGTTATTAAGATAGTAGCTTTAATTAACCACATAAGGCCCTAATGGCTCGGTTATGTAAATGAAGATTTAATAAAAAAAAAAAAAAGATACTCGATATGAAAAATAACTTCTAAATTTTTAAGTTCCAGTATATTATGTATCTCAGCAAAACACACCTTTCCAAACAGTGAGTCTTGTAATTTAAGCTCAAAGCCTTGCATTTATTAACCTTGATACGTATTAAAGGGTGGTTAAATTTTAAGGGCCGATGTTGAATGTGAACCACACCTAAACGTCAAGTTTTTTTCTGCATTTCATTTGACATTTCTCAATTTCAGACTAACTCAATTTGAACTATGGAAAGATACACAATCGAGCAACGCGTTAAAGTTATTCAGGCTTATTATGAAAATGGGCGTTCAAATCAAAATTCATTTCGTGATTTTTTTGTTCAGCACAATCGAGCAAATGTGTCCACAATCGGAAGAATTGTGGACAAATTTCAGCTAACCGGGTCTGTGAAAACATCTGTGCATGCCCGCCCAGTTTGTTCTGCGGAAAACATTGCTGTTGTTCGCGATAGCGTGTCATGAGGTCGGCCAAGCATTTACCGTGAATGGTGTTCGCTATCGCGAGATGATAACGAACTTATTGTGGCCAGGAATTGAGGATACGACCCTGGACGATATGTGGTTTCAGCAGGACGGTGCCACTTGGCACACAGCTAACGAAACAATGGCTCTTTTACGCGACAAATTCAATGGCCGTGTTTTCTCACGTGGTGGCGATGTCAATTGGCCGCCAAGATCATGTGATTTGACACCTTTGGACTTTTTTTCTTTGGGGTTATTTGAAAGAAAAGGTGTACGTCGATAAGCCAGCAACATTTCAAGAGCTAAAGAATGGGATAATTCGGCCCATTGACGGCATAGAACCTCAATTATGCCTCAGCGTCATCGAAAGTTTGGACCATCGGATGCAGGTGTGCTGCCGATGTTGCGGCGGCCATTTGGCCGATATTTTGTTCCATACATAATTGAACCATACCATATTATCATAATAAAAAGAAATCACAATAATTTCCTTAATAATTTGTGTTTTTTTCAAAATCAACATCGGCCCTTAAAATTTAACCACCCTTTATAATTCTAACTTTTTTATATGGGATGTTATGATTAAGTAAACATAAAGAATTATGGGTTACGCGTATGCATATGAATAATTGTTTCCTAATAATAAATTATTATTATTTAGCTTTCCGTAGAAATTAAGTAACATTTCTTAACTCTTGGTAACCAATTATAAATTAACTCTGAGTAAGTGAAAAGGTAATGCAATAAAGTGCTGTGAATCCAAAACTTTAATCCGTTTTTACTTTTTTCCAAAATATATAAATTAACCCTTGAATGATTTTTCGTTTTTGTCATATTTGGCTCGTTTTCTAACCGATTTTTTTCTTCACAGTAAAAAATATAACAAAATTTTTAATGATTAAAAATATTTGTTAAAATTCAAATTCGATTTCAAATAATTTTTGTTTTTAATGGTTGTAAATTGTTATTTTTCGTATAAAAATACATTGACAAAAGAAATTTATATTACAAATATATAACAAAATGTTTTTTTTATCTACAATGTATGTGTCAGTTTTTTTTATGACCTTTTAAATTTTTTCCTTATATTGATGTTTTTTCGCTTAGTTGTAACATTTTGGCAAAAACGTAGTTTAAGATAACTCGAGAACCACTTGTCCGATTTTGCTAAAACAAACTCAAAAAAATTTAAAATTACAATTTGTTTAATCCGTTCATATAACTTTTTCTTTAAAATCAACAGTTTTGCCGGTAAAAATAAATTTGTGGAGAAAAATAATATTTTTTTGCCTAAAAATTAAAATTTTTTTTTTTTTAAATTCATAAAAAATCCAAAACGGAAAAAAGGATCAAGTGTTATTAATTTCATGTAAAGTCACATAACCTATAAACAAAATGCGACATAGATCATAGAAATCGATTAACGCGTTCTGCTTTTATTTACAATTAAGTGAAGGTATCGCATTTTGACAAGAATATTGATATGTGTTTTTATTCAAAAAAGTGTCATTTATCGCATTTTTTATAATTTTTCCCCAATAACTCCAGACTTCTGGCCATAAACTACTAAAAAAATTAAGTAAAAATTTTTATAATTTTTTATTTTTATTTTATTTATTTATTTTTATTTATTTTAATAAATATTGCCTAGACTTTTTCGATGGTGGTTGTTCGGGACTAGTGGCATCGCATTCATCGCTATCATCAGTTTCGGAACCACACATAATGTCCTGAAAATTCTTTATCATCAAGATCATCCTTGTCTTGCCACACAAGCTTACTCCACCAGAAAATTTCCGCAATTATTGCACTCGGCGACTTTTTGCCTCTATATCTGTAAGTTTTTGTTTTATTAAAATGAGTTTGAAAAAATAAAAAATCAGTATTACATCATTTCAAATGGCATAGGAACTTGATGATAGCGTTTACCTTGTTCATCAGATTCGGTAGCCAATTGTTTGCTGAAGTAGTCCAGATGATGATGTAAATAATGGATTTTCAAGGACATGTGGACACCAATTTCCGAGAATGCTCTTAACATCCTTGCGACAGAAACATCGTAGTTGTTAGAACGATGCTTTCCCAACAAGCCTTCTATTACTTCTTTGATTGCCTGCCATGCATTCAATTCAGCGTCAATCAAAATATTGTTGAATGCGTCACTTTTAATCAGCTTTCGTATATCTGGACCATTTACTACGCCTGATTAGAAAAAATTAATTTGTTAAGATGGAAAATCATGGGAAATGAATGTGATATTATAACTTACCTTCTTTAATTTTACTTTCGCTGAGTCTCTTTTGGCGACAGTTTTGATAAAATTCTTAACAATTCCAAGTTTAATATGCAGTGGAGGCAGCAATATCTTCTCCTTCGGCACTAGAGGCTCACGAATAATATTGGCCGTTTGAAACCTGCTGTGCTCTCTGAGTTTTCATCCGTGGCATGCATATTGGTCACCGGAAAATCGTGTGTCCCAATCGCACAAAAAGCACATATATTTTATATAGCCGCTTTGAAGACCGCAAAGCATTGCTACAACTTTTAAATCGCAGCATATGCGCCACATATGTTTGGCGTAGTTAACCATTTTTAATATATTTTCCAGTGCATCATATGTTTCTTTCATTTCTGTACTATAGGCGATTGGAACTGAAGGTTTTTTATTGGTCTTATGCAGTAAAACCGCCTTCAAGCTGAGTTTTGAACTGTCAATAAATAATCTCCAATCATCTGCTTCATATTTTATTTCCATTGCGTCCATCAATTTTCCTACATCCGGGCAATATGCAGAAGTTTTTTCATCATTCACAAGGAATAAACTTTGGAGTGTTGCCTGACGACTTCGATAAGCTGTGACTTTCACACCGGGTGCCAACAAATTGTTTGATTTTAAAATGGAAGCCAGCTCTTCCGATTTATGCTATGTTAATTCCAACTTGGCAACAATTGAATCAAGCTTATTTTGATTTATTAAAATTGGCTCATTGGATACTGATGGCTCATATGGGGGATCATCACGTGCATGATATGTCGGAGCAGTCGTAGAAGAGAAAATATCTGGGCTAGAAGCTTTTGGCACAGGAATGTGGTCCGAATGAGGCAATGGTGTTGCGGCACTTGCAACACCAACGTAATTATACGATTTTCTTATCCTTTTTGCGGCTCCTTTATTCGCACATGCATAGCAATTCAATGGATTGTGACCTTCGCCAGGATTAGTTCAAGTCATTGGGATACCGAATGGCATACTTTCACGTCTTCTATTTTTCCAATCCATTAGACGGTTGTAGCAGTTTTTACACACTATATTTGGTACCCAATTTTCGTTCACTATAACATTTTAGTTGAAGTACATCTCGTATGTTTGAACAAAATCAGTACTGAAATTTCCCCTTTTTTTATGTGTTGAGACATATTGACCACAGCAGTAGCAAAAGCTATTTATATCTGGCTTGCACAGTTCCATATTCTGTTCAGTTTTGTTCACTTTTAAAAAACTGGAGAAAAATCACTTTTACTGTTCGCGTTCGTCGGCACTTGTTGAATGACAAAAATCACAGAACCAGTGTGAGAAAGAGAAGAAGTATAATGACAATGCATGTTTTATGTGAACATTACAGAACCAGTGTTGCCACATCAATATTTCTCTTTAAGTACAGTAGAAAAATATGAGAGAGTTCGGCTTGTGAGTGTCAATGTTTTCTCCAAATAATGTTGTGCATATCTGGAGCAAATTTTTGAAATTCATACATTTACCTAATTGTGAATAAATGAGAAACGCGTGCATCGATTTTCATGATCTATGCCTTTTTTTGCTCATGAGTTATGTGACTTTACGCGTAATTAGTTTTGGCACTTTTTTCCATTTTGGATTTTTTATGAATTTAAAAAAAAAAATATTTAAATTTTTAGGCAAAAAATACTTTTTTCCCTTCATACATTCATTTTTAACTTCGAAAGTGTTGCACATATAGGAAAACGGTATAGAAACAGATTAGAGAAATTATAATTCTTAATTTTTCTAAATTTGTTTCATCAAAATCGGACAAGTGGTTCTAGAGTTATGTTAAACTACGTTTTTGCCAAAATGTTACAACTAAGCGAAAAAACATCAAGATAAGGAAAAAATTTAAAAGGTCATAAAAAAAACTGACACATACGAACGCCAAACCCTTTGAGCGTTTTACTATACTGACCTAGTACCATCACCCTGACTTGGAATTTCTCACCCCCCAGATTGGCTGTTGTACTGTGTAATAAAACAAAATATAAAATATACAAATGTTACCTGCATAAATGAATATTAACATAAATATTAACACATGAAATGACGGTTAATAACGCTAATGGTTTCTTTTAATTGGTGCATTAGTAATGGTAATGAAATTCAAAAACATTTTCATTGATCAATGAAATCAGATACTTAAATCATTACCATTAATTCAAACAATGGTAATGAAATTTATTTCATTACCATTGTTATCAATGTAATGGTAATGAAATCATCATTTAATTATTCCAATCAATGCATTAGTCCCATGTATGGTTTGTGCGTTTTTAAAAAAAGATTTGTATTTACAAAAATAATCTATGAAATATAATTAATATTACAAACAGAATTTTGTAAATTTTTTCTGTAATATACATTTTTATTTTGGTGTCTTTCAAAATGGTGCAAATAGCAACGATCTTGTAATAGATCTGTTATATGTTATTAACAGATCTGGCACTAGATATGTGCTCATGTGACCAGATTTGCTCCTATCTAGCCCAAAAAATTACCATTTAGATGTGAACAGATCTGTCAATAGATCTGATCAGATCTGTCCATACAGTGTATGACATATGCCATATCTAATCAAATATGATCATATCTGGCACCATATCTAATTAGATTTTATCATATATACAATAACACCGGATTCCATTTCTTGCAGGATGCTGATACAATTTGGGAGGGTTCCAAAATTACCCGATCTGACGTATTACTTTGGTGAAAACTGGCAACCTTATAAAACATTTGTTTTAAGTTGCAAGGTTGTTTAGTACTTTTTTGTGCGATCAAAAATAAACGATCTCAGTGACTTTGTAAACATGCAAAAAATTATTGTAATTCAATTCTTTAATTTAAAAGATCTCAGTTCAACCAATATAAAAGCCGAGCTAGATCCTACTCTTGGTGAGCCACCTCCTTCTTTACGACTATAAAATATTGGTTGGAAGAGTTTAAATGAGGATGTACGAGCTGTCAAAGCGAAGAAGATTTTTAGCTTTCTCATCTAACTCAATCAGCGATGCCAACTTAGCTTTTTTCCCGCTAGATTTAGCGCTTTCTGAGTGCTCACAGCGCGCACTTTTTTCGTTCAGCTTTTTTTTAAAAAAAAAGAGCTAGGACGGCTCTTTTTGAGATTTGCTCTAGCATTTTTAGCTTTTTTTATGTGCAACACCGATTTTTTCAAATTAGTAAATTTTCTAATAATCTGGCAGCTTCGTAAATAAAAATGTAATGAATACCTTTTTACTACTCTGCATTTAAAATTGTTGTTCTCTAGAATTGGTAAAGAATAACAGCTTTTTTCCAGAAGCTTTAAGTTTTTCAAGGTTAGAAAATTTTGAGTAATTGTTTGTAAATTACTTAAGTTATTTATAGTTTTAGATGGATCGCTATTAGCAAAAATACCGCAAAGTTTGGCAAAAAGATCCAGCATATAAAAAATAGATAAGGCCAGCAAAAGACGAAACAAAAGCATTCTGTTTCTATTGTAAATGCCAAATTATGTATAATTATAGCTGTTGTTCGAATTATAAAATACCACCACACGTTTGTTCAAAAATTAATTAAAATCAAACTTATAAAAAGTCGAAAAATTTTATAAAAACTATTTTATGACCCGAAGAAGAAGAGGAAAATACATTTTCATTCGAAAATTACCAATTTAATGGACTATTTTAAAAAGTTCTATGTATATATTTTGGTTTATTCTTTTACTTTTTTTTTATTTACTTTGTAAAACTTTTGTAAAAATACAACACAAGTAAAGAAATTGATCTCAAATAAGTACAATATATAATAAATTTTAATTTTTAAAATTACAAATATATGTTTTTTACATTACCTCTTTTTAGCTCTTTTTTAATGCTCGACCGGCGCTTTTTGCTTTTAAATTGTTGGTATCACTGAACTCAATTGAGGTATACTTCCATTTTGTTCGAATATTGATCTGATGAACAAAGCAAAATGATGAGAAGGTCTTCATTAGTAAAATATCTTTACATTTTTCTTGTGTTGTGCTCATGAAAAAATCTGCAGTCTTTGTTTCTTTTCTCCTGTGCCTCTTCTGATAGATCTCCAATCGGTAGTATATTATGTTCAATGATTTGTTCCCCATGATATAAAATTTTTTCGTTATAAAGTTTTGCCGTATCATTGGCATCCTGACAAAATTTCTTGGAATTATTTTTTTTTGCTGCATGATGTTACTTCTAATATTATTTTAAATCGTTTTGTTAACTCAATATCTACACCAGTAATGGAAGCTGCAGTTTCTGGGTCAGAGAAAACCTTTTTGCCGTATTTCTATCGTTTGTGTTTCCTTCACCCTGTTTTGGTTGGTCAATCATCAAGCCTAGTTCCAGATATTTATTTTGTACTTCATTTTTTGTTTTTTTTTCATGATTTTTTTCGTTATTTCTCACTGTTTCACCAAGAGGTCCAAACTCCAAATCATATCCCAATTTTCGAACATGTTCTATAAACCGTATTTTTTCGTGAAGTGGGGACATTCCGAATTCGAAGGCTTTGTTAAATTCATTGTTTTCTGATGGAGCTTGCCTTAACAGACTTGATGTTTTTTTACAAATAGTGCAGCTTTTCCGTCATAGCGACGGAAATACTGTGATTATTAAATGGAAATATAAATGGCTTAAGTTCATCAATTTGGGTTTTGGTTTTACCGTTTTTTTAACCTCGTGCGTTTCCTTTTTAAAAACAAATGCGTTTCCTTTTACAACAAACTATGTATAATGAATTAAAAATAATTAATATTGATTTCAACTCTAAAAAATATTGTCAATATTATCAGGAAAATAGCAGTATTAAAAACATACCTTATTAAATGAAATTTTACTGATAAAAATGCCAGAAGTTTAAATTAGAAGCAAAGTTTCGATTTGGTTTTAGTTTAATGTTTGGAGCTATGCAGCAATTAAGTAAAAGCGTTTACTTTACTAAACTTTGCGAACCCAAAATTTAATTAAAAGGGAGCAAATATAGAACTCAAAATTGTTAACAACAATAAGTGTGTTGTACATTAAAATTATTAAAGTTGATACAAGCAATAATAAAGAAAACTAATAATACATAATGAAAATGGGTATTTAATTCAAAACGACAAACAATAATACACAAAACAAACTTTTATCCTATTTAAAAAAAATTACGCATTTTTAATGCAATATAAAATCAAATTCAAATAAAAAAGGAAAAAGAAAATGTTATATGAAATTTTTTGATTATTTCTGGTATAAAATTACTTTTTATTTTCTTAGACTCATACTATTATTGAAGACGCAATTCTAAATATTTTATAAAATATATTGTATTAAACAACTTTGGTTTTATTAGCGCTTAGTAAAGTTTTCATTGGCGAAATCTAAAAAATTTATAACTTTACAAAAAAAAAAACAGAAAATGGTATTTTGGATCACCCTGTTCACTATCAAATTAAGCCTTGATTTTTTTGTTCCATAGGTTCTAGGGTATCTTTTTTCAAATGAGCTAATTAGTTTTAAAATCGGTTACAAAAAAGAAATATGTACCACAGTGCGTCGTGGTGTTTGTTTTAAACATACCCATCCACGTGTTTGATACATTTTAATGTTTTTCGTTTAAGGCCTGTATATTAAAAATTTAACTTGCAAATGGAGTATTTTAACCGATTTTTCGGGTCAAACAATTATTTCAGTTATATGTTTCGACATTTACCGAAATAGGGGCGTTTAGTTGAGGAATCGGTCAATCGATTGACTGAATTGTAAGCACTAATAAATATTAAATAATTTTTCATTTATTCATTTAGATTAAGTAATTTTTCACACAGTTTAATATGAATGCTAGATTTTCAATTAAGTCTTTAACTTCTTTATTCAATTTATTTTTATTTCAATGTTCTTTAAAGGTAACTTTACAATGTCAGAACTAAATTTCATTTTTGAATTCATCTCCACCCCCTTTTAATTTTGTGCCTCAGGGTTGATTTTTTTTAATATTTTTTTTTTATACATTGAAATTTTGAGGTTTTATTAATATATTTGTTACACAGAGAAAACAGATTCATTGCAACAACCGAAATTCTTGTCAACTCTTGTTGGAGCTACTGATATATTTGTTTGTCGTAACCGAAGTTCAGGAAAGCATTTAGTTGAGAAAACTTAATAATTCGGTGGCTGCAACCAATATATTCAGTTGGCAAGAAATTCGGTTGACACGATGAATCTGTTTTCTCTTTGTAGAAAAATAATGTATAAAATCAATTGTGAAAGACTGAAATAAAGTTGCATTGTAGGTCTCCTTAATTTGTTTCTTACTTCATATCGCTGTTTTGTAGGCGAACCTTAGAAAAAATATACAATTTTGCGGAATAACTCGGACATGCTTCTGTTATTTGTTCACCATTTGATAAATTTTTCAAATATTTTTCCGTGATACTCTTCAGATGGGAGCTGTTCTTCATAAGTCTTAATATTGTGCGGCTGACATATAAGACCCTTTATAGGGTGGGCCATTTCAAATTTTGAATTTGAATCGGCTATAAAAGTACTGATTATTTTTTCAAATTTCTGGTTTTATTTTAAAGGTTTAACTCTGTCATTTAAGAATGGAACACAATATCATTCAAATGACTACCACGACTGGGCTATTTTCTTCGAAAATTAGCAAGAAGCCGCCATTGCCGTTAACGGTGAGCGTTACCGTGCCATGCTTAACGAATTTTTGTTTCCAAAACTTGAAGCGATGATATGGACGATATTTGGTTTCAACAAGATGGGGTCATATGTCACACAGCCAATGCAACCATCAATATTTTACGTACTGTTTTTGAAAATCGAAAAATCAGCCGAAATTTTGATGTCAATTGGCCGCTTCGGAGCTGTGATTTCAGCTCTTTTGATTATTTTCTGTCTGGAGCCATTAAGGATAAATGTTACGCAAATCATCCAGAGACAATTGAAGCGTTGGCACATGAAATCGAAGTTGCCATTGAAGAGATTCGAGCCGAAACAATTCGAAATGTACAGAAAAATTGGGTTGATCGGATGAGGTTCCATTCTTAAGTGACAAAGTTCAACCTTTCCAATAAAACCAGAAATTTGAAAAAATAATCAGTACTTTTTTTTAGCCGATTCAAATTTTAAATTTTAAATGGCACACCCTGTATGATGCCACATTCATATATATTTCGCTAATATTTATTGTGATCCGAGAAAAAGCAATTATTTCTCTTTGTCATATTTCTGATTTACTTAAAAAAGTATATCCATATTCTGCCCATTATATAAATTAATGTTTTACAGCCGTATGCATAAACATTTTGTTGATTTCTATAACACACTTATAAATCAAATTAGCATGCAAAACAACAACAAATTTTCCTTATAAGACTGTTATAAGAACCAACTAAATGTCTATGCATACGGCTGTTAGACTTTTACGAATATAAGTTTTGTTATAAGAAAAGTTTTAAAACCTTTAAATTTGTTAAAATCTAGTTACATACAATGTTATCTATGAATGTAATATATAGCATGTTGTTAAATCATTATAGCTTGTGTTTTGATATTTATGTTTTTACACCTATTCCTCGATTTATACAGATGAGAAAAAAGTCATATAAAAGTGAAATCATATACATGAAGTAACGTGTAAATCGAAGCATATGTGTATATGCAATCTCACTAGCCTAAAATACATCAACATAATATCTATGATATTCATGATATGACACCACACCATTCTTACCATCCATCCCCTTCAGTTAACAGCCTGTTGAGCATATTAATGTTTTTAAAATTTCAACTCCTACTAAAGTAAGTAAACAATGGATTTTTCATTTAAACTCTCCACAAATACGCACATAAGGCGACGTATACATATACGTACAGCCCGACACACCTTTTTCTAGCATGTCTGACAATAAATTATACGGTTGCCTGCATTGTCTGAACATGAATTTGCCTCGTCTTTTTTTTTTTTTTTTTTTTATCAGACAATAAGTGTGTTCATTAATGTTTAAATACATGAAGGTTCGGGTGGTGGTATTAATTCTTGTGCAATTCACAACGGGTATTGTATCGTTGTATTTGTTATACCGTGTATTACTTTACAATAGTGTAAAATTGTTGTTGGTAATTTACACTTAAAAATCTGATACAACTTTACAATTTCATTTGCTGTGTTTATTAAGTGTTGTATATCAGTCTCAAGTGAATGCCAGTTTGTAATTAAAAGAACAAAAAAAATAAAATTCATTTGTTGATAATATAAAAATTAGAAAATGGTAAATAATACAAATACATCTGTAAGCTTATTTCTTTAAAAATATACGTTTATATATATCTCATAAGTATTTAATCTTTTAGTCTCATCCAAAACACATTCGCCTAAACCCAACAAGAAAGTGGTCAGTGGCAGAAGAAAAGTCTTTATTTGACTTTTCATGGAAAATCGGGAATTCGAGGTATGTATTAGTGTCTGTCAATGAATATGTATTCTAATATTGAGTTTTATTTCAGAAGCCAACAGCTCAAAGCTATTACAAGCGCTTCTGTAGTGAAAAAATGTTCCAATTGATTGGACGCAGGTTAGAGCAAAAACCAGAAATATGCGAGTTAGCTACAACAAAGCTAAAGCATAGGAGGGGTCAACAGGAGCCGGCAGTAGGATGGCGGTATTGTTAAAAATAGGTTTTTTTACACATATACTAGTAGTTTTATCATTCAATAAACTTTTTTTCGTTTTAAGTACTTTATTAAGAATGTGCAACTAATTCGATGAGCTTGACGATTTGCGCTATAATTGAAGACAGCTTGGAATCTGGAAGCGATGTTATGTTTTTCACATAAAGCAATTATTATTTTGTCTTTTTCACTTTCACCTTTATTGTTAGTTTTATTTTTATTTGTTTCTTCTTGTTTCTACAAATTTATAAATATTTTTATTCTTCTTCTTTACTATTTAACGTTTTACATGAAAATACAACTGACTGTTCACAACAAAGTATTTGTATATTGTATTTCAATACAACATACAAAATACAATACCAGCTGTGAATTGCCCAAATGTATGTTTGTTGTTCTATAGATATTGTATGTTGTAAATACTATATATGTATATATAATCTGTTAAATTACACTTTTTGTGATCGTCTTTATACGCCTAAAAGTATGCACACGCAAAGTTATTTAATGACACATTGTCATCAGTAGGAAGTACAGTGTACACACATTTACGTTTTGGTCAATGTTGTAGATAAAGTGTATATTGCATGTTGTTTATAGATATAAAATTATATTACTCAGCATACACACAAAAAAATTATATTCATAATTTCTATATGAAATATGTTCATAATTTTTAGCGTTTATAACATATTCCGAATAAGTGTTTTTAAATATGAAAAATATTAAACACTTTTTATACAAACTAAGCCTCGAAACGAACTTTATTTGAAAATACACACAGAAAAAAGTATTACACAATTTAAAGTAATTAAAAATATTTGTTAAAATTTAAACTCGATTTCTAACAATTTTTTGTTTGAAATATTTGTAAATTGTCACTTTTCATATAAAAATTCTTTGAAAATAAAAATTTAAGTAACAAAAAAATAACAAAAAGTTTTTTGTATTTACAAATTCCATTGTTGGTGCCTTTTTAAAAAATATCTTTTTTGTATTTACAAAAATGTTCTATGGACGATGTTCAATATTACAAACAGAATTTTGTAATTTTATTCTGTGCATTATAATCACATCATTTTTGTAAATAAAACTAAAGAAATTATTTTGATGCTAAAGTGTTTGATACTTTTCCAGTACTCCGGACGCTGTTAAGAAATTAAAATTTTCGGAAAATATCTTTTAATTACTAACATATCCAGATCTTAAGTTAAAAACACCAAAATTCGGGATTCTATCCCTCGCAGAAAAAAAAAATAGTTACACCATTCGAAAGGATAAACATTTGTTACGTCATTTTAAAGAATTACCTTTCCCCTTTAAAATACTTCTTAAACTTTTCAGATATCAAAGTTTCTTTCAGATAATTCATATAATAAAATTATTCGTGTTTGAGAATATCCATACCAATTGTTAGGAAAATATATGGCGGATTAATGGAAAATATTTTAATCTGTTAAAAATCATGGTACAAAATCAAAATGTTAAGATATTAAAGAAGTTTGCAAGGTGTATTAAGTGTTGTACCTGTTGTATCAAATATTTAAAAATGGAGTTGTTACAATTTCATTTCACTATAACGATGTATCTTTCTATCATCATATATCATGTATAATGATGTATCTTTCTATCATCTATTGTTGTTTTTAATTAAATTTTAACTACTCTGTTTTTTGTCAATAACTCTTGATATATGTTATGTGGACAGAACACAGTTCCGTTAATAAAAAGGTAAATTTGGATTAATATTATTATGAAAATATGTGTTGATATATATTATGCATGCAAATTTTTTATAATCAAACAAATGCCCTTTTTACGTGTTTTAATAATTTAAACTATTTATTTCCCCTTTTACAGTTTTATATATTTTCTTTCTAATTAATTTTAATAAAATTATCGACTTCAGCGCCACCAATCGAGTCTTTGTTTTTCTTGCCAAATTCTTGATTTTATAAATTTTGAATACTTTTGTAATTACCGAATTTTATTGCAAAATCCCGAATTTTGATTGTAATATTTGATTACTTTTAATAGATATTTAATTTAACTTAGTCAAATTTTAAACTTAAATATTTATCAGGTTTGAAATATGATTATTTTTGATTAATGCCCGTAACTTAAAACAATAGATACCTACCAGTGCTCAGATACCTGCCGTGTAGATGAACAAAAACCAATAGATATCTAAGCATAAAAATAACATAACAGCCATAATATAAAATAAATTGTGCCTTTTTAATCAATACAAAATATTTAAAAAATTAAATTTTTAAAATTCCTAAGGATTTGAACTCAGAACCCAAAGACTAGCAAGCTGTGTTGCTACCCACTGCACCACATACACTTGCATTAATTTGTTGTTTAAATTTCAATATAAATATTTATGTACATAAGTAATAACCAAAAAATAGAGTACATCTCAAAATTTCGTTATAATAATAACAATTTCGGTTGCTAATCTTTATATTTTATTGTGAAAATTAATGGTTGATTGCTCTAATGATGACAAACAATTTAACATTATACTAAAATTGATTGGAAAAAGTAATATTTTAGATAGAGCAATAGTTTTTATTGAAAAACAATCGATAAATTGTTGGTTGTTGGTATTAAAAATAATGTACAAGATAATATTTTTTCAATATTGATTACAAAGACCAATATTTTGGATGTGGTGTATTATTTCGGTTAATTTGATAAATCTTCGGTTCATTATTTAATTTTAACTATGAAGAACTTAAAGTACATGCAATTAAAAATTTTAAATAACGATACAATTTTGGTAATTTCTATAGAATTCTAACAAAATAACTTTCAGTAAATACACCTATCGTGCCTAATTTTTCTTTTTTCTTTCACATAACTTATGTACAATTCGAAATGGTCCAAAGCTTATCATACATACAACGATTCTGGATATTTTGCTTAAAATCCTATTATCAAATTCTTAATTAAAATGAAATAATCAAATGTTCAAATAGCAAATATATCAAAGAAATTAGAATTAGTTGTGGCACAGTAAGCTAGAATGTGAACTATGAATCTGAATGCCTAGGTTCGATACCGAAAATATCTAAAAATAAAATTTTGTCTTTCACAATTACAAATATAATTTATTACGTTTGTAATAAGTTTGTAATTTAATCTTACAAATATGTCTAGAAATATTAAAAACGTCACCTCCTGATGATTTCCTTAGCCAAAAATAAAAACCGGATGGGGACCAGCCTACAACAAATTATTTTTCACAATTTGTTATGTTTTTGTGGGATTTTAGCACATTTAATTACTTCAATGCAATTAGTGTTTTTCCCGATAAATATAAATTCAAATTAATATATATATATATATATATATATATATATATATATATTCATCGCGCATACTTTGAGGACATCTGTATATACAGCCAAAAAAGTCCCTATAATATGCGCTGTATCCAGTAAAATGTCTTCAGTGTAAACAGTAGAATACTTTGAGGACATCTGTATATACAGCCAAAAAAGTCCCTATAATATGCGCTGTATCCAGTTAAATGTCTTCAGTGTAAACAGTAGAATAGCGAAAAGTTTAAGAACAGTCTTCAAAGTAACAAAATGTCTTCATAGTAACTTGTGGAACGAAAAACCGTCCCCGCAACATGCGCCGTGCATATATATATATATATATATATATATATATATATATATATATATATACATATGCACAGCTCATGTTGCGGGGACGGTTTTTCGTTCTTCAAGTTACTACGAAGACATTTTGTTACTTTGAGGACCGTCCTCAAACTTCTCATTTATCTACTGTATAAACTGAAGACATTTTACTGGATACAGAGCATATTATAGGGACGTTTTTGGCTGTATATACAGATATCTTCAAAGAATGCGAAATGAATATATATATATATATATATATATATATATGCATTTCACATACTTTGAAGACATCTGTATATACAGCCAAAAAAGACCCCGTAATATGAGCTGTATTCAGTAAAATGTCTTCAGTGTAAACAGTAGAATAATGAAAAGTTTGTGGACAGTCCCCAAAGTAATAAAAAGTCTTCATAGTAACTTGTGGAACGAAAACCCGCGCATGTTGCGGGGACGGTTTTTCGTTGCACAAGTTACTATGAAGACATTTTGATTCTTTGGGGACTATCCTCAAACATTTCATTAATCTACGGTATACACTAAAGAAAATTGTCTTTAGTGTATACCGTAGATTAATGAAATGTTTGAGGACAGTCCCCAAAGAATCAAAATGTCTTCATAGTAACTTGTGAAACGAAAAACCGTCCCCGCAACATGCGCCGTGCACATATATATATATATATATATATATATATATATATATGTGCAACATGCGCTGTGCACATATATATATATATATATATATATATATATATATATATGTGCACGGCGCATGTTGCGGGGACGGTTTTTCGTTTCACAAGTTACTATGAAGACATTTTTTTTTTTTTTTTTTTTTAAATGTAAAATTTATTTATTTATTTATTTATATATATATATATATATATATATATATATATATATATATATATATATTTGTGCATGGCGCATGTTGCGGGGACGGGTTTTCGTTCCACAAGTTACTATGAAGACATTTTGATACTTTGGGGACTGTCCTTAAACTTTTCGTTATTCTAGTGTTTACTCCGAAGACATTTTACAGGGCACAGCGCATTTTATAGGGACTTTTTTGGCTATATATACAGATGTCTTCAAAGTATGGGCAATGCATATATATATATATATATATATATATATAATATATATATATTAAATTAAAATAAAATATTGCAATATTTAAACAGTGAATAAGAATATGAATTTGGATTCCCCGGTTCGATGCCGAAAAAATCAACAAATTTAATTTTTCATAAAATTATATTTTGTGGAACGTTTATGTGGAATATAAATATTAAATAAGACAACTGAACATAAGTTTTCACGACTCAATATATATTTTAGTGGCCATAACTGGTTCTGTTTTCTGGGTGCACAAATTTAAAATTATTATATATCTTAAGAAATTTTACACACACGTAAAACGAATTTTATATGATGCAACTTTGGTCACCCAGAAGGAACTTCCCCGATTTTTATGTTTGTTTCCATATTGCTAACTGAACATTCTGTTAATAAGATAACAGAATGTTCAGTTAGCAGAACAGAATGTTCGGTTCGCTGGTAGACAGTTTGTACCCTTGACAAATATTTTCGTTATTATTCCTATAATCAGCTTGTCAATTCTTAATTGTTTATGCAAATTTTACAATTTATTAATTTTGTAATTCGCTAGATTTGCTTACAACATACATGGAATTTCATTCTGTACATATGGCTGAGATGCATAACATGTGTAGGATTGCAGCAATGAAAGGCTACATACCGAAAATAAATTGGTTGGAATTCTATCGCAATTACCAAAATTGTATCGTTATTTATAATTTGTAATTGTATATACTTAAAGTCCTTTATCAGAATAGTTAAATTTAATTATAAATAGAATCAAATTACCCGAAACAATGGCACATCATCCAAAATACTGCCTTTCCTAATCAATATTGAAAAAATATTAACTTCTACATTACCTTTAATATCCACAACCAACAACTAATCGCAGATTTTGTAATTTGAATAGAATATTTGCAGCAAAAATGTCACATTAGTACTGTTTCAATAAAACTACTGCTCTATCTAAAATATTAGTTTTAACAATTAATTTAAGTAAAATTATTAACATTAGTGCGATCAACTATTTATTTCAACAATTTTGGTAATTATAATAATATATTAAGATTAGCAACCAAAATTATTATTAAACCAAAATTTTGAAATTATGCTTTTGCTTTTTATTTATATAAAAATTTATATTCAAAATTAAACAACAACTTTATGTAAGTTTCTGTGGTGCAGTAGGTAGAGACACAGCCTACTAGTCTTAGGGTTTATTTTTTATTGATTAAAATTAAAATACACAAATTATTTTCTGTTGCGGCTGTAATTTTTAAACAAAAATATTCAAATTTTAAACCTGAAAAATATTTTCAAACTTGAAATTTGACTAAAAAAAATTAATACAGTTAATACAGCCTAGAGATAAAGCAATGGCCTGATAAATAGGAGGTCGCCGGTTCTAGTCCAGTTCGTGGCATAAAAAATTTTTATTTTCAAAATATATTTATTGGAACGCGTTTTAGTTATTAGAATGTTTATTTATAGAATATTATAATCTATAAATATAAAAGCAATCAACTATTACAATAAAAATTCGAAATTTGTAAATAAAATTCGGTAAACAATTATAAAATTGATGGTAGATGGAACTACAAAAATTTGGATATAACTACAAGTCTGTTTTCTGTGTCAACGTTTCTATTATACGAGTTTTGGAATCTTAGGCAGAATATACATTTTGGAAATTTAGGACACGACATTTGTCTAATGACAAATTTCCACTGATGAAAAAGACTGACCTTTTAGTAAAAAGAATTTAAAAGTAAAAACAAAATTATTGTCCGTTGACATGTGTCATGTCCGATAAATTTTGCGCCTCCTGAAGCTAAAGCCTTCTTGCCATAAAGTCCAAAACACGTTCCTGCGGAACCTATATTAAGCCTTACAGTTTGACCATTCATCTATGTATGTATGTGTTTGTCTGGTCATTCTTCATTACCATTTGCTTTTGCGTCTATATTTCGAAATATCTCACCAATATTATGTTGCATTGAACACATAAATCAATGCTTTGTTAGGTGTAACTAACAAGTTATAAAATGGAATGTTTATATATCAGGTCTTCCGATATTTTTTTTCGTTATGTGCAGTTAAATAAAGAATTGCCTGTATGTGTGAGTTTTTTAAAACAGACACAAGAGTTATGTTTAAAAACTCCCTAAAAAATAAACATTTAAAGATACAATCATTACTACGAGTAAACCAGTAAACTGTATATTCTCATCCTTTAACAATATTTTATCGTTATTTTTTTTTTTTTTGAAATTTACTGTAGAGGTATTTTAAAACCCACAGAAAATAGAAAAGACGTACAATAATTGTCTTTTTGTCTTTTATGTCATATCGCATGACATGTCTGTTACTTTACGGTAAGTGTAGAGGTCTATATTGTGTAAAGGAGTATCACATCTCTTGTAACTGTTGCCAGACATTTTATTATCATAAGCTCATTGAGATGATATAATACTGTTGTATGTACTTGCTTCAAACATTGTTTAGTTCTGAGGTCATACATACAATAAAATACACTTATATGGCCAATATGACTGTGTGTGTTTAAAAGCTCTTGTAAGAGTTTCAGTGTTTGATTGCCAAAACCAAAAAAATTTTACTCCTTTTTAACTGCTTCTTTTATTTTGGTATTGTATTCATGGTTACTCCGTACTGTATTTAAGTCGTAATTACTGCAGGTTTGGTTGATTTTATATGTTTTTGTTGTTGTTGTTGTTGTTAACAACTGTAACAATTTTAAATACTCTAACCCTGCAGCATTTATGTATGTCTGGACAATTTCATGCTTTTTGATGCTGCCCTTAGACATCATCAGACCATTGTTATTGCTTCTTTGTGGTTTTGTTAGGAATACGCAAAAATAGAGGAGCAAATAGTTTTGGATTAAATGTCAAAATATTTTTTATTTGTGATCAATTACTACTGTGACAAAGGTATACATAAAGATAAAATAATATATAAATAAATGTTATATAAAAATACTTAATATACATTTATTATAGCATTACTGAAGTTGAAATAATGTGTTTGTTAATTGATGTAAAATTATTGGTAAGAATAGGACAAACCACATTACCAGTATAGATAACAATCTTTGGACAAAATTCGTATCAAACTCAATTTTGTACGCAAAACATACTTAAATGGCAATGTAATAGGAGCAGGAATTAACTACTTGTGATATAATGACAGTAAAACATTTTGAAAGAATGCATAAATAAGTTAAAATAAATTTATGTTCCTTTATTTTTAACTGAACTGAAAACATTTTGTATTAAACTACAAATAGTAAACTTTACAATATTCTGAATGTTCCCCTACATTCTGTCCTGAATGTTACCTACAGAATTTACCCTTTCTCTAACAATGACTTGTAAAAGTGTTTCGTCACTTTTAATAGTGAAATTTTTATTTTATTGTAGATCTTTCCTTATAAATTTTTATATGAAATTTATTTTTTTGTCTGTTTCAAAATTATGAAAAAATTTTTCTTTAATTGATTGAATTTTATTAATTTCAATAATACCACAATGGACCAATCGCCAGGACCTGTGGCTAGTTCATTTACCTGTATTCTAACAATTGATATACATCACAGCAGAAACAGAATTAGCTTAGGTGACTCAAGCAACATCCAGAAAACAGTATAAGTTGTGGACACCGAATTTTTTAACAATCGAATTCCGGCAGCTACGACAACTATCTATATTTTTATTTATATTTTAAGCTGTGAAATTCAATATTCATATAATTTTTATATAAACATTTGAACATTTTATTATAACTTAAAAAAAGTGAAAAAATTATTAAATTCGGCTGTGCCGAAACTTTGAATTCCCTCCACAAATATCCTAAAAAAATGTTCTCTGCTGTTTTTGATACAAATAATGTAAAAAACTTTAGAACGGAAATTATGGAGGTGAACAAAAATTTTGAAGTGAAAAACTTTTTTGGTTGTGAAAACAAATTTTGTGGTGGAAAAAAAATTTTGAGGTGAAAAAAAATGTTTGAGGTGAAAAAAAAATTTTTGTGAATATAAAATATTCACCTCTAAGCGCCTTGGAATAAAAACACGAGAAAAGATTTTACATACCAGTCGCTACTATGAAATAGTACTTAAATACACCAATTTGTATAGAAAATTTAGAGGCTCCTTCACCACCTTTTACCAAACTGCCCAGGAGGATATCTATTACGGTGATCGCCATTTTAACCGACAGCCTTCGCTTAATCGACTTGAAATCACATAAGAATCACGAATATATATACCTATATTTCGAAATGTTACAAACGAAATGACAAACTGATATATACCCTCACCATAACATATATGGTGGAGGGTATATAAATATTTTTTTAATGTTTGCCTTATACTTATAAATATTTATAACTAATTTTAAATTTAAATAATTTGTTGGGAAACAAATATAGTATATAATTCGTGTACCAATTCCAGTGATTAGTAGCATCTATAATCAATACAATTCGGGTTGTTCTACTGAAATCCTAATTTAATGATCAGGATAAACGTATTTTTATTTACCACCTTTGAATATCGAAAATATTTCTGCATTATTAATGGATTATAAGTGATTCCAAACAAAATAACATCCTTAAAAATAAATGTGAATAGTTTTGATCGAATTGCAACCAATCTATTCTCCGAGTGTAGTTAATGGTATAAAACGAAAATTAAAAATTTTTTAAAATTAAAGAATTTAATTTCTAAATTTTCGTTTCTTACCAAAACAAAGCTTTAGTCAGTTAAGCCAATTGTTGTTTTACCATTTAAAATATAAAACAAAACACATATAAAGCATGAAAACAATAAATCATTTAAAAATTAAGCAATTTAAATTTGAATATTTTGTTGAGAAAGAAAAACTTTTAAATACATATGAGTAATTTAAATTCCTTTGAATTATTTTATATAACTCATACGCACACATATGGTATATAATAAAGGAATTCACAAGTACTAAGTATTGTATTGTTGTGTCGTCGTATTGAAAAAAGAGTTGTTGTGTTTTCCTTTTGTTAGGTCACATACCAAGAGGTAAAAATTGTGTATCGTATGTGAGAAGCCGGAGAAAATAACGTACTTTTTTGATTATTTAAAATTTTTGAAAAATTGAGGATTCCTTTTTCATCCCCTTATAAAAGCATGAACCTGGAAAGGGTAAGAATTTTTTTGCTTATCATAAGATGCATCAAACTACAATAAGTCACCACAGTAAATATTAAGGATGTATGATATTGAGGAACTTTTAAATGTAAACGTTTTGTTAAAAAAAAAAAGTGAAAAAGAACGTTATGTTAAAAAGAAAAAAAAAAAATAATGTTTGGTGGGCGAATTTTCACAAGTTAATTTTGTGTATTTTTCGTACATTTCAAAATATAATAAAATTTAATAAACTTCAATTAAAAACTATTAGTTTTTGTGATAAGTTGCATAATTGGTCAAATTACGTGCTAATTTTTAGTTCTAGTGTAAACTGGAGGTAATTGAACTCAAAATATTTATATAAATTCAGTATAATATTACATACGCAATACAGATTTCATTATATTGATTCCAATTAAAAAATAAATACCGTCTAACGGAATTATTCATTAATTAATTATTATTATTCATTATATTAATGAAAAACATTTTTTTAGCGATGTACCCATATTTTCCTTAAAAAATGTAACAAAAGAAATATTAAAATTCTTGCCTAAAAAAAATTGGGACAACTTGTAGAAGAGATTCCAAAACTAAAAATGGTGAAATTCACCCATACTTAATAAGCTTATAATACAAATTTTGAAAAAGTTTTATTTATTAAACTTTTAAAAGTACGTATTGCTATGCTTTTAAAAAAAATTATGGTAAAGAGATTTTTGTCTTCATAGAAGATTTTAAACCAATTAATATAAAATTAACAAAAAACCAATTTCTCAAGAAATACAATAAGAGATTTTTTTGTTTGCGGCTCCTAATCTATTGTTATGTTTTTCTCAATTTCAATTTGACCAAGTGTTTCCAATAGGACAGTACAACACATACCACACTCAGCACACTTTTTCTGAAGAACTTAAATGTAATTGTTGTTGTTGGTTTCTTTATTTGTAATAAAAGTGATTTATAAAAATCCTTTTAAATTTAGGTACTACATGTTTTTTCTTCTCAATTCTTTGTATACAAAATTAGATATACCTTTTGTTTATGTTTCCACTTAACATTGAAATATCTTTATTTTGCCAACTCATATACATATTTATTTCTTTCCTTTGTTGGAAACAGTAAGTAGGAAGGATTATAAAAACTTATTTTTTATGATTTCTTTTCAAAAAAAATAAAAAACTTTTTTGTTGTCTTACATATACTACATATGAAAAGCTGGTTATTTACAGGGTGTCAAAAAAACATTTTCATTTGTAAAGTGCCTTATTCCATTCATTTGAAAAATTTTCCATTAATTATAGTTAGAAGGCCATGATTGATGCTAAATTCTAAAATATATAATTAATTTTTTTTCTTATGATTGGAGAGATCAACAATTAATGTAATCAGTTAGCTGAATTTTTATTGTACTGATAATATGTATTATATTGTTTGAATAAATATCTTTAACTCTGTACATCAGTAGGCTTGTATGGATCTTAGGATAGGCAAGAAAATTTATAACATCATTGTTAAAAGTTTATTTTTTTTTCATTCATTCTTTTTGTTTAAGTTAAGATTTGCTTTTTTAATATATGTATATACAATTTACATAGTAAGCTTTTTGCGAAAAGGCGCCAAGTCCACATATTATGAAAATATTGATTTTAATGCAGAATAAAGCTTGACACAACAATACAATATAAGGTCATTTGGTTTACACAGAAAGTAAATTGGTTGGAATTCTATTGGAATTACCAAAATTGTATCGTTATTAAAAATTTGTAATTAGAAGTACTTAAAGTTCTTCATCAGAATAGTTACATTTAATTATAAACAGAAAATGTATCAAATTAACCGAAACAATGCCACATTATCCAAAATATTCGTTTTTCTAATAAATATTGAAAGAACAGTATCTTCTACATTAGTTAACAACAATTTGTCAAAAATTTTAAATTGAACAAAATATTGGCAGTATGCAAAATAAGAGTAGTCTTAGAAAAAATCTAGCTAGAGACAGATGAAAGATATTGAGAATTGCTTTTTTTATTCTTACAAAATTATAATCTAATTTGGGATCCCTGACATGGACTACTATAATCTAAAAAAAGAAAAGTTCGCCATTTTGTAATCAACTTTTTAAATTTAAATTAGACCAAACCCCAAAATATTGATCGATTCATTTTATCTCCTCTACCATATTATATGCAACTAAATTACAGTGAAATTGTTTGTAAGTCCTACGAAAAATACAAAATAAATTATTAAAACTATGTTAGGCCACAAAATTATAATCTAATTTGAGATCACTGACATGGACTACTATAATCTAAAAAAAGAAAAGTTCACCATTTTGTAATCAACTTTTTAAATTTAGATTAGACCAAACCGCAAAATACTGATCGATTCATTTAATCTCCTCTACCATATTATATGCAACTAAATTACAGTGAAATTGTTTGTAAGTCCTTCGAAAAATACAAAATAAATTAGTAAAACTATGTTAGGCCACAAAAGAGCTTCTAAAGCCCAAACTACTCTGACGTAAACGTAAACGTGATGAATCAGCTGATCCGTTAGCTTCATAAAGAGAAGTACTCGAACGTGTACGTTTCGTAACTTTGCGGACTATTCTGTTAAAAACTGATTTTCTCTCCGTTTTTACGTGACATTTGATTAGTTTTTGTTTATGTGAAAAAAAAAAATCAAAAACAAATAGAAAAGAAATAAAAGAGTTTAACAGATTTAAAAACACATTTTGAAAAACATAAAAAACTTACAATGAATGATGAAAAGCTGATATTGTTGGTCTAGGGCAATGATGTGCTGTATAATAAAAGAAGCCCATATTATAGATTGCCGTACTAAAAAAAAAACTTGGATGGAAGTTGCAAAGCAAATATTTATATAAGAAATTAGTTTGTACTGATAGAGGAAATATGTTGCAAAAGGTGGACATCCCTTCGCAACCGATATGTAAGCGAAAAGCGTCAGAAAAATCTTCCCGCAGGCTGTGGTGCTACTTTTAAATATCGGAGGCTACTGATGAACAGTTTGTAATTTTTAAAACCACATATAGCTCCTCGTCCGAAAGTATGAAAATAAGAAATTTTTAACGAAATAAAACGCAGTTTTCAATTTTTTACTTTTTTATTTTAGAACGCAGTCAAAAAAATTTTTTCACATTCATCTTGAAGAAATGATTTATATTTTTATATATTTACAATACCTTGTTAATTAAATCAATTTTTTAATATAAATCAATATAATTAATTTTTTTATTCTAAATTATGGTGGTTTTTTCTACCACAAAGCATAAAAAAGTATTTCGTTTGCTTATTTTGTAATTGTCAAACCATAAAGCTCGTTTCCGTAATTTGAATAAGTTCTTATACAGAAGTTCCGCGTTTACGTTTACGTAAATCTTTTGTAATTAATTAAAGTAAGAAAGTTGAATTTGCAGATTTAAAATGTATTTAAAAGACAGTTTTGTGTCTCGACTGTAAACTTTTCAAAACTGGACTTATCTAATTTTTTCACTAAAATAACAATATATACATTTTTTTTAAACAAATTGCGTTATTATGACTTTTTATTTACGATTATTTGTTTCAACAAAAAGAGTACTCAAGTAGAAGAAAGTATTCTGTTCGCTTGTATTTGTTTTGCTGTTGTTTTCAAATACAAATTATGTGTAGACTTTGAAAACTACATCAAAAGTTATTATACTCCTACACAAATATATGCAAAGTAACATTCAAAAGAACTTGAGTTTATTTATTTATGGGAAAAATTAAAATACAAAAAGAATGAATGATATTAAAAAATATATAAGATAACCTTATTTGTACTTAAATTATTTCATAATACAAAAGTATTTTTCTTAGCATTTTTATATAATTAAATTATTATGTTAAGTCAAAAGTTCTTAACCCTTATTTATAATTGTGCATTGATCCGAAAAAGATATGATAAATTAATTAGTTAAATTAATTAATTAAATTAACTTACAAGTACACCCAGAAAACAAATTCGTGCTGACAATCTAATTTATTTCCAATCAAACTACAACATTTTCATTGCAGAATTTTGTTGGGATAATCGAAATTCAGTTGTAACAGTCAAATGAATTTTTTGTTGTCACAATCGAAAAATTCGGTTACAACAACTGAATCATTCGATTGCAGCAAACTCGGTTGTCAGCAAGAATCTGTTTTCTAGGTGTACTTTTAAGTTACTTTAATTAATCTTTGCCAGCACAAAAGTGTTTGCTCTGTACAGATAATGCATTTGCCGTCTGGTGAATCCCAGTAAATCAAAAAATTTTCTGTTTTTGCATTCAGGGGAATTTGTACTGGGAATGCCGGGATCTCAAAAAAGATAATTACTTTTTATTTTCATATGGTTAAGAAATAATACAATTTTTTGTAACTTTGGGTAGTTAATCCAATTTTTTAAGTTTCTTTTAGTGCATTTTTAAAGCAAAAGGTTCCAAAGAGTTCGTCTAAAATTTATAAGAAAAACACTGATACTATACATATAAAGGGTGGTTAAATTTTAAGGGCAGATGTTGATTTTAAATAAAACACAAATTATTTAGGAAATTATTATCATTTCTTTTTATTATGAATATATGGAACAAAATATCGGCCAAATGACTGCCGCACATCTCCATCCGATGGTCCAAATTTTCGAGGACGCTGAGGCATAATTGAGGTTCTATGCCGTTAATGTCCTGAATTGTTGCTGGCTTATCGACGTACACCTTTTCTTTCAAATAACACCAAAGATAGAATTCCAACGGTGTCAAATCACATGATCTTGGCGGCCAATTGACATCACCACCACGTGAGATAACACGGCCATTGAATTTGTCGCGCAAAAGAGCCATTGTTTCGTTAGCTGTGTGGCAAGTGGCACCGTCCTGTTGTAACCACATATCGTGCACATCCATATCTTCCAATTCGGGCCATAAAAAGTTTGTTATCATCTCACGATAGCGAACACCATTTACAATAACTGCCCGACCGGCCTCATTTTGGAAAAAATACGGTCCGATGATGCCGCCAGCCCATAAACCGTACCAAACAGTCACTCTTTGTGCGAATCCACTGAGGTGAAAATGTGCCTCATCACTGAACATGATTTTCTTCGAAAATTGATCATCCACTGTTGCCATTTCTTGCCACCATTCTGACCATTGACGACGTTTGGAATGGTCAAGAGGCTTTAGTTCTTGAGCGAATTGCACCTTGTCAGCGTGTAAATGCAAGTCTTTATGCATAATGTTCATCAACGACGAGCGTGAGAGGTGCAATTGTTGGGCACGACGACGAGTTGAGGTGGACGGCTCTTCAGCCACACTATCGCGAACAGCAGTACGAGCTGTACAAGCATGCACATCTCCTACAGACCCGGTTTGCTTAAATTTTTGCACAAAGTTAGTCCGGCAGTTAAGTCTCGACTTCTACTTTCGGAATTGGTACGATTCATTCAACAATTTTGTAATAAAGAACGAAAAAACACAGAAGGAGAACTTCCAAACTTTTTGTAATTCAAAACGCTATAAAAAAATGAATCGGAAGAAACTCATCCAAAGTTGGACCAGATTTTTTTTTGCTCTAATGAGAACACTATGTGATGAAGACAATTTTACAGATCTTGTGCAAAAAATTGCTTGAAAACGCAATAAATTTAAGCTCAGATAGGACTTGTCCATTTATATGGATCACGACATGGACCGGTTTAGCCATATTCAACAGATATAGTACTTGGAGAAATATAAACTTATGTAGAAAATATCATCCAATTAATTTCAGAATTGCGACCTGTAGTTTGATTACAAGACTCGTTAATTTTACATAGGTACACGGACGGACATACATCGTTAAAAAGACGTTAAAAGACAACATACGATTTTCCACATAGTAGTGGTGCACGTTATAATAATGTATTTGTTATAACAAATTAAGAACTGCAAATTACTTCAAAGTATTTGCACATACACCTTCCCAGCAAAATAGAATGGATGTTATTCTTTACGAATCTCTTTTTCAAAACATCCAAAGAAGTTAATAGTGCAAATGTTTCGATTTGTAAGAAGTCATTTTAACCAACTTCCAAAATGTTGATATTAACTCCTACTAGTAAAAAAAAAACAATTATTTAGTTGGTCCATAAATGGTTAATTCCTGCAGTCATTTAATACCTTATTGAAAACATATTTTGCATACCAGTGATATCCACTTTGTCCAGGGCCCTATTCCACAAAACAACTTATCAACTTTTCACTTTGCACTTATCAAATTTTTCGTCAATTTGCAAAACTTTATGTTCCTCAGAACTATAAAATTTGATAAATGATAAGTTGAAATTAAAAAGCGGAATTTGCAAAGTTTTTTAAATTTTTATGTTCTCTATCCAATTTCTGTTCCACGTACGTTCTCTTGTGCAAAGTGCAAATTTAATATTGAAAAATATGATTTGCAAAGATTTTGCAAATAATTATGCTGTTTCGTTCCACAAAAACTGCACATTCTATTTTTGCAAAGCAAATTTTTATAATTTTGTCAAAAATTTGCAAGGTAAACGATCGCTTTACAAATTCATATTGTTATAACTAGTAAAGCTTTCAAAATGTTAAGACGTGATTTTTTGTTCGACGATGGTGGAGACGCGGTTATAACAAGAAATTATAGAGACCGAATTAATTTTTCGGGACTACAAAACTTTAATTTTAAAGAGTGCTTTCGTTTAAAGCAAATCCAAGTTTATTTCATTTTAAATAAAATAAGTGAAAAATTAGAGCACAATACACAGCGCAGTCATGCTTTGTCGACTGAAAATCAACTGCTACTGTGCTTGCATTGGATCGGAAATGGTTGCCAGTACCATGGAGTTGCAGGTATGCATGGTGTTGCAAAATCAACCGTTTGCAGAACTATCTATAGAGTTGTCGACGTAATAATAGACGTTTTATTTCAAAACACAATAAATAAATACTTACTTTATTGTTTTTAAAACTAGCAAATAAAATATCTTTTTTTCTTTTATTGCATGTAACAATGCTAGTTTTTTTTCTATTTTTATTTTTCGGCTCACAACTTCTATTTAGCAGTGCAAAATAAAAAGTCATAAGACAGAAATGCAAAGACGATTAAATGCTTTGTGGAACACTTTGCAAACTCACTTTTCAGGAGAGCGCAAAGAGTTTGCTAAAAGAGCAAAGTCTTTGCAAAAAATTTCAAAGAGAGCAAAGTTTTTGCAAAGAATATTGAGAGAGAGATAGATTTGCAAAGAATATTGTGGAGCAGAAACACTTGTCACTTTGCCAAAAAATGCAATTTGATAAGTGCAAAGTGAAAAGTTGATAAGTTGTTTTGTGGAATAGGGCCCTGGTCGGAATAATAATTCTCGGCGTGTTCAAAATCACATTTTTAACTTGAAAAAAGCCATTCCCTATATTTATTTTGTAGTCCCTATATTTAACAGCTTTCGTAAACTAATGAAAAAGTATCTGATCATCGATTTTTCATAGCACCGAAACAAACTACTTTCTCCCAATGACACGCCAATGTTAAAACCATTGATGATTCACCGAAATTTTCACAACTTCGTGTTCAGTATACATTTTTGTTTATATATAGATAACTCGGACGTTTTGTGAAAAACACTATGCAACAAAATAACGGTCATGGTCTAATGATTCCCATGCTAGTTGAATGTATTTGATTACTATATTAAAAATCTGAAGAGTCATACACCCAGCAAAATTTAGTAATAGCAGCTCATTGATTTTTCCATTACTTCTGAAGAGAAAATAATGAGTTACTAGTAATGTGTTTTAACTACTTATTTGTCAGTTGAAATCAATTTTTGGTTTTGGTATTTAATTTTTTTTTCAAATTGATAAAAAATAACAGTTTTTATTATACGAATAGTAACTAGTTATTTTCGCTTTACCTATAACTAGTTATTTTACCTCCTACTCGTAAGCTTGGAGGTAACTAGTTACCTCCAGTGACATCCCTGTGCTGAAATAATGAGCTTATCAGGCAAACTTCAACAAGTTACTAACAAAAGAAATGGTAGTCATTCTGTGGCTATAACTTCTTTCATTGCTTCCTAAACTTCAGTTAACATTCTTTTATGATTTTTTGGTGTTTTTCTAAGGAACTCCCTAAAGAATCCATATGTTCATATTTCAAATGTAGGGATTTGCAATTGTTAAATTATAGAGAATAAAAATTGAAAAATTCCACAGAGCCAGCCAGTTGACGCTTCCCAACCTCCTCAGTATCCACGCTCTCCCCTTTGGTCATTGCTTATTGATGATTGTCTATTTTATATTGAGTGTTTGGAAACAAATTAGCAAACTCGAAAACAACACACAATTAGAGGAACATCAACGAAATTTAACAATTTATATTTATCCTCTATATTTTACATTGTTTTTGTAATGAAATTTAATTCTTAAAGTATCCAATAACAAAGCTTATATGAAGCCGTTAATTTAAAATGTTTGTCCTAATCAATATTAAATCTACAAGATAATCTATGTTGATAGTTAATGATTAGACAATATTTTGAATTATATTGTACACCGTATCCTTGTGTTTAAAGCAATGAAGTTTTTATGTATTGTTGATCTGTTATTTTGTAAATGAATAGTTTTAGTAGGATTTTAGTAGGATTTGGATACTGAGGAGGTTTGGTAGCGTTAACCGAAAATATTAAGTATTTTATCCTGCTGTCTCTGTGGAATTTTTAAATTTTTATTCTCTATAATTTACTAATAAAATGTTCATGTTTCTTTGCAACAAAACAATTTATAAAAAGAATACTATTATATGATCTAAAATCGTACTAATACTATTTATTCATTTACAAAATAATAGATCAGCAATACAAAAATATTTTAAATTTGTCCAAAATTTCATTCAAATTTTTGAAAAATGTTTCAAAGTTTTTCAAAAGTGCTTTTTCACTTTTGCAGAATTATTCAATTGTTCTAATAATCAATGGATAAAGTTCGCTTCTTTAAATTTGTTTTTCTGCATTCTTATAAATTAAATATTCATCAAAGCTTAAATATTACACACTATATGAACATTTTCCACTCATGCATTAGAATATCAAATTATTGTATTATACTTGCTTACTTACCATCAGAAAAGATGTGATATATTTGCCACAGTAGTGATGCTTTGATTGCTTCTTTGGCAGCTTCTGCGAAAATTCTAAAGAAATCTGCGAAACTGTGTAAATTTAAACCTGCATGAAATTTTAAACAAAAATATAAAAATGATTTAATAAAAAAATGATAAAAGCTCATCAGTAGTGCAATTATATAACTTTCTTAACGATTTTATCGATATTGACGAGAGATACCAACAACAATTGTAAATTTCAAACTTTTTTTACTTTGAAATTTTATAAAGTAACGACAAAAATCGTTAACTTGAACTTTAAAAAATTTAGACATGTTAACGATTTTTTTGACAACAAGTATCGATATAAAAAAGTTTCAGAATAACTTTTAACGAATTTTGTTGTTAATTATCGAATTTTGACAATATAACTATCGAATTTTTAAGCTAAAAAGTTACGGAATCGCACTACAAAACTATTTTCACATTGAAATTTTTGATTTTTATTGATCAGAATACAATATTTTGAATGAATGCTTTAGATTCAGAAATATAAGATATACTATAACTTATGCTTTGAAAGCAATGAAGAGTGCTTTTTTAAGATATGCTTCGGGTTTATATCCAAATCACCACATTTGAAATATGAACATATGAATTCTTTTGGGAGTTCCTTAGAATAACAACAAAATAATATAAACAAAAAAATATAAAAGAATGTTAACTGGAGCAACGAAAGAAGTTATAGCTACAGAATGAGTACCATTTTTTTGTTTTTTATTTCTGAATATAAAACATTTAAATGAAATTTTTGCCGACAGGTATGTTGGTTCATTATTAGTATTATTGTAGTTACTTATAAAAAATCAGATTTAGAAAGATTGCATTCGATCACTGACCCTGATATCCACATTAAAATTTGATGAAGATTTTTTGTACAACACTTTAACATTATATCTGCCATTTTTATTGTTACATCTTGTCGATAAAGCTTGGTTTTTATTGTATTCATTTGTGATGCCTCGGAACAACAACTTGCCGTATTTTTCCATACAAATTGACAATTAAAAATCTTCAAGCGTTTTTGTTATGAAATAGAATCTATTTTCTGTTCAAAACGTTTCTTCTATTCTTTTGTTATTTTTTATTTCTAATTCTCTTAACAGAGTTCCCTCATTTAAAAAATTTTGTAAGATATGATGAGTAAAATTAACATACGATATTCTATGGCTCTCATGTTCTCATTTTTTACAAGCGAATGAACAACATACTAGAAACCAACTTAGTATGTTCGTTTTTAAATTTTAATTAAAATAGTTTTCCATTTTTATTGTTTTTATATAATTAAAAAAATTAAATTATTAAGGAAAAGAGACATTGGAGAGAAAAGAACCTGTACGGTACTCTTTACAGTAAACTAAATATGACAGTTTTTACAGTCACGTACGATACGTCGTTATTTTGGGCGCGTTTTATCTCACAGCAACAATCGTTGCATGTCGCGTTCTTATTCTAGGCCGACTCTTGTCGCTGTGGGGAAATGAGAAACTTTTATAAATAAACCAGCTCTGGCTTCAAACTAAATTCAATAAGAAATTCTTAAAAATATTGTACAGTTTTTGCGAAATTCACGAAAAACTTTTAAAAGAGCTGCCACTGTTCACTGGCACTATCTTGTTTGGATTTTAGAGTTACAGATATTTTCTATTAAAAAAGCTATATATGCCAATGTTTCTACATATTTTCAAAATATGCGTGTTTTATTTCTCAAAAAAATCAAATAAAAAATAAATATCAGTGGAATTTTGACAAAAAATATTTAAAGATATTTTAATTTTAAGTACTCTTCTAGACTATGCCCTCAAATTAGTGAGATTACTAGCTTTCTGCAAATTAAAAATTTTCAACACACACAATTTATTTGGAATCTACGTTTAACATAGAGTCGTAAATATTTATCATTTTATTTCTTTGGGTGAGAAAAATCTTAAAATACAGCTAAAAATTGGTAGGCTACTAGAGTATTAAAAAAAAATGACCTTTCAAAGACTGGTTTTCTGTTTATTTCAAATAAATAAAAAATAAATCGGTTTAGTATTTTACAAAAAATAAGCGGTTAACCGCTTCTTCGTTTTTTTTTATTTTACATTAAAACCGCATCAAAAAAATGTTTGAAATGTTAAAAAATGTTGAAATGTTAAAAAGAATCAAATAACGATATTAAAACAAAAATATTGAAAGATTTTTTAATATTTTTATCAAATACCTACCAGTTGGGCGGATTAATGTAAATTGTGTACACTGAAATGTTTTAGGACCTCAATTGAAAAATCAAAAATGAGAGATATGTATTACTAATTGCACACAAAAATTGATGTAAATTTTTGAAATAACAAATATTTTTTGTTCAATAGAAATAAAATTATAAACAAAATCAATACATATTTATTATGCATTTCTAATCATTTAACATGTAGCATTCACAAAAAACATTGTTTTTAAACAAATAATATGTAAATTTCATAAAACTAAAATGCAGCTAAAAATTTTTTCATACCTCATACCTTTCATACCTTTTACACACAATGTGCGCTAATTTCCAAATTTATAAATATGATGTATTTTTACTCTAAATATGGTGGGAGAAAAGATACATTTTGCAATTTAGTTAAATTTGAATGAATATTTTTTAAAGTTCAGAATAACATTTCAGACAAAATATAGTGTGCAAAATATTTTCGACGACCGTGATATTTGTCAATATTTCTTATTGTTATGAAGATATAATATCGGCTGAAAAGTCCGAAGGATAACCAATAAAACAAAAATTTTTTTGGACAATTTCTCTCCTTCAAGAGCGATACAATGACTTCAAAGCATTTCCAACATTTCGGTACTTTTTTATAGATTGTTTTATCTTTGGCCTCAAAATAGGTCTCTGTTTGGGCAATCACCTATACATTCGATCCAAATCTTCCAGCAAGCATTTTTTGAGGTCTGGAAACAGGTAAAAATCGCTGGGGGTCAAGTCCGGCGAATACGGTGAAAGTGTCATTAGCCACGGTAGCCAACAATTTGTGACACGGCACATTGTCTTGGTGAAGAACAAACGCGGCACTCATTTCGAAAACAGCTTTCTCATGCACAAATTATCATGCAAAATAAAACCGACACGTTCTTTCGACATCTGTAAAGTGTAAGCTATCTCCTGCAACTTCACTTTACAGTCTGCCAAAACGACTGTGGACTTTTATGATGATTTCTGGTATCACCACCTCTTTGTAAATTTTGACAGGTATCATCTGAAGATTGGTAGTTCTAAAAACTAATGTGGATTTTTCATTAGTGTCATTCCACCTATGTGTCATTCTACGAATTTTTCTGCCGACATGTTATATACGGCGTTTTTATTTTTCCTTCAAGGGGTTGAAATTCGAAATATGTATTATAAAATTATTTCTTAAAAAACTAATTTAAACATTATTTGTGACTTTTCCTTAAAAAGTTAATAAACACACATAATGTATGTGTGACTTTTCCTTAAAAATTAAGTAAATACAACATTATTGAGTAAACAAGTGGCCGCAGAATATAATTTTGGCGTTAATAAGTTGCTTTGTATTTTACCTCTAAAACAACTGATTTTCTGGTAAAAAAATTATAAAAATTTATTAAATGCCAACTTTATGGAAAAATTTAATTTTTGAGCTATTCTTACTCTGAAACAATTTATGTTTAAAATAGAACAGAGAGGACTTAAATGATTTAATGACCTTTATCATATCAAAAGTTACATTTTCTTATACATAAAAATTTTAATTTATTTTTATAACACTTGCAGTGTTAACATTGACATTTGCTGAACATACACTTTTTTGGTTAGTAAATGCTGTCATAATTCATACCATATATGTATGCATGCATGTGTGTCTTATAGTAGTCATTGTGGCAAAAATATACAAAACATTCAAGTTTGTAAGTATGTATTTGTATTTTATTTATAAGTAAATTAATATCTTCTGTAACACATGCAATAGAGAAAAAGTTAAAATATGAAGATATAAATATCTTAGAATGTTTTTTGTGTATAATATATTTTGTATTAAGTTCTTGTAAATCACAATATATTGTGTTATGACAATCCAATTAAGTTAACTCAAATTCTAGTAAATAAAAATAAAGCCATTTTTTATAAGAATTAAAATAAATTTTATTTTAATTGGTTTTAAAAATATAGTCTAATATTTTGCAAGGATATTTCCAATAATTCAAAAGCTGTAATGAATATGACATAAATAATATTACAATTTTATTATAATCTAACTCAAATGCCAGTCAATGCCTAAAATATTTTTTGTTTATTGTAAATTAGATCTAGTTAAAATAATACCATTGAAAGGTTTATTATTGCAACTTTAACGCTTCAATAATAAAAATTAAGATTTTTTTTAATTTGTACTGATTTTACCCTTGTACAAAATGAAGTTTCTTTTTTATAATTTTCCTTTAAGTAAAAATTGTCAGATTTTTATAGGAAATTTCTCATATAATATCGCTCTGGCCGAAAGTGTATGGCCTCAAAAGTTAAAACTAAATCATTAATTTAATATATAGGTAAGTAGGGATTTTTTTTTAAATTTCGCCTTAATTTCTAATCAGCAATAAATCGGATATCTTGGTTGGATAAAGTTTGCATTAACCCTTTAGGAAGAAATTTTAAATAAAGTGTTTTGGAAAGTCTTTATATGCCAACATCCTGGTATATATGAATCGTTGGTAGCAATTAAATTCATTTTATCTATACTAATATATACTAATATAATGAAGAGGTAATGTGTATATGTTTGTTTTGTTGTTTGCGGGAGGTAATTTCCGTAACTACTTATTTATTTTAAAAATGTTGGTTCCAAAAGAATGAACGTAGGCTTTATTCCATTAATAAAAAATTTATGAGCAAAAATGTAAAAATAATATTTACCAATTCTTAACACCAGTCAAGTACAGTTATTTACTTTGGTAGGTAGGTATGTTGTTGTTTTTCGTTTTATTTTCGTAAGAAATTACAACAACAACAATAAAAATAAAATATTTTTAAAATAAACAATCGTAGTGAGCACATGTAATGAAATGGAAAATAGTTTAGGTGATTGATACAAATATATAATATCCCGTATACGAACCAGAAAACAGATTTAAAGGAACATCGAAACTGATTCGAATCCGTTGAAATACTGTCAGTGATGGACCGATTACGGAACGATATATCGGCTGAAAAACAGAGTTGTCCATTAAAAATCCGTCAATGACGCACCGATATATCGGACAAAAAACGTAGTTGTCCGTTAAAAGTCCGTCAATGACGGACCCTGTTCGTCCGTCCGTATTCGTACCGATTTTTCAACAAATAAGGGATTTGTGTAAATGCATATTTTTTTTAATTTTTTCCTTAATTTTTTTTTACAAACATATTTAAAATAAAATAACAAAACTTTTACAATTTAAATACAACAAATACTAAACAAAATTACAAACAAATACAATATTTTTGGCCAGCCCATTCAAAATCATAAAAATATAAAACAAAAATTTAATTTAGGTTTAAATGGTGGTATTTTTTCACAAAATCTATAATAGACTGTCAGGCAATATTTTTATTTGCAAATCTGCATAAATTTGCACACAACGTCGTTAAATTTGTTTTAAATTTCATTAATATTTTCCTCATGGATATTTAAGTATTCGTTTTTAATAACTAAACAAAACCAAAAGCAACGGAAGAAAAACTGATGAAAAACGGTGGACCGTATTTAACTTTACAGAAACGAATACACCAAAATGGAGTCAAAACGTATTGTTTTCGAAAATTCAATTATGCGGTCCGTTAATGTTTCGTTTAAGTACAAGCTTTGACGGATATGTATTTTCGGACCGTAGACGTACAGTTGAAGCCGGATACCGTACGTGTCGGAGAGTCCGTAAAAATATTTCTTCTGATGTAAAATATTTTAGTGATAACTCTTATTAGTTATAAGCTGAATATCACGTATGTATATTTAATGCAAAGTTGTTTTTACAAGTACATTTTTTATTTTCTCTGCATTTCAGCAAAATTACTTAAATATTCCAACACAGTTATGTGCTGTAAAGTAATTTTGTGTAAAAATTAAGTATCTTTTTAACATTTAACCTTTTCTCAGATTTATCAGCCTTTAGCTTCCTCTAAATAATAACTTTCATCATTATTTGTTTTGCATAAGCTTCAAATAAGTATTCGCATCTGGGGGCGTGATCCCGGGTACTCCCGGACTTTAGCCCAATCAACATAGTCTAAATACTTTTAGGATCTTGTAGCCGCCAAATTTATATACTATCTTTCGCTTTTTACTACTCTGTTACAATCAATTAACGATCTTAATATATCGTTTCTTGAAATTGTGTCATCATTTGATGGCTCTATGATAATAGGAGTTCCAGAAATACCGGAATGGTGGGTTCATAGGGGTACTAACACCGAATATCTTTCGATTTTTTTCAACTTTTGTATGCTCACATACAAAATTAACAACCCTAAAAAAACCAAACTAAATAAAATTTAAAATTTTTTACATGCTTATTTAAAACCTAATAGAAATGCATACACTCACAATATTATTTCATTAAAAACAATCTAAAATACATATTAAATTAATCGAAAATAAAATCAAAAAGAGCACTATTGATTTTTCATAAAATTCAGCCAATTTTGTTGTTTATTTACAATCATTGTTTAATAATCGACAAAAAACAATGGAGTCGTTTAAAATAACCAGCAATTTTTAACTTGCTAAACGTTAGAAAAAAACGGATTTGTGTTTTGTTTTTCAAATTGAACGTTTTTTCTATTTGTATGAAATTACAAAAAACAACGCACACAGATGTATATATTTTTATTTTTTATGTGTGTATGTATACACAGAGAAAACAGAATCATTGTAACAACTGAATTTCTTGCCAACCAATTGGTTTGGTTAGAGCCACCGATATATTTGTTTGGCGCAACCGAAATTCGGTTAATGCAATAGAATTTCGGTTAAACCAAATATTGTAATTGTATAAGGAAAACATTTGGTTGGGACAACTAAATAATTTGGTTGCTGCAACCAAAATATTCAGTTGGCAAGAAATTCGGTTGCCATGATGAATCTGTTTTCAATGTGTATTTCAATAATTTCAGGTAATTTTTATTGGAATAATTTGTATTTAAACAAACTATTTTGATAAAAAAACAAAAAGGAATTATTTGAATTTCTATTTTCAGAAAAAGAAAACAAAGTTTTATATTTAACAGAAAATATCAACTCCTACTGAAAGTCTGTATTTTGTATAGTTTGTTTTTTGAATGACTGATGCAAATAGTTAAAAAAAATATATTTCTATGAATTTCAACTACTGGATTATCTGTTAAAATCCATATCCCGATTTTTATTTATTTTTTTTTGAAAAATTATTCTTTTAATAAATAAAATTTGAATGCATTATCGTGTTCACGCTTAAAATCAAAAACATAAAACCGAATGGTTCAGTTGCGGTCACCAATACATTTGTTTGTGGCGATAGAAATTATGATTACACTATATTTCTATAGAACGATTCAGTAGGCAAGAAATTCGGTGGTCATAATAAATCTGTTTTCTTTGTGTACCAAGATTTTTTGGCATTTAAATTAAAAATTTCTTTATCAATAATAATAGTATTTTTATTTTTGTGAAAGTCAACATCTCTCAAAAGGGTGTAATTCAAAAACTTTTACTTATTTTTAAATTATTCTTCTCGCAGACCATTTCGAATTTTACAATATTTTTACTCAAATTTCAACTTTAACAATTTGATTTTATGTGAGCGCATTACACCAATAATGTCATTATGTAATTGCCTATGACAGTGTTTTTGTTACATTTATAAATTTAACTATTCTGATGATGAATTAAAATGATTAAATTATGATAAAGTAAATTTAAAATTCAAAAATATTTCGAGAATACTTTACTGTGCAGTGGATTGATGGATCCTATTGTATTATTTTTTCTTTTGCGTTTAGAAAATTTAAATGTATTGTAAATAGTTTGGTAACATAACTTTAAAAATTTTGCATTATTCGTTTTACCTGACGACACCTTGAAACAATCTATTTTACAAGCGTAAATAATAGTGTTTATTTTAAAAAAATCACAAAGAAGGAATGTTTGCTTTTCTAGTTACCCATTACATCAAAATATTTGTTAAATATTAAATTTCCAAAATGATTTTATTTTTCGTTGATATAATTCATCACGTCTCACAGTGGGTTTGATGGTACCCAAAGTGGCGATTAATACATAGAAACCGTAGTTTTAAAATATTATATTTTTTAATTCAGTAAATGTAAAAATTAATCTGATAAAATAAAAAATTTAAAACTTTTTGGGAAATCTTTATTTTCGTTTTACTTTTTTAAAAAATATATATTAAAATATTTTTATTATTCTGCATTTTCAAATTCATCACAATTATCCCAATTATCATAATCTTTACTATCATCATTATCTTCACTATCATCATTATCTTCATCATGATTATTATAATCTTCTTCATCATTATCATCAGCACAATCTTCATCGTTATTATTATCAGCATCTTTATCACCATCTTCATTACCATCATCTTTATCATAATTTTCATTAAAAATATCTGGCAAAACTAACTCTAATTCCGAAGTTGATAAATTAGATTTTTTTCTGCTCATATTTCTTGCTCATGCTAGATACAAATGGGTCAGAACTTAGCAGAAACCTATTAAAAATATCTTCATTGGACTTTTCCCGGCTGCATTTGCGAGCAAAGTTCTCTCTATAATTTTTAAATCTTTGTTTCTTGCTTCTTGAGCTTCTTCCGATAATTCTCCGTGAATAAAAAATTTATGCAAAGTGGGAGGCATGGAACTATGGATATTTTTCAACAAAATATCTAGCCGTATTGTGAGCAAATTTACGAAAATTTTCCAAATCAATCCCATGACCACAAGAAACAACAATTAGTATTGTAGACATTTTTTTTTAATTTCAGCAGAAATTTCCGCGTTCTGAAAAAACAAATGTCTGGCGGTGTTTCCGTCACTCGAATTACCAAAGCCGGCTTTTGGCTGATCAACAATCAAACTAGTTCTTTCTCGAAACTCGTTTTGGATACGACATTTTTTTTCAGATATCAAGGGTTATCGTAGAGACGAGAATAAATTAATAAAGGTGTGTAACTTTAATTTTCAAACTTGTTTGTTTAAATTATTATAAAATAAAATTAATATAACATAAAACCACCATGGTAATAGCTTATGGTTATGAAAATTTTAGTACGTGAGAATAAGTTCGTGAGCGTACGTAAACCATTTGTAAATTAAAATTTAATCACTTAAATTTAGCTAAAAGTATTAAAAATATGTTTACTTTCTGCATCAACAAAAACAATAAAATACCAAAAATAAA
This sequence comes from Eustalomyia histrio, assembly GCA_949748255.1. Lineage (NCBI taxonomy): Eukaryota > Metazoa > Arthropoda > Insecta > Diptera > Anthomyiidae > Eustalomyia > Eustalomyia histrio. The sequence goes on along the minus strand of OX456523.1, from coordinate 76,028,831 downwards.
GAGAATGACAATATTAAAACACAAAAAAGGGCCGGGCTTTGTCTGGACTTTTTTTGTTTTAAATATAAGCTGGTATCCTATAATTTTCTAAAATCCATAAAACTAATTCCAACTCTTACTAACTTAATACTTGTGGCTCATTAACTGCGGAAATGATCCCAATTTTGGAACTTTTTTTAAAAAAAATTATTAAAAATATTTACACATAATTTTTTATAAAAAAAAAAAATTACTATATACTTTAATACCTGAAGTTGAAGGTTGCATTATAAAAAGTTTACTTTTAAAAGATTTAACACTAATAATAATCGCTTGAATTGTAAAAATTTCCAATTTTTTCACTTTTTTTAAAAACAGCAATAATTTGCTAACTTTGACCGCTCACTGAAAAGAAAGTAAACAACGTAGTTGATTGATTTTGACAGCTAATGATGCAGAATTTTATCTTATTCTACCCTATACCAAAATTTATTTTAAAAACTTTATTTCTAAATTTATATTAATCGCCACTTTAATCCAATTCGAACCCAATGTGCGTCTGTACACTCAGGAAAAAAAGTTAGTAGAAAAATTTGTAAACGGTTTTCAATCCCAATTTACTATTTTTGTACTGATTTTTAGTAAAAAAATTATTATTTAGCAAATCTTTTTGCTATTTACATTTTACAAATTACAGAGTATTTACGGAATATCTACAAATTTTCGTTGCTAATTTCAGAAATCATTTTACAAATTTTTGAAAACCGATTTGCTAAAATTAGCAAAAAAAAATTACTAATTTTAAAAAGTCGATATTGATGGAAATGTTATTTCTAATAATTTAAACTTATACATACAAACTTAAATTGCCCTAAAATGTTACATAGGAGTAAAAAAGGGATCGGAAGTGAAGATACCGACTCATGTCTAAAAATAGGACATCCACTTAAAATAGCACTAAAAAGTTTTTTTATTTCTAAAAATCAGCCCTAACAACAATTTAAATTTCACCTTAAAAGTAAAAAAAAAATTGACTAAAATATTTTTCAAAACAGAAATTACCAAATTAAAACAAAATGATAAATTCGTTTATGTTTTAAGAATTTTTAAGATTTTTAAGCCTTTGATTTCTTTTTTCATTTTGTATAAAACATCTTTTAAAAAAAGTCTACTAAAATTTAGTAGCGGCTACTAATTTTTCTACTAATTTCATTGTACTACACGTCAGCAGACATGTGTTGCTAGGATTAGCAAAAAATACCGCTGGGCTCAAATTAGCAGAATTTCCCGTAATAACAGCAAAATTTTCAGTTGCCATTACAGACTTTTTTTGGTGAGTGTAGCAATATATATAAATATTACTACATAAAAAGAAGCAAGTGTGGTAACGTATGAGCGATATTAATTATTCATATAACCCATACGCCGTGTACTATAATGGAATAGAATTACCTTTTAATATTGCAATTTCAGTCCATAATATATACAACACGTGTCTTTAATGTTTACAACAACCAAACAAACTTAAAAGTGAATGGTTATGGACATAATCACAGACATTATTGTTCCTACTCCATCCATATGAAATGAAGTTCACTCCAGGGTTCATTTTAATTAAAAAAAAAAAGCTTTACAATACAAAAAGCATGCGCCTTTTGTATATAACCGGCAGGTTTTTACTTAAATGAATAACTTTAGTACTAAAATAAAGAAGCTTTTAGTATCAAAAGGTTTAGTATTTTTCTTATTTTAATATATTTTATTATATTTTCTTTGTATTGGAGTGTATTGTTAAATATACCTATGTTTGTGTTTTTACTTTATGTCTATTGATAATTATGTGCTTTTTGCTAATATACCTGTTGTTGTCAAAGAATTTTGCTTCATAAAATGTTAGCAATTCCTGTAAACTGGGGTCAACTCGTACAAATCTTTGTATTAACTATGAATTTTATTTTATCAAATGTTAAGATATCATATTTTAAATACGTTATAAATGTTACTTAATATACAGTATATCGTTTTACTAAAACATTAGTTTATGCAACTAATATCAGATTATAATGTCATATTTCTGTCAGGGATTCAGATTCAGTGTGCTTAATTTTAAGAGAAGTAGCATTCAAAGAATTCTTTACACGAGTTTAATTCAAAAAATTAAATTAACTATTTTGCTAGGTGACCTTTGTCATTAAATAACTTGTAGTTAGGGCAACAATAGAAACGTTTACTGTACAAAAAAAAAAAAAACAATTAAAATGAAATAAATAATTAGGCAGAAGTTGTATAAAATAATGATGCCAAAAATATAAACTTTTAAAATAATGGACAATACAATACAATACAAATCAATCGGCAAATGCTTTTAACAAAAATTTTCATTTAATATAAATACATTTCTAAGAATTCAAATAATTACACATCTATTCAAATTGTTGTTGTAAAAGTACAATTTTTAATGAATTGCTACTGTTACGGAATTATCAAAAAATTAAAGAAAATTCTGTGTTTTGTGAAAATATACAAATAAAATAAATGGTTATATATTAACTGACACTTTCCGTGGAAACGATTAAAATTATAGACAGGAAAAATATTGGTTTCAATTTCAATTTGTTTGTAAGAGTGTTGCTTAACTTGCGGTTAAAGCGTAGGTTCTTAATGATGGAATACTATACTCTGCAGGGTGGAGTGTACGAAACTAGATATGACATGATTTCAAAAATTTATAAGTTTGAAGAAAAAGATAACGCAGTCCACTTTGCAGAGTACTCCATTATTGTGAACTCTGGTTAGATAAGATTAGGTTAGGTTGAAAAAGAGAAATCTCAAGTAAAAATACTCTGCACAACCGGCTAATACCCGAAAGCCGGCTTGTTGTGCGCTGTCAGGTTCGAATTTTACTGAGGGTCAGGCCACTTCTTTACCTTAACCACTAGCCATTTTCCCGGGCTTGCATTGGCTGGCCTTAGTCAAGACAAGATTAATTAAGAAAACATTTCTTTTATTTAAGAATCAAGCAAATCTCAAATCAGGCAGCTTTAGCTTAACAATTAAATAAGAAAAAAATTTCAAGCCAACACATTTCCGAGTGTTCAGAAATTAACATATTTAGAAACTCTAAAACAAATTTTTAGACCGCTCACATTTTGAATTAATAAATGAAACAAGTGGCAGTTAGTGTTTCCAATTCGGTTTACAGATTCCTCAATAAATGAAACAAATAACTTAAAAATCTAATTACGTGACCCGAATAATCGATTAAAATTGGTCGACCAACTGGTTCAATTTTTAAGATGAATTTTTTCCGTTATTGTTTCCTAAAACTTTCTAATCTAAATTAAAACAAATTTTGGTTAAAATATTACATAAAATGTTAAAAAATACTAACTAAAATACAAATTCTTTTAAAAAGATCCTTAATGATTATATATCTTATTTAAATAACTCAAAGCAAGTCCTTTATATGCTTTAGGAAATACGATAGACAATTTTTATTTTTTGTTTAAATTGCTTTAACAATTTTTAAATAATAGAAATAATATTTTCATGTCCTTCACGATAAGTTTGCATTTTTTAAATCGATGTCATATAACTACACCCAGAGAAAAGATTGCTTACAATTCGATCAAACCATTAACGTTTATTTGTAAGGATTTTATTTTATTTGGAATAACCTATAATCCATTATTATACCAAAAATATGGCACTGGGAATTAAAAAGAGGGGAAAAGGAACCAAAAAAGAATATCATTATCCAATTTTTCATATTTTCAATCAACTATACGAATAAAGTTCGTTTAGAAATAGCCTACAGTAGAAGCAACCATTTATTTAGTGAATCTACTGGAAAATTGGTACAATCTATCAAATTTGTTAAAAAATTGTCGATATTCGAAAGTGATAACTTCAAATACGGTTATCCTGATCAAATATATCATTAAATTAGGGATTCTGTTGAACTAACCAAATTGTGAATTTTATTGATTATAGAAGCCACTAACGATTGCTATTTGTAAACGAATTTTCTGCTAGATTTATTTTCCTAAAAAAATATTTAAATTCAAAATTAGTCATTAAAATTTATAAGTGTTTGTGGGCTAGTGGGTAGAGAGCTAGCCTAGTACTCCTAATTTCCAAGTTCAAATCCCTGTAAAGGCAAATATTTAAAAAAATATATTTTTTTTTAATAAAATAAATTATTCAAATGTTTAAATAACAAATATATCAAAGAAAGTTAAATTAAATTATGTTGCAGTAAGTAAGAGTGTGAATTATGAATCTGAATGCCTGTGTTCGATACCGGATAAACCTAAAAATAAAATTTTTCTTAAAATAAAATTTTATGGAACGTAATAATATTTATGTGGAATATAATTTAAATTAGACAACTGAATATTGACTTTCACAACTAAAAATATAATTTAATATGAAGATAATTGTGGTAACCACTAGAGTCCGATTGGCAACAAATTCGGTGGCGACAACTAATACTGTTTTCAGGGTGTAACATTTAAGTTCTGTAGGATTTCTGTCGTTTCTTACATCTCCTACAATTTTTTTTTTTACAGTAGGTTCCAGCCGCATCATTTCTACAGAATATGAGAACTTTTTGTAAATACATAGATAAATATTTTCTCTTTTTAGAAAAGCTAAAACATATTTTGCTGCTTAGCAATTATGTTACGTATTTTCCTAACATGCTCTATGACGTTATTTGTTTTATTAAATAATAATGGATATTGCTTTTAATTTGAAATTTATTTTTTTAAAACAATTATTAAAAAAAACTGGTAAAGTTAAAATAATAACAAAGAATTTTTTAACTTTTTGAATTGTTAAAAAATTTTAATAAAGTTGAGTAACTTAAGTAGAAACAATTTGTTTCGTAAAAAATATTTCAGTATTTGCTTATTTCAATCCTTAATTGCAGAAATACTTAAAAATCGTTACAGCTTACTTGGTGATGACCGGACAAGAATATGCGTGCTCAAAACTTTAATTTTATATTTTATAAGTAAAAAGTCTGCATATACTTATTTGATTGTTTTTCTTTTGCAGAAATCAATCTCGCGTAGCTTAAAAATGCTAGATTCTTATAGGTTTCCTAATAGAAAACCTTTTTAAGTCTAAAGCTCAAACCAGACAGTCAAAGTGCCATTGGCTGTTATGTCAAACAGTGTGAATTTCAAAAAACTTTATATACAATTATTTTCAGAATTTATTATTAAATATTGTTGAAGGCAACTCTTGTTTTGTTTGAAAGGTTTTCAAATATCTTGACAGTGACAAAATTTCGCACTTCGATAGAACGCTATCTTCACTTTGTTTGTCTCTTTTAGGCTCAACCTTTGAGGTAGTCTGACTACATTTTCTTATTAAAAAGTCCTCAGATTCTTCCTAAATAAACACTTTATATGCAATATAAATAACTTGACATTTCACAAAAATGCAGCTCTATGTGATCTTATTAACGAAAGAAATGCAATTTAATTTGCATTAAACGATCAATCAAATAATTACTAATTTTTTCAAATAATTGATAATAACCAAATAAGTTATTAATTGATTTTCGTAATTTTTCGAATTATTCCCTAACCGATTAACTGATGGGAGTTATTTAACATTTTTATAAACATTTGTTTTAAATAACTCATAAATGTCACAGAAAGGGGTCTTAAAAGAATGCACACTGGTTAAATAACAAAGACAAAATTTTAATTTTCCAAAACTGAGCTGCAACTGTATTCAAAATATCTTCTTCATTTTCATTTCGGCCCCGTGCCGGCAGTTGCAGCCTTGAAAGTTCGACCCGTGCGATGCAGAGACTTGTCGTTTTCATTTAATTTATAATCAGGAGAGAAGTCAGCTATTTAGTTGTTGGCTTCACGACAAATTATACTGTCAGATTTTATTGCATCTTAGATGTCATAAAAAGAAGTGCATTTCATGTGCCGAAAAAAAGACCTACAAAAATCTTGTCTTCTGGAATTAGTATGGTAAATAAATAATGCCTTCCAAAGCTGCTTCTGTGCTTGCAGTATTTTTTTGCTGAAATGTACCAAAACTGACGAAAATGTTGGCTACCTTCATATAGTATACAATTAATAGATATGAATCAGAACCATAAACCCATAATTTTAAACAAAATTTACAAAATGAAAATGTACCAAAAGAGAGGTTTCCACAAGATGTACGTTGCTATGTATTGTTATTGTATTTTTGTTTGTTTGAAACAAAACGTCATCTAGAAACAACATCTCAACTTTCGTACAATAATTTTAATCTGAACTCCATAAATAAATGACTCATTTTGTAGCAATTTGTTCAAAAATTTTCCTTTCATTAATTACTTTAATTGTATAATTTTTTAAATCCTTTCAGTTTTTCCCAAAATCATTTTTTAACTTTCAATTGTTACAATTGGCTTTTATAATAGAAAAACTTTTTTACACTTTTACATATTTAGTAACTATGTATTTTTGCTTTTAAAATTTATGTGTATCATAAAACTTAATTGAGTGAAAATACATAGTATAGCATCAGCAATAATTGTTGTTGACAAAAAACCCCTTTTATGTTTGTTCTCTTGATGATGCTAATGGGGTTTGTTGTTATTGTAGTTATTGTACTCCGCAAAAAAAATGGGAACATTACTGAAGCCAATTTATATTGAGTACTAGCAGTAGTATATTTTGTAGTTTTATTATAAAGACAACCCGCGCAAAAAAGTAATTTATTCAAATGTATTTTTGTTGTAATAATGTAAGTTGTGACTTGACATTTATATTACAAATCAAAGGGATATAAAATAAGGATATTATATACCATTATCATCATTTTTTTATAACATTTTTGAAATGCATACAAAAATACATAGTATTTATTTTAGGGCTGCAGCTATTTGACGATATGTGGAATTTCGTGATGTTGACCCTACAATTCTTTTTCCATTTGATCTCAACAATAAAGAATGGCTGATTTATAGTGTGGACGCAGAAATGTTTTTTTTATAACTTTTAAGTAGAAGTCTGACATATTTTAATAATAATATATACCAAATTAAGGCAATTTTTTTGCCCTTAAGGAAAGAACAGAACATAAATATTGTTACGATTTTACAGTTTATAAAATCGTTGATTTATTTACCTTTTAAACAAATCGATTTCCTTCTATATTGCAAATAATAAATACTGTTTGAAATTATTTATAGTTCTATTTATTTATGACAGACACTAAAAATTACAAAAAAACACTTTAATAGCACACTTTATTTACACGATATACACTATTGGACAAAATAAAGTGCAACTCTACATATGTTTCTTATCGTTGAAGAAAAAATAATTATAATGAATTCAATTGTTTAAAATTTAACTGAATTTATTTATTTAATCAACTATATGATACAAAAAAGAAAAAAACATAAATATTAAACTTAAAATTTTTTCATAAATTCAACAAAACTAAACATAGTAAAATATTTTGTTGGACAAAATAAAGTGCAAATTCAAAATATTTTAATATAAAACATAAACATAATAAAATATTAATACTTTGTTGCTCCTCCCTTATTGATAATGACCTCTCTTAGTCTGTTGGGCATACTTGAAGCCAGATTTTTAATAATATTTTGTGGAATCACCTTCCATTCGGATTGCATTTTTTCCCAAAATGTTGGAATGTTGGTACGTGATTCCATTGGAATTTTATCATCGAGAATGGTCCATAGGTGCTCAATAGGGTTTAAATCAGGGCTCTGTGCCGGCCAATCTAGTTTTTCGATGTTATTATCCTTGGGGTCATTATCCTGCTGAAAGATTAAGTCCCCAAGCACATTTCCTCAGCACTACTATTAAGATTTTCTTGCAAAGTGTTAACGTAATGCTCTCCAGTCATTTTGGAGTCGACTTTTACTAGTCGCCCTACACCTGCTGAGGAAAAACACCCCCATACCATTAGGCTTCCCCCTCCATGATTAACAGTATGTGTTAAGTTTTTAGACTTTAGCCTCTGAGAAGGCTCACACCACACACGCTTTCGACGTTATTCATTTTTAAACTCAAATTTCGACTCGTCTGACCAGATAACTTTATCCCAAAATGTTTTTGGCATGTTTACATATTTTTTGGCAAAGTTTAATCGCTTTTTTATATTTGCAGGACGTAACAGTGGTTTTTTCTTTGCAAAGGTGTTTTTTAAACCGACTTCATTTAGCCTTCTGCGTATGGTTCGGGATGAAACGCTTAATTTTAATTCATCTTTTACCACTCTTCGCGCTGCGAAGTATTGCGTTTTCTTCCACACAGTTTCTTAAAACTTTCATTTGAGTTCCTGGTTTCGTACATTTGAACTATTTTTCTTGCTCCTGACGAAGAAATTTCATATCTTTGGGCCAGATTCTTGTATGTAAGACCATTTTTACGGTCTTTTACTAATAAATCCTTCACTTCTTTAGATAACTGTTTCATTTTATGTTGTCTGAAGCTGTTGGGTTTTTTGGGCTATTGTTTTGTACTTTAAAATAATAATAGAAACAAAAAATTAAGTTATTATGAACGTATTCACATTTTAAAAGAGTTTACCATTAATTTTTAATTCAATATTTGGACAATAAAAAAAATAACTGTACATGTAACAAAATTGCACTTTATTTTGACCAACTGCAAAATAGCCCCACTATTTGATTTTTATCTCCAGCGCAGCAAGATAAGACTAAACACATTTTTTATTTATTACAAAGTAAACAAAACAGGTCTAGGAATAACGGGATAGTATACGTCTTTTTATAAATTCTCTTAGAATTTTTTTTTTAACATTTCTTTTACACCGTACTCAATTGCACTTTAAATTGTCCAATAGTGTAGATAGACTAAACGTTAGCCACACTTTAGTACTTCACACTTTGCGTTTTACTTATTAACTGAGCTACTGCGTCATCAAATACCCGTATTTATATGAGTAGTCAGTTATTCTCGTTATTTCCAGTTTATTACGACACTAGATGTTTCCAGCAGTCAAAATTCGCGTGAAGAAATTTCTAGTTGTAGAAATTTCTTGTAACACTGCCGCCCACTTAAACCTGTTTATCCCGAACAGACATAGCTACTCCTTTTCCATAGTTGGCTAGTCGTTCTAGATGAACAACCTTCATTTTGGACCTTGGGCTCCGATCTTTCTGTATTCTGTATACCACATCATTCAACATTTTAATTACTCTATAGGGCCCGTTCCAATGCGTTTGTAGTTTGGGAGATAATCCTTTCTTTCGTTGCGGGTTAAATATCAGAACCAGCTGACCCTCATTAAATCCTTCAGAATTTGCTGCCCTATAGTACCTCGCCTTCATCTCGGAAGCGTTGTCGTTGTCTTTATCTATAGCGGCGGGCTTAACACCAAATTCTAAATCGCCTGGCAATTTAAGTTCCGTTCCGAAAATAATTTTTGCAGGTGTCCGGGAGGTGTAATCATGAACAGCCGATCAGTATGCCAGCAGAAATTTAGGGATGTGTTCGTCCCAGTCCTTCTGATGTGCACTGACCACTTTTCTTAGGTATTCCTCTAAAGTTCGATTGAATCTTTCGACCATGCCATCAGATTGTGGATGCAGCGGGGTGGTTCTTGTTTTTCTTAAACCATACAACTCACACATTTCCTTAAAGATAGCAGATTCAAAATTCCTTCCCTGGTCAGAGTGTAATTCTAATGGAATACCGTAGCGGCACACCCAGTTGTTCACAAATGCGCTTATTATCGTTCTGGCTTCCTGGTTTGGTATAGCGTATATCTCAGGCCATAGGAAATAGTTGATGACCACCAGAACATAACGGTTTCCGGAATCACTGACGGGGAAAGGGCCTGCTACATCCATTGCTATCCGCTCAAATGGGGCACCCGAGTTGTATTGTTGAAGTTGCCCACGACTTCTCCTTACTGGTCCTTTAGCTGCGATGCGTTGCGCGCAATTTGCTATCCAGTCGCTTACAGCTTGCTGGCAGTAGAGTCGTTGTTTTAACTTCTCTAGGGTTTTCGTGACACCAAGATGATCACCACTGGGACCGTCATGGAACTCTTTTAATACCTAGTCTATTTTGCTTGACGGCACCACATTTAGCTTTGTCTCAGTTTTGCCGTCCGCACTTTCCCATATACGGTATAAGCAGTGATTAATTACCCATAGACTGTTCCACTGGGCCCACTAAGCTTTCATTAGCGGACATTCAGCTGATATTTTTTCACGGGTAGGCCTCCTGTCCCCTGCTTTGGCTGACATAATTTTTGACAGTTTGGGGTCATTCTGATGCGCCGCCGACCACGCTTCACTTGATTCAATATGCGTTTGTCTTATATCAACAATACTCTCTTTTCCTTTAGCCCTCGAACAATGTTTGCACTCTAAATTACAGGGCGTCTTGAAAGGGCGTCCGCATTGCAATGCTTTATGCCTTTACTGTGCTCGATGCTGAAATCATAGCTTTGAAGTCGTTCAATCCAACGAGCCAGCTGCCGTTTTGGTTGTTTAAATTGCAGCAGCCACCTGAGTGCAGAATGGTCGGTTCTTAGTTGAAAGTGCTGCCCATACAGATACTTGTGGTAGTGCTTTACACATTCTACCGCCTCCAAGAGTTGCCGTCGCGTTACGCAGTAGTTTCTTTCAGGCTTCGAAAGTACTCGACTGTAATAGCCTATGGCTTTTTCGGTTCCATTGATAACCTGCGAAAGTACACCTCCTATTCCGTATCCGCTTGCATCGCTATCCAACACAAATTTTTCCCCGGTCACAGGATATCCAAGAATCGGTGCCGTACATAATAACTCCTTGAGCCTTAGGAATGCTTGTTCTTGAACTTCACCCAAATGAAATGGTCGCGCCATTCATCAGTTAGCTCATGTAAACTCGCAGCCACACTGGCAAAATTTAGTACAAATCGTCGGTAGTATGTGCAGAGACCTAGAAAACTGCGCAACTCGTGCAGAATTTTCGGGCAAGGCCAATCTTTTACAGCCCGAATCTTATCTTCATCTGTCGATATACCCTCTGCAGTTACGCGGTGCCCCAAATACTTGACTTCCCTCTGGAACAGTCTACATTTCCTTGCGCTAAGCTTGAGTCCAGCCGCTGAAATTCGCCTTAAAACTTCTGCTAAGTTCTTCGGGTGCTTATCGAAAGTTTTTCCCATAACAATTATGTCATCAAGGTACACGAGGCATAGGTTTTGGCTTCCTGATTCCAAATCTGTTTTCCAAATATTTCCATCAAGTACGAAGTAAATCGCGATTGAAAATTAAAAAAAAAAAACAACTAATTTGGATCTATGTAGTGGAGTCCTTTCAGCACATTTTCCATTAACCGCTCGAATGTTGCTGGGGCATTGCAGAGTCCAAAGGGCATCACATTAAACTGCCATAATCCGTCACCTGTGCTAAAGGCAGTTTTCTCCTTGTCTTGGTCACAAATTTCTACTTGACAATAACCTCTTTGCGAGTCCAAAGTGGAGAACCATTTGGTTCCTGCTAGCGTGTCCAGAGTGTCGTCAATTCTCGGTAGTGGATAGCTGTCCTTCTTGGTGATATCGTTTAGTTTTCTGTAATCAACACAGAATCGGGTGCTGCCATTTTTTTTCTTAACTAAAACTATAGGCGAGCTCCATGGGTTAGAAGATGGTTCGATTACTCCACTACGCTCCATTTGGTTGACTAACTCCTTTACTTCATTTCGTTTTGCTAGATGAATACTTCTGGAATGTTCCAAGTTCTTTTCGCAACTGATTGTTGCTTCTGGCGTAGTACATTTGGCTATTTCAGAGTTCGCTCGGACAACTTTTTCAGAATTTGATAGGTTCAGTATTCTTACAGGAACTCTTTTGTCTTTGCTGGTTTTTACGAGGGCTTTCGCTGTTATAAGGTCACTTTTTATTTCTGATGGTTCTACCACCCACAAGCTGCTGTCCTCACAATATCCCTCCATACGCACTCATACTAAGGTTTCTGCCCGTGTTGGTAGTTTTTGGTCGCTGATGGTAACTAGCTTTCTTACCTGATCCTCGCGTTCATATCCAACACAAAGGGGTATTTCAACATTCTGCCAAATCATAACTTTTTGCCCCGTATGCAGGTTAATGCCGTGACAAATCATTAAATCTGCACCAATAATTACTTCGTCCACAATATCGGCAACAATAAATACGTGACTGACGCTTATGTTGGCAATTGTTAGTTTCACATTAACCTTACCATAGACAGAAACCTGCTCTCCAGTAGCTGTTCGCAAACTTACCCCGTGCAATGGTTCAACTGGCTTTCTAATAATATCGGGCCTGATGATGGACTGTGATGCTCCTGTATCTATGGTTAAAATGTGCTTTTGTCCGTTGATGCACCCATAAGCAGTAAGATTGTTTTTCCCCTGCTGTGCTATTGATATGGAGATTGTGGGGCCATCGGTTGTGGGAGCTAGCTCATGCCCCTAGTGCTAGCTCTTTTTAGTTTAACGGTGACTCTTGAGGTAATTGCTGATCAGCTCTGAGGCTTTTTTTGGGTGCTTTGCAGTTTCGCTGAAAGTGTCCCACTTTACCGCAGTTGTAGCATTTGTCCTTTAGTTTTCTGCGCTTTTCACCTAATGCCTTCATAACTGCCTCTGTTAACTTGGGGCTTATATCTTTTTCAGCAGTTACTTCGAGGTTACGCACCTTAAATATTTGTGGCTTGGAAATCACCTTCGGAGTCTTTTGGGCCACCGCCAATGAGACAGTTTCAGCAAAAGTCAATTTCTGCGTAGCACACACCGCATGTCTCACATCAGAATCCCGAATTCCATTCACAAATGCTTCAATTTTGAACTGATCTAAGAATGGATGATTTTCACCTGGATAAGTCAGCTGCACCAACCGCTCAATCTCTGCCGCAAAATCTTGCAACTACTCATTTGTTTTCTGCAGTCTACCTCTTAGTTCCATTCTGTATATTTCTTTTTTGTGTTCGCCACCATACTTCCGCTGCAGTGCCACCATTATGTCGTCATAATTATTTCTGCAGGTGATTGGCACACTTTCTAGAATTTCTGCAGCGTTTCCTTTTAAGGCCAGAATCAACTCTATAGCTTTTTCGTCGATGTTCCACATATTTCTGGCGGCAGCTGTCTCGAACTGAAACTTGAAAACATTAAATGGTATGCGGCCGTCAAAAGTAGGGGCCTTTGCTCTTCCAGAACTTTCCTGAATAATTCGTACTGGACCCTCTTGACATTGGAGATTATTTACTTTAATTTCTAGATCTTGTAGTTTACTCTCAACATCTTTGGCTTGTAATTCCACGCCGTTCTCTAAGTTGGACAACTTCTTGTCAAATCTATCCATTTTCTCATTAGTGGCTCTAGAAGATTCTTGAAGCTTTTCTTCCACCTTAGCTAACAATTTCTCGTTGTCTGCTCTCAATGTTTCTAGCAGTTTCGTTTCCATCTTAGCTAACAGTTTCTCGTTATCTGCTCTCGAAGCTTCTAGCATTTTCATGTTGTCTGCTCTAGAAGTTTCTAGCAGTTTCATTTCCATTTTAGTTAGCAGTTTCTCGTTGTCTGCTCTCAAAGCTTCTAACATTATTATGTTGTCTGCTCTAGAAGCTTCTAGCTTTTCCATCATAGCAGCCAACATTGCGCTTAACTCCATATTACCTTCAGTTTTACGAGTACTAACCTCCATTGCTTCTTTATCATTAAATTCGTAAGTTGCAATGTCAATGTTACGCCGCTCGAATTCCTCTATGAGCCTCTTTTGCAATTCGACTTTATTACCTGCTGTCGGTAGCTCCAATTTGCTCAATTCCTTTTTGAGCTGTTCCACCTTAAGTTCCTCCAATTTCATGACTGCTTATTATTTTGCAATCTCACTTCTGCCACCAATTGTTACGATGTTACCCTTTATAAAATAGTTGATTTATTTACCTTTTAAATAAATCGAGTTCTTTCTATATTGCAAATAATAAACACTGTTTGAAATTATTTATAGCTCTATTTATTTATGACAGATACTAAAAATTACAAAAAAAACACTTTAATAGCACACTTTATTTACACGATATAGATAGACTAAACGTTAGCCACACTTTAGTTCTTCACACTTTGCGTTTTACTTATGAACTGAGCTACTGCGTCATCAAATACCCGTATTTATTGAGTAGTCAGGTATTCTAGTTATTTCCAGTTTATTACGACACTAGATGTTTCCAGCTGTCAAAATTCGCATGAAGAAATTTCTAGTTGTAGAAATTTCTTGTAACAATATAAATACTTTTGTAAGGAAAAAAAATATTGGCATATTTCGAGGAGGGTATCAAATAATATTTGCACATATTTTTGTCTAAGTTTTGGCTAAAAAAATTTAATTGCAATTATACTGGCGTAAAATTCACATGGATATTGTTTAAGCCCTATTTATCTTTAACGTAATATCGGCTGGGATATTTTTTTCGAATATGATACTGATTTTTTTTGGTGGAAGTTAAGGGGAAGTCCCAAATCCAAATTCGGATGGCTGGGCATTGTGTCCGCCCGAAGGAAGTTAAACCTTTTCCCAAATTAGTTTTTGGTATTTTTGTATTTAGTTTTACAAATATAAGTTTGATTTTATAAAACGTTTGCATTTGAGATAAAAAAAAACTTAAGTGACCATGGAAAATAATTTTATTAATATGCAATATTGTGGAATAAATAGGAATAGGCATTAATGAAGACTTCTCTTAGTCTTAAATTTTAATGCGAATTTTAAATAAGCATAGATTTTTCTCCCAAAATCAAATAACAAAACCAGGGCTGCCAATTTTTTGATCTAAAAATCAAAAATATGCAGTAAATATTGTAAAATATGAAACACAGATAATCCAAAAAAGTGTGTTTTTTTTAATATTTGAGTATTGGAAAGACTTATCCCTGAATATATAAAACATGCTCCACCATGTTTGATTTTTTAAGCTAGACGAAAAACACATTAAGATCGCCTAAATTTCTGAATGCAGTCACAAAATTTATACATACGCAAATGAACTAGAATTTAAAAATATTAGATTATTTGGAGGAAAACAAAATTAAAAATCGAAACGGCACCAGACACTTTTTACCAAAATTTAATAAAATTTTCCTTGAAATTAGGAAACAAATTTTACTTAAAATTTGGTACAAATTTCTAAATAACACTCTAAAAAAATGCACATTAAACAGCTCCAATATATGATTAAATTTTAAGTAAAATAAAGCAAAATGCTTATAAAACTAAACACAAAATAAGTCCATTCGTTTTCTTTTCTCAGTCAAGTTCAGTTAGAATTACTCAGTAACAAACTTACAGAGAGTAAGACAAATTTACTCTCAAAATAAAAATTGTCTAAAAAAGTACGCAAACGGAAAATTTGCAATAATTTACAAGTATGGTAAACAGCTGATTTTAAAATCAAATGCAAAAATAAATTATAACTGGTGGATATGAGAAAGATGATTTTTGTTGTAAAATCTTAAGCAGAAAAATTTTAGAAGGTTTTCTTATCTTTTCTATAATTCATTAAACAATAATTGTTGCTTTGCAGTTACATAAAACAACGTTAGTTATAAAACATTTGTATTTGTATAAATAATCTCCAATGTCAGGAGGGTCCAGTACGAATTATTCAGGAAACTTCTGGTAGAGCAAAGGCCCCTACTTTTCACGACAGCGTACCGTTTAATGTTTTTGAGTTCCAGTTTGAGACAGTCGCCGCCAGAAATATGTGGAACATCGAAGAAAAAGCTATAGAGTTGATTCTGGCCTTAAAAGGAAACGCTGCAGAAATTCTAGAAAGTGTGCCAATCACCTGCAGAAATAATTATGACGACATAATGGTGGCACTGCAGCGAAAGTATGGTGGCGAACACAAAAAATAAAATTTACTGAATGGAACTAAGAGGTAGACTGCAGAAAGCAAATGAGTCATTGCAAGATTTCGCGACAGAGATTGAGCGGTTGGTACAGCTAACTTATCCAGGCGAAAATCATCCATTCTTAGATCAGTTCAAAATTGAAGCATTTGTGAATGGAATTCGGGATTCTGATGTGAGACATGCGGTATGTGCTACGCAGAAATCAACTTTTGCTGAAACTGTCTCATTCAGCTGGCCCAAGAGACTGCAAAGGTGATTTCCAAGCCACAAACATTTTAGGTGCGTAATCTCGAAGTGACTGCTGAAAGAGAGCAAGATATAAGCACAAAGTTAACAGAAGGATTCAGAGAAGTTCTCACGGAGTTAAAGGATGCATTTAAGCAGGCATTAGATGAGAATCAAGTCAAGGCCAAGGATAAATGCTACAACTGCGGTAGAGTGGGACACTTTCAGCGAAACTGCAAAGCACCCAGAAAAAGCCTCCGAGCCGATCAGCAATCACAAGCAATCTTACTGCTTATGGGTGCATCACAGTCCATCATCAGGCCCGATATAATCAGAAAGCCAGTTGAACCATTGCACGGGGTAAGTTTTCGAACATCTACTGGAGAGCAGGCTTCTGTCTATGGTAAGGTCAATGTGAAACTAACAATTGCCAACATAAATGCAGTCACGTATTTATTGCTGCCGATATTGTGGACGAAGTAATTATTGGTGCAGATTTAATGATTTGTCACGGCATTAACCTGCATATTGGGCAAAAAGTTATGATTTGGCAGAATGTTGAAATACCCCTTTGTGTTGGATATGAACGCAAGGATCAGGTAAGAAAGCTAGTTACCATCAGCCACCAAAAAATACCAGCACGGGCAGAAACTTTAGTATGGGTGCGTATGGAGGGACATTGTGAGGACAGCAGCTTGTGGGTGGTAGAACCATCAGAAATAAAAAGTGACCTTTAAACAGCGAAAGCCCTCGTGAAAACCAGCAAAGACAAAAGAGTTCCTGTAAAAGTACTGAACTTATCAAATTGTGAAAAAGTTGTCAGAGCGAACTCTGAAATAGCCAAATGTACTGCGCCAGAAGCAATAATCAGTTTCGAAAAGAACTTGGAATCTTTCAATGAAGATCGATAGATGCTGGCAAAATATGTGGAAAAATGGGTAAAAGAACTGGCGCCGCCTGATAGAAATAAAGCCAAACAATTAATCAGGAAATACCAAACAATTAATCAGTAAAATACCGAATAAAAACTGGTGAAGCGAAGCCAATAAAGCAGGCGCCCAGAAGTATTCCTCTAGCAAAACGTAATAAAGTAAAGAAGTTAGTCAACGAAATGGAGCGTAGTGGAGTAATCGAACCATCTTCTAGCCCATGGAGCTCGCCTATAGTTTTAGTTAAGAAAAAAAAAAAAGAAAACTAAACGATATCACCAAGAAGGACAGCACCCGATTCTGTGTTGATTACAGAAAACTAAACGATATCACCAATAAGGACAGCTATCCACCAAATGGTTTTCCACATTGGACTTGCAAAGTGGTTATTGGCAAGTATAAATTTGTGACCAAGACAAGAAGAAAACTGCCTTTAGCACAGTTGAGGGATTATGGCAGTTTAATGTGATGCTGGACTCAAGCTTAGCGCAAAGAAATGTACACTGTTCCGGAGGGAAGTCAAGTATTTAGGGCACCGCGTAACTGCAGAGGGAATATTAACCGATGAAGATAAGATTCGTGCTGTAAAAGATTGGCCTCGCCCGAAAAATCTGCACGAGTTGCGCAGCTTTCTAGGTCTCTGCACAAGGATTCCTAAGGCCTAAGGAGTTATTATGTACGGCACCGAATCTTGGATATCCTGTGGCCGGAGAAAAATTTGTGCTGGATAGCGGTGCAAGCGGATACGGAATAGGAGGTGTACTTTCGCAGGTGATCAATGGAACCGAAAAAGTCATATGCTATTACAGTCGAGTACTTTCGAAGCCTGAAAGAAACTACTGCGTAACTCGACGGAAACTCTTGCCGGCGGTAGAATGTGTAAAGCACTACCACAAGTATCTGTAGGGTCAGCACTTTCAACTAAGAACCGACCATTCTGCACTTAGGTGGCTGCTGCAATTTAAACAACCAGAAGGGTAGCTAGCTCGTTGGATTGAACGACTTCAAAGCTATGATTTCAGCATCAAGCACAGGAAAGGCATGAAGCATTGCAATGCGGACGTCCTTTCAAGACGCCCCTGTAATTTAGAGTGCAAACATTGTTCGACGGCGGAAGAAATGCACTAACGCATATTAAGTCAAGTGAAGCCTGTTTGGCGGCGCAACAGAATGACCCCATACTGTCAAAAATTATGTCAACCAAAGCAGAGGACAGGAGGCCTACCCGTGAAAAAATATCAGCTGAAAGCCAGCAAATTAAAGCGTATTGGGCCCAGTGGAACATTTTACGGGTAATTAATCACTGCTTATACCGTATATGGGAAAGTGCGGACGGCAAAACTGAGACAAAGCTAATTGTGGTGCCGTCAAGCAAAATAGGCGAAGTATTAAAAGAGTTCCATGACGGTCCCAGTGGTGGTCATCTCGGTGTCACGAAAACCCTAGAAAAGTTAAAACAACGATTCTACTGCGTCGGCTGCCAGCAAGCTGTAAGCGATTGGATAGCAAATTGCGCGCAATGCATCGCAGCTAAAGGACCAGTAAGGAGAAGTCGTGGACAGCTTCAACAATACAACTCGGGTGACCCATTTGAGTGGATAGCAATGGATGTAGCAGGCCCTTTCCCTGTTAGTGGTTCCGAAAACCGTTACGTTTTTGTGGTGATTGACTATTTCAGTAAATGGCCTGAGGAATACGCTATACCTAACCAGAAATCCAGAACGATAATAAGCGCATTTGTGAACAACTGGGTGTGCCGCTACGGTGTTCCATTAGAATTGCATTCCGACCGGGGAAGGAATTTCGAATCTGCTATCTTCAAGGAAATTTGTGAGTTGTATGGAATAAGAAAAACAAAAACTACCCCGCTGCATCCACAATCTGATGTTATGGTCGAAAGGTTCAAACGCACTTTAGAGGAATACTTAAGAAAAGTGGTCAGTGCACATCAGAAGGACTGGGACGAATGAATCCCTAAATATATGTTGGCATACAGATCGACTGTTCACGATTCCACCTCCCGGACGCCTGCAAAAGTTATTTTCGGAACGGAACTTAAATTGCCTGTCGATTTAGAATTTGATGTTAAGCCCGCCTCTATATATAAAGACAACGATAACGCTTCCCGGGAACAATCGAATTAAAATAGTCAGAGATAAGATGAAGGTGAGGTACGATCGAGCAGCGAATTCTGAAGGATTTAATGAGGATGAGTTGGTTCTGCTGTTTAACCCGCAACGAAAGAAAGGATTATCTCCCAAACTACAAACGCATTGGGACGGACCCAATAGAGTAATTAAAAGGTTGAATGATGTGGTATACAGAATACAGAAAGATCAGAGCCCAAGATCTAAAATGAAGGTTGTTCATCTAGAACGACTAGCCAACTATGGAAAGGGGCGGCAGTGTTACAAGAAATATCTACCACTAGAAATTTCTTCACACGATTTTTGACAGCTAGTGTCGTAATATACTGGAAATAACTAGAATACCTGACTACTCATATAAATACAGGTACTTGGTGACGCAGTAGTTCAATTGATAAATAAAACGCTGAGTGTGAAGAACTAAAGTGTGGCTAACGTTTAGTCTATCTACATCGTGTAAATAAAATGTGTTATAAAAGTGTTTTTCTATAAATTTTAGTGACTGTTATAAATAAATAGAGCTATAAATAATTTCAAACAGCCTTTATTATTTACAATATAGAAAGAACTCGATTTATTTAAAAGGTAAATAAATCAACGATTCTAAAAAGGGTGAAATCGTAACAATATGTTTTTTCTGTTTTCAAATTCTTGCTGGCAATAATTTGTCCAGTAAAAATTTGCAGAAAGAAGAAGAACTCTCAACATAAAACTGTCACTTTATTCTCTCTTTTTTCTTTATGTTTACTGAGTATTTGTGTAAACGAACGACATCCAGTAAAAATTTTTACAATTTTTTGAGTAGACGAATGGAACTAATATATTACATTTTATGTTAATAAACATGTTTCCAAATTTATAGAAACATTTAAATAATAATACGCATTTAATATAGTGAACTTCTATTATTGTTTTTGATTAAGGATTTTTGTTTAGTTTTAAATTTACTTATGCCTAACTAAAGATTGTTAAACAATAAAAAAATAGTTTAAAAACATTTTTCAATAAGCAAACAAATATCTCTAGCGGTATTTTTCACGGCCATATTATTTCACATATTATTTCGGTTGTGGGTAAGTATGGTTCTACTTCTTTGTACACAATTTTAAAGTTGTTTATATTCCTTTTATTTTTGCAGCAAGCATAACTATTGAGATCAATTGCAAGTAACTAGTGATGTAAATTGTGCTCTGTTTTTTTCAAGGGTAAATAATTTCTTAAATAAGTATTAATCATACTCAGGACTTCAACAAGATAGTACTATTTTTGTGTAGTGATATCCTTATATTGAGAGCAAAACCACTGCATTTTTCGAACTTTTTTCATAACTTCCTTCTCAGATTGTCAGAATATGTTTCTATTGAACTTTAACCTTTTTGTATAAAAAACTCGAGTTCTGAGAATATTTTCATATAGAAAAGCTTTTGGATTCTCTAGACTCTCTCCTAACAAAAGCCTTCAGATTTTTCCAATAGAAAATCTTAGATCCTGGGGTTCCGAGGAATTCTCCCTTTAGGAAACCTTTCCAGTCAGTGGTAAGTTTTTAACGAAAAAACCTCTTATCATAAAGAATTTTTTCATTTCGGATTTTTATTTTTTTTTTCAATTTAAATTGCCATTTTTGGGCAATTTTGTCCAGTTTTTATAAAAAAAAATGCTTTGTTTTTATATCTCTATATCTATAACTACTTGTTTTCATATATCGACTTCAACGGAACACGAAATATAGCAATTATATTGTATGCCCTGCTCAACATTTACAAACATCATTTCTTTGTTAGCTTTTGTTGTTTTTTCAATTTTTTCAAATTACAAATAGAAAAATTTCAAATATTTTTATGACAAATGTTTTTGTTTACATTTACAAAAGATAAGCCAAGAACTGCCAAGACTTGGCAGCATTTTTTTAATTCTACTAACTACTTTCAAATTCTATATAACTACTTTGAAATTCTATATAAGTTAAGTTGTTAAATAAATATTTTCACTTTTAAATACATATGTTTTGATATAGAAATAAACTCATAAATCTGAAATTTTGGGGATTCCATTTAAGATTTTATGTTTGAATCTCAGATTTTTAATCAAAAAAACATTAATACAATTGGAAACACGATTTTTTTATTTGTTTTAAAACAAAATATACAAACGAAATAATTTCACTTAGGACCTGTGCGAGGTAGCTAAATACATTATAAATTTCTTTGAAAAATATTTGAACAATTATTCAAATTTCATAAAAATTTGGAAACCTGAATATAGTTTAGATTTATTTAGCCAGCTCACACCCTCACAAAATACAACATTTAAAAACAATAAGCTACATGTATTTTTTCTATCGTTTTTATTATTTTGTTGTTTTGCTGATTTTTAAGCACAATACTGAGTAATAGCAGATAAGGATAGTCGACGTGTAACTCCACCTTTAATGCCTCCTTTTTTAGAAAACGTTCGAAAAAGATAAAAGTCGTTAAATTAAATAAAAAGGCAATTGATCGGCTTTTAAAAACTTAAGTGTATTTTTGTTGTTTTTACTTAAATAATATTACGAGTGTGGAAATAATTAATGATAGAGGGAGTATAAGTATACAGATTTCATTAAAAGAATCTGCTAAATAAAATTTTGTTCATACTACAAGGTTATGTAACTGAGAGAAAATTGAGAAAATTTCCCTGATTTCAAAGCAAATTTTTATCATTTCTCCACAAATTTCAACAAAATCTGGTAAACCCCAATTGGACTTGCAAAGAAAATCAATTGGAAACAAAAACATACAAGCTATTTTGTATATATGTATACTAAACATAGTAAAAATAATTGTATTTTGGAAATAATTTGGGGGGGGGGGGGGGGCGGACCCTCCGGGCCCACCATGGGCACGACACTGATGATACCCAGATTGCCTATGTTTTCGACGTAGAGCTACCTACTTTTTAAAATATTTGAAAACATCAGTTTGGGAATATCGGATAAAGCCGAGAATCCCCGTAGTTTTGCTTATGCCCAGAAATGGATCTTTCAAATATTCTACATTTCTTCTTATATTAGCTACACAGTCAAAGGCCGGTTTGACGAATAGTGGGTATAACGCAAATGCGATATAACGAACTACCAAATTTTATGCATTTTCAATTTTATATACCAAATCTTTCGGAAAAATTTTGCTCGATATAACGAAGAGTTGCTAAAATATACATTAAACCAATAGTTGTTAGTGAAATCAACGAAACGAATTGTTAAAATAGTTATATTTTATTCCAATTAATATATGTTTTTCTAAAATCAACAAATTTTTCGCAATTGTCATTTTAACAAATTTTTATTTGTTAGAGAGTTAATCTCTTAAAAAAAATTTTAAAAGACATATACACAATATTTCGGTATAATGAATAGGCCTGACAATATATCATTCGTGTGCAGTTTCTTTTTTTCCATGTGCTTTTTACACACTAAACATGAGATTGGGTCAGTTATAAACAAATATGTAGTCATTACTAATTTTGTGTCCGCTATAAGATATCAAAATTTTATTAAATTCTGAGTGAACCACACAGTATATTCTCGTCTAAATAAATATTAATTTAAATAGTGCAAAAACTTAACATTAGTTGCCGCTAAAGAGTATATAGAAGCTATATTTCAAAAAAGAAAGTTACACTCAAATAGCTAAATCCAAAGTTTTTAGTTGATGCATTAACAATTCATAATGAACAAAAATAAAAAAGTCTAACAACTTCCAGTTCATTATTTGATACTACTCTTGTTATGATGATAACCACTTTATTCATGCATAAACCCACTTACACAACCACACACAAAACATTATCAAATACACACGCCAACTTGTAAGAACTTTACTTCCTTTTTGTTTGGCCAACACGTTTAACGGTAAATAAAAAAACAAGCAAAAGTTATGAAAAAGTTTAACATTTTCCAAATTTTTTTTCTGTTAAACACTGTATTTTTGCTTTCTCTCCGGTTGCGTTTGTTGTACTGTTGTTATATCTTTTTCTGGATTTTTATGAACTAATAAAAGCTGACTGCGTTTATTTTTATTGCCGTATAAATGGTTTTTCAAAGTGGCGCTAGATGTTCTGGGCCAAGTGATTAATGAATAAATATAACAAAAATTATTGCTAAACATCAAAAAAGTATAACAAAATAGTATTGTTATTCTTATTATAGCTGTTATTATTAATATGATATAAAAATAACTCATAAACTAAATTGTAAGGTATAAAATACGTTTTGTGGTTAAAAATTGTTGTATTTATAAAGCTTTTAGAGTGAAAAGAATGGTAGAAGTTGGAAACTATAAATACATAGAAACAAAATGTTTATCAGCTATATTTACTGCGACTTAAAGCAAACAAGAGTTTAGACAGCAGACTTAAAGTAAGGTGATGTACACACGTATTATGGAAGACAGATCTTGGTAAATTTGAAAAAGAAACGTATTCTATTATTTCTGTCATTATTTCGAAATAACCCATCTGCTTATTATAGCATCAATTACAGTATTGAAATTTTGAATATACAAATTGATTTTTGTTTTCAAAATTACTTTACTTTCTTTTTTGATATTTTCTCATAAAAAATTAAAAAAAAGTTATTTTATCTTTTTTGGCAAAGTATCCTCTAGCAATTGTCCATACATATAATTTCCTATATAAATAAAGGTCCACAGCAATATACAAGAATAAATAAGTATATGAATGAATATTTATAGACTGGACACAAATGGTGTAATAAACTAATAAAGTTTTTTTAAAATGTTACTCCACTATTTGGTTTTCTTATAAATGGCCTACAATAACTACATACATAACATATGTATATAGGTATGTAAACAATACAATATTGGCAAATGAGGTCCGTATACCAAAATTAATACGACGTATTTTTTAAACTACATACAAATAAATTGTGTACAATAGGTTGCAATAAAAACATGAAAAAGTGTGTACACTTAGCCCTCATCATCCTACTCCTTCTTGTGGCCATACGCAAAATGAAAAATCTAAACAAAACAATGACCAAATGTAATAAACCACTAGTTGAAAAACATACAATTTTTATTTGGAAAACAAAAATATATAAAAATTGGTCTCAGCATTTAACAAATCACACAAAGCTACATATAATTCGAACATAAAGGCTGTACTTATTTTATATTCTATGAGAAACACATCGAAATTTAACAGTTTCAGCAAGACAAACAAAAAACGTTTTCATATGTTAAGACATTCTTTATTTTTTTTATTTTTTTTTGGAATATTTTAATTATAGAAAAAAAAAATTAAAATTTCAGATATACGGAAATTTTTAGAAAAGGCGATTTTCCAAGGGTATATTGCATTCATAAACCAAATAACAAGCATTAATCGAATTTTTACACCTATAAACCCAATTCAGATAGGTCCCTTTTATGGCAACTTCATTTATAGAAAAAGTTTAATCATATTAACTTCAAAGATTTTCGTCCAATGAAACTTTTATTTTTTTAAAAATGATGAAGCTATTTCATGGAAATTAAAACTTAACAACGTGTTTCTTCATTGTTATTGGGTACGACTTATGAAATTTTTCTTCATATATATGAAGAAGTTTTGTCATATTTTTGAAGAGTTTTCCTCAATATTTACGAGGAATTTTCATAATATTTACGAAGAGGTTTCTTCACAGAAATTTTCTTCAATATTTATAAAGAAGTTTTATCAATACGATGAATTTTTCTTTAATTTAAATTTATTTTTAAAATTATTTAAGGCAAATAGAAACGTAAACTTTATGAGAATTACAAACATCATTGTTTTGCAAAGGAAATAAATAATTTCTTCTTTTATAATATTATGAAGATTTATGAGAGATTTGTCATAAGTTATAAAATTGTAAATATTTTATATGTAAGTATGATAAAGAATGATGTGTGCTGGCACATTTTGTTATCACTTCCGGAATAAGTATTTTTACAGTGTAGAAAAATATAATTTTTTGTTAGCTATCATGTGATATAGACTTTTACATGTGGTAGGTGCTTTAGGAACCGGTCGTCTTTTCACCTATCTCGTGATATGTATTTTCCGAACCGGTTCTGTTTTCACCTATCACGGGACAGGTCCCAAATCCCAAATGATCCCTTATTTCCTGCAGAGGATCTAATTATGGAAAAGTAAATATTTTAAAAAAGATGGCGTAAAATGCCTTCTCTACCAAAGTTACTGATACAAATAAACTAAATTAAACATAAGATTAGAAGGTGCCCAACATACCAAATGACTTGAGAAAAATAATATTATAAGCTTACAAACCCAAGCAACTTCATTTATAGAAAAAGTTTAGTCATATTAACTTCAAAGATTTTCGTCCAATGAAACTTTTATTTTTTTAAAAATGATGAAGCTAATTCATGGAAATTAAAACTTAACAACGTGTTTCTTCATTGTTATTGGGTACGACATATGAAAATTTTCTTCATATATATGAAGAAGTTTTGTCATATTTTTGAAGAGTTTTCCTCAATATTTACGAGGAATTTTCATAATATTTACGAAGAGGTTTCTTCACAGAAATTTTCTCCGATATTTATAAAGAAGTTTTAAAGAATGATGACAAACATAAAGAATGATGTGTGCTGGCACATTTTGTTATCACTTCCGGAAATAGTGTGATAAAAAAATAAATTTTCGTTACATATATTACTACACCTGCAACTCTAAACTTTCCAATGATACTAATTTTATTTTAAAAAGTATTTTTACAGTGTAGAAAAATATAATTTTTTGTTAGCTATCATGTGATATAGACTTTTACATGTGGTAGGTGCTTTAAGAACCGGTCGTCTTTTCACCTATCTCGTGATATTTTAAAAAAGATGGCGTAAAATGCCTTCTCTGATACAAATAAACTAAATTAAACATAAGATTAGAAGGTGCCCAACATACCAAATGACTTGAGAAAAATAATATTATAAGCTTACAAACCCAAGCCTTTAGCTTGAAAAAGACTTGAAAATATATTGAAAAAGGCTATCGTAACAATTGTAGAGAATCAAAATGAGCCCTCGTGAAAATATTATGTGTGTATGATTACTATAAGCTTATTCTTGCAATTGTAGAATAAGCTTACAAAAATAATATATTATTAATAGCCTGTTCCTCTATTTCGAAAGAACACGTTCGTTCGCTTTCTAGTCGAAAGAAAACTGATTTGGGTTTCACTAACTCTATTTCAATACGAACGATGACTCGAACGACAAGTCGAATGAAAACGTAACTGTTTTCATACAAAATTTGGTTTCTCTATTTCGAACAGCTCGAACGCAAATGTCAAAATCAGTCACTTGCTATTTTTTTGTCGAGTAAATATACATTCGATATTTTTAAAAGCAAAATGAAGTAAAAAAAGCAATGGATAACAAAAAGTAAGTACAAAATAATACAAATATTTATAGTTTATTAAGAATTTTAAATTTTAGTTAAAAAAAATCAACAATGGACCATCCGAAGACGCTTGTATTTTATATGGAAGAAAGGCCTGATTTTGCCTGAAGGACTCTAGTGTTCGGAGCAAACAAATTTTCCGCAGAGGAGGAAAATTTGACCAGAAAACTAAACTCCGTTTCACCCCCTATTACGCTGTTGCTGAGTGGTAAAAGGTATGTGTGTGTTGTTTGTGGCTTACGTTTGCCCAAGAAGCTCATATTTACATTTTTTATTCTACAACTTTATTTTACAAGGACTTTAGCAGTGACCGCACCGAACAGGCAACAGAAAAGCTCTTCAAACAACAATTTCAACCACAACCAAACGATAACAAAAATTTTCACAAATAAACACACTTTCCAAATAAAAATTGATTTGTTTATTGTTATTTTTTTATTTCATTTGTCATATACAGCTGATCACTGTTAAACAGGGTTGTTTTTGTCTTTAAGTAGTTTAGTAGTATTTTTGCTACTTTAAAAGAAAATTGTAACAAATGCTCAAAATATATGATCTGTCATCTCTGTGATTTGTAAATGCGTAAGAAACAAAAATTGACACACGTAAGTCAAGTCGATCGAAGGCTTTCGAAATAGAGAAACCCAAATTGATTCGAATTCGAGTGACTTGCTATCGTTCGACTAGTTTTTCGTTCGAGATCGAGGAACAGGCTATAATAGTTAAAAAAGAGAAATCATAATTATTTTCTTTAATTTCATTTATTTTTTATTTTAATTTTAAAAATAAATAATAACTCATTTTAAATATAAAAAATAATAATGCATTTTAAATATAAATAATAATAATTAATTTTAACCATAAATAAAAATAATTAAATTTAATATGCAATTGCACGTTCACTATATAAAATTTACAACTAAATGTACACGCAAAACACGTTTGACAAATTTAAAGAAAATGTAATGGCACTTGTTGTATGCATTATAAGTGTAGAACAAAGATAACAAGACTAGAATGTATTGAAAAATATTTATATTTCAATCGTCATATTGCGTTGTTGTTGTATGTTGTTCATAAGCATACTTGAGAAAAAGTTATGTATAATAATCTTTTCTCTAGCATTGTTAAATAGTGCTTGTGAATTCACATTTTATAAATATTATTATAAGCGAAATTAATAAAAGCTTAAAACACACTATTAATATAAGCTTATTCTCAAGTTGTATTGCAGTTTGATTGCTATATGGTATATTGGGTGAACAAAAAATCTAAGATCAAAATACTTGTGTGTTTGTGTTGGTCACTTTTGAATAAAAAACAATAACAAAATAACTTAATTGCAACAAACAGCGAATTAGTTATGTTACATTGCATTCAAGGCCTTACTTGTGTGAGATGGTTAAGCATGCGTCGCTAATTTGCATAGTTACGTTTGTAATGTAGGACAATAACATTGGTGTTCGATTCCTACAGCCTGACAATCTGACAATTATGACACAAAAAGGCGATTAATTTGGAAAAGACGTGGTTTTAAAATATTATAATTTTTTATTGATGAGTTATCATAAACACATAGAAACACAGCATTTTTTAACCTGTCAGGCACTTTATTGTTTTTACGAATAAAATATCTGAGTTTACAATTTTTGGTGTAACTTTGGAATGAAAAGCGATAAATTAATAAACAAAATTGGAAACTAGAGCGCATTTTATGTGCTACTAAAAAATTTAAAGGATAAATTTATAGTATGTGCTGTTTTTTAATGAATAATCATAAAAACATAATAACACAGCATTTTAGAAAAAAAAAAAATGGAAGAAATTTTTTTAACCTGTTAGGCCTTTTTCGTTTTTCGAAAAAAACGTGATCCATAATTTTTCTATAACTTTGAAATCAAAATATATAAAAAATAAGTAAATGTACCTCAAAAAGTCACCGAAGAAAATTACTACACGATAAGAACAGATTAAATCATGGAAGTGTCTGGTTAATGAGGTTATATTTTTTTTGGAATAACTATGCATGGTTAGTTAAAAAAAAAACGAATTTGTAATTTTTTGGGAGCATCTTTTTGATTACTTTTTTAATAAAAAAATATTAAAATAATTGTATTATTCTGCATTTTTATTTTCATTATAAATTTTCCAATTATCATAATCTTTATTATCATCATTATCTTCATCATCATCTTTATCACCATCATCATTATCATCATCTTTATCATAATTTTTATCAGAAATATTTAGCAAAACTAATAACTCTAATTCCGAAGTTGATATATTAGGTTTTTCTCTATTTCTTGCTCATGCTAGATATAAATAGGTCAGAACTTAGCAGAAACCTATTGAAAAAATCTGCATTGGACTTTTCTTGGCTGCATTTACAAGCAAAGTTCTCTTTTTCTGGAGCTTCTTCCGATAATTCGCCAATTGGTAAAAATGCTCCCTCTATAATCTTCTACCCGTAAATAAATTTGTGTAAATTGGGAGGCAAGCAAAACCACTGATATTTTTCAACGAAGTATCTAGCCACATTGTGGGCAAATTAGTATTGAATTCATTTTTTTATCAGAGTTAAGTCCACTTTTGTAATTTCAGCAGCTCAAGTGATCGAAATCACTCATGCACTCATCTCTAAAAAACCAAAATGCATTAACAAAACCAATATCAATAAAATACGAAAAATAGTATAGAGAATGACAATATTAAAACACAACAACACACTTATTGGTGGTGTTCAATTAATGAAAACCAGACTTTTTACACAAAAATTAGAATAAAAAAAGGGCTACGCATTGTCTCAACTGTTTTTAATTGCAAACTGAAATACTATACTTTTTTAAAATTTAAAAAAACTAAATTCAACTACAACTAACTTAATAATTGTGGCCCATTAAAGGTGGAAAATATCCCAATTTTGGACCATTTTTAAAAATATTATTAAAAATATTTACACATCATTTTTATAACAAAAAATATCTTGCTATATACTTTAATACTGAAGTTGAAGGTTCAATTATAAAAGTTTTACTTTTAAAGGATTTAACACAAGATACAAAAACTTGAGTTGTAAAAAATTAAAATTTTTTCACTTCTTGCAATAACAGCAAAAATTTGCTAACTTTGACAGCTCACTGAAAAAACATTAAACAACTTAGTTCATTGATTTTCACAACTAGCGATCCAGAATTCTATCTTTTTTTATATAATAATTTTATTTCTAAATTTCAATTAATCGCCACTTTGGTACCAAAAAAGGCATAAACTAACTAGTCTGATTAAAAATTATTTATAATTTTTAAAGAAAAACGCTTACTCAACTTCTTTATTTAACACCCTTATTAAATATGTTATGTTTGGCATTATATTTTAAATAAATTTTTATAAATTTAAAAAAGTATCAAATTGAGATTTTTTGGGGATCAAGAAACACACTATTTGGAGACTTTTGGGTACGACATATCAATAATTAGGGATGAGGTCTAAAACGAACTCGCACCACTGACATGAACCAATTCGGAAAAATGTTATGCTGCGATCAGGCTAAAGAAATAATCTAGTAAAACAGGGATTGACTACTTATTATTGTACTAAAATAAAGCAGTTTAATTGCCTTTATTTGATTACCTTTTTGGTGTAAGCCAAACAAATGATGATGGCCAATCAAAAGATGATTTGACATTCTTAAGCCCCATATTTATGTGACAATTCACTTTAGGATAATATCATTGTTAAAAAAAACTAAAGCTTACGTAAACATATTTCACCACTTGAGTCCTGAACCCATTTCCATAAATACCGTCCTATTATAAATATATGGATACGATATATGGAAAAATAGACACGCAGTCACAGATTGCCATTAGTAGTGGTTGGAGTCCGTTGTTTCGTTTGTAGTTTGGCTAGTATATTTTTTGCCACTATTGTTTTTTGTTGGTCATTTGTACATGTTGCATTATACTTTATTAATAGCAAAGATTTTTTTGTTATCTAACTACATATGTATTGTGTATATATCACATATGGGAGTAATGAACTGAGTGGACAAATTAATTGATGATTTCACTAACATTGCGTTAATATTAATTGTAGAAAAATTATGCCCATTTCCAATTTTAATTAATGATACAGGTGGGTTGAAAATACTGTTTTTGTTACGAAATATATTTTTTTATTCAATATAATCTCCTAGAAGCTCAATACACTTGTTCCAATGATCTTCCAATAACTTTATCCCATCCTTATAATGGTTTTCTGGAAGCTCTGCAAAATAACCGTCTACGGCTGCTTTGGCCTCTTCATTCGACGAAAAATGCTTTCCACCAAGAAATTATTTGAGATTTCTGAAGAGATAGTAGTCACTGGGAGCCAAATCTGGTGAATACGGTGGATGTTCAAGCAATTCGTACTTTAATTCTTTGAATTTAGCCATCGTCAAAACACTTTTGTGAGCAGGTGCATTGTCTTGATGAAAAATGATTTTTTTCTTCTTTAAACCAGGTCTTTTCTCACGAATGTTTTCATCCAGCTGATCCAAAAGGCTGCAATAATATTCAGAGTTGATTGTTTTACCTTTCTGAAGATAATCAATCAACAAAATTCCTTTTGCATCCAAAAAAACTGATGCCATAACCTTCTTTGCTAATCGTTGGGACTTCACCTGCCTTGGAGCTGAACAACCAGCTTCACTCCCCTGTAAAAGTTCTTCTTTCAATTTAGGATCATTGTGGTAGATCCAAGTCTCATCAATAGTTATAACACGACGCAAGAAGTCGGTTTTATTCGGTTTAAAACGCTCCAAATTACGCTGAGAAATTTGTTTTCGATCCAGTTTTTGTTGAATTGTTAATGTGTGCGGCACTAACTTTCCAAACAGTTTTTTCATACGTAATTCTTCATGTAAAATATGGAGTACTCGTTCGTCTGAGATGCCTATGGCATTAGCAATTTCACGCTTTGTCAAACTTGGATCTTCACTAACCATATTAAGTACCTGCTCAATGATTTCTGCTGTGGTTGCAGTTTTTGGTCGTCCTTCGCGTGGATCGTCTTCAAGGCTGGTACGACCACGTTTAAATTCACCAGCCCAAAATTCAACGGTGCGTTTTGAAGGTGAGGACTCCTTATACACTTCTAACAATTGTTCATAAATTTCCTTTGCTTTTAAACCCTTCAAAACAAAGAACCTAATGACTGCACGATATTCAATTTGTTCCATATTAAAAAAATGAATGACACGTCAACTTCAAATGGCTTGTAAACAAAGAAAGAATTGACATTATGACTTGCAACTTTGCATGTGTTCTCAGGACAGTTATACCAACTTGAGAAAAAAAAAAGTTTGGAGCTAGCAGTGCCATCTCTTGGTGAGCGCAGGAACTTTTCAACCAATCTGTAATGATATGATTGCATTCATTCATGACAATGGTTTTTAATTTCCACTTTGTGTCCTACGATTGGTGTTTCAATTCCACTCATTTCACGTCTCAGTCCATTTCGTTCCCTTTGTGTAATGTTTTAATTACACTTGTTCCCAATTCAATATTATTTCATTATCCATGTTTTGTGTTTCGACTCCACTCTTTCTTTGTTCCCTTTCATGTCGTTTCGATTTAAAGCAATGTTCTATTCCATCCATAAAAAATCTTCTACAGAATTTCCTTCAAATCGGATATAATTAGCTTCAATCAAATTTAATAAGCTGTTTTGTGTAATAGTGTGGTATTATTACCATTAGCAATGCTTTTTCTAATTGAAAATATTTTATTAATGAAATTTGTTTTTCTAATTCAAAATATTCTGTTAATGAAATATCAACGGTAATGAACAATCCCCAAGTATAATGTGTATTATTAGAACAACAGCTGGTGTCATTTTGTTCATTGTTGTTCTGGTTATTGCTATAACTATTTTAAATCATTAGACTATACTTCCTTGTTGTTTTTCCAACATGTAACATTTGTTAATACAACATGTTTGCCATTTTTAACTGCTTTCGATTGTGGCCATTGTTATTGTTTCTTATTTATCTGTTATTTAGAAACAATTTGACTTTTTTTGCCTCAAAACTTTATACGAGTAATAGGAATATTTTGGCCATTTTGTTGTATCTTTTCTTATTTCACTGTAGTTAGAGGGACATTGTCAACTTGCAAACCATATGTGTAATGATTGTTGAAGCATTTTGCAAAATTGATATTTAATAGACTGGAAATTGTTTGATACAGAAGGGAGTCTTAAATTTGAAGACATATGGCATAAAAATTGGAAGTAATGTATAGTATTAAATTATTATTGTTACAAAAAAAAGGGTCAAACAACAAAATATGTAAAATATTTTATGGCATTTTTTATAATGTGATTTCTTAGAGGCTTTTAAATTTGAAATTAGTATTTTTGACTTATTTGGATGAATGTAACATTAGTGTTTTATGGAAGAATCACTGTACAAATTATGTACAAATTAATATTTAGGTATAAACAGCATCGCAGAAAATTTTCCTAAAAATTGCTAAAATACGGTATTTAATCGGTTAATCGTTATTCGATTATTCGAATAATTTAAAATGCCCAAATTTCGGATAACTTTATATGATAAATCGATTGATCAAAATTGACAAAAAAAAAATATAAAAAAATTTTCAAAAATACCTAAGTTTTTTTAAAGACTTTTAAAAGATTCCTATAACACAAAAGCATTTATAAAGGGTGTCCCAATAAGAACTCAATTTTTAAATTTGAAATAAAACACAGATATTTAAAAAAAAATCGTGAAACTTTATTATATCGTAAAGTAGACAGAATGAGGTTATGTATGGAACAATATATCGTGTAGATGGCCGCCGCGGCTTTGCTGGCATGCACGCGATCTTTTAATGAAATTTTCAATGACCGTTTTGCATGAATGCTGCGGTATTTCATTAATGCAGCGTCCAATTTCCTCTTTTAAGGCTTGAGTCGTCGTCGGCTTATTCGCGTAAACCATCGACTTCAAAAAACCCCAAAGAAAAAAATCTAATGGTGTTAAATCGCACGATCTAGGCGGCCAATTCTGATCTCCAAAACGCAGCAATTCAATTGTTTCTCTGGCTGTATGACATGTGGTGCCTTCTTGTTGGAACCACATGCCCTCCACATTCATTTCTTCAATTCTAGGCAAGAAAAAACTGGCTTGACCTGCCTCATTTTCATAAAAAAAGGTCCAATGATTCCTCCAGCCCAAAAACCACACCACACAGTGACACGTTGAGGATGCATTTGCTTCTCGTGAATCACTCGAGGATTTTCCTCACCCCAAATGCGACAATTATGCCTATTGACGAAGCCATCAAGATGAAAATGGGCCTCGTCACTGAAGATGATTTTATCGGCAAAATCAGCATTTTCATGTTGTCTCTCCAATACCCAATTAACGAACTCCCCTCGCTGTCCATGGTCAGCTGGCTTCAGTTCCTGAGTCAATTGAACTTTGTATGCATTAAGATGCAAATCTTTCGTCAAAATTCGCTGCAAAGTGGATTTGGAGACACCAATTTGCTGAGCTCGGTGTCGAATTGAGGTGGATGGAGTTTGAGCGACATCATCAGGTACAGCTGCGACATTTTCGGTCGATCGACCTGGTCGATGGCGCGTTGTTGTCTTTACATCACTAACAGACCCAGTTTCGGCAAATTTATCCGTTAATCTCTTTACAGTTGACTCTTTTGGAGCATTATTGTGACCCCAAATTGATCGCAATTTGCGAACTATAGCCGCAAAACTTTCACCATTTTGGTAAAACAATTTCACAATGAGAATGCGTTGTTCATTCGTGTAGCGCTCCATTTTTACTAACCTCGTACCTTCTACTAGCAAACAATAACAATTGTTCAAATGTCAAACAATGACACTTCGAATGTTGCCAGATTTAAAAATTGCGTTCTTCTTGAGACACCCTTTAATATCCTCTAGAAAAGGATATTTCGAATGCCTTAAGTTTCGAAGTTTTTTAAAATACAGCTTAAAAAGTAAAGCAAAGAAATCTAAAAATAATTTGTTTACAAGACTGCACTTAGTGACACTTTATATTTTATGGGAACTAAATGACTTTTGAAGCATATTAGCGTTTCAAAAGCCAATTGCATTTTATTTGGAAACCGACTTTTGAATAAAACTGCGCTTTTTACCGTTGAAAAGAATTTGGTAATTATTGCACCAAAGTGCATAAAAGGGTTAATTTAGATTTTTTCATCTTAAATGTAACGATACCCCATGATATTCTGTGTAATTTGACCTTTGCGTGGTGCGATTTTGACCAAATTTTCAGAATATATTCCTTGCAGCTGGTGTCATAAAACTCTGAATAGCATTAATTGAAACGTAATTAAAGTGGATATATTTTACCCTATTTATTAATTTTGTTTCAAAAAATGCATTTTCCTCGAAATCCGTCTAAATTAAATAACTGCTAGGGAAATATGTAATATTTGGTATTTTTATTTCTATTGTTTAATGTTTAAGAAAATTAATGTTATAAGAAAATGTTGCATTAAGTCATACTCAAAAATTTATTAACGGTGTCTGAGAGGAAAAAAAACTTCATATTTTAGTATTTATAGATCTAAGATATATACATATTAATAATGTAACATTAAGAAAATTGTGAAAAATACGATTTTTTCTCCAATTTCCTACCCTAGTGGCGTTTGAAACATTATTGGCCTACGGCATTTGTAATAAGAAAGTCATTTTTTCGCCTTGTATTCACTTTTCAAATTTTCAATCGATTTCCGCCCCGACTTTTCTTTATCCAACTGCCACTAAACTTCATACTAAATGTTTTTATATACAAAGGAACCAAATTAGCCCATCCGTGGACTTTAAAATACACTTTCATTTTTTTTTGAATGCCTCTAATCTTCATATGCACTCAGGGAATGAGTTTCATCATATTTTTGAAACTGTTTTATAAATCGTTTGCAATCAGTTTTTTTATGAAATAATGAATGTTTCATAAATAAAATAAAGATTTTATATAGTTGATCTGTGTAATTGGCAAATGAATAAAACTGAAAAAAATTCGATAAAACCCATCTAAAAATCGAAATATATATGAGCATACATGATCATACATGGGCCTATGATCATACATACATGGTCATATACGTCCATACATTGTTCAATATATGACCATACATGATCTCATATATGATCATATATCTTCGGATCCGAAATTTGAGGGTATATGGACGTATATGATCATATACGAGCATACATGAATAATATGAGCATGTATGATAATATATGCACATATATCACCATATACCCTCAAATTTCGGATCCGAAGATATATGGTCATATATGAGATCATGTATGGACGTATATGTATGCCCATGTATGATCATATACAAGCCCATGTATGATCATATACAAGCCCATGTATGATCATGTATGTTCATATATATTTCGATTTTTAGATGGGAAGCCAGGATAGAATACGTATTTTCCGTTTTTGCTACAAAACTATCTTCAGTATCCATACCCCATTAAAGTTAATGACTGATGTTGATATACACTATAAAATTTGGTAGTATCCACAAAATGACCGAACAATTTGATTACTATAGTACTAATAAATAATTGTAATACACCAATATTACAATTATTTATTAATACTGTCTTTTTTACAATTTTTCAGAAACATAAAACAAGAATATACGAAATATCTTGTTAAATAGTTTATAGCTTTGGAAAAAATAGTTTTGATCAAAGGTTATAGTATTTTTTTATTGCTAAAGCATAGTAAATTGTTTTTCCCATGAATAAATCTCAGTCGATGTTTAAATGTAAATGTAATTTAAATTTTGACGTACATCTCATTATCGTAAAAAACTTATTATGTTTAAAGAGCAACAATACCTTTTGAAAAAAGCTTTAAAAATGTATGGTTTTTTGAGCACAGTTTTTATTTGTAAAAGAACAAATCTATTCATTCACAAATAAGTATTAATTAGATTAAAACTAAACAAAGCACAAAATTTTATTAGAAAAAAGAGATAAATTTTAAAAAAATGTATTCTAAAAAAATCACAAAATGTGTACGCAGTTATCTAAGTGATGTAAAAAATATTTAGAGTATAAGTTTTTATACCCTACGCCACTATACATATGGTCAGGGTATAATGCGTTTGTGTTGTTAGTTGAAAAAACTACATAAAAGTACCACACATACATGAGGTGGGTAGTATGCCGGTCGAATTAGGATAACTTTCTGAGTTGATATAGCGATGTCCACCATACTGTCGTTATTTTAGTCGCGATGTACAAGAGTTGCTAATGCAAACTACAACCGATCATGTCTGTAAATCTCTTTATTTATTTATGTTGAGTGCTGCTGACGAAACCCAAATTGTTCTTTGTTTATTAAATTGTTATCCTCAATAAAACATTGTCGCGTAATCATAGTCAAAAATTAATTGTACTTTAGTAGTTTTAAAGTCGACTTTTCTTCAAGTATACTTTAGGCCTACTATACACAAGTAAAAGTATAAAATTAAGACTAGCAGAAGTTGGTTTTTATCAAATTTAACAACACTTACAACAGCTGTTTTCCGCCAAGGAAATATTTGTGAAAAAATATGTTAAAATTGCAAAATATTGAAAGGAAAATTATATTATTAAATAAGGGATTTTGCACTATTTATATTAATTTAATAAATTTTTATTAATTATTTATTACATTTTGCCATAGCAAATTCTTTATTTACACACTTTTTTTTGCAGTTGATATAAAATCAGCTATTCAATGTTGTCGCTTGATTATTTTTTAGCACAAAATGTATGCAGGAATTTGGTACATTTAATGTGATACCCATTTAAAGCCGATTCAACTTAAAACTGGCATTAATTCGGACTATAATAGCAAGATAGTTAATAACAGGTTTTTAATTTAAAATCGTTTTTAGAAAATGCCGACTTTAGTGCGAGAGTATGATTACGGGTCATTATGTTTTATTTTATACCAACCCTCAAAATTGTTTTACCTGAGACATATTTCCAGCTTTGGATATAAGAATAAACTAAACCTTAAGTAAAAGCCGTATATGGTAACTGTTAATTGTCCTATCATATACACCAATTGTTGCATTTATATTTATGTGTCGTTGGGACAATAAGGGGCACCGCCTGAGTCCGACAATGGATTTTTAGCCAAAATTGTTCATGGAAAGAAACACATGGGGTCAAAATGATGAACGTTTAATATCAAAGATGAAAAACTCAAAATACAAATTTTTATATAAACTTTTTTTGTGTATTGAATTTTTCGATCTTATAAAGTTTCATTTTTGATCTTTTCAATTGACGAGAGATTTTTAATGTTATACTAATGATCTAAGTGGTTTACTACAACTCTGGTAGACCGAGCTCAAATACTGACGAAGACATGTTTTTTTATGCCCTCATTTCGCAAAACGCAATGCCTCACTTCACGTCATTCTTTAAACAAAATCGATTTTGTATATCAAAATCGATTTTGTATATTGCTTGCGTTGAAACAGCTATTCGTTACGTTATTTCATAAATCACTGCGCTGAAAAATTAATCACTTGAGATCATACTTGGAAATTTTTCATTACCACTGAAATTTCATTACCATTTGTTGACACTAATTTAAATAAAATAATTCATTAAGATTTAATGGTAATGAAATTTTTTTCATGAAATTTTTTTCATTAAAAATTTCATTACTAATGCTAATGAAATAGCACAAATGCATAAAAAACTAATCATAATTGATTGAAAAATCACTTGTTTACATAAAATTTATACGATTTGAAAATTATCAAAGTGCCTTTATACAGAAAATAATAATAAAAAAATATTAAATATACAAATATTAACACCGAAAAAATAAATATTAACATAAATATTAACACATAAAATGACGGTTTATAATGGTAATGTTTTCTTTTAATTTCTACATTAATAATGGTAATGAAATTCAAAAACATTGTCATCAATTAATGGAATTAAATTCTAAAATAATTATCATTAATTCAAACAATGGCAATGAAATTTATTTCATTACAATTGTAATTAATGTAATGAATTGTTTGAGCGATGGTTTGATATTATTTTTTAAACTATTAAAAAAACACAATCCGAGGAAGAAGAGGTATCAAAATGAAACGAGCACCTTGTGAGGACGATGTTTTTACGATCGCTGGAAAACGTACCGTTTTATTATTTAAGTTTATTTTTTTTTGAATATTAAAAAAAAAGTAAGCTTTGGATTTTCTTGCGAGAATTGAAAAACATACTGAAAAAAAAATAGAAGAAAAACGTTTTGAAAATTTAAAAGAAAAACAAATTAGTCGCAGAATTTGATAAAATTTTAATAATTTTAATTGTGGAAAATAGTGGTCATCGAAATATAAAATTGAAAGATTATTTTAAACTCCTGTGCACGTTAAAAGGAATATTATACACAGCGATTCCGAGAAAACTAAGGGAACCTTTCGGAAGTAATGTTCCGTACTTTACGCCAATTCATATAATAAGCATTGGAATATTCTTACGCAATTCACAAATATAACTGTCGATTAATATTGTTATCAAGAATTAAGGGAGAAATTCCATCCTAATTATTGGAAATTGTCCTTTCCAAAATTGTTTAGATCCCTGAAAATCATCGTTAATCAACTTTTGGTGAATGCTCATAGATAATTACCTGCAGATGTCAGGCAAAGGAGGCGTTAATGACATTAAATATTTGTTTTACTTTATTTTATTATATCGTTGGAGAAATATCGATATAAATTTATAAATTTAATATTTTTTTTTTGCAACATTTATCAGAATTTAAGCAGAGTCATTTAGTTATCGTAATTTTACCACATACTGCCCATTTATAGTTGCATACCTCAATAGAAAACAACACTTAAAATAATAAAGTGAAAATATTGTAGAATATAAAATTACAGCGTCGAGCAGACACAAGGCCTTATGTCATCGCTGGATAACAATGGTAAGTTGTAAGTTGTTTTATTAAATATTTTCACTCTTTTCTATATATTTTTACACTATAAAATAAATAAAAATACAAAAAAAAATAACGTTCATTTCAATTTCATGTAATTTAAACTTCAATTGTTAAGACAATCTACTTTACATTAAAATTAATGAAAACCACTTGTTTCGTTTTATCATAATCCTTGTTAATATGAATCAATTTAATAAACCGTTTTCTATTTTTTTTTTATAAAATTTTAACTTAATACTTATCGTTCAATTCCAAACGTTCCAGATATAAACTTAAACTTTGTTTTCTTGAAATTTCATTCTCAAACTTCATTTTATTTGTTGTTATTGTACCCCCCAATAAAAATTGTTAAATTAATTTTTATTTATTTATTTTACCCTAATGGAAAATTGTTAATATATCTTATAAATAATATTTCAAATGAATTTAAAATATTATGAAATAATTTAAATTACTATATTGCAAATAAGTTTCTTTTTACTTTTCTCTACAAATTTTTGTTAAAGTTTATTTATTATTCACATTGGTATTTTGACATTAGATTTTATTCAAACGGATATGAAAATTTTCCATTAGCGTTCAATTATACAACATATATCATAATAAATTTTATTATAGGTTTAATTTCTTTTATAATTTTTTTTATAACGTATTTTAAATAAAAAGATTCATTGATAAATATGCAATTTTAAATCTTCTTAACCATTAATTTCACGAAAGGTGTGGTAGGAGTTTAAACCAACAACTCTTTGGGATGGCTAAATAATATTCCATTGCCATCATTGGAGGGTGGGTTCTGACTTCGACAAGTTTCCAGCGATAGTCGATTTTTTTGATTTTGATTGATTTTTTTTGCACAATTCTTTATACAAGACTATTTTTAATTTTATACACAAAATACAAATTGTTAATTTTTTTATTTTCATTGGTGTTGCCAATAGAAAAAAAGTAGGGTTAAATGTAACAAATCAAACATAAATTCCATGCATGCATAAATGCAGGAAACACTGAAATTATTTTAATTTGACAACGTAAAAGTCCAACACGGTGCTTTTGAACCAACTTTAAATAAAAGGTCCTAGCATATGATCTTTTTCTGATTTGGGCTATTTACATTCTAAATAGTGTTTAAAACAATTATAGCCCATAACTTGTCGAGCAGTTTTTAAGAAAACTCATTTTGAAAAACATTGCTCATTTTCTATTAAAAATTTCACTCATTTGCATTGCATTGTGAATTTGAGCATTAAATTTATTAAAATAATACTTTTCTGAGATTATAATATAAGAAAAACAATATTTCCGATATAATAATTTAGTTTCGCTTAAATATTACATAATTCGTTGTAATAATTTTGGATATTTTGTAAACAATTTAAGTTTTGAGTACGTAAGAAATCAATGGATATGCTTACATTTTTATTTACTGCATATTAAGGTAACACATTATATAATACAAGTTTTTTTTTTATATATAACTCCCTAGATTTTTGTATTAACAAGGTTATATATGCTGAGAATTGTATTCTTTAAGTAACTGAGTTGGATAATTTGGATGCTTTTTGAATAACTTTTATTAAGCCCAAGTTGTTTTAAAATCTGCGTGTAGAGATTCCACGGCTTGCCCGCTATAGAAGCCCAGTCAGTCCTTTGCCAACTTTTTCACAAAATTTAGAAACATGAAAGAGTACAGCATTCACTTTTGGCGTCACGAAAATTCAAACATGTTTCTATTATTAGTAGAAACTCCTAAGGCTGATGTCATTAAACCAATATTTCTTTTTGATATTCCAAGACCTAATCCTATTTTAGAAACGTCATCGGCCGAAATTAGATGTTGTTTTTACTCTTCGATGGCTTCATTGTCACTTTCATTGGTCGTCCACGTTCTTGGGATGTGGACAATTCATTGAGATTACTTTCCCTGGATTCAGATTTCGAATTTTATTAACTTACTAACCAGATGGTCTTTATGTTTTGTTGAAATATCTTCATCAATATGAGTTACCTAATGATCCACGTGATTTTGATTCTTATTACAGAAATGGGGCCAAGTCTGATCGACATTTACTGCAATTTTTTAATTTATTTTTTAGAACCTTAACAGGATTAACTAAAAAGTTTTCGTGACCTGGTTTCTAACTTAAATCACACAAAGTACACTTATATTTTTTTATCTTGTGTTGGGATCTATTACTTTGAAATTTGAATAATCTAGTAAATTTATAGTACTTAAATTTAGTTCTCACGATTCCACAAGCGTCATAAACTACACTGGGAAGACGTTCATCACATTCATCATAGTTGACAATATTTTTAATATTTTTCTTGAATATTCCCGAAATTTGAATCATCGTATTTTTCTTTTTAAGACAAAATAAAAACATTTTAAAACGAATGTCAAGGTGAGTGGCAGCATGGTCTTTTGAAATCTTGAATATATTGTTTTGCACATAATGTTACTCTGTTTCAAATAATAAACAATATTAAATTGTAGGTTTCTTGATTTATATTAAGCTAAAGAATTAAATTTGTAAATAAACATGTCATTGATTGGGGCAAACATTAATTTTTATAATGGTTACACAAGTTAATTACAAACCTAATAAACAATATATTTAAAAATCAAAAAAAATCTTTTTAAAATTCGTTTGTTACAATTCTTTAATATCTCTTACTGTGTATTGATAAACTGTCAAATTAGCACTGCAATTAGGTGAAGTTTACAAAACAATTTGCAATATAGAAAAAATGGAAGCGCTAAGACTAAAATTCGTCATCTAGCGGCATTTAAACAAATTTTTAAAAAATAACAAGTGATTTTTTTCAAGATGAGTTTTTTCAAAAACGGCTCGACTATAAGTTTTTTACACACTATTTAGAATGTAAATAATCCAAATCATTATTTTCACACTCGCGTTGGCGTTAGAAAGTGAAGTGTAGGTGAGGCGTTGAACGCAGGAGATTTACAAAATTTGTGCATTCATTTTAATTTTATGATTTTTAATTTAGTTTTTTTTCTAAACATTTTTTTCATAGTATGTTGTTAGATCAAATCTGATGCAATTCAATCTGTCATTTTTTTGGATCAATTTAGATTTAACTTAGTTCCTAAATATATTGCTGAATATAATTTTTGGATCAAATTAGATCAGCTAAAAATTACAGCAGATATTAAAGAATATCAAATTGAATATAATAAAATATTGCAACAAATCATTTGTTTTACTCGCCTTATTAAGCATTTTTGACACAAGTCTATTTTAATCCAAAAACTTCGGACTCAAATTGTTAACCAATTTTGCTCAACCTGTCGAAGGGCATCACATGATTGGTTATGACCGACAATATTTTTTTATTTTTCAATACAATTGTCCATTTTTATGGTAACATTTTTTATCTTTTTTTGGACCTTAAAGTATAAACCATTTATTGTATGAAAACAATAGAGACAAATAGAAAACCTAAATTGCAATTTAAGCAAAAAATAAAAAAAAAAAATAAAAATGCTGATGCAAACATTGACAACATATTGTGCAACACACAATACATTCATATTGTAAATACATACACACCAACAACAATTCAACAGAGTTTTTCCCAAGGATTATAAGGGAGTCGAATTGAAAAAAAAGTTTATTATTATTAGAATATCAGCGGAAACAGAAATGGTAGTAACAGCAGCGGCATTAACAGCTAAAATAAAGTTGTACAAATTCAATTGTTCGCAAAAAAGATAATGTCGTAATTTTGTTGTAGGTTGCTACTGCTGCTATTTTGTTCTCGTGTACATTATCTTTTTAGCCATCCATTTGTACAAAAAAGGTCCCTTCACTTATTTTATTTTTTTTTTTATTTATTTACTCATTCTACTCCAATGTTACCCCATTTCTATTCATTTGTTTCTCGTGATAAGTTAATAAGTAAAAATAAATAATAAAATATGATATAAAGTTTGAGGATGTGGTAGACAATTCCTAGAGGCTTTTTTTGTTGTAATATTTGTGGTGTTAAGTTTTATGGTTGTTAATAAAAAACCATAAATCATCATATAAAAAAGTTTACTCACACACATTGTTATAGACATTTGTCGCTGGCAAATGAAAAAAACCCACCATTTACCCATGGACTAGTTTTTTTTCTTCCATTTATTGTAAGACACATAAAAACGATAAAAATATCATAAATCATGTTATTAGATTTATCATTAATTGATATCAATAATATAAGATACCCAGCAAAACCTTATATGCTTGCAGCGATAGCTCGTTATCTTTTTCATTATTTGTAAGCATAAAGTAATGAGTTACTTATCATTGATAACATATTGCATGATTTATAAAGTAATCATTAAAATATTTTTAATAAAAAAGCGTTTCTTGTAACAAAAATTGGGAAAATGAGAGCGTTCTTGAGCGAGTAATTGTGTTTTTTTTTACCAGAACTTACCCGTACTTTTTATTCGGGTAAAATAGTAAGACTGTCAAATCATCACCTGCGGCTAATAAATCAGCTGTTTTGTATTCGTGAAAAAATTAAACTTAAACAAAAAATTTACTATAAAGAACGTTTTCTTCTTAATAATGAAAAATACTTTTGAAAATGTAAATAGTTCCATTCAAATATATTTTTTAATTAAGCTGTTTTTTAATATAAATAAATTTGACGTTTATTTTTGGGTATGTAATGTGTTTTTGTGCGTTCGCAGTATATTGGGTATTTTTATGGTTTTATGACAAAGTTCGATTTAAAAAGCCTTTGAATTATTTTTTAATACATTTTTTTAATATCTTTTTTTTATCAAAATATATATTTAGACACATTAATTTACCCTCGTAACCATATAAGTAGACACTTATTTTGCACATTACTTGGTGATGTGTGGTTTTGCTGGGTAGTCAGCCAATGCTTTTATTTTCCATTTTTTAAATTTTGGGCATAAAATAAATGCCACGGCTACGTTATCATAAATAAGCATTTTACACTCTACACCACTAATAAACTCCCTTTTTGCCCTTTTTCAATTATCCTACCTGGCAACTCTTTTTTTTGCTTCTTTGTTTTTTTTTTGCATCTTTGTATTTCTACAGCTGTTGAATACATACGTATATTATTATTTCAGTCATTTCACTCAATATACCTTTCTACAAGA
Organism: Eustalomyia histrio; assembly: GCA_949748255.1. Lineage (NCBI taxonomy): Eukaryota > Metazoa > Arthropoda > Insecta > Diptera > Anthomyiidae > Eustalomyia > Eustalomyia histrio. The sequence continues at coordinate 75,984,031 of OX456523.1, read as the reverse complement.
AAAAAACAAAAGAAACCAGTTAATTTTGGTGTTGAAAACGCTTTTATATTCAAAGTTTTCTAGAATTTTACCCATTATCTTTTGTAGACATACAAAATTCTTTTGTGCAGTGTTAAAGAAAGACACAATTGCTTGGTTTAACCATCTTGCCGTAATAAATAAGACCAGCCCTTGCCTCGGACGAAGTAATGGAAGTTTTCCTATAATTTTTGTTCCGAAATCACTGTATGTTACTGATCCTTATCAAGGTGAGTTGCAATATTTTGCTTGAAGTGTTTGGATTTGCCTATAAAAATGGTTTATTCCAATCAGGTGTCTGTGCGAAGATAAAAAGAATTTGAAAGTTGCGGAAGGTTGACATAAAGTTAGTTTCTGGTAGAAGTGTGCCAGACAGGAAGAGGAGTGGACAAGGAAGGACAGTATAAGTGAAAGGAAGGGACGTGTTGTCATTCCGAACGGGCTTTGTGGCAGATCTAACCCATGGCATGCACTGGGTGAATGGTGGAAAAGGAATATAGGGGCCGAAAAAACTAATTATTTTTTTAATATTATGTCAAATAAGTTTGACTTTTATTAATAGTTGGAAACATTGCATGGGTATTAAACTTCAGACCATAAATCGAACAAAAGGTAAAGCCGAAGGAAAAAAATATTAAGATTTGTAAGTGTTAAAATAATGAAAACGAAAATGTATACACTTAAGGATAATACTAAATACTATAAAGGCAAAATACGCCATAATTTAATAACCTATAGAATTCCTAGAAAAAAAACTAAGTTTTTTTGACCCGTTTAGTGTATATCATTTTATCACTATTTTTATTTAAAGTTTGTTGTAATTTTACAGATTGTATCAACATCCGGAATTTATCAATGGTGCGCACTCTTCGGCAAAATAATCGGGTGGTTATTGGTAATACCTCAAAAAAAAAGGGAATCGTTGTAAGAAAACGTAATACACAATTAGTGGTCCACAAAGAGTATGTACTACATATTTTTTTATTTTAACGCTTACTTAATATCGCAACCTTAAATTATAACCGTATTTGAAAAAAAAAACACAATACCATGCAAGGTTTCTAACCATATCTACAATTCCACATGAATTTCAAGTTAACGTAATATTGCCAATTAAACGATTCAAATTCAAGTAATAACGTAACTAGCGAGTTAATTGTGACTTAGTAAATCAAAGTCTATAACTTTTATATTTTCTTAAATTTTTTTATTAGTAGTTCTATTTGATTATATTTGGATCTGATAGACAAATTTCATCTCATTACAAATGTGAATCAATAAGATTCTCTTTTATGCATTTTAACAATGCTCTTTATTTAAATTCATTATTAGTTTTAATCACTCTCTTTCATTTTTTTTTCTGCAAATAAACCTGAATTAATATGAAATTCTAAGGGCTAATTTTTTTATTGAGGAATGAGATTAACAGGCATTGAGGTTAACTAGAGATACTCATTGAATTTAACGGGGTAATCCATAAGATTGACGAGTGCTTGGGTTACCAAAGGCGTAGTTATGGGTGGGTAAAGTGCACTCTGTAGTGACACTACATCTATTTTTGTAGTTTTGCAATTTTGCTCATAACTTGACGGTATTTATATGGCATGAAGCATTATTTCGTTATGCTTACGACTTTTGGCAGACGACAGAGCTAGTCGATGAACACCCAGCATGCCGCCGACACCCTACTTTCCGAAATAATGAATTTAAATTCTTTTGATGTTTGATATAGACGCTCGTAACATATGCCAATTCTCTACTTATGAACCATTTTAAAAAAACATTAAATTTGTGTAATATACTAGAAGACCTACAAGAAGCATGATTACTTTTGAGTATTATCTCTTAAAGTCAGTGCGGAGGTTCTCTGAACACTCTAAAATATTTGATATTTCTTATATTTATTATTTTTACAATTGGCTTAGGTTAAATATTAGAAACACAATGTTTTAATTTTAAAAATGTTGAAATTTCGTTTCATACCTATCTTAGCTTAAGCTAATACTGTTACTGCCTTAAATCCCAAAATAAGTGTTTTTGGAGTTTTTTAAGTTTTAAGGTATAAAATCCGATACAAAATAATTAATAGAAAACTTAAAAAAACGAAAAAACATATTTTGGGGTTTAGTGTAAACATAGAACTGTAATCATATATGGGAGGTTTTATCTCAAGTTTATGAAGTATTGGGATAGTGATGAAACATGCACCAAGCTAAGTCCCATTGGGTAGTAGCTTTGACATAAGATTTCAGTGGGATCGGCCAAGTACTCTCCGAGTTGGAGGGTGTTGAATTTTGACATTTTCGTCAACCAGCCCTGTTTAAGCATAATATGACTAATTACCTATTATAGTTAGAACATTTTTGTCGAAAATATTTCCCATAGCTTTTTCCTCAATTTAAAAAAAAAATATGAAAAAAAGATTTTTAAGTTTTTTTACTTTTTTTTTTGCAATGTCCAAAATGTTTTTGACTTTTTATGCAGTTCTTTCTTTATTTTTAAGATCTTTGTGGTCGCTTAGTGGTATGCGACTTGTTTATCTATCAAAATAAATAATAAATGGTTTTTTTAATTTTTTATATATGCGTCATTTTAGCTGAAGTGCATTTATCGGGCGTTGTTCAAACAAAAAATAAATATGGTTGTTCAAATGAAAGAAAATTTCCCCAGAATTTCAAAAGTTAATTTTTTTCCTGATCCATGAAATGTTGCTTCCTCTAGATCCATTTAAGACCTTTTTGGGGTCCCGATAAAGTCTACTTTATTTAAGAAAAACAAATTATGTGACCCGCTCTTAAATAAATAAATAAAATTTTTCACTTTTTCCGCTCGTTGTCTGTGGAGCCCCATGGGGCCGTACACAAAAATTATTTTTTTTAGAAAGGGGACGATTTCCCAAAAAAAAAATATTAAGTTTTATTAATTTATCATAAAAAAACATAAAATGGGTCGTGGGAAAGCGTTAAACGAGGCAGAAAAAGGACAAATCAAGGCTTACAAGGACAATGACCTATATATTGCCAAAATATCAGACAAAATTGACAGAAGCCGTCACGTTATATCCTCATTTTTAAGAAATGAGTCTACATATAGGCAACACATGAAAAGACGCACACACAGCGTGCTTACTGATGCTGAAAGGCGATTAATATTAAGAACCGCGTCCAATTCTCATGACTTTTTGACAAAAATCAGGGATAAATGTAGTGTTAAGGCAAGTCTCACAACTATGCGTCGTGTTATTTCGAATGCTAAACATCTAAAACGAGTTTTTATGGATCAAACAAAATGCAATTTTGACGTCCTTAAAATTTTTTTCTATTTGAGTACCCACACTTTTATTTAACATCGTGTACCTACCGTCTAAACGGAAGATATAAAAACATTTTCTTTTTAGATTCCAAAGGTTGTCATATTTTTTTTGTTTTGTTTGAGCAACGCCCTATAAAGAGCAATTCAGCCAAAATGACGCAAATATCAAAAATTAAATAAACCGTTGTTTTGAGTTACTAGACGTTTATTTGTTAAAATTCTTTTTTATATTTTCTAACTACAATTGGTAATTAACAAGAGCGCTGTTGGACGAAAATGGAAAAATTCAACACCCTCCACCTCGAAGAGTCCTTCACCGATCCCTCTAAAATTTGGTACCATAGCACTACGTAATAGGACTCAACTTGGTGCAAGTCTCATCCAGATTACAAGACATCGGTTTTAAAAGTTCGTACACTTGACATGTTTTCCCCCTTGTATTAAAACAGTAAATAATTTGAGATAGGTGAAAGAAATCGCTCAAATCCCGAATAACTGAACAATTTTCACGATATGCCAACTCTTAAACGACATATTGCACCCATTTCCTAGTATATTTATTAAATAAATAGTTGCTATTGCCAAAAAATAAATATATATAAATATATATATAAATGCCAATAACTGCAAAGTAGATTAATTTTTAGTTAATTTTTTGTCTATGTAATTCCCAATACAATAGTTTTTCTTCATTAACCGATTATGGATAATTTCAAATAATATAATGTCCAAACAAATAAATAAATTTTAATTTCATTGATCCAATTTCAGCCAATGTTTTTACTAGGTGTATAGAATGGATTTTAATATTTATGATACAATTTTTTTATAATGCATGATGATTTTGAAATGTTTGATAAGTTTTTTTTCAGTTACATTATTTTTTTTAATTTTCTTATAATACCTTCATATTGAAACCCAAAATATGTGAAAATTCCTATTTTAGAGTTCAGTATAAACGTATTCAAAGGTACATAACAAATAAAAACATTAAAAGTATTTTCTGTTCCACGGCTTAATATGTTATCGATATTGATAAATCGCATTTGGCAGTTTTACATACGAGTACTTCCGCTTTGTTAAATAAAAATGTTTATGTAAACCAATATTATGTCACTTACAATAACATATAAACCAATACTTTAAGCCATTTTATATAAAAACGATGTTATTTTAAATTATACGCATTTACAAAAAAAAAAATATAAAAAAATCACAGCACAAATGAGCACAAACAGAATGTGCATTACATAGGAGTAGTATGAATTTGCAATAGCGGCACCCACAATGTGCCTTTTTCACAATTTTTTTTTTAAGTACTTTTTGCAAAAAATTACTTGTAGAAAAAATAAATTTTTTTAAACAGTACATTTCCAAAAAGTAAATACTTTTTTCAAAAAGAACTTGTTGGAGTCTTTACGTGTAAAATTATTAGAACAAACATTTGAAATTAGCGGCTTCATAAGCTTTGTTTGTTTTTTAAGAATTTAAGTTAAAAAAATGGTATAAATAGAGTATAAAATACAAAATTCTAAAATTTTTGCGTGTTGTTTCGGACTTGTTAATTTGTTTTCAACACTCAATATAAAGTAAACAATCATCGAGCATTAACCCAAAAGGGAACATGAGGATGGTTTTGTAGCGATAATCGAAAATACTTGCTGGCTTTTATCGAATGTTTTAAATTTAATTCTCAATAACTTACTAATAAAATTAGCATGTTTGTTAACATTTGAACATATTTATAAAGAATTTGGTTATATGATCTGAAATTCAACTAAATATCATTTATGTAACAAAGAATAGTAGAAAAATTATCGAAGTGTATTTAATGTACCGCTTATTGCTACAGGTAATAAAAATATTTAGTAAAAAACTATGCAAATGTAGATTAGTCACAGAGTTAAACAGTTAAAAAATAATGTAATTTTAATTTAAAAAAAAAGATGTATTGTTAAAATAACTTTTTGGTGAGTCTATGACATGCAAATAAACCAGTGAATTGTGAATAAATGAAATTGAATTTAAAAAAGAAAGGTATAAAGTGTTTTATTCCTACTACTTGGTGGAGATATTGCTAGTTACGTATTTAAATTAATTGTTTGCTTTGTTCCAAGAAAAAACTTTTGGCTCATCCTGTACTTTTTACAAAAAAGTACATTTTTCAAAAAAGTACCTTATTCAAGTAGCTTTTTGAAGAAAAAAACCCTAAAAAGATTGTTTTTAATATGAAAACTACGATAAATTGAATTTTGATATGAAAATGTCAAGGACTTTTTCGGGTAGTAGTTAGGAGTTTTAACACCGTAGTTTCAAATGGATAAAAACTTTACACAAGTTGTGTGGACACAAATTCCACCATGAACTATAAACTTTTTTGCAGGTCGTGGGACAAAAATTTTCCGAAAATCACAATAAATTTCAGAAAGTTTTCCATATATTAAAACACTCACCAATAGTTTTTTAAACGTTTGACAGGTCCATGTAAAATAATGGTTAGTGGTTTAACTTACTCATCAGCGCAAAGTATTGAGCTAGTAACTTTAAATTTGATACGTGGTCTCCCCCTCCGGCGTAGACATCAGTTACGACGGGATTTTTAAAGTTTAAACGCAGCATGGGCTTATTCACTGAAAAGGTACCTTTTGAAATTTTCGCAAGAAAATTACGTCTCTTTACGCCTTGCATAAAACCGGTTAGAAATCTGAAATTTTAAATTGTGTTCTTTAAAGAATTATATAATTCACTGAAGAGGTTTTTTTTCGAATTTTCGCCACGAACGCGGTATAGTTTGGGATTTCAAAGGGAAAAAGTCTCCCTCACAATAGCCTGCACAAATCGCTTTGGCTTAAAATCTAACGTTTAAAATGTTTGTTTTTTAAATTTGTGCTAACTTACGTGGTAAAAATGGAGCTGGGAACGAATATAGAGCATTAAGATTATAATACTCTCGCAGGCTTTATCAACAAAACTAGTGTGGCATAGCGGAGAGGCTTCATAGCTTCTTCGGCTTAATTAAGTTACGCTTTTTAAATTTTCGAAAAGTGGCCCTTAAGCGTACATCCCAAACCACTAGAGCTAGAATTTTCTAATTTATGGGCTGCTATTCCTGTGTAGTCATCCACTGAGACTAAAAATTCAGTGAAAACGTACAGAGAAGTGATTTTTGTAAATTTTGGCGAGTAGGGAGAGAATCCCCTATTAGTGTCCTGCACAAAAAGCATCTGCTAAAACATTTACCCTAAAGGGATTAGCTTTTTCACTATGTAATGATATACTTTTTGGAATATCTAATTAAAGCCAAAATAATGTTATAGGGATGAAATTTGCTTCCTTAATAATCTGGGCAAATCCTCTAAATAAGAAATCAAATTTTATTAAAGAGAAACCCTTTCAAAAAATAATTAAATTTTTCTTTTAATATATTCTGATATAAAAAACAACCGGTAGCCAAGTATCTGGCTTTTAAACTAGTGTATTGTCTATCGTAAAAATCAATTGCTAAACACGCTTTGAAGAATATGAATTAATATAAGGGTTAATATTTTTAAGCAATCAATAACTGTGAAAAAAATTAAAATTTTTTTCTTTACCCAACTATTCATAATTTAAATTGGATTATAAAAAAAGTGAATAAATTTAAAGATATTTTAACAAAAAATTATTAAGATGAATACAAGTTAAGGCATATCTTAAAAGGTTGGTGGGGCTCATTTTTTTACTGAGATAAATTTTATCAAATAATTTGCAAATATGTATAGTAAATTTTATCAAATAATTTGCAAATATGTATAGTAGGTTTACGGCATAGAAAAGCGTGATTCCCAGTAGTTTTAACGAAAATAGCTTTTTCCCGTAATTTTGCAACAAAAACCTCACGCAGGGAAACAATTTTCTAAAGTCTTACAAGAATTTTTATGTAATTTTATAAATTTTGTATTTTATTAATATAATAGTAAGGTAGTTTTTATGGTGAAGACTAGTACTTTTCGATGGCGCCTTAATAATTAAAAAAAAGTATTTGATCTTTCACAACAAATTCATAAAGTTTGTAAAAAAACTATTTTCGCCATTTTATCTTAAAATGACTCTGAAACCTGACATGAGGCGGGATTCAATTTTATATATACAATTGTAAAAATATATATTCTTTTCATAAAACTGTGATTTTGGTAGATAGAAAAAGTGTTTATTTTACTGGAAAAATAGTTGTTTTACTCAAAACAATATTGTTTCTTGATTTAACTTAACCCTTTTATTGTTTTTAGCGCTTTTCATGACAAAGTCAACAATTTTTTCTGGGACTGTATATGTATGTGCGCACTTTACACACACGCATATGTATACCCAGCAAAAATGAAGCTGCCAAAGAAGAAATAAAAGCATCACTACTATGGCTAAGGTATCACTTCTTTTCTGATAGTTTCATCGATGAATTAACATCAGCGTGTCATAGGATGGAAGTATTCAAATGTAGCTACTAGCAATACTCATACTTTACTCTAAGGAAGCAATGATAATACAATGATTAAGATATTCTGATGCATGAGTGGAAAATGTTCATATACTTTGTAGTATTTAAGCTTTGATGAAAATTTAATTCATAAGAATGCAGAAAAAATAAGTTTAAAAAAGCGAAATTTATGCATTGATATACAAATACTCTTTATTAAAACAAATAAATAATTCTGCATTAGCGAAAAAGCATTTTTGAAACATTTTTCAAAAATTTTAATGAATTTTTAAACAAATTTCAAAATATTTTTGGACATTTTAATAACTGGTTGTACAATTTTGAAACATTTTTAAACAATTTTAAAATATTTTTTAACAATTTTAAATAATTTTTGCACAATTTGGAAACATTTTTTGGCAATTTGAAATAATTTTTACACAATTTTAAAATTATTTTGATAAATTCTGAATTAAAATTGGAAATGGTGTAGTTAAATAATAAACATAATGCAAAAATCCACAGATTGCGTCGTCATAAGTATTTATTGCTGAAAAAATGCAAATGACAGGCCAGCTAGTTTCAATTAAAGATCAAAAAAATCAGTTTTTCTTGATTTTTCAAAACTTTTATAAAAATTGCAAAACTGCATACATTCTAACCCTCATAAAATTTTATTTTATTTATTATTATACAAAAACTAAAATATAAAAAAGGATTTAGTAAAAAAATTAAAAAAGTTCATCAAAACTATTTTCTCAATTTGAATAAATGCTTTAGATTAAAAAAAAAAATATACGATATACTATGAAGAGTGATTCTTTAAGATATGCATCGGGTTTATATCCAGATCACTGCATTTGAAATATGAACACATGAATTCTTTTGGAAGTACCTTAGAATAATACCGAAATATCATAAAAGAATGTCAACTGAAGTTTAGGAAGTAATAAAAGAAGTTCTAGTCACAGAATGACTACCATTTTTTTTTGCTGGGTAAAGATGTTGAAAATCAGGGTTGGAAACGTATATTTATTTTAACAAAAGTTATATTTTTTCACTAAACCATAAGAACTGCTTTATATGTAATAAAAAAGGATCATAAAAGAAAACTCTATGATACTTAATTCCGATACTAATTTTTACAACACCGGAATCAAAATCACTGGTTCTTTTTCTCTTCTTTAAATGGGTATAAACTGCTGAAACTAAAACTGCTGTTTCATGCGAGACAAAACAAAACCTTTATTGATTTTGGTAAAAACCAACCCATTTAGATATTTCATAAGTACCTGTCTCACATTCGATAATTAATGGGCATAAGGGAGAAAAACTCCCCTTTGACGGCCTGCCCAAATCCCTTTAACTAGAAACCTGAAGCTTGAAATATGTATATGGGCCAAGTCACTGATTAAATACATTCTAGAAATTTTGCCAGCGACGTGGTAAAAATAGGGGTTCAGAAGGCGAATAGTTTCTCCATTAACGGCCACCCCAAACCGCTGAAGATAGGAAGTTGAAATTTGGTATGAAGGTTCATTCTTGACGGGATTTTTAAAAAGACTACGGGAAGGGACCAAAAAGGAGAAAATTTTCTCCCTTGGCGGCATGCCAAAACTGCTGAAGATAGGAAGTTGACATTTGGTAGTTTGCTTCATCTCAAATACGCATACACCGGGAAGCAAAAAGGGAAAATTCTTCCCCATTGTGGCATGCCAAAGCTGATGGAACTAGGAAGCTTAAATTTTAAAGACGGGACTTTTGGGAATTCCTCCGGGAGGGGTCCTTGATGGCTTGACAAAACCCCTTGGGCTAGAAACTCGAAATACATGTTCGCTAGATTTAGCCGATACTCTAAATGGAGAGACAGAATTTTTGGACATCCGGGGTGGGATAAAAAGGAGAATTTCCTCCTTAAACGGCTACCAAAACTTCTTTGGCTAAAAGCCTGAATTTCTATATAATTGTTTCGTGGAGTATCGGCTAACTAATAATTTTTGGAAATTTTCTACGAGTAGGAGAAAAGTCTTTCCTTGACATCTTGGCCTGAAATTTAAAATATGTGTACTCGAAAGTATAAAATATGTACTTCCTAGTCACGGTGGTTTTGAACAACTTTTAATAAAAGGGTTTAGCACATATTTATTTTAAATGATTTGAGTTATTTACATTCTAAATAGTGTGTAAAAAAATTATAGCCCATAACTTGTCGAGCCGTTTTTGAAAAATCTCATTTTGAAAAACATTATTTATTTTCTATTAAAAATTTCACACATTTGTATTGAATTGTGAATTTAAGCATTTAATTTATTAAAATAATACTTTACTGAGATTATAATATAAGAAAAACAATATTTCCGATATAATAATTTAGTTTCGCCTTAATATTACATAATTTGTTGTAATAATTTTGGATATTTTGTAAGCAATTTAAGTTTTGTGTACCTAAGGAAACAATGAATATATTACTACATATTTATGTGTCTATATGCAAATTTTCAGGAACCCTCCCCAGCTATCAAATGATATTCTGATATGATATTATGTTAAATTCCTCTTCTCTTGGACATGATCTATAAATTTTTTAACGTCATTACAAAAAACTAAGCTTTCGGAAGTTTTGCTTTTTACAATATTCTGATCGTCTTTTACAGTTTCACACATTCTAACTACAAAATAAGAATATATAGGACTTTATATTCTTGAGTTTTTCATTAAAATTTGATTCAAACATGTTTCTATTATTACCCAGCAAAATAAGAGCTGAGGAGAAGTGGTTAAACACTTCATCTATTAAACACGAAGTTGTGAAAATTTCGGTGAATCATTAATGATTTTAACATTGACGTGTCATTGGGAGGAAGTGGTTTGTTTCGGTGCTATGAAAAATCGATGAGCAGACTTTTACATTAGTTTACGGAAGTTGTTAAATATAGAGACTACAAAATAAATATAGGAAGTGGCTTTTTTTAAGTTAAAAATGTGATTTTGGTCGTCCACGTTCTTGGGATATGGACAATTAATTATGATTACTTTCCTTGGATTCATATTTCAAATTTACAAGTTTTTTTATTAACTTACAACGTGTTTTCTAAGCTTATAACGTAGTGTTGCCCGCTAGTATTTTATTAACCACACCCAATTCGCCACAATTTTTGGAAAAATTTAAAAAGTATTTACATTTTTATTCGTATCATATAGGACAATTAATGTTGTACATAAGACATTTATATAGTATACTTTTTCCTAAAGGGGCCAGTTGGAACGGAAACCACAATATGAATTTTTAGTAAAAGGTGGTCCAACCATAATCCAACCAAATTTTTTGTCCAACTTAATTTGACATTTTTTTTGCTTCAGTGTTTGACAAATTCAACCATGGAGAGGTACAAAATTGAACAGCTCGTTAAAATTGCTGAAACCTTTTACGAAAATGGGCGTTCAAATCAAAATGAATTTCGTGTACTTCGTGTTTTTTTTTTTTGTTCAGCAGAACCGGGTCTGTAGGAAATGTGAAAACGCCTGTGCATGCTCGCCCAGTTCGTTCTGCGGAAAACATTGCTGTTGTTCGCGATAGTGTGGCAGAAGAGTCTACAACCTCGTCTCGTCGTCGTGCGAAATGATAACGGACTTCTTGTGGCCGGAAATTGATGATATGGACCTGGACAATATGTGGTTCACTCACCAAAAAAAGTCTGTAATGGCAACTGAAAATTTTGCTGTTATTACGGGAAATTCTGCTAATTTGAGCCCAGCGGTATTTTTGCTAATCTTAGCAACACATATCTGCTGACGTGTAGTACAATGAAATTAGTAGAAAAATTAGTAGCCGCTACTAAATTTTAGTAAACTTTTTGTAAAGTGGAATTTAAAATCTGTTTGCTAAAATCAGCAAAAAAAATTACTAAATATTATTAATATTAGTACAAAGTTTTAGATTTATTTTTTTTTATCGAGCATCAAAAATTTTGATTATATTTTTTAAAAGATGTTTTATACAAAATGAAAAAAAAAATCAAAGGCTTAAAAATCTTAAAAATTGTTAAAACATAAACGAATTTATCATTTTGTTTTAATTTGGTAATTTCTGTTTTGAAAAATATTTTAGTCAATTTTTTTTTACTTTTAGGTTAAATTTATTTCTTTTTAGGGCTGATTTTTAGAACTAAAAAACCATTTTTAGTGCTATTTTAAGTGGATGTCCTCTTTTTAGACATGAGTCGGTATCTTCACTTCCGATCCCTTTTTTAATCCTATGTAACATTTTAGGGCAATTTTAGTTTGTATGTATAAGTTTAAATTATTAGAAATAACATTTCCTTCAATATCGACTTTTTTTAAATTAGTAATTTTTTTTGCTAATTTTAGCAAATCGGTTTTCAAAAATTTGTAAAATGATTTCTGAAATTAGCAACGAAAATTTGTAGATATTCTGTAAAAATTCTGTAATTTGTAAAATGTAAATAGCAAAAAGATTTGCTAAGTAATAATTTTGTTACTAAAAATCAGTACAAAAATAGTAAAGTGGGATTGAAAACTGTTTACAAATTTTTCTACTAACTTTTTTTTCTGAGTGTTCCAACAGAATGGTGTTACTTGCCACGGAGCCAAAGAAACAATGGCTCTTTTGCTCGAGAAATTTAATGGCCGTGTCATCACACATCGTGCCACAATCATGTGATTTGACGCCGTTGGACTTCTTTCTTTGGGGATATTTAAAACAAAAAGTGTACGTTAATTCAAGAGCTAAAGGATGAGATAATTCGACACATTAACTACATTGATTGAGCATTTAGCCGATATTTAGTTTCACACATAATTGTCATAGTAATAAAAAATATAAAGATAATTCTCTTAAAAACGTGTATTATGTTTGGACCACCTTTTATAACTTTTTTTTTTTTGTTAAAAATAAAAAAGGGAAACAAATGTTTTTAGTACTTAATCCGAGGATTAAAAAAGTACTCTTTAAAAGTTGTTTTGATACCGATTAGAAAATCTCATTTCCCATCTCTGTTTCAAAGCGTTTTTATATTTTCCATTTCTCTATTTAAAAAACTTTATTTGATGCCAATGTTAAACGATTTTATGACGCATTTTATGTTTATGACACTTTGGCATTAAACAATATGTGAAAATATTCTTTTAGTCATGAATGGATGTGTGTTTGTTTGCAAGTTAATACAGTTATGTCATAAATATTAAGGAGTATGTTTATAACGAGATCCAAATATTGTATGTTCATAAAGGTGGAATTTATTTAGCTGAATTTTGAATTGTTATCATCGCCATTATGTTAAAACTTGAAAAAAACATTGAAGATAATTCGTGATTTAAAAATAATAATGGAAGTACTCATAACCTTGTTTTCAGAATAAGAAAAAATATATCTTATTTATAAATCTAACATTAATTTATTTGTTGTTAGAACATACTACTATTCGTGGCATAATGGATTAAAAGTTTTAAGTAGTTAGTCATTTTTTAGGAGATTTATAACTTGCAATTATGCAATCTACAAAGTCGATTTCTGCAACTGATTTTAAAATTGTATGTTCCAATAAGAATGATAGCAAAACGTAAAATAAATTATTTATATGGTTTCAAATTTTAAATTAGGTTTTAAAAAATGAGTTTAAATTATCTATTTCCCCCCAATAAATTACAATTTATTTTCTTTTCCTAACTTTTAAACATATTGCAAAAAAATTAAAATATTTCTTATTATTGTAAAAATCTAATATTGTCATCCCCACAGTATGTATAGATAACGATGAATAAATGAAGTAATATCTAAATAGAGGCATGTAGCAAATATATAAAATGAAAAACAAAAAATTAAAATTGTATTGGAAAATTTATAGGTTCATAAATCAACCCACTTGTAAAGAAATAAGATAGCAAAAGTACAACAAGAGTCACTCAATTGTACTTGTAAGTATGTTAGTTGTCGTACGTACTATCACTTGTACTAAAATCTAAGACGACTCAGAATATATGAGTCTCTGGTTAAAACGAGTGTCTACAAAACACTTGAAACATTATGTGGCGTCATTAAATTCCCATTACATTGTACTGTGTGTGAGCCATCATTATGTGTTGAGTGCCAAAATGTGATTTTCCTCTCAAACATTTAGCGTGATGACAGTAGAAATAAAATCAGGAGCGTTGTAGAAATTTAATTTATATAAAACAAACTCAATTGATTTGGAAGGAAATTGGTATATGTATATTAGGTTTGCTGCCAAGTCTTAGAAATTGTTGGCTTTTTTTTTAAATGTAAACAAAAATATTTGTCATAAAAATATTTGAAATTCTTGTGTTTTCAATTTGATAAAATATTAAAAACAACAAACGCTAACAAATGAATTATGCGGTTGTAAGTAAAGATAGAGCAGGGCAAATAATATAATATCTCTATTTCACGTTCAAGCGAAGTCCATATACGAAAACTCCTTTCGTACAAAGGAGGCCCCAAATATTAAAATGGTATTTTTTTTACAAAAAATAAAGAAATGTCAGGTAAGTAGTAATAGACGTTTTCTTTACAAGAAGTTTTAGATATTAAATTCGAAAAGAATAAACCTAATTTATAAATTTAAAAGAAAATTGTTCAAATTGCATTTTTGGTACTTTATAATATTCAAACTTCAAAATGAATTGCTGGGATAAAAAATTCAAGTTTAGGCAAATCTTTAAAAATTTTAGATATTTTCATCTAGAGATCCTTTCTTTGCATATTTTGCACTGGACTGTCCACTTAAATATCCCTTAGGGTAAGATATATTTCTATATATTCTTCAGAAACTGTTCTCAAACAAACTGCCTAATGAACGTGGCAAATTTTTTATTTTTATGGGATAACGTAAGCAGTACAGGCTACATACCCTATAGTATGTTATCGCTTTGATTCAAAATGCTGGAAAGACTGGTAGATGTCTGGATAAGAAGCACCCTCTCAGCGGATAGTTTCAGCAGACCCCAACACGCATATCTTAAATGAAGGTGAGTGGAAACGGCTTTGAGTGAGGTTAACGGTACAATTAAATATTAAAACGGCCTTATGTGCTTTTTATACCTACAGGAAGAGTTTTAGAAGGAGGTGACCTTCATAGCTGTAAATTACTTAATGAGAGGTTGATGGTGCGCAACTAGATCGTGATACAGACTACACTTCATTGATCCCGAACAGTTTGTTTGCTATTTGATTTACTTTATATTGATACTATAAGTAAACATCTTGCGTGCTTATGGGCCGAAATAGTTCAACTGCCTGTTACAAAATTCTTAAAAACTAAGAAAAACATTAAAAAACCAATAGAAAATTGTTTGTTAAAATTTGAATACAAAAATATTTTTGCATTCAATACGAAAAATGGCTGTATATTGATGTTATGAAGGATCATTTCACAATGTCCCGTTATCTGCTGAAAATTTAACTGACAGATTGATGTTCTACCTTATGTATATAAAACATAACCATTCCATATTTGGGTTTACTGTAAGTTAATTTTGTTTAATCCGTGAATTCTTAATAAAACAGCTTATTTTCAATAACTTCAGATTTTGAAAATGTATCAAAATATCTAAAAATTGTTATTATATCTACTCAACCAGACCTACAACCCACACTAGGTTAATTGGTAATAAATCACTGTTATACAGAACTATTTTTTTTTTAATTTTCTAAAACTAAAAAAAAATAAAATCCTTTTATTTCTTGAAATTTTAACAAAAACGCCACTGCTTTAGAAAACGTAACAACCATAACTTAAATGTATATAGAATTGAATTATTTTCATTTTTAGTTATTTTGTTCCAGCCAAACAAGTAAACCAACTTTACCATCATCTAATAATATCATACATACAAATAGTAATAAAAATATACAGCAGCAAACACACATCAGGCAGCAAACGAAAAACAAAATTCCAAAAAATATATTTTTTGATTTGTAATTGTGTATGCGTGTCGCGCATTCAACCCAACTTGAAAAAGAACATTATTTGTAGCCAATGCCATTATGTGGCTGCTGCTGCTATTACTTAATGCTGACTTTTGCATTTACGTCGAAACTCTAATTGCCAGTGAATAGGCATTCGAATTAGCTGTTACTCCAGTGTTAACAAAACATTTTCCTTCAATTCTAGTTAATGTATTCATTATGTATTACTATTGTATTCACGATTTAAGAAACACTGACCCAGACATTGAAATTGAATTGTTATCTTTTGAGCAGACTGTTTTCAAAACTGTCTGCCGCATAATGATATTTAATTTTACAATGCATTTGTTACTTTATTTTTGATGTTTTTTTAGATTTTGTTTTGCTCTTCTTTTTGGTAAAGGATCAAAGAGGATAATGCTACTTTCGTATTCAACAAAAATTAACCAATTAAAATATCCCTTCAAATTTTATATAATTGTTTAAGTTTTGTTGGTTTTTTTTTAATTCGCTTTAAATATTAATTTGGTTGTAACTTTTTTCTAACCCTGTGTAATCTGATACTACAAACCTAAAATGTTTGTGAAAAGTCCTAAGTAAATACATGTGGTGGTTTCGATTTGGTGTGAAAACTATGGCAGAATATTTTCTTAAAAATTGTAGTAAACCTAATAAACATCATTTCGAGTATAAGCGACAAAAATTTTACTGGAGGTTTTTCTAATTATTTTTGCTTTCAATCTAACAACGAAGATCTGTTAGAGGTTTCATATGGTTCTGATGAATTTTGGACATGCTATATTGAATAAAAAGACCCACATGGAGTAAAGTTAGTAAATTTTTTTACTATATTTAAACTCCAGTTAAAAGCTTCAGATTATTGTTATTTTAAGAAGTTGGGATACAAAGGGTTAATACACGCTGTAAAGGTTTATGCTATTTAATCTTATATTGTAACAATTTTCCTCCTAATTAAGAGCAACATTTTTTAATAGTATTTTTTCTTTGTTTTTTATGTAAAATTTAGATGTTTATAATTAAGCAGCTTTTATATTACTTTTTAATAATAGTGAGAAGAGTAGAAAAAGATTTTTAAAAAGATTAATTGTAGAGAAATTGTTGAATTGTTAATAAAAACAGTGCAGCTTAATAAGAAAATTTTATCCCAAAACTTTCATATTGCTTTAACAAAATAACTTAAAAAAGTTGAAGACTCTAAATTTATTTGCCTGAAATATGGTTATTAAATTCATTATATGAATTTTACAAGAGATCTCAAAAACATGAGACAGCTCCCTAATCTGACCAAGTTTTGAGCTTAAAATTGGAATAATTGATCTAATTATTACAGTTTTTATAGAATTATTTATATTAGAACAAATATTTGCAATTTAAGGACTCTGTAGAAACATACATGATATTCTATATGATCATACATTTAAACACATAAGGTCTAGTTTATATATTTATAAATAACCTTATGTCTCAGGATCCGAAATTTGAGAGTGTGTGACCATAAATGGTCATATATGACCATATAGGAGCACATGTGAATAATATATGATATCATATTACCATAAACTCTCAAATTTCAGATCCAAATCAATTTACAAAAAAAAAAAAAAAATACATTAATATTAATATTGATACAACAGACTGCGCTTGAAATGTTATTAAACTAGTTGTTTAATCAAGGACCCTATAAACCAGGATGAACAAACTACCAAATTTTTAGCCACCCATGATGCGATGATGCCAAATGGTGCGACTACAAAAAAGTCTTAGTCGAAACCACGAAATTCTTAGCCAATTTACAGAAAATGTATGTAAGATATGGTGAAAAGAACATTTTGCAAAGTGCTACTTGGCATTCCTTGCAGATTTTCTTACTGCGTGCACTGCAGTTGGTACAATGACGTCCTTCAACAGAAAGATGCATTGGCTTGCGATTGGCAGTTTCTGGTGCTGGGACTGGTTTTATTGATCGACGAACAGCTGTAGTTTTTAGGCCTTCCTGGATCAATGTCCCTGCTAACGTAACTAAAAACGATTGAGATCATTATAAATGACCCAGGAATTCACGGCTGTCATCATTATCATAAGATATAAACTTTTCTTCCGCCACATATTCGATCATATTCGTAAGGGCCTGACATTTGATCAGCCAAGTCAACGCCTCCCATCATCTCGAATAAAATTTAATTTATTTCGGACATGGGACTTCAACCTTTTCGCCTGTTTTCAATGTTTTTGTAACAGTTGTTATTGTTGCAAAATTTAGACAAAATTTAGGCTAGAATGGAAATAGTGTTTAAACAATTCACAGAATTTTGAAGATGATGTGATATATTTCAGAGCACAGCAACATTTAATTTAAAACTTTTAGAGACGTTTAAACTTTAAGTGGTGCACATACGTACCATCCGGGTCGAAAGGGTTAAAATGTTAAGTGCCATCTTAATGGTAATAGGGACAACTCTTAATAACACTACGATTGGGTTTGGGAAAGCGTTAATCTCTTACCATCCTCTAGTTCTAAAATTCTTAACCAGCAACGATAATTAACATTTCAAAGCTTTTAGTTTGAGAACCTGTTATTCCGAGGAAAATGTATTTTACTTGATATTTTTTTAAATACAATGGGATTTTAATTTGAAATTATTTTTGTATTGTTAGACTTTCATTGTGCACTTGTTATTGTTGTTCCCCAAAATAAAAAATAGTGAAAATGATTTGGAAATCAGTTGTTTGGTATTTTTATACCATCCACCATATATGGTGAGGGTATATATCAGTTTATCATTCCGTTTGTAATATGTCGAAATAAAGGTTTCAGACCCCATAAAGTATATATATTCGTGATCCTAATGCAATTTTAAGTCGATTTAGCGATGTCCGTCTGTCTGTTGAAATGGCGATCACGACGCGAAGACGCAAGCGGGGGTGCCTATTTATACCCAGATTATTGAACATCCTTCCGAGCAGTTTGGTATTGAAAATGAGCAAAATCGGACAAGCGGTTAAAAAGTTATGAGTGAAAATGTGAAGATACCTCTAAATTTTCCATATAAATTTGTACAATTTTTCTGTATCTATTTTTTTTTTCTGTAAGGCTTTGTTGGTTTTTAGTTTCATTCCATAAAATGTATTTTTTGTTTTTGTAAAACTTTTACTTAAGATTTAAGTTGTGCCAAAAAAAATTTAGTTCGAACCATTTGTCAATAGGTGGCGCAAGAAATATAAATTTTCGCCGTTAGTTAATTCCCTTCATTGGACATATTCTGTTGTACAGGTAGTCTCCATTAAACATATTGTGTTACCAATATTCGTAATATAAATGAATATTTGCCAAAAATTATGCAAAAAATGTGTTTTATGTGCATATTATACTGTTAAAGAGCACAATATTGCAATTTCTTCACGTGGATTTGTTTTTTTTTTTTTTTGTGAAAGAAAAAATTAACATAAATAAATATTTGCCAATGCCTCAATACCCGAAAATTATATAATTTAATGAAAACATACTATCTTCCCATATGAAAAATTGTTTTTGTAAAACCATATATGGTGACATGTCGAAATATAGATCTAAATCGATTTAGCGATGTCCGTCTGCCTTTTGAAATGGCATAATATATTTTCTCATATTTTCCCACCAGTCGCTTTTATTTTCACATCAAATATTTTTCACCTCAAAATTGTTTTCACCACAAAATTTGTTTTTACCACAAAAATAATGTTCACCCCAAATTTTTTTCCACCAGAAAAGTTGTTTCCGCTTCCAAATTAATTTTTTCAAATCCCCAATTTTATTTATAAATTTTTTTTAATTGTTTGTAACACAACAAATAAATAAATGATAAATAATATTATTCTTTAGTACTTTTGCGGTACTATTAGAGCAACGGTTCCCAAGTGGGGGGTTGTGACCCTCTGGTGGTCCGAAGCTGCATCCGAGAGATTTTCGTAAAAAAATGTTTAAAATTAAGAAGGTAATAATAAATAATAATAATGAATATATCGCGATTTTCAAAACTTTGGAAGGAAATAAGAAACTTTGATAAAAAGTTGAAGTATTCTAATTGTTAGGACTTTTCAGACTCCGGAAATTTTTTTGTTTAATTGAATACACATTATGTTTATAGTACTGATATAGAAAACGTTCTCAGATTTGAAAAAAAATCATCAAAGTTTGTTTAAGAATCAATTTTTCCTATTATAAAAATCACAGATACTTAGAAGCTTTTTTATAGAAAACGCCTCATGATCCTAGTTTTTAAGTTTTTTTTTAGGGTAATTTAATTGAAAGATAAATAATTATGAGTCTCGATTTTTCAGGACTAAAAAAAACAATTTTTAGTTATTCTCGCTTCTTTCGAGATTGTTTTAAAATAAAAACACCATTGTGGTTTTAAGTGAGTTTCATACTGACTTCTTTTCTTTATTTTCCTTAATTTATTATCAAATAAATTTACAATGTTAGCTTAATTTAATTAAATTAAATTTACTTAGACAGCATAAGTGTGTTTTTGTTTCCGTTGTAGTTGGTAAAAAATACACCGATACTTGATGGGTTGTTAATAAATTTATCGGGAAAAATGTCTATAGCTTCATAAGTGTGTTTCGTTTCCGTTCGGTGTCGAAACAATCTTATAGTGACGAGTTTTTTAATTGTAAACAATTCTTTACTAACTATTTTTGTTTAATTGCATTTTCATTGTATGAACGGAAATGCAATTTTGGTTAATCCAAAAATGTTTATCGTGAAAAATGTCTATAGCTTTATAAGTGTTTCCTTTTTGGTTGTAAACAATTCTTTAGAATTGTTTACTAACTATTTTCGTTTAATTGCATTTTTCATTGTGCAATTTTGTTTAAACCACAAAAAAAGGTATTTATTAGTTATACTTGATTTGATTGCATTATTAAATGCGGCTTTTTGCCTGAACAAAGTAAAAGAATAATTATTTGGAAAGGCGTATGTTTTCCAAAGAATTCGAGATTTGAACTATTGACATTTTTCTTTTCGTTAAAAAATATATAGTTAATGTTATTATAGCAAAAATTATTATTACATCTTTACTTATGTTTATTACATTAGAATTGTCATTTTTGAATAAAATTTCTTGTATAGTTTTATCATGTTCAATTTGTTTGACGTAAAGAGATTCTAATTTTATATTTGTCATTGAACTATTATTATCTCTTATTTTTGTAATTACATTTGGTAGGATAAATTTATCAAATGTTTTAATTCTAATATTTAAAAATGTTTTGTTTAATGTTTTTATTTCACAATTTTCGAATTTTAATAGAAAGTTTCCTTTAATTTTCATGTTTATTTTGTTACAATTATGTGATATCTCATCTTGTCCGTCAAGTTTTTCCCATTTTCGTAAAGAGTTTTGAGCGAATGAAGAATTTGTGTTTCGTCGTCGCTGTCCATGGTTCCCGCTATGAACTTAAGTCCTTTTCCTAGTATGTTTACCAATCCGCGTTTTGACCTGAAGTGTGGGTTAAGGTTTTCTATTCTACCTTTTAATAAGGCGAAATTTTTATTTATCGTGTCCAGTAAAACTTTCGTTTCGGTAGTGGTTGTGTTCAGTGTGATTATATTTCCATGATGATTTTGTCATATCGTTTGATTAGTTTCAATTCTCCGGTCTTTATTGGTATGTATCCGTTATTGTTTGTCAGGTCCTGTATGTCGAGAGTTTGGGCGTCAATTGCTATTAGGAAGAACATCATCGAAACCCAGGCCGTCATCTAAAAAGTAGAAAATATCATTTGTTAGCTTTTATAGTCGGGTTATCCCTGTCCTGATATCTCTTCTTAGGTCTGACATGTGTCTTATAGTATTTGTGTCCTGTTGTTTTACTCGCTATAGTTTCAAAGCGTCTATTTTCCTGTATTTGCGATGGTTATTTCCACCTCTAAATTCTTTAATGTAATTTGTTCCTTCTTCCAGCTCTGCATCAGATTTGTGCTTATTCAGCCTGTTTATATAGTTCTCTTTTTTTAGAGTTATATTATCATGAATTTCGCGATATTTATCCTCATGGACTTTGCCGTTAACAAAATCTATGGGTTTGATACGGGTAGTGCTATGGATCGTATTGTTATAGAATCCTATGATTCTAGTCTAGTTTCAAAGCGTCTATTTTCCTGTATTTGCGATGGTTCTTTCCGCCTCTGATTTCTTTAATGTAATTTGTTCCTTCTTCCAGCTCTGCATCAGATTTGTCCTTATTCAGCCTGTTTATATAGTTCTCTTTTTTTAGAGTTATATTATCATGAATTTCGCGATATTTATCTTCGTGGACTTTGCCGTTAACAAAATCTATGGGTTTGATACGGGTAGTGCTATGGATCGTATTGTTATAGAATCCTATGATTCTAAGAATTTTCTCTTCTATGGTTTCCGTTTTGTTCTGCTTGTTGTGTCTGATGAGTCTTATGTGTTCATTGATTGTGTTGTGTAACCTTTCTATATCAGCATTTGATGTGTGCCTACTATTCTATGTAAAATGTATATCAATATTTTTTCCCTTTAGAAATTGTTTCATATGAATAGCTTTGAATCCTAATTCGTTGTCGACTATAATCCTCTTGACTTTCCCGTGTGGGTTTATATATTGGAGAAGTTTGGTCTTGAATTCTGTCCAAGATCGTCCATTTATTTTGTAAGCCACTGCGAATTTTGAAATTTTTTTTTTATTGTCATAAACAGGGTTTTCCCTAATGAATAAAAAACATCTACATGTACTATTTCCCGTGGTTTATTGGGTGTTTCTGTAATATTTAAAGGAACTTTAGGTGGGTGTCTATCATATTTTTCAAGAGTACATATTTCGCAGTTGTCGATAAATTGGGTTATCCTTAACTTTAATTTGGGATTATATATCTGTGTTTTTAATTCTTCGAATACAGCTTGTATTCCTCGGTGGTTTTTATCCAAATGTTCTTTTTCTATAAGTTCTGTTAATTTGAGTTCGTCCTCGATGTCCTCCAATTTTCTCGAGCATCTCACTATTTTAAAGTTGCAGTTTTCCGAAAAGAGTTGCTCAAAGGTGCATCTAAATGTATCAAAAAATTCTTCATCTATCAAAATGGCATATATGTGGTCTGGATCAAAATGACTTTTCAGTAAAGTGATAGTGTATTCTCTATCGATACACTCACAATATTATTTCGTTAAAAACAACTTAAAATACATATTAAATTAATCGAAAATACAATCAAAAAGAGGACTACTGATTTGTCAATATATTCAACCCATTTTGTTGTTTATTTTCAATCATTGTTTAATAACCAACAAAAGTCGTTTAAAATAACCATCAAATTTTTACTCAAAAAAGTTAGAAAAAACTACTTTTGTGGTTTGTTTTTCAAATTGAAAGTTTTTTTTATTTGTATGTAATTACAAAACAGAACACAACACATGCAGATGTATATATTTTTATTGGCTTTGTGTGTATGTATATTTGAATAATTTCTTGTAATTTTTATTGAAATAATTTTGTATATATACAAACTATTTTGGTAAAAAAAACAAAAAGGAATTATATGAATTTCTATTTTTTGAAGCAGAAAAGATAAAATTTTACATTTAACTGAAAATATTAACTCCTACTGAATGTCTGTAAATTTTTATAGTATGTTTTTTGAATGACTGATTCAAATAGTTAAAAAAATATATTTCTATGAATTTCAATTGACTCTTCATTTAAAAACAAACTTTACGTATTAATAAACTACAGTCGGTAACGGAAAATATATTGTGAGTGTGATTCCGATTGTCTTTCTAGTGTTCTTGAATATTATCTCGGTTTTTATTCTCATTGAACCCGATGTTATCTTTTTGATGATAATTTGAGTTTTAAATAGGTTGATCGGTAAGTTACTTTCCCTTATGCTAGACTGATCAGATTCCAGTAAGTTTACGTTTGGATGTTCAATCCTTGACAATGCGTCGGCATTGCTATTTTTCGTACCCTTTTTATACCTGATTTCATAGTCGAATTCCGATAACTTTAGTCTCCATCTAACCAGTTTCGAGTTTGGTTCCTTTATTGAAAATAGCCATGTGAATGGTCTATGGTCAGTCTCGATAAGAAATTTTCGACCGAAAAGATATGGTCTGAAATATCTGGTGGCCCAAATGATAGCCAATAATTCCTTCTCAATTGTGTTATAATTGACCTCGTGCTCATTGAGTGTTCGACTCGCAAAGCAAATTGGATGATCGTCCTGGGAGAGTACTGCGCCTAAGGCATAGTTACTAGCGTCCGTTGTGAGAGTGAATTTCTTCGAAAAGTCAGGATATTTAAGGATTGGGTCATTAGTCAATATTGTCTTGAGGGTGTTAAAGCTGTCCTGGTATCGTTGATCGGATATATTAATCTTGGCATCCTTTTTCAAAAACATTGTAATTGGTTTCGCAATGAGTGAATAATATTCAAAGAATTTTCTATAGTATCCCGTGAGTCCGAGAAATTGTTTAATTTGTTTAGGGGTTTTTGGAATTGGAAAGTTAAGCACGCATTCGATTTTCGATGGGTTTGGTTTTATTCCGCTTTGGGTTATTATGTGTCCTAAAAATTCCGTTTCCCTCTTGAAAAATTCGGATTTATCCAATTGAATCTTTAGGTTTGCTTTCTCTCAGCATTTAAAAATAGTTTCGATTAATTGGATATGTTCCTGGAGAGATGTTGAAAATATTATAATGTCATATAAGTAAAAGAGACATATTTTGTTGATGTGGTCTTTTAATATAGTGTTCATAAGGCGTTGGAAAGTTGCAGGTGCTGTTTTCAAACCGAATGGCATCCTAACAAATTCATAGTGGCCTCCTTCTACTGTGAAGGCGGTTTTGTGCACATCTTTCTCATCGACTTCGATTTGATAGAATCCTTTTGAAAATATAGCGTGGTGAAATACATACATTTTCCTAATTTGTCGAGAATTTCGTCAATATTCGGTATTGGATATCGGTCATCTACTGTAACTTCATTTAACTTCCTGTAGTCGACGACTAAACGCCATTTTCTTTTACCGTTGGCATCCTCTTTTTTGGAACGATCCAAATAGGTGCTGAGTAAGGGGAATTACTTTGTCTTATTATTCCATTATTTAACATCTCCTGAATTTGTCTTTGGACTTCTTCCTTGTGGATATATGGATATCGGTATGATTTTCGTTGGTCGTATTTATTCTATGTTTGATGGCGCTCGTAAACGTCAGATTTGAATTCTCTGGATAGAATAAGCTGTGAAATTTTTTTATTATTTTCTTGACCTCTGACTTCTCCTCAGGGTTCATATGGACCATACGAATTTGATCTAGTGGTGGTTCTGTTTGTTGGAACTCTTCGTCCAAAATGCAAAAGTTCTCGGCATCCACCGTTGTTGAATCTGATTTATCGATGTGTATTGTGTCCAACTGGTAAAAAAACTCTCTATCTCTATCTTATAATTTTGTGCGTTATACATCCCTTCGTAAAGAATAAAATCTCTATTATTATTCCGTTGTTCTTTAATGTGAACTAGTCCGTTACTTTCCGTTGTTACAAACTGGATGGTGTGCATTTTTCTATACATTAGAGGGATTTGGTTCTGGTTTATAATAATTACATCGTTCTTATATCACGGCTTTAAATCTTTTCAGGACGTCATTACCAATTATTCCGTCGTAAAAATTGTGAAACTTACATTCTATCAAATTAAATTTTTATTAGTATTTCCAAGTTCCGAAAATAAGGGTATCCGGTAAATAGTGGTAGTTCTAACTTGGTTTTGTAGCGTTTTAAGGGTCAAAGGGTTTGATGTATTTTCCATTTCGGGTTACAAAGACCAGGATTTACAATAGAGTGAGTAGCTCCTGTATCTATAATGAATTTTAAGTTATTTTTTATTATTATATGGAATAGGATTTCCATGGCCGATTCCATATTGTTCGGATTTCGACATATTAATATTGTTTTCATTGGTTCCGGGATTTTTTCTTTAAATATATTCAATGCCGTGCGCATATTATTCCTTGCACATTCGTTTGCCGCATCACCATGTCCAAGCACTGTAGTGGTCTTGTTGTTCAGTTTCCGTAGTCTTTGCTTGATATCGTCATAAAAATTGACAGTATTGGTCTTAAAGGTTGTCCCTCTTAAGTCATCAAATAGTTCCTCTAAACTCCATTTTTATCCAAAATTGTTCGTTAGTATTTACTTAATGTCGCTCCAGGATTAAGCTTGACAATTTATTTCAATGATTTCCCTGACTTTCCCTTTTAGTTTACTTTTTATAATGTCCGAAAAGAGATATTGGGAGGGCTCGTCGTAAGCCCTTAATATTGGGTGAACCCGGTCAATTAAGTTTATAAAACTTTGGAGATCCCCGTAATCTCCACTGAATTCGGGTAATTTGTAATGGTATTTCAAGGGTTCTACCCTGATTGAAAGGGGTTCTGCCATTTTGGAAGAAATTTAAATATAAGTCCGTCTATCTATTCTATACTCTTGAGTAGGTTAATCCAGAATAAATGTTCGTCCTCGTCCAGTGAGGAGCAACTATCCTCTGAAACTTCTAAAAAAGGGTTGGAATCACTGTCATTTGTTGGGTATCCCACTATATCAAATTCATCCTCTGAATTTGAATACTCCGATAAAGAGTCAGGGATAGTCAAAAAAAAATATATAAATGACCAGATTTCCGTCTCTTTCCGTAAAATGTCTACCCTGTCTACTCTATATTTCCTTGTCGGTTAAAGTGTCGTTCAATGTCTTCGTTAATTTCCGTCGAATAGCCGTCGTTTGAGTCAAACCCTGAGTCGTAATGAATATCGTAAAAGTCTTCTTCTTCCTCGGAATCAAACTCGATATCGTCAAAAATTCTGAAAAATTCGTCTTCTGACTCGATATCACTCATCCGGAATAGTAATATAAATATAGACTTAACTTATTTCTAATCTTACGTTGATCTGTTGGTTGCTGGTATTTTATCTTCCTTCTATTTTAGGCTGTTGTGTGGTTTGGTTGATTTTTCTTCTTGTCGATCTGTTGGTTGCTGGTATTTTATCTTCTTTCTATTTTAGGCTGTTGTTCAGACAAGATTCGTTGTCTGATGACCCAAAATTCTGTTTGTTGTTTTTTTTCAGTTTTTATTATCGCTTAAAGTTTAATGTATGTTTCAATATCGATTTTATTTTAGTTCTTTTAAAGCGTATTGGAAAAGAAAAATTTCCTTTTAATTACGTAAAATTAAAAATTTTATTTGCATGTTTAAAATCGTTCACTTTTAAAATGTTTTTAATCACTCGGAGTCAGGTTATTTAATTATGATCACTCGAAGTCAGATTAAAATTTTTGTTTGAAATTATTATAAGATGTTGTTTTTAGCTTTTAGGTTTTGTTCTCTGTTTTTAACAATTGTACAAAAAAAATCCAATGGACAAATTAATTTATTTTCGCCAATAAAGTTATTAATTTTTATAATGTCTGATTTTGGCTTGAAATTATTTAGGAAAAATGTTTTCTCCTGTTTACGTTTAAGCGTACAATTTGCTTTTTAGTTTGTGTCTTATTTTTAGGTTCACTGGATTTACCCGTGAGGACATTTAAATGTCCAGTATTCGTGAGTAAAGTTTATTTTTATTATTTACCACACCCGGGTATCCTACCGACTGCGCCAATTATGAGTCTCGATCTTTCGGGACTAAAAAAAAACAATTTTTAGTTATTCTCGCTTCTTCCGAGATTGTTTTAAAATAAAAACACTGTTGTGGTTTTAAGTGAGTTTCATACTGACTTCTTTTCTTCATTTTCCTTAATTTATAATCAAATAAATTTACAATGTTGACTTAATTTAATTAAATTAAATTTACTTAGACAGCATAAGTGTGTTTTTGTTTCCGTTGTAGTTGGTAAAAAATACACCGATACTTGATGGGTTGTTAATAAATTTATCGGGAAAAATTCTTTAGAATTGTTTACTAACTACTTTTGTTTAATTGCATTCTCATTGTATGATTAATCCAAAAATGTTTATCGTGAAAAATGTCTATAGCTTTATAAGTGTGTTTCCTTTTTGGTTGTAAACAATTCTTTAGAATTGTTTACTATTTTCGATTAATTGCATTTTTCATTGTGCTATTTTGTTTAATCCAAAAAAAGGTATTTATTTGATTTTTTACTTGATTTGATTGCATTATTAAATGCGGCTTTTTGCCGCAAAGAAAGAAAGAAAAGAAGAATTATTTGGAAAGGCGTATGTTTTCCAAAGAATTCGGTTACCTTTATATGATTTCAATTTTGGATGTTGTAACAATAAATCTATTAAATTCTGTAAATTTGACAATAATAAAAACGTTTTTCAATATTTCATATAATTTACTAATACTATTTTCTGAAAATCTTTGGACGTAAATGTTTTTATTTAAATATAAAATTTAAAAATGTCTCAAGGGGTCCGTGAAGTAAAAGTTAGTGGGAACCGCTGTATTAGAGCCTTAGAAGTACTTAATTAATTTTTTTTAATTATTTTATTTTTTGTCTGTTGTATTTTATTTTATTTTTAGTACTATGGTATTTTGCAATTGATTGCATGCTTTTTTCTCAATTCCCTTTTTAAAGTTGCTTGCTAAGTTTTGTCCAAATATGTACTATAAAGCAACAAAAGAAGAATACAAAGAACAAAAACATTAGAAAAATTAAAACCGTGCTTGTTTTGTTGCCCCGCTTGCTTCTCTACACCGTTCCCCATTCAAACAAGAATTTCATGCAATAATTACATGCAAAAAGTCACCGTATAAATTGGCTCAGAGTTATTTTTTCCTATTTATATAAATCTAATTACAATAATTGCGTGACACCTAGATGGTCCTGCTGTTTAAAACTTTAATCATGTATATTATAATAAAGCTATTAATTGACACTACTGCTTGTCAAAAATTACAATTGAGAACACTCGTTCAAGTTTTTGGTCATTTAATTTAAAGTGGAATGTATTTTTTAATATTTTTGTCTAAATAAAATAATTTAAATCAAATCATTTCATTAATATTGAAAACAAACAAACAATTGCTCATCAATTCATATTTATTAGAAAATCTGTATGTTACAATAGATAGAATACAGTATTTAACTTCTAAATGGTTTTAAATGCTTCAATATTTCTCTATATAACGGTAGTTGGCTACCACAGCTACTTTAAGACCGATATGATAATTTAAAAATGGACATTCCATTAAAGGCAAGTGTCTTTTTGCATAACCGGGTTTATTGCACTATTTTACCGGTTCAATTTTGAAGAGCGTGATAGACAACTACCGTTATAATAAAAAGGTATTGCTTGCCAAACATAGTTATTTTGGTTTTTTGGTTTTTCGTTTCATTCCATAAAATGTATTTTTGTTTTTGTAAAACTCCCAATTTATACTTTTTTGTTTTTGTTTTTCTACCAATTGAAGTTGTGCCAATCAATGACATTATTTCTTAAAGAAAAAAATATTAGTTGTAACTATTTGTCAAGAGGTGGCGCATGAGAAACTGTATTCTCTCCATTATGCATATTGTCCTACATTATTTTTTTTAAAGAAATAACATTCGTTACAACTATTTTTCAATACATTACTCATCAGAAAGTGTATTCTCTCTATTAGGCATGTTCTGGTGAAGAGCTAGTCCCCATTAGCCAGTAACAAAAATGAGTATTTGCCAAAAACTATGCTTTAAAATGTGTTTTTTGTGCAGTCCATGTTTAAAAAACTAGTAAAAATATGAAGGTGCCTTTTAATTTTCCATATAAATTTAATACAATTTCATAGTAGCAACTGGTACATAATATATTTTCTCATATTTTTTTTCACCAGTCGCTTAGAAGTCAATATTTTGTATACACCTCAAAAAATTTTTTCATCACTAAAATTTTTTTTCACCACCCAGGTGAAAATGTTTATATATCATCATATATGGCTTTATATATGATCGTATATGTTTTCATATATGAGCATATATGAACGTATATGTCATGTATGGAAGCATATATGGGCCAATACATTTAAAGATGAAGATCATATATGGTAATACAGTGCGTTCATAAATTATAGCACATTTGTCAATCTGTAAATCAATGATTTATAAAATTTCAACAGTGGATGCTATAATCATCATCTCTTTGTGGAACTTGTATCAATATATTCTCTTTCTAAAAATTAAATAATATTACTCAAAACTCCCATTAATTAGAAATACCGTTATTAAAATCCCTTATATTGCAAAACATTGCATATTAAAGCGTTCAAATTGTATAGCACAAAAACAAAAAAGTCATTGTTTGACAACAATTACCTTTTTAAATCAATCAATTTATATTTAATTTTATTAACAACATTAGTAATAAACAAAATGCCACGAGGAAAGGTACTGAGTGAATTTGAAAAAGGTCAAATTTTAACATTGTCAGAAAATGGTGCATCGAAAGCTGAAATTGCAATTCAAATCAACAGAAGTCGCAAGGTTGTTTATAATTATTTGGAAAATATTGAAAATTATGGCAAAAATAAAAGCAGTGGTAAAAAAAAAAAGTTAAATGACCGCGAGCGCCGACTTATTTTGAACACAGCAAGCAACAGCACCAAAAGCTGTACCCAACTTGCTGGATGCGTTTCCAACAAAGTGTGTAAAACGACCATTTGGACTGTTCTTAACTCTTCCAAACACATTCAAAGACAGAGAATGAAGAAAATTTCTCGTCTTTTGAAACGTCATATTAATGCACGTTTGGATTTTTGTAAAAATAATATGAATACAAATTGGTCAAATGTAAGTTTTTAAATGTTGGTTTTGAAATAATTAACTAATTTGCTTTCTTTTAAAAGATGATTTTTTCAGATGAAAAAAAATTTAATTAAGATGGCCCTGATGGGAATTGTTGTTACTGGCGTGACCTACGGAAAGAACCCCAATGTTTCTCTCGTAGAAACTTTGGTGGCGGTTCAGTTATGATTTGGGGTGCATTTACTGAAGAATGTTGTTTGGAGTTGCAAATCGTGCCAACTAAAATGAATAGCGAAAAATACTGTGAATTACTAAAATGCAGTTTGTTGCCATTTTTACATGCAAATACAGATAAAAACTATATTTTCCAGCAAGACAATGCAGCCTGCCATGCCAGCAAATTCACAATAGAATGGTTAAGCTCGATGATGTCGATGTTTTGGAGTGGCCTGCTTGTTCTCCAGATATGAACCCTATCGAAAACATATGGGGAATTCTCGCCAGAAGAGTTTATGCTGACAATTGTCAATATACAAATGCGAATGAGCTAAAGCTCTTCTGAGAAAATTAATAAGTTCTATGAAAAATAGAATATTTGATTGCATAAAAGCGAAAGGTGGTATTACAAATTATTGATATATTGTTAATTTTTATTGTTTTTGTTATTTTTGTTATTTAACAAGGAATTAATTGTTTATTTTTGTTAAACAAAGACTTTTCTGCATTTGTGCTATACAAATTGAACACTTTAATATGTAATATTTTGCAATGTAAGAGGTTTTAATAACGATATTTCTAATTAATGGGAGTTTTGAGTAATATTATTTAATTTTTAGAAAGAGAATATATTGATACAAGTTCCACAAAAATATGGAAGAGATAGCATCCACTGTTGGAATTTTATAAATCATTGATTTACAGATTGACATATGTGCTATAATTTATGAACGCACTGTATATGAATCCATATATGACTATATATTAATATATTGCATATTTTGGTCCATATATTGGTTCATATACGCCATATATTATTCCATATATGGGGTAATATATTTAAATTTGTATCAGATATTGCCATACATGAGGGAAATTTAAACCTTTGTTCTACCGAATTAAGATACAGTTTGAATTCTTAAGTGCACATAAAGGCAGAAACGTAATTAGATTAAATGACTTATACTAGGTATTGTATTTCCGTTATAAACAAAATTTTTTAAAATTAAGCATTTGTATTTCCAAAATTTTGTTTGATATCAAAACAAAGCTTAAGCAAAATGTAGTTGGGTCTAAAGTATATTAATGATTTTCAGTCTTTTTTATCCTTCGCCTCTGGCGGAGTAATACGTAACCAAAAAAAAAAAGGATTGCGATCAATCAACAAATTTCAAAATCTTTCTTAATGAAGAAATATAAATGAAATTATTATTATCAATATTATTAATAATATTAATATTATTTTTAGATTAAATTACAACAACTCTTCATTTATTCATACTATGTTGTTGTTTTTTATTATTTATTTATTTTATTTTTAATACTGTTTTTTAATAATAATATAAAAGTTTGAATTGTTATATAAAATGAAGATACTATCATCTAAAAATAATATTGGTACTCTTTTCCCAAAATTTATGTGTGTTTTTTAACTTAAATTTATTGCATTATTTAATTTTACTGTATTTAATTTTAATAAAAAAAAACAATATTTTTGTTTAAAAATAAAAAAAGCATTTTTAATATACCGGCATATAGGAAAAGTACTTGTATATGACCATATATGAACACTCATATATGTCCATATATGACCATACACGGCCATATACCCTCAAATTTCAGATCCGAGCATATATTGAATAATATATGAACCCATATATGTAGCCATATATGACCATATATGAACATTTTCACGTGGGCACAAAAACTTTTTCAACTCAAAAAATTTTTTTCACGTCTAAATTTTTTTTCCACCAAAAAAGTTCTTTTAACATCTAAAAAAGTTCTACACCTCAAAAAATTTTTTCACCTACATAATTTTACTTCAAAAGTTTTTTATATTATTTGTATCAAAAACAGTAGAGAACATCCTTTTAGGATATTAGTGGAGGGTATTCAAAGATTCGGCACAGCCGAATTTAGCCTTTTTTACTTGTTTTTTTATTGAATTCGAGTAAGAGGAACAAAAAGTTGAAAATAAAATATAAAGAGGTTTAAGACAAGTTTTACAAAAAAAATAAAATTTTGTTCATGAAAAAAGTAAAAATGATCCCCCACCCAAAAGCAAGGGCTGGATCCGCCACTGACATATACGATCGCGAATGCGCTTCGAGAATTTCGCGACGGAAAAGCACGCAAACGTCACGTATTAAAGAGCTGATTATTAAAACAATAAAGAAAATATTAACGAGGATACCTTTAGCTGGCTACCAACGCTTGAAGGTGACAAAAAAATTTTTTTTTCTTTTAAATAATTCTGAAATAATAACAAATTTTTTTGTTTATTTCATATATTTTTACTATTTATTTAGATTTTTTGGCAATTAGAGATGTGAATAAACTAGGGATGTGTTTTACAACATAGGTTATACTTGTTCTTTTGACAAGCGAAAAATCGTCGCGGAGCTTTAACTCGTATGGCACCCTGTACCCTTGCTGTTGAATTAATTCCATGACATTTAGTCGTTTGCGGACTTTTGGCTCATCCACTTCCAAAGATTCTGACAACTTCTGAAGCGTTTGGTATTCGTCCACATAGAGTAATGTTTCCAATTCTTCGTTTTCAAACATTTTGGATTGACCAGGCCGTTCAAAATCTCCACTTTTAAGGCAACCAAACCACGTCCGACACGATTGTTCAGCTGAAGCATACTTGCCGAAGATTCGATGACCCTCGCGTCCGCACTTTTCCTATCTGGTACAAAATTCGACAAGTTCGACCCAATATTAGCATTTCAACCAAATGACACAAGCTAAAACTGGAATATTGGTTAATATACTAGAGTCGGCCTCTTGTAAGAAACGTTCATTATTAATTCAAGGTCACAATAATTCAAGGTCACAATAACACAGAGAGAATATGAAATATTGCACTAACCTAATAAAAAGTTTTACTGGATGAGTTTCGGTGCAGTTAAATTGCTATTATTCAAAAATTCATCAATATTATGAAGATAATTCACTCAGTGAAGACATGACCTATTTGGAGTAATTTTGTGACGAGGGCAGATCAATAAGTCCGTGACTTTTCGAACTTCCTTCGTAGTTATATGAAATGAAACACTGCTCACAAATTTTGAGCAAGTTCCGTCATTTACTTTGCGTTTAACAGCTGTTCAAAGCATCGATTTCAAATGGTAAAAAAGTGGTTTACTGATTTTCGTTGTGGTCGCACAAGTATAAATGACGCTGAACGTTCTGGGCGTCCAATTGTGGTCAATACACCCGAAAATGTCGAAAAAATCCACGATATCGTGATAGCTGATCGAAGAGTAAAAGTGCGTGAGATTGTTGATGCCATAGGCATTTCATATGGCAGTGTGGTTTCGATTTTAAATTATCAGTTGTATTTAAGAAAGCTGTCTGCAAGATGGGAGCCGCGTTTGTTCTCAATTGACCATAAACGTAATCATGTGGTGTGTGTAGTCTCAATGTCAAAAATCTACGAATTGCCCCCTCATTCCCCTTATTCTCCGAATTAAGCCCTCAGTGACTATTTCCTATTTCCAAACCTAAAGAAATGGCTCGGTGGATAGAGATTTAGCTCCCACGATGAAATTATTGATCAAACAAATGCTTATTTTATGAACCTCGAAAAATCCTATTTTTTGGAAGGGATACAAAAATTGG
The DNA here is from genome assembly GCA_949748255.1 of Eustalomyia histrio. NCBI lineage: Eukaryota > Metazoa > Arthropoda > Insecta > Diptera > Anthomyiidae > Eustalomyia > Eustalomyia histrio. The sequence continues at coordinate 75,949,687 of OX456523.1, read as the reverse complement.
AGAAACGTTGGATTGTGTTTCATTCAAAAAGTCACGGACTTATTAATCAGCTCTCGTATTTTGGCTAGTAGATTACAAAAACTTTTGAAAAACATGATTTTAAATATCGTCTCATAATTTTTAGAAAATTAGAACGACATAAATTATTAGAGTCCGGCTAAGCGATTCCCAAGGGCAGCTGTTCGCAACATCCAAGCGGTATATAGTAACAAATATAATCCCTGTTTCATTTGATAAATTCGAAGTAATTTGTTACATCCTATTTTCTTACTTTCTTATCGAACTTTTTAAAATTTTAATAAATTTATTTAGTTTAGATAAAAAAATTAAACTAACACTTAGATTTAGATAGTTTGTTAGAGGATCTCAAACGAGAAGCTGTAAATTTGATATCAAAATGCTATCAATCATAAATGTAAAACAAAATACATTAATTTCAAAAGTGTTTACACACACACAGACACAAAATAATTGTTTTCGAAATCACACGAGAAAACTAATGTCGAAATTTATGCACGCAAACACCTGCCCACACACAGATATTAAAATAGTGCAATGTTCACAATTCATTTAAAATTATATTTTACGAAAGAAGGTGTCCTTTCAGAAAAAAAATACACTTACACACACATAAATCCAAACTTTTACAATTGCGACAATACCCAAAAAAACCTTGAGAAACAAAAAAGAAGAAATAAATAGAATAAAAAAGAAGAGAAAGAAGATAACAATATAGCACAAGTTTTAACAAATTTTAAAAGGACTTAATGCAGTTGTGTGTGTTTGTGAATTTGGTTGCGTTTACATGAAAGGTTTTTTTATGTGTGTGTGTGTGTGTGTGTGTGTGTGTGCATGTGGATGAGACATTGGGGGATTAAATTTTAATTTGCCAAAAGTGGCAAGTTACTGTGATGACAATGTTACGATAAAATGAATGATTTTCAGTTTCTTTTTTGCTGGAAACGTTTTAAAAGAAAAGGATTTATATACTTTTTTCATTCTCATAATTTTGAAAAGTATATTATTCTTATAAGATTTAAGTTTAATAATAATTTGTTGATTTATAAGTATTTTTTGTTAAAAAAAACTAAAAAAGAAAAACGTTATTTAAGTGAATTAATTGATAATTTAGTTAAATGGCTTATAATATTGAAACAAGGTAAAATTTCGTGGAAGTAGTTGACAATAATGCTTGTTAAAAACAAATCATTAAGAACAGGACTGGATCATAAATTTAGGAATATGAGAAGATCAATAGGATTTTATTGTATTATTATTATAAAAATGTTTAAAGTTAATCAATTTAACAGCCCTGAAAATCTTATGCACCAATGGCTCACTCTATGCCTGCAAACAGCAAACCATCTACTTTCAAAGAAAGTCAAAAGTGAGTTGCCAATTTTATCCTTAAATTAACAAAAATATAATGAAGACTATCAGTAAAAACATTAAAAATTATAAATGTATTAATTAAATTTCCTATTTGCAACAACATTTTGAATATGTTTACTCAGTAACTGAGAGGATTGCATTCGCTTTATTAACATACAAACTCAAATACAAAATTATCCACTTATGTACGTATTTTTCTACATCCCAGCTAAAACTACTTACCAGCCTATTTACTCGCTTAATTACTTTTGTACGCGATGTCCCAAAAGTAATGAGTAGTTTTTACCTTCTCACTTACAAAAAACACAAAGTAATGTGGGTCATTACTCTCTCGCTTACAAACAGCAAAAAAATAATAAGTACCCATTACTTTTTGGACATCGCGAACAAAAGTTATTAAACGAGAAAATAAGCTGCTAAGTAGTTGATACCATGTTTTTGCTGGGTTTATTTTACTATACTAGGAGTAGAAAGTTCATGTATATATAAAATAGTTTTATTGTCACTAGCTAGAGAATGTTTTTGCGAATCAACAAAATGGCATCTATTGGTTATGCATATTTTTGAATATTTATGTCCATATTTTCTTATAACCCAACTTAGATATTTTCTTATTAACCGTACTTAGATGAATATTTCAACTAAAGCTTTAGTTTTCCAACTTAAAGTGTTTGCATAGCTCATTGAAGGACCAAATTAAGCTTGATGCTTATTTGAAGCCTTAGAATAATCGACACCATTCCTCTTCATTAATACACCCAGAGAAAAGATTGATTGTAATTTAACCAAAATTAGTAACATTTATTTGTAAGGATGTTCTTTTATTTGGAACAAGCGGACAAAGCCCGCTACGTTGTTAGCATAGAAAATAGTTGCCCGGGCTAAAGCCCGGAGTTCTCCGGGCTGACGCCCGGGAGTATACGGAGTTCCCAGATACCCGGAGTCCCCAATTTTTACCATGTCCCAGACCAAAATTCTAAGATGTACCTCAATAATGAGTTAGCATATACTCCAGGTAACACATAATTCAAATTTCAGGTTTTTTCCTTTGAACCCCCATTTTTCCCATGCACCTGGCTAAAATTCTAAAATATAGCTGATCAATGAGTTAGCAAATACTCCAGTTCAAATATTTAAAATTTCAGATTTCTGGCTAAATCGGTGTGGGCAGCCCGTTAAGAAGGAGACTCTTTTTGCACCTCCCTGTAGACATTTCCAAAAATCCGGCTTAGGTGAATGTCTACACCGGAGGAGGAACATTTGTACCAAATTTCAACTTACCAGCTTCAGCGGTTTTGGCAAGGGTGAAAATTTTTTCACACTTGTAAATTGCAATTTTGCACATTTTCAAATTTGCACTTTTGCCAATTTACACATTTGCAAATTTGCACATATGCACATTTTTGCAAATATGCACTTTTGCAAATGTGGATTTTCCAAAAATTACATCTGAACTATAATCTACACTGAAGATGGAGCTTGCAAACTAAATTTCAACTTCCTAAGTCCAACGGTTTGTGCAGACTGATAAGGGGGAGACTTCATCGATGAGTTAGCACATACTCCAAGAAAAGCATATTTCACATTTCAGGTTTATAGCTATATGAGTTTGGGCAGACCTGGAAAGGTGTTTTTCCCCGTTTACCTCTTTCCCGAAGAAATTTCCAAGAACCTCGTATTAGCGAATGTCTACGCCGCAGAGGGATCCTACATACCAAATTTCAGCGTATTTCCTCCTGTGATTTTAGCTGGGCGATGTTGAATGACATAAATAAATATTTACACATTAACAAATTTTCGCAGTTTTGCATTTACAAATTTGCACATTTGCACTTTTCCAAATTTGGACATTTTCACATTAGCACTTTTGTACATTTTCACTTTCGCAAATTTCCACACTTGCACTTTGCCAAATTTGCATTTTTACAAATTTGCACATTTTCACATTTGAACTTTTGCACATTTGCAAATTATCACATTTGTACTTTTGCAAATTTGCACATACGCACATTTTGAAATTTGCACATATGCACATTTGCAGATTTAAATTTGAGGAGGAATCTATGTACTAAATTTTAACTTCCCAGCTAAAGCGGTTTTGGCAGGCCGTCAAGGGGGAGAATTTTCGCTTTTTTGCCCCTCCGCGTTAGATTTTCCAAAAGTCACGTGTTATCTATTACTTACACTGAAAAAGGAACCTGCATACCAAATTTAAACTTTCTAGTTTCAGCGGTTTGGGCAGGTCGTTCTGGATGAGACTTTTCCCTTTATTGCACCTCCCAGTAGGAATTTGCAAATTTCCACATTTAAACATTTGCACATTTTCACTTTTGCAAATTTGCACTTATGCACATTTTTAAATTTGCATATTTGCAAATTTGCATATTTGCAGATATGCACATTTGTTCATTTACATTTGCATTGGAGGAGGAATCTATGTACCAAATTTTAACTTCCCAGCTCAAGCGGTTTTGGCAGGCCGTTAAGGAGGACAATTTTCCCACTCCGCATCAGATTTTCCAAAAGTCACGTCTTATCTGTTATCTACACTGAAGAAGGAACCTGCAGGCCATTCAGGGGTGACTTATCCCCAGTAGGAATTTTTGAAAATCCAACTTGGGTGGGTGTCTACGCTGGAGTGGGAATCTATATATCGAATCTTATCTTCCCAACTCTAGCGTTTTTTGTAAGTCGTCAGGGGGTAGAATTTTCTCCTTTTTTCCCCTCCCCTTTCGATTTTCCAAAATCGACATCTTATCTGTTATCTACACTGGAGAATGAGCGTGCATAAAAGCTGTTAAAGGGGAGACATTACATCCTTTTAAACCCCATTTTTACCACGTCCCTTGCTAAAATTCTAAAATTTAGCTCATCAGTGAGTTAGTCCATACTCCAGGTAATACATGTTTATAATTTCAGGTATCTTGCTATTTCGGTGTGGAAAGGTTGTTGAGGGGGGATTTTCTCCCTTTTTGCCCCTCCCCGTAGGAATTTGCAAAAATCTTACCTGAGTTGTAAACATCCACTCAACCAATATACACATTTTCAACCTTCCAACTCTAAGGGTTTTGGCAGGCCGTCGAGGGGGAGAATTTCACCCTTTTCTGCCGCTCCCGGTCTGATTTTTCAAAAATCACGTATTATCTGTTATCTACACTGGAGAAGGAGCCTGCATACCAAATATCAACTTTCCATATTCAACGGTTTTGGCAGGCCGTCAAGGGGGAGGATTTTACCCTTTTGAGCCCCTACCCGTTGGATTTTCTAAAAATCATGACTTATCTGTTATCGACACTGGAGAAGGAGCCTGTATACAAATTTTCAACTTCCTAGGTCCAACGGTTTGGGCAGGTCATAAAGGGAGAGACTTTGCGCTCTTTAACCCCCATTTTTACAACGTCCCTGGCAAAAATTCTAAAATGTACCTTATCAAGGAGTTAGCACATACTCCCAGGAAGGCATATTTCAAATTTCAGGTTTCTACATAAATGGGTTTGGGCAGGCCGTGAAAGGGGAGGTTTTCTCGCTTTTTGCCCCTCCCCGAAGAAATTTCCAAAAACCCCGGCTTAGCGGATGTCCACGCCGTAGGGGGAACCTGCATACCAAATTTCAGCCTCCTACCTCTTGTGGTTTGGGCTGGGCGATGTTGAATGAGTCAGTCAGTAACGTTATTCCTTTATATATAGAGATAATCTATTACACAGTTCAACACAAAAAAAATTACGAGGTTCCGACGATTGACTCTTGTTAAGGAGACCAAAAAAAATACACGTGTGTCGGCGTTTTGATAGTTTACATCGGAATTTCATTTTAGAGACGGTTTAAGTTTCCCAGCTCTGGCCTGTTCTTGCAGCATATCGGTATATAAAACTATATTTTTTTTACATCTGAGGTGTAGGGTATGTTCAGCAATTTTGTAGATAACGGTATGATAAATATTTTCGTAGAATATATTAACCCTCTAACTCCCCCTCACAACGGCATTTTGTGGCTTTATTCTAACAAATTGTAAAAAACATCCCGAAAAAGGGGAAGGGCCGGTATGAAATGTTATACAAAAATGTTGGCCATAAAATTCTACTATATACAGTCATGGACAAAGGTCTACATACCCCAAAAATTTCTTCTAAATCTCTAGTACCAATAATTTGTCTATGAAACTAATGATGCAGATTATTTTCAAATTCATTTTTATTAATAAAAAACAAAACAAAATTCACAAAAAGAGAAAAGTGAAATAAAAATAAACAAAAAAACCAAATAACATCAGTGACAAAAGTGTACATACAGTGTTAAGAACCACCAAAATATCTATAAAATATTATTATTACAAATATTTTTAGTATTTGGTTGGGCCTCCGTTTGCATCTATTACGGCCTGCAACCGTCTGGGCATAGATTCCGCCAAATTTTCCATTTCCAGAGGTGTTATGCTTTGCCACGCCTCTTGCAGCTTCTCTTTTAGCATTGAGGCACTTGTGATGCTGTGAATTCTAATTTTTCGCTCAATAATGTCCCAAACATGTTCAATTATATTTAAATCAGGACTCTGTGGTGGTGTGTGCAGTTGACTCTGAGCATGATGAAACAACCAGTCTTTGACAACTAAGGCTGTATGTTTTGGATCGTTGTCTTGTTGGAATATCCAACTTGATCCCAGGTTTAACATATCGACCGATTGCTTCAAATTGGCTGCTAATATATCCCTATATTGAAACCGGTCCATATTTCCACTGATAAAAGCCAGTTTTCCAACTCCAGAAGCAGCTACGGCACCCCAAACCATCACGCTGCCACCACCGTGCTTAACAGTGCAAACAACATTTTTTGGATTCAAGGCTGTATTGGGTTTTCTCCATACGTTTTGCCTTCCGTCGCAGCCAAATATATTAAATTTGGATTCGTCGGTAAACAGAACCCTTTTCCAAAAGTCTATGTCCTTATCCAAATGCTTCTTCGCAAAAAGTATGCGAAGTTTCCGGTTTTTTTCTGATATCAGAGGTTTTCTGCGTAATCTTCTGCTGTGAAACCCGTTTTTATTCAATGTTCTTCTTATAGTGCGCGGATGTACAGATATTTGTGATCTTACAGCAATGGCTTCAGCTAACTTCGAGGAATCTATTCTCGGATTATTTCGCACTTCCTTAAGAATGAACCTGACGTCCCTACCAACTAGTTTCCTTGGGCGTCCACTGCGCGGTTTGCTTTCGACGTTGCCATTGTTATTGTAATTTCTTATAATAGTTTGCACTGTCGACCGACTTAAATTTAGAATTTTTGAAATTTCACTATAAGATTTGGATTCATTTTTTAATTTTACAATCAAATTTTTAACATCGCGCGATATTTCTTTCCTTTGACCCATTTCAATAAAACTTCTGCACTTCAAACTATAAGTGGTACTTTTGTTGATACATATAACAATCGTCCAATGGCAAAACGGGACTTTTCCGTTATCATAAATTGGCATATTACTTGTTATATGGTGCTGTATGTACATTTTTGTCATTGGAAAATTTTCGTTTTTTTGTATTTTTCTTTACATTTCTCTTTTTTGTTTTTTTTTTTTTTTTTTTGTTTTTATTAATAAAAAGGAATTTGAAGAGAATTTGCATCATTATTTTTTTTGGGAAATTATTGGTACACGAGATTTAGGAGAAATGTTGGGGGTATGTTGACTTTTGTCCATGACTGTATGTCAGAACACACGAAAACCGTAAACTTAACACAAACATCAAAAACCAATCAAATTCAAGATTGCTTATTAGATTTCTAGTCAAATTTTGGGTTGACCAACATATTATGTCAGATTTTGGGATCACCTACATAATATTTAGGTCATCCCAAAATCTGACTAGAAATTTGATGAGCAATCTTGAATTTGTCTGGTATTTTGGTATTTGTGTTAAGTTTTGGGCTTTAGTGTGTTCTGACATATATAGTATAATCTTATGGCCAACATTTTTGTAGAAAATTTCATCCCCGCCCTTCCCCTTTTTCGGGGTGGTTTTTACAATTTGTTGGAACTTAGCCAAAAAATGCCGTTATGAGGGGGAGTTAGAGTTTTAATATGTTCAAAAAAAAATATTTGTCATACCATTATCTACAAAGTTGCTGAACATACCTCAGATGTAAAGGAAACATAGTATTATATACCGACATGCTGCAAAAACAGGCCAATGCTGGGAAACTTAAACCGCCTCTAAAATGGAATTCCGATGTACACTATCAAAACGCCGACACACGTATATTTTTTTTTGGTCTCCTTTTCAAAAATCAATACACTCAGAAAAAAAGTTAGTAGAAAAATTTGTAAACGGTTTTCAATCCCACTCTACTATTTTTGTACTGATTTTTAGTAAAAAATTATTATTTAGCAAATCTTTTTGCTATTTACATTTTACAAATTACAGAATTTTTACAGAATATTAACAAATTTTTGTTGCTAATTTCAGAAATCATTTTACAAATTTTTGAAAACCGATTTGCTAAAATTAGCAAAAAATATTACTAATTTTAAAAAAGTGGTTATTGAAGAAAATGTTATTTCTAATTAAAACTTACACCTACAAACTTAAATTTCCTTAAAATGTTACATATATTAAAAAAGGGATTGGAAGTGAAGATACCGACTGATGTCTAAAAAAAAGGACATCCACTTAAAATAGCACTAAAAAGGTTTTTTTAGTTCTAAAAATCCGCCCTAAAAACAATTAAAATTTAACCTTAAAAGTAAAAAAAAAAAAATGACCAAAATATTTTTTAAACAGAAATTACCAAATTAAAACAAAATGATTAATTCGTTTTTTAAAAAATATATTCAAAATTTTTGATGCTCGATAAGAAAAAAAAAATCAAAGCCTTTTACCAATATTAATAAAATTTAGTAATTTTTTTTTTGCTGATTTTAGCAAACAGATTTTAAATTCCACTTTACAAAAAGTCTACTAAAATTTAGTAGCGGCTACTAATTTCATTGCACTACACGTCAGCAGACATGTGTTGCTAAGATTAGCAAAAAATACCGCTGGGCTTAAATTAGCAGAATTTCCCGTAATAACAGCAAAATTTTTAGTTGCCATTACAGATTTTTTTTGGTGAGTGTAGTCGGAACCCCGTAATTTTGGAAAAATTTTGAAATTGTTGTGCAGTGTTATCAATTAATAAAGCAAAAATGCTGCATTGGGAATTAAAAAGGGGGAAAAGGAAAAAAATCATATTCTCCAATTATTGGTACTTCCCAAGGTTGGCAACCGAATAGAATAGCGGTATTGGTATTGATTTTTTGTTTCGGTATTTTATTCATATCGGTGTCGGTTATACTGAATGGTACGTACCGTTATTATTAAATTTACGTTTTAACAATAAATTATGTGTTGTACACATAATTAAAAAAAATTTGAACTAAATCAATGAAGTTTCCATCAAAATAATGCAGTTTGTCATAAAATTTTATGAACAATTTAATTTCATAAGCTTCATAAGTTTTGTTGTTGAATACTTTAAGAATTAAAGTTTATAACAGAAACTTTACTCTAATTGTGTGTTAGTCTAATTGTGCGTTATTTTCGGGTTTGTTAATTTGTTATCAAACACTCAATATAAAATAGACAATAATCAAAGCATTCAACCAACAAGGGCATGGATACTGAAGAGGGTTGTGTAGCGACAACCGAAAATCCTAAGGATTCTATCCAGCTGACTCTGTCGAATTTTTTTAATTTTTATTCTCTATAAACAACTAATAAAAAGTTTTATATATTTTTATGGTATTTTATATTAATTTTTTAGCTAAAAACGTAAAAAACTGATTTTATTAAAAACCGATTTAATACCGGTATTAGGGCACAGGGTTTTGGAATACTGGTATTTTGAGAAGCTAAGAGTCTTGGTATTGGTATCGGTTTTTAGTTTGAAAGGGATTTGTAAAGGATAACGGTGGTTTAAAGGTATCCGTCAACATTGATATTTCCAATTAACTTTAAAAACATAATACGTTTAGTAATTTTGTAAAGTAGAATCAACCAGTTGTTTAGGAAATTTTCCAAAAAATTAGTACAATCTATCAAATTTATTAAAAATTGTCAATATTTAAAAGTGGTAACTACAAACAAGGTTATTTTGACCTGTTGATTGGTATTGATAAATTAATTTTTTGCTATATTGATTTTCCAAACAAATTATTTAAATTGAAAATTAGCCATCAACGTTTACGTGTCTGGTGTAGTGGGTAGCCTAGTACTCCGAATTTTAGAGTTCAAATTCCGCAAAAGGAAAAAATGCTTAATATTTAAATAAAATAAAATATTTCAATAACACAAAAAAAACAAGTAACTGCGGCTAAATTCGGCTATGCCGAATCTTATATACCCTTCACCATGGTTGGGAAAAAACTGAAGTTTATATATGGACATATATGGAATGGACAGATTTATATACGGACGCCTTTAATAATATTTGTAATTTCTTTAGCTAAATTTTAAAAATTTGAAGGAAAATAGTTTATAATTTTTTTTTTATAAATTATTATAAGTTATGACCTAAAATAGTTGGACTCAAAGGTAAATTATGTATAACATTTTGTTAATATGTGAAATAAAATGGTTTAAAAATCTTTTTATAAATTCTGTTAAATCGGAGCAAAAAATAGAAATAAAACCGTTTGTATTTTGTTTGTATCAGAGGGTTTTTATAAAAATTTTGGTGTTTTTAGCCTATTTATGGATTATTTAATTATTAATATAAAATTTTATTTAAATTAATTATTAAATGTAAAAAAAAACAAAAAATAAACAAAAAAAAATCTTAAGAAAATAAAAAAAAGTGAATTGACCGGGATTCGAACCCGCTACCCTTCCACCTGTGGTGAAAGGTATAAAAACGGTTGTATTTTGTTTGTATCAGAGGGTTTTTATAAAAATGTTGATGTTTTTAGCCTATTTATGGATTATTTAATTATTAATATAAAATTTTATATAAATTAATTATTAAATGTTAAAAAAAACCAAAAATAAGCAAAAACAAGTAAAAAAGGGCTAAATTCGGCTGTGCCGAATCTTTGAATACCCTCCACCAAAGGGGATGAAGATGATATACGTATATACTAAATTTTGCATGAACTGTAATATCAATATGTTTTGTCAATTTATATAACGAACTTTTGTTATTTAGTTTTAGCAATGTTATTTACAGAGGTCTGCTCTGTTAGCGATTTTAACATTGTTCATTTTTACGTTAACTTAGTTATCATGTATGTGAATTAGCCTTTACCCCAGGGAAAACATTGGGAGAGGCTGTCTCCATTTTTGCTGCTCATTGCAAGAATATCCAAAAATTACAACTTAGCGAACATTTACGCCGGAGGTGGAACTTGTATGCCAAATTTTAACTTCCAGCCTCCAGTACAGTAGTCTGGGCAATGTTGAGTGAATGAAAGACGTTTAATCAGTAACATTATTTTATATACAATGAGTGTCATTTTTGTCCGCTTTTAGATTATATTATCACAAATTCCAAATAAAATTTACAAAAACTTTTACAACAGATATATAAAAACTACAAAAATTAAAGATAAAACTTCAAAAAAAAAAAAAAAAAATTAATAATAATAAATTCTTGGTAGTATGTACTTGAAAATAATCCATGTACTTGAAAATAATAATGTAATCCATGACTGTGGCCTAGTTTTTCTTCAACTGTATGCCAATACCGAAACAAAAATCATACCGATGCCGTTATACGTTTCGGTAACAAAACGACCATATCTTTAATTAAAATCCAATAAAAAGGAAAATAACTACCACCATTTGTTCCATCTTTATTTTTGGAACACCAACATTTAATCCGAATTTAATATTAATGTTTTCTTTATATGAATTTCCGCTCTCACACACACACCCACACACAAACACGTATTAACTAATACTCTCTCTAATAAGGTATGTACCTAAATACATGTGGTTAACGTGCCAACATTTAACATAAAAAGCCAATTTCACATAATTTTTATTGTATACAACCGATGTCTTAAATAGCAGTACAATATTAGTTAGCGTAGGAGCGTAACACGCGTGCAAATGTTTCAATACTATTGTTTTGCTCTGCTTTACAATACTGAGTGAATTAGGTTTCCTGTTACGTGCACTGATGCCAGATTTGACGATTTGTAGTCATTTTGACGATTTTTGCTACTAAAATGACGATTTTTTAAAAAGGCTCAAATTGGCATCGTTTTAGCAATAAACTTATTTCGTGATATTGCATCCTTGTTATTCAAGAAATGGAATATTTGTTTTCCGTATAATAGAAGTAAAAAAAAAATCTTCATGTTCAGAACATAAATTCTAATGGTTGTTGAAAAAAGCAGAAGTTATAGAAAAGTAAAATTAAAACTGCTTTAAAATGCTAAGACATCTACAAAGAAAAGGTAATTAATAAAAATTTGGTAAAAATGTTTGATTATAATTTATTTATTTTGAATTTTGCAGAAAATGAACGATGATGAATCCCTTAATTACTAAAAAAAGATATTCCCAACTTATTTATTATGTAATGTGTCTGTCATTCGATAGCATTATGTTCCAGTTATGCATATCTTCAATTACCGTCAGCAGTTGAAACTTTAGCCCAAGATATTTACAATTATATTTGAAATAGTCCCAAACGAAGTAGTCAGTTTGATGATATTCAAAAATTATTGTATATTAAACCCAAAAAAAAAGTTTACATCCGAGTCAAACTCGGTGGCTATCATTGGAAATAGTTGTAAGCCACTTGTTGGAACTGTTTGAAAATTTAAAAATTTATTTCTCATTTTGTGTTAAAATTGATAAAATCGACACGGCCAGATCCATTTTAACCAATTTGAATGAAACAAATCAAATTTACTTATCTTTCTTAAAATATATTATTTTTATGATTAATAACGTAAATAAAATATTTCAAAGTGAGACCACATAGATTCACAAAATCTTAATACAAAATATTACTTAAAAGTTAAAAAATCAAATTGCTTTGATATACCGATTAAACAAGATTTGTTAAAAATGTATAATAAAGATATATATTTGTAAAATATATAATTGTCAATATTCTATCTTATTGGTTTTTACTTCAGATCTTTAAAATTAATACTATTGTTTTTCTAAAAAATTTATGTCAAGCTATGTTTAAATTATGATTTTAAATACTATTTTTTGTTATAAGAACACGTTTTAATGAATTGTTATCTTTTTTTTTTTTTTTTGTTAATAAAACTTTTATACTACCCAGGTAAAAATAAAAATATATGATCATGTATTCTCACATATTGTTTAATTTATGTACCTATATGAATTATATATGAAAGTATGTGACATTTATGGACGCATATATTTATCTATGCATGCTAAAAGTACACCCATTTTTGAAAATATATGGACTCATAAATGTAATTGTATGCCATATACTTTTCCATTAATGATCATATGTTATCTCAGTTTTTATTTATTTCTTTAATTTATTTGTTTGATTTAAACTTCAAATTGACAATGTCAAAATTTTTATAATTTTTATGAGAATTTATTGTGTCAAAAAATATATATTTATTTGTTCTGTATTGTTCAAAATTTTTTGTATGATTTATTTTATTTGTTGAAGAAAATATTTAAATAATGTGATACATGGAGCTTAATATGTTAGAATTTGATGAGATTTGGTAAGTTTGCGTAAGTTATTTACCTTCATGCATGATCATAAATCTACATATTTCCTCAATTTTCGTTAATGTTTATGTATGGAATCATATATGATCACCATACATAAACATACATGAACATATACGATTATTTTTAACGGGGTAGTAAAAACAAAATTTTGTTTTATATTGACGATTTTTCAAAATAAATTTTTTTCAAAAAAATTAACGATTTTAGGACTAACATGCCTGGCAACCGTGGTTACGTGAATGTTTTTGTACCCAAATTGCAAGAACTCTGAATAATGGTGGCGATGATGTTGCTGATGCGAATGATGTTCGTTATTAAGATGATGTTGATGTTTTTATTGTAGTAATGGTCGCATTGTAAAGATTTCTGAATGGCATGTCAATTGTTTAATGGAAACGCGTTTGTTTCAACGTTAATGTGGTTTGTTGTTACAATTAAATCACTTTTTTGTATTGTTACAGATTTATTTTATGGCCCCATACACAGTGATGTTCACAATGGTTAGTCCGAAATATATATAAAATAAAGTCGTTAAGGAAAGTGAAAATAATATGCGTATACATATTGTTTAAAATGTATTTTTGGGCGACCGAGTAACTTTTTTAACAAGTAAACATAGTTAAACTTAACCATTGTTAATTTCATACAAATTTGATTTTATAGCCATGTAAAAATGATAATATATGTATGGTAAGACATGAACATGATTTCATGTACGACCATATGTATGTGGTTCCATATATGAGCATATACAAAGAAGGCAAGTATGGAAACATATCTGAAATCACACAACCGAATAAAAAGTTCATATATATGGATATAACATATAAGTTCAATACATGATTGAAACTTATGACATTTATTGTTCCATATATGATGTACATTTTCTTACTTGAATTCATATTGTATAAATATATATGATGCTTTTTTTCATTTTTAACTCATGTATGTAAATATTTATGTTTATATATCATTGACTTAGAAGAATCTGAAATTCGATGAGTTTATATGTGAATATATAACTTGCAGATCAAATTTGAGCCAGCAATATATTTAGGTATTAAGAAGGATCCAAATCGATCCGATCAAGTTAGATCCAGCAATATACTTAAGTATTAAGTATTATCCAAATTTATCCAAAAAATGTTTCACCGAAATTTATCAGATTAGATCCAACAATATAATACGAGGACGGGTCAACAAGTACATGACTTTTTGAATGAAACGCAGGTTTTCGGATAAAAAATTACTTTATTTTTCAACGTAGCCTTTTTTGAGATTTATATACTTTGTCCAAAGTTTTTTGTTTGTGAAACAATAAATAGTCATTCGGCGCTAAATCGAAGCCTAATTCATGGATCTTTGACATGGAAACGAATTTGCCATACGAATGCGGTTGCGGTCGATTGTGAACAAACGCGGCACCCACATTGCGGAAAGCTTTTTTATACCTAAGTGATCATTCAAAATTAAAACCACTAAGAAAAATAAGATAGGCTTCCACAAACTCTCGCAATTTCAATCTCAGATCGGGCAGCAACATATCGTGAATTTTTTCAATTGTTTCGGATGTACACCTAGAAAACAGTATCAGTTGTGTCCACCGAATTTGTTGCCAATCGAATTCTGGCGGTTACGACAACTGTTTTCATATTAAATTATAATTTTAGTTGTGAAAGCCAATATTCAGTTGTACAATTTAATATTTATATTCTACAGAAATATTATTACGTTCCACAAAATTTTATTTAAAAAAATTTTTAATTTTTTAGATTTTTCCGGTATCGAACCAGGGCAATCAGATTCTTAGTTAATACTCTTGCTTACTGCACCACTACCTATTTTAATTTTCTTTGATGTATTTGCCATTTAAACTTTTAAATATTTTATTTTAATTAAAAAAATTATTTTTTAAATCTTTGCCTTTTCCGGGATTTGAACTCGGAAATTCGGAGTACTGAGCTACTTCTCTACCCACCACAAACACTTATAAATTTTGATGGCTAATTTTGAATTTAAACAATTTGTAAGGAAAACACATATTATTATAAAATTGGTTTATTAATACCAATCATTAGTGACGTCTTTTATCAATATAATCCACAATTCGGTTGCGTCTACTGAAACCCTAATTAAATGACATATATGATCAGAATAACCGTACTTGTAGTTATCACTTTTGAATATCGACAATTTTTTAATAAATTTGATAGATTGTACCAAGTTTCTAATATATTCACTTAATAAATTGTTGCTTCCAGCGCACACAAATTTTAACGAATTTTATTTTTAAAGATGATTGAAAATACCAATTATTTAATAATAGGATTGATTTTTAGTTTCTTTTCCCTTTTTTTAATTCCCAATACAACATTTTTGCTTTATTAATTAATTTTAAGTTATTCCACATAAAATTAAATCCTCACAAATAAATGTTTATGGTTTTGATCGAATTGCAACCAATCTTTTCTCTGGGTGTAGTGACCTCGAGTGGGCATCCAGAACGTTCGGCATTTTCCGTGCCAATTTTGTACTATTGTAGTTGATGGTGCAGAGTTTTTAGTACTTATTGTATAAAACTTATTAAGCTTAAGGCACATTTAGCCGACCGTAAATGTAGAAATGTAAATGTATCAGCTGATTTTTTTTGCTATACGAAAAGCTATGCAAATGCTTACCCGACTGAAGTGGTACGTAGTCGTAACGTCTCAACCTGTTGAAAACAGAATTTCAGTACGAGGTTACGTGACAGATGTAGCCAGTGATGGTAAATTTACAAGCAAACAAAAGTGGGGCACAAAAACCCTTTTTAAGTAATTTTTACTCTTTTGTTATTTTAAGCCTTTAAGTTGTTAATCTTCTTTTTATACACGAAATATTTGATAAATTTAGTTGCCTGTGTCAATTGTTTTCTAAATGAAATATTCAACATATTAACGTTCATATGTATATATTCTTAGAATTGCAAAATAATGGTATAAGTACATGCGTACAATGTTTGTAAGCACGTTCGTAATCAAAAAGAATTAAAACAATTGTAACAAAGATTGTAATAAAGTAATGAAAATGACACTTTATAAATAAAAGAAATAACGGTGTTCAAAATAAATAAAACTACTTACTTTAAGGGATTAGATATGTAAATGAATGTATAAAACTTATTTTTAGCTTTGCTCAAAAAAGTTATAACAATTTTAAAAAGTTTACAATAGTGAATGGTACCATTTTAATAACTTTGGTACTTTTTTCACAAACCCACAAATAATGTAAGCACACTGAACTACCATCAATGTTTCGAACAGCTGTATTACATTTTGTTTAAATTTTTTAAAGAAATAAATACAGTCAAGTTGAACATGGATGATGAAAAATTAATAATATTGGTACAGGCGAATGATATAAGAAGGATATAAGAATCCAGAGAAAAAGAGAATCATTTAGAAGCAGATTTCTGTAGAGATGGAACAACCAGGTAAGTCCAATTATATTGTTAAATTCAATGTTTTCACTAAAACTGAAATAAAATTCTTGTAGAAGAACTATGCCAGAAGAGATGGTCCTGCCTCCGGGACAGGTATGTAAAGGAGAAACGGCAACAAAATTTGCCATCTGGTAGTGGAGCGAAGTATGCATCGCAATTTCCCTTGATGCAATCGATGGAATTTATAGCGCCTTTTATTGTTCCGAGACCGTAAGTAATGATATACATCCATATGTACATGTGTTTTGCTTATAATTTTTATTTTCAGGATGCGATGTTCATACAACATTTTTAAAGAAAGCACTGATTCTTATTTAAATTCGCAATCGCCATTGCCAGTGCATTCCCCCTTGTCTGACCTGTCGCCATTATCTGTTTCTCCGCCATTGCCGGAAGCATTACCTGATACATCGTTCGGGCCAATATTGCCTTCACCAACTACACCGGCCATGGCTAAACGAAAAAGACAGGCAGAAAGTAGTGATGACCAACATTTTTCCAAAGCCCTCGATGTTTTCACAAAGATGTGTGAAAAAAAAATGGAAAAAGAGAAGGAAGAAGACGCACTCACTGGTTTTGGGAAAATGATTGTTTCTACAATACGTTCCATGAGCCAGACAAAACAGAAAGTGGCTATACAAAGGGTAACGTCATTGGTAATGGAAATGAGCCTGGAACTCGATAACTAAGACGTTTTAAACAAATGAGACTGAATTTTTTTATTTCATATTAATCTTATTTTTTGTTGGTTATAGCTTTTAAACATACAGCACTGTGCAAAATAATGGCAGCATGAAATAATATGGACGCCTAAGATTAAAATTGAAAATGGATTTTCTTTAAAACGAAATCGAGTACTACAAAAAAAGTAAAAATTGTTTTGTAGGTAATTTACAAAGCTTTTATTTTCGCTCCTCCTAGACCAGATTATGTAAGTAGTGCATACGGTACGATGGTGAAACAGAAAAATAAACTTTTTAATTATATTTTTTAAATATTCTAAATATTTATTAATAATATAGTTGCGTGTGAACTACTTACATAATCTGGTCTAGGAGAGGCGAATATAAAAGCTTGGTAAATTACCTGCAGAACAATTTTTACTTTTTTTGTAGTACTCGATTTCGTTTTAAAGAAAATCCATTTTCAATTTTAATCTTAGGCGTCCATATTATTTCATGCTGCCATTATTTTGCACGTTGCTGTACATAGATTTTAGTTCCTTTTTTAAAATTGACAACGGTCAGACTGAATTTATTATTTTTCTTTTTTTTTAACTTGTTTCTGCTTCGTTTTAACTGGAATTGCCTTTTTAATTTAAAAATACTTAT
Organism: Eustalomyia histrio; assembly: GCA_949748255.1. Taxonomy (NCBI): domain Eukaryota; kingdom Metazoa; phylum Arthropoda; class Insecta; order Diptera; family Anthomyiidae; genus Eustalomyia; species Eustalomyia histrio. The sequence goes on along the minus strand of OX456523.1, from coordinate 75,931,778 downwards.
TTAAGTTTTAGTAAACAATGAAATTATTTATTAAAAAAAAATGTAAATATATCAATATGTATGCACATACATATACAGTCAGTCACTAAAGTTTGTATGCAGGTTTTTTCATTTGCCAAACCTGATGTTTTTATATCTTATATATTCAAAAATGAAACGAGTATTTAAACAAAATAAAAAGTGATACGTAGACAATATATCAGGCTTTAATTTAAGTCCAACACCGTCCAGATTGAGTAAATATTCAGTTATCCGATAATTTTTCTAGCAACCTTTATATTTTCATTACTCTATACATAGGTGTACTAGAATTAAATAACAATAAAATATTTGCTTGATTTAGAAAAAATTGGAGGTCAAAAACATTGGAGATCTAAAAAACGGTTTACTTCTACACATTTATTTGATTTTTAAATTTTTCCTAGGTTGCTAGAAAAATTATCGGATAACTGAATATGAGTTACTTAAATATTATTAAAATTACAAAATTTTAAATTTAAAAAAAATCGACGTGTAATTATTTTTAAAAAATTTCCTAAAAAGTGTCTACAAAAAATTTCATTTTTCAGTTCGACCCTCGTAGCACATTCATTATTTACTCAATCTGGACGGTGTTGGACTTAAATCAAAGGCTGATAAATTGTCTACGTATCACTTTTTATTTTGTTTAAATACTCGTTTCATTTTTAAAGATATAAAATATAAATACATGAATTTTGACAAATGAAAAAACCTGCATACAAACTTTAGTGACTGACTGTATTTTATAAAAATAAAAAGTTTTAAATTTTTTACTTTATAAACCATATTGAAATGGAATAGTGCCTTCATTGCAAAAATATTCTGCCAATCTGTCTCTTAAGTTTATAGCTGTTTGGGTAGATCTACGTAAATTAGTAGAAATCGATCTCATGGGCCGTTCACCGTTGTTTCTTAGTTGTATTCTCCAATCTCCTTCTTGAAAAGACCCATCTTCTGCCTCCTGGTCAACAAAATTTGCCGGACAATACCATTTTTTTAAATCATTCAACATGATAAAATTGTGAAGAACTGTGCAGGCCAGTACAATGGTATCCACATTTTCCGGCGACATTTCAATTGTTGTTAAAAGAACTCTCCAACGTGCGCAGAGTATCCCGAAACAATTTTCAATCACACGCCGAGCTCGGGAAAGTCTGTAATTAAAGATTCTTTTATATGTATCCAAATTTGTTCCAGGATAAGGTCGCATTAAATTGCTTTTTAAAGGAAAGGCAGCATCTCCCACAAAAAAATGTGGAAAAGTATCCTGACACTGTGCATTCAAAGGCTTATTTGGCGGCACGGGAACTTTCCCAGAAATCACCGATTGCACAAATGGTGACACACGAAATATTCCTGTAAGACCAATAATCAGTAACATAAATACAAAAATTTTGTAAGTGTAATATTTACCTGCATCACTTTGGCTACCATAGCTTCCCATGCTAACTGATGTAAAAGTATATTTTGCATCACATACTGCCAAAAGCACCAAACTGAAATATTTTTTATAATTGTAAAACATCGATCCAGAATTTGGAGGGCAGTTAATGGCTATATGCTTGCCGTCTATAGCCCCCACGCAGTTTGGCATATTCCATAAAGCATTGAAGTCGTTTTCAATGTCCTGAAACTGGGATGTTGTTGGCTCGCTTAGGTAAAGTGGCGACAAAATACGCCACAATGCCTCACATGTTTCTAGCACAATGCCTCGGATGGTCGATTTTCCGAGCTTGTGGCTCCAAGCTATCGACTGTAGGGAACATCCATGTCCCAAATACCTAAAAAATAGTTTATATGTTTAAACAAACTACATGGATATACATTATTATAAATAAGATCTTTCTTACAATAAGGTAATTGAAAGTCGCTCTTCTGGTCCAATCCGTTGCCTCGGCTTAATAAGTTCTTCACGAACCATACCCAAAAGTACGTCAAATAACTCTCGAGGCATACGCGTATGTATAAAAAACTGTTCTTCATCACTTTTTTTTATAGATCGAAAAACTTTTTTATTGTAACCACCAATTATATAGTCTTTATTTATGGGTCGAACACCCCACCTTCTCACTCGGCGTTTATGATTTTTCTTTCTTTTAATATATATTTTACACAAACGCAAAAAACTTAAAATGATGAACAAATCCTCGCTATCCATTTTCAGTAAATAAAAGACAAAAAATTAAGGTTGATGGCGGCTTAAAACAAATTACTAATTTGTGTGTACACACAAACTTTTTTGCTTATGTCAAAAACACATGACACGATTTTAGGCATTCTATAATCGTAATTACATTTACGGTACATCTACATTTACTTTACATCTACGTTTTCAACGGTCGGCTAATGGAGCCTTTAGCCTTGGTTTTCCGCAAAAAATAATGCTTGTTGAGCACACCAAATTCACATTTTCCATTTTATCCTCAAATCACGCGGTAGTCAGTTAAGATGTGGCGAATACAAAAAGTCGCAGAATTATCGACCCGTGTATACGGAAATCTAGTTTATTCAAAAAATTAAAAAAATGGTAAAATTTCTACAATAATAAGACTTAATTAGTTCTGTACTTATCTCGTTTTATATAGTTATATATAAATATTAGGGCGGGTTAATTTTTTTTTGATAAACGTAATCTATAGGTGATTCTCTATGTAAGTCGGATTTGGAGCCCCCCAAAATTTCAAAATATATATTTTTCCATATATACATAGAATAATTTAATTTTTATTTTTAGTAGAGATATTAGGAACTTTTAGTCAAAAAATAGCCTAAAATGAACTTTTAACTAATAAATTCTGAATTTTCTTCCATTTTTCCGATATTTTTTTTTGCAGATTATGAAAGTTCAGATAATTTCCAACAACATTTATTACGATAAATTTTTTTGTTTTCGAACTCCTTTTTGTAGGAAAATCGATCTGAAAAATCAACATTTTCAAGGTTTCAACAAAAAACACTATTTTTAAATTTTTTATTCATTTTTTTTTTAAATATTATTCTCGACCTACAATTTAATGTTTTAACGTGGTAATATTATTTTTTTAGGTCCTTTTTACTTTCCATTCGAGGAGTTTTCTTACGACTTTCTAATGTCACTGCCATAACTCCTTCACGATTCTTTTCTATAACTCGTTTTGAAACACTCGTTTATAATTGTACATGTCTTTCTGTTCCTTGTATGTGCATTAGAATTTGTGGATCAGCCAGTGGTGGTTCATCGAAATCTAAGTATTCTACCAAGTGATCATATGGAATCTGTCGAGTAAATGCTGGTTCAAATAATATATCGTCGTTATTCATATCAGCCATATTGACATAATCGGTAGCATCGAAATTTAAGATATATTTTTTGTAAACTCTGAGTTTAGTTGGATCGTACAATTTTTCTCGACAGTGTAAAATCTTTTTGATAGCTCTATTCCGTATTGCTTTTCGATCATCAAATAACATTGTCAATAAGATATTTTCTGGATGTGCGTAATATGAATTGTTTTGAATTACACCATCTACAATATTACGATAGTTTGGTTGTAAGTATCGTGTCCAACGTATAAATTTTAATAAAAGTGCACTGCCGTACACAACAGAGTTATAAAACTTCACATTGAAGTACATTGGCACATAAACTGTAATAATATAAACTGCCAAAGTTTTTAAATTGGTCGATGGTGTATTAGTTGTTACATATAATCGTAGTAATCTACATGCTTTGGTTATCCAAGAATTTGTATGTCGTGTACGAAGCACTGCATCTCTAGATTTAACTTTTTCTCTAGCCATTTTTGATTTATCCATAATAACAAGATTACCATGAACATCTCTAAAATTTATAACTTCGAATAAAGCTGTTGCTAAACATGAAGCGACTCTATCTGAAACACTGAATCTATCTAATGACCTCGTGTCATTTGAACATTTGCTTCTGGAGCTTCTGTTGTTGCTTCATTTTCATCTTCATCCATGTGCAATTAAGGTGGTTCGTAACTTGGATTATCGGTACCAGTTGTAAGTGTTGGTATTGTTGTAGCTACTTCTTTAACGTCTTCCGTATATTCAGGCACTGTGAATTTTCTTCCATTATGCTGGTCCATCATAAATTCTTTTAGATGTTCTGGAATCAATCCACACGAGCATTCTGTTGTTTTTAATTTGCAATTACATTTGCCAATATAAAATAATTCGTTTATTGAATCAACATTTGCTTTAAATTAATCTCTTTTGTTTCTATGTTGTACATGTTTCTGGTATTTATCAAGCAAACCAGTTAATTTTTTTAAAACACTCTATTAATGATTTCAATATTTAATTTACACCAAGTTTGGATCAATTTATCTGTTACGTGAGGAGTAAAAGTTTTATACGAGAAAATTTTGTTTTCAAATTTAGCACGATCACTTAAAAAAAAATAATATTTTAAAATGTCACATTTAGTAGGCAAACTAAGATTATTTAAATCACTTGATAAACCAAAAACAACAATATCTTGATGAAGCATGTTAGTCAATCTAGAGTCAAAACTTGTTGATGTTGTTGCTTCCATTTGCGAAGACACCGCAGACGATGTTGATGGTTCTTGATTATCCATAATAACTTTGATATTATCACTGCACTCTTTGATTTGGGGGACTCCAAGTCCGACTTATGGTCTCTTGAGCAAAATTTCTCAGAATCACCTATAGATTACGTTTTTGCTATACGCTTCATCAAAAAAAAAATCGTTCCATACAATTTGACCCACCCTAATAAATATATATTATATTATATGTAATTATATGAAATCATATATGGATATGTAAAACAAAAAAAATATAAAATATATAGAATCGCTATAATTCGTACCTCGATAATTCGAAAATCTTGATAAAAAGTAACAAACTGTCGGTCCCTTGAGAAAACTCCAATAATTCGTAATATTTACATAATTTTTGTCCCCTCGATATTTCGTATTTATTTAAAAAACCTTCAATACAAAACCTCTTATAAATAGTAATTGATTGTTTAAAATCTCTTCCAATTCGTAATGCTGAAGCATAATTCTTTAGAGTAACGGTTCGAAATACTTATTAGCTCCCTTATACAATGAATGTTTTTGTGCTTTCTGTTGATCAGGTTTTGCAGTCGCGAAAAATTACAGACAACCGTAGTCATACAAAACCATCTGTGTTGAAAAAGCAACAAATTATTTCAGCTATTGATGATGGAGCAAAAAAAAATTATGTGCCTAAGGAATTTGAAATCCCTCCATCAAAACTTACTTCAATAATGCACTAGAGAGAACTTATATTGCGAGCAAATTCGAAAAGTATAATATTGTACACAACCCTTATAATCTAATCTCTTCTATTATGGTTTACGAAAGGTCGACATTCTAATATTCCTGTGGGCGGCCTATTTTAAAAAAGGGTATTTTTTTGTCAAAAAATTAAACAATTTCAAAGCAAGCAGTGGTTGGCTCGACCGTTTTCAAACATCGCTACAATATTTCATTAAAATTTGCGGTGAAAGTGGTGCTGTTGAACATGGTATTTGCGCGGAATAGAGAGAAAAACTAAGGGAATTAATAAAAGATTACGATGACAAGGACATCTTTAATATTAAAAAAAAACGTTTAATTCGCTTTTTTTTAAAATACCTCTATAAATCATAATTTCAACAAATCGTAAACCTCTCTAATTCGTTGTCCCTTGCGCACATTTTCATTTACAATAATAAACAAAAAGTATTTTTGGACACTATGTGTTTATGTACAATTAAACACAATATGCCTAAAATTAGTGATAAAAATTAAAAGAAAAACATTATTAGTATTTTACATTTATCAATTATTAATTATTATTACTAAACAATAAATTTATTGTTTTAATTCTTATTGTGAGTTATTAAACAATAAATTTATTGTTTGGTAATTCAAAATTAAATCAAAATAATAAATTTATTTTTTAATAACTCACAATAGGAATAAAAACAATAAATATTAGCGCCCCGGTAGGCTAGTTGGTAGCGTGCTAGTTTATCAGTGCTGGGGTCGTAGGTTCAATTACCACCAGAGGCTCTAGTTTGTTTTCGCTACAACGAGCCGATAGCCTTTGTTGCTAGTGCTTGGTTAGGGATTTAGGATATAATTTGTAATTATATGATTTATCTAGAAGTTTGTTATTTAGATAGTAGCTTTAATTAACCACATAAGGCCCTAATGGCTCGGTAAATGAAGATTTAAAAAAAAAAATATATATATTAAAAACAACAAATATTTTTTGGACTGTTTAATTTTCAACATCGTGGTAGAAAGTTTACACATGAAAATCGTGTTTCTTTACGCACGAAGTTGGTAAATTTACTCTTTAAAAATTTTATTCAATTTCATATAACGCAAAAATGTGCATAATTTATTATAGTGAATTTGCAATCATTTTTTAAAGTGTACTATAAAAATCTAAAAATTTATTTTTTTAAAACTATATGCTAACATTGGAAGAATAACTTCTATAAGAGAAACCATTTATTTTATATCTCGTGTGGGTATCAAGTAATGGAAATTAAAAAGTAATGAATTTTATATTTATACAATTCACCACAGGTGGAAGGGTATATATAAGTTTGTCATTCCGTTTGTAATTTCTACAATATTGATCTTAGACCCTATAAAGTATATATATTCTGGGTCCTTATGAAGAGCGAAGTTGATTTAACGATGTCCGTCTGTCCGTCTGTGTGTTGAAATGGGTTTTCCGAAGACCCCAGACATGATGAGGACTTGATTGTTATATATTTCTGTTACATGTGATCCATTTCTGTTTGCTATTGAAAATCAGCCAGATCGGTTGATAAATGGCTGAGATTTTAGCAAAAAACCAGGACTACCTCTAAAATCCCTTTGTTTTTATATGTATGTTGAATATTACGCATAACAAACACATCCATTTGTTGAAATTCTTTTCTTTCACCTCTTCACCTTTTATATACAAACAACAAACCAATACATAGATTTTTCATTTAAATAAAAACAAAACAAATCTCTAAAAAACATCAAAATTTTTATAAAAACCCTCTGTTTTTTACAACTAAAAAGATTTCTAAAAAAAAAAGATAATATGACAACACTGATTGCCATTATGTTTGTGGTTGTTGTTCTTTTTTTATTTTATTTCTTTCACCTCTTCACCTTTTATACACAAACAACAAAACATACAAAGATTTACCTAAAAACCAAACAAATTAATTTTGAACGAAAACTGTTTATTTACTTCTATTAACGATGATTGCGAATGTGCTTCAATGGCTCAGTGGTCTAAGCGCTTTGTCATAAATACTTTTTTTCTTTTAGTCGCGCGATGGATCCCGTCTATTCAACTTTCTTTGTACAATTTTTTTTTACATTTTATTAAAATTTTTTTATTTGTAATTTTTATTTTCTTTTAACATATCAAATACGTACAACGCAGTTGACTTAACGATTTCGGCCAGTTTTTCTGTACATTTGGAGAACAGAAAGAGGAAAAGTTCCAAAATAAGGTACGAGCATCTTGGTTATCAATACACAGCATCTGACCAAATGTGGGCGGTATCTGTGAATTGGGCGTGGCACAAAATAGATTACTTTATATCTTAAAACGGTAAGACCGAAATTAAACAATACATAAATGAGCTAAAAACATCAAAATTTTTATAAAAATTAAAATTTTAGAGCTGTAATATGATACGTCTTATATAGCAAAAGATCGAAAATCTTTAGTATAACATATTTGCTAAAAAAAACTCGGAAATATCGGTTCAGATACAAAAAGGTTATGCCCAAAAATACTTATTTTCTGGAACCATAAATCTTCCCGAGTCCAAGTTTTATCACCAAACTAAATGGTTAATTTCCTCTTAAAGGCGTCCATATATCTATTCCATATATGTCCATATATAAACTTCTGTTTTTTCCCAACCATGGGGAAGGGTATATAAGATTCGGCATAGCCGAATTTAGCCGCTCTTACTTGTTATATCTATAACTACTTAAAAAAAACGCCTATCCCTACTTCACTAACTTTTCTTTATATTTTGTATACAAATACAATTTGACCATTTTTCTACGAAAGCTGTTTTCATATATGGGACAGCAATTATATTGCTCTAAATTTACTAGCAAACACATACATAATTCATTTGTTAGTTTTTGTTATTATTTTTTTTATTAGTTTTGTTTACATTTAAAAGAGAAAACCCAGGAATTTCCAAGACTTGGCAGCATCTATAATAATTAGCTTATATATACTTAAATTTATATGCAATATGTATTTAAAATTCGTAAAAACAAACGTACAGTAAATATTTTTATGAACACTAGAATTACTATCCGCATATTTTTTTTTTTGTAATTTCCAATCGAAGAAGTTTTTTTTTGTTAACAAAACAAAAAGTACAAATCATCACATTAAAAACCATGTATACATGTAAAACTAAGTTTACTTCCCGGCATTTTTATCTCAAATGATAATTTCATCGTCAGTTATGAGTTCTCAATTTATAACTATCGATAAATAATCAGCATATTAAACATTCATAATTCGTGGTATGTGTATGAGTTGCAAGCACATTTATTAATGAAACAAAATATAATGTAAACAAGTAAAAAAAGGCTAAATTCGGCTGTGCCAAATCTTTGAATACACTCCACCAATATCCTAAAGCATAGTTTTTGTCAAATACTCAATTTTGTTCCTGCTAATGGGGACTAGCTCTGCAGCTGATAATGCCTAATGGAGAGATTGCACTTTCTGATGCACCACGTATTGATAAATAGTTGCAACGAATGTTCTTTCTTTAAAAAATTGAAGTGTGTTTGTCTAATGGAGAGAATACATAAAAGAAATTAATTTATTAAAGAAAGAACATGAGTTGTAATTATTTGTCAATAGATGGCCCATCAGAAGGTGCATTCTCTCCATTTGGCATATTTTCTGCAGAGCTAGTCTCCATAAGCCATATTGTGCTACAATATGCAGTAGAGTATTATTGATTTTCTATTTCGTTCGTAACATAAAAGAACATTTGGCAAAAACTATACAAAAATATATGTTTTATGTGTATATTATACTTTAATTTTCTACATCAATAGTCATTTAGATGTTTAAGAACACAGTATTACAATTTTTCGTATGTGTATTTATTCTTTTGAAAGAAAGAATTAACATAAATATGCAGTTTGCAACGGCTCAATACTTGAAAATCATACGAATTTGCCGAACAAATACCATTTTGATCTATGAAAATTTGTTTTTAACATAAAAATGTGTAACAAATGCTTTTATCACGTCGAACATTTCAAAAATTGACTTTAGTATTATTAAATAAGGCTGCTAGTGACAGTTTAATGTACTAGAATTAAATGTCATATTTGTGGTTCCTAAGATAATTAAAAGCCAAATCCAAAGCCATGCCGTCCTAAGCATGGCACAGGGTATTGTTTTTTATTTACTTGAGCGCCATCTACTTCTAAGTATAGACACTAAAACAATTATGCATTTTGCTCTATCTTTATATTTACATTTCTTTGATTTTGCTCTTTCTTTAGATATAAGTGCCTTTGGTTACAAAAACAAAAAATACATTTCATGGAAGCTTAACAGAAAAACCCAATCTGGTTTACTATATCTCTTGACCTTACCTCATTCTATATGAGCCCAACCTCCGGCAATCATAGGGGCTGAAGATGATATACGTATATACTAAATTTCACATGAACTGTAATATGAATATGTTTTGTCAATTTATGTAACAGAACTTTAGTTATTTAGTTTTAGTAATGTTATTTATTTAGTTTTAGTAATGTTATTTACAGATGTCTGCTCTGTTAGCGACCTTAAAGGCCTAAAGCAAGCCTTGTCAAACTTTTAATTTTGTACTCTTTTTTACATATTCTATCTCACTTTAGCAACGTTGCTTTTTACGTTAACTAAGTTATTAGAGTAAGACACATATATCTCTAAGAATGTTATTATTCTCATAGTATGTATGACAATCAATGTAATCGAAAAAGAAGAAGACTTAATAACATTTTTACTTAACAGAATAAAAAATAGATACAGAAAAATTGTACCAATTTGTATGGAAAATTTAGAGGTATCTCCACATTTTCACTCATAACTTTTGAATCGTATGACCGATTTTGCTCATTTTCAATACCAAACTGCTCGGGAGGATGTTCAATAGTCTGGGTAAAAATAGGCAGCCCCGCTTGCGTCTTCGCGTCGTGATCGCCATTTCAACAGACAGACGGACATCGCTTAATCGACTTAAAATTGCATAAGGATTACGAATATATATACTTTATGGGGTCTTAAACCTATATTTCGACATGTTACAAACGGAATGATAAACTGATATATACCCTCACCATATATGGTGGAAGGTATAAAAATAAATAAAATCGTAAAAATTAAAAAAGGGATTGGTTGTGTATGAGTGATAATAATGTGATAGTTAAATAAATATTAATCATACGCAACAATGTGTTGCGTGTTAAACGATAAATGGCCACAACTACCATAGGAACTGTAAATTAAATGGTTTCAACAGGCTGTAAAAAATTTACAAGAAATACAGAAAAGCATTTGAAGGTAAAAGATTAATTTTATAAAAACGATGGGTGCTCTGAATTTGAAATAAAGTCTACATATTACAGATTAGGGCTATAACTTTTTACATTTGAAGGAAATATCAAAAATTACATAGCATAGTTAAATATAGCATAATAGAGTATGAAAATAATGATGTTCTTTTTGTGTATATTAAAAGAGTTCAAGCACTAAACGCAGTATTGTACAGAAATTGAAAGAATTTACAAAACTTAATTTTATATTACGTATTTATAAGACACAAAATAGTTATAGAACTATAAAAATAAATTCTGGGGTATTTTAGAAATAACTTTCTGTGCGGTATGTTTTTGTTTTTAAATGACTAAAAGATCGATATTCCTTACTTACACCATGCTATGCGAAATTTTTGATCAAAATTAGTTATACCCCCATTTACATACATTATTGTCAATGTAGAGTAACGTGTAGGTTAAGATATTACGTGTTAAGTTTTGCGCCAGCTATAGAGCATAAGTATGTATGTATAACGAATATACTGTGTTGTGAAAAACATAAGCAACAAAACCCCTATTTAACTTTAAATTGTTATATTTTATACATTTGATTAATTTAAGATATTCCTTTGTCCAAGTTTTTTGTGGTAGAAAACGAAATCACAATTCAAGTTTAAAAATGATGCAAATAAAAAAAGAAACAATTTGTTAAAATAACGGTACATTTTCAAATTTTAACCTTGTTAATAGCTTTATAGGTTATTAGCATGAGCTTTAAAAGTTAGTTTCTAAATGTTTTTTCTACTGGTTAATCCATTAGGAATGTCTACGGATAAATAAAACTTTTAAATCTAAAACGATTAAGGATTTTAAAAGAGAAGGATAGCCAGTATATGCACGTTATGATAGAAAAATGTGATCCATTTCCAAAAAAATCCCTTCGCTACCGTTTTATTTAGTGGCAAATCAAAGTTCTAAATTCAGAAGGTATGTGTACTATTGGGCGCTAACCTTGCAAGAGGTAAACAACCTCGCAATTACATAATGAGTTTTGAGCATGGGGGAGGTATACATTTGGTTGCTACAACTATATAATGAGGTTACTGCAACCAAAGTATTCAGCTCGCAAGAAACTTGGTTGTCACGATGAATCTGTTTTCTCTGTGCACGAAAGATTAAATTGTTGTTTTTGTTTTAGGAAGAAATGCATTATTTGAGTTTGTTTTCTTTTTAACTGTTAGTTTTTATTTAATGTGTTACTTAAGGCCCAACTACAATTGGCTTAAGTAACTTAAGCTTTGTTTCAAAAGCCAACAAAAGTTGATTTAAGGTTGTCCCAAATTACACGACACCAATATTTAAAGTGAATGGATTAGTTGAGATTCGCACAACTGCATATTTTTTTTAAAATTCTTGAATTTTAATTTGTTTTGTTTTTTAATTCTAATTTTTTTAATTAACCAAATTAATAGAGATGGAACTTTTTAAAAAGTTGAGTTAAGCTAAGTATGGGTGCTACAATGTATTTGTATGGTATCGCTCTTTTCCTTAATTTAACTTCGCTTAATATAGTTGGGCCTTTAGAGTATAAAAATGTAAATAAACTATGATAAATGTTGTTGTTAAAATAAATTACTGTTTTTTATTTCTATGGAGTTTGTTGATTTTATTTTGCACAACACTGTATGTACATATGTATAAACTTTTTGTAAACTCTTGTCTTGATCCTATGCGTGTTATCACAATATTAACCTTCTAGCATGAGGGGTAAGCAAAGGTACAATTTTGTATAGTTTTAAAAGCACTTTTATCAATTTAAGGGTGTGCAGATTTAATTGATTCTATTTAAGCAATCTACTTTGAAATTAAAATCAACACATTCTGATAATCCATGCGTGTTTGATAAGATTTTAACACTATTATAGCTATTTTTTTTTTTGAAATAAATAAATCAATTGAACTAAAACCAATGGACGTGCATACAATCAAAAAAATATAAACATTTCGCTTTTCGTTTTTAACCGTGGCCTTAATCGCAGTTAACCACACGATTCAACCATAACCGCACACAAAAATCGTGATGTTACGGTTAAAATTAAGTTCTTTTAACCCCTGGGGATCGATTCCGAATGTGTGAAGCTGGGAAATGATAAAAGTTTTCACCACTTCGCAAAGAATCCGATCCTTGATTTAACTATTGCGAAACTATCTGTCAAAATTTTATGATATGAGTTTTTTTCTTCGCCAAATAAAAGGTCATGAAAAAATGTGAGAGTTGCACTATTTTACAAACATTGTTAGCGAATTTTTTAGTTGATTATTTTTTAACATTTTTTACTATTTGTTAGTAACATTTAATTATGATCTCGAGCCTGATAAAATTTAAAAAAAAAATTATAATTAAAAACAGAGATCGAATAATACATACAAAATTTACATACAAAAACATAGGGCACGATGTAATTTATAATCTAATATAAGAAAACACTCAAATATGTTGTCTAAGAAAAATATTAGTATGCCAGATTCCCAATTCCTTCCCAGAAATGGAAACATTAACAGTTGGAATGGCAACTGCTTCGAAAATCGGAGATGGTTGCCAAGGGTAATTCTACAAATAGATGGAAAAGGCTTATTTGTACGGGTAATCATTCACTAACTGTGAGTTTTTGTGGGTTGGGTGGTTCATAAGGAGGCTGACGATGACCTGGTCGAAAGTGTGCACTCCCTCTAGCGCTGTTTCTCACAATGTTTTCCATTTACAAAAAAAAATTTGTATTTATTATTCGTTCACTAAGAATATTATGTAGTTTACTGTTGTAGTTTAATAAAAAAGTTTTCCGTTCCATTTAAAAAAAAAGGAGCATCCATTTATTTTTCAAAGAAATATCTATATTAACTTTCTATACATTTATTCGAAATGATTTACTATCATTTACCGATTTTTTCAGTTTCATTTATTTTTTTCATTTGTTTGAAATTTAATAAAAATTTACCCACAAAACGGAAATTTGTGGTTTATTTGTGTCCGTAACAGTTATTCAAAATTTAAATTTTGTTTGCTGTCTGTTTCAAAAAATATTTAAAAAAATTAAATTCAAATTCTATAGCTATGCAGACATACATTTTGTATTGTAGATTTAAAAAAAAAAATACAAAAATGGAAACAATTTCAAATAAATGATAAAATCATATATTTTTTAAGAAATTGGTAGGTAAAATTTTGACATATATTTTAACTGATTATAACATTTGTCAGTTGTTTTATCAACATTAAACAATAAATAACAAAAGGCATTTAATTTAAATGAAAATTAATTAGACCGGTTTTTAAATGAATTATCATTTCATGTTATTTTAACTTGTAAACTATTTTAAGCGTTAGTATCATTTAATTACGATTTCGAGCCTAATAAAATTTAAAAATATATAATTAAAAACAAAAATCGAATAATACATACATAATTTATATAATTTATTTATTTATCTATAAAAATATTATTTGCAAAATTAATTTACAAAATATAACAAATGGAACGGGTAACTAAACCATAAGCGCTCGAAAAAGCAGTAAAATGATAGAAAGTTAATTAAATAGATAAAAATAAATTGAATGATTAAAAAAAGTTAGTAAATTCGATTATATACTTACATCTAAAAGTGAAAAAGATTAAGGCAAAAATTATATAAAAAGTAAAAGTTACCGCCCGAAAAATCGACCCCAGTAGAAAACATGCACGGGAACCCACCCAAACCGACCACCCGGGCTCTATAAACAATTTTTTTAATTTATTTACGACATTTTCAATTTAAAAAGAATTAGGGAATTTATAAAAAGATTGGCCCGTAAACATAGTCCCGCACTAAAGTCGGCTATTTTTAAAAACAACTTTAAATTAAAAACTTGTTATTATCTATTTTGCTATTATAGTCAGAATTAAAGCCAGTTTTAAGTTGAACCCGCTCTAAATGGGTATCACATCAAATATACCAAATGCCCGCATACATTTTGTACTAAAAAAGAAGCAGATGGCAACATTGATCAGCTGATTTTATATTTGCCGAAAAAAATTAAAAGTGTGTAAATAAAAGGTTTGCAATTGCAAAATGTAAAAAGGAAAAAACTTTATAAAAAAGGATTGAAAAGTGTATTTTTATTGATAAAAATTTATGCGAAATATCGTATTTATTTATTTATTTTTTTTACAAAAATTTTCTTGGCGGAAAACAGCTGTTGTGTGTTGTTAAATAAGATAGAGTCAACTTCAGCTAATTTTAATTTTAAAGCAGACTTTAGCGATTAAAGTATACTTTTACTTGTCTGTAGTATGCCTAAAGTATACTTTTAAGAAAAGTCGACTTTAGAACTCTTAACTATGATTATGCGCCAATAACTATGATTATGCGCCAATAATTACATTTTTTTATTATAATAACGAGAATGGGAATCGCTCAAAATGAAAACATGAAGTGAAAATATCTGTGAAGTGATCTTATCAAGTGGCCTTATCTAATAATATATTATTATATAAATACATGTCAGCAGCATTAGCATATCGTTAGCTTAAATGCAAAAGGGCGTAACCAACAAATTATTATGATTTATTTGGCTAAAATAAATGCATATACAAAATTTCTAACTTCTACGATTAAAAATAAGGGTTTTATGAACATAAATCGAATCTGAGATGTTTTTAATTTTCCAAGTTTTTTTGTTGCCTTGTACAAATATAAAATGGGGTTGAGTGATTATGAAGTACTGAATTGAACTACACCTCTTCACAAAATTTTAACGTTCTATAATCAAAACTAACAGATTTATTTACGAATTTGATAAAATGGCCTATTTGCGTTTTTTGCTTCTACCATAAAAAAATAAAATTTTAGATACGCGCTTTTGCATTCCAGCTAACGATATATAATTATATATTATATTAATTTTTTTTAAATTACCATATATTTTGTCATACATAAACATATCTGGTTATATATTAATGTTTATAAAATTATTTGTGATTTATATGATAAGATATTATATTATGACATATATATATATATATATTTATATAGGGACTGTATATATTTATATATAACTTATACAGAACCATTTATAATTATATATTCTATCTAATATTTGAGATATAATAATAAATGGGCCATTATCAAAAATATTTTTTAATATGGTATAAGATATAATTATATATCGTTTAATATAGGGTCCGCCAAATAACTTTTTTTTTTGAAAATGGTATAAAAAAAACTACTGAATATTTTCTCAAATTTCTTTTTTTATTTGAAAGTACAATCCTTCCGGTTAATAATGGAAAATAATTTCATTCAAATGGCTGCCTCGGCTGGCCATGCAGTAGCCTACACGATCGGTCCAATTTTTAAGCACATTATCGATTGTGTGCAGCTGTCCAACGGTGTCAAATCGCAGCTCCGAGGTGGCCAAACGACATCAGCTCTGCGGCTGATAGTGCGATCTTCAAAAACATGGCGCAAAACATCGAGTGTAGCTTCGGCTGTGTGGCACGTAGCGCCGTCCTGTTGAAACCCCAAATGTTGCCAATATCCTCCTCTTCAGTTTTTGTGAACAAAAATTCGTTCTACATGGCCCGATAACGATCGCCATTGACTGTAACGGCCACTCCTTGCTCATTTTCGAAGAAAAATGGCACAATTATGCCTCTGGACAACCATATTCGTTCATCGGAAGGATAAAACTTATTATCTGTTAAATCAGACATGAGCTAAGTGTTACCATTCACGAAATAAGCACTAGTTGAAAAAAACGTTAGATGGCGGACCCTATATATGTTCCTATATAATTTTTTTTTTTTGCGATATGTTGTAATATATAATTATATATTATACAATATTTGAGATATTATTATAAACAGTTCCATATCTAGAGTATTTTTGATATGGTAAAATAAAGGGTAATTAAATTTTAAAGGCCGATGTTGATTTTGAATAAAACACAAATTATTCAGGAAATTATTGTCATTTCTTTTTATTATGATAATATGGTATGGTTCAATTATGTATGGAACAAAATATCGGCCAAATGGCCGCCGCGACATCGGAAGCACACCTGCATTCGATGGTCCAAACTTTCGATGACGCTGAGGCATAATTGAGATTCTATGCCGTTAATTGGCCGAATTATCTCATCCTTTAGCTCTTAAATTGTTGCTGGCTTATCAACGTACACCATTTCTTTCAAATAACCCCAAAGAAAGAAGTCCAACGGCGGCCAATTGACATCGCCACCACGTGAGGTAACACGGCCATTGAATTTGTCGGGCAAAAGAGCCATTGATTCGTTAGCTGTGTGGCAAGTGGCACCTTCCTGCTGAAACCACATATCGTGCACATTCATATTTTCCAAAGTTCGTTATCATCTCACGATAGCGAACACCCTTCACAGTAATTGCCTGACCTTCCTCATTTTGCAAAAAATACAGCCCGATGATGCCGCCAGCCCATAAACCGCACCAATCAGTCACTCTTTGTGGGTGCATTGGTTTTTCGACAATCACTCTTGGATTATCATTCGCCAAAATGCGGCAATTCTGCTTATTGGCGAATCCACTGAGGTGAAAATGTGCTTCATCACTGAGGATGATTTTCTTCGAATATTGATTATCCACTGTTGCCATTTCTTGCCACCATTCTGACCATTGACGACGTTTCGAATGGTCAAAAGGCTTTAGTTCTTGAGTCAATTGCACCTTGTAAGCGTGTAAATGCAAGTCTTTATGCATAATGTTCATCAACGACGAGCGTGAGAGGTGCTTCAACCACACTATCGCGAACAGCAGCAATATTTTCTGCAGTACGAGCTGTACAAGCATGCACTGATGTTTCCACATCTCCTACAGACCCGGTTTGCTCAAATTTTTGCTTCATTTTTTTCGATTGTACGCACATTTGGACGATTAAATTGACCGCAAAAATCACGAAGTGCACGATATGCATTTTGATTTGAACGCCCATTTTCATAATAAGCCTGAATAACTTTAACGCGTTGCTCGATTGTGTATCTTTCCATGGTTCAAATTGAGTTAGTCTGAAATTGAGAAATGTCAAATGAAATGCAGAAAAAAACTTGACATTTAGGTGTGGTTCACATTTAACATCGGCCCTTAAAATTTAACCACCCTTTATATAAATTGACAGAATTATATGTGGAACCATGTCAATTGTTTCGAATCCCAGCCGGGGAGATACAATTTTCTGTGCTTTTAATTTATTTTTATTTCCTTATTAATATTTTTTTACAAAACTTTGAAATTTTTAACCATTTCGGGACAACAAAGACTTGGAATTTTTGAAAATTTATATCTATATTTTTTTCTTTAAATATAATAGTGTCTCCAAATTTTTTCTTAGTCTATAAAATATGATTAAATATAATTATATATAATATTATATATAGGTGTATAATTATATTAACCGATTTAGTATCAATAATTCAGTCATGATATTTTTCCCAAATTTCCGAATATATAATTATGTTTTATATAAGTCCCGAAGATACAATTTATTTAATATTCTTTCTACTACGTTTTTTAATAAACTAGTTAATTGTTGAATCTAATCTGATGCAATTCGATTTCAGATAAATTTGGATATTACTTTATCCCTAAGTATATTGTTGGGTCAATTTGATCTGCCAATCAAGGATCAATTCAGATCCTTCTAAATCCCCAAATGTAATGCCGGATCTAATTTGATCTGCCATTTTCCGGATCAATTTAGAACATTGTAAATCCCCAAATATGTTGTTGGGTCTAATTTATTTTGCCATTTTTTGGATCAATTTTGATCCTTCCAAATCCCCAAATATATTGCTGGATCTAATTTGATCTGCCATTTTTCTGCAATTTCATTCGGAATTAGTCCCCTGGTTTTGTACAAAAATTTAAATTTTCATAAATTTTTACGCTGAGTTTCAGAGTGATTTAGCTATTAGTCAACCCAACTACATATATACCAATTTTTAAACATTTCGAATTTTGGGAATTTTAAATAAAAATGCTATTTTTTCAAAAGGCTTCCTCTTTTTTTATTGCATTTTTGGACCATATTAGAATATGGTTCGTATATTTTTTATAAAATGTTTTCCTTTATATTTTGTCTTTTCATTGTTTAAAAATACAAAAGATTTAATTTTTAATAAGATTGAATATTTGTATACAACTACCACAAAGTGAATTTAAACAATAAAAGTATAGGGTTTTTCAAAAAGGGCGGATAGATGTCATCGTGGTGTCGTGTGGAACGTAGCGATATCCTGCTTGAACCACATATCGTCTACGTATATATCGTTCGATTTGGGCCATCTTCTTGGGTTATCATCGTTCTGAAGCGCTCGCCGTTAACGGTGATGGATTCACCAACGTCGTTTTCAAAATACGCCGCCGGCACAAAATCCGAACTAAACAGTAACTCTTTGTGGATGCATTGCCACCTGGTGAACCTATTGTGGGTTGGCGTCGTCATTAAAGAAGATTTTTTTTGCCAAAATTTTGATAATAAAGTTTTATCATTTGGACGTGCTGCTGAATCGTGTAACTTGTCATGATGCTTTTTCATCAGTAACTGAATAATAAACAACAGATTAGTCAAACACCACCAAAACAACCTGGTGGTCACATTTTCAGCATCTACCAGCGCCAATTGCAAAACCCTTTTCTTTTAGGGAACATACTACTACATAGTATGAGAAAGCGCTTTCATTGTATTAAAACAGGCGCCTACAGACTATAATACAAACTTAAGTGAGACGATAAAAACTTAGAAAATATTAAAAAATGTATATCTTAAATTTTAAAGATTTTGTAACGCTTATATAGAACTGGAATACATCTATAAATATGCAAATTTTGTTTAAAGAGCAAGTATAAGTTGTAAAACTGGAAAAATAAAATATATATTAAAAGTTTCTAGTTGCAGCTATGGCATAAAGATGCCAGGTAAAGTCATTAGGTAAAATTTTGGGCTTTTATTTTACATTCCAATGTTTCTACCGGGTATTGTTGTTCATGGTCCAATCATGAACAACAAAGTAAACTATAAACTCGATGTATTTCAAAAAAAGTTTTCATATTCTAAGCTTAAAAATATTTGAAGGGTTGTATAAGTTAGAATCTGAAGAAATAATGTAATCAGCTAAATTTTATGCTTCAAAAACGGTTACATATATTCTTAACAGTATGTACAAAAATAATGAGTCTAAAAATAGGTTTAAAAAATCTATAAAAACATATTTTTTTGTAAGTTTTTTAATAAAATGTTCTATTACCGGAAATCCCACCTGGGTCTCAGATTATCAGTCGAAATCTCTGCCATCTAAGCTATTTCGATATGTAAGTGAGTTCCAGCACACAAGTGTGCTTAAGCAATAGAACACAAAATTACTCAAGAAAATGAGTCTTAAAACTAAATAAGTGATTAAATTAACTGTTTTCCAGAAATCCGCTGATACGAAATTAAAAAAGAAATTACTACAATATTGTTATTTTTAATCCTTAATATGTGCTTAACAAAACTGTTTTTTTCTAATTTTTTATCAAAAACTTTTGGACATTTTATAAATACTCATATTTTACCCATGTAGTCCATTTTTCAAGTTCAGGGTCAAAGTGGCACGTCTTTAAATTTTACACATTCAGTGTTTAAATATAAGCACTTTGAGTAATGGTACACAAAACTTAATGTTGTTTACAGTAGTGAACTTTGTGTGTAGAGTGTGTAGATAATAAATAATATAACTTTATTTGATCTTATTTTAATATTAATATTCAATTTTTTTAAGCTAAAGATCCTTTTTTATAAAATTTCTTATTTTATTTTCGATATTTCGCTAACAATTTGTTAGCATCTTCAGGAAAACAAAATTTTAATATTTATAAAAAATTGACAAACAAAAAAATATTTAACATTTAAATATAAAAAATATTTAACATTAAAATATAAATTAAATTTTTAAAAATTAAATTAACATTTAATCAAATAAAAGTGGTAATTTTATAAACAACATTTTCCTGCTAAAGATCGTAAAAAATATTTTCATATTGGTTTAATACTTTGGTTTATGAAATTTAACAAAATAAATGTTGTTTATAAAATAAAATAACATTATGAAATTAAATTATTATAGTTATTAAAAACATATCTATACATTTAAGTTTCCTAATTTTTTACTAATTAAATATCTATAATTCTGAGCTAAATTTTCTGTGTCAGCTTTAAAGTTCATTCTCTGTGTCAAAGGTGTATTCATGATTTCTAACATTTCTAACATATAACGTTTTTTATAATTATTTTCTGTTCTTAATATTGAAACATTTTCAAAGTTAGGATGGTGATTTAATATAGAACAATGAGATGACAATGCGGTTTTTTCCGAATTAATATTTCTATGTTTTTGGTCTGATTTATGTCCTGAAATAATATTATAAACATAAATTGTTAGCGAAATATCGAAAATAAAATAAGAAATTTTATAAAAAAGGATCTTTAGCTTAAAAAAATTGAATATTAGTGTGTAGATAATTTTCGCACTGTCGGTCTTAATATCCTCCGCCCACAGTGTAGAACTATTTGTTGAAGACATGCATGGGAAAAGCATTAAGGCATTTATATTTTCGTATAAATTAAAATGCCTAAATATTGTCTAAAATTTTCATACAAATAGTTGTTTTTGTGCGTCATACTTTTTCACCAGACGGCTAGAAATGAATAATGTTTAAAATTCATCTCAAATGATATTAAATTTAAAAAAAAAAAAATTTTAACAAATATGTAAACAATTATCGTTAAACACTTTTATAAAATTGTCATTATTTGGTTTTGCTTCCTTATTATTGCTGATAAATAGATCCTTACCTAAATAGTTTCATATTTAAACCCTAAAGTAAATTTCAAAGATTTATATTTAAAATTAATATGAAATTAGTTAAACATCATAAATATTTTTATTCAAAACATTTATATATTTTTTGAAACCTACTATTTAGTTTAAAACTAACAATATTTTGTCAAGTATATTTATGTTAAACATATTTTAATAACAACATATATTTTATGCAAACGAAGTACTTGCCATAAGCAATATAAGCTTCTTAATATGAAAATCATCATAAAACAAAACTAGCTGTGTAAGAGGAAACTGGATTTTTTCCCTAAGATTGAACTGTAATATTTGGCAATATTTGTATACATTTTAAGGAAAATGTTCCCCTTAAAAAAAACACGAAAATAATATAAAAAGATTTGTGATGTTAATTTGCATGAAAAATTCATAAATAACATATACGAATATTTTAAAAGAACGAACAAAAAATTTCTTCCCTTTATAAAAACGATGCATATGTTACAAATAAGAATGGTGGGGAAAATGTAGTTAGAAGACAAGAAGAAACAACAATATATGGCAGCCAAAGCAATAAGTCATCAGGGTAAAAAAGAAAAGTCACTAACCCCGTGATAAAACTTAAAAAAAAAATCAAACACATGTACAAATAAAAATTTAAGCAATGCCAAATAATTACGAGAGAAGTAAGTACAAATGTAGCTAAAGCTATTGTAGTTTTTTTTATTTTTAAGGAAGAATATTATTTTGAATATTTATGAAAAACAATTTTACATGACTTTCAAAAAAATTAATTTAATTATTATTAATTAATTATTCAGCTAAAAAAAACTTACAACTTATTAGCCACCGACAAGGTAATAATCTTATTCCAATATGGTGGGCAACGATAAAAAAACCGAAAATGTTTTATGCAATTTCATTTAAAATCAGCTTATATTACAGTTATTTTAAACTGTTAAAATGTAGTCATTACTGTAAATATTTTTTAAGTGTACAAACAAATTTTATATTTAGAGTACAATAATGATAACTTTTTTGTATGGCAGTTAACATTTATATTCCACAAAAATGCATTTAATTATAAAGGATAGAATAGAAAATCAATGTATTTGTTTACCAGAAAACAATACTGTCTAGACGTATAAGCATTAAAGTCACTTATTTGTTACATTTTTATGGTAGAAGAATTATTGCAAAAAGTCACTTAAAATCACAGTTCAACAATAGAAAGTAAAGGCTAGAATTTTGTTAAGAAATTCACAAACAACTCTACATTTTGAAAGTATTGTTAGTCAAGCAAAAACCATAAGCTGCAATAAATATGAAAGATAAAATTAAAGTTTTAAAATTTTTTTAGGAAAACTAAAGGTGAATTGATAAGTTTTATGCTAAAATTTTAACATAGAAATGTGATGAAAACTATCAGTAAATTAATGAAAAATTATCAATTTATCAAACAAAAGTGGCAAAAAAATGTAATTTCCTATTTGCATACACATTTGATGTATTGTTTCTTAGTAAATGAGAGAATTACGTAATCTTTATTATCTAAACTCTTTGATTTATCTCATAAAGGTGAAATAGGTAAATCAAAATTTGTTGTAATGTTTAAAATATGAATGAGTTTTGATGAAAATGCATAAGGACATGTCAAAGAATAATTTCAATATCAGTTGCTCTAGTTTCAAATAATAATGTGCAATTATTCCTACATACAATTTATATTATACATATTAAGTGTTTTCTTTTAATAGAGCACTTAAATTCATATTTTTTGGCTTTTGAATTTTGAAATTTAATAAATCACTTGATTGTACGCTTTTTATTTTATGTATATGGTGTTTTTCGCCTTCCTGGAAAGAAAATAAGACATGAGTGTCCGGTGTCTTTTAACTTATACCACTCATACAAAAAAAAAACTTGAAAAACAACACCCCTTGTCACAAAAGACTTTTGCAACTTCCGGTACAGCACTTTCTTACATATTTGAACAGATTTTTTTCAACTATTGTATAAGCTTCTAGTTAATGGTTTCTTAAACAATAAATTTTATAGTTTTTATAATACTTTAATTCTGCTTTCTGCAGTCTATTCAAAATGTTCCTTATCCATACATTGTATAGTGTCATTTATGGATACTACTAACAGTATGTTGGTAACATAGTGCACACATAGTGCATATAAGTAAGAAATTATATATTACTTATTTACTGTGCATTAAGGCGACACTTATTTTCTGTGAGCGGCAAAAGAAAATGTTCATGTTAGTTGATTAAGTTTATAATTATATTATAGCTTTATGCTATTCTATGTAAT
This sequence comes from Eustalomyia histrio, assembly GCA_949748255.1. Lineage (NCBI taxonomy): Eukaryota > Metazoa > Arthropoda > Insecta > Diptera > Anthomyiidae > Eustalomyia > Eustalomyia histrio. The sequence continues at coordinate 75,907,974 of OX456523.1, read as the reverse complement.
TCATTGTATGATTTTCTAATACAAATGTAAAAAACTTTCGAAGTAAAATTATGGAGGTGAAAAAAATGTTTTGAGGTGAAAAACTTTTTTTGATGTGATAACAAATCTTGAAAAAATATTTGAGGTGAAATAAATTTTGAAGTGAAAAAATTTTTGTGGTGGAAAAAAATTTTAGTGGTGAAAAAAAATTTTTTAGGCGAAAATATTTGAGGTGAAAGCTATTATTTAATTCCAAATTACTGGTAAAGAAAACAAGAGAAAATTTTAGCTTGCCAGTCGCTACAATGAAATTATGCTAAAATACACCCCATTTGCTGCCGTTTTTTTTTTTCTTCTTCTGAACTCCCAACTTTATTTTTATGCGCTCCAAGGTTTCAGCTTTCAATTTACGACGAATTTTTGAGTCTTGCAAACGGTATTTCCTCCTCGAGCCAGGTTTTCTTTTTACACATTTGTTTTTCTTTATCAAGTTTAACATTTTTAATTGATCATTGAACATTTTCTAATAAACAAGTAGATATTACCGCTAAAGCAACATACACTTAGAAAAAAGTTAGTAGAACAATTTGTACACGGTTTTTAATCCCACTTTACCATTTTTGTACTGATTTTTAGTAAAAAAATATTATTTAGCAAATCTTTTTGCTATTTACATTTTGCAAATTACAGAATTTTTACAGAATATTTACAAATTTTTGTTGCTAACTTCAGAAACCATTTTACAAGTTTTTGAAAACCGATTTGCTAAAATAAGCAAAAAAAATATACTAATTTTAAAAAAGTGGATATTAAAGGAACTTTTATTTCTAATTAAAACTTACACCTACAAGCTTTAATTGCATTAAAATGTTACAAAGATTTTAAAAAGGGATCGGAAGTGAATAGTACAAAAAAGTTTTTTAAGTTCTAAATACAATTAAAATTTTACCTCAAAAGTAAAAAAATTGACTGTAATATTTTTCAAAACAGTAATTACCAAATTAAACCAAAATAAAAAATTCGTTTATGGTTTTACAATTTTTAAACCTTTGATTTTTTTTTAATTTTGTCTAAAATATTTTTTGAAAAAAATAAATGAAATAAAAAAAATTTGATGCTCGAAAAAAAAAAATTTGTAGTCATATTAATAATATTTAGTAATTTTTTGCTGATTTTAAATTCCACTGTACAAAAAGTTTACTAAAATTTAGTAGCGGCATCTAATTTTTTCTACAAATTTCATTGTACTACACGTCAGCAGACATGTGTTGCTAAGATTAGCAAAAAATACCGCAATTTTCAGTTGCCATTACAGCCTTTTTTGGGAGTGTAGTTTGTTTTATTGAAATTACTGTTTTTACACTATTCCGCATATTTTACTCATACGTTAATAATATCATTCATCGTTTCTCAATTTAGAAAAACACAACAACAAAAACTAAAAAGTATTCTCTACGCGTTAAAATAAAGCGTTTGCATAATTAACCCTAGAATCATAAGCTTTGTTTGGAGTTACGTAAATCATAAGCACTCGTAAATTTAACGACTTCATTTATTGCAATCAAAAACACATTTATTTATTAATTTTTCTTTGACTTATTACATTTGAACTAATAAATCGACATTAAAGAACAAAAATTATTAACATTTGGTATGATATTATTTGTCGTTATCGCACCATATAGAGCAACGTGCTCGGTGAGCGTTGTAAAATTGATAGTTCAGGTAGTTAGTAGGCTTACGGGAATATATTCTCTTACCTGTTGATTTTCGTTAGAGTACTGCTCCATGATTTATTGTCGGGTTATGCTGACGTCTTTAGTGTTCTGTCGTGCAACATTAGTTTTTATTTTAGCTTTTTTAGAACATTCAAAATCAGAACTTTCATCACTAGAACAAACACACTCTGATTATGCTCAGTTTCTGATTCGCTTTCTTGTTATAACCTCCACCATATATGGTGAGTGTATATATCAGTTTGTCATTCCGTTTGTAATATGTCGAAATATAGGTTTAAGACCCCATAAAGTATATATATTCGTGATCCTTATGCAATTTTAAGTCGATTTAGCGATGTCCGCCTGTCTGTCCGTCTGTCTGTTGAAATGGCGATCACGACGCGAAGACGCAAGCGGGGGTGCCTATTTTTACCCGAGCAGTTTGGTATATAAAATGAGCAAAATCGGTCAAGCGGTTAAAAAGTTTTGAGTGAAAATGTGAAGATATTCCATACAAATTTGTACAATTTTTCTGTATCTATTTTTTTTCTGTAAGCTTTGTTGGTTTTCCTTTCATTCTATAAAATGTATTTTTTGTTTTTGTAAAACTTTTACTTAACATTAAAGTTGTGCCAAAAAAATTTTAGTTCAAACCATTTGTCAATAGGTGGCGCAAGAAATATAACTTTTCGCCATTAGTGAATAGATGGCGCATCTGAAATTAATTCCCTTCATTAGACATATTCTGCCGTACAGGTAGTCTCCATTAAACATATTGTGTTACCAATATTCGTAATATAAATGAATATTTGCCAAAACTATGCAAAAAATGTGTTTTATGTGCATATTATACTTTAATTTTTCAATTCAATATTCATTTAGATGTTAAAGAGCACAATATTGCAATTTCTTCACGTGGATTTGTTATTTTTTTTTTTTTTGTGAAAGAAAAAATTAACATAAATATATATTTGCCAATGCCTCAATACCCGTAAATTATATAATTTAATGAAAACATACTATCTTCTCATATGAAAAATTGTTTTTGTAAAACCATATATGGTGACATGTCGAAATATAGATCTAAATCGATTTAGCGATGTCCGTCTGCCTTTTGAAATGGCATAATATATTTTCTCATATTTTCCCCCCAGTCGCTTTTATTTTCACATCAAATATTTTTCACATCAAATATTTTTCACCTCAAAATTGTTTTCACCACAAAATTTGTTTTTACCACAAAAATAATGTTCACCCCAAATTTTTTTTCCACCAGAAAAGTTGTTTCCGCTTCCAAATTAATTTTTTCAAATCCCCAATTTTATTTATAATTTTTTTTAATTGTTTGTAACACAACAAATAAATAAATGATAAATAATATTATTCTTTAGTACTTTTGCGGTACTATTAGAGCAACGGTTCCCAAGTGGGGGGTTGTGACCCTCTGGTGGTCCGTAGCTGCATCCGAGAGATTTTCGTAAAAAAATGTTTAAAATTAAGAAGGTAATAATAAATAATCTTCCAATGTCAATTACCCCAATTTTATTTTAAAAAAAATTTTCAGACTCCGGGAATTTTTTGTTTAATTGAACACACATTATTTTTTTATTACTGATATAGAAAACGTTCTCAGATTCGAAAAAAAATCATCAGAGTTTGTTTAAGAATCAATTTTTCCTATTATAAAAATCACAGATACTTAGAAACTTTTTTATAGAAAACGCCTCAAGATCCTAGTTTGTAAGCTTTTTTTTAGGGTAAATTAATTGAAAGATAAATCTCTTAAATTCTGTAAATTTTACAATAATAAAAACGTTTTTCAATCTTTCTACTACTATTTTCTGAAAATATTTGGATGTAAATGTTTTTATTTAAATATAAAATTTAAAAATGTCTCAAAGGGTCCGTGAAGTAAAAGTTAGTGGGAACCGCTGTATTAGAGCCTTAGAAGTACTTAATTAATTAATTTGTTTTTATTTATTTTATTTTTTGTCTGTTGTATTTTATTTTATTTTTAGAACTATGGTATTATGCAATTGATTGCATGCTTTTTTCTCAATTTCCTTTTTAAAATTGCTTGCTAAGTTTTGTCCGAATATGTACTATAATGCAACAAAAGAAGAATACAAAGAACAAAAACATGCGAAAAATGAAAACCGTGCTTGTTTTGTTGCCCCGCTTGCTTCTCTTCACCGTTCCCCCTTCAAACAAGAATTTCATGCAATTACATGCAAAAAGTCACCGTATAAATTGGCTCAGAGTTTTCTTTTCCTATTTATATGTATAAATCTAATTACAATAATTACGTAAGTGACACCTAGATGGACCTACTGTTTAAAACTTTAATCGCCTGTCAAAAACTACAATTGAAAACATTCGTTCAAGTTTTTTGGTCATTTAATTTAAAGTGGAATGTATTTTTTTATATTTTTGTATAAATAAAACAATTTAAATCAAATCATTTCATTAATATTGAAAACAAACAAACAATTGCTCACCAATTCATATTTATTAGAAAATCGGTATGTTACAATAGATAGAATACAGTATTTAACTACTTTAAGCCGATATGAAAATTTTAAAATGGACATTCCATTAAAGGCATGTATCTTTTTGCATAACCGAGTTTATTGCGCTATTTTTCCGGTTAAATTTTGAAGAGCGTGATAGACAACTACCGGTATAATAAAAAGGTATTGCTTGCCAACCATGGTTATTTTCCATTGATAAGCTTTGTTGGTTTTTTGGTTTTTCGTTTCATTCCATAAAATGTATTTTTGTTTTTGTAAAACTCCCAATTTATACTTTTTTGTTTTTCTACCAATTGAAGTTGTGCCAATCAATGACATTATTTTTTAAAGAAAAAAATATTAGTTGTAACTATTTGTCAAGAGGTGGCGCATGAGAAACTGTATTCTCTCCATTATGCATATTGTCTTACATTAATTTTTTAAAGAAATAACATTCGTTGCAACTATTTTTCAATACATTACTCATCAGAAAGTGCATTCTCTCTATTAGGCATATTCTGGTGAAGAGCTAATCCCCATTAGCTAATAACAAATATGAGTATTTGTCAAAAACTATGCTTTTAATGTGTTTTTTGTGTAGTCCAGTGGTTTAAAAACTAGTGAAAATGTGAAGGTCCCTCTAAATTTTCCATACAAATTTAATAGAATTTCATAGTAGCAACAGTACATAATATATTTTCTCATATTTTTTTCACCAGTCGCTTAGAAGTGAATATTTTGTATTTACCTCAAAAAATGTTTTCATCACTAAAATTTTTTTTCACCACAAAAAATTTTTTTTAACTCAAAAATTTTTTTCACCAAAAAAGTTCTTTTAATATGTAAAAAAGTTCTACACCTCAAAAAATTTTTTCACCTACATAATTTTACTTCAAAAGTTTTTTTTTTATATTATTTGTATCAAAAACAGTAGAGAACATCTTTTTGGGATATTGGTGGAGGGTATTCAAAGATTCGGCACAGCCGAATTTAGCCTTTTTTACTTGTTCTACTTTGAATCCCTCTTGCATGATCATTTTGCTTAAGAGGTCGCGCATATTTTTTGTATATATTCATGGTTCTTTAAGAGATAACGATAAAAATTATTATTTTCCGATTAGAAATTTAAATGAGAAAAAACTACATTAAAGCTAAGCAGTCATAAAATTTACCACTCTATCGCTATTTCGCTTGTTTGTATAGCAATAAAACACTTTTATTGCACACAACACAACTTCTCACTTAAAAAGAGAAGGTACACTGACCTTCAATACAATGTATTACTTAAGGTGTTGCCAGCATCCAATTTTAATTTTTGAATCGTAAATTTTACGACTGCTTATGATTCTATGGTTAAAACTACCTTTTTATTTGCAAATTTATTCTAGTTAAGCCCGTACGACATAAGCCTTTTCCAAAACTTTTCTTTGACTTTTTTCAGGATTTTATTTGATTTTTTTCCATTAACTTTAAAAGTTTTCGTAAATAACCAAGAACTTTCATAAAAACTAATATCATACGGGCTTTACGTATGTCTTTAGTAAATAATAATATTTATATGAATCCTGGGTTATAATTTTTTCGACCTTTGAAATAATTCTAATTCTAATAAGTTATAAAATATTTATATGTAGAAAAGTTTACAAATTTAAAAAATCGTTTTAAATATAATAAGCCAAATACACTTAATGAGGCTGAAATAATACCCATTGTTGAAGCATTATCTATAAAGAATATTCAACTTAAAAATTTTGGAAATTTCGAAGCCGCACACGCTGAAAAAAAAACGTCGTGCTGGAAATATAATATGCTGGAATATAATATGCCGCATTTATAATACAATATGTTTGCCTACAAATATAATATATTTGCTTGTAAACACATATATGTTGGGATCCTTTGAAATGCATTAATCGGCAAATATATATATGTTTGCCTGCAAATAAATATATGTTTATTATTATAATGTTTGCATCCCACAAGTGCAATAATGATAAAATTACAAATGCAAATATATGTTTATTTAGGTGGGGAAATAAAAATTTTTCAATGTTTGCCTGGAAACATATGTATAATAACCATAAATATAAAATACTTGGAAATCTACTTCAAATATAAACATGGTAGTTTCTAAACAAATATATATTTGCCTGTAAACATGTTCAGAAATGTATTTTTCCTGCGTGCAGAATTCGTCAAACACAACTAAAAACAAAACATAACACGTACAAGTATCCCATCGCGTAGCCAATTTTCAAATATGTAAACTATGATAATTATGTAATGTATATAATGTAAACAATATAAACTATAAAACTTAGTTAATGAAAATATGTACTGTAAATAAAAGTGTCAATATAAAGTATGGAATGTGAACAATGTAACCAATGTAAATTGGGTACGAAATTAAATTTTGTTCCAGTTAAAATTTATTTGAAGATAATTCGATCCCAAATTTCCTAATAATTTGTCTGCAATGAAATCCAATTTTCTAAAAGGCTATTCACTTTCACATCATTAATATATGAAAATCTAGGAAAATTGTAATTTCGTTCGCAGTGGTTACACTTCTTGCACAACCCGTATTTAAATATTATGAATTTTCTTTGTTTCCACCCTTTAATGCTCTGAGTGTATCATGTTTTCAAGATGAAAAAAGTAAAGAAAAATAAAATTCCAAATTTAAATATACCATACGAAAATATTACACCCCTTATAAACAGGCTTCAGCTAGAATTACACATAGTTATAGTAAATACACGGATATGCAAGTTGGTAATATTAAAAAAATGAAAGCATATAGGAAGGAATACAGTCTTATATACACTCACCAAAAAAAGTCTGTAATGGCAACTGAAAATTTTGCTGTTATTACGGGAAATTCTGCTAATTTGAGCCCAGCGGTATTTTTTGCTAATCTTAGCAACACATGTCTGCTGACGTGTAGTACAATGAAATTAGTAGAAAAATTAGTAGCCGCTACTAAATTTTAGTAGACTTTTTGTAAAGTGGAATTTAAAATCTGTTTGCTTAAATCAGCAAAAAAAAATACTAAATATTATTAATATTAGTAAAAAGCTTTGAATTTATTTTTCTTATCGAGCATCAACAATTTTGATTATATTTTTTAAAAAACGAATTAATCATTTTGTTTTAATTTGGTAATTTCGGTTTAGAAAAATATTTTGGTCAATTTTTTTTTTACTTTTAAGGTTAAATTTGAATTGTTTTTGGGGCGGATTTTTAGAACTAAAAAACCTTTTTAGTGCTATTTTAAGTGGATGTCCTCTTTTTAGACATGAGTCGGTATCTTCACTTCCGATCCCTTTTTTAATATATGTAACATTTTAAGGAAATTTAAGTTTGTAGGTGTAAGTTTTAATTAGAAATAACATTTCCTTCAATATCCACTTTTTTAAAATTAGTAATATTTTTTGCTAATTTTAGCAAATCGGTTTTCAAAAATTTGTAAAATGATTTCTGAAATTAGCAACAAAAATTCGTAAATATTCTGTAAAAATTTGTAAAATGTAAATAGCAAAAAGATTTGCTAAATAATAATTTTTTACTAAAAATCAGTACAAAAATAGTAGAGTGCGATTGAAAACCGTTTACAAATTTTTCTACTAACTTTTTTTTCTAAGTGTATCTACATATATGGTATGAGAAAAATATTGAAAATGCTGATTCAGTACTTACGTACATTTAACAAAAATGTTTATAAAACCAGAGTTTATAAAGATAGCATGACATAGTTTTTCGTAGCATATGGAATATAATGTCGCTTGTCTTGGAAATAATATTTTACAATCTTTTAGTTTTGTTTCTAAATATGTTGCAAACAAAGTTTAATTTTTAAAGAAAAACTATAAAATATTTGTTTATGAAAAATATGTTTTTTCTATAGGTCAGACATGTTTTACAAAAATTAAAATTTTAAACCTAGAAAAAAACATTTTAAACACATCAATATGGCAATTATCAGTGGTGTATTTGTTATTATCCAGGTAGAAAAACAGGATCGGAATACTGCTGAGAATGAAATAGCGACAATAATCTTGACAGTATTGATTTATAACTGCGGTATACCGTTCGTTAAAATTAACTTGCCAACGTTGACAATTTTTAATTTTCATTTTAAATTAATTCGTTTTAGTGTTACAACTGATAGTTTTCGTCATATTTATAATATGATTAAATCACTTTTAGTTTCCCTCAAAAATGGCCAGTTACCTGTTTACTGCGACAATGTATTATTTCTTTGAGGGTGGATTTCAGAAAAATATGGTTCGTGACCCATTTATTTTAACACTATTGTTTTTATTTTTTTTGTAATTTGAGCAATAAGTTTATAGCTTGCGATAACTCAAATACATAAGTTGACTTGAACCAAATATTATAACCTTTCAGAGTAACTTACAAGCATATTTATAACGACTTCTAACGGCACGGATTTTTTTCCCAAAAACAATTCATTAAGAAGGGCTTGTACTCCTGAAAAACTTTTTTAAGTTTTACATAAGCTCCAAAAATTCAATAAAAAACTCGTAAAATTGATTTTATTATTTTCAAACCAGTGTATAACCCAAAATATAAACTTAAATCGTTTATTTTCAATAACTATGTGCACAAAGTCGGCTGTTAATTGGCCAAAATGGTTTAACCGATATCGATCCAATTTTACTGTAGTCGGCCTTTTTAGTTTCGAGTCCGCAAAACGTTTTTGGCACACGTTTTTATACCTTCCACCTTATATGGTGAGGGTATATATATCAGTTTGTCATTCCGTTTGTAACGTTTCGAGATATAGGTCTAAGACCCTATAAGGTATATATATTCGTGATCCTTATGCAATTTTAAGTTGATTCAGCGATGTCCGTTCGTCTGTTTGTCTGTCCATCTGTCTGTTGGCGATCGAGCAGTTTGGTATTGAATATGAGCAAAATCGGTCAAGGGGTTAAAAAATTATGAGTGAAAATGTGAAGGTATCTCTAAATTTTACATACAAACTTGCACAATTTTTGTGTATCTATTTTTTATTTTTTTGTTATTCTCCATTGATAAAATTTGTTGGTTTTATTCTCCATTGATAAAATTTGTTGGTTTTACGTTTCATTCCATAGAATGTATTTTTGTTTTAAAAAAACTCATAAATTATATTTTTGTTTTTCTACCAATTTAAGTTATGGCAAAAAAATTAGTTATAACCATTTGTCAATAGGTGGCGCATGAAATAATGCTTTATAACCATTAGTCATATTAGTCTCCATTTGCCATATTGTGCTATACAGAGACGTTAATTTCTTAAATAAAGAAGACAAACTAGTTTTTTCAAAAGATGGTGCATTGTCAATTGATGGCGCATCTGAAAACGCTTTCTCTTCATTAGGCATATTCTGCTGTACAGCTAGTTTCCATTTAATATATTGTGTTACAATATTCAATAGAGTATAATTGATTTTCTATTTCCCTCCCCAGCAAAATAAGAGCTGAGGAAGAAGTAGGTAAGCACTACATCTACTGAACCCGAAGTTGTGAAAATTTCGGTGAAATAAAATTTAAAAATATATAATTAAAACAGATAGATCGAATAATATATACAAAATTTACCTAATAATTAATTGTTATAAGTAAATATTTAAATTTAAAAAATTATATGCTTTTCAATGTAATTGTTACAAAAAATTTTATTGTTATGACTTTTTAAGTAGGGGTTGGAAATTGTTTAAAATGACTTTAGATGTTCTGAAAAAGAGATTCGTAAAGAATAACATCCATTTTATTTTGCTGGGTCGTAACAAAAATGAATATTTGCCAAAAACTATGCAAAAAAATGTGTTTTTTGTGCATATTATACCTTAATTTTTCAAATCAATATTCATTTAGATGTTTAAAAGCACAATATTGCAATTTTTTTTGGAAAAAAATGAATATATATTATCCAATGCCTGAATACTCGAGAATTGTACAAACTTAATGAAAACATCCCATTTTCCTATATAAAAATTTGTTTTTGTGCCCTCCACCATATATGGTGACATGTCGAAATCTAGTTCCAAGACCCCATAAAGTATAAATATTCGTGATCCTTATGCAATTTTAAGTCGCTTTTGCGATGTCCGTCTGTCTGCGTGTCAGTCTGTCTGTCTGTCCGTCTGTCTGTTAATCACGATCACGATGTGAATACGCAAGCGGGGGTGCTCACTTTTACCTAGATTAATGTGCATCATCCCGAGCAGTTTGGTATTGAAAATTAACAAAATCGGTCCAGCAGTTAAAAAGTTATGAGTGAAAATGTGAAGGTACCTCTAAATTTTTCATGCAAATTTGTGTATTTTAGTACAATTTCATACGTAGTAGCTACTGGTACATAATATATTTTCCCATACTTTTCCACCAGTCGCTTAGAAGTGGATATTTTATATTCACCTCAAACATTTTTCACCTCAAAATTGTTTTCACGATAAAATTTGTTTTCACCACAAAATTTGTTTTCACCACAAAAATAATTTTCACCTCAAAATTTTTTTCACCATAAAAGTTGTTTTCACTTCCAAATAAATTTTTTCAAATCCATAATTCTATTTCCAATTTTTTTTTAATTGTTACATAAAAAAAATAATTAAATGATAAAAAATATTACTCTTTAGTACTTTTTGCTTTACCTGGTGATCCGTAGTTGGATCCAAAGGGGTCCGAGAGAAATTTGGGAAAAATTGTTTAACAATAAGAAGTTAATAATAAATAATCTTCCAATGTCAGATACCCCAATTATATTTAAAAAAATCTAAAAAATAATGAATTTAGCGCGATTTTGGAAGGATATAAGAAACTCTGATAAAAAGTTGGAGTATTCTAATTCTTAGCACTTTTCAGACTTCGGAATTTTTTTTTATACCCTCCACCATATATGGTGAGGGTATATATCAGTTTGTCATTCCGTTTGTAACATGTCGAAATATAGGTTTAAGACCCCATAAAGTATATATATTCGTGATCCTTATGCAATTTTAAGTCGATTTAGCGATGTCCGTCTGTCTGTCTGTCTGTTGAAATGGCGATCACGACGCGAAGACGCAAGCAGGGGTGCCTATTTTCACCCAGATTATTGAACATCCTCCCGAGCAGTTTGGTATTTAAAATGAGCAAAATCGGTTAAGCGGTTCAAAAGTTATGAGTGAAAATGTGAAGGTACCTCTAAATTTTCCATACAAATTTGTACAATTTTTCTGTATCTATTTTTTTTTTCTGTTAAGTAAGTAAAAATATTAAGTCTTCTTATTGTTCGATTAACATTCTTAGAGCTTATATGTGTGTTACTCTGATAACTAAGTTTACGTAAAAATCAACAATGTTAAAGTCACTAACAGAGCAGACCTCTGTAAATAACATAGCTAAAACTAAATAAATAACATTACTAAAACTAAATAACAAAAGTTCGTTACATAAATTGACAAAACATATTCATATTACAGTTCATGCAAAATTTAGTATATACGTATATCATCTTCAGCCCCTATGGTGGAGGGTATTCAAAGATTCGGCACAGCCAAATTTAGCCCTTTTTTACTTGTTTTTAACTGAATACATATTATTTTTCATTTCCGATATAGAAAACGTTTTCATATTCCAAAAAATTATCACAGTTTGTTCAAGAATCAATTTTTCCTATTAAAAAATCACAGATACATAGAATCTTTTTCATAGAAAACACCTCAAGATGCTAGTTTTTAAGTTTTCTAGGATAATTCAATTGAAAGATAAATCTGATAAATCTCTTAAATTCTGTAAATTTGACAATAATAAAAACGTTTTTCCATCTTTCGTATAATTTACTACTGCTATTTTTTCTGAATATCTTTGGATGTTAATATTTTTATTTAAATATAAAAACATTTAAAAATATTGGAGTCCGTCAGCCATTAAAAATGTCCCAAGGGGTTCGCGAAGTGAAAGTTATTGGGAACCGCTGTATTAGAGCCTTAGAACTACTTCATTAATTGATTATTTTTTATTTATTTTATTTTTTTGTTATTGTATTTTATTTTTGGTACTATGCAATTTATTGCATACTTTTTCTCAATTCTCTTTTTAAAGTTGCTTCCAAAGCTCTGTCTATTTTTTGGTCTAAAAACGAATATGTATAAAGCAACAAAAGAAGAATACATATGAGTGCGAAAGAGAAATAACTTTACATCCTTCGCCCACCAAACAAGGATTGCATGCAATAAATACATCCAAAAAGTATTGTTACAGAAATTTCTTAACACTAGAAATTTCTTCATGCAAATTCTTTGACAGCTGGATAAATCCAGTGCAGCAATAACTGGAAATAACTAGAATACATGACTACTCATATAAATATGTGTACTTGGTGATGCAGCAGTTCAGTTTAAATAAAACGCTTAAGTTTTAAGAACTAAAGTGTTACTAACGTTTAGTCTATTTACATCGTGTGAATAAAGTGTACCAATAAAGTGTTTTTTTGTAATTTTAGTACCTGTTATAAATAAATAGTGCTATAAATAATTTCAAACTGTGTTTATTATTTGCAATATAGAAAGAACTCGATTTATTTAAAAGGTAAATAAATCAACGATTTTATAAAGGTTAAAATCGTAACAGTAAAATAATTTAAATTTAATCATCTCCTTAATATTAAAAACAAACAAACAATTGCTCATCAATTTATATTTATAAGAAAATCGGTATGTTACCGTATTTAACTTCTAAATGGTTCTAAATCCTTCTATAATTTTCTATTATTTTACATTGATAAGCTTTGTTAGTTTTTTGGTTTTACGTTTCATTCCATTCCATAAAATGTATTTTTGTTTTTGTAAAACTCCAAATTTTTAACATTTTTGTTTTTGTTTTTCTACCAATTCAAGTTGTGCAAATCAATGACATTAATTTCCTAAAGAAAAAACATTAGTTGTAACTATTTGTTAAGAGGTGGCGCATGAGAAAATGTACTCTCTCCATTAGGCATATTGCCCTAAAAACAGACATTAATTTATCAAAGAAGAACATTCGTTGAAACTATTTGTCAATACATGGCGCATCAGAAACTGCATTTTCTCCATTAGGCATATTCTGTGCACCTACTTACTTCAAAAGTTTTTTTTTAATATTTGTATCAAAAACAGTAGAGAACATCTTTTTAGGATATTGCTGGAGCGTATTCAAAGATTCGGCACAGCCGAATTTAGTCTTTTTTTGCTTGTTTTTTTTTTTAATTCTATTAAATTTTATTTTCATAATAAAGGCACATTTGCATCAAGTTTTTCCTTAAGAGCGCCCGCGGACTTTTTGTTACTTAAAAAGCGAGACATATGTTTTTGCTTCTAGGCAGATAGTGCGAGCTATCTTGTTGAAAATTTCAATAATACCATAACTGACGTTAAATAATGCAAATGATTTTTTTCCATTGAGGCATTAATAATTGTACTGAAATTTTAAATAATTACCATTGGTAATGAAACATCTTCTCTTAAAAGTTTTGGCATTGACAAAAGCAATGGTGACAAAAAATTGTCAATTATTTGGCCTATTTAATTAACTAGTCCCATATCACATAGCATATGTTTTTGATATGAGGCAATATCATACATAATTTTTATTATCCCATATCAAAAATATTTTGAATCTGGAACCATATATTGAAAAATATTGTTATGGAAATTCTATTTATAAATTTCCACATAAATTCCCATATACTAGCCATGAAAAGTAAAACAGTTGCCATCCATAGCAACCATTCACTACGCCAAGTGGTGCATTGATGTTTTTCTGTCAAATTTCAAAGAACATTCTGAAAGTTTGAGACACACATGAGACATATATAATTTTATTTAATATAATGTACATATCTTATTATTTAAAGCATATCTAATTTTATAAAGATCACTATATAACTAGATGTGATTATATATGGCACGATATACAATTATATATGGTTATGCATATTATATATGGTTACATATGTATTTATATATGATACTATATTATTATATCACAGCACATATGCTTATACATATATAAACGATAAATAAATAAATGGTAAATGGTAAGATTTCAATTTAATTAATTTGCAATATTTAAATTAATCCTGTTAGATTCCGTATTTGGGGATGATCATGTATCTTCACACAGATAACAATTCTGTAAGTTTCCAACTGAAGTTCCGCTGGAATACCGTTTGCCACTGTAAAGACTGGATTAGCTTGATAGCAAATATAATAAGTAAAATAAGAATAGAAGATGTTGTGTGGTATATTTTGTTTCATCTCAATAAGCATTTGGAAGAAATAACATCTAAAAGTTATTACGGCAATATCACCCATGTATCATTAAGAAGAAAATCAAAGTAGTTTTTTGAACATATCTACGGAAGACAGATGAATGGCATGGTGGTATTAAAAATTAAATGTAAAACATGTAAGATCTAATAATCGTCATCATGAATTATAGGTGTATTTTTTATTTAATAAAAAGTGTTAAATTAATATATAGAAGCATATTTTTATTTTTTTGAGGGTTTATTTGGCGATATCTTCTTTTTAACTTCCAATAAAATGTTTTATCTAGGCAATACGATTGCGGAATCGTCTTCGTATTCCCATGTTTAATGGTATTCTTTTGAATTGAAACGAAATATATGTATTGTATATGATCAATGCGTAAGAATGAAACAAAAAACACAACACAAAATCTTCTATTCTTTCTTAACTTATTAAATTTGCTACAGAGAGTCTAGCTGATCCAGCTTTAAGTCCACCTGACCACAATATTTGAACATTTCAGAGTTGCTAAGAATCTATTTTGACAACAATTTTTGACGCCACTGATTTTTTCTCACCAAAAAAAATATTACTCTTATCTCTTGGTCCCTGACCATATGAATGAAAATATTTCCTTATTTTTTTTTTTTGAGTTATTTTACAGTTAACCTGCAGAATGAGACCAATTTGCAACATTGTTAATACTAGAATCATGTAACATGATTCCATTTTTAGTTGCTGTTGTTGTGTAATTCTACAACAATAGATAGCAAAACAACCTCTCGAGACACACCCAATTCAACTAATTTTGCCCAACATAGATAATCCTTGTATCGCAAGTGTTTGTTGCTTTGGACATTTATCATTGTGGCCAACACTACAACAATAACAAGAATATTTGAAGAATCGTTGTAGAAAGGAACCAACAATATTGTATGAATGAAGAATGGACATTAGCGCTTAGTATGAGTGAGTGGCTAATGCGTCCAAGTATTTTTGCCATGTTTTTGTCGATGTGTTTATCATAAGTGTTGTTATTGCACTTGTTCAATACACTATGCACAAAAATCACCCACAACTAAAATTTAAAGGAGATAACCAAAATTTGTTATTTGGAGATTAATGGCTAATTATTAAGGCAAGTTTAAAATGGATAACAAATAAATACAAAATACCAAAAAATAAGTAAAATAGCATGTTATCTTTTAAAAATTAAAAAAAGTGCAATCGTCGTTAAATAAAGTTAAAAATTTTCGTTGCTGTAATAAAAATATTCCAGAGAAATACTTATATTAATAACTGTCGCGTTATACAAGGGCGGATTAATAAGTTTATGACTTTTCGAACTTCCCTCGTAGTTATATGAAATGCAACACTGATCCCATCAAGTACCACCTGTTAATAGACTACTGTCAAATTTTGAGCAAGTTCCGTGATTTACTTTGCGTTTAACAGTTGTTCAAAACATACAACCTCGTGGATTTTTTTAAAAATGGAAAAAAGTGTATTTCGAGTGCTCATTACACTTTTTTTTGCGAAAAAACCTTCAATCAAACCAAGAAAAAGCTTGATAAATATTATGG
Source organism: Eustalomyia histrio (assembly GCA_949748255.1). Classification (NCBI taxonomy): domain Eukaryota; kingdom Metazoa; phylum Arthropoda; class Insecta; order Diptera; family Anthomyiidae; genus Eustalomyia; species Eustalomyia histrio. Next base: position 75,891,901 of record OX456523.1, on the reverse strand, counting down.
GGTCTCTGCACCATCGATTTCAATGGTAAAAAAGTGGTTTACTGACTTACGTCGTGGTCGCACAAGTACAAATGACGGCCAATTGAGGTCAATACACCCGAAAATGTCGAAAAAAATCTACGATATGGTGTTGGCCGATCGAAGAGTAAAAGTGCGTGAGATTGTTGATGCCATAGGCATTTCATATGGCAGTGTGGTTTCGATTTTAAATGATCAGTTGAATTTAAGAAAGCTGTCTGCAAGATGGGTGCCGCGCTTGCTCTCAATTGACCATAAACGTAATCGTGTGACAACTTCAAAGGATTGGCAAAATTCCATGAATTCGGCTACGAATTTGTACCTCATCCGCCATATTCACTGGAGGCTAACCCAGTGACTATTTCCTATTTCCAAACCTAATGAAATGGCTCCGTGGAAAGAGATTTAGCTTCAACGATGAAGTTATTGATCAACAAATGCCTATTTTATGGACATCGATCCTGCTGTTAAACGCAAAGTAAATGACGGAACTTGCTCAAAATTTGACAGTAATCTATTAGGAAGTGGTAGTTGATGGGAGCAGTGTTTCATTTCATATAACTACGAGGGAAGTTCGAAAAGTCACGGACTTATTGATCTGCCGTCGTATTGTATATAACGACGAATTATTAAACATAGTACAACTCAAGCATGTCACAGAACTTAATTTCATTTGAAAAAGAAATTGAAAAATTGACGAAATTTACTTTTACAGAAATAAATGGTATTTTTGCCAAATTTTAATATATAATAATATGTAAGCAATGTTGATTGTAGTAATTTCTCTACGAAAAAAATTTACTAGTGAGTCTTTTTTAATTTTTTATGAACATTTCGTATAGTTTTAAACATTAAACTTTTAATCAAAATATTAATTCAAATTTGGGACTTTTATTTTGAATTTTGGTATTAATTAATAAATTCACTTTTTAATTTTAAAGGATACTTAAAAAGACGCAAAATATAAACTTATACGTAAAAGGGATAAATATTACTTTTTGTAACTAAAAAAAATTGTATATGGTTTTTAAATAAAATAAACATTTTAATATATTTGGAAAATATAATATAAGATATCAAATATTTTAAAATAATATTATTTAATTTTTAATTCGTTTTTATAAGAAATATCATAAGAACTTTAAAATATTATTTAATTTTATACTTTTCATATTTATATTTTCTAAAAAATGTAATTTAAAAAAGGTTTTTATTTTTCTTAATATCTGTTTAAAATGAAAGAAAATTAAATTATTAAATTTTGTTATTAATATAACAAAATTATAATTATTTATAATAAAAAATAATAAATAAGTAAAAAAATATATAAAAACAATATATAAATCATCAATCCCTTTAAAACCGTTTTAAATTTTATTTAGAAATTAATATGTTTGATAAAAATATATACTAAATATAATACAATACAATAAAAAAGAACAAATTAAAAAAAATATTTTAAATACCGCGTTTATTACAAAAATTAGCAAAAATTTGATTATTAAGCACATGTCTTCCCTAAGCAGAAATTTAACACCAACTGATTTGCGAAAGTTTGTTTTGCTATTGCATCATCCATACATTCGTTAACAATCGTGTTCTCTTCGCACACGATAGTTAAATTACTTAGTAAAATTCTGCTTTACTTTTTAGTAAGCATACCAAAACAGCATACCAGTATGTTTAAACTAATGCAAAATCGTTGCCTTACTATATTCCATTATTGGAAGCACTCCACACTCTATTGCATTTTTTGAAGAAGTACACTCTACCATCTTTTACTGCTTCCGAATTTTTCGCTGGGTTCTTTAAAATTTTGTAGCTTTAAAAATGCTAGCAAGTCTTAAAAATTCACTTTTTTTCTTTTAAAATATTTGTGAGAAAAATAGTAGAAATAATAAAAACAACAAAAGCTTACAAAAGAATTATGTGCTTGTTATATATATTTAATATAGAACACAAAATTAATTCAGTCGTTAAATTGAAGGTTCTCCAGACATATTCTTTAGAGAAATACATCCAAAAATAAATATGAAAAATTGTATTATTTACTTTTCCAGCGGGAACCTGAAAGTTCAATAATAATGTCCCAAATGAGATTATATAATATTACACTATTAAAACCATTTCTTTACAGTATACATTTCGATCATATTGTTCGTTATTTTTGGTGATGCCACATATTTAGTTAGATAAACTGTAAAAATAATGGTTTTCGGATAGAATTGTCAAAATAAATTTTGGCATATTTGATGAGACTTTTTTAAGATAAAACTATTACACTATCAGACAATATAATGTATAAAACTGCAAAAAAGTAAAACTCGTATCATATTTTAAACTGTTAAAAAATTTCCAAATTGATCTCAAACAAAGTGTAAATGCGTTCTAATATACCGCACCTTTTTCTAGTGGGTCAAAATTGACTTCAAATGGGAATTCGTCTATATAATAGGAAAATATTGATCAGATTTAAAAACGATGTATACATGAGATTAAAAATAAAGGAAAATACATTTATTTTTCAAAGAAATATCTATATTAACTTTTTTATAAATTTATGCGAAATGACATACTATCATTTATCGATTTTTTTCAGTTTCATTTAATTTTTTAAATTTGTTTGAAATTTAAAAATATTTACCCAAAAAACGTTAATTTGTGGTTTATTTGTGTCCGTTACAGTTATTACAAATTTAAATTTTGTTTGCTGTCTGTTTCAAAAAATATAAAAAAAAATACAATTTTTTTTTAAATTTGAATTGATTGCGTATATACAAATTATTTCTATTCAAATTACAAGAACTTCAAAAACACACACACACAAACAAATTCACAAAAAAGTGTCTATAGACATACATACATTTTGTAGATTAACAAATAAACAAAAAATACACAAATGGAAACAATTTCAAATCAATGATAAAATCATTTATTTTTTAAGGTGTTGGTAGGTAAAATTTTAAGATTTATTTTAAATTTCATAATTCTGCATATAATGGTCAAATCGTCTGTATAAATGGACGTGAATATGATAAAATGAAAATTTATATCATGGATTAATTCTTAGACTTTTTAAATTTACAAAATTATAAAAAATGTAAAATTAAAGATAAACCAGTTTTTTAAATAAAATTGTGATTTTTTATGATAAAAATACGATTTTATTGCTAAGTTTAAGGACTGATAGTTTTAAATATCGCGACCCAGAAAAAAACGTTCCTATGTCATTCAAAAGGAAATGTAATTAGCTTTTTTTCATGTATACGTTAATTAAAGATCCAATTAATATTTTCTAATATGTAGAAAAATTTTCAAAACAGCCATTATTGGCAGTTTTTATCTTAAATGGCACGCGGCTTGTAAAGCAAATATTACTTTTTTTATCTGTGGATCTCGGTGATTAATAAATGGTGCCTAGTGTTTTCAATTCGGTTAATCGATTAACCGATTCCTCAATTAATCGCCTCCCATTTCGGTTGATGTCGAAACAAAGAATTTTAAACTCTATGTAGATGTGACAGTATTCTCCTTGTGTTTGTTATTGCAAAGTCGCAAAAAAAAACATTTGTTGTCCCAACCGAATTTGGTTCCAATCCTTCCATTCGGTTACTGCAACTGAAAATTCGGTTGTCACAACCCCAAATGCGTTGTTTTGTTTTACTTTGAACCAACGCTCAGGGGATGCGCCTACTAATGCAGTGAATTGGCGGCGGAAGTTAGGTTAACGGCTAAAAGTATTTCGGTTAATGTCGAAACAAATAATTTCAAACTCAAATAATTATTCGAGCCGAATAATCGATTAAAATAGGTCGATTAACCGGTTAAATTTTAAATATGAATTTTTCTTTTTTTCTTAAAACGTCCTTATTTTCTTAGCTTTGGCAAGAAAATCGTAGAAAAAACATTAACTAAAATACAATCAAATTATTTTCAAATCAACTCAATCAGAGCTAATGTTATATAGGCTTTAGAAAAAATGATATATTATTTTCATGTCCAAATAATATAATATTTTCATGTCCAAAAAATTTAAATAGGGTTTTAAACGTACGTATACATGTATGAATTTCGAGCTGACAAAAGATCTCATCAGAACGCGAATTTTTAGAAAAGCTAAAGCCTCTAAGCAGAACTTTAACAAAAAACCTATTATAATACATATTGTTCTCCTTATCAATGAATTACGTGACTTAGGAAGAAACTTAAGTAAAATTGAGTTGTTTAGGCAAAAATATTTAAGAATTCGCTTATTTGAATTCTTAATTGTACAAACACAGAAAAATTGGTGAGGACTCTTCAGGAATATGCGTGATTTTTATATATTTTCTATTAGATAACCTCTTTAACTCTAAAAATTAAAACAAGTAGTGAAAGAGTCAGGGAACAGTGGCAGTTCCATCAAACTTTGTTTGTGAATTTCGCAAAAACTATTCATACCATATTTTTAAGAATATGTTATTGAATTTTTTTGAAGGCAGCTATTGTTTATTTAGGCATTTTTTTTAATTCTGGGTAGTGTCGTATAAAGAAAATAAAACCCAAATTTATCGACTATCTACACTGCGTTTTTAAGGGTTTCCTTTCACTGAACACGTCTGAAATTTTCTTTTTAAACAGTCGTCAGATTCCTCTGAAAGAACCCAAGATTATAAGGCATGATTATTTAAAAAATCTCAGGATGCTTTGAATTGTCCCAAACAAACACTTTTCTAAAGCAATAGACTTAACTTGATATTTCATCAAAGAGTAGCTCATTGTGTTCTTATTGATGAAATAAATACATGTATTTTGCATTAATCGATTAATCGCCAATTTTTCCGATTAATCGACCCGAATAACTGATTAATCAAATTTCTTAATTTTTTTAATAATGACCTAACCGATTAACCGGCAGGGTAGAAGAATTAGAAACACTAATGGTGCCTGTTTAGTATTTCCAAATGAATTTCACATAAATTATAATTAGGGCAAAAATATAAAATAAAATCTTAGTGAAACGTAGTCGTTTATATCTGAAAAGTTGGATAAAAAAAATTCCAGCGGATCTATGATGTAACAGAAATGGATTAACCCATTTTTAGTCTATGTTAATTTTGTTACGAAATTTGGAAGAAATACTCTTAAAAAAATTTGAAAGAGTCGGTTTTCACAACCGAATTTACGAGGTTGTAGCAACTGACACAATTTGGTTGAAAAAATTTGGTTTCGTTTTTCAGAATGCATTTTAAGTTATTTTATATTAATATTTTTAAATAGTTTTTCAAAATGTTTTATTTGATACCTAATTTTTATAATATTTTTACTTATTTTTCGTAAAACTGATTTGCATTTAAAAAATACTTTGTCATGTGTTCTTTTAATGCCTGTCAACTTTATAAAGGTATATTTTTAAATCAATTTTAGAAATCTGTTAATAATATTAAGTTTAGAAAATTATTTCTACAGTCAAGCTAACAAATACTTTTTTAGCTCCTTATTGTATAAAGTTGTCCGGTCTTTTAAAAGCATGTGTTTTAAGCAACTGCGATATAAAATGGGATTATGTGAAGGTGTTATTTAAGACTTATATTCAAAACAAGTGAAATATTGATTCTGTTTACATTTGTAGTAAACAAATATTGTAGTAAACTTGGACAATGCGTAAGAATTGCAAATTGGAATGATAGAAAATTATATAAAATAGTAGTAAGGGAATTAACTGGTTTAAAAGATTAGCAAATTTTACGTCAAAAACAAATTTAAGAAAAAGCAAGTAAAAAAAGGTTCAATTCGGCTGTGCCGAATCTTTGAATACCTTCCACCAATATCCTAAAAAGATGTTCTCTACTGTTTTTGATACAAATAATATAAAAAAAACTTTTGAAGTAAAACTATGTAGATGCACAATTTTTTAAGGTGAAAAACTTTTTTGGATGTGAAAAGAAATTTTTTGGTGGAAAAAAAAATTTTCAGGTAAAAAAAAATTTTGAAGTGAAAAAATTTATTGTGGTGAAAAAAAATTTTGAGGTGAAAAATATTTAAGGTAAATACAAAATATAATTCACTTCTAAGCCACTGGTGAAAAAATATGAGAAAATATATTATGTACCAGTCGCTACAATGAATTTGTACTAAAATACACCAATTTCACATTTTCAATAGTTTTTTAACCACTGGACTGCACAAAAAACATATTTTAAAACATAGTTTTTGGCAAATACTCATTTTTGTTACTGGCTAATGGGGACTAGCTCTGCAGCAGAATATGCCTAATGGAGAAAATGCAGTTTCTCATGCGCCACGTATTGACAAATAGTTTCAACGAATGTTCGTCTTTAAGAAATGAATTTATGTTTTACGGCAATTTGCCTAATGGGGAGAGTACATTTTCTCATGCGCCACCTCTTGACAAATAGTTACAACTAATATTTTTTTTAGGAAGTTAATGTCATTGATTGGCACAACTTAAATTGGTAGAAAAACAAAAACAAAAATGTTAAAAATTTGGGGTTTTACAAAAACAAAAATGCATTTTATGGAATAAAACGAAAAACCAAAAAACTAACAAAGTTTATCAATGGAAAATAACAGAAAAATATAGAAGCATTCAGAACCATTTAGAAGTTAAATACTGTATTCTATCTATTGTAACATACCGATTTTCTTATAAATATGAATTGATGAGCAATTGTTTGTTTGTTTTCAATATTAATGAGATGATTTAATTTAAATTATTTTAATTTTTTTATTTTTTTTTTTGTTTGTTGCTTGATATTTTTAGTTGTTTCGGTGTTTCTTTTTTGTAGACTAATAATCGCAACGCATATTTTCCCACAATATGCGTTGCGATTATTAGTCTACAAAAAAGAAACACCGAAACAATTAAATTATTTTATTTAGGCAAAAATACTATTACGATTTTACCCTTTATAAAATCATTGATTTATTTACCTTTTAAAAAATGGAGTTCTTTCTATATTGCAAATAATAAACACAGTTTAAAATTATTTATAGCACTATTTACTTATAACAGGTACTAAAATTATAGAAAATCACTTTAATTTTACACTTTATTCACACGATGTAAATAGACTAAGCGTTTTATTTAAAACTGAACTGCTGCATCACCAAGTACCCTTATTTATATGAGTAGTCATGTATTCTAGTTATTTCCAGTTATTACTGCACTGGATTTTTCCAGCTGTCAAAGAATTTGCATGAAGAAATTTCTAGTGTTAAGAAATTTCTGTAACAATACTAAAAAATACATTCACGTTGACTTTTTGCATGTAATTATTGCATGCAATCCTTGTTTGGTGGGCGAACGATGTAGAGAAGCAAGCGGGGCAACAAAACAAGCTCGGTTTTCGTTTTTCGCTTTTTTTTTGTTATTTCTCTTTCGCACCCATATGTATTCTTCATTTGTTGCTTTATAAATATTCGTTTTTAGAACAAAAAAAAAAATCCTCGTGTAATTAGGCAGAGCTTTGGAAGCAACTTTAAAAAGGGAATTGAAAAAAAGCATGCAATAAATTGCATAGTACCAAAAATAAAATACAAAAAACAAAAAATTAAATAAATAAAAAAGAATCAATTAATGAAGTACTTCTAAGGCTCTAATACATACAGCGGTTCCCAATAACTTTTACTTCACGGACCCCTCGAGACATTTTTACTGGCTGACGGACCCCAAAATTTTTAAATGTTTTTATATTTAAATAAAAACATTAACATCCAAAGATTTTCAGAAAAAATATCAGTAGTAAATTATACGCAAGATGGAAAAACGTTTTTATTATTGTCAAATTTACAGAATTTAAGAGATTTATCAGATTTATCTTTAAAATTAATTACCCTAGAAAACTTAAAAACTAGCATCTTGAGGTGTTTTCTATAAAAAAGCTTCTAATTATCTGTGATTTTTTAATAGGAAAGATTTATTCTTAAACAAACTGTGATGATTTTTTTTGAATATGAAAACGTTTTCTATATCGGAAATAAAAAATAATGGCCCGTAATCATAGTCCCGCACTAAAGCCGGCTTTTTTAAAAACAACTTTAAATTAAAAACTTGGTATTATCTATTTTGCTATTATAGTCAGAATTAACGCCAGTTTTAAGTTGAACCGGCTCTACATGGGTATCACATCAAATGTACCAAATGCCCGCATACATTTTGTACCAAAAAAGAAGCAGGTGATAACATTGATCAGCTGATTTATATTTGCCGAAAAAATTGAAAAGTGTGTAAATAAAAGATTTGCAATTGCAAAATGTTAAAAGGAAAAAACTTTTTAAAAAAGAATTGAAAAGTGTATTTTTATTAATAAAAATTTATTAACTTAATAAATGTTATGCAAAATATCGTATTTATTGATATAATTTTCCTTTTAATAATTTGCAATTCAAACATTTTTTTTCACAAAAACTTTCTTGGCGGAAAACAGCTGTTGTGTGTTGTTAAATTGGATAGAGTCAACTTCAGCTAGTATTAATTTTAAAGCAGACTTTAGCGATTAAAGTATACTTTTACTTGTCTATAGTTGCCTAAAGTATACTTTTAAGAAAAGTCGACTTTAGAACTCTCAAAGTATACTTTATTTTGTATACTTATTATGATTATGCGCCAATATGAATTCAATTAAATAAAAAAAATTTGCCGATGTCTGAAAAGTGCTAAGAATTAGAATACTCCAACTTTTTATCAGGTTCTTATATACTTCCAAAATAGCGCTGAATTCATTATTTTTTAGATTTTTTTAAATGTGATTGGGGTATCTGACATTGGAAGATTATTTATTATTACCTTCTTATTGCTAAACAATTTTTTCCAAATTTCTCTCGAACTTCTTTGGATCCAGCTACGGATAACCAGAGGGTCGCGACACCCCATTTGGGAACCGTTGCTTTAATAGTACCGCAAAAAGTACTAACGAGTAATATTTCTTATCTTTGAATTATTTTTTGTATGTAAAAATTAAAAAAAATATTGGAAATAAAATTATATATTTGAAAAAATTTATTTGGAATTGAAAACAACTTTTATGGTGAAAAAAATTTTCAGGTGAAAACTATTTTTGTGGTGAAAACAAATTTTGTGGTAAAAACAAATTTTGTCGTAAAAACAATTTTAAGGTGAAAAATATTTGAGGTGAATATAAAATATCCACTTCTAAGCGACTGGTGGAATAATATGAGAAAATATATTATGTATGTACCAGTCGCTACTACGTATGAAATTATACTAAAATACACAAATTTGTATGAAAAATTTGGAGGTACCTTCACATTTTCCTTCATAACTTTTTAACTGCTGGACCGATTTTGTTTATTTTCGATACCAAACTGCACGGGATGATGCACATTAAGTAAAAATTATAACCCCCGCTTGCGTCTTCACGTCGTGATCGGCAGACATACTGACAGACACAAAGACAGACAGACGGAAATCGCAAAATCGACTCTTAAAATTGCATAAGGATCACGAATATATGTACTTTATGGGGTATTGGATCTAGATTTCGACATGTCACCATATATGGTGGAGGGTATAAAAACAAATTTTCATACAGGAAAATAGTATGTTTTTATTAAATTTGTACAATTTTCGAGTATTGGGCAATGGAAAATATATATTTATGTTCATTTTTTTTTAGAAAAAAAAATAACAAATTGCATCTAAATGAATATTGATTTGAAAAATTAAAGTATAATATGCACAAAATAAAATGGATGTTATGCTTTACGAATCTCTTTTTGAGAACATCCAAATAAGTTAATGCATGTTACCGCCACTGCTTAATAATTGTGAATTGTCAATTATCGGTTATTGTTACAAGTGTTATCGTTTATTTATCGTATTGATATATGTCAAAATTGTTTAGAGAATAGTTAAGAATTCCACGCGGTAAGTACTTCTTTTTTATGTATTAGATAAATTACAGCCATTTTATGATAATTTTAGATTTTAATTGTAAGCCATACTTTAAAGATGTTACGCTCCGTTTTCAAACCAAAAAAGTTTGTAATATTTTATTAAATTGTTTTTATTTGTATTCTAATTAAAGTATGTCGTTTAAGGAATTTACGCTTGTATAAACCAATTAAAATTCGCTTATACTTGGCTTGGGTAGCTTCGCCCAACAGTGCAATTTTTTTTATTTGTAAGTCATTTTAAACAATTTCCAAAATGTTGATACTAACCCCTACTTAAAAAGTCATAACAATAAAATTTTTGTAACAATTACATTGAAAAGCATATACATTTTTTAATTTAAATATTTACTTATAACAATTTATTATTAGGTAAATTTTGTATATATTATTCGATCTATCTGTTTTAATAATATATATTTTTAAATTTTATTTCATCGAAATTTTCACAACTTCGGGTTCAGTAGATGAAGTGTTTACCTACTTCTGCCTCAGCTCTTATTTTGCTGGGGAGGGAAATAGAAAATCAATTATTCTCTATTGAATATTGTAACACAATATATTAAATGGAAACTAGCTGTACAGCAGAATATGCCTAATGAAGAGAAAGCGTTTTCAGATGCGCCATCAATTGACAAAAAGTTATTTGCCTAATAGAGAATGCACATTCAGATGCACCATCTATTGAAAAAAATTAGCCTGTCTTCTTTATTTAAGAAATTAATGTCTTTGTGTAGCACAATATGGCTAATGGAGACTTATATGACTACACGCAAAGAAAAAACATGGTTGATACAATCACAATCGCAAACTATCATTAATGTTTGTGGTTATGATTGTGTCAAACATGTTTTAAGTAACAATATATGTTCAGATATAATATTTGTAGCTAATTATTATCTCAAACATATTATTTTACCATGCAAAATGTCTATGTCAACATGTTATATGGTTCTCACAATAAAACAAATAGAAAATGTAATTTCAAAGATTTATTTTTTATTAAATAGGTATACATATATACAATAAAATATAATTGCAAACATACGAGTATTTTTTGCCCCGCACTTAAGACTTGTAACATAAAGTCAAAGACAAACGTACCTTTAATTTCTATTATGAAATCGACTGTGTCAGTATATTGTTGAACTGTTATTGAAAAAATTTGGGCGCTTATCACAAAATTCTGCGTCAAAATTTCAATGGCGTTTTTAATGTTGTATGTTTTTTGGCTGCAAGAAAGACAATGTAATTTATACATATTTACACATGTATGAATTTAGGTATGTATTTTTCTAATTATATGTGTATAAATTTCTTACCTGTTTCAATAAACGTATAATAATTTATATAATTAAATTTGCAAGGCAGCATGGCCTTTTGCTCCCCGAAAATTTTTTTTATTATTTTATATTCACACATGTTATCAACTATCGCTGGCGAACGGAAAATGACGCAGCAGAAATCTTTTTTGTTTATAAACACACACTGTTTATTTTGACAATAAATGTTTGCTCATTTAGAGAATGTGTTTAAAGGCAAACATACATTTTTGTAATAAACATACACTTTTGTGTGCAACTAATATTATGATTTTAATTGTATAGTTGAAAACATATATATTATAGTAGCAAACATTTCACATAAATTAATATTTATGGTGTAAAACACCATAAATTATTATTATGGTGAATTTAAAAATGCTTAAGACCAAACATTTTTGTTCAATTTATTCTAGGGCTATAATAAATTTATTAGGGTAAACATATTAGGCTAATATGAATAAATATGGTCGTAGTGACCATTCATTAATCATGTTTATTCTCTGCGTGTAATGGTGATAATACATTATTTCATGCGCCAGCTATTGACAAATGGTTTTAACTAAATTTATTTTTTGCTGCAACTTAAATTAGTAGAAAAACAAAAATATAAAATATGAGTTTTTTTAAAACAAAAATACATTCTATGGAATGAAACGTAAAACCAACAAAGCTTATCAATGGAGAATAACAAAAAAATAAAAAATTGATACAGAAAAATTGTACAAGTTTGTATGTAAAATTTAGAGATACCTTCACATTTTCACTCATAATTTTTGAACCCCTGGACCGATTTTGTTCATATTCAATACCAAACTGCTCGGGACGATGTTCAATAAACTGGGTAAAAATAGGCACCCCGCTTGCGTCCTCGCGTCGTGATCGCCATTTCAACAGACAGACATTGCTTTATCGACTTAAAATTGTATAAGGATCACGAATATATGCACTTTATGGGGCCTTAGACCTATATTTCGCCACGTTACAAACGGAATGACAAACTGATATATACCCTCACCATATATGGTGGAGGGTATAAAAAAGTCTTAAGAAAATATAAAAAAAAAAATTTACAAAAAAGTTGAATAGACGGGGATCGATCGCGCGATTAAAAGAAAAAAACTATTTGTGACAAAGACCACTGAGCCATTGAAGGACATACGCAATCGTCGTTAATAAAAGTAAAAAGTAAAGAGTTTTCGTTTAAAACAGATTTGTTTGGTTTTTAAATGGTAAATCTTTATATGTGTTTGCTGTTTGTGTATAAAAGGTGAAGAGGTGAAAGAAAAGAAGTTCAACAAATGGATGTGTATGTTATGCGTAAAATTCAACATACATTTTAAACAAAGGGATTTTACGGAAAAAAATTGAGGTAGTCGTGGGTTTTTGCTAATATCTCAGCCATTTATCAACCGATCTGGCTGAATGTCAATAGCAAACAGAAATGGATCACATGTAACAGAAATATATAACAATCAAGTCCTCAACATGTATGGGGTCTTCAGAAAACACATTTCAACACACAGACTGACAGACGGACATCGTTAAATCAACTTCACTCTTTAAAAGGACCCAGAATTTATATACTTTATAGGGTCTAAGATCAATATTGTAGAAATTACAAACGGAAGGACAAACTTATATATACACTTCCACCTGTGGTGAAGGGTATAAAAAAACTAGTAAAAATTAGCATATAAGCAAACAGGCATATTATATTATAATTTTTATACCCTTCACCATAGGTGGAAGGGTATATATAAGTTTGTCATTCCGTTTGTAATTTCCACAATATTGATCTTAGACCCTATAAAGTATATATATTCTGGGTCCTTATGAAGAGCGAAGTTGATTTAACGATGTCCGTCTGTCCGTCTGTCCGTCTGTGTGTTGAAATGGGTTTTCCGAAGAATCCAGACATGATGAGGACTTGATTCTTTTTTATTTCTGTTACATGTGATCCATTTCTGTTTGCTATTAAAAATCAGACAGATCGGTTAATAAATGGCTGAGATATTAGCAAAAAACCAGGACTACCTCTAATTTTTCCAGTAAAATCCCTTTGTTTAATATGTATGTAGAATTTTGAGCATAACAACACATCCATGTGTTAAAATTCTTTTCTTTCATCTCCACCTTTTTTTACACAAACAACACACATACAAAGATTTGTCATTTAAATAAAAACCAAACAAATCTCTAATTAACGAAGACTTTTATATATGTACCTCTATTGACGATGATTTTGTGTGAGCTTCAATAGCTCAGTTGTCTAGACGCTGTGTCACAAATACTTATTTTTTTCTCTAAGGCCGTGGGGTTCGAGGTTCAAATCTCGGTGAGGTCAATTCACTTTTTTTTTGTACATTTTTTTTTTATTATTTTCTTAAGACTTTTTTTTTGCATATTTTTGTTTTTTTTTTTAACATTTAATAATTAATTTATACAAAATTTTATATTAATAATTAAAATTCTTTTCTTTCATCTCCACCTTTTATACACAAACAACACACATATAAAGATTTGTCATTTAAATAAAAACTAAACAAAGCTCTAATGAACGAAGACTTTTATATATGTACCTCTATTGACGATGATTTTGTGTGAGCTTCAATAGCTCAGTTGTCTAGACGCTGTGTCACAAATACTTTTTTTTTCTCTAAGGCCGTGGGGTTCGAGGTTCAAATCTCGGTGAGGTCAATTCACTTTTTTTTTGTACATTTTTTTTTATTATTTTCTTAAGACTTTTTTTTGCTTATTTTTGTTTTTTTTAACATTTAATAATTAATTTATATAAAATTTTATATTAATAATTAAAATTCTTTTCTTTCATCTCCACCTTTTATACACAAACAACACACATATAAAGATTTGTCATTTAAATAAAAACTAAACAAATCTCTAATGAACGAAGACTTTTATATATGTACCTCTATTGACGATGATTTTGTGTGAGCTTCAATAGCTCAGTTTTCTAGACGCTGTGTCACAAATACTTTTTTTTTCTCTAAGGCCGTGGGGTTCGAGGTTCAAATCTCGGTGAGGTCAATTCACTTTTTTTTTACATTTTTTTTATTATTTTCTTGACTTTTTTTTTTTGCTTATTTTTGGTTTTTTTAACATTTAATAATTAATTTATATAAAATTTTATATTAATAATTAAATAATCCATAAATAGGCTAAAAACATCAACATTTTTATAAAAACCCTCTGATACAAACAAAATACAAACGTTTTTATACCTTTCACCACAGGTGGAAGGGTCGCGGGTTCGTTAAGATTTTTTTTTTTTTGTTTATTTTTTGTTTTTTTTACATTTAATAATTAATTTAAATAAAATTTTATATTAATAATTAAATAATCCATAAATAGGCTAAAAACATCAAAATTTGTATTAAAACCCTCTGATACAAACAAAATACAAACGGTTTTATTTCTATTTTTTGCTCCGATTTAAAAGAATTTATAAAAAGATTTTTAAGCCATTTTATTTCTCACATATTAAGAAAATTTTATACATAATTTACCTTTGATTGCAACTATTTTAGGTCATAACTTATAATAATTTATAAAAAAAATTATAAACTATTTTCCTTCAAATTTTTAAAATTAAGCTAAAGAAATTACAAATATTTCTAATAAATCTAATAAAAAAAGCGAAATAAAATCCTAAATGCAAATTTGCCAGCTAAATCAAACTATTTTGTAGAAATAAAACACATGCAGTTCTAGTGATTTCTTTTAACGATTTGTTGAAATTCTTTTCTTTCACCTCTTAACCTTTTATACACAAACAACAAACACTATTCTAGAGCTGTATTATGACCTATGGATACGTCTTATATAGCAAAAGATCGAAAACCTTTAGTATAACATATTTGCTGAAAAACTCGGAAATATCGGTTCAGATACAAAAAAGTTATGCCCAAAACATACATTTTTTTAAAATACATATTTTCTGGAACCATAAATCTTCCCGAGTCCAAGTTTTATCTCCAAACTAAATGGTTAATTTCCTCTTAAAGGCGTCCGTATATAAATCTGTCCATTTCATATATGTCCATATATAAACTTCAGTTTTTTCCCAACCATGGTGAAGGGTATATAAGATTCGGCATAGCCGAATTTAGCCGCTCTTACTTGTTTTTACCTACTTTCCTACCACAATAGGAAAGTTTTGTTTTGTTATATTAAAGTCTCCTATTTTAGTAAAACTGGCTATATGGCAACACGGGCAATCATGATTTTATTTTATGTTGTGTTAGTGTAAGTATGTACAGTGGTTTCCCGATTTAACGAACAATTAATTGTCAGCCCTATTCGTTAAATCCAGTACTAAACAAACAAATATTTATTCATGTAATAATAATTTAAAAGGATAATTCATATCACATCTTATTAATCCCCTGTGACATTTGCTAGATTTCGTATTGATTTTGTATTGACTAAAAATTGATGAATTTTCTTATGGGAAAATAATGAGTGTGTGAAGTTCAACTATAGAGAACAAATGAGTATTTGTCAAATGGATATCAGCAACGGAGCGCTCTCATTTAAATTACATTGCTGTCAATATAAATCCAATACAAAATAAATGTAGTCATAGGGGCTTTACTTAAAAATTAATTTTGTAAAAAAATGTAATCAAAAAGTAATTATTAAAAAAATTAAAGAAAAAAGTAATTATTTAAAAAACTTGTTATTGACGTTTGCTTTTGCGATTCTTTAAAACTTGTTTTAGTGGCTTCCTTTTGAAGATCTCGTAAAATTAATGTTTTCGAATGCTTTGAAAAAAAATCCAAACTTTTATTTAACGATGTGTTCATCACAAATTAAAAGATAAAAACTCAAAGCTATATGGCAATACATATTTTTTTATATGTATTTTTTTAAGTGTTCGTTAAATCGAGTGCTATATTGGATTTTAATTCGTTATACACAGTACCTAATGTAAAAATCTTGCCTGTTCGTTAAATCGCGAATTCGTTATATCGAGAGTTCGTTAAATCGGGAATCCACTGTATGTGTATACAAAATTATTGTTGATTATTTTGTGGGTCTTCGGAGTGTGGTCAAAAAGCTTAAAGCCTTATATGTGTGCATTTCATGTCAAGAATTTGTCATTTGTTAGATGACAAAAAAGTGGTACTGATTATATGTAAGTTGACAAAGTGTCAATGATGTTTGTTTGCTTGATTTTACTGTTAATGTTATTGTATATGTATAGACTAACACAATCAGAGATCTTGTTCAAACATGTGCCACATGTTTATAGAACATTTTTTTAAATTTTATTATACCCTTCACCATAGGTGGAAGGGTATATATAAGTTTGTCATTCCGTTTGTAATTTCTACAATATTGATCTTAGACCCTATAAAGTATATATATTCTGGGTCCTTATGAAGAGCGAAGTTGATTTAACGATGTCCGTCTGTTCGTCTGTCCGTCTGTGTGTTGAAATGGGTTTTCCGAAGAACCCAGACATGATGAGGACTTGATTCTTTTTTATTTCTGTTACATGTGATCCATTTCTGTTTGCTATTAAAAATCAGACAGATCGGTTAATAAATGGCTGAGATATTAGCAAAAAACCAGGACTACCTCTAATTTTTCCAGTAAAATCCCTTTGTTTAATATGTATGTAGAATTTTGAGCATAACAACACATCCATGTGTTAAAATTCTTTTCTTTCATCTCCACCTTTTATACACAAACAACACACATACAAAGATTTGTCATTTAAATAAAAACCAAACAAATCTCTAATTAACGAAGACTTTTATATATGTACCTCTATTGACGATGATTTTGTGTGAGCTTCAATAGCTCAGTTGTCTAGACGCTGTGTCACAAATACTTTTTTTTTTCTCTAAGGCCGCGGAGTTCGAGGTTCAAATCTCGGTCAGGTCAATTCACTTTTTTTTGTACATTTTTTTTTATTATTTTCTTAAGACTTTTTTTTTGCTTATTTTTGTTTTTTTTTAACATTTAATAATTAATTTATATAAAATTTTATATTAATAATTAAAATTCTTTTCTTTCATCTCCACCTTTTATACACAAACAACACACATATAAAGATTTGTCATTTAAATAAAAACTAAACAAATCTCTAATGAACGAAGACTTTTATATATGTACCTCTATTGACGATGATTTTGTGTGAGCTTCAATAGCTCAGTTGTCTAGACGCTGTGTCACAAATACTTTTTTTTTCTCTAAGGCCGCGGAGTTCGAAGTTCAAATCTCGGTCAGGTCAATTCACTTTTTTTTTGTACATTTTTTTTTTTATTATTTTCTTAAGATTTTTTTTTGCTTATTTTTGTTTTTTTTTTAACATTTAATAATTAATTTATATAAAATTTTATATTAATAATTAAAATTCTTTTCTTTCATCTCCACCTTTTATACACAAACAACACACATATAAAGATTTGTCATTTAAATAAAAACTAAACAAATCTCTAATGAACGAAGACTTTTATATATGTACCTCTATTGACGATGATTTTGTGTGAGCTTCAATAGCTCAGTTGTCTAGACGCTGTGTCACAAATACTTTTTTTTCTCTAAGGCCGCGGGGTTCGAGGTTCAAATCTCGGTCAGGTCAATTCACTTTTTTTTTGTACATTTTTTTTTATTATTTTCTTAAGACTTTTTTTTTTTTGCTTATTTATGGTTTTTTTTAACATTTAATAATTAATTTATATAAAATTTTATATTAATAATTAAATAATCCATAAATAGGCTAAAAACATCAACATTTTTATAAAAACCCTCTGATACAAACAAAATACAAACGTTTTTATACCTTTCACCACAGGTGGAAGGGTCGCGGGTTCGTTAAGATTTTTTTTTTTTGTTTATTTTTTGTTTTTTTTACATTTAATAATTAATTTAAATAAAATTTTATAATAATAATTAAATAGTCCATAAATAGGCTAAAAACATCAAAATTTGTATAAAAACCCTCTGATACAAACAAAATACAAACAGTTTTATTTCTATTTTTTGCTCCGATTTCAAAGAATTTATAAAAAGATTTTTAAACCATTTTATTTCTCACATATTAAGAAAATTTTATACATAATTTACCTTTGAGTGCAACTATTTTAGGTCATAACTTATAATAATTTATAAAAAAAATAAACTATTTTCCTTCAAATTTTTAAAATTAAGCTAAAGAAATTACAAATATTTCTAATAAAAAAGCGAAATAAAATCCCAAATGCAAATTTGCCAGCTAAATAAAACACATGCAGTTCTAGTGATTTCTTTCAACGATTTGTTGAAATTCTTTTCTTTCACCATTTCACCTTTTATACACAAACAACAAACACTATTCTAGAGCTGTATTATGACCTATGGATACGTCTTATACAGCAAAAGATCGAAAATCTTTAGAATAGAATATTTGCTGAAAAACTCGGAAATATCGGTTCAGATACAAAAAAGTTATGCCCAAAACATAAATTTTTTTAAAATACCTATTTTCTGGAACCATAAATCTTCCCGAGTCCAAGTTTTATCTCCAAACTAAATGGTTAATTTCCTCTTAAAGGCGTCCGTATATAAATCTGTCCATTTCATATATGTCCATATATAAAGTTCAGTTTTTTCCCAACCATGGTGAAGGGTATATAAGATTCGGCATAGCCGAATTTAGCCGCTCTTACTTGTTTTTCAAATTATTTTGCTTGTTATTATTTTTCAATATACATACGATACTTTTGTATCTTTAATGGACAACTTTTATGAAGCATTTTGTATATTTATTAATTTCAGCATATTGCTATATATTTTTTTTATATAGTCAAATATGGAAAATCTTTATGCATATTATGCAATTTTATAAAATTACCATATAAAACGTTGTCATTAAATAAAGAAAAATATTTTTTAGTCGAAATGTCAATATCTTTGCTCAATTTTTATTTAATCTGGCCACTCTATTCATGTTATATTCATAACACAGACTGACTCTACATTTAGCATAATGACGCGTCATGCTTTTAAATATTATAATTTTTTAATGCTGCTGTAGTACTATATTCTATTTGCTAAATGAGTGCTTTATAATGATGATGATATTATATGTAAGTTTGTAATGTTTAAATTATTATAAAATATGTTAAATGAAACAAAGAGCCATACTGTACAATTAAAAAAATATATTTCATTTATAAATATTGAATTGCATGAAAATATATTTGTACATCATACATGAATAATAGGGTAATAATCATATGAAAAATTGTAGAATTCCAAAGAAAGATGATAAAAATTAAATTGTTTACTAAAGTGAAATGGGAAAACAACAATTTTATTAATTTTTTTAGAAATCTCTTTTTAAAACGACATTGATTTCTTTACTTTAATACTAATATTTTTAATAAAAAATTAGTTATCAGGTATATTTTTTACTGTTTTTAAAAGATATTGTTTTTTTAGGAAAGTTTTTCTATGAAAGTTTTATAGAAAATAATCATTACGCAACATAAGTTTTTTGTATAAAAATAATTCTCTAAAGGTCGGAAAAAACTACATCAGATTGTCTTATGACAGAAAAAATTCAGTAAAAATTCAACAAAATCTAAATTGTTTTCTATACAACAAGTTACAGAATTTAAAAATTTTAAATTGATGTATAAAACTGTAAACAAATCAGAAAAAATCTGAATACAAGCTTTAAAACTTTGTGTTTTTGAACTCAAACTGCAAAATAAACGTAAAACTAACAATTTAAGAAGTTAAAACCGATAATGGAGGTTATATAATATCTTACACCACAATACAATTTGGGTTCTATTCTCGTCTCTACACTTTCTGATTTAAATCCAAAGTGACGTCGTAAAGTTTGTGGGCTTTTTCGTTTGTTTTTTGGCCCTAAAATTTTATACGTCAAAGTTATGGCTTTCCAGCGAGGTCTGGTGCCCAAGTTCCATCAGTTTTATACCAAAAGCTAGTAACTTGTTATACACCATATCAAAAATAAAATTTCACATTACATAATTTGTTTCACGTGAAAACTGTATAAAATTTGTTTTCACACAAATTTAAAATATAAGACTTTTATTTTTCCACCGAAAAAGTTACATTTGTATTTGTTGTGATTGTGTCTTTCTCATGAAATAGAAAAAAATACTTTTACAGATTAAATTACAATTTGAGGCCCATAAAGTTTGAGTGAAATTTTTTTCGCGGGAAAAACAATTAATGTGCTAAAATATAAAAAATAATCGGGACCAACTGAGTTAAAGTTGGACCCGGTATTTTTTGCTCCGAATGAACATCTAATTGATGAACAAAATTATATATATCCCACGCATGAAATTGCTTAAAATTAAAACTACTTAATCGCGCAAGAAACTGAAATGAATGGAAACTGAAATTAATGGATATTGGTTCAAAACATAGACCGATTATGAACATTTTCAATAGGATTCGGGATATACAAATACATCTAATTATCTCCAGGATTTTGGCGTGTGTACTAAAAGGCTTGTTTGACTTACATAAACATAAGGACTGTCGAGGTGATGTACATCGCTAAATCGACATGATGCAAATGATTCTGTCTTGTTTGGTATTCTACAAGGTAAGAATAGAATTAGCTGTCGGAGAAAGTACTCAAACCCTTATGCTAGAAATTTAATCTAGGAAAAAGTGGATTAACTGGTTAATTTCAGTGCAGCCATTAATAGTTAATCCACTTTATACTAGAATAACTTTGCAATATTAATTGGCTATTAAAGTTGAAATATAAATCATTCAGAGATTAATATAAGACATTAATTTTTTTATAAAAATTAAGTCAGTCATGTTTTACAAACAGGAACAATTTTTCTTACTATTTTTTGTTATTTAATTCGAGATACTAAACTAGAAATCGAGTTGCATTTTTATTTTTTAACCCCACTGTCTTAGTAGGGCTATGGGTCAAAGTTAAAATTGACTTTTAAAAATATAATGATATTTCAATGAATTTGTAAAAGCCATGCCATGCTGGACCTAGGGATCTTGTGGATCATATTCCCGATATTCTCATGAAATACCTGATATAATAAAATCAAAATTTCTTACTGACTTTTTAATTACTTAGCCAACAAATATTGAAACGAGCCTGTTCTAACCTATTAAAATTTTGGCAGCAAACAATAATTTACGTTCAACCAGACTGGTGCAGGGTATTCTACACACGACATCCCCGACTTTAACTTTTTTTTTATAAAATGCAACTATTGTCACCCCAATGTATGTTTCAGCTGTTGAAAGCTTTATGCAAATATAAAGGTTACAAAAAAAGTTTATACTTTTTAAAGTAACAGGAGACATATGTATTTTTTATATTTTCAAAGTATATATAATTAATTTATATTTTAATTGAAGATATTGTTAAATTTCATACAACTTTTGAAACAAAATTGCGACTTAGTTTTTTGTTGAAGTGTCGACAACTATACTTTAGTTTAATTTATTCAAAAATCTATTCAACAATAAATAAAAATTAAGACTTTGTCTAAACACTCTTACAAAATTTACAAATAAAATAATAATTTTTTGGTTTTGTATAGACTTTCAGTCTTGAAAATAAGCTTGTTCAAACCGCAACCCTAAATTGGCACCGAAGTCTTTTTCATTGTATTAAGGATCTCCAAACACAGAAAAGAAAATTGCTTTCTTTTAAGCAATTTTTTAATATAAACATTCTTTTTAAGTTAATACATGTTTAACATCATGGTATAATTAACATTAACGTCTTGCTATTTTTTTAGAAAAATAAAATAAAAACTTTTTAATTGTATGTTTAAAATTTTGCATGCATTATTCTGCAATCAATTAACAAGTTTTATTATCAAACAACAAAACGACAGCTCTATAGACTTGATGATGTTCACATACATTCATACAAGATAATGCACTACCTGAATGTATTAGTATACACTAATAATATAAATATTTACGGTAAAAGTTCAATGGTTATTTAAAAAGTAAATCAGTAAATTTGTTTCCAATTGAATAAATAGAAAAAGATACAAAGATATTTATTTTTTGATTTTTTAACAGTTATTTTATAAACAAAATACGCAAACATACGGACTTTCTGTATTAATTAAAATATTCCGTCAAAATTATCCTTTAAAACCAAAGAGATACAATAAGAAATAATCAGGAAATATATTCTTATTGTCGGTTTTGTTAGCTAATTTACTAACAATTAAAAATAAATGACAAAATACAATTGTTTTGAACGAAAAGTACGCAGTCCGCTTTTTAACTAATTTTAATAACATAATATTTTGAGTGTATTTCAAAATGGCAAAAATAAAAGAATTTACGATGTACAATTTGGAAAATTATAGAAGTGCACTTAAGTAAAATTAACATAAAACTTTTGTTAACTTTTGACGAAAAGAATTGTTTTAACAATCATTTACTTATTCAAATTAATGTGTGATTTTCTATAATAAAAATAAATTTATTACAATACACATTATTATCGTGGGCTCAAATACCTTACGAAACAATTTTCGTTTGCAAAATTTTTGTTTATAACAATAAAAAAATTTAATTTGTTAATCTGAGAAAAATGGGCGGTAAAGTTGATTTGATAAATTTGTCTTTAATATGAAAAAGTACTGAAGCTATAAAAAATAATTTAAAGCTCTTATATGTTAAAACTTTCACGTGTTTTCAAAGATATTAACCAAGTTTTAATATATATGTATATACTTTAGTTTTTAGTATATTATGTTGTTTACTGCTTATACTTTAATAAAGAGTTTTCAGTAAAGTTAAAACAAAGGAATATTCATTAAATCTATACAAAATTATTTTAATACGAATTACAAATACTTCATAATATATTTAGCAGATTAAAAAAAAACAGAAATACAAAAAGCCTATAAAATTTCAAATAAATGAATAAACATTTATTTATACGGAGTTGGCAGTAAAATATTATTTGTTTTTACTGATGTGCCAGTTGTTTAAATAACATTTAAATATATGTATGAGTATGTTTAATAATTTTTTTTTATATGTTATTTTTACACTTACAATTTTTTTCTGATCAAAATATTGACTATCAGTATCATATCTCTGCAGACCAAAATGTGTCTCTTTACGCTTGAACAACGTTGGAACATACTGCAAACTTATATCTAAAGTGAGTGCTGTGTTGTCCCGATAAAGCACCCACCTCGCGTTCTGTGTGCAAGCTTGTCCTAAAAGATCATGAGCAAACACTCTTAGTCCTTGTCATCTTACCGTGAGTATTGAATAGAATTGGCTGCTGTAACCAAAAGTGTGCAACTTAATCCAAGAACATTGATCCCCCGTCTGGGCGATGTCAATTGACCGCCTCAATTGAGCATTTTAAACTTTTTCTAGTGGGGTGCCGTTAAAGACCGATGTTATGCGAATAATCCATAAATGATCCACATCCTTAAGGCTAATATCGTCCGAGCCATTCGTGAGATATAACCCGAAGCTTTCAACAAAATCTTGGAAAATTGGACTGATAGGATGGGCTACTGCAAGGCCAGTCGCGTCAGCCACATGAATAAAATCGTATTCAATATATAAGGGGAATATTTGTTATTTCTATTATTCAATTTTTTAAAAATATACTTGTATTTGGACCATCGTTTATTGTAAAATATCCAAATTTTTTTAAAACGTAGACTCACGAAATTTATAATTACATACATTATTTTAAGAAAATTATTAAAAAAGAAATAATTTAAAAACGATTAAAAAATAAAATTATAAACAAAATAAAATACACAGTGAAATTAAAAAAAATGCATTGGTAAAACACACAAGATAATTATCCACTTTTAAAAGGTCGAATTGTTTATATACCTATATTTTGTCTAAATAACACCACATCAAATAGATAAGATGTCAAAATTTATGTTTGCACTAGAAGTTGTTAATTTATCGGACGGGGTTTGTTGGCTGTATTATTAGTGTATTATGATTAGTGAACACCCATTCTCAATTTAATATGGATTTTAGTTTTTTACTGTTGTTTTTGGCTGTGTGCATAAATATCCAGTTTTTAGCACTGTTGTATTATCGAATTAATATTATCTTCGTAAAAGCCTAAATTCGATTTTTATCCCACCCTGAAATCATTCTCTGCAAAAAATAAATATCGGTGCCATTCGATAAACAACATAAAATAAAATTTTTCTATTCAGTTCATTGAAAATTAAGTGCTTTTAATAGAATTTTGTTGCTTGTTGTACACTCGTATTTATACAAACTCATTCACAAATAAGGATGTGTATGAGTAAGTATTTAGGTACGTAGTTAATATGGTAACAAAAATAATGGTGCAGACAAAGATTCATATAAAATTTATAGACATAAAAAAACAAGATAAAATACATTTTTAGCACTGTTATACAGACTAGCAGTTAAGTTTGCTGCTACGGTTTCTGCAATTTCTACGAATACTCGTAAACATATTTCGCACATTTATAAATAAGGATTTACAGTCACTTGAATATTCTCCACACTTCAGCAAAAATAAATGTTAAAATTATTTATAGATAGAAAACAATTTTGTTCTCTCGATTAAATTTAAAGTAATCAATTACATTAGACAAATTAAAGGATCTTTAGAGAGATGGAAAATATCGACACCATTTGTAACACAATTAAAATTTATTGTAACGCCACTCAAATATAGAGTGTATGTAATCATGCCAAAGACTAAAAACTTTGTCATCTATGTATGAAGCATAATATACACCACAACGCCTCGTCACCTAAAATAATTTATCAGAAAACAATATAACAGGGCTATGAACTAAAAAGCTTCAAAAAGTTCACCAGCTCCATTAGATGTCGCGCAACGACTTATCGTTTTTCAAAGAAAGCAACACACTAATAGGAAGAATTTTCTGAAAGTCGTTTCTCTTAAAAAAACACAATACTTAAAATTGCCAATGCTTCAACTAACTTTGATCGTAAATTTTAAAAATAATATGTATATCACTGATTTTTAAAAACCCGTATGATAAATTTTTCACAATTTATTCTTAAATACAATATTTTATATATCTGCTATTATCCAAACTTTTAAAGCTTTTTGAAAATGCCAAAAATTCAGAGAGAAAGACCTGTGAAACAGTTAAAATCCCCCAAAAAATATCCCATATCTCGAAAACTAAGCGAGATAGAGCAAATCGGACAAAAGAAATGATATTTACATTAAATATATATTTTGCATTATAACAAACGAAACCAAGAGCTCCAACAATACATTTTAATCTTTCTTATGTCATATGTATCGATACCTCAATATTTAGAGTTATCGGCCAGGATCGATCCCCAGCATGACCAAGTTACATTTAATACGAAAAAATTTTACAATATATTTTTTTAATGCCTTTTCTATAAAAATCCATTTTTAGACACATTACTTTTTCTATCCTCGTCAACATATAAGTTATCACGTACTTTATGTTATCGCGTGCAAGATAATAGGTGTAAAATTCAACAGTGAATTAAGGTGAAAAGTAAAGCATGGGCCCTTATTGTATTGCTGGGATGTAAATATACATGTTATGTTTTGGTATATGCTTATTCACACCTTATTTTCCACATATTTGACAATATAATCAATTATAAAAAATGTCTTGGCTGAATGCTTCGTTAGGCCTTATAATAGATTATTTTTTAAATACATTGTTTGAAATGGGGTATGTTTCTAGCAAAAAATACCACTTTTAATAAATTTTTTTAATACACTAACACTAAAGGGTAGTCCAAATACAAGTATATTTTTAAAAATTAAATAAAACGAACTAACCTAATTTGTTTTGGTATATTATGGCTTTTTTAGAAATAACAAATATTCCTATTATTTATGGAACACGGTTTCATTCATGTGGCAGTAGTTTATCCTGTCAGTACAATTTTCCAAGAATTTGTTGACAGCTTCTAGATCTATCTCACGAATGGCTTGGGATATGGGATTATTCGCATAGCATTTGTCTTAAACGGCACCCAACAAGAAAAGTATAAAAAATAAAGTTTGGAATTCGGAAAAAAATAGCAGCCCAGGAGCTGCCAACTGACATCGCCAAGACAGCTGATAACACGATTGCCGAATTAAGTGCGCAAAAGATGGATTGTCTGATGAGCTGCGTTACTTCCTAATGAAACCAAAGATTATTCAATTTCATATCTTCCATTTGAGCCCATAAAAAGTCAGTAGTAATGGCTCAGTAGCGCTCGCCGTTGACTTAAATGTCATTTCCAGTAGCATTTTCGAAAAGAAAATGGGCCATTGATGCCACCATTGCAAAATCGTCTCGATAAATAGGTATGGATTTTCCAATCTCCAGATGCGGCAATTTTTTTTGTTGACATAGCCGCCGAGATGAAAAAGCGCCATAACAGAAAATATAATTCTTCGTCTAAACTCGATGTCCGATTGGAAGTTCTTTAAGGGACAAACTGCGAAGCCGTAACGAAGTGGATTGTCGTTTGCCTTCATTTGCTGAATCAATTGGACCTTGTAAGCGAATAATCCGAGACCTTTTTGAAAAATTCGTATCATGCTGGTCCGTGAAATGTCGAGTTGTTGAGATCGACGGCGAGTCGACGTTCTTGGATTGATTGGCACACTTTCAGTCACAGCAGCCACATTCTCATCGATACGCATAATGCGACGACGGGGACCATGAATGTTGTCCACTATCAAGCCAACCTGACAAACTTTTAGACAACATTATCAACATAATCTATCAGTGTCAAAATATAACATGGTTTAAAAAGACACCTTCATTGGGACTATTTAGTACAAATCCAGTAAAACCATTTGCATTTACTTATTATATTTTAAAAATATCCGTATGCGAGGGCAGATCAATAAGTCCGTGACTTTTCGAACTTTCCTCGTAGTTATATGAAATTCAACACTGCTCCCATTAAGTACCACGTGTGAAAAGACTACTGACAAATTTTGAGCGTTTAGCAGGTGCTCAAAACATACCTTGTAGATTTTTTTAAAAATGAAAAAAGTGAATTTCGAGTGCTCATTAAACATTAGTTATTGCGAAAAAAAAAACGTGAATCAAACCAAGGAAAAGCTTGACAAATATTATGGCGACTCTGCACCATCGATTTCAAGGGTAAAAAAAGTGGTTTACTGACCGTTGTGGTCGCACAAGTACGAATGACGCTGAGCGTTCTGGACGGCCAATCGAGGTTGATACACCCGAAAATGTCGAAAAAATCTACGATATGGATGGAAGAGTAAAAGTGCGTGAAATTGTTGATGCCATAGGCATTTCATATGACAGTGTGGTTTCAATTTTAAATGATCAGTTGAATTTAAGAAAGCTGTCTGTTAGATGGGTGCCATGTTTGCTCTCAATTGACCATAAACGTAATCGTGTGACAACTTCAAAGGATTGTTTGGAATTCGAATGAGTTTTTGCGGCGTTTTGTAACTGAGGATGAAACATGGATCCATTACAACACTCCGGAGACCAATCAGCAGTCTAAACAATGGCTTTTTCTGGGTGAACCGGAAAGTAGGCCAAGGTAAGTTTGTCGGCCAATAAGGTGATGGAAACAGTTTTTAGGATGCACGCGGGATAATCCACATCGATTACCTTCAAATGGGAAAAACAATAAACCGCGAATATTATGCCAACTTATTGGACCGATTTAACGAGGATTTACAAAAAACGACCCATATGGCCAAGGAAAAAGTTATTTTTTTACCAAGATAATGCACGGGTGCACACTACATACGGGTGCACCCGTGCATGACAAAATTCCATAAATTGGGCTACATATTGGTACCTCATCCGACTAAGTGTATTGAGCTAAAAGGAGATTATGTTCAGAAATAATTTTTTTTGCATAGGACGGATGTCTTCAAATATAGCAATTTGCCACTACTTTTACTTTACTTAAGGGAAGCAATGAAAATGCATTGTTAAGATATTCCCTTGAATAAGTTCGAAATACTCATATTTTATTGTACACTCTAAAAAATGATTGTAAATCTACTACAATAAAATGGGTAAAGTTTTATGTAATATTACGAAAATTCGGTAAATATAAACAAAAAATGCCTAAAAATGTTTTGTACACACTTTCATATACAATAATACACACAAACAATATTTTTTGACATAATGTGTTTAAAATTAAACATTTTGTGCCTAAAATTAATATTATTTTGTTAAATTAAAGTTTTACGCACAAATTTTGTAAATATTCTAACTTTGAATGGTAATAAATATTTTGACATTTGCAAATTAGAAAATATTAAAAAAAAAAAATAAAAAAAGCTAAAAACGAAAATTCATTTTTCAAAGTTTATAAAAATAATATTTATGAATATTGTGAATTTAAATTCAAAATGGCCATCATCACAGCAAATACTCATTCGAAATATATTATGGATTATATTTATAATTCATTATTATTAAAACATACATACATAAAATAAATTCATTCTTTCAAAAAAAATATTTTTTCTGCATTTTATGCGTATATTTACTTTTCAAATAGGATTTTTACGCACAATTTTAGTAAATTTTCGAATTACTTTTAAAATTTCATTTAATTTGTACGCACTTTCAATGTGAAATTACCAATTATGTGTGTACCAAATTACGCATAATGTGCGTACTTTTTTTCGTTTACGCACACAAAGTAAATTTACCCAATTTATAGTAGGAGTACAGTTTCCTACTATAAGTTGGGTAAATTTCAACAGATATTTATTAGAGTGTAGTATTTATCCGGTGATGAAAAGTTACTTTATCCCAGTGCATTAATATAAGTTTTTAAGTTCCCAGCAAAAACATTGTATCAACTACTTACCAGGCTATTTACTCGCTTAATTACTTTTGTTCGCGATGTCCAAAATGTAATGGGTACTCATTAGTTTTTGGCTATTTGTAAGCGAGAGGGTAATGACCACCCATTACTTTGTATTTTTTTTAACTGAGAAGATAATGACCACTCATTACTTTTGGGACATCGCGAACAAAAGTAATTAAGCGAGTAAATAGCCTGGTATGTAGTTGATACCATGTTTTTGCTGGGTTATTAAATATTTTAAAATTTCATAAATTGAAATCCGAATAAATAAAACGAATTTAAACTTTTGTTTAAATTAAATATGTAAAAAGCAAACAAAATTAACAGGCCGTAATTTTTATTTTCGGCCCATTCTCAAATTTATTGGATAATAAAAGTGCTTTAAAACTGTTTTCTCATCAATATCTATTAATTGGTGAAAACTTTTATTTTAAAGATATTTGAATAACTTCTTATGTTAAAGAAAATTGGCAATAATAATTTGTGTTTTAAAAGTTTGAAAAGGAGTAATTTTTAAGATAAGCATCGGATTAATATCAAAATCATTACTTTTTTAAGATGTAACATGAATTCTTTCAAAATAACATCCATAAACTATAAAAGAACACCAAGTGAAATTTAGAAAACAATAAAAGAAGTGATAACTAAAGAATAACTGCCCCTGTTTTTTTTGCTGGGTAAGGTCCATTTCATAATTATAACGTCACTTTTCTTTTTAATATAACTCTTTCAATATATATTAATTCCCTTAGGTCTCTTCGGATGAATTACTCTTCTTTGAACATTCTCTTGATTAACTCTTTCCGGGGCACTATAAGATATCAGTAAAAATTAAACAAAATTCTAAGTTGCTTTCATTTATTATCGAGTTTTATTGGAAAATATGTATTAGAAAAATTTTTATCCTTGTAGGATTCTGAGCAAAGACATAGTATTACATACATAACACCGCTCACAAAATTAATGATTCATTTATGAAAATTACTAAAGCATGATTTAGTTTTACTTGGACAAAGAGGCACATTACAAGTCAAGGTCGATTATTGCAGTAGGTCCCTGTTTCGAGTCAGAAAATGATATTATCTGACCTCGTGGAATAATACTGCCTTGTGGAAAAATACTGTCCGACCTTGAAAAAGGTCAAATTTTGGCTTTCAAAGCTGAAAATGTGAGTTTTTGAGAAATTACTCGAGGGTTGGGTCGCAGTCTAAGAATTCCACAAATTATGGAAAATCAAAACATGCAGGGCGAAAAAAAAATTATGTTGCAGCGCGAAATAACTCATATTACCCGACTGGCAAGCAACTCCTCATCTAGTATTGCGAAAATTCGTGCCCGATCTGGATTCATTGCGTCAAAAACAACTGTATGGAGGGCTTTGAATGGAGATAAAATCATAGTTCGTTCTAAAATAGGCAAAGTTCAGAGGTTACTATCACGTCACATCGTTTGCACATGACAACATGGGTATGGATTGGAAACAGGTAAGTCGTATAATTATAAAAAAGAATTGAAATGAAACTTAAAATGGGTACAAACACTAAAAAATTCACACTAGGTTATATTCTCCGACGAAACGAAATGGAATTTAGATGGCCCAGACGGCAACCGAGGATACTGGAGAGACATAAAAAAGGAACCCCTAACTTTCACAAAGAGAAATTTTGGAGGAGCATCATGGATGGTGTGGGGAGCTTTTTGTGCCGACGGTACATTAGAAATTCAATTTGTTTCATGTAGAATGAATAGTGCTGACTACATGAGAACGTTGGAAATGAGTTTAGTTTCATTTATAGAAAAAAATCCAAACAAATGCTTCATTTTTCAACAGGATAACGCGGCTATCCATAATAGTGCGGCAACTAAAAATTGGTTTTCTTCCAAAAATATTTCTGTTTTGGTATGGCCTGCGTGTTCCCCAGATCTTAACACAATGGAAAACGTATCGGGTATTTTGTCAAACAGGGTTTACTCCGAATATCTCCAATACGCTGACGTTGCTTCGTTGAAAACCACCATATTGGAACAATGGGAGAGAATAAGCGAAATTAAAATAAAACAAGTAAGAGCGGCTAAATTCGGCTATGCCGAATCTTATATACCCTTCACCATGGTTGGGAAAAAACTGAAGTTTATATGTATATGGACATATATGTAATGGACAGATTTATATACGGACGCCTTAAAGAGGAAATTAACCATTTAGTTTGGACTCAGGAAGATTTATGGTTCCAGAAAATAGGTATTTAAAAAAAATTTATGTTTTGGGCATAACTTTTTTGTATCTGAACCGATATTTCCGAGTTTTTTAGCAAATTTGTTAAACTAAAGATTTTCGATCTTTTGCTATATAAGACGTATCCATAGGTCATACTACAGCTCTAAAATAATATATGAGAAATAAAATAATATATGAGAAATAAAATGGTTTCAAAATCTTTTTATAAATTTTTTTAAATCGGAGCAAAAAATAGAAATAAAACCGTTTGTATTTTGTTTGTATCAGAGGGTTTTTATACAAATTTTGATGTTTTTAGCCTACTTATGGATTATTAAATTATTAATATAAAATTTTATTTAAATTAATTATTAAATGTTAAAAAAAACAAAAAATAAACAAAAAAGTTTTAAGAAAATAAAAAAAAAATTGAATTGACTTGTGTAGGAATTGAACCCGCGTTTTAAAGAAAAAAAGTATTTGTGACATAGCATTTAGACAACTGAGCTATTAAGGTCATGTGGAATCATCGTTAATAGAATTAAATAAACAGTTTTCGTTCAATAAGGGTTTGTTTGGTTTTTATTTAAATGACACATCTTTGTTTTGGTTTGTTGTGTGTGTATAAAAGGTGAAGAGGTGAAAGAAAAGAATTTCAACAAATTGATGTGTTTGTTATGCGTAATATTCAACATACATATAAAAACAAAGGGATTTTACGGAAAAAATTGGAGGTAGTCCTGGTTTTTTTGCTAATATCTCTGATCTGGCTGATTTTTAATAGCAAACAGAAATGGATCACATGTAACAGAAATATATAACAATCAAGTCCTCATCATGTCTGGGGTCTTCGGAAAACCCATTTCAACACACAGACGGACAGACGGACATCGTTAAATCAACTTCGCTCTTCAAAAGAACCCAGAATATATATACTTTATAGGGTCTAAGATCAATATTGTAGAAATTACAAACGGAATGACAAACTTATATATACCCTTCCACCTGTGGTAAAGGGTATAAAAATTTAGTAGAAAGTATGCACTAATTAAAAATAAAGGTGGAAGAATCCCTTTTTAATTTTATTACAATTGCGTTTTATTTAAGAAAAAGTATTAATGATGTTATAATTATGAAACACGAACAATCGATAAATTACAAAAAAAAAATACAACAACTACAAATATAAAACAGTTATCAATCAAGAGCATATTCAAAGAAGAGTAATTCATCCGAAGAGACCTAAGGGAATCAATATATATTGAAAGAGTTATGTTAAAAAGAAAAGTGACGTTATAATTATGAAATGGACCTTATTGTTAAAACAAAAATATTTCTCTGTTTTTTTTTATTTTATTAATTTTTCATAGTATGAGATAATTTCTTTTTATCTTTTTTTTTTCTAATTTTTATTTCAATTTTGTACTACGTTTATCTTACAACCTCAGTTTTAATTATCCGTTAATACTAATAAACCTGTAGCTCTTCGTTGTCATTAGTGCATTGATCACCGCAGTAAACATAATGGGGTAAGTAAAATCCAATTTTTGATTATTTTATAATATTACAAATATCGATTACTTTATCTTTAATGAATTTTAACGTAAGAAATTCAAAATAAAATTGTTATAAATTTTTTTATAATGAATTGCTAAAATTTTTATTTTTCTTTGGCGAAATCTAGGAATGACAGGTATTCGTATAGACTGAAAATCTTCACAAAATGACAACTTCTTCTTCATCCCTCTCTCTCTTTCTTTTGTTTATCTATTCTTATTTTTAAAGTTTTGTAATAGCACGGTCGAGCATAATCCAGGCCGTCGTTTCCGTTACATAATAGTATCGACTCCATTTAAAATTTTTTGATGAAATTGATTAAAAATATACATATGGCCATTTTGAGATATTTCCATTGGTCTAATAGAGTTATAGTGACAATATATTTATTCAAAACCTTCGAATTGCCCCATGATTTTATAAGGCGAAAATAATAATTCCTCAATTGAAATTATATGTATTTTGTTTTTGTTACAATAACAATATTCCTCTACCGGAATTATTCCGAACGATTTATAAAAACTGGGGGTTAGTTGACATTTACTTTTTTCTCTGTTCCTAAATATTGGCAAATTTTTTACACCGTTCTTTCTTCTGTCCCCTGAAGTGGCTCAAAAGAACAACATTTTATTAAAGACCTTATTCTAAAATGTTCGTTTGTCGTTTGTTTTAGAATTGAAAGTTTCGAAATTTTTCAAAGATTTCAAATTAAACAAAAATATAAAGGATGAAATTTTAATATATAATTTTTTAGTCAATTACGGCCGAGAAGTCAATGCATTTGCTATGAATGACATTAAGCTTTATTAACTATTTATTTGGTTTATTAAAAATTCTATCCATTTATATGGTATTAATATTCATATTGATTGAATGCTTATATCAACATAATTCCAAACAATTTTCGTATAATGCCCTCTGAACTTTCAATATATTTCTTATCTGCCTAAAAACATGCACACCAACACTCAACTATATATACCGTAATATCCACCACAATTTTCACTAAAAAGAAAAGAAAAACAAATATCAACTACCACCAGCAAAAGAGCAACATAAGCTTAACTAATTTATCACTTCCGCCAAAAAAAAAAAATAATAATAATATGGAAACAGGAAACAGATGAAGCAAATAAGATAACGATTTGTTCGAGTATGTATAAATAAATTGAATATACTTGTAACTTCAAAATTTACTTACAGAAATGTAGACAAAATGCAGACTGATTTTTATAAAATATTGATGAACGTAGTATTGGCAAAATATATCACTACCACTTACTTTTTAGTGGATTTTTTTTTCTCTAAAAAGAACATGCCTCTAAACAAGTAGCCAAACGATTCAATAAATAGACATAAAAGTAGACAGTTAGTTATTTATACTTTTTTCTTCTTGCTAACCGACTATTTGAAATAGAATATACAGCTATACCTCGATTTACATAGAAGATGCATTCCTAAAAGTATAATTGTCAGACGATTACAGTAAAATTATTTGTACGATTATGTTACATGATATTTCATAATATTTGGTTTAATAGTTACTGCCGAAAAATATTTTTAATATCCTAAAGAAGATTTTAAATACATCTCGACGTAGAAGTATTCGAAAAGAAAATAGTTTTTATTCTTTATGCTTGGCACAAAAAGTCAACAACACATCTTTTAAGAACATTTGTGGATAAACTCCAAAAGTTATGACTAATTATAATTGTGTTCGTTTACTTGCTACTTTTTACTAGTTTTACCATTTTTACAAGTTTTACTCAAAAATCCGTTCTAGTACAAAAAAATATATTAAAAATTTTAAGGGGTAATTTCACTAGTTTTTACTTGAAAACTTTCCTCCAACAATAACTAATAGTGACATGTTTTTTATTAAACAACCCAGCAAAACCACACATTACCAAATAATGTGTAAAGTAATGTGTAGCCATAGGGGCTCATGGATTACTTTACACCTTACTTCACTGATGAATTTTACAGGCGATGAGCCTCAAAGTAATGTATATATCTATTACTCTAGAGGTGATATTGTAAGGGGTTACTTGTATGGTTACGAGAATGGAAAAAGTAATATGTCTAAAAATAGATTTTCAAAAAAGAGGAATTTTTATTAAAAAAATTATTACAAATATTTTAAACATTATTAAAAATATTGTGGTCATGATGAGAATCGAACCAGTTCCCTGGTTGCCAGTCAAGAACTCTACCCACTGAGCTATCGATGTATATAGTACTTGATTGCTTTAAACTTAAATGAATTGTTGCGCTTCGTTTTTTCGTTAGTGTTGTCAAAACAAATATACATTACCCTTTTGCTTACAAAAAAACACAAATTAATGTATCTAAAAATAGATTTTTAAAAATATTTCAATTATTACTTTTTATTTATAAATCATATATTACGTAATCAATAATCAGTAACTTATTACTTTATGCTTGCAAATAATGAAAAAGGTAACGAGCTATCATTACAAGGTAACGCACCCATTACCAAAGTTTTGCTGGGAAATGATACAATTGAACATATTTTTATGCAAATCGTTTTGAAATTAACTATAATGATTCGTTTTGGTTTTGCACTCCGGGTAGATTTTTTTTGTTTTTTTTTTTTTTTGGTACCTACCTATTTGACAACTTTTTAAAGTTTTTTCTTGAGTTGTGGTAACCTTTAAGTATGAGCGATTTTTATTGGACATACTTAGTGTTGTCTTATCATATTTTATTAAGTATATTTTTAATGAAAATCTAAAAAGTATGCCGTAAATTAAGTCAATGGTGTACTTGTATTATTGCCACTATTAATATTAGGCATAAAATATTCATGTACAAATTTTACAACACAGTCTCTATTTTATTCTTTATACTAACTTCGGTAAATGTTTCAGTGTATTTATAAAGGGTCATAAATATAAAATTTTCAAAATTGTTTTGCATGAATTGTTTATGAAAGTAATTGAAAATACATATTGTTGGGTAATAACTTATAAATAAAATTTGTGCTGTAATAGAAAACCATTTGTATCAAAAGATTCATATTTTAGATAATAACGATTTTATTACAGTTTAACCAAAACAACAAGAAAAAGTTAAGGGTTAAACGCAAACAAATTGAAACTTTTTAATAAAAATTTATGAAACAACAATATAAAACAATCAAAAACATCTTGTTATGTTTTTGCCCCCACACCATTACTCAAATTATCTGCCACAATTGTTCACAATATGTTCAATTAATGGCCAATAATGTTGGAATATTTAAATTTTTTACAAAAAATTCAAAAACTCGTAAAAAATTCCAACTCAAGGACAACAACAACTGAAATGAATATGTATTGTAAATTTGGAAGGTTGTTTGAGGAGTTACAGTGAATCAAAACGTATACCAGTGAAAAGTTCCAGAAGTTAAGTTCTTACTAAAAGATGGAAAACCTCTTTATAATCTAAGTATTAAACACTTAAAGGTTAAAACACACATAGAATGCTTTTAAGGATATATAAGGTTTTGGTTTTCGATAATGTAGTGTGAACTTAAGGCTTAAATATTGCTATGCCGATTTTCCAAAAAGGTACCATGACTTCCTTTATATATATATTTATTCGGCACTTTACATTATTCAGGGAAGCTTTCTTTTGAAACCCACTTTCTATTTTCCTTGGTAAAAATTTTTGAATTAGTTTATAGGAAAATAACAACAAATATCTTACACTTAATAAAATCTATAGCAAAAACTTAAATTACTTCATATTTAAAGCGTCAAAAGAAAGTGTACACTAAAAAGGACTATTATAAATTTATTTATAGGAACTTAATTTAATATTTAGTTTGCTTTCCCTTTGCTTTTAAATAATTACAGCTTGCAGTCTTCTGCCTACTTTTGTTCGCGATGTCCCAAAATTCATGGGTGGTCATTACCTTCTCATTTACAAAAAAAAGTAAGAATAATGAGTTACCAGCCTGGTTACTCATAGTGAAAAAGTAAGTGGTTACTTATAACAGTGAAGTAAGCAGTTACTCTTAGTATAATAATAGCGGACCTTACTCAAGTAAACTTTTTTTGCTTTAAGAAATCGATAAGAATAATTTGCATTTGAATTTATAAATAAAAAATATTTAAAATATCTACTTTTTGCATTAAAAAATTTAAGTTTATATAGATGCAATGCTATTTCACATTAGAATCCCTTTAAAGTCTTGAAATTTTTGCAAAATCACTTTTTACAGCAGAAAATTCTCTATTTTGTTGTATAGTTTTCAAAACGTATTAATCAATAAATGTCAAAAAAAAAGAAATACGATTTCGGTACTTATTTCAGTAACTACTAGTAAATCATTATGTTGCATGTATATATAAGCACTCCTACGACCCATTATCAGTAGGACATTATTTTGTATTTTTAAGTAGTTCAAAAGGTAATGACCTATCATTACGTATTAATCCACACAGTAATGATCATGTTTTTGCTGGGTAGGAATTGATTTGATAAGGTTTGCGGTCACTTCAGGTGTAATTTCTAAACAAGCAGGGAGTCTTTGCTGGTAATAGTTATTTTTTTATTTGGCTATCGAGATGATCTCACAAATGTTCGATTGAGTGAAGTGACTGGGGAGCGTGTGTGTGGTAGAGCAACCATTCCATCACTATTTTCGCAGTGTGCTTGGGATGCCCGACGAACTGTACTGGCGCTAACGTTGACAGCTGATGCTTTCGAAATTTTTTCCTATATTTTCACGGCACTTTCATTTGGATTTTTCTTCACATATCTTACAATGCATCGTATTCCTGCTCATACAGATTCTTTAACTTTTAATTTAAACTAGCTTAGCCTGTCATTTGCATAATTCTAGCTTTTGGTAGTTACGGCGACGCAATTTTTTCATTTTTGCATTGTCTATTTTATTTAACACTACCCTATTTCTAGTTTTATTTCAAATGTTTTAAAATTATCGAAAATAGTAAATTTTAGTGAGATTGAATAATATATAAAGAATTTACATTATCGAAATTGTGTAAAAGTTATTTCAAACCAATAAACATTTTTGCTGGTATTAAGGCTAAAATCAAGTGTTATTCAAGTCATATTTTCCAATTTTAAGCCTTGCTTTATACTTTAATTCAGTAGCATATTCCAGCAAAACGGACACAGGAATTCAAGTCGAATATTACAGTGAGAATATACTTTAACTCAAGCCTTGAATCGCAGTTCAAATCAAGTTCAAAGAACATAATAATAACACTTATTTTCAAGCCCTAACTTCAAGTCTAAACAAAGCCATAAAAACACGGTATTGATTGATTTTGGTACAATTTATTATATACATTTTAATAATTTTAGTTTTATATACATATTTGATCTTGATTTTGTGACTGTCTATGTTTTTTGGACTATTCCTTTTTATTTAAATTTGTAGAATCTTTCTGAAATAAGAAAAAAAAAATATAATGTAAGGGCAGAGTTTAGCTGCAATCCATGAAATAAATTTAGATTTTATTAAAATTTTCACAGGAAAATTTTAAATTTGTACAAAAACAAAACGAAAAACACGAAACAAATTATTTTTAATTGTATGAACTTGATTTTGAAGGTAAAAACACTTAAAATAAAGCACAATACAAGCAATATTTAAAGCACTTGAATTATTAACTTTTCAATGTTTATTGGGAAATTGCCCCCAAAGCTTTTAAAATTGTCCAAAAATTATTAAAAATATTTTAAAATTGTTTAAATTATTATTAATTGTCAAATTCTTACTTCCTGAAGATGCTGCACAATGGAGTAGCGAAATATTGAAAAATAAATAATAATATTTTTATTTATAAAAAAAAACTTAAGGGCAAAAAATTTAAGAAGCTAAAAATGTTTCAAAATTGTCCAACCAGTTTTTAAATTATCCACAAATATTTTAAATTTTTCTAAAAATT
This sequence comes from Eustalomyia histrio, assembly GCA_949748255.1. Taxonomy (NCBI): domain Eukaryota; kingdom Metazoa; phylum Arthropoda; class Insecta; order Diptera; family Anthomyiidae; genus Eustalomyia; species Eustalomyia histrio. Next base: position 75,853,076 of record OX456523.1, on the reverse strand, counting down.
CAGTTTTAACTGGCAAGTGTATGAAACCCAATATTCTCAATATGTCGGGTGTGGTGATACTGGAACAGTATTTAGTCAATACAAATTTGCGAAAAATAGTAGATTTTTTAACTTTTGGGTCCGGCTATTTAGCAATAGCAAAAAAGTTCGTAATCAGCACTGAGCTAAATAAGCTATCAAATGGCTGGTTTCTCTCAAAAAGATGTTAATTATGCATTGTGCTATCATTTAAAAATGGACTTAGGAGGTGCATTTTAAACATCACATGAAAATCTTTTTTGGTGCAACAGGCAATTTTTAGTCTGAGGGCCATGGACTCGCCTCTGTGCTAGTCCAACCCACCACAACTCATATTTAAAAGTACTGGGTGGAAAATGCAACACTTGGGTCAAAATTAGTCAATATTAGCATTCGGGGAATGTCTCCTTTCATAAGCTATTTCTGAGTTTTATATGAAACCTTCTAGAACCTCTTTTTTTCAAAAGCGATAAAATTCTTGAGATTAGTGATGAAAGTTGAAGATTAACTGCGCAAAAGGGTTTTTGTCGTGACAAAATACGATTCTAATCCTGTCTAGTGGCTAAACTAAACAGTACCTACACTAAATTCTTCACTTTGTAATTTAAATGGAATTTATTTGTTTTCAGTTTTCCTCCAGCCTTCGTACATTTACACCAAACGGCAAAGTATCAAAAATATAACCTGCAGCTGTGAAAAAAGTTTAACATTTCGCTGTGTTCCTTTAAAACATGATGTTTGGCTCGTTGGTTGAATGGTTAGTTGGCATCACAAAATATGCTGAAAAATAACCTAATAAAATAACTATTCATAGACAGATATTGGAATTGTATCATTACTTTATGCCGTTCTACAATACCGCATGTAGCTGTTGTATTATTTCCCAAGTGTATAATAACTAGAATCATAAAAAATCTCCACAAAAATGTTTTTGGTTTAATTTTTTTATATTCAGAATATTACACCGTCCGACACAATAATATTGATCAAATCTAATATTTTCTGAAAGAATGGCGAAAAGTAATATAACATTGTCTTCCAATTTGACTAGATCAATTCATTTGGTCACGTGAATTACGAATTAATATTTTATTACAATTGTTGTATAACAGCATGTGTTAACTTTACGAAAATTTAATTTATTTTTACTCAGCGTGAATGCATTCTTAAAAATATGGTGTTTGCTATCGATATTGTCCCTGTTTTGCAAATAAAATTGATACCCTTTGAAAAAAAATATGATATTTCAGCAATTGTACAGAGTTTACATAATCCAGAAAAGTAAAATGCTTGCTTTGAAAAATATAACAAAGCCCTTTGGAAAACCTGGGAAATTCTGGACCCTTCATACTATTTAAATTACGTCGAAGGTGAGCAAAAATAATATTTAATTTCCACAAATGAAGTCATGGTTTCATGCAAATATATTATATCCCGATTTGCGCTACTGAACGAATTAAAATAAAAAACTGGAAGAAATCGGTATTTTTTATATTGTACGTTTTCTTTTTTTTCAAAATAAATACCTTGGAGTTAAATTTTGTCGGACGGTGTTACATATCAAAACGAGTGTCTAAAAGTTTCATTATTAGTTTCATTTTGTACACAGAAATTGACCATTTATGTTATGCTAGAATACACACGTAGTAGTTGAGTTGAAGTTTAGTGTGTTGGTGCTATTTGGGCAAGAGGAGGAATCACCATGTATGTATGTAGTCATATGGAGTAATACCATCTATAATGACATAATATGGCAGATGATGTGACTTTATGTAATTGCAACTATTAACTTTTCATGTGAACAAGTAATAAGGAAGACGATGGTGAAATAAATGGAAGAACAACTATGTTACATACATAAATACATATGAAATTAAATTGAAAACTAGTTAAAATATGAAACTAAGATCATATGTACATAACATATATATTTTCAATCTATGCTGTATGAAAAGTTAAATAGAAAATTGTAAAAATTGAACGTTTTTTCTTAGTTAATTATATTTTCCAAACGATTGATTTTAGCATATATGTTGGTTGCTTTTTATAAAAAATAAGTTTTAAAATATTTACTTTATTTGGTTATGAAGGGTGGTCCATCTATAATGCACGATGTTAATTGTGAGTCAAACCTCAACGTCAAGTTTTTGCCCAACTTAATTTCACATTTCTTTAATTCAGTGTTTGACAAATTCAACCATGGAGGGGTACAAAAGTGAACAGCCTTGTACGAAAATGGATGTTTAAATTAAAATGCATTTCGTGCACTTCGCGATTTTTTTGGTCAGCATAATCGACCAAATGTGTCCACAATCGGGAGAATTGTGCACAAATTTCAGCAAACGGGGTCTGTAGGAAATGTGAAAACACCTGTGCATGCTCGCCTAGTTCGTTCTGCGGAAGTGCCGTCAACCTCGATTCGTCGTCGTGCGAGATGATAACGGACTTCTTCTGGCCAGAAATTGGGAATATGGACCTGAACAAAATGTGATTCCAACAGGATGATGCCACAGCCAACGAAACAGTGACTCTTTTGCGCGAGACTTTCAATAGCCGTGTTATCTCACGTCGTGTCGATGTTAATTGGCCGGCACGATCATGTGATTTAACACTGTTGGACTTCTTTCTTTGAGAATATTTGTATATTTTCCACTTGTTATCCCTTTAGGGTGTCTCTCTAAATAAGTGGACGGTCAGCTTTTATATTTAATTTTTCTCGTGTAAGGAGAAAAATTATAAATGTAACACAAGGCAGCCGAAAAGAAATAAATAAAACCAAATGGTAGTTAGTTCAATTTACAGAGTTTATTTTAGTTATGTGGTGCTCACCGTTTGAGAGATAAAAATGCAAGAAGGTTTGGTTTTTAAATGTAGTAGCCTCGAAGGCTCGGTTATTAACAAAAGTAGGTATAACCTTTACGTTACGTTAGCTTATTATCTAAGTATTACGTTAGCTTATTATCTAAGTATTATACATTTTCATCCAATTGATTTCAAACTTTAACTACGTAAATGTGTATTTACTTACGTTAAACAATTATAAAATATAAAACTTAAAGAACAATTTATCTTTATGCTAATTTATACATGCCGCCTCTCCTTGCACTGGTGCAACTTATGCGTTAGATGGAGCCGAACAAAGTACTAGGGCCAGCGATCGAATTGCTTCCGATAATATTTGTTGATTAGGTAAATGGGTAATTTGTTTAACTTCCTTAGGTGCCGGTTTTTTGGCTTGGTTTTGCTTCCTTTTACGGTTGCCGTTATTGTTGCGACGTGGTTTGCGTCTACGTTCCCCAATTCGATCTCTAATTGTATGACTAGCTACGTTTACACGTTCACGATGTAGTAAGGTATGATGTAGAGCCCCACATTTCAAACAGCGATCTGGACTATTACAATTCCGAACGCAGTGAGTACGAGCTAAACAGTTTAAACAATAATTGTGTTGGCGAGCAATTTGGTTACGTTCACCTGCATTCATTTCAAGGAAACGCTTGCAAAACCGAAGAGAGTGATAACGCCGACAAATCTGGCACTGATGTATAGCAGGATCACGGGGTGCTTGTCTGCGGGAGCTGTAAAGAAATTTTGGAATTAAATTTAGAGGGGGTCCCTTAGGTCCCAGAGGTATAGGCTAATAATGATAAAGATAGTTGAGAAAAGTGTATAGAAAAGATCTAAAAAAAATTGCGAAATAGAGTAGCTATTCGGAAGAAGTGGAATTTTGGGACTTATCGAAGGGCAAAAAGCACAATTTAACAATGGGTCGAGTGATAATACCATTGGCAGTGCGAATATCTACAACCCTCACTTTATTGTCAGGTCCCGAGTGAACGTTTTCAACTCTGCCTAAACTCCATTCACTTGGTGGGAGAACGTCGTCAATTACAACCACAAGATCCCCATTTTGCAAATTGGCGGTTGTGAATTTCCACTTATATCGTTTATGAAGAGACTTTAGGTATTCCTCCTTCCATTGAATCGCAAATTGATGGTGCATCGCTTTAAGTTTTTCCCACCGATTAATCAAAGGCAAGTTTTGAGAACTAGGCTCAGGAAGAGCCATTATTGGAGCACCCCGGAGAAAGTGTCCAGGAGTTAAGGCGGTTAAATCCGTGGGATTTTCAGTCATAGCAGATATCGGCCTGGAATTTAAAACTCCCTCGATACGGGCCAGGACGGTAGCAAATTCCTCAAAAGAAAAGCGATATGAGCCAGCAACTCGTTTCAAATGGAATTTAAAACTTTTAACCGCCGCCTCCCACAATCCCCCCATATGCGGGGCGTGTGGAGGAATAAAAGACCATTCAAACCCGTGTGTGACATACTTGTGTGCAATATCCGTGGAAACGGATTTGATAAAGCTGTTGAATTCTCTGCGAATGGCTCTACTTGCTCCTACAAAGTTCCGACCGTTGTCCGAAACGATTTTGTGCGGGAGTCCTCGTCTTCCCACAAATCTGGAAAAGGTTGCGCGGAAAGCAGCTGTGGAAAGGTCGGAGCAAGGCTCTAAGTGCACTGCTTTTGTAGAGAAACATACAAAGACGCATGCGTAACCCTTTAAAAGTGGTGCGTTTCTTAGAGTCGAACTTTTGAGTTCAAAAGGTCCCGCAAAATCAATTCCAGTTATATGGAAAGGCAAAGAGTAGGTGCACCGTTCGGAAGGCAGAGGTGCCATGATCTGGGAACATGACCTTTTCTTGTTTATTATACATATTTTGCAGTACCGTATGACCTTTCGTACACGAAGCTTAAGACGAATTATGTAGAATTCGGTTCGTATCATGCGACACATGAGATTACATTCTGCATGAAATAGAAATTCGTGTAAATATGTCAAATATATCTCGCAAAAGTGTGAGTTCCACGGCAAAATGATTGGAAATTTTTCATTATAAGGTAGAGCTGAGTTGGCCAATCTGCCGTTAACTCTTAAAACTCCATTTGAATCCAGAAAAGGATTGAGAGTGTATAAGGAACTTTCCTTGTGAATTGGTTCAGCTTGAGCTAATGCATAGCATTCTTTCTCGTAGCATTGTCGCTGAGCGAGAACT